>CM038794.1:201266209-202627035 GCA_021764765.1 Vicia sativa
TATTCTTGATAATAAAAATGCTTAATTTCATCGGTAAGTTTCTTTGGACTGAGGGCTTAGGATGAATGATTAATTTTTTTTACTAAGTACATAGAAGTAAACACCCTTAAGTACCGGTAATTGATTATGTAAAATAAGTTGTTGCAATATTGAATTCTACGTTGTTACAAGAATAATTCAGACACCTACCGTAGCATGTTACTCATATTTATTAAAATCACTTAGTCAATTTTCTTACTTTGTTCGCAATTATTATTATCTACTCGGAATTCAAACCCAAATGTCAGTTTTTGTTTAATTGAGCGGAAATTAAAACTCGATATTGATACACAATCTTTAAAATCGTCATTTAGAGAATTTCCTCATTATTATTATAGAATCAAATTAGTACACTTACTATTTTTTCGAGCAAGTCCATAAAATAAACACCAGTAAGTGACAACAATTTTAGAAGATGGTTTTATACACTTGTGGATAATTACTACACTCCACCTTAATTTAATATGTACTTTTTATGAGGAGATATCATATGTGAGTTTTATAATATTAGTTGAGGTAAAGTTTCATGTATGGCCAGTATTAATTCTGAAGTTGAATACAACTAGCTAGTGCGAGAGAGGTAGAAAAGAATGGCCACTGAGGTGAGGGTCTTAGCTTTTTCTATGGGGGTAAGATACTCTTGATTAGTAGCCATTACAATAATGCGACTTGCAAGAGCCAAATTGGAAAATCCAGCCTTTGGAGATTCTAAAGGTCTTCTTTATTAAGATATAATCTTCAGCACAATCTCATGTGCATATTTAAGATTAAGTTGATAGTAAAATATTCACAAAAAGAACGAATGAGATATAGGATATATTACTATATTTTATAGAAAAATATTAGTGCTTGAGGATAAGAGCAGTTTCATGGAAAGCATTTCCAATTAATTAATTACTTTTTCTTCACTATATAATACATCACATTAAACGACTCAAAATCAAACAAACTCCTCACACATATTCTTTACGTTTAATTTCCTCTCTCTTTCTTGTTTTCTCAATTTTTCAATGGATCCATCCCATATAGTTGCTTGTGCAAACTTCAGTTGTCAAATAAGAATAATACAAGCTAGAAACGTTGAATTCATCAAGTCCACTAAAAACCTGTTTGCTAGGTTGTATGTTCCAACCGGAAACAACAAAAGAATTCAACTCAACACCAAAAATGTTTGGGACAAGTCTTTTAATCTAAATTGTTCTTGTCCACAAGAGTTCTTGGAAAACCTTAATGAACAAAGCCTAGTGTTGGAACTAAGACAGAGGAAGATGTGGGGGTCACAACTTATTGGAAAAGGTGAGATTCCATGGAAGGTAATTCTTGAATCACAAAACATGGAGTTAAAAAAATGGTTGAAAATGGATTTGATTAGTGGAAGTGATTGCAAAGAGGTTATGCTGAAAACACCAGAAGTCGAAGTGGAGATTAAAGTAAGAGTGTCATCGGTTGCTGAGATGGAGAAGCAAAATAAGAAGAGGTTAAATAATTGGAATGAGTGTGGATGTAATAATGGCCACTATCATAATGCTTGGTGCAATGCAGAAGACTGTGATATATTTGCTCTTGGTGCAGCTTTGGAAGCTTTTTGATTTTTATTATGGCATGAACATACAACTAACATCAACTAATTCACGTATCATTCTATTGTATAGAAAAAAAAAATTTATAACATTGATTCTATATGAACTTTCAAATGCATTATCTTTTAATTTTATATATTGGAGCTCTTTACTTAGATTATAATTATGGTTTCTCCTTGTATCAAACACATATGAAACACATGATTGAAATTAGGGTTAATAGTCATTTACCCCCTGTCATATAGGCGAGTTTTGATTTACCCCTTTTAAAAAAAAAGTTTTGGATTACCCCCTAAAATGTTAAAATGCTAAGTCTTTTGCCCCCTATGTATAAAAATTATCCCCCTTTAAAATACATTTTTTTGATTTATCTCCTAAGTTTCTACACGTTTAGGGGGTGCCCAAAAATTACAAGGGGGTAATCCAAAACTTTTTTTTTAAAGAGGGTAAATCAAAACTCGCCTATATGACAGGGGGTAAATGACTTTTAACCCTTGAAATTATCATATCAATTTTTCGATCTAAATTTTAACCTGATGCACGTTAAACGTTTAGTAAACCAATAGTAATAATGGTTAAACATATGACTTTATGGACAAAAGGGTGAATTGGAAAGGTTTGAAAATCAATAGTTTAAAACAAATTATTTTTTAAATTAGAGTTTGAAAATATTTTATTAAAAACAATTGAATAAGGAGAGAAAATTCAAGGTAAAGAAATTAAGCAGAAATTAAAAGAGATAATTGGAGAGAGTACGACACCAGAATGTTATGGAGGTTTGGTCTTAAAGAAGTGACTTACTTCTTCCCCCAAGAACTGATTTTTAGAGTATCCAATAATGATTTAAAGTTTATAAAGGTTAAGCTCATGAAACCTCTTATACAAGAAAATGAAGTTTTAGGCTAAATTCAATCCAAACAACGAACTGTGAAACAAAGCGTTTAGTCTTCACGCCAAATAACAAGCAGAGTTTCGAGCAATTAGTCTCTTAACCAAACTAAGATATGCACAAACTGATCTCTAACGAAGATGGAGTTTTAAGTTGGTTATCCTTTGAATCAAACATAGGTTTTACATAGGATATGACCACAAACCAAACCGAGATTTTTACCGGACTGATCTCAAACCTACTGAGCCTTTACACAGCTTGAACTCAGAAACTCAATAAGATTTATATTTGGTTGAGTGAGATTTTTACCTGAGTAAGAAGTCATTGAAGAAAATGATAGAGAGTTAATATAGTTTATTTAATATTTTATATTAATTGTTGTTTTGTAATAATTCTAGAATGTTCTTAGGATCCTTTAAGTCTTGTTATTGGGCCTTTAATAGTTGTTGAGCTTTTAGATTTATTAGTCATTAAGTTATCCATTAACAGTAGTATATATTGTAGTCTCATTTGAGATATTAGAATCAATCAATGAAATCAAAAGTTATTAGAATGTTTAGGATTCTAATTCACGAACCCTAACAAGCTATGAAAAACAAATATAAATCTAGAAAAACATTAAAAATAAACTAAGAAAATAAAGGATCCTTTATTTTCTTAGTTTATTTTTAATGTTTTTCTAGATTTATATTTGTTTTTCACAGTTTGTTAGGGGTATGAAAAGATCAAATTGTCTAAAACCAAAAATTACTCAGAAATTCCAAATTTCCTGTACCACATCAAAATTTTGAAATTCACTAGGCGATACCAGAAATTTCAAGGACATATTGGAAATTTCGTGAAATAGTAAGAGTTTACGGTAGATTTGTGAAACTTCCAGTATTTTCTACCAAAAATTTATAAATATCTACTATATTCTAAATGGAAATTTTTGAAATTTCGGGTTTTATTAATTAATTTGTGTACTAAAAATTTTGAAATTTTTGTGGTTTTGCAGTATGTACTAGAAATTTCAAAATTTTTGATAGTTCGATTTATTTATAAAAAATACCAGAAATTTAAAAATTCCTCGTAGTTCACATTTTCCTAATTTGTTTTTCCTGCTTTTATTAATTGTTTAAGTGAGGACTAGAAGAAAAGATGATTATGTTGCGGATAGGGTGGCTGATCTAGTGAAAGCTCAGAACTGGGATGACGAGGCATAGGCTTTTGAGCTATGGGCTGGACGATGTGTTATGATCGTTTCTCACCAAAAATGGTTGGCTGTGAAGCAGGTGCAGTTCCATGCACTCATTCATCGGGGACTTAGAGATTCTACTATCGGGGAGGTACATGCTACTTCTCATGTGTCGGTGGTTGTTCCGGAGAAGACTATTAATGAGGTGGTGCCTGTTATGGAGCTAATTCCTGAGAAGGTGGTGGAGCCCATTTATGAGCAGGTGATGGAGCCGATTGCAGATTAGGTTATTAAAAAGGCAGGTAAGTCGGTCGCAGCTGAAGGTGTTGAGGAGGTGTCGCCACTAATATTGACACCACGACTTGTGTGTTTACAGAGCCATCAATTCACATTGATGGAGCCTTTCCAAGAAAACCTTCAGATAGATTCGTGCTCATAGGATTTGTTGAGCATGTCGCTTATAGGATATGGCATGACGAGGTATATATTATAATTAGTTGATGTATAATTTTTTTTGCAAGTGTTTGAAAGTTAATGTATAATATTTTACTTTTACTTTTAACAGGAGAATCTGGTGCTGAAGGTCGCTTCCCATGGATCAAAGTTGAAGAACTTCAGAGGGTGGCATTGCCTGAGGAGGCCAATAGTATTGTTAGATATTTTTAATTGTTGGAGTTTGCTCAGTGCTTCTTGACCATGCTGAATGCCTCCCTGTTGACTGCTTTTGTTGAGAGGTGGAACCCAGAGACATCATCCTATCATCTTTTATTTGGGGAGATGACGGTCACATTGATTGATGTTGATGTCCTATTTCATATCTTGATCGCTGGTACGTTTTTCACACCTCCTCATATCAACTCAATCAAGTTGCATTCCACCAAATCATCTATATTAATATAATGGTTTCGAAACTCGATCTTTGTCACCCTTCTGTTATCGAAATCAAGTAGTAATGCATTCAATATTTCTTTCAAGGTGGCAAGGGATGTGGTGTCATCTGGAAGCTTGAATTCAATAGCAGAGTTGCTTCCATTGTAATATACTTTTTCCTTAATTAGAAATTGCAGAAGATGCATTTTTTATTAGTTTTTCTCTATAACATATGCCTATATTTATACAAATGGTGAGGCATTCTAGACCATGCAAATTCATCGGTGCAATCAGAACCCTCCAAAGATGTCAGCAAAATGTGAACCGTTAAAATAACTTGAATAACTAAACTATTGGAAATTTAAGTATATCTCAAGTTTCTGGTACTATTTAGTAAATTTGAAATTTCTGGAATACCGAAAAATTTCAAATTCACTACCAGAAATTTTGCCTATACTGGTATTTACCCTGGGTTTTGGTAAACAACATTGGTCTCTTGCCAAAAAGTTTACTTGCAAGATCGATCAGGGAATCTCAGTACAATGTTTCAGTTTTCAAGTGTTTTTCTACAAAGTGTTTCAAAAAGGGTGTGTACGACCTCACGTCCAACGTGTTTGTGTGATTTCAAAATTAAAACAACACAAAACATGTAAAGTAAAACAAAAGCATTTAAATCATAAGGGTAAAGGACATAACATTTAAAAGAGTTGAAAATAAGTTGATTCAAACATACATATCCCTAGCCTGACTCATTTTGTTCGTTCGCTTGGTTACTCTGAGTGATTAACGTTAGGAATGTAAAAGTTTGAACCCTTAACACAATGCACTAAGTGCTTTATTTATAATACGTATAAGATAGCTACTTCCTGGCGGGCTTAGTTTCTTTACCCGCCACGTGTATCTTGTAACTACTCTTCACAAACTCACGTTCTCCACTCCTGCTCTTTTTCCCTCCCAGAAACCTTCGTTTGAGTAATCTGGGCTCATTTCATAATTTTGGGCTTTTAATATTTTCAAGCCCAATTGACCTCCTAGTCGACTGCAAATACAATCAATTGTACCTTTGTCGACTGAAGCATCTTGGTCGACCTAAGAATCTCACTAATCCAAAGAACCCTTTTGAATTCTTTTCTTCTATTGGTTGGATTTTAACCCTGTTGAAAATCCTAGCAAACAAATTGCCCCAAATGTCCTTTTCGAGTGAAAGAGTGAAACTAACATTTTATCCTCCTTTCCTAGTACGAACTGACGTCACTGTAATCATGACTTTTCCCTCAAACGTCTTGGCAGCGAACAAGAAGCCATTTCCCTACTTTTTAGCATCAACTTCCTAGGATGAATGTGGCCTCTACCTCAATAACTTCTCCACTCAGTTTCCAGTTGTTTGACTCGTGATTGCTACACAACCACAATTTTCCCACTTTCTTTCCAAATTTTTGGTTTCCTTAGCAATATAAATACTTAGTTCATTTCTCCATCTTCCCTTTTACGCTTTCTTTGCATTCTCACACTTTTCCGTTTCAGACTAAGAGAAACTCTTGCCTTCATTTTTCTTGACCACAAAATCTCTTAATCATTTACATGGCCTTTTCAAGCCATCTTGTTGATCATATTCAGACTCCTAAATAAGTTGAACTAGTTTCCAAAATGGAGGAATTCCTCGTTCACCTTAAACAAAACTTTGTTCTGGAACCAACACCATCACAAAACATACAGTCTTTCCGTTCTCAAGTGTTGCTTCCTTTTGTGTGCATCAAAATTGCCTATGCTCTTTTGGGGCATATTACTGATGATATTAGGGAATCCAAACAGTTAAATAATTATTTCCCAATCCATTCTACTACAAAACCTGCAATTCGCTCATAATACCCTATGGATTTTGCACATTCGTACCAGACTTCCAAGGTCTTTTGTTATGCTCCCTCCATCAACCAAGAGTATCTTACATGGTTGAACAAAGATGAAAAAGTTAAAGGTGAATTTTGGAAAGCTTAAGGCATCTTTGACTTGATCCAACTTTCTAGGATTGGCCCTAGTTATTACAACTGCATACTGATTTCTGCGCTTTATTTTTGGGAAGGCTCCACAAACACTTTCCAGTTCGCAACGGGCATGCTCACTCCAACCCTGTTAAACATTGCAGCCATCACTGGGCTTCGTCTTACAAGTGAAACTTTCCTTCCTACTGAGGCTAATGAAAATATGTCTAAATATGTATTTTTGCCAACCACGCCACTGAAAGTCTTCGCCTTGCTGCGTTGACGCCCTCCAATAATGATCTTACTCGAGAAGCATCTCTTGAAAAAATATTTAAAATTCTTCTACAAGCATAACTCCTTTTATTCAACTATGGAACCCTTTTCCTCCAGATAACATGGTCCTGAATGGTTCACCAGACCATTTCCTTCACTCGACCCAACGCAGCTCCTTGAATCTAAAGCCATTTGGCAGGATTTTCTCACCCCAAGCTTATTGTTTCCAGAGTGGGATCCAATAATGGTGTAACACTCTTGTGTTATCATCCTAATATGGTGGCTAGACAATTTTTTTTGTGTGAACCTCTACCTCTCAATTTCTACAAGCCTTCTGGTGAACTGTGCCCATGGTTCATCAACTATAGTGAAGAAGAATGCGCTCGAAGGCTCGCACACTTCGCTACTAACACCCCCACCATAAATCTTATTGCTTTCGAGCCTCTCTATTACATAACTAAAGAGTTCTTTTATTGGTGGGCCGTTCACTTTTTCCAATAAGTTGACATCCTCAAATCCTTTAAGGCTTTACTGAACATGCCTTTGAGGCTATGCAACAAAAATTCAAAAGAGGTACAACTCCCTACTCTATCTATGAGTCAATTCCTTACCTGTTTAGTTTCTTGTATTTTGACTCTTACTACTGTTGTTATTTCTTTACTAAGATGTTAACCAGAAATGTGCGAGAGAAGCTACTAGTGGCGCGAATTTTAACCAATAAGCTTTTCCCAACGATGAAGTTCTTGAACAACCAACATAGGTAATCTCTTAACCATGTAGCTTAGGTATTGGTTGTGTTTTCTATCTTTTTCCTAACACAACGATCGTGTTTAACTTATTCGTAGGCCCCTGAAGCCAACATTGTCCTCCCCCTCGAACCATCACCCAAAAGGCGAAAACCTTTTAAAAATAAAGAGACACAGGCTAATACTACACCTTCACCTGTTGTTTCCAAAAAATCCCACAAGTCCAAATCGGCTCATCCTGGAACTACCTCAAAGGAAGTTTCCTCTGTTGTTGCACCTTCTACATTGATGGCACAAGAGCATGTTGTGCAACCTGTGGCGAATCGATCAAAGAGAACCAAATCCTATCCTGAGGGAGACAAGACGTACCTGAAACAACCGGCTGAACATCATCCGATAACTATATCAATGAAGTCGCCATCGAACGTTTTTTATCTCACAAAAGGAGAAAGGTGAACGCGTCGCGAAAACCTAAAAGGGATAAGGCACGGTCTTGTGACCGAGAGATAGGGTAAGGGAATCTATTACGCGAAGGGAAGGTATTAGCACCCCACACGCCCGTAGTACTCTACGGTATCCACTTCTACTTTCTGTCTAATGGGTGTGTTTACATCTATTTACTGCTTAATTGCTACATCTGTATGCTAAAAGAGAATGCATGTGAAAGAAAAGAAAATAAAGAAAACACAGGGAAAAGAAGGAAGTATTTACAAAGTTTGCTCGATCGAGCCCCGTGACAAGATGCCTACGTGTTTTGATGGGTTATGGGAAAGTCAGAGCGCCGTAGTTCGGCTCACATGTTTTGATGGGTTATGTGTTTTTTAATTATGAAAATAATTTTAAACACAATAAATAAAACCCGTAGGCAAAAAGGTTTGCATTTGATTGGTTGTTTTTACCTTGAAAAAGGAGTTTGAACCATTATTAAGTGTTTTGATGTGCAAAAGAAAAAGAAAACAATTTTTAGTTTTATTACATGCAAGTATGCAAAAGAAAAGTGAAAACAATCAAGGGAAACTATCTAATGTTATCCCTAATGTCATCATGCATGGATTACATCCTAAGGTCTAACTCGAATCACTAACTAAGGTAGAGTCGAGAGAATCCTAAAGGAACATGCAAAGGTTTACCACCTAGATCTATGTCCATCTCGAATCACTAACTAAAGTAGAGTCGAAGACGACAAAAGGGAGGGAAAAGGTTTATAACTTAAGTCTATGTCCATCTCGAATCACTAACTAAAGCAGAGTCGAAGACGACAAAAGGGATGAAGCAAACAAGTGCTTTGGCAAAAGCACACAAACAATGCAATGCAAAAACAAATAGTCAGAACCTCAAATAGTCAACTTTTTGGAACCAAACCTCTTCTTTAGAACTACACAGGTTCACATGATTTAGAAAATCTCGAACCCATGATCAATGCATGAATGATATGTATGCGATGCACCTATTAATTAAGTGTCAGCCAATTATTTATTAACAAAATGAAGAGGGCGAATTTTGGGGTGCAACAACTGCCCCTATTCAATCTTCTTCGACCAGAGGGTGAGATTGGCGCAAGCCTTTCGAACACTCAAGGTAGGAGAGGATTGAATACTTAAATGAACCGTAAAATTCGCGCTCTGAAGGCGAGCGGACAATTATTATATTTTTGATTTTCTGTTTGAACAATATACACTGGGGGAAAGACATAAGGAGTGTACACTTATACTAATGAACTCGGGCATTCCGCTCACGAGAACAATTGTATTGAAGTGACACACCAGAGATGATGAAGAGAGGACACCATGAAAAGGCGACTCAGTGAGGATTAGAAATGAAGGAGACAAATTGATACAAACGAACTCAGGCATTCCGCTCACGAGAACAATTGTATTGAAATGACCCATCAAGGATGATGAAGAGAGGACACCATGAAAGGGCGACTCAGTGAGGATTAGAAATGAAGGAGACAAATTCATACAAACGAACTCGGGCATTCCGCTCATGAGAACAATTGTATTGAAATGACCCATCAAGGATGATACAGAAGACACCCATGAAAGAGCGACTCACTGAAGATGAGAATAAAGGAGACAAATTCATACAAACGAACTCGGGCATTCCGCTCACGAGAACAATTGTATTGAAATGACCCATCCAAGATGATGTATAGAGATATGAAGAGGGCAAACGTATACATGCGGCCTCAACAAAAGAATTGGACGTCGGGAGAAGACGAGTCAACCGGAGGAGGAAATCACCGGGAGAAGGTGAAATTCAACCAAAGAGAAAACGTCGGGAGAAGACGAAATTCTCAAAGAGGACACCGGGAGAAGGCGAACTCAACTGTCAAGGATATAAACATCAGGAGATGATTACCTGACAAACTAGAAGGAATGTCGGGAGAAGACGAACCTATCTAGAAAATACCACCGGGAGAAGGTGATATTTACCCAAGAGAATGTCGGAGAAGACAAGAATCTAAAAGGGCGAACACCGGGTGAAGGTGCACTAACTGGAGAAGAAACCACCGGAAGAAGGTGAACTTCAACCAAAGAGAAACATCGGGAGAAGACGAAACTCTCAAAACGAGCACCGGGTGAAGGTGAACTCAAGAAAATAATTGGACGTCGGGAGAAGACGAGCCAACTGGAGGAGGAAATCACCGGGAGAAGGTGAAATTCACCCAAAGAGAAAACGTCGGGAGAAGACGAAATTCTCAAAGAGGACACCGGGAGAAGGCGAACTCAACTGTCATGGATATAAACATCGGGAGAAGATGATTACCTGACAAACTAGAAGGAATGTCGGGAGAAGACGAACCTATCTAGAAAATACCACCGGGAGAAGGTGATACTTTACCCAAGAGAATGTCGGAGAAGACAAGACTCTAAAAGGGCGAACACCGGGTGAAGGTGAACTATCTGGAGAAGAAACCACCGGGAGAAGGTGAACTTCAACCAAAGAGAAACGTCGGGAGAAGACGAAACTCTCAAAACGAGCACCGGGTGAAGGTGAACTCAAGAAAATAATTGGACGTCGGGAGAAGAGGAGCCAACCGGAGGAGGAAATCACCCGGAGAAGGTGAAATTCACCCAAAGAGAAAACGTCGGGAGAAGACGAAATTCTCAAAGAGGACACAGGGAGAAGGCGAACTCAACTGTCATGGATATAAACATCGGGAGAAGATGATTACCTGACAAACTAGAAGGAATGTCGGGAGAAGACGAACCTATCTAGAAAATACCACCGGGAGAAGGTGATACATTACCCAAGATAATGTCGGAGAAGACAAGACTCTAAAAGGGAGCACCGGGTGAAGGTGAACTATCTGGAGAAGAAACCACCGGGAGAAGGCGAACTCAACTGTCAAGGATAAAAAACATTGAGATACGATGATTACCTGACAAACTAGAAGGTAATGTCGGGAGAAGACGAACCTATCTAGAAAATACCACCGGGAGAAGGTGATACTTTACCCAAGAGAATGTCGGAGAAGACAAGACTCTAAAAAGGGCGAACATCGGGTGAAGGTGAACTAACTAGAGAAGAAACCACCGGGAGAAGGTGAACTTCAACCAAAGAGAGACGTCGGGAGAAGACAAGACTCTAAAAAAAAACGAGCACCGGGTGAAGGTGAACTCGACAGAGGGTAAGACATCAGGAGAAGACGAGCTACCCATAGAAAGAGTGTCGGGAGAAGGCAAGACTTTCCAAAAAGAGCACCGGGAGAAGGTGAACTCAAGAAATAGGAAGAACGCTGGGTGAAGGCGAACCCTAACAACAAAGAGAACATCGGGTGAAGATGAACTAAATCATAGGAAAAATGTCGGAGAAGGCGAATACAAACAACAAAGAGGCCATCGGGTGAAGATGGACTTAATAATATGAAGAACGCCAGGAGAAGGTGAAAACAAACAACAAAGAGGCCATCGTGTGGAGATGGACTTTAATAATATGAAGAACGCCAAGAGAAGGCGAAAACAAACAACAAAGAGGCCATCGGGTGAAGATGGACTTAATAATATGAAGAACGCCAGGAGAAGGCGAAAACAAATAACAAAGAGGCCATCGGGTGAAGATGAACTCAATCATAGGAAAAATGTCGGAGAAGGCGAAAACAAATAACAAAGAGGCCATCGGTGAAGATGAACTCAATCATAGGAAAAACGCCGGAGAAGGCGAAAACAAATAACAAAGAGGCCATCGGGTGGAGATGGACTTTAATAATATGAAGAATGCCAGGAGAAGGCGAAAACAAACAACAAAGAGGCCATCGGGTGAAGATGAACTCAAAAGGGAAAGAGACCGATTGAGAGGACTCTATCAAAGATTGCCACCATGTCGGGCTTTAGAAAGTGCTTGCAAAAGCGAAAGAACTATAATATCCCTCAGGCCAAAGGCGGGGCATAATTCTTTAAGAGTGGCAAATATCTGAATTACCACACACCAAGTATGGATACTCAAATACTTGAAAAGGTAAGGCAAACACGGGTAATATAACCGATGACTTGCATAAGCAAGGAAAGTTTACGACTTACTGGGGAAAAAGGAAACATCTGTACAAAGATGCACTTACAAAAGAAAGAGACCGACTGAAGCAGACTCTAATGGAAGGTACTTGCAAAAGCACAAGAACTATAATATCCCTCAGGCCAAAGGCGGGGTATAGTTCTTCAAGAGTGGCAATTATCCGAATTACCACACCAAGTATGGATACTTAAATACTTGAAAAGTAAGAAAGCTTGTACACCGACTCTTACTCACACTCTAACGACGATGCAAATACGGGTAACATAACCGAGATCTTGCTACGCAAGAGAAGTTTACGACTTACTGGGGAAAAAGGAAACATTTGTACAAAGATGCACTTACAAAAGAAAGAGACCGACTGAAGCAGACTCTAATGGAAGGTTGCCACCATGTCGGGCTTTAAAAAGGTGCAGGCAACGCACAAGAACTATAATATCCCTCAAGCCAAAGGCGGGGTATAATTCTTCAAGAGTGGCAATTATCTAAATCACCACACACCAAGTATGGATACTCAAATACTTGAAAAGTAAGAAAGGTTGTACACCGACTCTTACTCACACTCTAACGGCGAGACAAACATGGGTAAAATAACCAAAGACTTTCTACGCAAGGAAAGTCTACGACTTACTGGGGAAAAGGTAACACGACCTGACGTGACTGAGGAAAAGAAAGTCACAGAAGACTCCACTGAAGAGAGAATGAGTTCCCATAAGACACTCAATTTGAAGTGACAAACAGGGAAGCAGAAATCCGTTGAGAAAACATCTTGAGGGTAGACCACATAGATTTTTTTTTTCTAGATATACATAATCGGCAAACACTTAATATGCATGTTTGAACTTTTAATGGCGTAATGCTCCCAATAAACGGAATGCTACGCGTTTAAGGTAGATGCAATGTAATGAATGCGTGCTTGAATGATTAAGTGAGAAGTAACAATAATGATGATCGGTTGTTGAGGAGCCATTAACATCCAAGAGAGAGGTACCACTGGGGAGTGGATTTTGGAGAATACTTGCAAAAATAAATTGCAATTCCAATATGGGAAGCGTTCTTCACTTGGGGAGAATCGAATTGGACTTCCAACAAACCTTGACTTCCTGGGGAGAGAGCCGTTAACCTTCACTGAGGATACGGAAAATTTCTCTAGAGAATTCTTCTCTTTCACTGGGGAATTTGGAGACTTCATGGGGAATTCCGAAAGAAACTTCGCTGGGGAACACAACCTCATGGGGAAATTCGCAAATATCTGCGAGTAACCATTAACATCTTGAATAAATCAAATGGAATTAGACTTCGTCGGGGATCAATCCACTTGTGGGGATATGAAGCTTTTAAACCAAGAATCCACCGGGGAGAACATGACAACTTTTGTCTCCAAGAATAAAGATCTCAACAGTAAGACCACACTGGGGAGACATCGACTGGGGAATGCACATCGGTGTAAAAATACCGGAACAAATGAATGATTAATCTTCACTGGGGAAGAGAAATTTGATTTGGATAGAAAGCTCCACTGGGGAATACATTCAGATATCCAACTCCACTGGGGAAACAAATATTCTTGTCCCAACATGGCTGATCTGAGAACAAAACTCTCGAAGATGTTCAGAATAACTTCATATGGAAGAGTGCGACTTACACCGGAGAATAGAATTAATTGACCGGGCGCTATTCATAATGGGAACTTTGATGTGGCTAGGCACTATTCACTGGAGAATACAATAACAATTCATCTGTCAAACATACTCACTGGGGACATCAACCCTAAGTCCATGATTCAAACGCCATCTTCACTGAGAATAAAGGCTAGAAACTTCTATTGGGAATGATTTGAGAATTCGAAGGACATTCACTGGGGAACTTATCTTGGAATAGGTATCAACGACCTCATCGGGGATTTACATGAGATTGGTACCCATGACTTGCACTGGGGATTATGATAATGTCAATACCTCAAAAGGTGTATCACTGGGGAACTAATCAACCCATCAGATCCTTCTGGCGATAAATTCTGCTTAAGAATCAAACTCATTGGGGATAAGCCTCAACCAACATTAGGACTTATACTAGGGAGTACGACAATATCAATATGTCGAAGCACGAATCACCGGTAATGAAATTAATCCATCAGGACCTTCTGGATATGAATCCTGCTTGAGAATTGGCTTCACAGGGGAGAAACCTGGATTGAGGTGTACTCTTCATTGGGGAAAAGGGACCCCATACTGATAACCCATCAGTTACCTGCAAATTGCAAGTCATAACAACGTCTCCAAGCACGGAGTGCACTACATAGAGACAACTTGCCCCTGCGTCTTCGGATTCTGAAAAGATTATCCTTTGATCAACAGATTCTTGGAGAGATTAATCAAACTTTCACATAACTGCCCCAGTTTGATTAAACTTTGAGGGATATAATCCCGACTTGAACGCTTCAGGTTAATCATCACTTGAAATATTTCTGAATCTCGACATAACTTCACCAGATTAATCATCGCTTTGAGAGATTGCCGGAATCTCGACGTAACTGCCCCGGTTTAATCATAGCTCACTCCACATAGCATTAACATGTTTCTTCACCCTTCTGGGAAATCAAACATTGAGATAATCCTTCTCAAAAGAGTACCATAATCGGGATACTACTTCTGCTTCGCGGGGTTTTGATAATCCAATTCTTCTCAAAAGAGACTCACAGATTTTGAAGATCAAACCTTATCAGGGTAATTGTCTTATATCTGGAATGCAGGATAACACACAATTATTCTTATCAACATGGTCTACTTCGCACTCAGGAAGACATTTTAAGAAATCAACCCCTTGGGAACATCGAAAGTGACATGCCATAGCTCATCAGAAACTTTCAGGCAATCAGAAACCTGCATACAATCCGTTTCAAATCATTTGACAAATTAATCTCCTTATACTCAACAAAGTCAATAGAAAGCATGCCCCTGATTAGGAAGACTCTTCAAAATATGGTTCAATCTTCAACACATCCTTGAAGCAGTTTGTCTCTCGGAATAATCAAGTTTTTCATCTGATTATCATTATGCAAGCTTACTTGATGTTTAATCACTCATTCATATGCAAAGAACGTTTTATTCTATGAATGATAATTCTAATGCAAATCATATTCTTGTCTTGAAATTAAAAACATTTATTGAAAAAAACATCGAATTTTTGTTCAAAGAAAGTAAAAAGATGGAGTGATACCAACTCAAAATTTTAACAAGCCTCCTAGGAGTCAGGATACCGTACTCTCGTCACAATTTAGCTTTCAAACTAACCATGCTTCAATTAGGTCTTTTAAAGGTTGTAACGTGGCCTGGTTCACGGTTTTAGAAAAAAAGACTTTTAGGCTCAAAATATTTAGTACCCACCCATTCTCCGTGATGTTCTCCATTCCTATGTTCAATTAACTCAATACGAGCATCCACCTTTCACAGGGAGTTTACAATAATTGGGGAACCAACGAGGTATCTTCTTTTGGACATGGTAGTCATTCACCTCTTTCATTTAGTATTTGACCACACGACCTTGTTCTTCAACTTGCAACATCTTATTTTTTCATTTTTTTTTCCTTTCTTTTTTCTTTTCTATCTCTTTTTTTCTTTGAACAAGTCGTGTGAAGCTAATTCATTCGACTCTTTGTTAAGGTGTGACTACCTTATTCCTTGATGAACAATGAATACCCATTGGGGTTTTGTCATTTTTCTCGACCTCTTGATAAATGAAGGATAACAATTGTGGTTGATCCTTGAAGGTACTCTCCTGATGAGATTTAAATGCTTGATCAGGTTAATTGAACACTACCCTGCCCCAGGTTAAAAATGAGGGTTTTCTCTGAATAGAAAAGAAACTCCTACTTCAAGGCTCAAAGGGGGTTAACGAGGGTCTATCTCCCTTATATCTCCGGTGTTTGGGAATTTGAAACAATGCATGTACATCATCAACTAGGTTTTTATTCGAAAGCCATACCGTTGAGATTCTTGGTATATTGTTCATCATCCTCCCTACAGAGGTTTTGCTTTATTCACAAGAGTTGAGCATCAAAAGAATTTAAACAATTAAGAGTGAATATGAATTGATCAATTCAAGACAAACATATTCAATGCATTATGATTAATATTCAAGAATGAACAAGTTTTGCATACATGTAAGTAATGAACCAACAAGAAATATTACAAATGAGAATGCAAAATAAAACTGGAAATTTCCATCATTTGAGGAGAATAGTCTCCGAATGGGCTTATTTCTTCGGACGATGCATTTGAAGTTTCGACATTCACTGAGTCAAAGGAGCACCCAAATCTGACCATCTAGTGTGAAACTGATAACCTTTGCATTAAGAAGATCTTGCACTTTATTTCTCAAGGATTTACGACCTTTTGGCTGGATCATACAATCTTCACAGTCAATACCACAACCTGGGAATATACCCTTTCTAAACATACGCGCTTTCACAAAGGATAAAGGAGCTGTCAGCAGATTTACATCTTTAACCGGGTTCAAACTTCCATTGTCAACAATAGCATTGACAGTGGCATTAGCATGAGTTGATAATGGTTGCGGAATAGCATCAGGTGTTGGTGCTGGTCCGAAGTTAAAAGCCTCAGAATCAAGTAGGTCTTGCACCATGTGCTTGAAAGCCATGCAATTCTCAATAGTATGCCCCTGCCCGTTAGAATGGAAGGCACACCGAGCGTTGGCATTGAAGTTATTTGGCAACTTATTAGGATTAATCCTTAAAGTACGCAATTCGACCAACTTCAGTTTCATAAGATGAGAAAACAATTCAGTATACGACATCGGGATAAGATCAAATTTCCTTGGCACCTTTTGTCGTCGTTGATTATCCTGCTTGGTAGCATAAGTTTGCTTTTGAGGCGCAGCAGCAACCGAAATAGTCACATCAACACTTGAGGTAATATTGATTTGCACACTCAAACCCGTAGGAGTAAATAAAATTATCCCTTCATCAAGTAAATCATAAACTCTATGTTTCAATGCTGTACAATTCTCAGTATCATGACAAGGTGCCCCGGAATGGAAATCACACCTAGCACTTTCATCATAATCATGCGGAAGCTTTCCATGCATCGTGAAAATTCGGAGCTCAACCAATTGAAACTTAAGAAATTGAGGAAGTAACTAAGCATACAACATTGGAATGGGATCAAATTTCCTCTCAGGTTGTGACGGTCCTGGTGGATGAGCTTTACCCTTTGGATATTTTTGAGCAACAGAAACTGGTTTTGGACAAGAATACCCCAGAACACAAGGTGGTAGAGGAGATACATGCTCTAATTTAAGACTTGAAGAATCCCCCAAAGTACAGGGAGGAAAAGAAACTCTTGTTGTGGAAATGGGTGCAGGTTTGTTTTCCTTTCTCAACACAGTATTCAGAATTTCCATAACCAAACTCAACTGAGTCTTCAACTGATGGTTCTCCTCTTTCAAAATTTCTTATCCACTAACCAAATCTTGCGTGTCTAGCATCAAAAACGCCATTTATTCTTTCATTTCATCCAATTCCCCACGAAGTTGTTCCATCACTTAAATCTGATTGGATCGTAGAGTGGTAAGAAGTCAAGATTTGTAATTCTGCAAAGACAATATCAGGTCTGAATAAGAGAAATCCCCAAGTTTAGAACACCTGTTATGAATGCATAAAATGAATGAATATGCAGGTTAGATATGTACATATTTATATTTTTTTTCTGACATTTCTTTTGAAAAACAAACATGCTACAATGCAAGTGCATTAACCATGGGTTCAAAATTTCAGCATAACAATGAGTAGCATCTGTACAATCCGCTGCATAATCTCTGAGCAATCTGAATATCACAGGATCAGAGGTTCGACACAAATTCAGAATACCATAGAAGAACCAAGTCTAAATATCATAGGATCAAAGGTCCGACGTCATTTCAGAATATCACAAAAAATAGCAGAAAAACCGAAACAAAAAAGATTCTAAACGGAACATGTAGAGTACATGGTAATCTCAAACTTTCATGTTCGGAGTTTTTCCGTGCGGCGACCGAATCAACGAGAAAACTTCCCTGAACATGCGCACAAAAACTGTTCGATGAAATGCTTCCGTATACTTGGCAAGAAATGTGTATGTTGTCTTGCGTTTTGGCAGTTTCAAACCATCACTTACGGCGCTCCGTATCTTCCAGCTCCGACATCCGAAACGAAAAAGTTTCTAAACAGAACTTGTAGATGGAGTTACGAACTCCAACTTTCGTGTTCGGAATTTGAGAAATGATAAACCGTAACTTCCGAGCTCCGTAATTTTTGATCCGTTTCCCGAATGGATTCGATTTCTTCAGCAAAGTTGTAGATTGCCGCTAAATGAACAACTTTGATTTTGAACTCAACTCGAATCGACGCCTCGAAACATGCGTAAAATACCTCTGAAGTCGAGCGCTTGAACACGTTAAAAACACTCGAAATTTTACAAAGTGTAAAACTTCAAAAGTTATGAACTTCAAACTTCGGAGCTTTATAACTCGAAATCCGAGCATTTCTGGAAAAATCTTCACAAGAACAAAGTCGGAGTACGAAATGCGCTCTTTCCAACGATTATCAATTCAAAAACTTTTGACCATAGACGGACAAGATACGGATGCGGCAACATGGCTCCGTGAGCACAAAGTGCTTAAAACTTAGAAATTTTCCTAAGTCCAAGATTACTTAAAATGCAAGAAACCTCATTTTTACCTGATTCTTCCGATTTTTCTCAACAAATGATCGCATTTTCTCAAATGTCGACTTTTGACAATAATTTTGACCCGAAATTCCGCCCGGTCAAACTTTGACTTTTTGATACATGCACTCAAATATCATTTTATCCGTCCGTTTTTGATTTTCTGATGAATCGCGCGGATCGATAAACCGTATGCAGATACTTCAAAGCTCACAGAAGGCCCTATAATCAATTTGGGCTCAGATATTCGACCACAACACACTGTAACTCGAAACTGTAATCAATATTCATCTGATAAGCAATCAAAACACCAAAACCTCAACTCGCGAGATAATAATCAGAAGCTTCTGGACACGCATATCTTACGTATTAAAATGACGCTCGAATTATCAGAACCTCAAATAGTCAACTTTTTGGAACCAAACCTCTTCTTTAGAACTACACAGGTTCACATGATTTAGAAAATCTCGAACCCATGATCAATGCATGAATGATATGTATGCGATACACCTATTAATTAAGTGTCAGCCAATTATTTATTAACAAAATGAAGAGGGCGAATTTTGGGGTGCAACCGTACCTTCTTTTCCCGAAGAATTTAGGAATTGTGACATTTTTAGAATTTTTGCACTCATTGTCCTCTCTTATTCCAACGGTCAGCAGCTAAGCGAACTAATGTACCAAAATCTTGTTGAAGACTTCCAAGACCAAGAATCCTCCAGGTATCATTGAACCTGACAAATGAATCTACTGGGAGTGATCTCAATTCTCGTCTTCATCATGATATATTTGAGCATTCTCCTATTAGTGAAAGAGTAGAAGACGAAGCAGAAGAAGAAGAAGAAGAAGAAGAAGAAGAAGGCCAAAAAGACATGGCCAAAGATGATGGTCTAGATTTCTCTAAGCAAACCGACACTGCTACCATTGAAATACCCCCTCCAAATACGGTTTCCTTTGGCACCCTCTCAACTCCTCCTAACATGATTCCTACAACTACTTCCATGTCGCCCCAACAGATGGCAACTCCAAAGCAAAGCAGTTCTTTTGAGTATTTAAATCTTATGGTGAGCGCTAGGAATCGTTCTACTAATGGTGGCTCTAGTAAATTGACTATATCAGGAAGTATCTCTTCTCTTAGGACTCAAGAGGAAAATCTTAGTCATCTCAAAACATGTTTTTTCATGTTGACTTGATCATTCATTTGGAAAAACACATTTATGATGGTGCCAAAATCGAGGAAATATTGAAGAAGGTTAATGTTCAAATCGCTCCTTCTTTGGTAGTTAAATTTGTGTATGAGACGTCCACTTTCCTTGACATACTCATGGTCGACTTGACCTAGAAGAACAAAATCGAAAGGCAACGCATCTCTAAGGAGAAAGAGCGCACTCTTGAATTGGACTTTCTTACTTCCTCTACGACCGCTAGTGAAAAAAATTCAAAAGGCTCTTGATAAAGATAAATCAGACTTCAACACTAGGTTCAACAACATTTCCCAATGGCGAGAGCAGATTGTGGTGCTGAAACAACAAATTTAAGACCTGGAGCGCAAAATTACTAATGCAGAAGCCTTGCAAACTGCTGGGTTCGACACAACTGAGAATGCACTAAATGATGAAGCTTTTATTGGAGTCACTCATCTTGAGCATGTTTAAGTATTGGACACTGAATTGGCCGAAGTCGATTCATCCATCTTGCTAACTAATGCTCGTTTGGCCATTTCCCAAGAATGTTATGCGCGCCTCAAGAACTATCTGCCCTTTTGACTTTCCTTGTTTTGAGCTTTGTTTCTTTTTCAATGGTTTCAATATTTGCAATGTTCAATTCGTACTTTTAGGCCTTCACGTGGCCTTTTTAATATGCAATTAGTTTCAGTTTTTATTTATCACCATTTCTTGCAACATAGGCCTGTAGCTCTTTAAGTATTTTCCATTTACTATTAATATTTAACCTTCTGGCGTAAGCTCTTCAATCTCATAGTCATTATTTGAAAATACTTTCAAAATGTTCCTTCCCAATTGTCATACCCCAATTTTTGACCTAAGATACCACCTTACATTTGCATCACTGCATCACTAACAATTTCATAACAGAATAGATCGTGCGTGGCTTCTAGAAGTCAAAGTCAGGGTTTCTTCAAAATTTCATTTGTTCAAGATATAATCAATTAGGGTTTGAGTTTTCACTCACCTCATTGATCTATCTTAATCAATCATCAACATTTGATCTTCAGATTTCCAACTTTTTCTCATGATCTACCTTGAATCGACCAATTAGGGTTTTGATCGAAGATAGTGGATCATTGACTTTCTGCTTAATGGATGACCTATTTGCTTGAAGTTTGATCTTAACATCTTCAATACAACATCTTAACCTAATTTCTTGGTTCAAAACATTGCAAAATCCATGTTTCTTCATTAGACAAATTCTGAATCATCTGATGAAAATTCATCTGCTCAGAAAAGTCAAACTTTGACTTTTGGTCAACTTTTTCAAGACTAAACTTTTCCAATCATAAAAACATTTCAAATAATCCATCATGATCATAAAAAATCAAGAAATGTGAAAAAGTCAACAAAAAGTCAAGATTTGAATTTTTTCTAACACTTAGAAGAATTTTCAAGTGTTAAGAAACATGGTTTTCCTCACTTTCTTGGCCATTTTTCACCTAGATCCATTTGGATTCAGAAAAAACTCAAAACATGAAAGTTGTAGGTCTTGTTACAAGATTTCCAAAGTCCAAGAAATTGCAAAAACACTTTATCTAGCTAGGCTTTTGATTTTGAAACATAGAGCTCCAAAAACCATGGAATTCCAAGATCATGCATCAAAATTATAAGTCATTTTTCACAAATCTCTCTTTTAGAAGCCTTGTCATCACTTAGAGATAGGTTATAACTGATAAATATCAGTTAGACATGATTGAGAAGAGGATTGAATCAAAGAGAAATTTTTAACCATGGTTAGAAAGTAACTTTTGCAGTAAATGCAAAAGATTCCTTCTTACCACTTAAGCAAGTTGCAAAGCTCTCTCAATGATAACCTTGCCTTGTCATTCATATTTCTTGGCCTATAAATAGAGGTCATTTCTTCATCTTGAAACTACACCAAAGCATCATAATCCAAGTTTTCCTTCTTTCTTTCTTATTTTTCAAGTTTCAAGTGTTTTAAGTGGGAGAATTTGCAAATTCCAAGTCTTGCAATTTCTGAGCAATCTTAGGCTTCAAATGCTCTCCAAATACCCTTGGGAAGTTGTTAGAATCATCAAGCCATCAAAAAAACTATCCAAACTCAGAATCATACTCCAAAATCCATAAACTTTCAAATTGAGCCTTAACTTGCCATCTCTCAATCCACTCTTGCACTTTCCAAATTATCACTTCAAATATCATTCATACACTCCATGGAGATGATCCAAACCCTTAGAACATCTATGTAACTACAGAATCACCATCTCCATTATCAAACTAGTCGTGCTGCAGTTGGACTTGGGTAGGAAGTTCTAGACCATTTCAAAGCAAGTTGAACATTCCAACACGTTCATTGAAGTCCAAGGAAGCTATCCAAATCATCAAACAACTTCTGGAAACACTCTAACTGAGAATTCGATTTCTACTCATAGAGTTAAGCAACTCAAACTTTGAATCTCTGGTTTATGCATTCCAGTTCAAAAGTTGCCATGCCATCATGTTTCTGCACCTATGAGGATCATAAACCCTCAATCAATTGTTTGATTTGTTGCACAAACACGATTTCACAATCATTTTCAAAGTTAGGGTTCTTCATGTTCATGTGAAAATTAGTCACCTTACACTTAAAATAAATGCAATTAGAGGTAATCATCATGTTCCTGGGTAAAAATCGAGCAAGTTTCATGTTTACATCTTCCAATTTCATTGAGAAATGAAGAAGTTACAAAATCAAAGCTTGAGGAAGAAGAAGATGGAGTTGCGCGCGTTTTCTAATTTTCTTAAAAATTCAAATGTTCGTTTTATTTTATATTTAATGGTTGTTGTATTATGACCGGATGAAACAGTCACCCTAGTGACAGCCAGCGCGCTCTTAAGTCCTTTGCCTTGCCTATGGTCCAGGGTTCGAATCCCCTCGAGACCATTTTTTCCTCTTTTTTCACTTTTCCTTCCATTTTCACTATTTTCAAAGGTTTTCAAAAACTTGTTTTTAAATATAATCAAATGGAGGGTGTACATGACAAGTCAAGCACATGGCTCAGTGGTAAAAATTTTCACTTCTAAACCAAGGGTCCTGGATTTAAACCTCCTTAGGACCAAAACCTTCTTTTTATCACTAATTTTTTCAAGTTTTTCAACAAACTTCAACATTTTCAAAAACCAATCAAAACTTCTCATTTTGAGATGATTTTTTGCACACTTGTCATTTAATATGCCTATTTTATGATTATGTCAAAAAAATCCAAAAATATTTTCTTTTGATTATATTTTTATTAAGTTAAAAATGAGACATTTTAAGTATTTCTTAATACTTTTCAAAAATGCTTTCTTTCCAACTTTCAAACTTAAATCTTTTTCAAAACTTCTTGTGAATATCCTTCACTTTTCAAAAATCATTTTAAAAACCTTTTCAAAAACATTTCAACAAACATACACACCTTTTTTCCATGATCGATTAGATTTAAAGATAAACCAAACCAGGTTTCTCCTTGAATTTCTTAATTAATCATGGGCCTCCCTCACGGTGTAAGTCTCAACCCTCCTATGTACATATTCATTTCCTTGTACATAATCACCCTTCGTGTACATATTCATTTCCTTGTAAACATTCAAAAACCTTTGTACATATTCAAGTTACACTTGCTTTAAACGCTCGTTTTATACACTTGTTTATATTTCCTTCATAAACTCCTGTGAATACATATCACACACTTGTTCATATAACTGTTCAGTTATAACATAACAATTAGCCTAACAACTGTGACACCCCAAATTAATTCAATTATTAAATAATTAGAAATTTAATTATTAATTTAATTAAAGGTTTAATTATTGGAATTTTTGAATTAAAGGATTTAATTAAGTAATTAAATAATGGAAGTGTTGGGGTGTGAAGTGAATTGTAGGGTGTATGGAGTAAAAGACTCTACTTAATCCTAATTAATTTATTTCTATTATTTGGCAAATAAAATGGAATAAATAAAGGAATAAAAGGAAAAAAGTGAGAAAAGGAAAAATAAGGATTTGCATTCTACGTAAAGTTGGAGAAGAGAAGAAAAGGAGGAGAAAAAGCCAAACGCCGAGAATTCGAAGATTCATCGTGACGTAAGGGGGGATTGAATCTGATTATTATGCCTTATAGGTTTTGATGATCAACAGAACGAATCGATCCGTTAGAAATCTCGAAATTATGATTCTAGTTTGTGCCCTACCGTTATAAACCGACGTAATAATTCATTTGGGAGTGATAATAATGATCAATGGTGTAGGATGATTGTAGAATAATTGGAAAACATAATTCTGATGTTAATTGAGTGTGAAAATACATAAGGATTATTGTTTATGATTGTACCATGGTTGTTGGTAATGAATGAATTAATTGGAACAGTATACAGTGAAAACAAAACTGAGTTTTTGATGAAAAAGTACAGCATGGGTCGACACAAGGAGTCTTGCATCGATGCAAGCAGTAGAAATCTAGGAAACCAGTAGCGTAGGTAATGCTTGTATCGACACAAAAAGGTTTGGGTCAACTCATGTGGTGGGGAAATTGAATTATGCATCGATACAAGGATGCTATGCATCGATCCATAGAAAAGAAACAGGGCCATGCATCGACACATACGATGCATGTGTCGACAAATACTGAACAGATTTTAGAAAATGCAAAATTTTTAACTGTATGCATCGATGCATACGTTCTATGTGTCGACACGTGATGTTTATGCATTGATGCATAGCCTTATGCATCGATGCATACTGTGTTGGGCTGAACAGAATTTTTCTGAAACGATTTCGGTCATATCTTTTTAACCGTAACTCCGATTTAGGCGTAGTTGATATCGTTGGAAAGCTTAGAACGAGTACTATCTGTTAATAAAATTTTCAAAACCAGAAATTGAGATCTTGAGGAATTAATATGGTTTCCATAATAAGAATTTGTTGTGATTCGTGAAATAGTCGTTGCGTATATGTGTTGTATGTTAATTCTATGTTTGTAATTAACGGCATATAATTATGATTGTATTGCAATTATATATTGTTGTTGATGCTGTATATTCATGAATGCTTGTTGATCTCATGAAATGTTGTTGTTTTTGTATATACCGGTGATAGTTTTACTAATTGAAGGGTAAACGTTTGGCATATTTATGCTTTGTGATAATTGTTTCATGATTATGTTGTACCTGTTATCCATTATTATTGAGTTGTTATCATGTGATATATTGGTGTTGGCATTATGTGGAATTATGTGGTGATCATATTCCGTTGATTTAATGTTGCATGCTTTTATTGTGCATGCATAAGCATTGTTGATGGTTCATTCCCATTGTGCGGAATTGAACTTGCAGGGCCAATAAACTTACCTAATGGGTAGAGGTGGTGAGGCTAGATTCTTGACCCAGTGATGTATGGGCGAATCATTGATTGACGCTATTTTCCGAGGTGTAAGCGAAATAGAGTGTGGACTTGGTTCACGTTTGGTACCACATGCATTTGAGTTTGCATTGCATATGTAATTATAACATGTTAGGATGGTTTCCAGTGTTATAATTGCATTGATTGTTGCTGTATGCATAATGACCTGTGTGTTTGTATTTGTGAATTGTATTCTGATAATGTTAATAAGGGTGAAATAACGTATTGGTTGTTTTATTGTGTTAAAGAAATGTATAATGCATTTTAATCTTGATGAAATCTCACCCTTACTTTAATGATTTCAGATTGAGGAGATTAGCTACTCGGGAATTGGTGAGGACAGCTTTTAGAGTTGTGTTATTTAGATAATTCGTGTGTCAGTGTCATGCTCTGGTAGTTGTAACACTGGGGAACGATTGATTAGAATTTTTATGGATTTAAAACTGGTTGTTTTGGTTTATGTTGGGAATAATTATTGATTGAATTATTCTGGATTTATATGTTATATTCCGCTGTTTAAACATAATCCTTGGTTTTTCATTTCCTTTCATAAGTTCTTTAGTAATTAAGGCATGTTCACTGTTTTTGGTTATTTGAATTATTTAAAATTGTGACGCCCTTGTAATTTATGTTTAAAAACTCTGATTAAATTATATAAATCGCGGGTAAATTAGAAGGGGTGTTACAACAACTAGGTTCCCCTTTAGCCTCCTCTTGGGCTTTGTACAAGATAACTCATTTATTGAGTTAGCCTCCTCTTAGGCTTCATATAAGATAACTCATTTATTGAGTTAGCCTCCTCTTGGGCTTTGTACAAGATAACTCATTTATTGAGTTAGCCTCCTCTTAGGCTTCATATAAGAAAACTCATTTACTGAGTTTAGCCTCCGCTTAGGCTTCATATAAGACAACACTCCCCTGCTGAGTCAGCCTCCTCTTGGGCTTCATTCAAAAGAACTCCCTCGTTGAGTTTAGCCTTCTCTTGGGCATCAAACAACAAAGAGACCTGGAAATCTCTTAACAGCCCCTATTGGGCTTCCAATACAAAGAATCACCCGCGCTAGGATAGAACCCTGAGAGTATGATTTCTCGGTGAAATCACTCTTGAATCCTAAGAGGATGGTTTCCCGGTGAAACCACTCTTAAAGCCAAAGCCAGCCATACCCTATAGCTTCCTCTTGAGCTTCATACAAGGACCCTCGATGACCCACAGAATGCCTTCTCTTGGGCTTACAATACAAGGACCCTCGATGACCCTCGGAATGCCTCCTCTTGGGCTTACAATACAAGGACCCACGGGCTTCTTAAAAGCATCCCCCTAATCCAATCAATTTCTCCTAAGAGATTTAGACATTTATCATCTCTATGGAAGAAGTATCTCATCTATCACATCACATACAATCAAATACTTTTCAAACACTTTTTTTCCAAACAAAAACATCTTTTAATCTGTAAGTGGTAACGCTTGTACACTCAAGTAAAACACCTAATACTTACAATTAAAGATTCAATCATCTTTCAAACATCTTTCTTAACTCGTAAGTGGTAACGCTTGTACACTCAAGCAAAACACCTATAACTTACGATGAAAGATTTAATCAACCCTTCAAAATGTATGTGATGAAATAGATTAGATACATTTTTCATTAAGATGGCATTCGTCTTTGTCTTTAATAACATCCCGTTGCTTTCACTAGCATAAGTGGGAACTATGATTGCTTTGACTTTCTCAACCTCCCTTTGAGAATACGTAGGCACAAGGTCTCATCCTTGGCGAGCATAATTCTTTCTTCCTCAAACCAAACAAAACCATAGCTCCCTTTAGATCCGAGCTACAAATGCTCTGATTCCCATTAAGGGATATGTATGCAGAAGATCCCAATGATCTTTGCGAGCACTGTGACACCCCAAAATAATTCGATAATTAAATAATTATGCTTTTTAATTATTAATTTAATTAAGGATGTAATTTATTAATATATTGGATTTATTAGGTTTAATTATGGAATAAAGAATGGATTCATTAGAGGTGTGTTGAGTAAAGTGGGGTGTGAGGAGTAAAAGACTCTACTCACATTATTGAATTTATTTTTATTTATGTTAAAAGGAATAAAAGAAGGAAAGAAAGAAAAAGGAGTTATTTTGGAGAAAACAAAGATACGTGAAGTTGAGAAGAGGAAAAGGAAGGAAGAAGACCTAAAGTGTCAGAATTCGAAGAACCCACAAGGTAAGGGGTGATTTCGATTAGTTATTTCGTATTATCGGTTTTGATTTCGACCGTATAGATCATAGCATGCTAGGAAATCTCAGTTTAGGAATTTCTAGGTTTCCATGGATGTATCCCTATTGGTGTCAGATTGTGTCAGATTGTAGGAATTCATTGATTTGTATGATATAGGATCATTAATGATGAATAAAACATGTTATATGGTGTGTTATTGGTGATGAATGATTGATTTTAAGGTGTCGGAACGTGTGGGTACGTTTTGGAATGAATAAGAAAATGGTTTTGGGAACTAATGCTGTCAAAACTGTGTTTTTGGGTCTGAAGGTCGTGGGAACCGGTTCCCCAGTGGGAGAACCCGGGTTCCAGCATGTAAAACTTTGAAACTGAGCATTTTTGAACTCAGGAACCGGTTCCTGTATGGGAGGAACCGGGTTCCACGTTGATTTTTCCAGAAAAACATAATTTTTCTTCTGGGAACCGGTTCCCTACCTGGAGGAACCGGGTTCCCCATACATTTTTCCAGGGGCGTGGTATTTTTGAAATGTGGGAACCGGTTACTCCCAGGGAGGAACCGGGTTCCACTGAAACTTTTTGGAAATTTTTAAAACTTTGAAAATTCATAACTTTCAAACCGTAAGTCCATTTTGAGCGCCATTTTGGACGTTATTTCCTAAATTTAATGCTCTATTTTATAAAATGAAAAGATTTTCCAAAACTTGAAGTTATTTTGAAAATGAGCCAAAATTTCGAGATAGGTGATTATTGACTGACGCATAATGATGTATATGTAGCAGAGAACCTTTGGTGATGGAGGTATTGGTATTGGGTGGATGTAAAGCATGTTTACGCTGTTGTTAATTGTATGCATGATTGTTTGAAATATCATGTTGATTGGTTGATTCAGTTATGTTAGGTTGATGTGTTACATAGATTGATTTGATGTTGCATGCTAGAGATGTGCGTGCATATGCATTGGTTGGTGAAGTTAATTCCCATTGTGCGGAATTTGACTTGGATTGCCGATAACCGATACCCGAGTGAGGATGGGTGGTTAGGCTGGATTCGTTTCCGGGTGTATATGGACGAATCGATGTTTACTGTATTCGGTTGAGGATGGATCAGTGTTGGGTGACTTGGTCACGTGTTGGTACCACATGCATTGAGTCTGCATTGTATTTTGCATGGAATTGTAACATGTTAGGATGTCTTCCAGTGTTACTATTCTCTGATTGATGATTGTTGTGCATGATGATTATATGGTTGTAATTGTGTGTTGAAATCTGAAGTTATGTTGAAATGGATGGATTAATATGCTTGTAATATATTGTTGATTGAGAAGCTTATAATATGCTTTAATTATGAGAAGTCTCACCCTTACTTTACAATTTCAGATTAAAGTTAGCAGCTGAGGAGTTGGTGAGGATGGCTCTAGAGCTTATCATTTAAGTCCGCGTGTCAGTGTCATGCTCTGATTAGATTGTAACACTGGGGAACGTTAGTAGAGGAATTAGATAGTTGTTTAATTGTTTTCTTTAATTTTGTTGGGAATAATAATGATTGGATTATTCCGTTTTGGTGATGATATTTTCCGCTGTGTAAGACATGGTCTTAGTTTGACTAAACTATCTGAAAATTTGATCCTCAGTGTAGCATGACTACTGTTTATTTGGAGTTTTATTTATTTAATAATTGTGGCATCCCTGTTCCGTGTTAACTCTGATGAATTATGACTTTAATCATTGATATAATTAATATTATTCGGGGTATTTTAGAAGGGGTGTTACAATAGTGGTATCTGAGCATAGTCGGTCTTGTCTTGTGTCGTTATCCCTTTTAGTATGCAACTAGTGCAAGTAACACTGTCGATACTTGTGTGCTGATGTAGATTGTTTTGTAATGTTACAGAACAATGGCTGGAAGAGGTAACGGAAGGAATGATGATGCTATTGCTGAGGCTTTGGGAATGTTGGCTGGAGTGCTCGGAGAGAACCAGCAGGGAGCTGTGATTGGTGCTGACCGATAATTGGGGAATTTTCAGAGGAATAATCCTCCATTGTTCAAGGGTGCACATGATCCCGAAGGTGCTCAGAAGTGGTTGAAGGAGATCGAGAGGATCTTCAGAGTGATTGACTGTGCAGAGGGGCTGAAGGTGAGATACAGAACTCACATGTTAGCAGAGGAAGCTGATGACTGGTGGGTTACTACCAGAACTGAACTGGAAGAAGATGGTATTGCATTGACTTGGGCTGTGTTCAGGAGAGCTTTTCTGAGGAGGTACTTCCCTGAGGACATCAGAGGCAAGAAAGAGATTGAGTTTTTGGAACTCAAGCAGGGTAACAAGACTGTCAGTGAGTATGCTTCGAAGTTTACTGAGTTGGCGAAGTATTATGCTCACTATACTAACGGTGCAGATGGAGAATTTTCCAAATGTATCAAGTTTGAGAATGGTCTTCGTGATGAGATTAAGCAGGGTATTCGGTATCAGCGTATCCGAAGATTTTCTGATCTGGTTGACTGCAGTAGGATTCTAGAGGAGGATCTTACTAACACTAAGTCGAATGCTCGAGGGTATGTTGACAGGAAAGGTAAGCAACAGATGAATCGTGGTAAGCCTTACAATAGGAGTAATCAGAGATCCGGTGGTGGAAAGAAGTCTGGTGGAGGAGATTCTGGTTCTTCCATCAGGTGCTACAAGTGTGGTGAGACAGGACATCGTATGGTGGACTGTAAGAGTAGTGATAAGAAGTGTTTCAAGTGTGGGAAACTTGGCCATGTGGCCAATGATTGCAGAGTGAGAGTGGTGACTTGTTACAACTGTGGTCAAGAAGGTCATACCCGTCCTCAGTGCACAAAACCCAAGAAAGAGCAAGCTGGTGGTAAAGTGTTTGCATTGTCTGGATCAGAGACTAAACCAGATGATCGGCTGATTAAAGGTACATGTTTTGTTAATGACATACCTTTGATTGCGATTATTGATACTGGAGCTACGCATTCTTTTATTGCATTAGATTGTGCTAAAAGATTAAATTTGGAAATTTCTAATATGGATGGAAGTATGGTTATTGATACTCCTGCGTCGGGTTCAGTGACTACTTCGTATGTTTGTAGGAATTGTCCTGTTGTGATTTTTGGTAGGGGTTTCGGTATGGATTTAGTGTGCCTACCGCTAGAACAACTTGATATCATCCTTGGAATGAGTTGGAATTCAACCAGTTCATATCAAGCTTTTGAGAAGACGGTCATTTTCCCTGAGGAGGTTAAAGTCGAAAATGAGATTGTGTCAGTTAAGCAGATGAACCTAGCTGTGAAAGATGGTGCGGTGGTGTTTATGTTGTATTCTGCGATAGAAGCGGACGGAAAAGCAAAGTGTGATGGATTGCCAGTGGTGAATGAATTTCCAGAGGTGTTTCCGGAAGACGTTAGTGAATTGCCACCTGAGAGAGAGGTAGAATTTACTATAGATTTGATTCCTGGAACTAGTCCGGTGTCGATGGCGCCTTATCGCATGTCGGCATCTGAATTAGCTGAACTAAAGAAGCAGTTAGAGGAATTGCTTGAAAAGAAGTTTATTCGTCCGAGTGTTTCGCCGTGGGGTGCTCCGGTGTTATTGGTTAAGAAGAAGGAAGGTTCAATGAGATTATGTGTTGACTACAGACAGCTGAATAAAGTTACAATCAAGAATCGGTATCCTTTGCCGAGGATTGATGATTTGATGGATCAACTCGTTGGAGCTTGTGTATTTAGTAAGATTGATCCGAGATCGGATATCATCGATTCGTGAAGTCGGAGGATATTCGAAAACATTTAGAACGAGGTATGGGCATTATGAATATTCTGTTATGTCGTTTGGAGTTACTAATGCACCTGGTGTTTTCATGGAGTATATGAACAGGATATTTCATCCGTATCTTGACAAGTTCATAGTGGTGTTCATTGATGATATTTTGATTTATTCGAAAAGCGATGAGGAGCATGCAGAACATCTCAGAGTTGTGTTGGAATTGTTGAAAGAGAAGAAGCTTTATGCGAAGTTGTCCAAGTGTGAATTCTGGTTAGATGAAGTAAGTTTTCTTGGCCATGTAATTTCCAAGAATGGAATTGCGGTGGATCCTACGAAGGTAGAGGCAGTATCTCAGTGGGAAGCGCCGAAGAATGCTTCTGAGATCCGTAGTTTTCTGGGTCTTGCAGGTTATTACCGGAAGTTTATCGAAGGATTTTCCAAACTAGCGTTGCCATTGACTAAGTTGACCAGGAAGGGTCAGATATTTGTTTGGGATGTTGAATGTGAGAAAGGATTTCAAGAGCTGAAGAGGAGGTTGACAAGTGCTCCGATCTTGATTTTGCCAAATCCAACTAAGTCTTTTGTTGTGTATTGTGACGCATCATTGTTGGGATTAGGTGGTGTGTTGATGCAAGATAAGCAGGTTGTGGCTTATGCTTCACGACAATTGAAAGTGCATGAAAGGAATTATCCGACTCATGATTTGGAGTTGGCAGCTGTTGTGTTTGTTTTGAAGTTATGGAGGCATTATTTATATGGTTCTCGGTTTGAAGTATTCGGTGATCACAAGAGCCTGAAGTATCTCTTTGATCAGAAAGAGTTGAACATGAGGTAGAGGATATGGTTAGAATTCCTAAAGGATTACGATTTCGGTTTAAATTACCATCCTGGTAAGGCAAACGTTGTTGCGGATGCGTTGAGTAGAAAGTCCTTACATATGTCTATGTTAATGGTCCGTGAGTTAGATTTGGTTGAGCAGTTCAGAGATTTAAGTTTGGTCTGTGAAACTACTCCGGATAGTGTGAAGTTGGGTATGTTGAAACTGACTAGTGGTATTCTGGAAGAGATTAGAAATGGACAGAAGTCTGATGTTGGTTTAGTTGATAAATTGACATTGATCAACCAAGGTCAAGGAGGCGAGTTCAGAATTGATGAGAATGGAGTTATGAGATTTGGTGATCGGGTGTGTGTTTCGGATGTTGCCGAGATCAGGAAGAGTATTTTGGAAGAAGGACATCGAAGCGGGTTGAGTATTCATCCCGGTGATGTACCATGATTTGAAGAAGTTGTTTTGGTCGCCTGGAATGAAAAAGGAAATTGCTGAGTTTGTGTATGCTTGTTTGGTTTGTCAGAAGTCGAAGATTGAGCATCAGAAACCGTCAAGATTGATGGAGCCGTTGTTTGTTCCGGAATGGAAGTGGGATGGAATCTCTATGGATTTTGTATCTGGTTTGCCAAGGACAGCAAAGAATTGTGATTCTATCTGGGTTATTGTGGATCGGTTGACAAAATCTGCTCACTTCATTCCGATAAGAATGGATTATCCGATGGAAAGGCTGGCAGAATTGTATGTCGAAAAGATTGTGAGTTTGCACGGTATTCCTTCTAGTATTGTGTCGGATCGAGATCCGAGGTTTACATCTAAGTTCTGGATGGGATTGCAAGAAGCTTTGGGTACCAAGTTGCGTTTAAGTTCCGCTTATCATCCACAGACAAATGGTCAAACGGAAAGAACGATTCAGTCGTTGGAGAATTTGCTAAGAGCTTGTGTGTTGGAGAAGGGTGGAGCTTAGGATAGTTATCTACCATTGATTGAGTTTACCTACAACAACAGTTTTCATTCGAGCATTGGTATGGCTCCGTTTGAAGCATTGTATGGTAGGAGGTGTCGGACACCATTGTGTTGGTATGAATCTGGAGAAAGTGTTGTGATTGGACCGGAAATTGTTCAGCAGACTTCGGAAAAGATTAAGATGATTCAAGAAAAGATGAGGACTTCTCAGAGTCGTCAGAAAAGTTATCACGATAAGAGGAGGAAAGATCTTGAGTTTAGTGAAGGAGAACATGTTTTTATGCGAGTTACTCCGATGACTGGTATTGGTCGAGCTTTGAAGTCAAAGAAGTTGACTCCACGTTTTATTGGTCCTTTTCAGATTACCAAGAGAATTGGGAAGGTTGCATATCAGATTGCTTTGCCGCCGTCACTTGCAAATTTGCATGATGTTTTTCATGTATCTCAGCTAAGGAAGTATATTGCTGATCCGTCTCATGAGATTCGGGTAGATGATATACAGGTACGAGAGAATTTGACTGTGGAAGCGGTACCTGCAAAGATTGAGGATCGGAAGTTGAAACAGTTGCGAGGCAAAGAGATTGCATTGGTAAGAGTGGCTTGGGGAGGACCAGCAGATGGAAATGTCACTTGGGAGCTGGAGAGTCAGATGAAGGACTCGTATCCCGAACTATTCGTCTGAGGTATGTTTTCGAGGATGAAAACTCTTTAAGTTGGGGAGAGTTGTGACACCCCAAAATAATTCGATAATTAAATAATTATGATTTTTAATTATTAATTTAGTTAAGGATGTAATTTATTAATATATTGGATTTATTGGGTTTAATTATGGAATAAAGAATGGATTCATTAGAGGTGTGTTGAGTAAAGTCGGGTGTGAGGAGTAAAAGACTCTAGTCACATTATTGAATTTATTTTTATTTATGTTAAAAGGAATAAAAGAAGGAAACAAAGAAAAAGGAGTTATTTTGGAGAAAACAAAGATACGTGAAGTTGAGAAGAGGAAAAGGATGGAAGAAGACCTAAAGTGTCAGAATTCGAAGAACCCACAAGGTAAGGGGTGATTTCGATTAGTTATTTCGTATTATCGGTTTTGATTTCGACCGTATAGATCATAGCATGCTAGGAAATCTCAGTTTAGGAATTTCTAGGTTTCCATGGATGTATCCCTATTGGTGTCAGATTGTGTCAGATTGTAGGAATTCATTGATTTGTATGATATAGGATCATTAATGATGAATAAAACATGTTATATGGTGTGTTATTGGTGATGAATGATTGATTTTAAGGTGTCGGAACGTGTGGGTACGTTTTGGAATGAATAAGAAAATGGTTTTGGGAACTAATGTTGTCAAACAGTGTTTTTGGGTCTGAAGGTCGTGGGAACCGGTTCCCCAGTGGGAGAACCCGGGTTCCAGCATGTAAAACTTTGAAACTGAACATTTTTGAACTCAGGAACCGGTTCCTGTATGGGAGGAACCGGGTTCCACGTTGATTTTTCCAGAAAAACATAAATTTTCTTCTGGGAACCGGTTCCCTACCTGGAGGAACCGGGTTCCCCATACATTTTTCCAGGGGTGTGGTATTTTTGAAATGTGGGAACCGGTTACTCCCAGGGAGGAACCGGGTTCCACTGAAACTTTTTGGAAATTTTTAAAACTTTGAAAATTCATAACTTTCAAACCGTAAGTCCGTTTTGAGCGCCGTTTTGGACGTTATTTCCTAAATTTAATGCTCTATTTTATAAAATGAAAAGATTTTCCAAAACTTGAAGTTATTTTGAAAATGAGCCAAAATTTCGAGATAAGTGATTATTGACTGACGCATAATGATGTATATGTAGCAGAGAACCTTTGGTGATGGAGGTATTGGTATTGGGTGGATGTAAAGCATGTTTATGCTGCTGTTAATTGTATGCATGATTGTTTGAAATATCATGTTGATTGGTTGATTCAGTTATGTTAGGTTGATGTGTTACATAGATTGATTTGATGTTGCATGCTAGAGATGTGCGTGCATATGCATTGGTTGGTGAAGTTAATTCCCATTGTGCGGAATTTGACTTGGATTGCCGATAACCGATACCCGAGTGAGGATGGGTGGTTAGGCTGGATTCGTGTCCGGGTGTATATGGACGAATCGATGGTTACTGTATCCGGTTGAGGATGGATCAGTGTTGGGTGACTTGGTCACGTGTTGGTACCACATGCATTGAGTCTGCATTGTATTTTGCATGGAATTGTAACATGTTAGGATGTCTTCCAGTGTTACTATTCTCTGATTGATGATTGTTGTGCATGATGATTATATGGTTGTAATTGTGTGTTGAAATCTGAAGTTATGTTGAAATGGGTGGATTAATATGCTTGTAATATATTGTTGATTGAGAAGCTTATAATATGCTTTAATTATGAGAAGTCTCACCCTTACTTTACAATTTCAGATTAAAGTTAGCGGCTGAGGAGTTGGTGAGGATGGCTCTAGAGCTTATCATTTAAGTCCGCGTGTCAGTGTCATGCTCTGATTAGATTGTAACACTGGGGAACGTTAGTAGAGGAATTAGATAGTTGTTTAATTGTTTTCTTTAATTTTGTTGGGAATAAAAATGATTGGATTATTCCGTTTTGGTGATGATATTTTCCGTTGTGTAAGACATGGTCTTAGTTTGACTAAACTATCTGAAAATTTGATCCTCAGTGTAGCATGGCTACTGTTTATTTAGAGTTTTATTTATTTAATAATTGTGGCATCCCTGTTCCGTGTTAACTCTGATGAATTATGACTTTAATCATTGATATAATTAATATTATTCGGGGTATTTTAGAAGGGGTGTTACAAGCACAATAATAACAAAACCTAGGACCCCACATAATCTAACCTTCTTAAAATCCAAAGGAGAAACTTTCCCAAGAATAGAAATAGCAAATTAAAACACACAAACATATCAACTTATTCATATATAAAGCTATAGATAACTATATATATTTAGGGTGCTACATCTATTCCCTTTATATAACAAACCCCCTTGCCCGGAATCTCCCCAATGCGTTGCGTCTAGTTCGCGCTAGTCGTAATGCATATCATATTTATTGAGGGTATTGCAGCTTTCCCCTTTTTCATCTCATTTTTCTTGTTTTGGAAACAATAAAGCTTGATGCTCGCGGCATCTTTATAAACAAATCAAAAGAGTAAATCGTTTCGAGCGAGAGAATTCGAATTCAGATTCGATTCCCTCGCGCGTCACTTTTTAACGCGAACACCAATTTAGTGACCATTTTCCATGACTTTATCCCTTCTATCCATTGGCAAGATTACTTTCTAAATGACATCCCCAGGGATAAACGCCTTTGCATTTACCCTTTTATTATAAGCTTTTCCTATTTGCTCTTTTTTCCTGAGCAAAGTATCTAATGCTGCCAATCAATGTTCTTCAACATCTATCGACGTGTTATACATCATTGCGCAATAGTATTAACTAGTGACACCCAACTGCATTTTCACTCTCACTAATTGTAAATGAATCTCCAAAGGCAACGCTGCTTCGTGTCCATAGACAAAGTTAAAAGGTGTCATATTGGTCGACTCCTTTGGTGAGTTTTTACACGCCCATAAAGTTTGGCCTAAAGTTGTATGCCAACTCCTAAGCTTTTGGCCAATGTTCTTTTTAATCAAGGTTATAATAACCTTGTTCGCTGCTTCAACTTTCCCATTTTCTTGGGCGTAATATGGTGTTGATGTTAAGAATTTGAACCTCATCTCTACAACAAACTTAGTTACCCTTCGACCTATGAACATCGTTCCTTGGTCAGTCATTATTGTTTCTGGCATTTCAAACCTATGTATGATTTGATTTTGAACAAAGGTCATTACTTCCTCTTGATCCACTTTAGACAAAGCAACTTCCTCTACCCAATTTGAAAAATAATCAATACCCATCAAAATGTATCGATGTCCTTTCGAAGAGGAAGGTTTAATTTCTCCTATAATGTCCAAGGCTCATCCTCTAAAAGGCTAAGGTTTGATAATATAGTGCAATTTGCTAGCTGAAACATGTTGAATTCCATAATGTTTTTGGAATTCTTGGCAACTCTTAACAAACTCAATGCAATTCTTTAGCATGGTTGGCCAATATACTCCTATTCGACAAAATAACCATTTCATTTTTGTCCGGCTTGATGTGCCCAACAGGCTCTGCTATGCATTTCATATGTTGCTACGTATGCTTCACTTTCTCCCAAGCATTTTAACAACACCCCATCAAGTATTTTCTTGAACAACTTGTAACACCCCAATTTTTATTGATTAGATTAATTGTTTATTTTATTAATTATTATTTAATATAGTAATTAATTAATTATTTGATTTTTGGTGAATATATGATTAATTGTATCAATTGATCATTGTATGTGATATATATATATAGAGGAGGGATCAAATTACACCCGAAGAGTTACACCATGAGTTACACTCTGTGTAATTTGATCCTCCTATATATATATATATATATATATATATATATATATATATATATATATATATATATATATATATATATATATATATATAGTAAGAATATTGAGTTAGTAAAAGTGGAAATGGTAAATATAATTGGTTTTTGTTTTTGGTAGGATGAGTTAGTGTGAAAATGGGATAAGCCCACTAAGAGAGAAAATTGCTAGTTAGTAAGAGTGTTGCAAAACAAAAGAGAAAAAAAAAAAGAGAAGAGAAGAGGAGAAAAGGGAGAAAGAGAAAAAGAAAACCTAAAGAGAAATTTCAAGAGTTCATCAAGAAATTGAGGTAAGGGTGTGAATTTTCTTATCATTGTAAGATTGTACGATAATATTTAATCGGTAAAAACATGTTTAATTTGAAATCTCAAAATTTCTATGGATTGAAATTGTTAGGTTTTGATGATAATCTTTGATATATAATAATTAATTGTGTTTGGACTTGATATATCGGTGAGATTGAGAGATGATTGAGAATCCAATTTAATAGTATTATGATCCTGTAGCAACCTTATAATCCAATTTGGTTGGAAATATCATACATTTAATATTGTAGCTTTATATTAATGTGTGATACACAAGAATTAAATGGTGAGTTGGAAAGTGCAAGTACTGTAGCGGCTTTAAAATATTGAGTGAGTATAGTAGCAAAGTGGTTTTGAGAAATTTTTTTGGCAATAACTAAGTATTAAAAAAATGCAAATAACCATGTTTTGAAAAAATTTACGCAAATAATTATGTTCCAGGATACATTACACTTAGGCGCCATCTGAGATGGCTCCTGCATTAAAAAAATGCACGTAAACGTCACTCCAATTGGCGCCTCCTCTTGGACAAGCCATCCCAGATGGAGCCTCCCTTCTGTAGGTTACATGTAGGAGCCATTTCAGATGGCTCCTACGTGTATTGGTGTTTTTTATAAATACAACACCCATGTTTCCTTCATTCTTCACATTTTTTTTAACTTCACATCTCATATTCTCTCTTATTTTTCTGTCATGACATCACCATACATTCATACCAAAGATAGATACGTTGTTTTCTCGGTCTCCAAACCTCCGATGAAAATGAAATTTTGGCACATATTTACCATGGCCAAACTGAATAAAGAGTTGATGCGATGGTTAGAGGGAGAAATAGAAGTTGGTGAAGAAATTAGAAGGATCCAGAGGAAAAGAACAACCATGAACTTCACAACTGGACAACCTCGAATTTGGTTGGAGGAAGTCAAAACAGACGTCGACGTTATTGCGATGATGTATGGTTCCAATGAAATTATTTTGATGGTTGTAGTGTCTTAAATAATTTTTTGTGTTGTTGATGCTACATTTTCATGTTGTTTTAGTTGTTGTTTTAAGTTTCATGTTGTTTTTGTTGTTGTTTTAATCGTGTAGTTTTTTATTTTGCTGTCTACGTATTGATCTTTGTAAGAAATTCTATTAATGAAAAGAATAAGTTTTGTTATAATATTAAAAAGTGCACATAAATTCCATACAAATTTCAGGATGTCGAGCTTGTAGCACGTTGGGGATAATTTTTTCGATTGTGTCCGACTTGACGATATAGACCACACTTTCTTTCTAGTTTGTCAAGGTCGTCCATTTCAGTTATTATATATTTTCTTTTGGGACGACCCTTTTTATTTCTCCGCATTTGATTGGTATGCCAAACTACTTCCCCTTCGTACGCAGGCTAATAATTTGGTTTTGCTACTGGTTCGAATGCATTGTTGTATACATTGAGCAAGGTCTCAGACTTGTAAATGGGAGAAAGAAGTAGTAGTGCATCTTGATGAACATGTGCACACACCACAATGACATGAGATTAGGGCATTCGAAAGGCCTGAAACTTTCCACAGTCGCACCAACGAGATGGTAGTTTAACCATGTACTCTTGTCTAGCCAAAATCTCGTTGTGGTCTATTGTCTCTTTGACAATGAACTTATGGTTATGTAGGTCGAATCTTGTAACAAGATGAGTGCTAGCTTTGGCACTTTCAGCCTTAATAAATTTCATGCAGCTTTCACTCCACAGTTGTCCCGATTGTACCACTGCATTCCACTTTTCACCTCTCTCTACAAATAACGAGGCCATCCTAAAATATGTTGTACTCACCAAAGCAGTTATTGAGAGTGCTCTTATGCCTTTGAAGACATCGTTCATTGATTCGACTAGATTTGTGGTCATGTGGCCCCAACGCACTCCATTGTCGTATGACCGTGTCCACCTTTCCACTTGCAGACTATCAACCCACGCACCTGCATCTGGATTTTCCATTCTGATCTGGCTGTGATAATATTTAAAACGTGGTTGTGTTAGTGTGTACGCTGCGTTCATAACTGTTTTCCGAAGACTCTTATCTTTGATCTCGCGCATGAAATTTTGAACGATGTGTCTTACGCAATAAACATGTGTAGATGATGGGCCGTGTCAACCGTTAGCGGGATTGTTGTATGCACTATCAATTGAGGCATGTCTATTAGAAATCAAACAAAGATATCATTGTGGATCTACGTGTGTTCGAAGATTCTTTAGGAAGAAACTCCAAGCTGCTCCAATTTCTTCCTCGACAAGAGCATAGACGATTGGGAATACGTTATTGTTACCATCATGTGTGACTGCCATCAGTAGGGTGCCCTTGTATTTTCCGTATAACCATGTTATGTTTATCTGTATAATAGGTTTGCAGTGTGCAAACCTAGTGATGCAAGGTTGAAAATCCCAAAAAAGTATACTGAATATTCCATGCCCTCTGACACAGGTACCTTCTGGGGAAAACACCGACATTGTTTCCATAACATAAATTGTTCCAGGAGCATAAGTTTGCAGTGCATTCATGTAGTGAGGTAAATATTTGTATGAACCCTCCCAGTTACCGTATATTTCTTCAATAGCCTTGTTTTTTGCTAACTAGGCCTCTCTATACGAGGGGGTATATTTGTATGTTGTAGTGATGTGTGAGATTATTGTTTTCACATTCAATGAAGGATCGCAGCTGATAAGAGGTAAGATTTCTTGACAAATGAGATCATAACTCAATTTGTGGTGTTCCTGTGATTGTGTGGCATTAACACAAGTGTGTTCACTGATAAAACCTATCACCCAGGAATCACTACTCAACCTGTATGATGTAGTTAGATTGAACCTACACTCAGAGTGGGTATAGATTATTTTGTATCTGTCTGCATTTGTTCGATCCACATGAAAGTCATAGTTGTTTATCATGTGGAACTTTTTATTGCTCGCACACAATCTTCTTTTGAACGAAATTTGTTTTTGACTTTTAAATTTGCATCAGACTGCATATGAGGGTTGTAGAATATATCAGATGATGGGTCATCTGTGCCAATATTGAGGGTGGTCATGTACGAAGTTGGTGTGTAGATACCATGTGGAGTCAGTTGGCGTTCTTCATCGGCCTCTGAATCTTCGTTTACCATGTTGTTGAACTGCATCTCGTCATCTTCCTCCTCTTTGTCAATAACATCCATCTCAGCTTGTTCCTTCTCCATAACATCAACTCTCTCTGTATCTTGGAACACAACATACAACTCAATTGAGTCGTACCCAGAATATTCATGATTACAAAACATGTTGTGCAGGTCTTCATCGTCTTCAACAGCTACCTTGTAAAATGTTACTTGGTTCTCACCAGTAAAAACAAGGTGTTAGTAGAAAATGTGTGATGTCGGACCTCACTGAAGTCTGGTCTCGAGTCTTTTTTTGAAATACGAAAAAATTCGCATTGATATTTAGACAAAATTGGACATTTTTGGTTTTTCTGAATAAAAAACCTGTTACCTCACTATTGTACGCCTCACCATTGAAATGTACAGTGATAATATATTGTGATACATATGACATTTTATCTAGGTTGGAGTGTATGAAATTTGAGTGTTTGAAATGTTAGATTGTATGAAAATGTTTGATTGTGTGAGATATAAATATAGAGGTGGCAGATGATTGTATGAGAATATATGAGACACAATTCAAAATTCAAAATCACATGTACAAGCCAAATAAGATGACGCCTATGTACAAAATTAAAAGGGAGGCGCCATCCCACTTGGATTTTTACAGGCCTAGTCATAAATAGGTTGTGATTTCTAGTATCGTTAGTCGAAGGTGTGCTCGAAGAGATCGACGCTTGGTTTAGCTCGGACCAAGGAACATGGAGAAGATAGATTCATCACCATCAGTTGATTTGTGTGAATTGGGAACTATTTCTTCATATGTTACATTTTGCAATTTTATACAAACTATCTCAATTCTAGATGTTAGAGTTTGGGGTACACGTACCCTCTGCAAGGACGATAAGGGGAACTCCCTTAACAAATTCCTGTGCTCTTCTTCGCATTTTATTTTCTATATTCGATTGGTATCATTTATGAGAGTTGAATTGTCAATTGTGTACAAACTGAATTTGTGGTGTGTCGAGCTCTAACATTTACTTTGGTATAAATCTGTTTGATTGTTACTTGATAAAATTCGACATCACAATTTAGTAAACAAAACACTTATGAATTTTGCTCACAAGGTGTTTGATAAATTGTCTCTCCCACAAATTATTCATTGTGCTTGTTCTATTCTTAAACAAACTCATTGGAAGTATTTGATACTCATTGATATTGTTTAAGCGATTAATCAATTGAGTATTAATAGTATTGATTCGTGCAATTTTCTCATTCTTTCCCGTACGGTTCGCATATCCGATCTTTTCAATAGTGCATCGTTTAGACGATTGAAAAATTCAGGGAGCTTTCGCAATTAATATTTCAAAAGTGTAAAATTTTAAACAATCGATCTATTCAATCCCCCTTCTAGATCGATCACATTGTCTAACAAAATGGATGAAAGCAATCTCAAGTTGGTAAATAACCCCACTCAACAAATGGGTATTATCTTCAGCCCTACGATTGACCAAATGAGTTGAATTACTGAATCTTTTGACGTTCACCCAATTTATCCTTGAACAATAACCTAAAGATCAAACGTGAGGCAGTGATGAGGCGCCTCCGGTGAACCAAAAACAACCTGCAAGGTTTCGATCACATGAACCTACTCCTAACGAAGAAGAGGAATACATAGAGCAATATAATCTTAAGTTTGTGTTATTGCAAAGAAACCAATATAATTCTTAAGCAATATAATCGATCATATAAAATTAAATTAATATTTTAGTGAAATTCTTATTCTACCCCATGACCTTCTTACACACCGCGCGAATTTTCTAAAATGCCCCTGAAAACCAGAAGTATACTTCCGATGTGCACCATTATCTTATAAAATTTTCACTAAACCGGAACTTAACTTTCGGTTCTGTACCATAAGTCTATTTTTGGTTTTATTCATAACAGGAAACCAGAAAACTTCATTGCATTGTGTAACATAGAGAGATACATATAATTCATAACATAAACTTAGCAAATACATTTAGTAGTTAAAATAAATAAAACATTACAAATCAATATCCGGGTGGACGTTGCAACATCCTCATAATGTCATCGGCGGTTCTTGATAAGTCACATCTAGCTCAATTTGAACTTTCTCCCGAAAACTTCGATAAGTCGACCATATAGCCCGTAAATCAGCGTCGTTCTTCAGTTCACGGTTCATGAATTGAAGATTTCCTTCATTGTCAATCGATGGCGAGTGGTACTCGATCTTCTCTACCTTTCGACCGTCGCCATAAGGTACAAGTTCCTGTAATGTTTCACGCACTTCTTCAATTCGGGTGTACACAATGATTTTGAATGCACGAGACGGTATGGCGTCGGGAAAATGGATAACTCCAACAACCCATGTGATGTCTAATTTCATGTCCATATCTGATTTTTTGTGTTGTGGTAGGGAAAAATATAAGAGGAGATGTATTTTTATAATAGAAGGATGTAAACATGGACCATAGAAATCTTATCCTTATGTCAGTGATAAAACCGGAAGTTAAACTCTGGTTTCCACCTTAACCAAAACCGGAAGTAAACTTCCAGTAAATGGCCTAGGGTTAAAAAACCAGAAACATAACAGAAACTACAAGTATACTCATAAAATCTCATGTATTCAAATTTTGTGGATTTAGTCAAATTACCAAGATGAGTATATTTCCACATCATAATATATTAACAAAAAGAAGTTAACATTAAAATGCTACCTAACTACTTGAAAGAGCCGAAAAAAGTGTCGCCAGATAAATTCACCGGTGGCACCCCTTTTGACTTTTCCCTATTTTTTCTTATTTCTATTTGGTTTAAGTTGTGGTATTCTTGCATCATTTCCATGAATTTTTCGGGCCATGTCTCTGATGGTTCTGTGAAATGAAGCGCTCACTCTGGTAATGTCGGTGGTAAAGGGCATCCCGATTTCAAGTAGACTTGAACAAAACGCCGTGGATTTGAAATGCACCCCACACATATGATACGGTCACTGGGATTTGGTGTAGGAGCAGTGCGCAACGGAAAATAAGTCTCTTAAAAAACGTATCTTGTCAGATTAATACACACCCTGTCATATGCATGTGCTATGAGTTGGCCCATTTCAGGGAAGCGCATCCATTTATCCTCCTGCGCAAATCCAACCTTAGCAGTTACAAGTGCGTGATATATTTCTTCAACCTTCTCTTTACTCCCTAGCACACGTGTGTACAACTCTTTGTGTTCCGTCAACTCTATGAGCAGGGTCTCTCGCACAGTATTGTAGTACTCTTCACAGCTACCAAGCAAACAAGAAATAGTTTTAACAGATTAATGTGGTGAATGAGGGGTAAAAGGGATAAAGTTTACCTAAAATTCTTATTTGTTGAGCTATTTCTGATATGATGAACCACAAAAATGAGGATTTGGAGTGGAAAGTCGATTGACAATGGAGAGGGTTTTTGAGAGCTTTGAAGGAGAAAGTGTGTTATGGTGGTGATCACCATGGTTATTGTTTTAAGCAATCCGTCTTCTGAGAAAACCAGAAGTATATTTCCGGTTTTATACAAAATATCCAAGTGGCAAAAGAATTCAATGTTCCCGCTACTATAACCGAATGTATACTTTCGGTTTGGTACCAGAAGTGCATCTTCGGTTCAGTTTTTAAGCAATTTCAGGGGTCACACCATATTTTGACTGGTTTGTTCAAAATGGGGTGCGGACCAGAAATAAACTTCCGGTTTTGTGAAGGGCATTTTCGGTTTTACATAGGGTGCGTCCCACCCCTATGCGGTGGATTAAGAAATTCACAAAAATAATCATGGATTTGTAAATATGCCATATAATTAAAGCATAGCCCATCAATTCGATGACATAAAGATGTTTTTAGAATTTCTTAATGCAGTCTAAGTGTTTTTTAGACACCAACGTGAATTTTCAAATATGCCTCAAAGAATCGGAAATATATTTTCGGTGCGCACCCTATTATATGAAGAAAAAAAAGGCATATAACCGGGAGTACAATTACGATTCCTAAACCGATGTTGTATTTTTAATTACACTTTAAATGAACTAAATAGTTACACTGTGAGAAGCCACATTCCACCACGTTGATACGAATCGAAAATGCAACATTGGTTCCAAAACTGTAAGTGTATTTCCAATTTATATTTTGACATATACCCGCGCCTCATTTGCTGCAAACTCAAAAACAAAACACAAAATCTCCCAAAACTCCATTGTTCCAAAATACTCATTGTTTCGAATTCGTCAATTTATCGCAACACATAAGGAAATCATCAGGCATAATCGGAATCAACCAAGGAGAATCATCAATTGTAAGTTGTTTTTTTGAGCATTATTGAGTTTTTTTATTTTACATACAAATTATGTTTTAGGGTAGTAAATTATTATTTTTTTAGTTCTTGCAATGTTTGAAGTCATTAAGGAAGTGTTAGCCATATTTTTTTACGATCACTGCTTGTTTTTTTGTTCCCATTGGTGGTCAGCTTCTCCATTGACGAACATGTTAAGTTGTAGATCGTACCGGAAGTGTATTTACGATTTTGTTCTTGACTAAAATCGGAAGTATAATTTCGGTTATGCATCAAACAGTTTTTCCCCTATTTTTTGTACAAGAGTGGTACTTTTTAATACTTGTTTTGTTTATTCTACAAGTATTATGGCTGAGAGACCATCCAAATTTCGACACATGAGACTTTCACAACATGATTTCGTGCGTAGGGAAAGAATTAAGGCTTCTCAGACTCCTAGACAAGTTGTGTCAGATGCGCTCATTGTCGATGATATTTCTACTCCCACTCCGTCGACCAGCGGGCGAGAGTCTTATGTTCATCCATCTCCGCCTTCATCCTCCCGTAGACATACGTCCTCACCGCAAGTATCTAGACCAGGAGAGACATTTGGTTCCCATCCACAGGCTACACCACATTTAGTCCAAACCTCTCCACCTTCTTCCTCCCACAGACGTCGTATGTCTTTGAGATAGGAGAGACTTCTTCCCATCCAACACCTACTCCCATCTAGCATATGTTGGTTCTCACCCAGTAGACCAGAGACCACCCAGCCTACATCAGCGACCCATCCACAGTCTTCCTCAGAGGCAGCACCAGAGGCGCCTCAGGGTTTTAGAGGAGGACATTCTAATTTGTCATTACTGTCATTGTATTCATAACATGTTGTCAGATACTTATGGGACAGGGATGTAAATATTTCATTTAACAATTGTTACGTATTATGTTTTTTTTCTAAGTATTGTGTTCATTTAAGTCTTGGGTGTTTATCTATGCATGCAAGACCGTGATCCACTCAAGATAATTAACCATGCTAGGAAGATCATTCGCCTGGTACCACCTGTCGAGATCGACAAAACTCGTGGGTGTCATGTCATATTTAGCTGCTTGCAACAGGTGTTCACAACTGAGCTAGGGCGTGCGCAGTAGACTGACGATCAACAGGTAGTCCATCACAAAGCATGTGCTATAAGGACATATCTTTTGTATATGGTTGGCACGCAGATTTTTGTGGACACTAGTGCCACTTACACTAATATCATGTACTTGCGATTCTTTGACGATTTTCAGCAGATCGTTGAGTGGAACTAGGTGGAAGATTATTTGGTGTATTTGTACCAAAAGTTGTCTGAAGACATTAAGTGGAATACAAAACAGATGACCGGGAACATCACAATTTTAACGGATACATGCAACACATTCTCAAACCACCCTCTGAATATGCCCTCTCATAATGAAACGGAGGGATATTGATGACATTTGATGATTATCTTACTCATCTTGGGTCTAATGAGACACGGAGTATGTGACACCCCAAATAAATCGATTATTAAATAATTATGATTTTTAATTATTATTTTAATTAGGAATGTAATATTTAATATTTTGGATTATTGGAAGTCAATTGAATTAAATGGAAGTGGGTTTATTGGTGGCGTGATGAATAAAGTGAGGGTGTGAGGAGTAAAAGGCTCTACTCACATTAATTATGTTATTTTTATTATGTTAGAATAATAAAAGAAATAAAAGAAGGAAAAGAGGAAAAAAGGATATTTTGGAGAAAACTCACGACGTGGAATTGAGAAGAGGAGAAAAGGAGGAAGAAGACCTAAGGTGTCGGAATTCGAAGAACCCACAAGGTAAGGGGTGATTTCGATTGATTATTGCTTATTATAGATTTTGATTTTGATAATATAGATCAAAGTATGTTAGGAAACCTTAGTTTGGGAATTTCTAGGTTTCCATGGATGTATACTTAATTGTGTCAGATTGTGTCTGATTGTGTCAGAATATGCATGGAAAATAATTAGAGTGTCCGTAGATGAAAATAAATGATGGGAATATGTTGTTTGATGTGATAATGATGCAAATTGGATGTGTTTTAGTGTTTCCCATATTAGAATTCGTATGGGTAAGTTTGAGGTTGATTGGAAATGGAAGAATGCTGTCAAAAGTGCTGAAAATGGCTTTTTAACACGTGGGAACCGGTTCCCAGTGGGGAGGAACCGGGTTCCACAATGAAAATTTGTGAAAAACTGGAAAAATGTACTCAGGAACCGGTTCCTATATGGGTAGGAACCGGGTTCCCATACAATTTTCCAGCAACGTGAAAATTTAACTTTCAGGAACCGGTTCCTGTATGTGTAGGAACCGGGTTCTGCCTTATTTTTTTGAAAAATGTCAAACTTTGAAAATTCATAACTTTCAAACCGTAAGTCCGTTTTGAGCGCCGTTTTGGACGTTATTTCCTAAATTCAATGCTCTATTTTATGAAATGAAAATATTTTTCAAAACTTGAAATTATTTTGAAAATGAGCCAAATTCCGAGATAGGTGACTTTTGATATTGATGTGTATGTAGCAGAGATCCTGTGTTGATGGATGTATTGGTATTGTGTGGATGAAAAACATGTTTATGTTGTTAACGGTGGTGCGCATGATAGTTGAGATATCATGTTTTTGGTTTTGATTCGGTTTATGATAATTGGTGTATTCATGATTGTATTGATATCATGTGTTTTGATGATGGTATATGCCTGATAGTTGTTGATCTCGGTTGTTGTTGTGGTATTTACTGGTGATAGTCTTACCAAATGAAGGGTAAGTGTATGGCATATTATGCTAGCAATGATTTATTTCATGATAGTTGATGATATCATGTTGTGGTTGATGATGGTTTATGCTGATGTTAGATGTATGCATGATTGGTTGATATATCATGTTGGTTGTTGTGATTCAGTTATGTTAGAAGAATGTATACATAGACTGATTAATGTTGCATGCTATTGATGTGCGTGCATATGCATTATTTTGGTGAAGTTAATTCCCATTGTGCGGAATTTGACTTGGATTCCGATACCGTGCGAGTGAGGATGGTGGTTAGGCTGGATTCGTGTCCGAGTGGTTATGGACGAATCGATGGTACTGTATCCGGTTGATGATGGATCAGTGTTGGGTGACTTGGTCACGTGTTGGTACCACATGCATTGAGTCTGCATTTTGATTGTATGGAATAGTAACATGTTAGGATGTCTTCCAGTGTTACTATTCTCTGATTGATGATTGTTGTGCATGACGATTATATGGTTGTAATTGTGTGTGAATCTGAATTTATGTTAAGTGGGTGAAATAATATGCTTGTGATATATTATTGATTGAAAGACTTATAATATGCTTTAATTATGAGAAGTCTCACCCTTACTTTACCATTTGATTAAATTAGCTGAGGAGTCGGTGAGGATGGCTCTAGAGCTTATCTTTTTAGTCCGTGTGTCAGTGTCATGCTCTGATTAGGTTGTAACACTGGGGAACGCTTAGTTAAGAGAATCATTATTGTTTAATAGTTTTGGATTTGAATTCCTTGAGAACTATGATGTTTTATTAAATTTTGGTTTTGGTATTTCCGCTGTGTAAGACATGGTCTTATAATGATTGAATTGTTGAATGATGATCCTCAGTGTAGCATGGCTACTGTTTGAATGAAGGTTTATTATAGTTATTAATTGTGACATCCCGTGATTACCGTGTTAAACTCTGATTAAAGATGATTTAAATGTTAATTTAATTAATATATTCGGGGTATTTAGATGGGGTGTTACAATAGTGGTATCAGAGCATAGTCGGTCGTTGTGACCAGTGTCTTAATGTCATTACTCTTGATACGACATGTGTGTGAAACCGGTGCTTGTTTTCCTAACTACTTGGTTGCAGGAGTGGTTTAGAAGCAAGTGGGGGAGAAGCTTTACTTCTCCGATATGTTTTGGCGTGAAGAGTTGGATCGATGTGTTATTGATTACATGAGTACAAATGTTGGTTAGACTGCGTAGTTCCCAAATTCGGAGGGATTACGAATTCGAGAATTTAGTATGATGGTCAGATAAGGTTCTCTTAAGTGGTAACAATTAAGTACTTGTGTTGTTCGCATCACTGGGAGCGGAGGACGATGTTATGGATAATGATGTTCCATTTGGGGTGTGAGTTCTGACGTTTCCCTGGGAATAATGGCGACTCATCGTCTGAGCAAGATGTTAGTTTAGCTTGAGGTCGTCCTTGGGTTGAATGTTTGAAGTTAAACCAAGTGATTATGAATCGTTATGATGAGTCGATGCATATTCTTGGCCTAGAAGATATTTGGTAATTAAGAAGGATGACTTTGAGGAGATGAAGCTGGTGTGGTGGGAATGTCGTAACACTTCCAGTTGATTGTGGAGCTGTCCGTGTGAGTTACTTCTTTGTGTTCTTGAAAAGATTGATTGTGTCAACGGTTGATATAAAGTATGCAGTTGTGAGAATTGGTTATTGGAATTGATTTCCTGACAGCATTCCTTCCGAAAACTTGTAAAATTCATAATTTGAGTTTTGGATGTCCGATTTGAGTTCTGTTGAAGCATTGGAAAGGTAATGTGATGAACTTTGTTTTAAAAATGGTCCCAGCACCTGAAAGTAATTTATTTACCATGTAATGATGTTTGAGGAGAATCAGAGTTGTTGTTGATGTCGTTCTTGGTACAAAACTTATTTCTATGACACCGTGCAAGATGTCAACTTTTGAGTTAAGGGAATTGAAGATGCTATTGGAAGATGCGCAGTGAAATGGATTTGTAAAACCAAGTGTATTGTTTGGGGAGCTCTAATTTCCTTAGTCAAGGAGGAAGAAAGTAGCGCGAATTGCGTGTGGATTTTTGATAACTGATTTAAGTGGTGATTAAGACTAAATATCTATTTCAAATTGTTGGTGATTTGATGGATCAATTGGTTGGAAAGTATGCCTTCAGTAAAGTTGAGTTTAGATTAACTTACCTTCGTGGTCAGGGTAAGGATGAGGATAGTTAGAAAGAAGCTTCTAAAACTCGGTATAGGTATGTTGAATGTTGTGAGGTGAATTCCAACTTCGAAAGGGAGTAGAATTTTGTTAAGTTTTCATGGTGTAGATTACGGTATGAGGATGTGAGTTTTCTTTATCATGTTATCTCAAGTGACAGTAATGCGGTAGACCCATCTGAGGCTGACGTAGTGTTGTAGTGGGAAAGTCCAAAATTTGTTGCGGGTATTGGAAGATTGTATGGACATAACCAGTAACAGTCGCAGTTTATTTGAGACGAGGTCAAGAATAATATATTCTTAATGAAAGAGATGTTGGTATTAGTAAGAATGTGAAAGTATTAGAGATGCAGCTTATGCCGAGTAAGGATGGATAGATTGGCATTAGCTTTTGAGGAAAAGATAAGTGATGCTAGAAGAAAATAAACCGATAGGAAATGCAATCATGTTTAAGATGTCAAAATATTGACATGTGTTAAGAAAACGTTGGAAGTTTCTTTTACCGATCATATGATGAGATGTATTATCGAGATTGCATTTGAAATAAGGTTCAGATTGAACATATATGGATCCTAGATGTTATGAGATTTAAAGGGAGACTAAGAGTTGTGAATGTCGTTAAAGTTCTCCGCATGGATGAGGACTTCAAATGGGGACAAAATGAGTTATGGTGTATTTGGTATGTTAGCATCTCATGAGGGGGAAAATACTTAACATTTGTGTGGTGCTAAGTGAGGGTGAAGGAGATTATGTAAATTGTTTGATCGATGGTATCTCATCGCCGATATCAGATGAAGAATAAGTGTGGAAGAAGTCGTAAACCTTGAAGGAAGATTATTGAACCATGGTGCTTGGGTGACTTCGAGCACGAGTTCTAAAGGAACGCTATTATAGTTTGGTACGGTGGTTTATACTCCATTGTGATTGCCGGCTATCTATCGACAAATTGAGGAACTGATCACCCTTAATCTCTTGTTGATAATAGACGAGATCGTGTTGGATTTAATAGACTCATCTTGCAAGCTTGATAGTGTGTGAAGTGGTTGACGTTCTATTGAGAGGATAGTAGTTCATCAGTTCGCATGAAACTAAGAGGAAAAGGACTATGAAAAAGACTTGGAAATTATCTAGCGGGTCGGAGACTTGAGTGTGTATGCAAGTTGAAGCCGCAGAGTGGAAGGTTTAGAATGTAAGAAGGTGAACAGTGATTTTTGGTAGATGTTAAGGAGAAAGTCTAAAGATGAATATGAAACTTGTAGAGCTGGTAGTTGATGAAAATCAAATGAAGATAATGACTTAAGGTAATTAATCAGTCGCGTGCGTAACGTGATGCACTTTGTTATGCGAGTATGATTTTTTTTTTTGGAAGTCACAAATTAAACGTTAGAAGGTGTGGAGTTTATGAAATTATTAGAAATTTCAGAATAGAATTGTTAGGTGAAGGGTTCTATGTCTTATCGATGTTACATCCATTATAATAGATGTATTAATTTGCAAGCTCTATCGTTGGAACGTAGCCTCGTGGTCGGCATTGTGTATAAATGTTGGGGACATTGCGGTTCGGTGGAGGTTCTTATAATTGTGCTACATGGAAGTGATAAATCGTGTATCTTAGAGTGAATGGGGTAAGGTGATGCATTCTTAACCCGATAGTGATGGATCGTGTGGGATTATAGTGGTTGAATAAGAGGAATATTTGTTATTGATATTGGAAATGATGTCAAACATGACGTGATAGTTGGAAGGAAGGATTTCAAGAGCTGAAGAGGAGGTTGGCTAGTGCTCCGATCTTCATTTTGCCGAAACCGACTAAGTCTTTTGTTGTGTACTGTGACGCATCATTAATTGGAGTAGGTGGTGTGTTGATGCAAGATAAGCAGGTTGTGGCTTATGCTTCACGATAATTGAAAGTGCATGAAAGGAGTTATCCGACTCATAATTTAGAGTTGGCAGTTGTTGTATCTGTTTTGAAGTTGGGGAGACATTATTTATATGATTCTCGATGTGAGGTATTAGTGATCATAAGAGCCTGAAATATTTCTTTGATCAGCAAGAGTTGAAACAGTTGCGAGGCAAAGAGATCGCATTGGTAAGAGTAGCTTGGGGAGGACCAGCAGATGGAAATGTTGCATGGGAACTGGAGAGTCAGATGAAGGACTCATATCCCGAACTGTTCGTCTAAGTTATGTTTTCGAGGACGAAAACTCTTGTAGTGGGGGAGAGTTGTGACACCCCAAATAAATCGATTATTAAATAATTACAATTTTTAATTATTATTTTAATTAGGAATGTAATATTTAATATTTTGGATTATTGGAAGTCAATTGAATTAAATGGAAGTGGGTTTATTGGTGGCGTGATGAATAAAGTGAGGGTGTGAGGAGTAAAAGGCTCTACTCACATTAATTATGTTATTTTATTATGTTAGAATAATAAAAGAAATAAAAGAAGGAAAAGAGGAAAAAGGATATTTTTGGAGAAAACTCACTGTACGTGGAATTGAGAAGAGGAGAAAAGGAGGAAGAAGACCTAAGGTGTCGGAATTCGAAGAACCCACAAGGTAAGGGGTGATTTCGATTGATTATTGCTTATTATAGATTTTGATTTTGATAATATAGATCAAAGTATGTTAGGAAACCTTAGTTTGGGAATTTCTAGGTTTCCATGGATGTATACTTAATTGTGTCAGATTGTGTCTGATTGTGTCAGAATATGCATGGAAAATAATTAGAGTGTCCGTAGATGAAAATAAATGATGGGAATATGTTGTTTGATGTGATAATGATGCAAATTGGATGTGTTTTAGTGTTTCCCATATTAGAATTCGTATGGGTAAGTTTGAGGTTGATTGGAAATGGAAGAATGCTGTCAAAAGTGCTGAAAATGGCTTTTTAACACGTGGGAACCGGTTCCCAGTGGGGAGGAACCGGGTTCCACAATGAAAATTTGTGAAAAACTGGAAAAATGTACTCAGGAACCGGTTCCTGTATGGGTAGGAACCGGGTTCCCATACAATTTTCCAGCAACGTGAAAATTTAACTTTCAGGAACCGGTTCCTGTATGTGTAGGAACCGGGTTCTGCCTTATTTTTTTGAAAAATGTCAAACTTTGAAAATTCATAACTTTCAAACCGTAAGTCCGTTTTGAGCGCCGTTTTGGACGTTATTTCCTAAATTCAATGCTCTATTTTATGAAATGAAAATATTTTCCAAAACTTGAAATTATTTTGAAAATGAGCCAAATTCCGAGATAGGTGACTTTTGACTGACGCATATTGATGTGTATGTAGCAGAGATCCTGTGTTGATGGATGTATTGGTATTGTGTGGATGAAAAACATGTTTATGTTGTTAACGGTGGTGCGCATGATAGTTGAGATATCATGTTTTTGGTTTTGATTCGGTTTATGATAATTGGTGTATTCATGATTGTATTGATATCATGTGTTTTGATGATGGTATATGCCTGATAGTTGTTGATCTCGGTTGTTGTTGTGGTATTTACTGGTGATAGTCTTACCAAATGAAGGGTAAGTGTATGGCATATTATGCTAGCAATGATTTATTTCATGATAGTTGATGATATCATGTTGTGGTTGATGATGGTTTATGCTGATGTTAGATGTATGCATGATTGGTTGATATATCATGTTGGTTGTTGTGATTCAGTTATGTTAGAAGAATGTATACATAGACTGATTAATGTTGCATGCTATTGATGTGCGTGCATATGCATTATTTTGGTGAAGTTAATTCCCATTGTGCGGAATTTGACTTGGATTGCCGATAACCGATACCGAGTGAGGATGGGTGGTTAAATTTGGATTAGTGGTTATGGACGAATCGATGGTGTATCCGGTTGATGATGGATCGGTGTTGGGTGACTTGGTCACGTGTTGGTACCACATGCATTGAGTCGCATTTTGATTGTATGGAATAGTAACATGTTAGGATGTCTTCGTTGTTACTATTCTCGATTGATGATTGTTGTGCATGATTATATGGTTGTAATTGTGTGTGAATCAATTTATGTTAAGTGGGTGAAATAATATGCTTGTGATATATTATTGATTGAAAGACTTATAATATGCTTTAATTATGAGAAGTCTCACCCTTACTTTACCATTTCAGATTAAATTAGCAGCTGAGGAGTCGGTGAGGATGGCTCTAGAGCTTATCTTTTTAGTCCGTGTGTCAGTGTCATGCTCTGATTAGGTTGTAACACTGGGGAACGCTTAGTTAAGAGAATCATTATTGTTTAATAGTTTTGGATTTGAATTCCTTGAGAACTATGATGTTTTATTAAATTTTGGTTTTGGTATTTCCGCTGTGTAAGACATGGTCTTATAATGATTGAATTGTTGAATGATGATCCTCAGTGTAGCATGGCTACTGTTTGAATGAAGGTTTATTATAGTTATTAATTGTGACATCCCGTGATTACCGTGTTAAACTCTAATTAAAGATGATTTAAATGTTAATTTAATTAATATATTCGGGGTATTTAGATGGGGTGTTACAGAGTACCATAGCACCAAAAGATTGGAGCTATGAGGATGGATATATCTTATGATTCTTTAAGGTGTCACGTTCATAGTTGGTACAGGAGGCTCCATATAACCCGTCTAAACCCGAATTTCATTGGCCGACCTATTATTTGCCATGCTCAGTAGTTTGATAGCTTTAAATGTATTTTGTTTATAGTAACATCATGTTTTTCATATTTTGGATTATTTGCATAACAATTTGAAAAATATCTTGCATATCGTATTTTGAAACATAATATTTATAAGCATTTGTATGTATTTTGTTATTACTTCATATCAGAATCGTACTTTACTACGTAAATGCACAAAAACATGTATAATAATATAGTTTGAACTGTCTATATACCCAAATATGCATATCCGACACCAAACCGTAGTTGCATTTCCGATTTTAAACATGACTTTTCAACAAAAAAAAGGTGTCCCAGAAATGCATTTCCACGAGACATTTTTTGTTATTCATAGGGTTTTTCCCCTATCAGATGTCATAAGAAATTCTTTTTTTTTGCCGAGTGGTCGCAACCCACACACCCCTTCGGTCTATTGTCGATGTACAAGTATAGACTGAGTTGGCTAAAAAACATGAGTTAGCACAGGAGGAGTAACCAAGTAATGAATAGACTTGAAGAAAAGAAACCAAACCTCTTACAATGCACGGATGACGGTACAGTAACAGAATATATCAAAGAGCTACTATATTTCAAGCTATTTTTTTTATTATTAAAACAATGGTTACAAAATATGAATAAATATCAACTACCTAGGGAATGTGAGGGGGAGACTGTACATAATTGATCTTAATATACTGCAGCTATAAACAGTTTTGTTTCAACTTTGTATCAACCATTTTGGTTGTTGCTGCAAAACTTGAAGCTTGGCGAATATAGTTAAATGGTAAACCCAGAATGAAAGAAAATAGGGATACCATCATTGGCCAACCTTATTTACGCTCACAATAAGCCAGTATGTTCAAGACTCCGCAAAATATACTAACTATGAGAGTCTGCATCAACACTACCTACCGGAGAATCATTGCTTGATCAAACGGAGTTGCCAATTACCCTCCCCATCAATCAGCCGCAACTCCATGGAATGAAATGGTATTAAAGCAGGACGCTGAGGAAAAGAGACAAGACAATTAGTTTGACAAGATTTGGAATTGGATGGCTATTGTTAATGTTTAATAACTGACTGCTAAAACTGTATAAAAATCACATAGTTGTGTGCAAAGAAGGAATGTGCGTGTATGATTGATTATATAAGTAATCCTATATCAAGTTAATGCAAGTACTTTCCGTATCCGCTGTAGTGAAACAATGAAAACTAACTAATGATCTGCTCTTAATAGTCTACTAAGCTTGGCTTGTCAAAAATTTTAAATGACATTTTTTAAAGTAAAATCTTACTTGTGAGGAAGTAATAACTGTGATATCCATTTTCTTCGCTAGCCCATATAGGTGTTCTTCAACGTCAACACTTGTTGCACTGCGATAATATTTTCAGGAAGAGAGAAAAACATGCTTAGCATCAAATAATATCAAAACAATTCAGTTAGAGAAAAAAAAAAGGCAGAGATAGAGCATACGTACTTGGTACACTCGTCCAAGATGCCAAACTTGGGCTTATGGAAGAACAACCGTGCCTTCAGAATAAAAGGTAAAGTTAAAACTTAAACAACAGAAGAATGCCACAGATTTAGTATAATGTCTTCCTCTAATTAAGAGTCAAGCTCAAAACTGAGGTTTAAGACCTATATTTAAATATTATTGAAGAAATTTAAAGCAATCATTCTATAATTACAAATTTGATAGAATCAATTCACATACCATGCCTAATCTCTGTTGCTCTCCAAGAGAGAGAGTATCTTCCCAATTTAAATTTGCATCCCAGCCATTTGTGTCCCTTTCTAAAAGATAATTCAACCGAACATCCTCCAGGATAACTTCCAAGTGCTTGTCCAACAACTTTACAGTATCAGGATGTTTTTCACCTGAACTAGCAAGATTCTAACGATCAGAGCTAAAATGGGAAAAGAAAAATAAACTAAATGCATCTTTGAAATGATTACAAGAGAATAAAAAGAAACTAAACTGTAATTTTAAGCAACTAAATTTATAGGAAAGGAAATCTTCAACGCTATAAATATGAACAGCATGTAATCAATTTCATGCATTATCACGAGTCACAACTGCAGGGAAGCTAGAAAGAGAACCTATTCGCATGTGGTGGCTAATAACCAAACGTAAAGCAGGAAGCATCATTTTAAGTTTAAACTATCAAATGAACCACTGGTGCTCACACATCATTTTAAACCTGACAAGGGCGTTTCTTAAGCCAGTGATAGTTTATGCACTAAAGATACCTTTTCCATACATCTTCAATGCTCTAAACTCTGCTTCATCGCGGGATAGAGGGTATATAATCTGATCCCTCAGTGTTCCCAAGCATGTGTACGGCCGTTGAGGAACATAGAAGATGCCACTACTTGATCCAGCATCTTGATCCATACCTTCCAATGGTCTAGAGAGTCTTCCACTTGCAATTGGCCAAAGTCCTCGAAGAACTCTGAAAATGGAACTTTTTCCACTTCCATTTGGACCTTTTGAAATATGATATGCAAGATTAAAATTCTAATCAGAATAGAACCCAAAAGGGAAAATATACAAAATAACAACTATACCAACCAGTAACAAGCAGGCTTCCCCCAAGCTCAACATCACATGTCAACTCCCTGGCCAACATCTTCTCAGAAGGAGTAATAATATTAACCTTAGAAAAAGAAATAACATCTTTAGAATGATAATCCCTTGCTGAAGATATAGCACCGCCATTAATGGATTCCCCTGTACATAAAAGAAAGCATTAGCACATGAAGACAATGGTAAAGAATAACTTCTATACAAACAAGACAATAATTTAAATGGCATGTTTGCATATAAAACAAAGTAACGGTGATGAAGTACCAGAATGTGCTGCATCCAGAAGCTCTTCAAGCTCAAAAATCCTATTAATACCCCCAGAAAGTTCTACAAGCTTCCTATTCAATTCAAGAATGTCTCCAAAAGCTAAAAAGCTTTGAGAAACAACTGATGCTAAAAACCTCAATGCATGTGCCAGCTCACCTGTAATATAGTACTGTGCATATCAGTGGGGATCGAGAGAGAAATAGAGTAACTGAGAAAAGTCTAATATTCCTACCCTGAGTACTTATCAATGCACGGTCTCCTTTGTGTTCCATAGCGTAGAACAAGCTCAGCAACCAGGTCACATTATGAGGTAGTTGCTTTGTGATGAAATCATCTAGTATACCAAACAGCCATTTCTTTTTCAGAAGGTACTGGGAGTGTGCCAGAAGGTCCTTGAATCTTGATTCAACCATCTGCACAATGTTCATAAAGTACATTTTTTTATCTACAGTGATCACAATGCATAAACTGCAAGCTGAAAAAAATCAATAAGCCATGCATTTCCTTTTGAACTTCCAACCTAGTCATGTGCCCTGTATTTAGCCTAAGATCAATAAATTTTATAAAACAAAAAACGTAAGCACAAGTTGTACATTTAGGCTTTGTTTGGGAGTTTGGAGGGAAAGGGAGGGGAAGGCTTAAAAAAACGGAAGGATTGAGTGAAAAAAAATAGAGAATTAGGTGGGAAGGGTTTTGGAGGGTTTGTTTTTATTCATAACACAATCCCCCTAGGTTGGAGGAACTCAAAATTGATATTGAAGGCGGGTTTTGGAGGACTTATATAAAGTTTCCAAATATATTTTATAGTATTCCGAAAATAAAAAATACAATAATGATAAATACTCGTTTATCATTCTATACAAAATCATTCTTTCAAAAAATATCAAATATTTTCCTATATTTTTTAAAAAATTCTTTTTCGGAAGCCTTCTTTTCCTCTTCCCTCCAAACTCCCAAACAAAGCCTTGGGTTTGTTTTTCCAAAGGATTTGGTAAATGAGAATTATGAAACAGAATGAAATTGACTTCTAATCGCTTGTTAAAAAGGTCATGTACTGGTGAGTCCGATATTTAAGGGGTGGTGTGTAATTAGTTGGATTTCATTGCACTTCCAATCATTCCACATTTGATTGTGGAAAGAGTGAGTAAGTAACTTTCAAACTATATTTAACACACTCAAATAAGCACACCCTAAAAGAAAAGATATTAAATATTGTAGAGTTGGGATGCTCACAGATTTTTCTCTAGCACCACCTCCAAAGAAAGCAACGGATTCAGCATGAGTACAGAGTCTCTCATGCATGAACCTAGCAGAAGCGGGAGATTAAAAAAGGTCAGCATTATTTTCACAACACTAGTGCCATGATTGAGGCAACACAAACAGTTATTGGTTTACCTAAAGAGTCCTTCAAGTTGTTGCTCTTGGCTTATCAAATCACCAAAATCTGGAGTAACAGTTCTTAAAAATCCAAGGCCAAGTAACATGTAAACATAGAGTATGGCAACTCCCCTTTGACCAGTTAACATCTTCATTCTCCATGTGAACCTTGAGAAGTAAAATCATAGAAGAAATCAAATATGTTGATTTGAGTTCTAGTAAAATGCATATTGCTATGCTAGTAACAATATAATAATTCAAATTCATGAATGAATCACTCACCACAAAATATCTACAGATGGCTTTACAAGTCCAGTTACCAATCCAGACAAGTCTGTGGTTAACTTCTCCAAATCTTGAGTTATCCTCTGATCTGCGTCAACACTTTTGCTTGCCATGTGGAAGACCTACAAAGATAAGCAAAAGCAGACAACAGAGATTTGAAACTAAATTCCAAACTTTTTCCAGAAGAGCTTCAAAGCCAAATTGAAATACTACACAGTAAACTGGTCTACAAATCATTCCAAAAATAATCATTCAAAAAAGCGTAGTGCAAAGTATACTGAGTTATCAAATAGCAACTAATATGACCACACAGTGCTTGTAATGTTTAAAAAATAGACGAAAGAACAAAACTAATGAATAGTTCATTTTCAATTACCTTGTAGAACACATTACTTCTCAAATAGTTCTGTAGTAGATGTTGAGTCAAACGAATTCGCCACCCAAGGGCCAGCCTTGCTGTCAAATGCCTGAGGAGCAATATACAATTCTCTCATATTTTGGTATATAAAAGGAATAATAGACCAACAAACCAGACCACCCCTCCTCCTATTTCATACTTCAAACTATCTATTCAGTATTCAACTTTCTCCCTATTCAGTATTCAACCATATGTAAAATTAAGCACTGCCAGTTATTAGTTGAAGATAAAAGAAATACACTCCAGATGGGTTTTGTACCCAATCACCCTATTTCACACTTCAAACTATCTATTCAACTTTCTCTTTTTTCATTTTTATATACAAAAGAAAATTTCTCAGAAACTGATATGAACTTCTTTACATAATCAAACGTTTCATCGGTAACCATATGTAAAATTTGTACTATCAGTTGTTGGTTTAAGATAAAAGAAATACATTCCAGATTGGTTGTTCCCATTTAGGGTTTAGGGTTTGCACCCATTTACCTTATAGAAGGCGCAATGAAAGAAGATGCAGCACTTTGAAGTACACTTAGACCAATTAACCGAATAAAGGCAACTTTATCCTGCTCCAAAACAAACTTCACAGTGGTACCTAAGAACATAAATTTTATTTTAACATTACATGCATGGAATCTCAGAATCGTGAGTAGTCAAAGATGGGAAAATACCATTAAGAGATGCAATACGATCTGAGACCCATGTTCTTGAAACAACAAGAAGAGCAACAGCAAGCAATTGTGCACCTTGTTTATCAAATACAGTGGGTACCTGAAAGCAACAGTCCACATAAAACATATTTCAAGCACATACATCATATAATTTTTTTAAATGGCTGGCTCGTCTTAAGTCATCAATGGAAAAATGCACAAACAGCCATGTATTTGCGTTCATTTAATCCCTATAGCATTGTGATTGCAAATGCATTACTGAAGGTAAGCCCAAATATAATATAAACTATTTGTACGCCTTCACCTAACACAGTTTAAGAACCATATGTAGCAGCCCCCCATTTTAAACTTAGTTCAAATTCCAACAAACACTAAGGGAGGGCCTATCCATTGTCCACACTTTTAGCCTAGAGAACTCGAGTAAAGGGTGGATTATATTAAGTCACCGGGACCCCTTCACTGCTGACCAACAAAATGATGGAACAATATTCTTTGGGAAGGCCTTCAAGAATGGTATCAAGGTATGCCTATATGGGGAGACCAGACCGCCAACTGAGAAAAGTGAATCAACAAATACTTCAATACAATGTTAAACTAATAAGTGGTCCCATTGGCCTTCTTCATATTCCTCAAATAAGTGCACTGTTAGCATGCCATTGCTCTAATTGGTGCACAGAAGTTATAATGAACCTGCTCCCAGAGTTGATAGGGATGAAAACTGAAAACAGCCTATGTGTCTGTTTGGGAGGGGGACTTTGGAGGTTTCTAGAGGGGATAGCCTTGAATGGTTGGGTCTATATTATAATAGAGATTATAAGTTTTATAAAAAAGAAAGATTTCCATGATATATGATCAAATAACAATTCAATTACACTTTATTCATTTATGGAAATATTTTATAGCTTCCTAAATTTAGAAAAGAAAAACAAGTCATCCCCCTCCTAAATCCCCCTCCCCGACAGACCCTTTGCAAAAAGAAACTTTCTACATTTATTTTTTTCTTAATTCTATGCAAGTTTATTTAGTATTAAAAATTAAGCATGTTAAGAGCAACACCACCATAGATCCCCTGAAGAAAATAAGTGATGAACGTGCAAGTAAAAAGAGGGGTGCTAAGCCATACGTTAAAGCTACAAGCATTTTAGTTTCACATTAATAAACAATTAATTAGCAAACAGAAGATCAGAAGAAAAAATTAAGTTACAACATAATTGCAATGGTTTCTCAAGTCTCAACCAATACCTGAAAACATAACTGCCTGTAAGTTAATCAACTTAACAATTCTGCTATCAGTGGCCAGTACATATGAAGTCAAGAAGTGTACGTTCCAGGTGTGAACTTGAGTATATTAAATTTATTAAGGAGATAATGTTATAAGGCTTGTTGTAGGACTTAAGATTACAACAGCCAAATATCAACACCTAGGAATTTTATAACAACAACAACCAAGCTTTATCCCATTAAGTGGTGTCAGCTATATGGATCAAATTATGTCATAATGTTCTATCAAAGACCGTGTTTCTATCAAATTCATTAATCTCTGAGATTTTTCTTAATAGTTTCTCTTATAGTTTTTCTAGATCTTCATCTATCTCTAGCTGTTTGACTCCTCTCCATGTGATCTACTCTCCTTACAACAGAATCTACAGGTCTTCCCTCTACATGCCTAAACCACCTAAACCTATTTTCCATCATCTTTTCTACTATAGGTGCCTAGCCCTACTCCAACACTAAAATTGTCATTTTTATAAGAATTTTATAAATAATAAATAAAAAAAGAATACAGAATTAAGCACTGATTCACTACTATGGAAGTGTGTCCAACTATACAGTATACACATACACACACACACACAACGGATGGAAAAAAACAAAGCTTTTTAATATCATATCTACAGAAGGTACTCACCAATACTTTGCACATGGCAGCTACTCTCAATGGAAATATCCTGGTATTACCATGAAGCTGGGGAACAGTATATGGCAAAATTGTATGATCCGTAGATGGGGATGAACATATAACATCTGAAATATACGACTCTGCCTTTGAACTTGAGAATGTAGAGTCCTGGAAGAAAATTGTGGAATTCTTCAAAACCAATGTAAACGAAGAACAATGAAGACATAACAATCAAAATCAGAAATATCCGCACCGTTTTACTCATGGCAAATGCTCGTTGAACTGCTTTTGCATCATTCTTCCTATTTGTTTCTGATGTCTTCATTGTATCGATCCCCATTTCGGTAGAAGAGTCCTCCCTGGAGTTTAAGTCTTAATCTCATCAACAATAACATAGCCATAACGTTTTTTTTATTAATAACAACTAGAGTGGAACAATGATAAAAAGCATAGCTAAGTTCAAACCTTCTATAATGAACACTCCATCCTCCTTCACCATCTAAGGATAAAACCACATCATGAAATGCAACCAACGCTGGACGATGAGATATGGTAATGCATGATGTTCCCATGGCCCGAACTTTAGCACAAAACCGCTCTTCCATGTCAGTAGTGACAGCACTTGTGCACTCATCAAGAATAGCAAATTTAGGTTTGTGGTAGAAAAGTCTGGCCATGCCCAATCTCTGTTGCTCACCCAACGAAAGTTCATCACCCCAATTTACCTCTTTTTCAGACGGGTAACGGTCCAACAGGTATTCAAGGTCAACCTGGAACACATATACATGCAATTTTAGTGAATGATAACAATATATCAACAAAGTTATCAATAAACTGCTACATATGTACGTGGCATTGAGAAAGACATATGGTTAGCTGTGAACTTTACATTTTTCAAAAGCTCCACCATCCCATAATCTGTGAGTGGTTCAACTTCTTGATTGGCAGTAAGAGGATAAATCAACTGATCACGAAGTGTTCCCACAGCAGTGTATGGTCTTTGAGGTACATAGAAAATCTCTTTATTAAGATCAGAGCCAATGCCAGGTTTCACAATATGTCCAGATATCAAAGGCCAAAGACCGCCTAAAACCCGGAAAAGCGAGCTCTTTCCACTTCCATTTGGACCTTCAGCAAAAGAATTGTCAATAACATGCCAAACTATCAACCATTAAAAATAATATTTTACAGCGACTTCTGAAACAAAAGAAATGCATAATAAAATACATCGAGAAGAGAGTTCAGCTGGCTACCCGTAATCAAAAGATTAGATCCTGGTTCAACCTTGAGAGTCAGATCATCCACCAAGACATTACCAGTAGGGGTCACAACCTGATTTTTGGGAGCAAAATCGCTATTAAAAGATTAAAAACACAAGTAGTCATGGTAGATAGATGATTGGACCGATTTGACTTGCCTTGACATTAGAAAACTCAATGTAGTTAGCTTCACTTATGCAATTTTTACTTCCTTTTCTTTGCAGGGATGATTTCTCATCTACTAAGCTTAGCTCCCTTGATACAGCCAGTAACTCATAAATGCGATCAGCATACCCACTGTAATACATACATATAGTTCAGAACTTCTAGGAAGACAATATGAATCTTATGAAGGAATTGCATATAAGTCACACTTAATGAGTAGCGAACCAATAAAAGCCTCTAATATCAATTTATAAAAAGGAAAGGAAAAAAATATAACCTAAGACGATTGAGCCGTCTTGCACTAATGGAAAGAGTTCCTAGAGACTGAAATAAGGAAACTATGACACTGGTGTGATATCTTAGATTGCTCAACATCTCTGCACGCCCTAAAGTTGAACTGTCGGGCCTTAGATGACCAGAAAAGAAAGGTTCAATAATCAAAATAACAGCAAAAGTTGCACCAAGGTATTTCAACAAAAAGTCCTGGATCATGCCAAACCACCAATGGTCATGTAGCACTCTACTCATGTGCCCAACCAAATTCTTAAATTTTTGTTGAATATGAGCTTCTTCTCTCTTCTCTCCACCATAAAATGCTATACTTTCTGAGTGAGTCCTTAATCGTGAGTGAAGCTGCCGGTACTCTCCCTCCAGTTGCTGTTCTGTGGACATAAGTTTCCCAAACGAAGGAGAGAAGTTTCTGATTGCAGCCCCGGCTCCAAGTACATAAGCCTGAAAAGGCCAAAACAGTAGATTGAGAAAAAAATGTGATTCTAACAGCATATCCAAGCTGTAAGAGCCTCTAGCAATTAGCAAAAACTCAAAAAGTGTGTACAGAAGCTGGCTGTGAGAAATCTATTTAACAGTATAGTTCAATTACTGACGTACCAATATCCAGAAGACATATTTTGGGCTAGCATACGAACAAAGCCGCCAAGTATATAGAAGTCCATCAGCCACTGCTGTTAAATCATCTTGGACAATTTCACTTAACTCTGAACAGAACTTCGGCACATCACTAGCAATTCTTTGTTCTGGGTTTGCTATCCGACCATCGACGTGTGATATTTTGTAATATACCATGTTCTGAAAGAAAAATAAACATTAAACAACTAACTAAAGGGGCCAACTATGAATGCTGTCAATGCATACTAAATTACTAAGAATTTTAAAGTATCTATTGGATAGTGGAAATTTATCTGCTTTGAGAGGGTAGAATATCTGCTCAAAGTCAGAACACTTTCAAGTAAGTTCCCATCAAAGGAACAAGACTAGAATAATCCTGGTTAAGACCATCCAAAGATCCTAAAGCTATGCCAGATGATAACCAGTTGGACAATCAAGCCCTGTTTTCCTTTTTTAATTATATTATTAATGCAATAAAATTCCAGCAGACCAACTATGGACTGTTAGCCAGACTAAAAGTCCAAGACCATATACTATAAGCAGAAGAAGACGGCAACAGAATTTAAGGTGCCAACAGACAAATTATGAAAATATTTTAGAAGTGTATTTTCAAACATCACAGCCAGAGATCACAACAGACTTATCATGCAAATATGAAAGGGAGAAAAACTAAGGAAGGATGAAAGTTGATAACTAAAATACAGACACTTCACAGGAAGTAGGAACTAGAAATATATAAATTAACCAATAGTTCATCACAAATAATCTAATCATACGTATGCAATTCAACATTTTATACCTCAAAATAGTGGGAATGAATAAGCTTTGTCAGTAGTTTTCTGAAATGAAGACTCAAAGTCCCTGTTATATACTTTGATGTAGAATGAATGGTTGACAAGAGGAAGCACAGAATAATATTTTCTGAAATTAACCGAAAAAACAATGGTGCACGCCGAAGAAAAGCAGCACGAAATAGGAAGCCTTGCACTTTAGCTAGCCTGTTGCTCAAAGCAGTTCGCAGCACCTGTAAAAATTTAAATGTCATTTGTTTAAACTTCTTATTATTCGTTTCTTTTGGTGGGTGAGTGGGGAGCCAACTAAAAGATTTGTTAATCTGGCTAGCAAGGCATGCTAAGCCAGGACTAGCTTATATAATTTCAAACATAAATAGAAGGAATCAAATACCATGATGAATACTTGAATATGTATTAAATTGTTATTATTATTACTATTGTTCATCTCAACACAAAAAAAAAGGCCGAGCACAAAGCATAACCTTCCACAAGAAAACACCCTTACCACTGTAGCAACTAAAGCTAAAAGATTCTTCACACCTAATTGACCCATCTCGGATAGAAGAATTGCAGTAAGGACTTGAAGTGATTTCAAGCCTCCTTTCTTTTGTTTATTTTTTGGTGCAGTTGAGTCATTTATAACCTCTTCCTTTGTTACTTCTTTATCGTTGTTGTGCTCATTGCAATGGCCAAATAAATCACGTTTATTAACTCTAAACCTTGATTGAATATATGCAGCTGTTCCACCAGCAACTAAGATACCAGATGCAAGTAGTATAGCTTTCCTGTCAGTAACCACATGAAGAAAGTGTCAACAATAAAACAGTATACATGCAAAACAAGTTAAAAACCTAATCATTTTATAAATAACGTGATCAACCCATTTATGGAAAGAGTAAAAAGACACTACTATTAGTAAAAAGACACTACTATTAATACAAGGAAACATGGATATCATCAATGTAGAGGATAATGTGATATATCATTCAAAACCAACACAACAATGCGATGCATTGCCCTTAAAATGAAACTAAAACAATGAGAAGGAAATTCTAAGATCAAATATGAAACATTAAATGGAAGCTTCAGCCTCAGAAAGATTTGTCTCTTTCTTGGACACATCTTATTGCAACTAGGTTTCTCTAAGTGTGGTGAATAGAGCATAGAGTGTGTTGTTAGCATTTATTTTATTCATAATTACTAGTTTCTAATAGTTTAAACAAAATAGCATTAACAGTCTTGAGATCGGAGTAGAGGGATTTTAAAATAGTAGAACCAATATGCTGCCGCCTAATCTTTTATTTTTGGCTGAAACAATTATCAGTGTAGTACTGTTGCAACTCCCACTATCATGTTTTGGATATTTTTTTCAATTTCATTGTGAGAAGGCAATTAAAAAGACAATCAAAATGAAGAAAACTATGAACTAAATGGAAACCATGCATAAATCAGGACTTACTAGACATTACAAAAATAAAGTAGCTGATAAAACAAACTTGATATTTAAGTTAATATTGAAATAGAATTAGGCAAATTCAATGCTAGGTATGAGCTTAAGAATCACCAAAAGAAACATACACAATTCAATACCTCTTCGAAGCCAGAAAACTCTGGCCATGCCGGGTTAGTTTCAACAGCTGAAGGGAAGGCATGACAAAAGTTCAACCTCTCCCTTATTTATCAAGAATGGAATTGTTGTAGCTGCTCCTATTACAATCAGGAGCACAAAAAATCTAGCTTGAATGATAATCCAACAAAAAAAAAAAACACAATAGGTAAGTAAACAGATTTGTAGGTTTATAAGTCTTTAAGCAAAGTATAATGCTTAAGCACACCATGCTCCACCTATTAATGAGGCTTCCATTTTCGCACTAAACCATGTGAATATAATATTGATATACAAATCTCTAATAACTATGATCATAGTGCTCTAAGGGAACTTAAAATATAAGCTCAACAAATCAAAATCTTAATTATAGAATCAAGTTTTGCAATTAGAAACAAAAGTGTGTATTGCAACATGCAAGTGCTAGTTATTTAAGCATGATAGCAGATATTGATTTTCGCATAGACAACAAAATTAAGGGGAAAAATGACAAGAAAGTATAGCATTCATCAAAAGTTAAAAAATGTTTGCTCTAACCTTAATTGAGAGACCTGCAATATACTGTGTCTGTGACAATTCTCAAGGCATTGATTGTGTGTTATCATATAATTTTCTAGGTCTTCCTCTAGTTGTTTGACGATATTTCCTCTAATCAACTATCCTCACTACATATTTCATAGGTCTTCTCTCAACATGTCCAAACCACCTAAGCTTAGCTTTCACCATCTTTTCTACAACAGGTGTTATCCCAACTCTCTCTAATGGTATCATTTTTAATCATATCTCGTCTAATCTTACCACACATTCAACATAACACTCTCATTTCTTTTACATTGAATTTATTTTATGTTTGTTCTTTATAGCCCAATACTATGGCATATACAACATCGTCGGTCTTACCGATGTTTGATCAAAAAACTCCCTTCAGTTTGAAGAGTACTTTTGTATCACATAAAACACATCGGACCTTTCTCCCTTTCAACCACTCAATTTGAATTAGATGGTTTACATCTTCTATTTCTCCGTTGTTTTGTACTATAGAACCAAGATATTTAAACCGCATAATTAGTGATATTATGATACAATCTCCAACTTTTTCCATTAGTTTAAAAATGCTTCTCCATCCTGTTAAAATTACATTCCATAGTGTCTTGCTTATGCCCAAACAAAAAACAACACCGTTGCATGGTTTTTCTTAAATACTTGCCAAATCCATGACCCAATAATTAAGTACAAGTTTAAATATTTCTTATAACTTCAATTACTTTATCATTTACAAATTTATGCTTTTTATCCTATACATGCCCTAGTTTTAACAAAATTCACCATACCCATATTGGTAGGTAGGCACAAACAACCAAACACACCAAGGTAGTTAAAAAGTTTAGTCTTTGGCACAATTAACAACGTATTAGGCATAAATAAATCATGTAGAAACAGAAAACTAAACCACCGACACGCTAGTATTAAAAAAAAAACTAACCTTCAAAGCTCGATAGTGTTAACCATGCCCAATCCAAAAGCCTCTGTAAGAGAGTAAATCACACCTTACAGAATATAAAATCCAATCTCAGAACGAGTTGCAAACATTTGTTACCATTGACAATTACTGATTATATCGTCAAAACCAATTTCAGCAACGATCCGCGTTAGCAGTAATGATCTGCGACAAAATTTTCAACGATTAACAAATCGGATACGTTAAAATTAAGATTCAAACTACACAAAGCAAAGACGCGAAATCAGCAACAAGTGGAAGAAGTGAAGAAAAAAGAATAGATTTTGATGGATATTGGATTGAATTACGTGGAATTGGAGATTTGACGATTGAGAAGAACACAAGGTGTTTGAAAATATTCCGCAAAGTGGTTTTCGAGAATATATGGGAGAGATTGGAAGGTGATGCAAGATAACGAAACCAGCTTCACTTTCAGTACTGATCGGGTCGGGTTTTCGGGTTTCGGTGGTTTCTTTTGGTAATCGCATTCAATGTGATCGCTGGCGGGTTTGGTTTGGAACCAAGCGATATACAGTACGAATACCTACGCTATTGTGTTCTGGCGATTATTTTAATGTTACTGAAAAAACTCATGTGATATTTATTCAGATTATTTTTAAAGAAAAAAACTAAATAGAAATTGAGTACAAAATTATTTATGGTTGTTAAATGTATTTATTATCATTAATGGAAAAAGGTTACAGTATGTTTTAATAATTGATTAGGTAAGTATCACATTGATGATAAATGCATAATTGGATAATCGTTAAAACCGATATTTTAGGTCATAAATACTAGTATTTGAAATTAGGAAAATTTTAATTAATGTACTCAATAGTGAAAAATTAATAAATTACGAACATCTTTCATAAATAATATTTAAAAGAAAATGTTAACAAGTTGTACTGGTTAAAAAATTAAAAAAGTAAATTAGATATTTTTAAAAGATTAAAAAAATTAAAAAGTTAAATTTAAATCATAAAAAAACAACATAAAATATGAAGCAATTAGTTTAACTTTGATTAAATAAATTAAGGTTTGATTAAGAAAAAGGTTTTGAAAGTGCACTTGACAAAGTCAAGGTTTTTTTAAAAGTGGTTTAAGTTTAAAACACAATAAAGTTTTGAAAAAAAGGGAGAAGATGGGAAATAGATGGACACTATGGAAGCTAAGACTTATACCATTGCACTTGTCTTTTCATCGTCATTCCAAACATGTCTACCATTGGAATTTCCTTAAATTGAGTAAATCATAATTCACAAAAAAACTAGAAGAAGTTTGAAAATAATTTTTGAAAATACAAGCTCAAATCATAATGAAAATGACATCCAAAAGAAGCATGAGCTTCAGCAAACCAATGACTACAATTTTAAAAAAAATTTAAGTAAATTGATGCTAGCTGTAACACCCCTTCTAAAATACCCCGAATAATATTAATTATATCAACGATTAAAGTCATATTTCATCAGAGTTAACACGGAACAGGGATGCTACAATTATTAAATAAAATAAAACTCCAAATAAACAGTAGCCATGCTACACTGAGGATCAATATTTCAGATAATTCAGTCAAATTAAGACCATGTCTTACACAGCGGAAAATATCATAACCAAAAACGGAATAATCCAATCATTATTATTCCCAACAAAATTTAAAGAAACAATTAAACAATATCTAATTCCTCAACTAACGTTCCCCAGTGTTACAATCTAATCAGAGCATGACACTGACACGCGGACTTAAATGATAAGCTCTAGAGTCATCCTCACCAACTCCTGAGCTGCTAACTTTAATCTGAAATTGTTAAAGTAAGGGTGAGACTTCTCATAATTAAAACATATTATAAGTTTCTCAATCAACAATATATTACAAGCATATTAATCCACCCATTTCAGCATAACTTCAGATTCAATACACAGTTACTACAACCATACAATCATCATGCACAACAATTAACAATCAGAGAATGGTAACACTGGAAGACATCCTAACATGTTACAATTCCATGCAAATAAAATGCAGACTCAATGCATGTGGTACCAACACGTGACCAAGTCACCCAACACTGATTCATCATCAACCGGATACAGTAACCATCGATTCGTCCATAAACACCCCGGACACGAATCCAGCCTAACCACTCATCCTCACTCGAGTATCGGTTATCGGCAATCCAAGTCAAATTCCACACAATGGGAATTAACTTCACCAAAATAATGCATATGCACGCACATCACTAGCATGCAACATCAAATCAGTCTATGTAATACATCAATTTAACATAACTGAATCAAACCAATCAACATGATATTTCAACCAATCATGCATACAATTAACAGCAGCATAAACATGCTTTACATCCACACAATACCAATACCTCCCTCATCAAAGGTTCTCTGCTACATATACATCAATATGCGTCAGTCAATAACCACCTATTTCGGAATTCGGCTCATTCTCAAAATAACTTCAAGTTTTGGAAAATCTTTTCATTTTATAAAATAGAGCATTAAATTTAGGAAATAACGTCCAAAACGGCGCTCAAAACGGACTTACGGTTTGGAAGTTATGAATTTTCAAAGTTTTAAAAATTTTCAAAGCATGGAACTGGTTCCTCCACAGAGTAACCGGTTCCCCAATCGAAATAACACGCCTGGAAAATGTATGGGAACCGGTTCCTCCGGTAGGAACCGATTCCGGAGAAAAATCTGTTTTCTTTGGAAAATCAACGTGGAACCGGTTCCTCCACAGGAGTAGGTTCCTCGATTCAAAATGCTCGATTTCAAAGTTTTACATCTGGAACCCGTGTTCTCCCAGGGAACCGGTTCCACGACCTTCGACCAAAAGCGCAGTTTGACAGATTCCCAAAACCATTTTCTTATTCATTCCAAACGCACACGTTCCGACACCATAAAATCAATCATTCATCACCAATAACACACCATATAACATGTTTTATTCATCATTATTGATCCTATATCATACAAATCAATGAATTTCTACAATCCGACACAATCTGACACAAATAGGTATATATCCATGGAAACCTAGAAATTCCTAAACTGAGATTTCCTAACATGCTATGATCTATACTATCGAATTAAAACCGATAATCTGAAATAACTAATCGAAATCACCCCTTGTGGGTTCAATTCGACACCTTAGGTCTTCTTCCTTCCTTTTCCTCTTCTCAACTTCACGTATCTTTGTTTTCTCCAAAATAACTCCTTTTTCTTTCTTTCCTTCTTTTATTCCTTTTATTCCTTTAACATAAATAAAATGAATTAAATAATGTGAGTAGAGTCTTTTACTCCTCACACCCTCACTTTACTCAACACACCTCTAACAAATCCATAATTAATCCCAATAAATCCAATATATTAATAAATTATGTTCTCAATTAAATTAATAATTAAAAATCATAATTATTTAATTATCGAATTATTTTGGGGTGTCACACTAGCAACTACCTAAACAAAGTATGGTAATTTGCTTCTGAAAATTGACTTGGAGAGGGAGATTCAAGGCACCTCAAGGCTTGCTTTCAATAACTTTAGCTTTAAGGAGGATCAATAAAGATGTTTAAATCAAAAATTTGGATCAAAAAGCATTGGATCTATCAAAAGCTTGTACAATCCATGAGGCAAGGTCTCTATTTATAGGATAAGGTGATTAAAGTTATAAGGGTGGGTTAATCATAGGAATTAGATGCAATTCATGTACACCCTTGATCATGAAAAAAATGTGACTTCAAGTTGTCAAAACTCAACAAATTCTTGCATTTTGGATTCTAAACATCTTCTGGAAGCTTGGTAAACTTGATTAGACACGAAATTGGACCTTAACTTAGCCTATAATTTGAATTAAGATGATTCAAAATCTGACCAAAGTAGAAATTTCTGTTTCAAGAAACCATTTTCAAATTCATGGGGCCTCATGCACATGAGACTTTTTGATACCCTTTTTTGCAACTAGTAGATAACATCACAAATATCACAATGTGCTAAGAAATGTTTTACTTGGATACTTGAGTCAAAATTTATGGCATTTTGAAGTTGGCATAAAATTAATCATATGAACTTGAAAATTTCCAAGTTAAAAGGCCTCAACATGACCTGTTTTATATTTTATTTTCTTTGAATATTATGAGTAACTAAGCTCCAATGCTAGGGGGTGTCCCTGATTTGAACTTGTAATGATACTAATCTCTTTATTTTATTCAACACAATAGTTCTTTTCATCAATTTAATTGTTCAGAATAATCTATTGTTTTTCCCTATCGGACCATTAGGGTTTTACTTTTCTTAACACAGTAGAGCTGGACAGTTTGTTAAAACAAAGTTTGTTTCTAATAATATATATTAAAGTTTTGATGATAACAAGCATAATAAATTTTGTATGAATGAATATGATACTCTGACGTGTACATGTTTCATTTCAGAAGATGTTCTGACTCTAGCACAAAATGGAGAATATATCATGCTGAGCAGAAGTTGAAGCTAGAAGTTCGAATGAGACAGAATTCTGATCAAAGCACGCTCATAGCAACTGCTGATAGAAACACGCTTTAGAAGTTCTGAGCAAGAACTTCTAGAAGAAACGCTGAAAAGAAAGCTTCTGAAGTAAAGAATAAAATACAACTTCTGATGGAAGCTAGCAAAGCGCAACCTCTGATAAGAAGCACCAAAAATATGTTCTGAATAGAAGATGTTAACAAGGCTAACATAAGATCATGAAGTATTAGAAGTTCTAACAAAGACAAAACTTCTGATAGAAGCAACTTCTGATAGAATCAACTTCTGATAAAAGCAAGCACAATGCAACTTCTGATAGAAGCAAGAACTGTAACGCCCGTTTTCATTTAATATTATATTATATTAATATTTTGATTTACCGTTTGACGATTGTTTTGGTGACGAAAATAATTATATTAATTAATATATCTATTAATTTATCTGGCAACGTTCCGTTCGGTCCGGTAAAATATTATTCGGATCCGATATTTAATTCCCCGGAATTATTTTAATTGATTAAATTGATTAAATTGATTAAATTGATTATATTAATTAATTAAGAGTGTGAGGATTAATTGGGAAGGAATTGGGTTTACACCTTAGTTTATTAGTAAGGTTATTATAAAACCAATTTCCTCATTTTCTTTCCATCCAAACACTTTCCTTGTTTTTCTTTCCAACCTAACTTACCAAAACCAAACATGGGAATTTGGAAGCTAGTAAGAAACATAGTTATAAAACCACATTTTCCTCATTTTCTTCCCATTTTGAAAAACAAAAACCAAAATAGAAACTTGGGAGAGAAAAGAAAAAGGGTTTTGAGAAGAAGAGCAAGGAGGAGAAGATGAGGAAGATCATGAGCAAGAGCTTGAGGTTGGGACTTTGATGGAGGATCTTGCAATCAACCAAGCTAGAGGTAAGGGGTTTGATTTTCCACTTCCTATAATTAGGGTTTGATACATATATTATGGATTTGTGATGAAAAATTGGTGTTGTGGTTTGAAGTTGGGTGTTTGATTGTTTGATTCCTATTCTAAATAGTTAGTGTTTGATGATTATATTTTGGATTTGGGAGGTAAAATTTATAGTTGGGTTAGAGGGTTTTGATTGATGGTTGAAATGGTTGGAGAAGTTGGATGAGGAATAGAGATTATAGATGGTTTGTAGAGTTGTGTTGGGTGATTGTAGTTGGGTTTAGAAGATTTGAAATTGGTGTAGAAATTATGAGTATTGTTGTTGGTATGGTGGTATAGAATGTAGTAGAAATGGAAATGAAATAGCAATAGAAATATTAAAGGGAATAGGAAGAAGACAAACAGTAAAACAATTATGAAAATAAATAAGAAAAATGAAAATGGGATTATGTAGGGTAAAAGAAAAACAAAACGAAAATTTTGCATGGAATGTATGAGGAGGAGGCGCCCATCTCCCTTGTGAGTGGCGACCGTCCTCCCCCTTGAGGCAGCCGCCTCCAAGTGCCCATGAAGTGGGAGGCGTGCGTCCCTTGCACGAGTAGGAGAATGAGAATTGTTGGTTTTCCATTTTTGCTGTAAGCTACATGGTTGCTGTTTTGCTGTCATGAAAAATGTTTCCTGCATAATTCTTTGGAAAAATGGTTTCTGTTTGTTTCCAAATTCTTAATTTCACCTAACAATATTTGGTAACTATAAAATATAATTAGGGGATAAGATAGCCGATTAAATTTAGAACCCGATGATGTTCTGATTTTCCGATTTCGGTAAATTCGGCGACGGAGCAAGTTGCTCCGAATTCAATGAAAATTGGCGTGCTAGCTAAGTTTGACGTGTAGAACGTAGTGGTGAAGTTAGTTTTTCGAAATTGTGAGTTTTTACGAGACGACCCGAAATAGGCCAATTTACGGTAAAATTGAATCGGACGGTGTTTTAGTAGATTTAAGGTACGTATGGACAATCCGATTTCGACGTCGACGATTATGATTAATACCGGTTATTAGGAATTACTTTCGCGACGATTATTGACGTTTTGACTATTTTTCCGTTTTCGGAATTTAGTGAATTAATTAATAACGATGCGGTGTTAATAAACGTAAGTTTTGCGACGGTGTATTTATTAAAGAATACATGTTGATATGCAATGTGATGATTAAATTGAGGTTGTTAATAAATGCTTCCGATTTGTGAATGCATGACTTTTGATGAATTTATTAGTGATGTTTGCATAATGCAATTATGATGCGATGATATATTTATCATGTTTTGGATATATTATGGCGATGTGGGCTTTATGCCAATTTGGATGAGCGATGATGTTGTTTTTGTGTTGTGTTGTTTTATTGTCGAGTCACATACATTGCATAAGCGAAGAGGGCTTTATGCCAAGCGATGATGGCTTTTATGCCGAGCGAAGATCGGCTTTATGCCAAGTGTCCCTAATTACGGACAAAGCGATGGGTACCACATGCATAACATAGTCGTGTCTCATGGAGTCGGTTATGTTTATGTTTGAATTGTTTGGCGTTGGGTTTTGTTGATTGATGGATGATATTGAATTGCGATGATATATTTTGTGATGATGTTGTGATGATGGGCTTTATGCCAAAAGCGATGATGGGCTTTATGCCAAAAGCGAAGATGGGCTTTATGCCAAAAGCGAAGATGGGCTTTAGCCAATTTGTGATGATTTATTATATTGCTTATATTACTAGCATTATTTAATGTTGTTGGTTGATGTTGTTGTTTAAGACTACCGTGTTAATTAGTGATGTATTAGTTTGTGACGATTTCGTGGTGACGGAGGGTTATGTGTTGTTGCGACGTTTTATGCCGATGAGGCTATGGTGATAAGGTGTAGATTATACACATTAGGATGACGAGTAAAGTAAGTGAGTTTTGATTTTGTGTTGGAATCACAATTATTAATCTATACCCTTTATAATTCTGAAACTATATGTATATATTTTATCATGCCTTTAATTATATGTTTTGGAGTATCTCACCCTTTACTTGTTTCGCCGTTACCTATATATTGGTAACGTGCAGGTTGAAGATGAGGTTTTTAGCTGCTGTTAGTCGAGTCGGTGTCGCTCTAATACGTAGCACTCGGGGGGAATATTCATGTTGTCTTGTTGTTGTTCTTTTGATGTTATTCCTTTATGTAAAGAATTATATTTTATGAAAACATGATTTATTAAGGGAGTTTAATAAAGAAGATGTTTTGATGTTTATGAATCAAACTATGTTTTTCGAGCTCGCACCCATTTGAGGTAAGGTTCCCAAGGAATGGAGTTCGGGTGTCCCAAAGTCTTGGTATCAGTCTTCTTTACCATGCCCCAAGCGTGTATAAACCTTCGTCGGTAATTCTGGAGATCGTGACTGTAATCGAACACAACATCTTGGAGAAGTATATCATGTGGACCATCTCTTCGAGCAAAACCAAACTGACGTAGAGCTAGGGAAGGGTTGTAAGTAATACCTCCTCTTATACCAAGGAGTGATACATTAGGGAATTCTCCACAACGCTCAATGAATGTGAAGTCCTTTTGAGAGAAAAGACTCCAACGGATATCGGAATGAGAGAGTGACATCAGCCTTTGAGACCATCTCAACCTTTGTTCATTCTTCAAAACTGATGGAGGAAGGTGCGAAATAAACCACCTTGAAAGCAACGGTACACAACACATGAGAGTTCCTTGTCGCTTAGTAGTACGAGTGTGGAGAGAATGTAGGATATCTCCAAGTAAAGTAGGCACAGGATTGCGGGTAAGAAACAATTTGATGGCATTGATATCTATGAATTGATCCGAGTTAGGAAATAGAACCAAACCATAAATTAATAAGGCCACAATGTCTTCAAATGCATGGAAACTCATAACTTTGAGGAATTCTCGGGCTTTCTTAATTAAGAACTTGGAAAGTAAACCCTTAACTCCACTTCTAGTCTCCCAATTGGCTTCAATATCTGAACGCTTAAGATGTAAGACGGATGCAATGTCTTCGTACTTAGGAACCTTTTCCAAACCGGTAAATGGCATTTGGTCAAGAATAGGTACCCCAAGTAGCTCAGAGAACTCTTCTAAGGTAGGAACCAACTGATAATCTGGGAATGTAAAGCAATGGTGTTTCGGATCAAAGAATTGGAATAGGACATGCATCATATCTTCTTCAAAACCGGAGATAACCAAATCAAGTAGATAACCATGTCTTTGATGAACCGAGCATGGTGGAATTTCAAACCAATTCTTTGAGTTGAGAAGGGATACCCATGAAGTTGATTCGGATAGTCTTTCTGAAGCCATGATCCCTATAAAACAGAGCAAAGATAAATCCTAGGTCCTTGAAATAGTTAGAAATGATATGCAATGCGGATGATGTCATGATGTCATGTTTGGCACACAAGCAATTCACACAATGAGCCTAGGTTTAAGGCTTGCATGAGGTATAGGTGATTACCCTACCAAAAGTTTGAGTTGGTTCATCCTGTCCTATAATAGTAACCGGTTCTAGGAATCTCATATCACGATCTTTCTCGTAGGCGCTTATTTCAATACGACGCCAAGTGGTCGATCGAAAATGTCCCAAAAGTCTAATCTCAATGAGCGTAGCATCGAGTATCAACCAACCTCGGTCTACACCAAAGCCGCCATCTCACTACCTTCTAATGGCCAAGATGGGTCAATTAAGGTTCTAAAAGTTTAGTTAGCGCTTGATGACACCGCGAAGCCAAATACTATCTTCAACTTGGGAATGAAGAGTATCGGACAACCAAAGTGTCACGCTAACGTAGCCATCATGTTGACCGTTTAGTTGTACGTCTAGCGGTCGCGATGATCTAATGCCACTTACCTAAAAGGAAACCCGGATCCGGGTGTAGGATCCCCCAATAATATAATACCCAAGCAACCCTTAAAGATAAAGCATACAATTCAAACAAAAAGCAATAAAAGTTATCTAGAAATCCCTAAGGCAATTCTCTCTTTTAGGGTGTAATCCCAAGAGTCGATTCATGTCGGTGAACTGACTTTTAGTGATTTTGTATCGCAAATGTGCGGATAGCAAGAGTCGCCACCGACTTTTATTTTTATCCAATTAAGGGAAGGTAAAAGTAACAGAAAAAGACCTTCGTTAGATTCTGAGTTCGGGAGAATGGTTATGAAAAGGGAAGGTATTAGCACCCCTTTCCATCCGTAGTTATCTACGGGCTCTTAGTTGCTCTAGATCACTTTTTAAAATTGCTTTCTGTGTGTTTGACAAAAATGTTATGAAAAGAAGGCATTTCACTTTGACTTTGTAATGACTCATGTAGGAGTGTATACAAAGTGTTCGAAAATGTTTCGTTTTGAAAAAAGAATTTGAACTTTGGAAAAAGTGTGTGTGGTGTGAAAAGCATTTGGTAGAGCGAGCAACTAGGAGACTTATTTACCCACTCAGAATTGGTCGTTCTCGTACTTCTACATTCCTTTAGAATAGCGCTAGCCATAACATTAGTTAGTAGGTAGCTCCATTCGTTGGATGTAAGCGGGACATTCGAAGGGACATCGGATGGTCATAGAAGGCAACTTGTAGGAGGTATCCTAGCACATTCGAAGGGACTATCATCATTTCTCGTAGGCGACAATCGAGGGTCAAGATCATGTATTCGGAAGCGACATCGTGGGTCTTATGATCTTTGTATCGAAGGGACTATGATGATTTGTTTGGAAGGCAACGGTGCTAGAATACCTCTACGTTCGAGGGACATGACCATTTTGAATTCGTAAGGCAACGAGAGAGAATTACCCTAAGGGGTGCGTGTGTGAAAGAAGTGTGTTGAATTCGAGTATTTTATCTTGCAAGTTAGTGGGCTATGTCCAATTTTAGTCTTGCCATACACGCCTAATTACTAGCAATTTATAGGGTGCGAAAATTAAAATGCGGAATGTAAAAGCGGAAATGTAAAGGTGCGGAAAGTAAAACCTACGCTATTACAAGGCTTTGGGGCAGATACATAATTAAAAATGTGGAAAATAAAATCCTAAATTAAACTATTACATCCCATATACAGTTACATTATTGGAAAATAAGAATGATAAAATGATAAAGAGAAAATCGTCTGAATCGGATCAACCTGTACAAGAAGAAGAAATCGGAAAATGCAATATGAATCGAACAAGAGAAAAAATGTTAGAAAAATGCAAGTTTTAATATGAGAAAATTAATATATACTGGAAATAAGATAAATATATTAAAATAATTTTTTGGGATTTTTTAATGCATAAATAATAATTTAAAATGAATTTATAATGATTTAAATGCTAAAATAAAAATAAAAATAAATATGCATGCAAAAAGGTATTTTTTAATTTTATTAAATTAAATAAAGATTTTCAGAATGTAAATGCAAAAAGAATAAATGTTTTTGGTAATTTTTTAATGCAGAATAAAAATTATGAAAAGAAATTAAAACAATGCAAAAATATTAAAAAAAACATGAAAATATGAAAATATGGAAAATAATGCAAGTTTGTAAAAGAATGGCAAAACCGGTCTCAAGCTGGATCGAACTCGTGACCTGCTAGAGCATCTTTCCAAAAGCCAAGCCTTAACCACTGGGACAACGTGTCTTTGGTGTTTTAAAAGCTGGAATTAATGGAATTTGAGTGAATACGTGTCCTGGGAATGTCCCAAACCAAGTCAACACGCGTGGGGTCCAGGGTGAACGCGAGAGCCAATCGAAACACACCATTATGCCACGCCGGAGTCAAACATTCCACACCGGAGTCCACGTCGGAGCTAGGGCTCCGGTCATCTTCTCCGACAGCCTATCCACCTGAAAACCCTGCAAAACGCATCAATCGAAACGAAATAAAAGCCCAGATCGATTAATTCGATCCTTGCAAGCACGATGGTGCTATCCTCGTGTCCTGAAACGGCCTGTAACCTACGTTTCGAAACTCACAGCCCTAAAAAACCCTAATAATGGCAAACCAGTTTTCCCACGTTCAAGCTCACATGTAATGGTTCAAACATGATCAGATATGCATCCTGAGTTCAAATAAACACACAAAAATTGTTAGCAATGCATGTATTTATAAATTCGATTTCATGAAAAATACCAAATCGGAATTGATGTAGAGCCCGATTCTGGATGGATTAGCTTCGAGCAAGGGTTGATTCTGACCCCTGGGAACCTCCTGAGCACGATAGAATAGCTGGAAGTGACTGAGAATGGCTGCAATTTGAAATTCGAATTTCTTGGATTCTTGAAAATTTTTGCAAGAGTTTGGGTTTGTTTTTAGGTTAGGGTTCCCTCCCCTGGTTTGTACACAATGCTGGCAATTTATAGAAGAGATTTGGGTGGCAAAAGAGTGAAAAAAAGATTGCTCCATCAATGTGCAAATATTTTCTTTGAAAATAAAATCAAATCTTGAAAAAAAATATGATTTTCTCATCAATGCCATGGCTTGCACGAATTTGGTAAGTGTATTGGGCTTTCTTGGACATTAAGAAAGATATAAATCCAACTTAATTGAAGAAATAACCTAATTTTCATATTTTACATAATTTATTTTTGAATTAAATGTTGTAAAATTCAAATATAAATCACAAAAATAGAAAATTACCAATGTCAAGCATTTATAGGTCAAGAATATTGTCATGAACAAGTTTGGATCAAAAGATTATAGGCCCATTTGGAAAATTTTGCAATTTGACCAAAATGTCCTTTTGTGCAATTGTCCAAAATTGCCCAACTTCTGAATGGTGTATCTTGCTCAATTTTCCACATTTTTGAGTGTTCTTGGACTTTTTGGAAATCTCTAAGAGTCATCTAAACAATGTCTTTGGTCTCATCTCAATTGGAGTTACCATGCTCAATATATCTTCAAAACAAAAAGTTGACTTTTTGTTGACTTTGAAAATGACCTGTAATGTTTTGAGCTATACCTCTCAAATGAAGCATTTTTTGGACATTCTTGTGAGACATGAAGTTGTAGAGAATTGAATTTCCTTCAAAACAAGAGGTGGTGGAAAAATTTCTGAGAAAGTATGAGAAAGTTATGATCAGTCAAAGTTCAGTTGACTTTTCACCTAGAAACCCTAATTTAGAAAGTTTGACTTTTGAGCAAATCTTGAGTTTTCTTGATGAATCATGATCAACCCTTGATCAAATGATGTATGTAACTTCAAAATGAGGATGTTGACCAAAAATCAGAAGTTTTGACTGTATGTTGACCACAGTTGACTTTTTGTCCAATACACCCGATTTTCAACCATCTGAGCAATTGTCTGAGGAAACTTGACTTGTGAGGCTTGAAACTTGACATGGAGAATCTTTGAAGCATATGAGGAGGCATGAAGGCCATTGGAGATGTTGGAAGTTCATCTTGACTTGAGAGATACCAAACCCTAGTTTGGGTTGATTGTCTAGAGAGAGTTTGTCGATCAACTCTTGAGGAATCCTTGAGTATGGATGTATGAAATCTCTTGAGTAGATGGAGGGCAAATTTTGGGGTATGACAGCTGCCCCTGCTCAATCTTCTTATCTGGAGGGTTAGATTGACACGCTTGTCTTCGTGACCGGAGGTAGAAGATGATTGAACACTCGAGTACACCAAAATTTGCACTCGCTATTGGTGATGATGCGGAATGGGCTTACGATGCCATTTGAGAAGTTGGAGACTTGGGGAACAGTCGACGCTAGACTTGAGGTTGTTAATAGGAGAGCCGACGGAGATGGGCTTAAGATGCCATCCGGAAAGGTCGACGGGAGTGAGTCGATGTTAGACTCTGTAGATGTTCTGGAACGAGGAGATGGGCTTAAGATGCCATCCGAGGAGTCATACGTTAGACTTCGTGTTCACTTTAAATGAAGTTATTGGTCCGTATTGATTTTTAACCATATATGCAAGATTCGAAAGTGAAGAAATGTTGACAAGTAGTCGGAGATGGGCTTAAGATGCCATCCAAGGCAACCGAGTCGACGCTAGACTCAGTTCTGTTGATAATAAGGAATCGAATAAATCTTCGTCTGATTACTGGAGATTGTAGTTGGCAAAATGTGGATAGCTTCCCGTTGTGCATCGGTGTTGATCCATTGTTATCGGAGGATAACCGGTGGTCTTTAGATAGTTTTCCGTCGGTTCGGGCTTAATCCTGGACCGGTCGTCGGAGGACAACCAAGGGGCGGTCTTACAGATAGTTTTCCCGTCGATTCGGGGCTTAATCCTGGACCAGCTGTCGAAGGACAACCAGGGGCGGTCTTTCAGATAGTTTTCCCGTCGGTTCGGGGCTTAATCTTGGACCTATTTGCGTCAGAAGTGACTGTTACCTGTTTTGGAGAAAACAAGAGAAACTTTGATAGAATATTCGTTAGTTTTATGCAAAGTATGATGCATGATAGTGTATATGAATGACATATGCATGAACTATGACTTTATGAGTAATGTATGAATGATAAACGTTGTGATATTTCAAAACATATCCATCTTGAAGAAGATGCGGATATTCTGTTTGAAGATTTCTGACTTCCGCTTGGGGATTTATGTAGGTGAGAACCCCGCTTTGGAAGGAGAAGAAAGATATCCTGGATTCCTCCGATGCACTATCTGACCAGGTCTTGGGCCTAGATATTGTTGAGGAAGGTAGAGATTGAGAAGCTCGTTGTTGGAGATCTGATATATAGACCCCGCTGAGGAGAATCTGGGAGGCGATCTGTTGGGGACCTTGTATGTAGATCTGCTGAGGAAATTTAGGAGGCGCTTTCGGGATTCGGTGTAGATCTCACCGGAGAATATTTGATGGTTGCTGAGTGACCGGGTTAGAAGAGTCTGGAGTCCATGGTAATCTCTGGCTGGGGAATAAAAGGTGTATGCTTCCTCCGATGCACTATCTGACCAAGTCTTATGTCCGAATACTGCTGCCGGGGAGAAGGGGGAGGATTGAGAGATGCCCGCTGGAGATGAATACCTTGATTGGGGATGAGGTATTACTGCTTGGAGACTGATGTAACATTGCTCGGTTGAGTGGAATTCTCGGATCGACGATATTCCACTGGGAAGGCGATGTGAGTGACACCTTTGCAGGGATTATGCTCTGTGGGGGGATGCTTTGGTGACTTTCGTCGTCGTCCCAATTCCTGGAGCCTGCAGTAAGTACTTTTGTATGTTCACTTTTCGTATGTTTGTGATTAGATTCTTATTGTCAAATGCGTATAGTCATTCAAAACAAACGTTGGACTTATTGCAAACGACAACAGTGAAAATTGTAAAGAGAAAGAACTCGCATTTATTTGCAATGTGGCGTATGGCCAAGTAGCTTGTACACAAGAAAGGTAAAAAAGCTATGCGGAAATAATCTCGTTAAGTTCCAACTATGCTAGTACTCATATATTTCAACTATCTCATCTCCTTGCTGTCAGTAGAAAGTGAGTAGACTGATCTTCGCCATTTGAACCTTGAATCGATAGTAGTGCAGGCGGTGATCCGAAGAGACATAGTCGACGCTTAAATCCCTAACTTTTGCCTAGACCGCCTTTCGGTTTTCCCAGGATACCCTTTTTGCCCAAGCCGCCTTTTCGTGTTTTCAACTTGCCGGTGTACATTTTTTGTATATATCCTTAACTTTTGCCCGAACCCTTTGGTTCGCCAGATGCCCTTTTTTTTAGGTCGACCTAGCGGGTCTCGTTATGTAGTATTTTTGACTATGTCTGCGTTCACGTGGTGTGGGAAGTCTTCACCATCCATGGTGCTAAGTATCATAGCTCCGCCGGAAAACACTGTCTTGACTACAAATGGTCCCTCGTAGGTGGGAGTCCATTTGCCCCTGGAATCACCTTGTGGAAGAATGATGCGCTTGACTACTAGATCACCGACTTGGTAGACTCGGTGTTTGACCTTCTTGTTAAATGCTCTGATCATTCGCTCCTGATAGATCAGTCCATGGCAAATGGACGCGAGTCGTTTCTCATCAATCAAATTAATCTGGTCAAGGCGGGTCTGAACCCAGTCGTCTTCACCTAACTCTGCGTCTTGGAGGACTCTGGTTGAGGGTATCTGAACCTCGATGGGTAAGACGACTTCCATACCGTATACGAGAGAGAAGGGGGTTGCCCCTATGGATGTTCGTGCTGTAGTGCGATAACCATGAAGAGCAAATGATAACATCTCATGCCAATCTTTATAAGTCACTGTCATCTTCTGTATGATTTTCTTAATGTTCTTGTTGGCGGCTTCCACTGCGCCATTCATCTTAGGCCGGTAAGGAGATGAGTTGTGATGCTTGATCTTGAACTGCGTGCAGAGTTCAGTGATCATCTTATTGTTGAGATTGGAGCCATTATCTGTGATAATTCTTTCGGGAATGCCATATCGACAAATAAGATTATGTTTGATGAATCGAGCCACAACATTCTTAGTAACAGATGCGAACGAGGCTGCTTCTACCCACTTGGTGAAATAGTCAATTGCCACAAGGATGAAACGATGTCCATTGGAAGTTGTGGGCTTGATTTCTCCGATCATGTCAATGCCCCACATTGCAAAAGGCCACGGAGCGGTTAAAACATTCAGAGGTATTGGAGGTACATGCACTTTGTCGGCATAAATCTGGCACTTGTGACAAGATCGAGCATAGCGGTGACAATCGCTTCCATGGTGGACCAATAGTAACTGTTCTCAAAATCTTCTTAGCCATGGTGTGTTCACTAGAGTGGGTACCAAATTCGCCGTGTAACTCTTCCATGATACGCATTCGTTTTCGTCTAAATGAGTAAGCACAAGTCGTGGTTGCGCTTGTATAAGATGTCTTTGAGAAAGAATTTGGAAGCAAATCTTCTCATGAACTTCTTATCATTAATGATGCCCTGGATATTCCCGAGTCTCAAGATACCTCTTCACATCATAGTACCAAGGTTTCTCTTCGTCAAGCTCACAACAATCTGGTTCGTCGAACTTCTCAATGATGATCCGGGAGCCTCGTTGTCCCATCGACCTTGAACATAGACGACATAGTAGCTAATGCGTGCAACCGATTCTCTTCTCGTGGAATATGATCAAAAGTGATCTCTTAGTAGGGATCAAACTCGTAACATGCTCTCGATACGGAATGAGATTCGGATGCTTCGTATCCCACTCGCCCTTAATCGGATCGATCACTAAAGCGAGTCTCCATACACTTGTAAAACTTGATTCTTAAGTCAATAGACTTTAAGACCCATGATGCACTTCATATTCGCCATGTTGTTGGTGCAACGAAACATAACTGGAGGTGAAAGGAGTATGTCCGCTGTGGGGATGTAATGATGGCGCCAATGCCACTGCCAAGTGCGTTTGAGGCTCCATCAAAGACCATGGTCCATCGGGATCCTTGTTCAGGTCCTTCATCCGGGCTTGGTTCTTCGCAATCGGTAACTAGTAAAACATCTTCGTCGAAATTGGCGCATGATCGATAGTCATCTACGGCGATGAGCCAAATGATCGGCTACTACACTTCCTTTGATCGCTTTTTGAGAAGTGTCTTGGATGTCATATTCGGTCAAGATCATTTGCCATCTTGCTATTCTTCGGAGAGTGGTTTCTCAAAGATGTATTTTATCGGATCCATCTTGAAATCAACAAGGTAGTGTGAGTCAACATATCTTAGTCTTAGCATTAAAGCGTTGCAAGTTTTCTCTTGTGAGTATCTTGTTTCACGTCGTAAACTTTTGCTAAGGTAGTATATTGCATGCTCTTTTCGACCGACTCGCCATGTTGCCCCAACACACACCCCATTGAGTTCTCTAACATCAAGTACATGATAAGAGGTCTTCCTTTGGCGGCATCGGATAGGAGGATTCTATAGGTACTCCTTGATTTTGTCAAAAGCGATCGGCAATCGCCATTCCATTCCACCACTTGATCTTTCTTAAGTAACTTGAAGATTGGCTCAAGTAGCGTTAAGTGTGCAATGAATGCAATGTAGTTCAATCGGCCCAAGAAACCTCGACCTCCTTCTTGCGGCATCTCTTGAATAGCTTTAACCTTGGCGGGATCAACTTCGATACCTCTTCCACTGACTACAAACCCTAGGAGTTTTCCGGATCTGACTCCAAAGGTGCACTTGTTGGGATTAAGTCTCACTATACTTCTTTCATCAAATAGTTTCTGCAAATGATCAAGATGTTCTTCTTCAGTCTGTGATCGAGCTATCATGTCGTCGACGTAGACCTCTATCTCATGATGAATCATGTCATGGAATAGTGTCACCATAGCACGCTGATAAGTGGCTGTCATACCCCAAAATTTGCCCTCCATCTACTCAAGAGATTTCATACATCCATACTCAAGGATTCCTCAAGAGTTGATCAGACAAACTCTCTCCTAGACAATCAACCCAAACTAGGGTTTGGTATCTCTCAAGTCAAGATGGATTTCCAACATCTCCAATGGCCTTCATGCCTCCTCATATGCTTCAAAGATTCTCCATGTCAAGTTTCAAGCTTCACAAGTCAAGTTTCCTCAGACAATTGCTCAGATGGTTGAAAATCGGGTGTATTGGACAAAAAGTCAACTGTGGTCAACATACAGTCAAAACTTCTGATTTTTGGTCAACATCCTCATTTTGAAGTTACATACATCATTTGATCAAGGGTTGATCATGATTCATCAAGAAAACTCAAGATTTGCCCAAAAGTCAAACTTTCTAAATTAGGGTTTCTAGATGAAAAGTCAATGAACTTTGATGATCATAACTTTCTCATACTTTCTCGTAAATTTTCCACCACCTCTTGTTTTAAAGGAAATTCAATTCTCTACAACTTCATGTCTCACAAGAATGTCCAAAAATGCTTCATTTGAGAGGTATAGCTCAAAACATTACAGTCATTTTCAAAGTCAACAAAAGTCAACTTTTGTTTTGAAGATATATTGAGCATGGTAACTCCAATTGAGATGAGACCAAAGACGTTGGTTAGAGGACTCTTAGAGCTTTCAAAAGTCCAAGAACACTCAAAATGTGGAAAATTGAGCAAGTTACACCATCCACAAGTTGGGCTATTTTGGAAGAATGCACAGAGAGATACTTCAAAAATCAAATCTTTTGCAAATGGGCCTACTTTTTCTTCATCCTAACTTGTTCCTCAAGCAATTAGGAGTGTCCAAGCCCAAAGCCACGAATTTTGATTTATTTTCTATTTAATTTGTAATTTATTCATTTAAATGCAAATTAAATCTTAAAATAAATTATAAAATTGAAATTAATGGGAAAGATTGATTTTATTCTTTCCTTAAGGTCCAATTAACTCACAAATGCCAGCAAATTGAAATTGGAGCAAGAAAGGCAAGATTGGATTGAAATTGATCAAGCTTTGAAGATTTGATTTTCATGGAAATATCAAATTTGATTTCCATTGAATATTGATTGATTCTTTCCAAATTAATCCCAAATCCATCCAAGATAAATACATGATGCATACCTATCAGAGAGAACGAAAAATTGCTCTACAAACCCTATTCCAAAGCTCAAAACCGTGGTGCACAAGCAAGTAGGAACCCTACTTCCAATTTTCAATCGTTTTGAGGTGTCCAACACATTGCTTGACATCTCTGAATCGATCCAGACCCTCACATTGCTTAAAACCATCAAGAATCAAAGAATCAAATCGGTTTGTTCAAGAAAATTTCAAAATCGTATTTCAATTATCATGCATTTTAACATGTTTTATTGTTGTTTCGTGATTAGTGAGAAGTTTGCAAGCGATCCGGCGAGTTAATTGTATTTCCATGGCTTAGAACTCGTATTGCCATAGCTAGGGTTCCTGAACACGATTTAGGGTTTCCCTTAAACGGAAAAATTGAACCTCAAGACCAGTACCATTGCATTCGGAATGATGTTTCCAATCGAACCATGGCTTTAGAATGTATTTATATTATGCGTGCTTGATTTTCAGTTTTTCCAGGAACATAGCGTCGAACCATGGCCGACGCAGACTTTTTAAAAATTCAAATTGGAGAAGATGAAGTCTGGCGCGAAGGAGGAGACAATGGGAAGGCGACGCGTATAATCCACTAACTCCGTTTCCAAACAGTAGAACGTGCTGGCTCAGTTGGTCAAAGCGCTGGTTTTCAAGGTTTGAAAGGGATGTCCCCAGTTCGATTCCTAGTTCAGACAATCCCTTTTTTCACTTTTACTAAACTCAATTATTTTCATATTTTCATTATTTTCAATATTTTTGCATTCAATTTTAATTGTTTTCATGATTTTTATTCTGCATTTAAAAATTCCAAAAAAATATTTTCTTTTTACATTATTTTTATAAAAATGTTTATTTAATTTAATAAATTAAAAAATATAATTTTTGCATGCATATTTATTTTATTTTTATTTTAGCATTTAAATCCTTATTAATTGCATTTTAATTATTAAATCTTTTCCAAAAAATCCCAAAAAATTATTTTAATATATTTATCTTATTTCCAGCATATATTAATTTTCTCATATTAAAATTTGCATTTTTTCTAACATCTTCTCTTATTTCGATTTCATCATATTTCCCGATTTTCTTATTCTTTCACAGGTTGCTCCGATTCGGACGTTTTTTTTATTATTCTATTTTTCCAATAATGTAATTGCTCATGGGTTGTAATAGTTAATTAGGCTTTTATTTTCCGCAAGTTTAAATTATGTATCTGCCCCAAAGCCATGTAATAGCGTAGGATTTACCTTTCCGCATTTTTACATTTCGCATTTTACTTTCCGCACCCTTATCAATTGCTAGTAACTAGGCGTGTATGGCAAGATAACAATGAACATAGCTCACTCTAATTTTCAAGATAACACATATTCCGAATTTGACACACTTCTTTCACACACGCACCCCTTAGGGTAATTCTCTCTCGATGCCTTTCGATTCAAATGGTCATGTCCCTCGAACGTAGAGGTATTCTAGCACCGTCGCCTTCCAAACAAATCATCATAGTCCCTTCGATACAAAGATCATAAGACCCACGATGTCGCCTCCGAATACATGATCTTGACCCTCGATTGTCGCCTACGAAAAATGATGATAGTCCCTTCGAATGTGCTAGGATACTTCCTACAAGTTGCCTTCTATGACCATCCGATGTCCCTTCGAATGTCCCGCTTACATCCAACGAATGGAGCTACCTACTAACTAATGGTATGGTTAGCGCTATTCTAAAGGAACGTAGAAGTACAACAAAACGACCAATTCTGAGTGGGTAAATAAGTCTTTTAGTTGCTTGCTCTAAACCAAATGCTTTTCACACCACACACTCTTTTTCAAAGTTCAAATTCTTTTCAAAACAAACAAGCATTTCCGAACACTTTGTATACACTCCTACATGAGTCATTACAAAGTCAAAGCGAAATGCCTTTTTTCAAAACATTTTTGTCAAACACACGAAAGCAATTTTAAAAGTGATCTAGAGTAACTAAGAGCCGTAGATAACTACGGATGGAAAGGGTGCTAATACCTTCCCTTTTCATAACCATTCTCCGAACTCGTAATCTAACGAAGGTCTTTTTTACTTTTACCTTCCCTTAAATGGATAAAATAAAAGTCGGTGGCGACTCTTGCTATCCGCACATTTGGATACAAAATCCTACAAAGTCGGTTCACCGTATTTGGCACTGCGTTCTTTCGACGGCATAACCTTGTAATGAAAGTGCCCCACTGTAACAAAAGTAGTCTTCTCCATGTCTTGGAGCCATTTTGATCGATTGTAACCGGAGAAACCATCCATGAAGGAGAAAACCTTATCCGGTGTTGTCAACCAAGACATCAATATGAGGAAGTGGGAAATCGTCTTTCGGACTCGCTTTGTTTAGATCTCAGAATCCACACACATTCGTACCTTGCCATCCTTCTTAGGTATGGGTACCACATTTGCAACCCATCGGGATAAGAGGTGACACTAAGAAACCGCGTTGAACGCTTCATAAGCTTTGATCTTCTCGACATCTCGGGACGCATGCGACGAACCTTTTCTTCGAGAAAACCTTCTTTTGTCGGCAATCGGTGTACCACAATATCAATGTCTAAACCCGCATGTCTTCGTATGACCAAGCAAAACCTCAATATAGTCTCGTAGCATCCGAACCAATCTTTCTTTAACACTCTCAAGACCCGCTCCTACCTTGATCTCTTTTTTCGTCAAGACCAAATTTACAACCTCAACTTGCTCTTGTGTGGTCAGATAACTCGCTCTTCTTCCTGTAGCTGTAAGTTCTCACTTCACAATCTTCCTCACTTTCGTCTTCGGCTTGGTAGATCGGATTATCAAGTCATATTTAGCACTAGCATAGTTATTAACTAGATTCGGAGTGATTCTATGTATCACGTGGGTGTGTAAGAAACACATAGCTTTTGAAGGGTGATAAAGTAAAAGAAAGAAAACAAACAATTGAATGCAAAATTCCAACGATTTATTGAATGAAAATACGCAAACGACAGATAATAACCCTCGCAAACGAGCCATGATCCCCCGGGCAAGGCACTAGGCTTTCAAAGTTTATTGTTCAAAACATAAAGAAATACGAAAAGCAAAACAAAACAAGAGCAATTACTCGACTAAAGGAGATTGGTATGACGCCTTGGTCTTCCAATTCGAGCCCATGATCTGGAGTTGGAAAGATCCACTTGCTGAGGTCGAAGCCGTTGTCGTTGTCTTCTATAGCATGGATTCCACTGCTAATGCGAAAGGAAATTGGCGCACGTTCGCGGCGTCATCTTCTTGACCCTTGATAGTGAAGCCTAAACCGTCTTGTCGATTTGAAAGGAAGATCGTGGGGACCCCAAATGCTACCTCCTTGTTCAAAGAGCTTGAGCATCTTTCAATGAGGCCATCCTAGGCGGAACTTTAGCGTCTTCAGGAGTGACGGGAGAGTCAACAGGCACGACTCTGGGTATTGTTTCAAAAGCTTGATAGGGAGTCTCAAAGAATTCACCTTCCATCTCGAGGTATCAGAATGACTTTAGATGACTGACCATATACTCTTCTTCACCACATCCGTGACAACCTTCCTTTCACCGGTACTTTAGCTCGATGTAAGGTAGGGCCCCATGTATCCAAGGCGCCCAAGTAGCAAGAATAAGTCGGACGAATATCCATGACAAAGAAAGTAGAATCAAAAGTCGGGAACCGACTTTAGCAGAGTGAGCTCTCCAAGCACGCTTAGAACCATCAAAAGCTCTCACAATAATGTCACTGGTCTCGTAACCAACCCTTCGACATCAAGCCGATCAAAAGCGTCTTGGAAGGATATTCGAGCGAACCGGTATCAACCAAGACATGAGATAATGTAATGCCCTTGCATTCACCGAGATGTGCAAGGCTTTGTTGTGTTTCTTTCCGAATGAGTCAAATCAAGATCGAGAAGCCTAGGCCGTTGTTGGCGGCCAGCTAGCAATACAAACTTCAAAGATCGGTGGTAGTGTCTTGCGATACATGAGCATTCTTCGAAACTTCACCAAGGCATTAGCATGAGCCTCGGACAAGAGCGAGCAAGCATGGAGATTTTGGACGAGTCGTCCCAACTGCTCCACAACATTGTAGTCACTTTTCTTGATAATCTTGAATTTCCTCCATCTCTTGTTTGGAGGTATCTTGATAACTTCCTTTGGTACTTCGGTTGAGCGGGATGAGTCCCGGTTCTTTCCTCTAGCCGGGATATTGGTGGAGTAGCGGAATGCGAGTGGAGTCAGATGTCTTTGGAGGAGAGATCTCGAGAGAATACCCTTCCAGTTCTGGTCACCTTACTGGATCCGGTGATGTTGTCAATGTCAGGGATGGTAGCTTCGATTGTAAGATCTTCAATGGTTAGAGGGTCTTGCTTGATGCCATGATAGTAAACATCAGCTCCATAGTTCCAAGGGATAGCTTTGTCAGAGGAATATGGAACCGGTCTTGGAGAAGTGATAATGAGAGGTGCCACTCTAGGGCAGGATCGAGAGGAAATTCTTATTGTGTTAACATCAGCATAGTCTTCTGGGAAATCGTCACCCCATCCGGTCGCCTTAACATCTTCAATAGGAATTTTGTAACTCTCAGGAACAGTGTACTTCACCATGTAATCATACTTTCCACTTGGCTGCCCCAAGGTATCCCACACAGATGGCACAGTTTCGTTCGCATTGTCGATCTTCAACTTAGACATTTCTTCACACGCTTACGCACGGTGGTTTCAGAAATAGTATCTCACGGTTGTCCATCATGCACTGAACACGTCTTCTCAACCAAGCACAACCATCAGGTGCAGATGGGCACCAACGATAATTCTCTGGGCATCCTGGATTGACACCGACTTGCAACAAATTCTTCTTAACAATCATCAGAGGGATGGTCAAGTCATCTATGTTGAAAACATAAGTATCATCACAGCGTTGGAACTCTTGTCATGGTTAGGCATAGGCGCGTTGATCACATTCGAGTCTCACAGAGGATCAAATTCAATGCTTAGCTTCAATCATATCTTGAATCTTGTTCTTGAGCCCAACAATTGTCGCGTGCCTGGCTATTGGAATGGTAAGCACACTTAGCATTAGGATTGTACCGGAGAGGAAGTGTTGACATTCGAGGAGGATCCCAGGTAATCATCTGCGTTCAACATGTGTTGCAAGGCTTGCGACAAAGGCATGTTGATCTTCAGAACCTTTGTGGCGCGTTCGCTACGCGTTGTCTCACCGAGGTTGTCCGATGTAGGATTGGAGATCACAACGCCCCTACAGTTAGAGCGGTCGGTCTTGGCTCGGCTTTCCGACCATACACAACATTAGCTTCTTTCTTGGCACCAAAAGATCTCTTCGCAGATTTGAAGATGACTCTACATGGATCTTCCCACTCTTGATACCCCGATCGCCGCGTCAATATCACTCGGTGAATCCGGATGAAGAATTTCAATCGATGATTGAAGAACGGGCTGTCGGTGTTCCCATAAACATATCAACCAACTCCCTATTGGACAAGGGTGGTTGAACTCACTGCTAGATCTCTCCACTTCGAGCATACTCCTTGAACTTCTCGTCACGACCCATAGACATGCTTTGTAGTTGCATGCGAGTGGGTGTCAATTCAAGATTGTACTCATATTGCGTAGAAAGCATCACCAAATCACCCAAGTATGGATACGGTCATTCTCTAGTCGATAGTACCATTCCAACGGGTTCGGACAAACTCTCTTGAAAATAGTGCATCCACAACTTTCATCATCGGTGTGGGATTGATCTTCGGACATAGGACTTCAAATGCGACTTTGGGCGACACGCCATCATACTTGGAAAAAGTTGGAACTTTGAACTTGGGAGGAATCACAACACGTGGACTAGACTCGATCATCAAAATTCATCCGGACATCTTGTGTTTTCCAAAGATTCGACGGTCTTGAGTTGTTTGTACTTATCATCTTCATCAGTGTTGGCTATAATCGTAGTGGTCCTCTCCTCTTTCTTTGGCTCACGCCGATCACCTTCATCACCCTTGGTACTCCCTCGGTATGGACACTTCCTTAGAGCTCGATCCGACCGACCGTTTTGGACCCCCTTTGAAACGTCTACCCATGTTGAGAAGACCAACAACCTTCTTCTTCTTGTTGATGAGCTTCTTCAAATCTTCTTGGCCTTGGACCAAGTTGGTAAACATCAAACCGAGCATTCGAGCCGGAGATCTTTGATCTCAAGAGCCATTTCGCTAAAATAAATAGCGAGCAAATGAGAAAACCAATCTCCAATGTACCGTGATGCAATGTTATGATATGCTATGCGATGTTTATGCGAATGCAATGCAATGTTTTCAAGGACCTTAGAGATTTAAATTTGTTAAACAAGCAATGAGCAAACATTTATTAGTACTCTTCTTATTATTCTTTTTCTTTTAAGTACAAAAGATAGTTCAAACAATAAAAGAAAACATAAACATCCTAAAGCTCTAAGTCTCCCATGGGCTTCCTCTTGGTGCCGATGTAGCGTTGATGTTTCGCCTCGTGAAGTAGTAACTTGGTCAACTCTTTTCTCGCTTGCATAACACGAGCTTCAAAGGTATCCCTTTCTTCCTTTAGTTGAATCGGGATCTCTTCAAGCCTTCAAAATCGTAGGCATGTCGGGATGGAGAACAAGATAGGTACGCCACCTATAGCAACAGTTCCATAATTTTGGTAAAAAAGCGTGAATGGCATCATGAGGTTTTGAGCTCGAGCTCGCACCCATTTGAGGTAAGGTTCCCAAGGAATGGAGTTCGGTGTCCCAAAGTCTTGGTATCGCTTCTTTACCATGCCCAGCGTGTATAAACCTTTCGGTGATCGGAGATCGTGAATCGAACACAACATCTTGGAGAAGTATATCATGTGGACCATCTCTTCGAGCAAAACCAAACTGACGTAGAGCTAGGGAAGGGTTGTAAGTAATACCTCCTCTTATACCAAGGAGTGATACATTAGGGAATTCTCCACAACGCTCAATGAATGTGAAGTCCTTTTGAGAGAAAAGACTCCAACGGATATCGGAATGAGAGAGTGACATCAGCCTTTGAGACCATCTCAACCTTTGTTCATTCTTCAAAACTGATGGAGGAAGGTGCGAAATAAACCACCTTGAAAGCAACGGTACACAACACATGAGAGTTCCTTGTCGCTTAGTAGTACGAGTGTGGAGAGAATGTAGGATATCTCCAAGTAAAGTAGGCACAGGATTGCGGGTAAGAAACAATTTGATGGCATTGATATCTATGAATTGATCCGAGTTAGGAAATAGAACCAAACCATAAATTAATAAGGCCACAATGTCTTCAAATGCATGGAAACTCATAACTTTGAGGAATTCTCGGGCTTTCTTAATTAAGAACTTGGAAAGTAAACCCTTAACTCCACTTCTAGTCTCCCAATTGGCTTCAATATCTGAACGCTTAAGATGTAAGACGGATGCAATGTCTTCGTACTTAGGAACCTTTTCCAAACCGGTAAATGGCATTTGGTCAAGAATAGGTACCCCAAGTAGCTTAGAGAACTCTTCTAAGGTAGGAACCAACTGATAATCTGGGAATGTAAAGGAATGGTGTTTGGATCAAAGAACGGAATAGGACATGCATCATATCTTCTTCAAACCGAGATAACCAAATCAAGTAGATAACCATGTCTTTTGATGAACCGAGCATGGTCGGAATTTCAAACCAATTCTTTGAGTTGAGAAGGATACCCATGAAGTTGATTTGGATAGTCTTTCTAGAAGCCATGATCCCTACAAAACAGAGCAAAGATAAATCCCTAGGTCCTTGAAATAGTTAGAAATGATATGCAATGCGATGATGTCATGATGTCATGTTTGGCACACAAGCAATTCACACAATGAGCCTAGGTTTAAGGCTTGCATGAGGTATAGGTGATTACCCTACCAAAAGTTTGAGTTGGTTCATCCTGTCCTATAATAGTAACCGGTTCTAGGAATCTCATATCACGATCTTTCTCGTAGGCGCTTATTTCAATACGACGCCAAGTGGTCGATCGAAAATGTCCCAAAAGTCTAATCTCAATGAGCGTAGCATCGAGTATCAACCAACCTCGGTCTACACCAAAGCCGCCATCTCACTACCTTCTAATGGCCAAGATGGGTCAATTAAGGTTCTAAAAGTTTAGTTAGCGCTGATGACACCACGCAGAAGCCAAATACTATCTTCAACTTGGGAATGAAGAGTATCGGACAACCAAAGTGTCACGCTAACGTAGCCATCATGTTGACCGCTTAGTTATCGCCTAGCGGTCGCGATGATCTAATGCCACTTACCTAAAAGGAAACCCGAATCCGGGTGTAGGATCCCCCAACAATATAATACCCAAGCAACCCTTAAAGATAAAGCATACAATTCAAACAAAAAGCAATAAAAGTTATCTAGAAATCCCTAAGGCAATTCTCTCTTTTAGGGTGTAATCCCCAGCAGAGTCGCCAGTTCTGTAATACGGTGAACTGACTTTTAGTGATTTTTGTATCGCAAATGTGCGGATAGCAAGAGTCGCCACCGACTTTTATTTTTATCCAATTAAGGGAAGGTAAAAGTAACAGAAAAAGACCTTCGTTAGATTCTGAGTTCGGGAGAATGGTTATGAAAAGGGAAGGTATTAGCACCCCTTTCCATCCGTAGTTATCTACGGGCTCTTAGTTGCTCTAGATCACTTTTTAAAATTGCTTTCTGTGTGTTTGACAAAAATGTTATGAAAAGAAGGCATTTCACTTTGACTTTGTAATGACTCATGTAGGAGTGTATACAAAGTGTTCGAAAATGTTTCGTTTTGAAAAAAGAATTTGAACTTTGGAAAAAGTGTGTGTGGTGTGAAAAGCATTTGGTAGAGCGAGCAACTAGGAGACTTATTTACCCACTCAGAATTGGTCGTTTCGCATTTACATTCCTTTAGAATAGCGCTAGCCATAACATTAGTTAGTAGGTAGCTCCATTCGTTGGATGTAAGCGGACATTCGAAGGGACATCGGATGGTCATAGAAGGCAACTTGTAGGAGGTATCCTAGCACATTCAAGGACTATCATCATTTTCGAGGCGACAATCGAGGGTCAAGATCATGTATTCGGAAGCGACATCGTGGGTCTTATGATCTTTGTATCGAAGGGACTATGATGATTTGTTTGGAAGGCAACGGTGCTAGAATACCTCTACGTTCGAGGGACATGACCATTTTGAATTCGTAAGGCAACGAGAGAGAATTACCCTAAGGGGTGCGTGTGTGAAAGAAGTGTGTTGAATTCGAGTATTTTATCTTGCAAGTTAGTGGGCTATGTCCAATTTTAGTCTTGCCATACACGCCTAATTACTAGCAATTTATAGGGTGCGAAAATTAAAATGCGGAATGTAAAAGCGGAAATGTAAAGGTGCGGAAAGTAAAACCTACGCTATTACAAGGCTTTGGGGCAGATACATAATTAAAAATGTGGAAAATAAAATCCTAAATTAAACTATTACATCCCATATACAGTTACATTATTGGAAAATAAGAATGATAAAATGATAAAGAGAAAATCGTCTGAATCGGATCAACCTGTACAAGAAGAAGAAATCGGAAAATGCAATATGAATCGAACAAGAGAAAAAATGTTAGAAAAATGCAAGTTTTAATATGAGAAAATTAATATATGCTGGAAATAAGATAAATATATTAAAATAATTTTTTGGGATTTTTTAATGCATAAATAATAATTTAAAATGAATTTATAATGATTTAAATGCTAAAATAAAAATAAAAATAAATATGCATGCAAAAAGGTATTTTTTAATTTTATTAAATTAAATAAAGATTTTCAGAATGTAAATGCAAAAAGAATAAATGTTTTTGGTAATTTTTTAATGCAGAATAAAAATTATGAAAAGAAATTAAAACAATGCAAAAATATTAAAAAAAACATGAAAATATGAAAATATGGAAAATAATGCAAGTTTGTAAAAGAATGGCAAAACCGGTCTCAAGCTGGATCGAACTCGTGACCTGCTAGAGCATCTTTCCAAAAGCCAAGCCTTAACCACTGGGACAACGTGTCTTTGGTGTTTTAAAAGCTGGAATTAATGGAATTTGAGTGAATACGTGTCCTGGGAATGTCCCAAACCAAGTCAACACGCGTGGGGTCCAGGGTGAACGCGAGAGCCAATCGAAACACACCATTATGCCACGCCGGAGTCAAACATTCCACACCGGAGTCCACGCCGGAGCTAGGGCTCCGGTCATCTTCTCCGACAGCCTATCCACCTGAAAACCCTGCAAAACGCATCAATTGAAACGAAATAAAAGCCCAGATCGATTAATTCGATCCTTGCGAGCACGATGGTGCTATCCTCGTGTCCTGAAATGGCCTGTAACCTACGTTTCGAAACTCACAGCCCTAAAAAACCCTAATAATGGCAAACCAGTTTTCCCACGTTCAAGCTCACATGTAATGGTTCAAACATGACCAGATATGCATCCTGAGTTCAAATAAACACACAAAAATTGTTAGCAATGCATGTATTTATAAATTCGATTTCATGAAAAATACCAAATCGGAATTGATGTAGAGCCCGATTCTGGATGGATTAGCTTCGAGCAAGGGTTGATTCTGACTCCTGGGAACCTCCTGAGCACGATAGAATAGCTGGAAGTGACTGAGAATGGCTGCAATTTGAAATTCGAATTTCTTGGATTCTTGAAAATTTTTGCAAGAGTTTGGGTTTGTTTTTAGGTTAGGGTTCCCTCCCCTGGTTTGTACACAATGCTGGCAATTTATAGAAGAAATTTGGGTGGCAAAAGAGTGAAAAAAAGATTGCTCCATCAATGTGCAAATATTTTCTTTGAAAATAAAATCAAATCTTGAAAAAAATATGATTTTCTCATCAATGCCATGGCTTGCACGAATTTGGTAAGTGTATTGGGCTTTCTTGGACATTAAGAAAGATATAAATCCAACTTAATTGAAGAAATAACCTAATTTTCATATTTTACATAATTTATTTTTGAATTAAATGTTGTAAAATTCAAATATAAATCACAAAAATAGAAAATTACCAATGTCAAGCATTTATAGGTCAAGAATATTGTCATGAACAAGTTTGGATCAAAAGATTATAGGCCCATTTGGAAAATTTTGCAATTTGACCAAAATGTCCTTTTGTGCAATTGTCCAAAATTACCCAACTTCTGAATGGTGTATCTTGCTCAATTTTCCACATTTTTGAGTGTTCTTGGACTTTTTGGAAATCTCTAAGAGTCATCTAAACAATGTCTTTGGTCTCATCTCAATTGGAGTTACCATGCTCAATATATCTTCAAAACAAAAAGTTGACTTTTTGTTGACTTTGAAAATGACCTGTAATGTTTTGAGCTATACCTCTCAAATGAAGCATTTTTTGGACATTCTTGTGAGACATGAAGTTGTAGAGAATTGAATTTCCTTCAAAACAAGAGGTGGTGGAAAAATTTCTGAGAAAGTATGAGAAAGTTATGATCAGTCAAAGTTCAGTTGACTTTTCACCTAGAAACCCTAATTTAGAAAGTTTGACTTTTGAGCAAATCTTGAGTTTTCTTGATGAATCATGATCAACCCTTGATCAAATGATGAATGTGACTTCAAAATGAGGATGTTGACCAAAAATCAAGAAGTTTGACTGTATGTTGACCATAGTTGACTTTTTGTCCAATACAACTGATTTTCAACTATCTGAGGAAACTTGACTTGTGAGGCTTGAAACTTGACATGGAGAATCTTTGAAGCATATGAGGAGGCATGAAGGCCATTGGAGATGTTGGAAATCCATCTTGACTTGAGAGATACCAAACCCTAGTTTGGGTTGATTGTCTAGGAGAGAGTTTGTCTGATCAACTCTTGAGGAATCCTTGAGTATGGATGTATGAAATCTCTTGAGTAGATGGAGGGCAAATTTTGGGGTATGACAAGTGCGAGGTGAAGTTTTGATGGATTTAGTTTTTGGAACTAGTTGTGATTCAAAGTATCCTTAAGGGATGTTTGTTCTGAGTTAGTGTTGAAGAGTCAACTTGAAGATTGGTTTGAGTAGAGTTTGTTCATTCGAGCGGGTTACCGTGGAGTTCTACCGTTGTGTGGATCGAGAAGAGAAAAGGTTGCCCGAGTTGGTGTGTTGTTTGCAGTCAAGGAACGAAGTGGATGTCGAGGACGAGTGTCTACTTCCGAGGATTGATATTTGGATGAATCAGTCATTTGAGTTTTGTGTTTAGTGAGGGTGATGCGATGTCTGGCTGTCTACGGATTAGTGTAAGGGTCGAAGATGCTTAGGCAATGCTTTTCAAGATAGTGCCTAGTTCTGGCGAGTATTTGTTGATGTCGTTAGTGTGGCTGGTGTGTCAGGTGTGATTCTGGAATGTTCAGACAGTACTCTCATGAGTAGCTGTAAGAATTAGTTCGTGCTCATGGATATTAATTGGTTCACGTCAAGTTAAGGAATTGTGGCAAGCATCTGAGCGTTGCGTTATCAGTAGTGAATTTACATTGGTGCATGTCGAGTATTCTAAAGATAGGATTTTAAATTTGTTGGACGAGAGTGCTTTAAGTAAGCGACTTAGACGGTAATATTTTGGACGGTTCCGCGAAGATTTGTTTTGTATCCTGTAGAAGACTTCAAGGGGTTATTTCAGAGCTTAGAGGTTCCTTTGTTTTGAATGGTTAGTTTTGTGATTTTGATGGAAGATCTTTTTGTAAGTTGGTATTGATCGTGGGTATTTTGACTCGAGATGGTTGAGTCGCTAATTGGACTCCGCAGTGGGAAGCGAATTTGTTTGAACCAGTGGAAAGCTTGGCGGACGCTTTGATTTTGGTTCTGTTAGTACTGAAGAACCTTGTGCAGCGTATTGTGATATTCCATTTTGGACTTAAGATGTTTTTCGAGATAGAGGTGGAAAAGTGTATTACTACCATGGAACGATTTAATTTTTCATAAGGAAGAATTGTCGGACTTGTGAGTTAGAGGTTGATGCTGTTGTGATCGTTTGGAACCTTATAGGTGCAGATGTTAACGACGAGTAGATTGGAATTGTTGAAGACAATTCAAGTTGGGTACGATCTATAAAGAGACTTCGTCTGTTGTTGAGTTTAGTAAGTTGGTATCGCGGATAACCCAAGTATGTGTGATTTGGGATTTGTTATTTTGAAGAATGTTGCATGGTTGTTTTGGGACGCTTGTTGAGACTAAGCTCAGAAGGTTATTAAGGATTTGTTCGCTACCAACATATGGATTTTGTTGAATACTAATAGCCGTGTTGAATTATTGGTTTGTGACTAAGATAAGTCTTGATGGTAAGGAATTTGTGATGAGTTGGTAACCACAGATACTTTAAGATGATTGATGTTTTATAAAGGAGGATGTTCTATCTGTGACTGAAGTCGGTCGCGATGGTGTTCGTGTTGGATTCTGTAAAGTTTATGTTGTGGTTCTGAGTTCAACTTGTTTCGTAATTTCAGTAATATGAGACGACGTTGATGGGTTGAGTTCTTGAGAGAGTGTTTTGGTTTGAATTACCACTTTTACAGATTGAAAGTGATGAAAAGGTGTTTCGAGTAAGAACTGTGTATTGATCGTTGCGACAATGCAAGGATGGTGATTACCTTTTACATAATTTGGGAATTGTTATAGGAGGAGACTTCGTTGAAGTCAAGTGTATACGTCGAAGTTTCACAAGTGGAATATTTGGACAGTATTGGAAGAGGTCAAACTATGTCGTGTATTATAGAGGACCAATGGACGTGATCAATCGAGAATGAAGGTGTGATTCTTGAGTTCATGCTTATGCGTGAATGAAGGTATCTGTTTCGTGGTTGTGAAGCACGCGTGATTCTATCCTTTTCCGATTGTTTCAGTTTTGGTTTGTATAACCATTTTGTTGTTTTTATTTTAGCGATGGTGACGGTGTTGTGTTGTAGGACTTTATGTTCCTATCTTTGATGACTCGTTTTCGAGGTGTCGGTTCGAGTGTGTGACTAATTCTATGGTTGAGACGTTGAGATAGTATCGATCTTGTTTGTTTGGTTCCCGAGCGAACCGGTGTGTTTACGGCTTGTTTAGTTGTTGGGTGCTAGTTGGTTGTCGAGTGCATTGTATGGGCTTTGCATCTCGGCATGGTTGTTATTGTCTAGACGTTGTGGTTAGGGTGATACCCTTGTGTTTGGTGTATTTTGTATGTTGTTTAATTGATGCGAGGATTTGGTGGACGAATGCGTAGGCATGTCCCGCTTTGTTCGTTTTGGTCGAAATTTCGAGGACGAAAAGTTTATAAGTGGGGGAGAGTTGTAACGCCCGTTTTCATTTAATATTATATTATATTAATATTTTGATTTACCGTTTGACGATTGTTTTGGTGACGAAAATAATTATATTAATTAATATATCTATTAATTTATCTGGCAACGTTCCGTTCAGTCCGGTAAAATATTATTCGGATCCGATATTTAATTCCCCGGAATTATTTTAATTGATTAAATTGATTATATTAATTAATTAAGAGTGTGAGGATTAATTGGGAAGGAATTGGGTTTACACCTTAGTTTATTAGTAAGGTTATTATAAAACCAATTTCCTCATTTTCTTTCCATCCAAACACTTTCCTTGTTTTTCTTTCCAACCTAACTTACCAAAACCAAGCATGGGAATTTGGAAGCTAGTAAGAAACATAGTTATAAAACCACATTTTCCTCATTTTCTTCCCATTTTGAAAAACAAAAACCAAAATAGAAATTTGGGAGAGAAAAGAAAAGGGGTTTTGAGAAGAAAAGCAAGGAGGAGAAGATGAGAAAGATCATGAGCAAGAGCTTGAGGTTGGGACTTTGATGGAGGATCTTGCAATCAACCAAGCTAGAGGTAAGGGGTTTGATTTTCCACTTCCTATAGTTAGGGTTTGATACATATATTATGGATTTGTGATGAAAAATTGGTGTTGTGGTTTGAAGTTGGGTGTTTGATTGTTTGATTCCTATTCTAAATAGTTAGGGTTTGATGATTATATTTTGGATTTGGGAGGTAAAATTTATAGTTGGGTTAGAGGGTTTTGATTGATGGTTGAAATGGTTGGAGAAGTTGGATGAGGAATAGAGATTATAGATGGTTTGTAGAGTTGTGTTGGGTGATTGTAGTTGGGTTTAGAAGATTTGAAATTGGTGTAGAAATTATGAGTATTGTTGTTGGTATGGTGGTATAGAATGTAGTAGAAATGGAAATGAAATAGCAATAGAAATATTAAAGGGAATAGGAAGAAGACAAACAGTAAAACAATTATGAAAATAAATAAGAAAAATGAAAATGGGATTATGCAGGGTAAAAGAAAAACAAAACGAAAATTTTGCATGGAATGTATGAGGAGGAGGCGCCCATCTCCCTTGTGAGTGGCGACCGTCCTCCCCCTTGAGGTAGCCGCCTCCAAGTGCCCATGAAGTGGGAGGCGTGCGTCCCTTGCACGAGTAGGAGAATGAGAATTGTTGGTTTTCCATTTTTGCTGTAAGCTACATGGTTGCTGTTTTGCTGTCATGAAAAATGTTTCCTGCATAATTCTTTGGAAAAATGGTTTCTGTTTGTTTCCAAATTCTTAATTTCACCTAACAATATTTGGTAACTATAAAATATAATTAGGGGATAAGATAGCCGATTAAATTTAGAACCCGATGATGTTCTGATTTTCCGATTTCGGTAAATTCGGCGACGGAGCAAGTTGCTCCGAATTCAATGAAAATTGGCGTGCTAGCTAAGTTTGACGTGTAGAACGTAGTGGTGAAGTTAGTTTTTCGAAATTGTGAGTTTTTACGAGACGACCTGAAATAGGCCAATTTACGGTAAAATTGAATCGGACGGTGTTTTAGTAGATTTAAGGTACGTATGGACAATCCGATTTCGACGTCGACGATTATGATTAATACCGGTTATTAGGAATTACTTTCGCGACGATTATTGACGTTTTGACTATTTTTCCGTTTTCGGAATTTAGTGAATTAATTAATAACGATGCGGTGTTAATAAACGTAAGTTTTGCGACGGTGTATTTATTAAAGAATACATGTTGATATGCAATGTGATGATTAAATTGAGGTTGTTAATAAATGCTTCCGATTTGTGAATGCATGACTTTTGATGAATTTATTAGTGATGTTTGCATAATGCAATTATGATGCGATGATATATTTATCATGTTTTGGATATATTATGGCGATGTGGGCTTTATGCCAATTTGGATGAGCGATGATGTTGTTTTTGTGTTGTGTTGTTTTATTGTCGAGTCACATACATTGCATAAGCGAAGAGGGCTTTATGCCAAGCGATGATGGCTTTTATGCCGAGCGAAGATCGGCTTTATGCCAAGTGTCCCTAATTACGGACAAAGCGATGGGTACCACATGCATAACATAGTCGTGTCTCATGGAGTCGGTTATGTTTATGTTTGAATTGTTTGGCGTTGGGTTTTGTTGATTGATGGATGATATTGAATTGCGATGATATATTTTGTGATGATGTTGTGATGATGGGCTTTATGCCAAAAGCGATGATGGACTTTATGCCAAAAGCGAAGATGGGCTTTATGCCAAAAGTGAAGATGGGCTTTAGCCAATTTGTGATGATTTATTATATTGCTTATATTACTAGCATTATTTAATGTTGTTGGTTGATGTTGTTGTTTAAGACTACCGTGTTAATTAGTGATGTATTAGTTTGTGACGATTTCGTGGTGACGGAGGGTTATGTGTTGTTGCGACGTTTTATGTCGATGAGGCTATGGTGATAAGGTGTAGATTATACACATTAGGATGACGAGTAAAGTAAGTGAGTTTTGATTTTGTGTTGGAATCACAATTATTAATCTATACCCTTTATAATTCTGAAACTATATGTATATATTTTATCATGCCTTTAATTATATGTTTTGGAGTATCTCACCCTTTACTTGTTTCGCCGTTACCTATATATTGGTAACGTGCAGGTTGAAGATGAGGTTTTTAGCTGCTGTTAGTCGAGTCGGTGTCGCTCTAATATGTAGCACTCGGGGGGAATATTCATGTTGTCTTGTTGTTGTTCTTTTGATGTTATTCCTTTATGTAAAGAATTATATTTTATGAAAACATGATTTATTAAGGGAGTTTAATAAAGAAGATGTTTTGATGTTTATGAATCAAACTATGTTTTTCGGCGATGCTATGTATCTGAGATATATACTTTAAAACAAATTGTTTAAAGTGAGTTGTTTTTGAAGGTGTGACGCCTCAATATTTACTTTGTGAAATTTTAAATTACTCTGATTTTTGGTATATAAAACCTTGGGTAGATTTGGGGTGTTACAAGAACAACGCAACTTCTGATATAAGTAACTTCTAATAGAAGCAGGCAAGAGTAAACTTCTGATGGAAGCACCAACAGAAGTTCTAATGAGAAGATATTCTAACAAGGCTTATAAAAGATCATTATCAATATGAATATTATCTCCTAAAAAGATAAAACCTGCCAACAGTAACGTAAACCCACTGAGCGAAGAAAATAAATACTTGAGTGGTTCAACTTCCAAGAAATATTTAGCAAGCAAATCACGTAAAGCTAAGCAAGTCACGTGAAGCTAAGCAAAGTCGTAATTACTTTTTCCATTATTCAAGACACGCTACCTCCAACGGAAAGTTTTCCTATAAAGCTCTACAAAAAGTCTTCAATTCAAAAAGAGAAAATATATATACAGTACAACAAAGTACATCAACGCAACAACACTATATGAAAAAGAACTTACGCAAGAACATTGTACGAATAACTCACATCAACTTCTAACAGCTTGCAAAAAATCATTTCCAAAGTAAACTCACGCTGCTAGTACAAAGAATTATTTTTTGTAAATTAGTTTACTATTCATTGAGCTTCAATTTTGTGTTAACTTCACTTAGTGAAGAATAGCTTTTCTAGAAGCATTATTGTACACAGTCAGTCAGAATTAACATTATGATAGTTGTTCCTTGAGAAGACTAGTTTGGGTCAGAATTCTTGAGAGGGCTAGGACTAGTTGAGTCTTAGAGATGTTAGTCACAACAGTTGGTTGTGCGGTTTGTTCCTTGAGAAGACCAGTTGGGTAAGAATTCTTGAGAGAGATGGGACTAGTGAGTCTTATAAGAAGTTAGTCACACCAGTTGGGTAGTGCACTTTGTAATCGTTGATTATATTGGATTAAGTCCTCGTTGAGAATGGCAAAATCACCTTGGTGGATGGACTGGAGTAGTTTGAGTTTCAAACGAACCAGGATAAAAATACTTGAGTATTTTAGTTGTTGTTTGGGTAAAATATCTAAAAAGTAAGAAAAACTTATTCAACCCCCTTCTAAGTGTTTTTCCAAGCCTTCACAGTCATGTTAAGATTATTTTAAGTAATTAGACCATAGTAGATATCACCTAGGATTAGGGAGACCTTATAGGTTACCGGTAAAATCTTGATAACATAACTGCTTGGTTTCATCATAATTCACCAAGGACTTAGGTATTAGGATAAAGGACCAAAGGTTTTCCCACTAAGGACTTAGGGGAAAACAAACTAGAGATTCAGTAGTTGAAGGTATTGAACTTGCTGAAGAGATAAAAAAATGAAGGTTATTATAATCAAATCACACACTTACCCCTATCATACTCCTCATATTAGTAAAAAGCCATTTTACATTTCTATTAATTGTTAAGTGACAATCTCAAAACCAAAAACCCCAAATTAAGTTTTTTGTTTAATTGAACGTGAATTGAACTCGATAATTATACGCAGTCCTTGAGATCGACATTCGGAGAATTTCCCTATTATTGCAAGAGGCAAAAATAGTACAGTTGCTATTTTTCCTATCCACCAGCAATAAAATTTAAACTATACTCTCAACCAATTTTCTAAATGGGGTCAATATAAGTTTTGAGATCTAGCTAGATAGGTGAAGAAATCTCAATGGAACCTAGCCATGCTTAGAACCAAATATTCTACTTATATAATGTTACGAACATAATAAAGGTTGTAAGTGATCTTGATGAAGCTTTTAAAAAATAAAATAAATATATTTGAGCTAAAGGGAAAGAACACATGGCTCAAAGAAGGGGACAAAAGAAAAAAAACAAAATTTCTCATGCTTTAGGGACTGATGGTACCAATTACAATAAAGAAGGAGATATTTTAAAAATCTTCATAGACCAGTTTTCAGATATTTTCAAAATCAATATATAATACCCAAGAACATCAAAATATTCATAAAGTGCATAAAATAAACAGAGCCCTGACATTAAATAAGACTTCCAACGTGATTATACCTCTAATGAGGTTATAAGTTTTAGTTTTCAAATGATAAACTCTTCTTCTCCTAACCTGGACAGTCTCCCTACCTACTTTTACCTACACTATTAGGATATAATTGGTATGACTATCGCGGCGGGAAAAATTGAGATTAAGTTATTGATTAACTTAACTCAGAAAAAAAAGAGTTGCCACCGAACTTTATTATTTTCAAAGGAAAGTGAAAATATCGAGAAAAACCAACGTGAAAATAGAACAAAAAGAGAGTTCTAGATATATGGGTTGGTTATGCAAGGGGAATGTATTAACTCCTCTCACAACTATGATACTCCATATGAATCTCATGAAAGTCTATGTGTCAACCCCAAAATTTACCCTCTTTATCATAACCTTTCTTGGATTTGAGGAATTGAGGAATTTAACATTCATGTATTCATAATCAAGGTTTTGAGGCATTAAAATATGAATCATGAATTAGGGTTTTGTGCTTAATGATTGAATTAGTTTGCTTTGCATTAAAATGTTACTTATAAAAGAAGGTACTACATTCTATGGTAGTTTAACTTGTCTCGGCATTCAAGTATGGGACATTTGTGTTTTTTTATCCTGAACTATATGTGATTTAATTGAAGATTTCAAAGTATCATTCTTGAAGAGTTAAAAATAAAGAGAAGAAAGAGTATGTTACATTGGATTGTGGCACATCTCTTAATAATTCTTCTATTTGTAATCGCATGATACAAAAAGAGTTCAAGTTTTCATATTTTGATAAGTCTATTTAGAGATAAATTCAAATTCATTATCTTGGCAAGCTTTGTTTCAAGGTTTATTTTCAAGATCATCCAAGTTTCCAAAAGCCTAATTTCCAAGACTTTTCATAAGGTTCAAGGTTTTTTTTAAAAGGAAAGATGGAATTTGCTTCCAACATTATATCTAAAGGCTATCAAGCATCCATAATTTGAGATTGAACGAAAAGAGTGAAAATAGATCCAAGAAGAAACTAGGGAGTGTTTCCATGTTTTATGATTTATCACTTCAAAGTTCTACGCAAGTTCTAAAACGATCAAGTTTCTATGGAACAAATTTCAAGTTACAAGAATATAGGTAGTTATATCTCAAGATCCTAATTGATACAAGTTCATTCAAACTTCAAGTAACCAATTCATCAATTGAATTTACAAAGAAGTTCAAGAAGTGAATACAAGACTTTCAGAGTTACAAGTTCTATCAAGTTTGTTTTCAAAAGAAAGTTGTTGATATAAGGTGAACAAACAAAGGAAATGTGAATTACAAAAAAAAAAGGGATTTGCTCTAAGTTACAATATTCTACAAAAATCTTAATCTACACAATAAAGCTTTGATTTCCTTCTTGAAGTCACAAGTGCTCCAAGCTTCTCCAAGTTATGCTTGTCTTTGCCTCAAAGCCCTCGTCATTGTCGCGACTCATGAAACAAAGAAAAATGAACATGGTTAGAAAACATAAACTCATGAACATAAGAAAGCATTCAAGAAAGTATTTTTGTAATTTCATCATTAAGGACTATTGGCAAGAATCAGGATAAGAGTTTTCAATCATATCCAAGCAATCTCAAAGCCTCAACAAAAATCAAATTTTCAATCATTGGCATACACTACTCCTATTGCAAATCACAAAGACAAACTTTGGTTCACAAAGGGAGGTGTGAAAAAGATAACTCAGAACTCATCATAGTTATAGCAACACAAATTCAGGGACAAAAAAATCAGAAATGCATCTCATCATGGGCAAACATAATAAGTGCATAAACCACATGTCAGGCCTAATACACAAATTCATAAAACCTTTTTCTAGAAAATCAAAAACTCAGCAAGTACAGGTCCAAACATACAACAAAAAAAAGCAACGTAGGAATTGCAAGTCTCAGCCCAACAACAACATCAGTTCACACATCAAAGAACTTTACAATTAAAATTCTAGAAGCCCAATAGCAAAATAATTTCCTCAGGTCTGCTATCAATGAGTCAGTGCCAAAAAAGACAGCAAAAAAACACTAATTTCTCACACTATAAAGTAATTTAGTGCACAGAAATCGAGGACCATCAATATTGTTCACAAAAACCCTAAAACGGCAGCAAGCATGAAACCCTAGATCCGAGAAAAACCCTAGATCAGAATTGTGACACCCCAAATAATTTGATTATTAAATAATTAGAATTTTTAATTATTAATTTAATTGGAAATGTAATTATTGGAATTTGGATTATTGGAATTAACTAAAGAATAAAGGAAGTGGAATTATTGGGTGGTGTGAAGTGTAATGTGAGGGTGTGAGGAGTAAGAGGCTTTACTCACATCATTTATTTTATTTTTAATATGTTAGAATAATAAGTGGAATAAAAGAAGGAAAAAGAGAAAAAGGAATCATTTTTGGGAAAACTCACAGTACGTGCATTTGAGAAGAGGAAAAGGAAGGAAGAAAACCAATTCGTGTCGGAAGTCGAAGAACCCACAAGGTAAGGGGTGATTTCGATTAATTAATGCGTATTATCGGTTTTGAATTCAATAGCATGGATCATAGTATGTCAGGAATCCCAGTTTAGAAATTCTAGGTTTACTATAGGTATATCCCTATTGTGTCGGACTATGTAGAATCCTTTGATTAGTATGATATATAGTCGATAGGAATGAATGAAACAGGTTATATTACATGTTAACGATGTTGATTGAGTGATTTTAATGTGTTGGAACGTATGGGTGCATTTTGGAAATAATGGGAAAATGATTTTGGAAAACTGTTGCTGTCAACTGGTATTTTTGGCTCTGAGTGTCGCGGGAACCGGTTCCCCAGTGGGAGAACCCGGGTTCCAGTGTGTAAAATTGAAAAACTGGGCATTTTTGAACTCAGGAACCGGTTCTCTACCTAGAGGAACCAGGTTCCCCATGCAATTTTCCAGGAGCGTGGTTTTTGAACTTTGTGGGAACCGGTTACTCCCAGGGAGGAACCGGGTTCCACTGTAACTTTTTTGAAAAATTCCAAACTTTGAAAATTCATAACTTTCAAACCGTAAGTCCGTTTTGAGCGCCGTTTTGGACATTGTTTCTTAAATTTAATGCTCTATTTTATAAAATGAAAGAATTTTCTATAACTTGAAAATATTTTAAAAACGTGTCGAAATTCCGATTTGAGCGATTATTATCCGATGCATACTTGGTGTGTATGCAGTAGTGTATCTGTGGCATTTGAATGTAGCAGAATTTGTGAATGGAAGGCATGTTTATGCTGCTGGTTGAATGCATGATTGTTGAGAATAATATGTTTTGGTTTTGACTCAGTTATGATAACTTGGTGTATTTCATAGACCGATTGAATGTTGCATGCTGGTGTTGTGTGTGCATATGCATTTCTGGTGAAGTTAATTCCCATTGTGTGGAATTTGACTTGTATAGCCATTAACCGTACCCGGGTGATGATGGGTGGTTAGGCTGGATTCGTGTCTGGGTGATTATGGACGAATCGATGATTACTATATCCAGTTGATGATGGATCAGTGTTGGGTGACTTGGTCACGTGTTGGTACCACATGCATTATGTCTGCATTTGTGTTTGCATGGGATTGTAACATGTTAGGATGTCTTCTAGTGTTACAATTCTCTTATTGTTAATTGTTGTGCATAATGATTTGTATGGTTGTAACTGTGTATTGAAATCTAAAATTATGCTGAAATGGGTGAAATAATATGCTTGTGACGTATGTTGATTGAGAAACTTATAATGCATCTTAATTATGAGAAATCTCATCCTTACTTTAATGATTTCAGATCAAAGTTAGCTGCTCAGGAGTTGGTGAGGATGGCTCTAGAGCTATGTTATTTTTGTATCCGCGTGTCAGTGTCATGCTCTGATAGGTTGTAACACTGGGAAATGTTTAGCTGAGAACTTGTTTAGTAATCAAATGTTATTTGGATTACTTTAGGAATAATTATGATTTGATTTTATTCCGTTTTGAGTTGTGGTATTTTCCGCTGTGTAAGACATGGTCTTAATTTGATTGAATTATTTTAATAGTGACCCTCAATGTAGCATGACTACTGTTTTATTGGAAGTTTTATTTATTCCAAAGTTATGATATCCCTTGATTTCCGTGTTAACTCTGATTAAATCTGGTTTTAGTATTAAATTAATTAATATATTCGGGGTATTTTAGAAGGGGTGTTACAATAGTGGTATCAGAGCATAGTCGGTCGTGTCTTAGTGTCGTTATCCCTTTGTATGCGCTAGTGCAAGATAACATTGTCGATACTTGTGTGCCGATGAGATTGTTTTGTAATGTTACAGAACAATGGCTGGAAGAGGTAATGGAAGAAACGATGCTACTATTGTTGAAGCCTTGGGAATGTTGGCTGGTGTGCTTGGAGGGAATCAGCCGGGAGTTGGTATTGGTGCTGACAGACAATTGGGGAATTTTCAGAGGAATAATCCTCCATTATTCAAGGGTGCACATGATCCCGAAGGTGCTCAGAAGTGGTTGAAGGAGATCGAGAGGATCTTCAGAGTGATTGGTTGCACTGAGGAGCTGAAGGTGAGGTATGGTACTCACATGTTAGCAGAGGAAGCTGATGACTGGTGGGTTGTTACCAGGATTGAAATGGAACAAGATGGCATTGCACTGAATTGGGTTGTGTTTAGGAGGGCATTTCTGAGGAGGTATTTTCCTGAATACATTTGGGGTAAGAAGGAGATTGAGTTTCTAGAGCTCAAGCAGGGCAACAAGACTGTAAGTGAGTATGCTTCGAAATTTACTGAGTTGGCGAAGTATTATGCACATTACACTAACGATGCAGATGGAGAATTTTCCAAATGTATCAAATTTGAGAATGGTCTTCGTGATGAGATCAAGCAGGGTATCAGGTATCAGCGTATCCGAAGGTTTTCTGATTTGGTAGACTGTAGTAGGATTTTGGAGGAAGATCTTGCTAGCACCAAGTCGAATGCTCGAGGGTATGTTGATAGGAAGGGTAAGCAACAGATAGATTGTGGTAAGCCTTATGATAGGAGTAATCAGAGATCCGGTGGTTGGAAGAAGTCTAGTGGAGGAGATTCTGGTTCTTCCATTAAGTGCTACAAGTGTGGTGAGACAGGACATCGTATGGTGGACTGCAAGAGTAATGATAAGAAGTGTTTCAAGTGCGGGAAACTCGGCCATGTGGCCAATGATTGCAGAGTGAGAGTGGTGACCTGTTACAACTATGGTGAAGAGGGTCATACTCGTCCTCAGTGTACAAAACCCAAAAAGGAACAAGCTGGTGGTAAAGTGTTCGCCTTGTCTGGATCAGAGACTAAGCCCGATGATCGGTTGATTAAAGGTACATGTTTTATTAATGGCATTCCTTTGATTGCGATTATTGATACTGGAGCCACACACACTTTTATTGCTTTGGATTGTGCTAAAAGATTGAATTTGGAAATTTCTAATATGGATGGAAGTATGGTTATTGACACTCCTGCGTCGGGTTTAGTGACTACTTCATATGTTTGTAGGAATTGTCCTATTGTGATTTTTGGTAGGGTTTTCGGTATGGATCTAGTGTGCCTACCGTTAGAACAACTTGATATCATCCTTGGAATGAACTGGTTGGAATTCAACCAGGTTCATATCAACTATTTTGCGAAAACGGTTATTTTTCCTGAAGAGGTTGGTGTCGAAGATGTGACTATATCGGTTAAACAGATGAACCTAGCTGTTAAAGATGGTGCTGTGGTGTTTATGTTGTATTCTGCAATAGAAGCGGAGGGAAAGGCAAAGAGTGATGGATTTCCAGTGGTGAATGAATTTCCAGAAGTGTTTACGGAAGACGTTAGTGAATTGCCACCTGAGAGAGAGGTAGAATTTACTATAGATTTGATTCCTGGAACTAGTCTGGTGTCGATGGCGCCCGTATATCGGCATCTAAATTAGCTGAGTTAAAGAAGCAGTTAGAGGAGTTGCTTGAGAAGAAATTTATTCGTCCTAGTGTTTCGCCGTGGGGTGCTCCAGTGTTGCTGGTTAAGAAGAAAGAAGGCTCAATGAGATTATGTGTTGATTACAGACAATTGAATAAAGTTACAATCAAGAATCGGTATCTGTAATACGGTGAACTGACTTTGAGAATTTTGTATCGCAAATGTGCGGATAGCAAGAGTCGCCACCGACTTTTCTTTTATCCAATTAAGGGAAGGTGAAAATAACAGGAAAAGACCTTCGTTAGATTCTGAGTAAGGGAGAAGGTTATGAAAAGGGAAGGTATTAGCACCCCTTTCCATCCGTAGTTTTCTAAGGGCTCTTAGTTGCTCTTAGATCACTTTAAAATTGTGCTTTCTGTGTGTTTGAAAAATGTTTTGAAAAGGCATTTCGCTTTGACTTTGTAATGATTCATGTAGGAATGTATACAAAGTTTTTGGAAATGTTTCGTTTTGAAAAGAGTTTGAACTTTGATAGAAGTGTGAGGTGCAAAAAGTATTTTGATAGAGCAAGCAACTAAAAGTCTTATTACCTACTCAGAATTGGTCGTTTTCGTGTTGTTTTACATTCCTTTAGAATAGCGCTATCCATACCATTAATTGGTAGGTAACCTTATTCATTGGATGTAGAAGGGACATTCGAAGGGACATCGGATGGTCATAGAAGGCAACTTGTAGGAAGTATCCTAGCACATTCAAAGGGACTATCATCATTTTTCGTAGGCATCAATCGAGGGTCAAGATCATGTATTCGTAGGCGACATCGTGGGTCTATGATCTTTGTATCGATGGGACTATGATGATTTGTTTTGAAGGCAACGGTGCTAGAATACCTCTACGTTCGAGGGACATGACCATTTGTATTCGTAAAGGCAACGAGAGAGAATTACCCTAAGGGGTGCATGTGTGAAAAGAGTGTGTCAAATTCAGATATGCTATCTTGAAATTATAAGTGATATATGTCCAATTTTATCTTGCCATACACGCCTAATTACTAGCAGTTTATAGGGTGCAGAAAGTAAATTGCGGAAAGTAAAGTGCGGAAAGTAAATGTCCTACGCTATTACATGGCTTTGGGGCAGATACATAATTGAAAGTGCGGAAAATAAAAGTCCTACTTAAACTATTACATCCCATAGGCCGTTACATAATTAGAAAAGAAAAGCAAAAAATCGTCCGAAACGGTACAACCTGTGAGCAGATACAAAATCGAAAAATACGAGAAAATTGCATAAGAGAAAAATGTTAGTAAAAATAAATATTTTGAATGAGGAAAAAGGTTTTGTGTTAGTAATGACATTAATATGATAAAATAAATTTTTGGTAATTTTCTGAATTGATTTGATAATTTAAAAACAATTAAAAGTCATTTAAACGATTAATTAATAATTAAATTAAATATGCATGCAAAAATAATAATTTTTATATTAAAAATTAAATAAACATTTTTCTGATGATTATGCAAAAAATAAATATTTTTGGAGTTTTTTAGATGCATGATAAAAATATTTAAAGATAAATTAAATAGTATGAAAAATATTAAAGAAAAATAGAAAATAGAAAAATATAATGTTAGTTTTCAAAAGAGCAAAAATATATTGGTCCTTCCAGGGATCGAACCGGTGTCCCTCTGGTAACACGTCACACTCCCATGCCTTAACCACTGAGCCAACGCGCGTTTGGTGTCAAAAGATTGAAATGAAGTTGTTTTAAACGTTTTTGAATTCTGGGAACCAAGAACACGCGCGAAGATCTTCATCTTCTTCATTTGAAATTTTGAAATGTTAGTGTCGGCTTCGTTCGACGCTATGGCCCCTGCAAACATCAAAAACTTCATACAAGCAATATAAATGAGTTATGAGTACATGAATCGATTGCAAATAACATTCTAAACACGATGGTGGTGCTAGTTTTGTCAAATTTAACGTGTTTTAGGAAGCCCCAATTCGAACTAGAAAACCCTAGCCATGGTGGATCTCGATTCAGGTCACGAAAACGCAATCAAACTATGCAGAAAGTTTCCAAACATCATTCTAAACACAAAACAAACATCAAAACATGTTAAAAACGCATGAATAACAGAATTCGATATTGAAAAAAGTTTGACAAACCGAAATCGGGATTGCTTGATTCTTGATGTTTTTGAGTGTTGTAAAGGTCTGGATCGACTCCAGGGACTCTAAGGAATGCAAAGGAATACTTAAAACCAATTGAATCGAGCTGGAACTATGGCGGCAAGTTTCTTGAAAGGCACGGTTTTTTTGACTTAGGTTAGGGTTCCTCCAAGTAATTTTTCTGTTCTTGTTCATGTGATATGCATTGTACATTTATAGTAGATGGATTTTGGGCTGATTTGAAGAACAAATAATGATCAATCAATGCAAAAATTATTTGATTTTGTACAAAATCAAATCTTCCTTTTTTGATAAAATTTCAATCAAATTCTTGCCAAATCTATGCAAATTACGAAATTTGTCAGCTTGTGTGAGTTACTTGGATCTCAAGTATGAGAGAAAAATCAATTTTGCATCTAATTTTGATTTTATACCTTATTTTTTAATTTAATTTGTTTTTAAATGAATAAAATCCAAATTAAATAGAAAAATAGAGCTAAAATTCGTGGCATTGGGCTTGGATGTTTCAAATTGTCTAAGGAACAAGTTTGAATGAAGAAAAACTAGGCCCATTTGCCAAATTTTGGATTTTAACAAGTATCTCTCTTTGTGTACTTCTTCAAAAATGCCCAACTTGTACAAGGTGTATTTTGCTCAATTTTCCACATTTTTGAGTGTTCTTGGACTTTTTAGAAAGTTCTAGGTGTCATCTAAATAACCTCTTTGGTTTCATCTCTATTGGAGTTTCCATGCTCAATAAATCTTCAAAACAAAAAGTTGACTTTTTGTTGACTTTGAAAAGGACCTGTAATATTTTGATTCATACCTTCCAAATGAAGCATTTTTTGAACATTCTTGTGATACATGAAGTTGTAGAGAATTGAATTCTCTTCAAAATGAGAGGTGGTGGAAAAATTTCTGACATAGTATGAAGAAGTTATGCTCAGTCAAAGTTCAGTTGACTTTTCATTGGAAAACCCTAATTTGGAAAGTTTGACTTTTGAGCAAATCTTGAGTTTTCTTGATGAATCATGATCAACCCTTGATCAAATGATGAATGTGACTTCAAAATGAGGATGTTGACCAAAAATCAAGAAGTTTGACTGTATGTTGACCATAGTTGACTTTTTGTCCAATACAACTGATTTTCAACTATCTGAGGAAACTTGACTTGTGAGGCTTGAAACTTGACATGGAGAATCTTTGAAGCATATGAGGAGGCATGATGGCCATTGGAGATGTTGGAAGTCCATCTTGATCTGAGAATTACCAAACCCTAGTTTGGGTTGATTGTCTAGGAGAGGGTTTGTCTGACCAACCCTTGAGGAATCCTTGAGTATGAATGTATGAAATGTTTTGAAGTAGGAGGGCAAATTTTGGGGTATGACAGCTGCCCCTGTTCAATCTTCTTGTACTGGAAGGGTTAGGTTGGCGTGTTTGCCTTTCGTGACCTGGAGGTAGAAGATGATTGAACACTCGAGTACACCTGAAAATTTGCACTCGCTGGTGATGCGGGAATGGGCTTACAGATGCCATTTGGAGAAGGTGGAGACTTCGTTGGGGAATGAGTCGTACGCTAGGCTCAAGAATGTCGTATGAATCGGAGAGTCGTCGGAGATGGGCTTGAGATGCCATCCGGAATGATCAATGCTGGGGAGTGAGCCGTACGATAGGCTCTGTAGATGTTCCTGAAAGTGAAAGGAGCATGGAGATGGGCTTAAGATGCAATCCGGAGGGAGTCGTACGTTAGACCCTGTGCTTGTCTTTGAATGAAGTTATTGGTTTGTATCGGTTTTTTAACCAAATATGCAGCATTCTGACAGTGGAGAAATGTTGACAAATAGTCGGAGATGGGCTTAAGATGCCATCCAAGGCAACTGAGTCGTACGCTAGACTCTGTAGTCGCTGTTGATAATAAGAGAGAGTCATAATACATCTTCGTGCTGATTACTCTGAGGGGATAGTAGTTGGCGTAGGTGGATGCCTTCTGCAGGCTTCGGTGTCGATCCAATGCTCAGTATCGAGGATAACTTGATCGCTCGATAGTTTTCCCGTCTCGCTCGGTATTAATCTCGGATCTCTGTCGGAGGACAACTAGGGCGGTCGTTCAAATAGTTTTCTCGTCTGGCTTTGGGCATTAATCTTGGACCTGTTTGTTTCAGAAGTGATTTTCACCTGTTTTGAGAAAAACAAAAGAAGCTTTGATAGAATATCGTTAGTTTTATGCAAAGTATGATGCATGACGATGTGTATGAACGACATATGCATATATTCTGACTTTATGAGTAATGTATGAATGATAGATGTTGTGGTATTTCAAAACATATCCATCTTGAAGAAGATGCGGATGTTCTGCTTGGAGATTTTTGACTTCTGTTTGGGGATGAAGCGGATTGGAAACCCTGAGAAGAAAGATGACCTCAATTCCTCCGATGCACTATCTGACCAAGTCTTGAGCCTTAGATATTGTTGAGGATGGTAGAGATCGAGAGATGCGCCGCTGAGGATCTTGTGCATGCACTCGCTGGGGAGAATCTAGGAGGTACTTCATCGGGATCTTATGCATAAATCCCCGGAGAGTATTTGATAGTTGCTGGAAGACCGGGTTAGAAGGATCTGGAGCCCGTCGAAATCTCTGGCTGGGGAATAAAAGATGTAGGTTTCTTCCGATACACTATCTGACCAAGTTTCAAGTCTGGATACTGCTGCTGCCGGGGAGGTGATGATTGCTGAGAGATATTTTGCTGTGGATACTCGCTGGTGATGAATCGTTATCGCTTGGAAATCTGTAATCGTGTTAATTGATCGGAATCGCTACTGTGGACCGACGCGATGAAACTCGGATGTCAGAATTAATAAAAGGAAAAAGTACTACTGGGAAGGTTTGTAGTGAGCGACACCTCTGTAGGGATTGTACTCTGCAAGGGGACGTATGGGTGACTTTCGTCGTCATCTCAATTCCTAGAGCATGTAGTAATTAATTTCGTATGTTTACTTTTCGCATGTTTGTGAATATATTCTTATTGTCAAATGCATATAATCATTCAAAACAAACGTTGGACTTTATGCAAGTAACAATAGCAAAAATTGTAAAGAGAAAGAACTCGTATTTATTTGAAATGTGACGTATGGCCAAGTAGTTTATACACAAGAAAGATAAAAAGCTATGCGGAAACAATCTCGTTAAGTTCCAACTATGCTAGTACTCATATATTTCAACTATCTCATCTCCTTGCTGTCAGTAGAAAGTGAGTGAATTGATTTTCGCCATTTGAATCTTGAATGCTGATAGTAGTCTAGAAGTGGGTGATCTAGACGGGACATAGTCGTACGCTTAAATCCCTAACTTTTTCCTAGACCGCCCTTTCGTGTTTTCGCCCACCGATACCTTTTTGCCCAAGCCGCTTTTTCGTGTTTTCGACTTGCCGTGTACAAGTTTTACATATATCCTTAACTTTGCCTCGAACCCTTTGGTTCGCCAGATGCCCTTATTTTTGCATAGGCCACCGACCTAGCGGTCTCCTTTATGCGTAGTATTTTTGACTATGTCGCTCACTGTGGTGTGGGAAGTCTTCACCATCCATGGTGCTAAGAATCATAACTCCGCCGAAAATACCGCCTTGACTACAAACGGTCCCTCGTAGGTGGGAGTCCATTTGCCCTCGGGATCACCTTGTGGAAGAATGATGCGCTTGACTATTAGATCACCGACTTGGTAGACTCGGTGTTTGACCTTCTTGTTGAATGCTCCGATCATTCGCTCGATCTGTCCATGGCAAATGGATGCGAGTCGCTTCTCATCAATCAAATTAATCTGTTGGCGTAGTCTGACCCAATCGCTCGCTTAACTCGTGTCCTGGAGGACTCGTTGAGGGTATCTCAACCTCGATGGGTAGAACTGCCCATACCGCATACAAGAGAGAAGGGGTTACCTCGCTGATGTTCGTATCAGAAAGCGATAACCATGAAGAGCAAATGGTAACATCTCATGCCAATCTTTGTAGGTCACTATCATCTTCTGTATAATTTTCTTAATGTTCTTGTTGGCGGCTTCCACTGCGCCATTCATCTTAGGCCGATAAGGAGAAGAGTTGTGATGCTTGATCTTGGACTGCGTGCAGAGTTCAGTGATCATCTTGTTGTTGAGGTTAGAGCTGTTATCTGTGATAATCCTTTTGGGAGTGCCATACCGATAGATAAGATTATGCTTGACGAATCGAGCCACAACATTCTTGGTAACAGATGCAAACGAGGCTGCTTCTACCCACTTGGTGAAATAGTTAATTGCCACAAGGATGAAACGATGTCCGTTGGAAGCTGTGGGCTTGATTTCTCCGATCATGTCAATGCCCCACATTGCAAACGGCCAAGGAGCGGTTAAAACATTCAACGGTACTGGAGGTACGTGTACTTTGTCGGCATATATCTGGCACTTGTGACAAGATCGAGCATAGCGGTGGCAATAAGCTTCCATGGTGGACTAATAGTAACCTGTTCTCAAAATCTTCTTAGCCATCGCATGTCCACTAGAGTGGGTACCAAATGTGCCTTCATGTAACTCTTCCATAATACATTCCGCTGTTTTCTGGTCTACACAGCGGAGTAAGCACAAGTCGTGGTTGCGCTTGTATAAGATGTCGTTGCTGAGGAAGAATTTGGATGCAAATCTTCTCAAAACTTTATCATTGATGATGCCCTGGATATTCCCGAGTCTCAAGATACCTCTTCACGTCGTAGTACCAAGGTTTCTCTTCTGTATCAAGTTCATAACAATATGTTGGTTCGTCAAACTTCTCAATGATGATCTGGGGGGCCTCGTTGTCCCATCTGACCTTGAACATAGACGACATAGTAGCCAATGTGTCTGCCAACTGATTCTCTTCTCGTGGAATGTGATCAAAAGTAATCTCTTCGAAGGGGGGGGGATCAAACTTAGAACATGCTCTCGATATGGAATGAGATTCGATGTTCAGATCCCACTCGCCTTAATCTCGATCGATCATTAAGCCGAGTCTCCGACACTTGCAAGAACTTGATTCTTAAGTCAATAGCGCCTTTGATACCCATGATGCACGCTTCAGATTCGCCATGTTGTTGGTGCAATCAAACATAATCTGGCGGTGAAAGGCGGTGTCGTCAGTAGGAGATGTAATGATGGCGCCAATGCCATTGCCAAATGCATTAGAGGCTCCATCAAAGACCATGGTCCATCGGGATCCTTGTTCGTGTCCTTCGTCGGGCCTAGTTCTTCTAATCAGAATTAGTATAACATCTTCATCTCGAAATTGAATCGCATAGGTCGATAGTCATCTATGGCTTGATGAGCCAATTGATTGACTACTACACTTCCTTTGATCGCTCGAGAAGTGTACCGGATGTCGATTCGGTCGATCATTTGCCATCTTGCTATTCTTCCGAGAGAGCGGTTTCTCAAATATGTATTTTATCGGATCCATCTTAGAGATCTACAAGGTAGTGTGAGTCAACATATACTGCCTTAGTCGGCGAGCAGCCAAGCCAAAGCGCTGAAGTTTTCTCGAAATGTGAGTATCTTGTTTCACAATGGTAAAATTTTGCTAAGGTAGTATATTGCATACTCTTTTCGAATGCACTCGCCATGTTGCCCAACACACACCCCATTGAGTTCTCTAACACCTGTCAAGTACATGATAAGAGGTCTTCTTCGCAAAGACATCGTGATAGGAGGATTCTGTAGGTACTCCTTGATTTTGTCAAAAGCGATATGGCAATCGTCGTTCTATTCCACTACTTGATCTTTCTTAAGTAACTTGAAGATTGTCTCACAAGTAGCAGTTAGATGTGCAATGAATCTGGCAATGTAATTCAATCGGCCCAAGAAACCTCTGACTTCCTTCCCGGTGCAGGGAGTCGGCATCTCTTGAATGGCTTTAACCTTGGCGGGGTCAACTTCAATACCTTTTCCACTGACAACAAACCCTAGGAGTTTTCCGGATCTGACCCCAAAGGTGCACTTGTTGGGATTAAGTCTTAGTCTGTATTTCTTCAACCTATCAAACAATTTCCGCAAATGATCAAGATGTTCTTCTTCAATCTGTGATCGAGCTATCATGTCGTCGACGTAGACCTCTATCTCGTGATGAATCATGTCATGAAATAACGTCACCATAGCACGCTGATAAGTGGCACCCGCGTTCTTTAGTCCGAACGACATAACTTTGTAACAAAAAGTGCCCCACTGTGTAATGAAGGTTGTCTTCTCCATGTCTTCAGGAGCCATTTTGATCTGATTGTAACCGGAGAAACCATCCATGAAGGAGAAAACCTTGTGTTGTGCGGTGTTGTCAACCAGAACATCAATATGAGGTAGGGGAAAATCGTCATTCGGACTTGCTCGTTCGATCTCTCAGAATCCACACATTCGCATTTTGCCATCCTTGGGCACAGTACCACATTAGCCACCCACCGTGGATAGGAAGTAAACTAAGAAACCGCGTTGAATCGCTTCATGACTTCGGCTTTGATTTTCTCTGACATTTCAGGACGCATGCGACGAACCTTCTATTTCACTGGGAGAAAACCTTCTTTTGTCGGCAATCGGTGTACCACAATATCAATGTCTAAACCCGACATATCTTCGTATGACCAAGCAAAAACCTCAATATAATCTCGTAACATCTGTACCAAACTTTCTTTAACATTGTTCTCAAGACCCGCTCCTATCTTGATCTCTTTTCTGCCTTCATCAGACTCCAAATTCACAACCTCAACTTGTTTTCGTGGTCAGATAACTCGTTCTTCTTGTGTAGCAAACAAGTTCTCCTCGCACTTCACAATCTTCCTCACCTCGCCTTCGGCTTGGTAGATCGGATTATCAAGTCATATTTAGCAATAGCATAGTTTTTATCAACGAGATTCGGAGTGATTCGTAGTGTATCACGGGTGTGTGTAAGAAACACATAGCTTTTGAAGGGTGATAAAGTAAAAGAAAGAAAGCAACAATTAAATGCAAAAGTCCAACGATTTTATTGAATGAAAATATGCAAATGATGATAATAACCCTTACAATGAGCCATGATGCCCTGCAAGGTACTAGGCTTTAGAGTTTATTGTTTAAAACATAGAAAATACGAAAAGCAAAACAAAACAAGAGCAATTACTACTGTCTAAAAGAGATTGGTATGACGCCTTCGCCTTCCAATTGTCGAGTCCATTGTCGGAGTTGGGAAGATCCACTTGTCGATGTCGAAGTCGCTGTCGCCGTTTCTATAGCATGGATTCCACCGCCGATGCGAAGGGAAGTTGGCCGCACGCTCGTGGCGTATCATCTTCCGACTTTGATGGTGAAGCCTAAACCGCCTTGTCGATTTGAAAGGAAGATCGTGGAGCTGTCCCCAAATAGTACTACCTCCTTCTTCAACTGCAGCTGAGCATCCTTCACGAGGCCATCCTAGGCGGAATCAAGGACTCGGAGAGTCAACAGCATGACTGGTATTGTTTCAAAAGCTTGACAGGGAGTCTCGAAGAATTTATCCTCCATCTCGAGATATCGGAATGATTGTAGATGACTGACCATATATTCTTCTTCACCATATACTGTAACAACCTTCCTTTCACCGGATACTTCACCGATGCAAGGTAGAGGTAATACCGCCCATGTATCCAAGGGCCCAAGTAGGCAAGAGTAAGATGGACGGATGTCCATGACAAAGAAAGTGGAATCAAAAGTCCGGAACCGACTTTAACAGCAGTAATGAGTTTCCAAGTATCGCTCGCTTAGAACCATCAAAAGCTCTCACAATTATATCACTGGGTTTCATAACCAATCCTTCAACATCAAGTCGATCAAAAGCAGTCTTTGGTAGGATATTTAGAGCAGAACCGGTATCCACCAAAACATGAGACAATGTAACGCCCTTGCATTCAACAGAGATGTGCAAGGCTTTGTTGTGTTTCTTTCCGCAGAGTCAAATCAAGATCGAGAAGCCTAGGCCGTTGTTGGCAGCGCTAGCAATACAAACTTCAAACCGTCGAGTAGTGTCTTGCGACGTGAGCATTCTTCAGAAACTTCACCAAGGCTTTAGCATGAGCCTCAGAGCACAAGAGCAGAGCAAGCATGAAGATCTTGGACGGAGTCTGTCCCAACTGTTCCACAACATTGTAGTCACTCTTCTTGATGATCTTCAGAATTTCTCCATTTCTCGCTTGAGGTGTCTTCAAGAACTTCCTTTGGTACTCGTCTGAGGTGATGAGTCACTAGTTCTTTCCCTCTAGTCTCGGGAACTGGTTGAATAGCTGGAATGCGAGCTGGAGTCGCAATGTCTTTTGGAGGAGAGATTTCTGGAGAGAATACTCTTCCGGTTCTAGTCACTTTACTTGATCCAGTGATGTTGTCAAAGTCAGGAATGGTAGCTTCAACGGTAAGATCTTCAATGGTCAGAGGGTCTTGCTTGACGCCATGATAGTAAACATCAGCTCCATAATTCCAAGGAATAGCTTTATCAGATGAATACGGAATTGGTCTTGGAGAAGTAATGATGAGAGGTGCCACCCTAAGCACATAATCAGCAGAGGAAATCCTTATTGTGTTAACATCAGCATAGTCTTCTGGGAAATCGTCACCCCATCCGGTTGCCTTAACATCTTCAATAGGAATCTTGTAGCTCTCAGGAACAGTGTACTTCACCATGTAATCAAACTTTCCACTTGGCTGCCCCAAGGTATCCCACACATTCGGTACAGTTCCATTCACATCTTCGATCTTCAGTTTCTTAGACATGTCTTCACACAAACTCTCCACAGGTGGTTTCAGGAATAGTATTTCACGTTATCCATCATGCAATCGAACACGCCTCTCAACCAAGCACAACCATCAAAGTGCAGATGGGCACCAACGACAATTTCTGGGCATCCGGATTGACACCGCTTGCAGCAAATTCTTCTTAATACCATCGAGGAATGGTCAAGTCATCTATGTTGAAAACATAAGAGTTCTCACCAATAGCATTGGAACTTTTGTCATGGTTAGGCATAGGCGTTGATCACATTCGAGTCTCAACAGAGGTCAACTCTCATCTCGCTTAGCTTCAATCATATCTTGAATCTTGTTCTTCAGAGCCCAACAATTGTCGTTGTCCCCTGGCTATTGGAGTGGTAAGCACACTTAGCATTAGGATTGTATCTTGAGAGGAAGTGTTGACACCGAGGAGGATCCTTCAAAGTAATCACTCGCTTTCAACATGTGTTGCAAGGTCGCGACAATGGCATGTTGATCTGTAAACTGCCTTCGTGATGCGCTCGTTACGCTGTTGTCTCGCTGAGGTTATGCTGATGTAGGATTAGAGATCACAACTGCCCCCACAGATTGAGCACGGTCGGTCTTGGCTCGGCTTTTCTGACCATACACAACATTGGCTTCTTTCTTACCACCAAAAGATCTCTTTGCAACATTTGAAGATGCCTCTACATGAATCTTTCCGCTCTTGATACCAACTTCAATACGCCTCTCTCAATATCACCGATGAATCCGTCAAGAGTTTCCAATCGATGATTGAAGAATGGGCCTCCTGTTCCCATAAACATATCAACCAACTCCCTATTGGACAAGGGTGGTTGAACTCGCCGCTAGATCTCTCCATTTCGAGCATACTTTGAACTTCTCATCACGACCCATAGACATGCTCAGTAGTTGCATGCGAGTGGGTGTCAATTCAACATTGTACTCATATCGTCTAGAAAGCATCCGCTAAGTCACCCAAGTACGGATACGGCCATTCTCTAGCGATAATACCACTCCAATTGAGTTCTGGACAAACTCTCTTGAAAATAGTGCATCCACAACTTTCTCACATCGTGGGGTTGATCTTCCGGACATAGGACTTCAAATGCAACGACAAGAAATGCCATCATACTTGGAAAAAGTAGGAACTTTGAACTTGGGAGGAATCACCACACCGTGGACAAGACTCAAATCATCAAAATTCAGCCCGACATCTTCGGTTTTCCAAGATTTAGACGGTCTTCAAGTTTTTGTACTTGTCATCTTCATCGAGTATCGGTCATTATCATAGTGATCCTCTCTTCCTTCTCGTGCTCACGCCATCGCCTTCTTCATTGCCCTTGACACTTCCCCGCCTTGACACTTCCTTCCGAGATCTCTATCCGCTGACCACTTTAGGACCACCTTTGTAACGCCTACCCATGTTGAGAACACAACAACCCTCTTCTTTCGTTGATGAGCTTCTTCGATCTTCTTGGCCTTGGACCAAGCGGTGAACATCTCCTGAACCGAGCATTCGAGCTCGAGATCTTTGACACTGTTCAAGAGCCATTTCTGCTAAAATAAATAGCGAGAAAATGAGAAAACCAATCTTCAATGTACCTGTTATGAGATGTTATGCTATGATATGCAATGTTTATACAAATGCAATGCAATGTTTTCAAGGACCTTAGAGATTTAAATTTGTTAAACAAGCACGAACAAACATTTATTAGTTCTCTTTATTCTTTTTCTTTTAAGTACAAAAGATAGTTCAAAACAATAAAAGCATAAAATCCTAGAGCTCTAAGTCTCCCATGGGCGCTTCCTCTTGGTGCCGAGGTAGGCGTTGATGTTTCGCTCCTCGTGAAGTAGCTTGGTCAACTCTAGCACTTTCTTCTCGCTATAGCACCGAGCTTCGAATGTATCCCTTTCTTTAAGTTGAATCCAGGATCTCTTCAAGTCTTCAAAATCAGTAGGCATGTCGATGGAGAACAAGATAGGTTCGCCACCCATAGCAACAGTTCCATAATTACCGTAGAACAGCGTGAATGGCATCATGAGGTTTTGAGCTCGAGCTCGCACCCATTTGAGGTAAGGTTCCCAAGGAATGGAGTTTTGGTGCCCCAAAGTCTTGGTATCGTCTTTTTACCATGCCCCAAGCGTGTATGAACCTTCGCTTGTAATTCGAGATCGTGGTTGTAGTCGAACACAATATCTTGGAGAAGCATATCATGTGGACCATCTCTTCGAGCAAAACCAAACTGACGTAGAGCTAAAGAAGGGTTGTAAGTAATACCTCCCCTTATGCCAAGGAGTGGTACATTAGGGAATTCTCCACAACGCTCAATGAATGTGAAGTCCTTTTGAGAGAAAAGACACCAACGGATATCTGAATGAGAGAGTGACATTAGTCTTTGAGACCACTTCAATCTTTGTTCGTTCTTCAAAACTGATGGAGGAAGGTGCGAAATAAACCACCTGGAAAGTAACGGTATGCAACACATGAGAGTTCCTTGTCTTTTGATGGTACGAGTGTGGAGAGAATGTAGGATGTCTCCAAGTAAGGTAGGGACTGGATTATGAGTAAGAAACAACTTGATGGCGTTGACATCTATGAATTGATCCAAGTTAGGGAATAGAACCAAACCATAGATTAGCAAGGCCACAATATCTTCAAATGCATGGAAACTCATAACCTTGAGGAATCCTCGGGCTTTCTTTTTCAGGAACTTGGCAAGTAAACCCTTAACTCCACTTCTGGTTTCCCAATTGGCTTCAATGTCTGAGCGCTTTAGGTGTAAGGCTGATGCAATGTCTTCGTACCTAGGAACCTTTTCTAAACCGGTGAAAGGCATTTGGTCAAGAATAGGTATCCCAAGTAGCTTAGAGAACTCTTCCAAGGTAGGAACCAATCGATAACTGGAATGTAAAGCAATGGTGTTTGGATCAAAGAAATGGAATAGACATGCATCATATCTTCTTCAAAACCGAGATAACCAAGTCAAGTAGATAACCATGTCTTTGATGAACTGAGCATGGTCGGAATTTCAAACCAATTCTTTGAGTGAGAAGGTATACCCATGAAGTTGATTCGATAGTCTTTCTAGAAGCCATAATTCCCTACAAAATAGAGCAAAGATAAATCCCTAGGTCCTTGAAATAGTTAGAAATGATATGCAATGCAATGATGTCATGATGTCATGTTTAGCACACACAAACAATTCACACAATGAGCCTAGGTTTAAGGCTTACAAGAGGTATAGGTGATTACCCCACCAAAAGTTTGAGTTGGTTCATCCTGTCCTATAATAGTAACCGGGTTCTAGGAATCTCATATCATTGATCTTTCTCGTAGGCATTTATTTCAATACGACTACCAAGTGGTCGACCGAAAATATCCCAAAAGTCTGATCTTAATGAGCGTAGCATCGAGTATCAGCCAACCTCGGTCTACACTAAAGCCGACCATCTCACTACCTTCTAATGGCCAAGATGGGTCAATTAAGGTTCTAAAAGTTTAGTTAGTGCTTGATGACACCACGCAGAAGCCAAATACTATCCTCAACTTGGGAATGAAGAGTATCAGGATATCCAAAGTGTCACACTAACGTAGCCATCATGTTGACCGTTTCGATATACGTGTAACAGTCGCGATGATTTATTGCTACTTACCTAAAAGGAAACCCGGATCTGGGTGTAGGATCCCCCACAAATATAATACCCAAGCAACCCTTAAAGATAAAGCAAGCAAGTCAAACAGAAAGCAAAGGTGATCCAGAAATCCCTAAGGCATTCTCTCTTTAGGGTGTCTCCTCAGAGTCGCCAGCTCTGAATACGTGAACCGACTTTGAGATTTTGTATCGCAAATGTGCGGATAGCAAGAGTCGCCACTGACTTTTCTTTTATCCAATTAAGGGAAGGTGAAAAGAACAGGAAAAGACCTTCGTTAGATTCTGAGTAAGGGAGAAGGTTATGAAAAGGGAAGGTATTAGCACCCCTTTCCATCCGTAGTTTTCTACGGGCTCTTAGATCACTTTAAAATTGTGCTTTCTGTGTGTTTGAAAAATGTTTTGAAAAGGCATGTCGCTTTGACTTTGTAATGATTCATGTAGGAATGTATACAAAGTTTTTGGAAATGTTTCGTTTTGAAAAGAGTTTGAACTTTGACAAAAGTGTGAGGTGCAAAAAGTATTTTGATAGAGCAAGCAACTAAAAGTCTTATTACCTACTCGTAATTGGTCGTGTTGTTTTACGTTCCTTTAGAATAGCTATCCATACCATTAGTTGGTAGGTAACCTTATTCATTGGATGAAGGGACATTCAAGGGACATCGGATGGTCATAGAAGGCAACTTGTAGGAAGTATCCTAGCACATTCAAGGACTATCATCATTTTCCTAGGCAACAATCGAGGGTCAAGATCATGTATTCGTAGGCGACATCGTGGGTCTATGATCTTTGTATCGATGGGACTATGATGATTTGTTTTGAAGGCAACGATGCTAGAATACCTCTACGTTCGAGGGACATGACCATTTGTATTCGTAAAGGCAACGAGAGAGAATTACCCTAAGGGGTGCATGTGTGAAAAGAGTGTGTCAAATTCAGATATGCTATCTTGAAATTATAAGTGATCTATGTCCAATTTTATCTTGCCATACACGCCTAATTACAACGGACTCTAGACTCTTCAAGCCCGGTCTCTCAGCAACCATCAAATGTTCTCCAGCGAGATCTACACTCGGAATCCCCAGTAGAGCGTCTCTTAAATTTCCTCAGCAGGATCTACATACAAGGTCCTCAACAGATCGCCTCCCAGACTCTCCTCAGCAGGGTCTATATATAAGATCTCCGACAACGAGCCTCTCAAATCTCTACCTTCCTCAGCAACGTCTAGGCCCAAGACTTGGTCAGATAGTGCATCGGAGGAATCCAAGATATCTTCCTTCTCCTTCAAAAGCAGGGTTCTCACCTACTCAATTCCCAGCAAGTTAGAAATCTTCAATGTAATATCCGATCTTCTTCAAGATGGATATGTTTTGAAATATCACAACATTCATCATTCATACATTTCTCATAAAGTCATAATTCATGCATATGTCATTCATATACACTGTCATGCATCACACTTTGCATAAGACTAACAAATATTCTATCAAAGTTTTTCTTGATTTCTCCAAAAAAAATCTATTTTCGACGCAAACAGTCCAGATTAAGCCCGAACCGACGGAAAACTATCTCGAAAGACCGCCATGAGCAGGGTCCGGATTAAGCCCCGAGCCGACGGAAAACTATCTCGAAGACCGCCTCGGACAACCGGTCCAGATTAAGCCCGAACCGACGGAAAACTATCCAAAAGACCGCCTGTTATCCTCCGATAACGCAATGGATCAACACCGATGCACAACAGGAAGCTATCCACATTCTTGCCAACTACCATTTCTCGGAGTAATCAACACGAAGATTTATTCGATTATCAACAAGAATTCAGAGTCTAGCGTGACGACTTTTGCCTTGATGGCATCTTAAGCCCATCTCCGACTATTTGTCAACATCTCTTCACTATCGTCGCATATATGGTTAAAAATCAATATGCACCAATAACTTCATTCAAAGTGAACACGAAGTCTAACGACGACTCCTTCGGATGGCATCTTAAGCCCATCTCCCTCCATTCCAGAACATCTACGAGCTAGCGATGGCTCACCCCCAAAGATCGACCTTTCCGATGGCATCTTAAGCCCATCTCCGTCCGCCTCCTATTGAGCAACCTCGAGTCTAGCGTACGACTCGCTCCCAAATAAGTCTCCAACTTCTCCAAATGGCATCAGAAGCCCATTCCCGCATCATCCACCAACAATGAGTGCAAATTGTGTGTATTGTGTTCAATCATCTTCACCTTCAGTCGCGAAGACGAGCATGTCAATCTAACCTTCCAAAGACAAGAAGATTGAACAGGGGCAGCTGTCATACCCCAAAATTTGCCCTCCATCTACTCAAAAGATTTCATACATCTATGCTCAAGGATTCCTCAAGAGTTGATCAGACAAACTCTCTCCTAGACAATCAACCCAAGCCAGGGTTTGGTATCTCCCAAGTCAAGATGGATTTCCAACATCTCCAAAGGCCTTCATGCCTCCTCATATGCTTCAAAGATTCTCCATGTCAAGTTTCAAGCTTCACAAGTCAAGTTTCCTCAGACAATTGCTCAAATGGTTGAAAATCGTGTATTGGACAAAAAGTCAACTGTGGTCAACATACCAAAACTTCCGATTTTTGGTCAACATCCTCATTTTGAAGTTACATTCATCATTTGATCAAGGGTTGATCATGATTCATCAAGAAAACTCAAGATTTGCCCAAAAGTCAAACTTTCTAAATTAGGGTTTCTAGATGAAAAGTCAACTGAACTTTGACTGATCATAACTTTCTCATACTTTCTCGTAAATTTTTCCACCACCTCTTATTTTGAAGGAAATTCAATTTCTACAACTTCATGTCTCACAAGAATGTCCAAAAATGCTTCATTTGAGAGGTATAGCTCAAAACATTACAGGTCATTTTCAAAGTCAACAAAAAGTCAACTTTTTGTTTTGAAGATATTTTGAGCATGGTAACTCCAATTGAGATGAGACCAAAGACATTGGTTAGAGGACTCTTAGAGCTTCCAAAAGTCCAAGAACACTCAAAATGTGGAAAATTGAGCAAGTTACACCATCTACAAGTTGGGCAATTTTGGAAGAATGCACAAAGAGAGATACTCAAAAATCAAATCTTTGCAAATGGGCCTACTTTTTCTTCATCCTAACTTGTTCCTCAAGCAATTAGGAGTGTCCAAGCCCAAAGCCACGAATTTTTATTTTATTTTTCTATTTAATTTGGAATTTATTCATTTAAATACAAATTAAATTCAAAAATAAAGTATAAAATCAAAAATTAATTGCAAATTGATTTTTCTCTTCCTTGGCATCCAAGTAACTCAACAAATTTCGAAAATTGGATTGATATGGCAAGATTGGATTGAAAATTAATTCAAATTTGAAAATTTGATTTTGTACAAAATCAAATTTGATTTGCATTGATTGATGATGATTTCTTCCTCAAATCACCCAATTCCATCCAATATAAATACACAATGCATAGACATGATTAAGGACGTAAAAATTGCTCTAAACCCTAACCTAAAAGCCAAAACCGAGTTCTTGAAGCAACTTGCAATCCTTGTTCCATTGTTTCAATTGGTTTTGAGGATCCAAACACATTCCTTGACATCCTGGAAGCATTCCGCTTCACATTGCATCAAGAATCACGAAATCCGATTTTGGTTTGTTCTTGAAATTTCAAATTTCGAATTCTATCATTCATGCATTATTAACTTGATTTGTGTTTGTTTTTGTGATTAGTGATGAGTTTGCAAGCTTTCTGGATGCTTTAATCGAATTTCCATGGCCGGGAACACGTATTGCCATTGTTAGGGTTTCCTGTGCCGTTTTAGGGTTTCTCGAAATACATAAAATTGGACCACGAGACCATGCCCATCGTGTTCGGAACGATGCCTGGAGTTAAACCCTGTCTTTAGAACTTATTTATATTATGTATGCTGCATTTTCCATTTTGCCAGGGCCTGTAGCGTCGAGCCAATGCCGACGCTATTCTTTGAAAATTCAAATCGAAGAAGACGATGAACTGGCGCGAGCGGGAGGAAAGGGAAAGATGACGCGTGTTATTTTTAAACCAATTTTCACAAGGCGCACGCTTGGCTCATTGGTCAAGATATCATTAGGTTTGAAAGGGATGTCTCCGCTCGATTCTCGTTCGTATAATCCTTTTACACTTTTCCAAACTTAAATATTTTCCATATTTTCATTATTTTTAATATTTTCATCATATTTTAATTTTTTCTATATTTTATTTAAGCATTAAAAATCATCAAAAATATTTCTTTTTTATAGTAGTTTTATAAAATCTTTATTTAATTTACAAAATTAAAAATATCTTTTGCATGCATATTTATTTTATTTTGATTTTAACATTTAAATCATATTAAATTAGTTTTTAATTACTAAAACACATCTAAAAATTCCAAAAATTATTATAGCTTATTTATTTTAAAGATGCATAAATTTTCTCATATTAAAACTTGCATTTTTCTAACATTTTCTCTTATTTCAATTTCATCATATTTCCATTTTCTTATTCTTTCACAGTTGATTGATTTACGTTTTTCCGCTTTCTATTTTACTTTTCAATAATGTAACTGCTCATGGGATGTAATAGTTTAATTTAGGTTTTATTTCATAAGTTAAATTATGTATCCGCCCTAAAGCCATGTAATAGCGTAGGTTTATTTTCCGCACTTTACATTCGCATTTTACTTTCCGCACCCTTATCAATTGCTAGTAATTAGCGTGTATGGCAAGATAATAATTGGACATAGCTCACACTAATCTTCAAGATAAAATATGAATTTGACACACTTCTCACACACGCACCCCTTAGGTAATTCTCTCGATGCCTTTCGATTCAAAATGGTCATGTCCTCGAACGTAGAGGTATTTTTTTCCAAACAAATCATCATAGTCCCTTCGATACAAAGATCATAAGACCCACGATGTCGCCTCCGAATACATGATCTTGACCTCGATTGTCGCCTACGAAAATGATGATAGTCCTTCGAATGTGCTAGGATACTTCCTACAAGTTGCTTCTATGACCATCCGATGTCCCTTCGAATGTCCCGCTTACATCCAACGAATGGAGCTACCTACTAACTAATGGTATGGCTAGCGCTATTCTAAAGGAATGTAGAAGTACAACAAAACGACCAATTCGAGTGGGTAAATAAGTCTCTTAGTTGCTTGCTCTATCAAATGCTTTTCACACTACACTCTTTTTCAAAGTTCAATTTCTTTCAAAACAAACATTTTCAACACTTTGTATGCATTCCTACATGAATCATTACAAAGTCAAAGCGAATGCCTTTTCAAAACATTTTTGTCAAACACACGAAAGCAATTTTAAAAGTGATCTAGAGCAACTAAGAGCCTGTAGAATAAATCATGGATGGGTGCTAATACTTTCCTTTTCATAACCATTCTCCAACTCGTAATCTAACGAAGGTCTTTTTCTTATTTTACCTTCCTTAATTGATAAAAATAAAAGTCGGTGGCGACTCTTGCTATCCGCACATTTGGATACAAAATCCTACAAAGTCGCTTCACCGTATCACGTAATCGGCGACTGGGGAGAAACCTAAAGAGAGAATTGCCTTAGGGATTTCTAGATAACCTTTATTGCTTTTTGTTTGACTTGTATGCTTTATCTTTAAGGGTTGCTTGGGTATTATATTGTTGGGGATCCTACACCCGATCCGGTTTCCTTTAGGTAAGTAGCATTAGATCATCGCGACTGCTAGACGATAACTACACGGTCAACATGATGGCTACGTTAGCGTGACACTTTGTTGCCCGATACTCTTCATTCCCAAGTTGAAGAAAGTATTTGGCTTCGCGTGGTGTCATCAAGCGCTAACTAAACTTTTAGAACCTTAATTGACCCATCTTGGCCATTAGAAGGTAGTGAGATGGCCGGCTTTGGTGTAGACCGAGGTTGGTTGATACTGATGCTACGCCATTGAGATCGACTTTTGGGACATTTTCGATCGACCACTTGGCCGTCAGATTGAAATAAGCCTACGAGAAAGATCTATGATATGAGATTCCTAGAACCGTTATTATTATAGGACAGATGAACCAACTCAAACTTTTGGTGGGTAATCACCTATACCTCATGCAAGCCTTAAACCTAGGCTCATTGTGTGAATTGTTTGTGTGCTAAACATGACATCATGACATCATTCGCATTGCATATCATTTCTAACTATTTCAAGGACCTAGGATTTATCTTTGCTCTGCTTTGTAGGGATTATGGCTTCTAGAAAGACTATCCGAATCAACTTCATGGGTATCCCTTCTCAACTCAAAGAATTGGTTTCGTAAATTCCGACCATGCTCGGCCTATCAAAAGACATGGTTATCTCTTGATTTGGTTATTCGTTTTGAAGAAGATATGATGCATGTCCTATTCCAGCTTTTTGATCCAAACACCATTGCTTTACATTTCCGATTATCGCTTGGTTCCTACCTTGGAAGAATCTCTAAGCTACTGGGATACCTATTCTGACCAAATGCCATTCACCGGTTTAGAAAAGGTCCTAAGTTCAAGACATTGCATCCGCTTTACATCTTAAGCGCCGACATTGAAGCCAATTGGGAAACTAGAAGTGAGTTAAGGGTTTACTTTCCAAGTTCTTAATCAAGAAAGCCCGAGAATTCCTCAAAGTTATGAGTTTCCATGCATTTGAGAACATTGTGGCCTTGCTAATTTATGGTTTGGTTCTATTCCCTAACTCGGATCAATTCATAGATGTCAATGCCATCAAGTTGTTTCTTACCCGCAATCCAAGGCCTACCTTACTTGGAGACATTCTACATTCTCTCCACACTGCACTACTAAGCGACAAGGAACTCTCATGTGTTGTATACCATTACTTTCAAGGTGGTTTATTTCGCACCTTCCTCCATCAGTTTTGAAAAATGAACAAAGGTTGAGATGGTCTCAAAGGATGATGTCACTCTCTCATTCAGATATCCGTTGGAGCCTTTTCTCTCAAAAGGACTTCACATTCATTGAGCGTTGGAGAATTTCTAATGTACCACTACTTGGTATAAGGGAGGTATTACTTACAACCCTTTCTAGCTCTACGCCTTTGGTTTTGCTCAAGAGATGGTCCACATGATATGCTTCTCCAAGATATTGTGTTCGACTACAATCACGATCTCCGCATTACCGACGAAGGTTTATACATGCTTGGGGCATGGTAAAGAAGATCGATACCAAGACTTTGGGGCACCGAACTCCATTCCTTGGGAACCTTACCTCAAATGGGTGCGAGCTCGAGCTCAAAACCTCATGATGCCATTCACTGCTTTACCAAGAATTATGGAACCTGCTATAGGTGACGACCTATGCCGTTCTCCATCCCGACATGCCTACCGATTTTGAAGACTTGAAGAGATCCGGATTCAACTTAAAGAAGAAAGGGATACTTTGAAGCTCAGGTTATGCAAGTGAGAAGAAAGTTCTAGAGTTGACCAAGCTACTTCACGAGGAGCGAAACATCAACGCTACATCGGCACCAAGAGGAAGCGCCCATGGAGACTTAGAGCTTTAGGATGTTTATGTTTTCTTTTATTGCTTTGAACTATCTCTTGTACTTAAAAAGAAAAAGAATAATAATGAGAAGTACTAATAAATGTTTGTTCATTGCTTGTTTAACAAATTTAAATCTCTTAGGTCCTTGAAAACATTGCATTGCATTCGCATAAACATTGCATATCATAGCATAACATTGCATCACTGTGTACATTGAGATTGGTTTTCATTTGCTCGCTATTTATTTTAGCGTAAATGGCTCTTGAACAGATCACAAAGATCTCCGTGCTCGTAATGCCTGGGCCAAAGAGATGTTTACCACCTTGGTCCAAGGCCAAGAAGATCCAAGAAGCTCATCAACAAGAAGAAGAAGGTTGTTGGTCTCCTCAACATGGGTAGACGCTTCAAAGGGGGTCCTAAGGTGGTCACCGATTGAGCTCTCAAGGAAGTGTCCATACCGAGGGAGTACCAAGGGTGATGAAGGTGATGCGGAACCAAAGAAAGGAGGAGAGGACCACCGATTATAGCCAACACTGAGGAAGATGACAAGTACAAACAACTTGAAGACCGTCTCAATGCCGTGGAAAATCAAGATGTCCGATGAATTTTGATGATCCGAGTCTCGCTCCTGTGTGATTCCTCCCAAGTTCAAAGTTCCTACTTTTTCCAAATATGATGGCATGTCTTGCCCTAAGCGCATTTGAAGTCCTATGTCCGTAAGATCAATCCCCACACCGATGATGTAAAGTCAGGATGCACTATTTTCAAGAGAGTTTGTCCTAACTCGCTTGAATGGTACTATCACCAGAGAATGACCGTATCCGCATTTGGAGTGACTTATCGATGCTTTCTGCATAATATGAGTACAATGTGAATTGACACCCACTGCATGCAACTACAAAGCATGTCTATGGGTCGTGACGAGAAGTTCAAGGAGTATGCCGTAAGTGGAGAGATCTAGCAGTGTAGTTCAACCACCCTTGTCCAATAGGGAGTTGGTTGATATGTTCATGGGAACACCGACAGCCCGCTCTTCAATCATCCGATTGAAATTCTTCATCCGGATTCACCGAGTTGATATTGACAAAGCGAGCGATTGAAGTCGGTATCAAGAGTGGAAGATCCATGTAGAGTCATCTTCAAATGTCGCAAGAAACCTTTGGTGCTAAGAAAGAAGCTAATGCCGTATGGTCGAAAGCCGAGCCAAGACCGACCGTGCTCAATCTGGGGCAGCCAGATCTCCAATCCTACATCAAGACAACCTCAACGAGACAACGCAGAACTGTAACGCGCCACGAAGACACATTTAAGATCAACATGCCATTGTCGCAAGCCTTGCAACACATGTTGAACGCAGAGTCGATAACCTTGAGGGATCCTCCTCGTAATGTCAACACTTCCTCTCCAAAGTACAATCCTAATGCTAAGTGTGCTTACCATTCCAATACCTGTGGCACATATCGACAATTGTTGGGCTCAAGAACAAGATTCAAGATATGATCAAGCTAAGCGATTGAGTTTGACCTCCGCTGAGACCGAATGTGATCAACGCCTATGCCTAACCATGACAAGAGTTCCAATGTTGTTGGTGATGATACTTATGTTTTCAACATAGATGACTTGACCATTCCTCCGATGGTTAAGAAGAATTTGTTGCAAGCGTGTCAATCCGTGATGCCCGAGTTGTCGTTGGTGCCCTCCGCACCGATGGTTGGCTTGGTCGAGAAGACGTGTTCAGGCATGATGGATAACCGTGAGATACTATTTCCAAACCACCGTGCGTAAGCGTGTGAAGAAATGTCTAAGTTGAAGATTGACAATGCAAACGAAACTGTGCCATCTGTGTGGGATACCTTGGGGCAGCCAAGTGGAAAGTATGATTACATGGTGAAGTACACTGTTCCTGAGAGCTACAAGATTCCTATTGAAGATGTTAAGGCGACCGGATGGGGTGACGATTTCCTAAGATTATGCCGATGTTAACACAATAAGAATTTCCTCCACGATCCTGTGCTCAATGGCGCCTCATTATCGCTTCTCCAAGGCCAGTTCCATATTCCTCTGACAAGGCTATCCCTTGGAACTATGGAGCTGATGTTTACTATCATGGTGTCAAGCAAGATCCTCTGACAATTGAAGATCTTACTGCTGAAGTTTCTATTCCCGACATCGACAACATCACCGGATCAAGAAGGTGACCGTAACCGAAGGGTATTCTCCAGAGATCTCTCCTCCAAAGACATCGCGACTCCACCGCATTCCACTACTCAATCAATATCCCTAGCTAGGGAAAGAACCAAGAACTCATCCCGCTCAACTGTATACCAAAGGAAGTTATCAAGACACCTCCAAACAAGAAATGGAGGAAATTCAAGATTATCAAGAAGAGTGACTACAATGTTGTGGAATACTGGGATGACTCGCAAGATTCCATGCTCGCTCGCTTTATGCTCCGAGGCTCATGCTAACGCCTTGGTGAAGTTTTCAAGAATGCTCATGTGCCGCAAGACACTACTACCGACTCGTTTGAAGTTTGTATTGCTAGCTGCTGCCAACAACGGCCTAGGCTTCTCTCGATGTCGATTTGACTCTTCCGAAAGAAACATAACAAAGCCTTGCACATCTCTGTTGAATGCAAGGGTATTACCCTGTCTCATGTTTTGGTGGATACCGCTCGCTTCTCAATATCCTTCCAAGATCGCTTTTGATCGACTTGATGTCAAGGGTTGGTTCTCGAGACCAGGACATTATTGTGAGAGCTTTTGATGGTTCTAAGCGAAGATTTGAGAGCTCACTGCCTGTTAAAGTCGGTTCCGCACTTTGAATCCACTTCTTTGTCATGGACATCCGTCCAAGATACTCTTGCTTACTTGGACGCCTTGGATACATGGGGCAGGCCATACTCTACTTTGCATCGAATCAAGTACCCGTGAAAGGGAAAGTTGTTACAGTGTGGTGAAGAAGAGTATATGGTCACCATCTACAGTCATTCCGCTATCTCGAGATGGAGGGTGAATTCTTCGAGACTTCGCCAAGCTTTTGAAACAATACCCGTAGTCATGCCTGACTCCCCGCTACTCCCGGTTACACAAGTTCCGCCTAGGATGGCCTCACTGAAAGATGCTCAAGCCATGAACAAGGAGGTAGTACTGCTTGGGGTCGCTCCCGATCTTCCTTTCAAACCGACAAGACCGGTTTAGGCTTCACCATCAAGGGTCAAGATGATACGCCGCGAACGTGCCGCCAACTTCCTTTCCGCACGCCGAGTGGAATCCATGCTATGAAGACGACAACGATTTCGACATCGCAAGTGGATCTTCCCAACTCCATCATGGGCTCAAGAATTGGAAGATCAAGACGCCATACCAATCTCCTTTAGTCGAGTAATTGTTTTGTTTTGTTTTGCTTTTCGATTTCTTTATGTTTTGAACAATAAACTTTGAAAGCTAGTGCCTTGCCCGGCATCATGGCTCGCTTTGTAGGGTTATTATCTGTCGCTTATGTATTTTCATTCAATAAATTCGTTGGACTTTTGCATTCAATTGTTTGTTTTCTTTCTTTACTTTATCACCCTTCAAAAGGCTATGTGTTCTTACACACACCCACGTGATACATCGCGTAATCACTCCGAATCTCGTTAATAACTATGCTAGTGCTAAATATGACTTCGATAATCCGATCTACCAAGTCAAGACGAAGTGAGGAAGATTGTGAAGTGCCAGAGAATCTTGCAGATCGCTAAAGAAGAAGAGCGAGTTATACACCACACGAAGAGCAAGTCGAGGTTGTGAATTGGGTATCGACGAAGATGTAAAGAGATCAAGATAGGAGCGGTCTTGAGAATGTGTTAAAGAAAGGTTGGTTCGATGCTACGAGACTATATTGAGGTTTTTGCTTGGTCATACGAAGACATGCCCGGTTTAGACATTGATATTGTGGTACATCGATTGCCGACAAAAGAAGGTTTTCCCAAAGGAAATGTATGTCTGCCGTGCGTCCCGAGATGTCGAGAAAATCAAAGCCGAGGTTATGAAGCGCTCAACGGTTTCACAATGTCACCTCCTATCCCAAGGGTTGCTAATGTGGTACCCGTGCCTAAGAAGGATGGTAAGTACGAATGTGTGGATTATAGAGATCTAAACAAAGCGAGTCCGAAGACGATTTTCCCTTCCTCATATTGATGTTCGTTGACAATACCGCCAAGATAAGGTTTTCTCCTTCATGGATGGTTTTCCTACATAATCGATCAAAATGGCCTCAAGACATGGAGAAGACTACTTTATACAAGGGGCACTTTCGCTACAAGGTTATGCCATTCGGACTAAAGAACGCGCGCCACTTATCAAGCATATGGTAACATTATTTCATGACATGATTCATCACGAGATAGAGGTCTACGCCGACGACATGATAGCTCGATCACGCATCGAGGAAGAACATCTTGATCACGCGTAAACTGCTTGATGAGTTGAAGAAGCATGATCGAGACTTAATCCCAACAAGTGCACCTTTGAGTCGATCCGAAAACTCCTAGGGTTTGTAGTCGTGGAAGAGGTATTGAGGTTGACCCCGCCAAGGTTAAAACTATTCAAGAGATGCCACCCCCGCACAGAAGGAGATCGAGGTTTCGATTGAACTACATTGCTTATCTATTGCACACCTAATCGCTACTTGTGAGCCAATCTTCAAGTTGCTAAAGAAAGATCAAGTAGTGGAATGGAACGACGATTGCTGATCACTTTTGACAAAATCAAGGAGTACCCACGTAATCCTCCTATCCCGATGCCGTCAAGGAAGACTCTTATCATGTACTTGATGTTGTTAGAGAACTCAATGGGTGTGTGGGCAACATGACAAGTCTGGTCGAAAAGAGCATGCAATATACTACCTTAGCAAAAGTTTACCGATCGTGAAACAAGATACTCACAATTGAGAAAACTTGCAACGCTTTGGTGGCGTCACGACTAAGACAAGATATGTTGACCACACTACCTTGTTGATTTCAAGATGGATCCGATAAAATACATCTTTGAGAAACCAGCTCTCTCCGAAGAATAGCAAGATGGCAAATGATCTTGACCGAATATGACATCCAAGACACTTTCGTAAAGCGATCAAAGGAAGTGTAGTAGCCGATCATTTGGCTCATCAAGTAGACGACTATCAATCTATGCGCTCAATTTCCGACGAAGATGTTTTACTAGTTACCGACATGAAGAACTGTGCCCGCATTTAAGGACCCGAACAAGGATCCCGATGGACTATGGTCTTGATGGAGCCTCAAACGCACTTGGCAATGGCATTGGCGCCATCATTACATCCCTACAAAGCGGACATACGCCTTTCACCGCCAGATTGTGTTTCAGCTTGCACTAACAACATGGCCGAATATGAAGCATGCATCATGGGTCTTAAAGTCGCTATTGACTTACGAATCAAGTTCTTACAAGTGTATGGAGACTCACTTTAGTGATCACCGATTATGGCGAGTGGATACAAAGCATCCAAATCTCATTCAGATCGAGAGCATGTTCGAGTTTGATTCCTTACTTGAGGAGATCACTTTCAATCACATTCCACGAGAAGAGAATCACCAACGCGATTGGCTACTATGTCGCCTATGTTCAAGGTTAGATGGGACAACGAGGCTCCCCGATCATCATTGAGAAGTTCGACAAACCAACAGATTGTTATGAGCTTGACACGTAAGAGAAACCTTGGTACTATGACGAAGAAGTATCTTGAGACTCGGAATATCCCAGGGCATCCGTTAATGATAAGAAGTTCATGAGAAGATTTGCATCTAAATTCTTCCTCAAAGAACGGCATCTTATACAAGCGCAACCACGACTTGTGCTTATCCTGTAGACCAGAAAACAGAATGCGTGATCATGGAAGAGTTACACGGCTTAATTTGGTACCCACTCCAAAGGACACACTATGGCTAAGAAGATTTTGAGAACAAAGTTACTATTGGTCTACCATGGAAGTCGATTGTCACCGCTATGCTCGATCTTGTCACAAATGCCGATTTATGCCGACAAAGTACACGACTCCAAGATCGAATGTTTTAACTTCTCCGTGGCCTTTGCAATGTGGGCATTGACATGATTGGAGAAATCAAGCCCCTCCAATGGACATCGCTTTCATCCTTGTGGCAATTGACTATTTCACCAAGTGGGTAAGCACCTGATGCATCTCATACCAAGAATGTTGTGGCTCGATTCATCAAACATAATCTTATCTCGTCGGTATGGCACTCGAAAGGATTATCACAGATAACGGTTCCAATCTCAACAACAAGATGATCACCGAACTCGCACGCAGCTCAAGATCAAACATCACAACTCTTCTCCATATCGGTTTAAGATGAATGGCGCAGTGGAAGCCGCCAATAAGAACATTAAGAAGATTATACAAGATGAAAGTGACTTACAAAGATTGGCATGAGATGTTACCATTTGCTCTTCATGGTTATCGCACTTCAAAGATTTAACATCAGGGCAACCCTTCTCTCTTGTATACGGTATGGAAGCCGCCTTACCCATCGAGGTTCGTATACCTCGACTGCAGTAGTCCTCCAGAGGCGTAGTTAAGCTTAAGACGATTGTCTTTAACGGCTTGACCATTAACTTGATCGATGAGAAACGATCATCCATCCGCCATGGATGATTTATCGTAAACGAATGATCGAGCATTTAACAAGAAGGTCAAACACCGAGTCTACCAAGTTGGTGATCTAGTAGTCAAGCGCATCATTCTTCCACAAGGTGATCCTGGGCAAATGGACTCCCACCCATGAGGGACCATTTGTAGTCAAGACAAGATTTTTCCGGAGCTATGATACTTAGCACCATGGATGGTGAAGACTTCACACCCCGTGAACGCAGTATATAGTCAAAAATACTACGTATAAAGAGACCCGCTAGGTCGATCGCCTAGGCAAAAATAGAGATCCCTCGTAACCAAAAGGTTCGGCAAAATTAAGGATATATGCAAAACATGTACACCGGCAAGTCGAAAACCCGAAAGGCGGTGGCAAGAAAGGGTATCCCGTAGATCGAAACCCGAAGGGCGGTCTAGGCAAAAGTTAGGGTTTAAGCACGACTATGTCTCTTCTAGATCATCCGCCTGCACTATTATCAACATTCAAGATTCAAATGGCTAAGATCACTACTCACTTTCTACGACAGAAGGAGATGAGATAGTTGAAATATATGAGTACTAGCATAGTTGGAACTTAACGAGATTGTTTCGCATAGCTTTTACCTTCTTGTGTACAAACTACTTGGCCATACGCCACCTTCAAATAAATAAATCTTCTCTTTACAATTTCGTTGTTGTTATTTGCAATAAGTCCAACGTTTGCTTTGAATGACTATACGATTTGACAAGAAAAATCTCTCGCAAACATACGAAAAGTGAACATGCAAAAGTACTTACTACGTGTTCCGTGAATTGGGATGACGACGAAAGTCAACGAATAGTTCCCCACAAGAGCATAAAGGTGTCACCACAACACACCTTCCCTGGAGCATAAGGGAATCCACGAGCAACAATTTCACTCAACCAAGCAACGTTACATCGCCCAAGCAAGAGCACTTCATCCCCATGGATATTTCTCAATCCTCCTCTCCCCAAGAATGTATCCAGACTCAAACTTGGTCGATAGTGCATCGGAGGAAACATACACCTTTTATTCCCCCATGAGATTACAACCGACTCTAGACTCTTCAAGCCCGGTCTCTCAAAGAACCATCAAATGTTCTCCAATGAGATCTACACTGAATCCCAAGAGAGGCCTCTTAAATTTCCTCCAGGATCTACATACAAGGTCCTCAACAGATCGCCTCCCGCACTCTCCTCAGGTCTATATATAAGATCTCCGACAACGAGCCTCTCAAATCTCTACCTTCCTCAAGAACGCCTAGGCCCAAGACTTGGTCGATAGTGCATCGAGGAATCCAAGATATCTTCCTTCTCCTTCAAAAGTGGTTCTCACCTACTCAATTCCCCGTTAGAAATCTTCTAATGTAATATCCGCATCTTCTTCAAGATGGATATGTTTTGAAATATCACAACATTCATCATTCATACATTTCTCATAAAGTCATAATTCATGCATATGTCATTCATATACACCGCCATGCATCACACTTTGCATAAGACTAACAAATATTCTATCAAAGTTTTTCTTGATTTCTCCAAAAAATGTAACTCGACGCAAACAGTCCAGATTAAGCCCCAACCGACGGAAAACTATCTCGAAAGACCGCCATGTAACAGTCCAGATTAAGCCCCGAGCCGACGGAAAACTATCTCGAAGACCGCCTCCGACAACGGGTCCAGATTAAGCCCGAACCGACGGAAAACTATCCAAAGACCGCCTCGTTATCCTCCGATAATGTGCAATGGATCAACACCGATGCACAATGGAAGCTATCCACATTCTTGCCAACTACCATTTCTGAGTAATCAACACGAAGATTTATTCGATTATCAATAAAGAACTACGTAGTCTAGCGTTTACTCGCTTGCCTTGGATGGCATCTTAAGCCCATCTCCGACTATTTGTCAACATCTCTTCACTATCGAATGCCGCATATATGGTTAAAAATCAATGCACTAATAACTTCATTCAAAGTGAACACAAGTCTAACGACGACTCCTTCGGATGGCATCTTAAGCCCATCTCCTCTCCATTCCAGAACATCTACAGAGCTGGATGGGCTCACCCCCAAAGATCGACCTTTCCAGATGGCATCTTAAGCCCATCTCCGTCAGCTCTCCTATTGAGCAACCTCGAGTCTAGCGCACGACTTCCTCAAATAAGTCTCCAACTTCTCCAAATGGCATCAGAAGCCCATTCCCGCATCATCCACCAACAGTGCAAATTTGTGTATTTGTTCAATCATCTTCTACCTTCAGGTCGCGAAAGACGAGCATGTCAATCTAACCTTCCAGTACAAGAAGATTGAACAGGGGCAGCTGTCATACCCCAAAATTTGCCCTCCATCTACTCAAAAGATTTCATACATCTATGCTCAAGGATTCCTCAAGAGTCGATCGACAAACTCTCCTAGACAATCAACCCAAGCCAGGGTTTGGTATCTCCCAAGTCAAGATGGATTTCCAACATCTCCAAAGGCCTTCATGCCTCCTCATATGCTTCAAAGATTCTCCATGTCAAGTTTCAAGCTTCACAAGTCAAGTTTTCGCACAATTGCTCAAATGGTGAAAATCGTGTATTGACAAAAAGTCAACGTGGTCAACATACACAAAACTTCGATTTTTGGTCAACATCCTCATTTTGAAGTTACATTCATCATTTGATCAAGGGTTGATCATGATTCATCAAGAAAACTCAAGATTTGCCCAAAAGTCAAACTTTCTAAATTAGGGTTTCTAGATGAAAAGTCAATGAACTTTGACGGTCATAACTTTCTCATACTTTCTAAATTTTTCCACCACCTCTTATTTTGAAGGAAATTCAATTTCTACAACTTCATGTCTCACAAGAATGTCCAAAAATGCTTCATTTGAGAGGTATAGCTCAAAACATTACAGTCATTTTCAAAGTCAACAAAAGTCAACTTTTGTTTTGAAGATATTTTGAGCATGGTAACTCCAATTGAGATGAGACCAAAGACATTGGTTAGAGGACTCTTAGAGCTTTCCAAAAGTCCAAGAACACTCAAAATGTGGAAAATTGAGCAAGTTACACCATCTACAAGTTGGGCAATTTTGAAGAATGCACAAAGAGAGATACTCCAAAAAATCAAATCTTTTGCAAATGGGCCTACTTTTTCTTCATCCTAACTTGTTCCTCAAGCAATTAGGAGTGTCCAAGCCCAAAGCCACGAATTTTTATTTTATTTTTCTATTTAATTTGGAATTTATTCATTTAAATACAAATTAAATTCAAAAATAAAGTATAAAATCAAAAATTAATTGCAAATTGATTTTTCTCTCTTCCTTGGCATCCAAGTAACTCAACAAAGCCAGCAAATTTCGAAAATTGGATTGATATGGCAAGATTGGATTGAAAATTAATCAAAATTTGAAAATTTGATTTTGTACAAAATCAAATTTGATTTGCATTGATTGATGATGATTTCTTCCTCAAATCACCCAATTCCATCCAATATAAATACACAATGCATAGACATGATTAAGGAAAAAATTGCTCAAACCCTAACCTAAAAGCCAAAAACCGAGTTCTTGAAGCAACTTGCAATCCTTGTTCAGCTGTTTCAATTGGTTTTGAGGATCCAAACACATTCCTTGACATCCTCGAAGCATTCCACTTCACATTGCCAAAAGCATCAAGAATCACGAATCCGATTTTGGTTTGTTCTTGAAATTTCAAATTTCAATTCTATCATTCATGCATTATTAACTTGATTTGTGTTTGTTTTGTGATTAGTGATGAGTTTGCAAGCTTTCGATGCTTTAATCGAATTTCCATGGTCGGAACACGATTGCCATTGTTAGGGTTTCTCGTGCCGCTTTAGGTTTCTCGAAATACATAAATTGGACCACGAGACCATGCCCATCGTGTTCGAACGATGCCCGAGTTAAACCCTGCCTTTAGAACTTATTTATATTATGTATGTGATTTTCCATTTTGTTGTCAGCGCCGAGCCAATGCCGACGCTTATTCTTTGAAAATTCAAATCAAGAAGACGATGAACGCGAAGGAGGAAAGGGAAAGATGACGTGTTATTTTTAAACCAACTGCTTCAAACAAGGCGCACGCTTGGCTCTTGGTCAAGATATCATTAGGTTTGAAAGGATGTCTCCGATTCTCGGTTCGTATAATCCTTTTACACTTTTCCAAACTCAAATATTTTCCATATTTTCATTATTTTTAATATTTTCATCATATTTTAATTCTTTTCTATATTTTATTTAAGCATTAAAAAATCATCAAAAAATATTCTTCTTTTTATAGTAGTTTTATAAAATCTTTATTTAATTTACAAAATTAAAAAATATCTTTTTGCATGCATATTTATTTTTATTTTGATTTTAACATTTAAATCATATTAAATTAGTTTTTAATTACTAAAACACATCTAAAAATTCCAAAAAAAATTATTATAGCTTATTTATCTTACTCCCAGCATGCATAAATTTTCTCATATTAAAACTTGCATTTTTTCTAACATTTTCTCTTATTTCAATTTCATCATATTTCCGATTTTCTTATTCTTTCACGTTGATCCGATTCGACGTTTCTTCCGTTTTCTATTTTACTTTTCAATAATGTAACTCTCATGGGATGTAATAGTTTAATTTAGGGTTTTATTTTAAGTTAAATTATGTATCGCCCCAAAGCCATGTAATAACGTAGGTTTATTTTCCGCACTTTACATTCCGCATTTTACTTTCCGCACCTTTATCAATTGCTAGTAATTAGGCGTGTATGGCAAGATAATAATTGGACATAGCTCACACTAATCTTCAAGATAAAATATCTGAATTTGACACACTTCTCTCACACACGCATTAGGGTAATTCTCTCGATGCCTTCGATTCAAAATGGTCATGTCCTCGAACGTAGAGGTATTCGTTGCCTTCCAAACAAATCATCATAGTCCTTCGATACAAAGATCATAAGACCCACGATGTCGCCTCCGAATACATGATCTTGACCCTCGATTGTCGCCTACAAAAAATGATGATAGTCCCTTCGAATGTGCTAGGATACTTCCTACAAGTTGCCTTCTATGACCATCCGATGTCCCTTCGAATGTCCCGCTTACATCCAACGAATGGAGCTACCTACTAACTAATGGTATGGCTAGCTATTCTAAAGGAATGTAGAAGTACAACAAAACGACCAATTAAGTGGGTAAATAAGTCTCTTAGTTGCTTGCTCTATCAAATGCTTTTCACTACACACTCTTTTCAAAGTTCAATTTCTTTCCAAAACAAACATTTCCGAACACTTTGTATGCATTCCTACATGAATCATTACAAAGTCAAAGCGAAATGCCTTTTCAAAACATTTTTGTCAAACACGTAAAGCAATTTTAAAAAGTGATCTAGAGCAACTAAGAGCCCGTAGAATAAATCATGGATGGAAAGGGTGCTAATACCCCTTTTCATAACCATTCTCCCGAACTCGTAATCTAACGAAGGTCTTTTTCTACTTTTACCTTCCCTTAATTGATAAAAATAAAAGTCGGTGGCGACTCTTGCTATCCGCACATTTGGATACAAAAATCCTACAAAGTCAGTTCACCGTATCACACCTAGCCATGGTGGATCTCGATTCAGGCCACGAAAATGCAATCAAACTATGCAGAAAGTTTCCAAACATCATTCTAAACACAAAACAAACATCAAAACATGTTAAAAACGCATGAATAACAGAATTCGATTTTGAAAAAAGTTTGACAAACCGAAATCGGGATTGCTTGATTCTTGATGTTTTTGAGTGTTGTAAAGGTCTGGATCGACTCCAGGGACTCCAAGGAATGCAAAGGAATGCTTAAAACCAATTGAATCGAGCTGGAACTACGGCTGCAAGTTGCTTGAAAGGCACAGTTTTTTGACTTAGGTTAGGGTTCCTCCAAGCAATTTTTCTGTTCTTGTTCAAGTGATATGCATTGTACATTTATAGTAGATGGGTTTTGGGCTGATTTGAAGAATAAATAATGATCAATCAATGCAAAAATTATTTGATTTTGTACAAAATCAAATCTTCCTTTTTTGATCAAATTTCAATCAAATTCTTGCCAAATCTATGAAAATTTCGAAATTTGCCAGTTTGTGTGAGTTACTTGGATCTCAAGTATGAGAGAAAAATCAATTTTTCATTTAATTTTGATTTTATACCTTATTTTTTAATTTAATTTGTTTTTAAATGAATAAAATCCAAATTAAATAGAAAAATAGAGCTAACATTTGTGGCATTGGGCTTGGATGTTCCAAATTGTCTAAGGAACAAGGTTGAATGAAGAAAAACTAGGCCCATTTGCAAAATTTTGGATTTTAACAAGTATCTCTCTTTGTGTACTTCTTCAAAAATGTCCAACTTGTACAAGGTGTATTTTGCTCAATTTTCCACATTTTTGAGTGTTCTTGGACTTTTTAGAAAGCTCTAGGTGTCCTCTAAACAACCTCTTTGGTTTCATATCAATTGGAGTTTCCATGCTCAATAAATCTTCAAAACAAAAAGTTGACTTTTTGTTGACTTTGAAAAGGACCTGTAATGTTTTGATCCATACCTTCCAAATGAAGCATTTTTTGAACATTCTTGTGAGACTTGAAGTTGTAGAGAATTGAATTCTATTCAAAATGAGAGGTGGTGGAATTTTTTTTGAGAAAGTATGAAGAAGTTATGCTCAGTCAAAGTTCAGTTGACTTTTCATTGGAAAACCCTAATTTGGAAAGTTTGACTTTTGAGCAAATCTTGAGTTTTCTTGATGAATCATGATCAACCCTTGATCAAATGATGAATGTGACTCCAGAATGAGGATGTTGACCAAAAATCAAGAAGTTACTGTATGTTGACCACAGTTGACTTTGTGTCCAATACAACTGATTTTCAACCATCTGAGAAATTGTCTGAGGAAACTTGACTTGTGAGGCTTGAAACTTGACATGGAGAATCTTTGAAGCATATGAGGAGGCATGATGGCCATTGGAGATGTTGGAAGTCCATCTTGATCTGAGAATTACCAAACCCTAGTTTGGGTTGATTGTCTAGGAGAGGGTTTGTCTGACGAACCCTTGAGGAATCCTTGAGTATGGATGTATGAAATGTTTTGAGAAGTAGGAGGGAAAATTTTGGGGTATGACAGTATCCTTTTCCGAGGATTGATGATTTGATGGATCAACTAGTTGGAGCTTGTGTATTCAGTAAGATTGATCTGAGGTCTGGATACCATCAGATTCGTGTGAAGACGGAGGATATTCAGAACATTGCATTTAGAACAAGGTATGGACATTACGAGTATTTTGTTATGCCGTTTGGAGTCACTAATGCACCTGGTGTTTTCATGGAGTATATGAACAAGATATTTCATCCGTATCTTGATAAGTTTGTGGTGATATTCATTGATGATATTTTAATCTATTCGAAGGGCGATGAAGAACATCTCAGAGTTGTATTAAGATTGTTGAAAGAGAAGAAACTTTATGCGAAGTTGTCCAAATGTGAATTCTGGTTAAGTGAAGTGAGTTTTCTTGGCCATGTAATTTCCAAGAATGGAATTGTTGTTGATCCTACAATGGTAGAAGCGGTATCTCAGTGGGAAGCGCCGAAGAATGCTTCTGAGATCCGTAGTTTTCTTGGTCTTGCAGGTTATTACAGGAAGTTTATTGAAGGATTTTCCAAACTAGCGTTGTCGCTGACTAAGTTGACCAGAAAGGGGCAGGTATTTGTTTGGGATGCTGAATGTGAGAAAGGGTTTCAAGAGCTGAAGTGGAGGTTGACTAGTGCTCAGATCTTGATTTTGTCGAATCCGGCTAAGTCTTTTGTGGTGTATTATGATGCATCATTGATGGGACTAGGTGGTGTGTTGATGCAAGATAAGCAGGTTGTGGCTTATGCTTCAAGACAATTGAAAATTTATGAAAGGAATTATCCGACTCATGATTTAGAATTGGCAGCTGTTGTATTTGTTTTGAAGTTATGGAGGCATTATTTATATGGTTCTCTATTTGAGGTATTTAGCAATCACAAGAGTTTGAAATATCTCTTTGATCAGAAGGAGCTCAACATGAGGCAAAGGAGATGGTTAGAATTCCTAAAGGATTTTGATTTCGGTTTGAATTACCATCCTGGTAAGGCAAACGTTATTACGGATGCTTTGAGTAGGAAGTCCTTGCATATGTTGATGTTAATGGTTCGTGAGTTAGATTTGGTTGAGCAGTTCAGAGATTTAAGTTTGGTATGTGAAACTACTCCGAATAGTGTGAAATTGGGTATGTTGAAGCTGACTAGTGGTATTCTGGAAGAAATTCGAAATGGACAGAAATCGATGTTGGTTTAGTTGAAAAATTGACATTGATCAACCAAGGTCAAGGAGGTGAGTTCCGGATTGATGAGAATGGCGTCATGAGATTTGGTGTGTGTTCCGGAGGTTGCCGAGATTAGAAAGAGTATTTTGGAAGAAGGACATCATAACAGGTTGAGTATTCATCCCGGTGCTACTAAAATGTACCATGATTTGAAGAAGTTGTTTTGGTGGCCGGGAATGAAAAAGGAAATTGCTGAGTTTGTGTATGCTTGTTTGGTTTGTCAAAATTCGAAAATTGAACATCAGAAACCGTCAGGATTGATGGAACCGTTATTTGTTCCAGAATGGAAATGGGATGCATTTCTATGGATTTTGTATCAGGTTTGCCAAGGACAGCAAATAATTGTGATTCTATTTGGGTTATTGTTGACCGATTGACGAAATCTGCTCATTTTATTCCGATGAGAATGGATTATCCGATGGAGAGGTTGGCAGAATTGTATATTGAGAAGATCGTAAGTTTGCACGGTATTCCTTCTAGTATTGTGTCGGATCGAGATCCGAGGTTTACATCTATGTTTTGGAAGGGATTGCAGGAAGTGTTGGGTACTAAGTTGAGGTTGAGTTCCGCTTATCATCCATAGACAGATGGTCAGACGGAGAGGACGATTCAGTCGTTAGAAGATTTGTTGAGAGCTTGTGTGTTGGAGAAAGGTGGAGCTTGGGATAGCTACTTACCGTTGATTGAGTTTACTTACAATAATAGTTTTCATTCGAGCATTGGTATGGCTCCATTTAAGGCATTGTATGGCAGGAGGTGTCGGACACCGTTGTGTTGGTATGAATCTGGAGAGAGTGCTGTGATTGGACCGAAAATTTTCCAACAGACTTCGGAAAAGATCAAGATGATTCAGGAGAAGATGAGAGCTTCTCAGAGTCGTCAGAAAAGTTATCATGATAAGAGGAGGAAAGATCTCGAGTTTAGCGAAGGAGAACACGTGTTCATGCGAGTTACTCCGATGACTGGTGTTGGTCGAGCATTGAAGTCAAAGAAGTTGACTCCACGCTTTATTGGCCCGTTTCAGATTACCAAGAGAATTGGGAAGGTTGCGTATCAGATTGCTTTACCGCCGTCACTTGCAAATTTGCATGATGTTTTCCATGTATCTCAGCTGAGGAAGTACATTGCTGATCCGTCACATGAGCTTCAGGTAGATGATATACATGTACGAGAGAATTTGACTGTTGAAGCATTGCCTGCGAGAATTGAGGATTGGAAGTTGAAACAATTGCGAGGTAAAGAGATAACATTGGTGAGAGTGGCTTGGGGAGGACCAGCAGATGGAAATGTCACCTGGGAATTGGAGAGTCAGATGAAGGACTCGTATCCCAAACTTTTCGTCTAAGGTATGTTTTCGAGGACGAAAACTCTTTTTAGTAGGGGAGAGTTGTGACACCCCAAATAATTCAATTATTAAATAATTAGAATTTTTAATTATTAATTTAATTGGAAATGTAATTATTGGAATTTGGATTATTGGAATTAATTAAAGAATAAAGGAAGTGGAATTATTGGGTGGTGTGAAGTGTAATGTGAGGGTGTGAGGAGTAAGAGGCTTTACTCACATCATTTATTTTATTTTTAATATGTTAGAATAATAAGAGGAATAAAAGAAGGAAAAAGAGAAAAAGGAATCATTTTTGGGAAAACTCACAGTACGTGCATTTGAGAAGAGGAAAAGGAAGGAAGAAATCCAATTCGTGTCGGAAGCCGAAGAACCCACAAGGTAAGGGGTGATTTCGATTAATTAATGTGTATTATCGGTTTTGAATTCAATAGTATGGATCATAGTATGTCAAGAATCCCAGTTTAGAAATTCTAGATTTACTATAGGTATATCCCTATTGTGTCGGACTATCTAGAATCCTTTGATTAGTATGATATAGAGTCGATAGGAATGAACGAAACAGGTTATATTGCATGTTAATGATGTTGATTGAGTTATTTTAATGTGTTGGAACGTATGAGTGCGTTTTGGAAAGAATGGGAAAATGATTTTGGAAAACTGTTGCTGTCAACTGGTATTTTTGGCTCTGAGTGTCGCGGGAACCGGTTCCCCAGTGGGAGAACCCGGGTTCCAGTGTGTAAAATTGAAAAACTGGGCATTTTTGAACTCAGGAACTGGTTCCCTACCTAGAGGAACCGGGTTCCCCATACAATTTTCCAGGAGCGTGGTTTTTGAACTTTGTGGGAACCGGTTACTCCCCGGGAGGAACCGGGTTCCACTATAACTTTTTGAAAAATTCCAAACTTTGAAAATTCATAACTTTCAAACCGTAAGTCCATTTTGAGCGCCGTTTTGGACATTGTTTCTTAAATTTAATGCTCTATTTTATAAAATGAAAGAATTTTCTATAACTTGAAAATATTTTAAAAACGTGTCGAAATTCCGATTTGAGCGGTTATTATCCGATGCATACTTGGTGTGTATGCAGTAGTGTATCTGTGGCATTTGAATGTAGCAGAATTTGTGAATGGAAGGCATGTTTATGGTGCTGGTTGAATGCATGATCTTTGAGAATAATATGTTTTGGTTTTGACTCAGTTATGATAACTTGGTGTATTTCATAGACCGATTGAATGTTGCATGCTGGTGTTGTGCGTGCATATGCATTTCTGGTGAAGTTAATTCTCATTGTGTGGAATTTGACTTGTATAGCCGTTAACCGTACCCGGGTGACGATGGGTGGTTAGGATGGATTCGTGTCCGGGTGATTATGGACGAATCGATGATTACTGTATCCGGTTGATGATGGATCAGTGTTGGGTGACTTGGTCACGTGTTGGTACCACATGCATTGTGTCTGCATTTGTGTTTGCATGGGATTGTAACATGTTAGGATGTCTTTCAGTGTTACAATTCTCTTATTGTTAATTGTTGTGCATAATGATTTGTATGGTTGTAACTGTGTATTGAAATCTAAAATTATGTTGAAATGGGTGAAATAATATGCTTGTGACGTATGTTGATTGAGAAACTTATAATGCATCTTAATTACGAGAAATCTCACCCTTACTTTAATGATTTCAGATCAAAGTTAGCTGCTCAGGAGTTGGTGAGGATGGCTCTAGAGCTATGTTATTTTTGTATCCGCGTGTCAGTGTCATGCTCTGATAGGTTGTAACACTGAGAAACGTTTAGCTGAGAACTTGTTTAGTAATCAAATGTTATTTGGATTACTTTAGGAATAATTATGATTTGATTTTATTTCGTTTTGAGTTGTGGTATTTTCCGTTGTGTGAGACATGGTCTTAATTTGATTGAATTATTTTAATAGTGACCCTCAATGTAGCATGACTACTGTTTTATTGGAAGTTTTATTTATTCCAAAGTTGTGACATCCCTTGATTTCCGTGTTAACTCTGATTAAATCTGGTTTTAGTATTAAATTAATTAATTTATTCGGGGTATTTTAGAAGGGGTGTTACAAGAATCATCATCTCCTCATACAAAACCCCTTCAGAAATTCAAAATTTAAAGTTTAGAGGAAAAGAAAACCGAAATACCAGCCCCAAATCGGAGAAATCTCACAGTGATTGAACCAGAAGGTCTTGAATCGCTGTCAAGGAGACCAAGGCTCCGATTTATTTCCCTTTTTCTCTGCATTTATCATCAGCTTAATGTCCAAACACTTTTGATGTCGCCAATTTGCGAAAGAAAAGTTAGGGTTTCGAAGTTTCTCCTTTATATCTAGACATATCAGGGGCGAATCTGAAAAAATCAAAATATAGATTAAGCAAGAGAAGAGTAAGGCGAGTCAGAATCTAAAAAAAAATCGAAGTTTACAGTCAGGCCGCCGCCGCCGGAGGGCGATTCCCGGCGCGACCAATGTGTCTTGTCCGACGAAGAAATGTAAGAGAGAAGAGAGAGCGAATAAGTTTAGTGATAACATGAATTTATATAGCATAATTTGATTTAAATAACATAAACAATGTCCGTATTTTCATTCTATTTTATTATTTTATACTCGTATTATGCTGGTATTTCTCATGTTTCAAGAATTTGAATGTTCAAGAAAAGAAATGGAATTTAAAGAAAATTGATTTAAAATAAGGCAAAGAAATGGGGTGGTGTAGAAATAAGAGGAAGTGAAACAAAAATAAGATATTTGGAACCAAGCGAAGCCCAGCCCAAATCAAAGATCCAACAATCAGAAATTGAGACAATGGCCTCAAGTAATGAGGCGCCCACCTCCTCCTCTATGCCACGTGAGACGGTCTCCTTCTCACTTGAAAAGGTCAAAATCGCCACGTAAGGCGCCCGTCTCCCAAGTCTCACAAGTTATTCTTTTTCAACGAAAACTCCGGAGACGCACGTCCCACTTTCCAGTCTCCCAAGTTATTCTTTTTCAACGAAAATTTCAGACGCACGTCTCACTTTCCAACATCCTCCTCCTATATTTTTGGTCAACAATATTTACAAAGTGGCGAGAAAGTAGGAAAGGAAGTTATCAAAGCATTAATATAAAAGGAACGTACTCGGACCAAAAACGAGACCTTTTTTTCTTCGAACGAATTTTGAGAGAGAAAGAGCAAGAGTTTTCTTTTCGTCATTATTTTGAATTGTAGTTTTATTTAGATTTTCTCTGCTTTAATTTTAGACAGTGATTATTATTTTTCTCGTAACAATTTCTACATTGGAAATTGTTGCGAACCTTTGACCGACCTAACCTTACGTTAGATCCGGTTCTTTCTATTCCTTGTTTATTTTCTGTTTTCGGTTCAAGAGTTCTCAAGTGTATTCCATCCCTTTGAAGAACACGATTTATACAAGTATTTTTCAGGTTTATAATTTAATTGTTAATTCATTTAAAATATTGTTGCATGATATTTCTTTGTTTGGTTATGGAAATGCTTAGGTGTATGAAATACTATTATTTATGCATGTTTGAATTAATTAATATGTCTGGCTAAATCAATCTGATATCAGTATGTAAACTAATCAAACTAAAGGGATCCGAAACAAACTGGCTTAATTTTATTTCATAAAATAAACACTTTTTCTAACTTAGGTATCCAATTTAATTTACTAAAAGGTTTAGAAATCAACAGAGCGAAAGTTTGAGGTTAAATAAACTAGACTAAGGTTAGAAACTAACAGAGCGAGAGTTTGAGGTTTAAAACCGGATAGTGGATACTAGGTATTAATTTTAAAGACTACAAAAGCGTTTTAAAACGGATTAAACCTTTTTTATTTTCAAAAAGTATTTTTGAATTCAGTGGGATAGCGAGAGCATACGTTAGAGTTTAAACATATAATCTGATTCAATAGAGCGAGAGTTTGAGATAGGATTTTTAGATAAGTATTGTTTGCAGAAAAAGGATTTTTATCAATTTGAGAAACAAGCCAGTGGAAAGTCGGATTCCCTAGGTTAGATGAATTACATACTGGTATCTGTTTATTATTTCAACTAGATTTAAGTTTAACTACCCAAAAATTCCCCCAATCAATTATTCGATAACTTTAGCTTTACACTGTAGTTTTAGATTATGTTAGATCGATTTATAGTCCCTGAGGATTCGATATCTTTTAAAACTATACGATAGGACTGTACACTTGCAGTCTCCCGATTAATAGATGATAAAGTCGCGATCAAGTTTTTGGCGCCGTTGCCGGGGACTATTTAAGTCGATATCATAACTTTATTGTTACGAAGTATATACTAAAGCACCAATTTCATTCCCTCTGTTGTATGCCAAATACTCGCTCTCGTAGCGAGCCTTTGCATCTACAAATCAACGATATTGAGCGTTATCTCAGATGAAGACACTGAATTCAAGAATACCGTGTTCTCAACAATCTTCCTCCGACTAATCTTCATGATATCTCGATCCCTGAGTTAGTTGAAGAATCAAAATGGCAGACGCACCAACTCCTCCCCGTCCTCTTAAGGATTACGCAGTTCCTTCTCAAGTTGAACCTCACAACAACATTGCTGCTACTGCTATTGCTCGAAACAATTTCGAGCTGAAACCTTTGCTTCTGTCAGTGTTTGTGCACTACGCAGACACTGTAAAAGCAAATGGTGTAAACCCTGAGGCGATAAGATTGCGCCTATTTCCTTTTTCTTTAAGAGACAAAGCTCGAGCATGGCTCCAGTCTCTACCCTCTAACTCAATCACCACATGGGATGAGTTAAAGAAGGTCTTTTTGGCTAGATATTTCCCACCGAGCAAAACTGCTACGCGCAGAGCCAACATCAATGGTTTCATACAAAAGGATAACGAATCACTTTTCAAAGCGTGGGAACGCTACAAAGGCATGATTAGCCTCTATCTGCATCACGGTTTAGAAGAATGGCTGATCATTCATACATTCTATAACAATCTCTTGTATAACACAAGATTGACTAAAGACGCTGCTGTCGGTGGCGCACTGATGGATAAACCGTATAACGAAGCAAACCAACTTATTGAAATCATGGATTAGAACCATTATCAATGGGGAAGTGAGAGGGATAATATGGAAAAACCTCAAACAAAAGGGGGCATGGTTAAAGTGAATAGTTTGGACCAAGTCAACGTTAAAGTGGAAGCCCTTACCCAAAAGCTAGAAAATCTAACCACCGCTCCTGCAGCTAGTGTAGCTGTAGTGGCTCAAACTTGCGATCTATGTGGTCTTCAATCACATGTTGCTCCAGAATGCCCACTTTTAACAGGAGTTCCAGCTGAACAAGCGAATTACGTGCAGCGAAACCCTTATAGTAACACCTATAACCCTGGTTGGAAGAACCATCCAAATTTTTCGTATAAAAATAACAATGCGTTATACACACCTGGACAAGCTCCTGCCACACCACCTGGTTATCCAAAAGCCATCCCAAATCACCCTAATAATGGGCCAAATACATCCAATGTTCCTAGGAAATCCAATCTTGAAATCATGATAGAACACTTCATAGCTTCTCAATCCCAAACTAATAAAGATGTTCTAAATCCAAATTTACATACTAATGAGCAGATTAAACAATTATCTAACAAATTTGACGCTTTAGCTACTCATAATAAAATGCTAGAAACGTAAATCACTCAAGTAGCTCAATAGTAAGCAGCTTCTACCGCTCCAGCTAGTTCGTTTCCTGGACAACCTCAAACTAATCCAAAGGGACATGAAAATCCTATTATCTTAAGAAGAGGAACAAAGTATGATGAACCTGTGGACCCTAAAATCAATAGCCCAACCATGAAACAAAACCCTATTAAACAAACTGAAATTAAAGATAAACCAGAAAAGTGAATCAACAAGATAATAATGAAGAAGCCGTACAAAAGGAGGAACCTTATGTGCCACCACCACCTTACAAGCCCCCTATTCCTTACCCTCAAAGGCTAGCTAAAACCAAGAATATGGGACAATTTAAGAAATTCGTAGATCTTCTAAAACAACTGAACGTTACAATCCCTTTTACAGAAGCGATTACTCAAATGCCCTCATATGCTAAATTCCTTAAAGAAATTCTATCTAATAAGAAAAATCTAGAGGATAACGAAACCGTCATACTTACTGCTGAGTGCAGCGCGATAATTCAAAACATGATGCCTTCTAAACTCAAGGATCCTAGAAGTTTCTCTATTCCATGCGTAATAGGGAAATTTTTCATAGATAAAGCCTTGTGCGATTTAGGATCCAGTATCAGTGTAATGTCGTTATCCATATGCAAGAAACTCGATATGGGAGAATTAAGACCAACCAAAATGTCTGTTCAACTCGCAGATCAATCTGTTAAATACCCTGCAGGAGTTCTTAAGAATGTTCCTTTATGCATAGGTCAATTCTATATCCCAACCGACTTCATCATCATGGACATAAGAGAAGACGAAGTTACCCCAATCATACTAGGAAGACCTTTCTTAGCGACCGTCGGTGCAATTATAGACGTGAAACGAGGAAAGCTTACTTTCGAAGTAAGAGAAGAGAAAATCGAATTTATTCTTTCCCAATTCCTGAAAGCCCCTGCAATTGACGACACTTGCTACTTTATGGATATCATCGATGAATGTAGAAAAGAAGCAGAACTTGAAAATAAAGACAAGCTCGATGAACGTCTAGATGATAGTCTAAATGAATGTTTAGCTATAACACCAGATCCTACAGAATGCTTAAGGAAACCAACCCTAGAACTTAAAACACTTCCTAAAAATCTAAGGTATGAATTCTGGGACTCAAAACTCGAACGACCAGTAATAGTCAATGTAGAGCTAGGAGAAATGGAAACTGAGAAACTATTTTAAATCCTAAGAAAATATCCAACAACTTTTGGATACAATATCACTGACCTAAAGGGAATAAGTCCCCCTGTCTGTATGCATCGCATTATGCTAGAAGAAAACTGTAAGACTTCTAGAGAGCATTAGAGGAGACTAAATCCGATCATGAGCGAAGTAGTGAAGAAGGAAGTGATGAAACTGTTAGAAGCAGGAATAATATATCCTATATCCGATAGCAAATGGGTCATACCAGTGCACGTAGTACCAAAGAAAGGAGGTGTAACAGTGGTCGAAAATGAGAAAGGAGAAATAATAACCAAACGTGTTGAATCTAGATGGAGAATGTGCATAGACTATAGAAAACTTAATAAAGCCACCAGAAAGGATCATTTCCCTTTGCCATTTATAGATCAGATGTTAGAACATTTAGCTAGGAACTCTCATTTCTGTTTCTTAGACAGTTACTCAGGTTTCTTTCAAATACCAATTCACCCTGATGACCAAGAAAAAACAACCTTCACATGCCCCTTTGGCACCTTCGCATATCGACGAATGCCATTTGGTTTATGCAACGGTCCTGCGACCTTTCAAAGATGCATGATGGCAATATTTGCTGATTTTCTTGACAGCATCATGGAAGTCTTCATGGACGACTTTTCCGTATGCGGGCAAAGTTTTGAAGAATGCGTTGAAAATCTAGAAAGAGTTTTAGAACGCTGTGTGAAGGTAAATCTAATGCTTAATTGGGAAAATGTCACTTTATGGTACAAGAAGGAATTGTGTTAGGACACATCATATCTAATAGAGGAATTGAAGTAGATACAACAAAAATCGAAGTCATCGAAAACCTTCAACCTCCGAAAACTGTTAGAGAAATACGAAGTTTTTTAGGACACGCCGATTTTTACCGACGATTCATTAAGGATTTCTCTAAAATAACTAAACCTTTAACTGAACTATTAATGAAAGACGCTGAATTCATCTTCGACGAAAAATGTTTAGAGGTGTTCAAAACACTTACGAAAGCATTAATATCTACGCCCATCACGCAAGCCCCAGATTAGAGTGAACCATTCGAAATAATGTGTGACGCGAGTGACTACGCCGTAGGAGCCGTCCTAGGACAACAAAAAGATAAAAAGCTTCACGTCATATATTACGCAAGTAGAACCTTAGATGAAGCACAAATGAATTATGCCACAACCGAGAAAGAACTTTTAGCAGTAGTTTTCGCGCTAGATAAATTTCGTTCTTATTTAGTAGGGTCCAAAATAATCATCTATATTGACCATGCTGCTATTAGATACCTCTTAACAAAAAAGGACGCTAAACCTAGACTACTGAGGTGGATATTGTTGTTGCAAGAATTCGACTTAGAAATCAAAGATAAGAAAGGAACTGAAAATGTAGTAGCAAATCATCTCTCTAGACTCGAGAACCTTAAACATGAACAAGTGCCAATCGATAATGAATTCCAATACGATAAACTCATTGCCCAATTGGAGGACAAAGAAACTGATAATTTCATAGAAACCATCTTAGTCATTTCTTCTGTGCCTTGGTATGCGGATTTCGTAAATTACCTAGCCGCAGGCGTTCTACCACCCGAGCTAACCTACCAATAAAATAAGAAATTCTTCCATGACCTTAAACAATTTTATTGGGATGAACCCTTGCTTTTCAAGAGAGGCCCCGATGGAATCTTCCATCGTTGTGTGCCTGAAGCAAATAGAGAATGAAAGGCACAACTTTTTGATGGTGGTGGACCGATGATGGGTGGTGAGCGTTAAGTTTAGGGTTTCATGGAGGTGGTGAGGGTTAAAGGTGGTGGGTGTTGAAAGATGGTGGTGGACCGGTGGTCAGAGTTGAAGCTATGTGATTTTCACGATGGATCGGTGGTGCGACTATAAGTGAAAAAAGGAGAAAATCCTTGTGGTGAGTGAGAGAGGAAATAATGGTTGTGTGGTGGTGCAACTATAAGCTAAATGAATTAGAATTAACTAACCCTAAGACATATGAATTGGACGGGTCAGCGTACCCGCGGTTCAGAAATTGGTACCCAGCCCGCCCATGTCAACCCACTTGAAATTGCTCTATTAAACCGCCTGACCCATTAAACCGTTTGGACCCGCCCGTTACGATTTTTATTTCGATTATTGGCGGATTGGGCCAGATGGACGGTTCTTTTCCACCCCTACCTCCAATAAGTATGACTCTAAATATAATTGTCAGATTTCATACTATAACTAGCACGAAAGAGACAACCTGCAAAATGCAAGATGATATTTTTCAAATACATTAAATTCATATATATCAACACCAATACAAATGATCATGCCACACTATGTTACACAATCATGGTTTCCATCACCATCACCAATATATTAAAAAACAAATTATATCTCAAAAGGTTACATGATTAAGTTAATAAAAATACTTTTTTTATAAATGAAGAAGAAATATAGAATGTACTTATCTATCACTAAGGAAGTAATGTAATTTTAATATGAAGAAGTCATATTCTTCCCCTGTTAACAAAAAGAAGTTAACTTCAATAAACTATCAATGTTATTTATGAACATTATCGTAGGTTTATTCCTTTCTATGCAAAACTCGAAGCCAATCGCTGTAACGCCCGTTTTTAATTAATATTAAAATATATTAATATTTTCAAGTTACCAATCGATGCTTATTTTGCGACGAGAATGATTATATTAATTAATATATCTATTAATTTATCTGGCGACGTTTGGTTCGGTTCGGTAAAATATTATTCGGATCCGATATTTTAATTCCCCAGAATTATTTTTAATTAATTGAATTAATTATATTAATGATATAATTTGTTAGGAGTGTGAGGATTAATTGATGAGATTTGGGTTTTCACCCTTGACTTACTAAATAAGGAAAGTACCATTACTAGAACCATTTCTCCTCATTTTCCTTCCATTCAATTATACCAAAACCAAACATGGAGACTTGGCTTACTAGTAGGAAACAAGTTATAAAAACTAATTTCTTTTCCTTTTCTTTCCATTTGTAAACACACAAAAAAAACCAAAATAGAAACCTAGAGAGAAAAGAGAGGGTTTTGGAAAGAAGAAGAAGAGGAGAAGATGAGGAAGATCTTGAACAAGGGAGCATGAGAGGAAGCTTGAGGTTGGGCTTGGTAGCATCACCTTGGATCATCTCCAAGCTAGAGGTAAGGGGTTTGATTTTCCTTTCCATATAGTTAGGGTTTGATGGATATGTTGTGGATTTAGGAAAAATTAGTATTTTGATCCATGGGGTTATAGTTTGCCATTGTTTTGGTGTTGTGTTGTTGTTGTTGAAATTCTCAATTGATGGTAGAAATATGTTTTGATGTTGTATTTGAGGTATATATGTTGTGTTGATGATAAGAGATGGTGAGTTAGTGATAAGAGATGTTTGGTGGGTTTAGTTTGAATTGAGGAAAAATTGATAGTAGAGTTTTATGATTTTGTTGGTTGATTGTTGAAATGTTAGAGGAGTTAAAATTGGTGTAGAGATTATGAGTAATATTATTATTAATTATTATTAGTAAGGTAGAATGAAAATGAAATGAAAATATAAAATAGAAATGAAAATATAAAATATAAGATGAAAATATAAGGATGAAAATATAAGATGAAAATATAAGGATGAAAATATAAGATGAAAATATATGAAATGGAATTAGAAAGTAAAACAAAACAACAAAAGTTGAAAAAACCATAAAAATTGGGTTACAGTGGAAAATGCAGGAAGGAAATGAACATAACCCATGGAATGAAAATTTTGGATGGAAGCCATCCTTCACATTGAGGCAACCGCCTCCTATTATGTACATGGAAAGGGACGTACGTCCCCTTAAGTGTGGGAAGTGTTACGTTTTTCCATTTTTCATTTTTGGTGTAAAAACCTGTTTTTTTATGCTTCCTGTCATAAATATGTTTTCCTGCATAATTGCCTGCAATAGGTTCTGTTTCTTATGGAAATTCCAATTTTATCTAGTAGCAATACTCACCCCTAAAATATAATTAGGAAATAAGATAGCCGATTAAATTTAGAACCCGATGATGTTTCGATTTTCTGATTTCGGTAAATTCGGCGACGGAGCAAGTTGCTCCGAATTCAACGAAAATTGACGTTAGCTAAGTTTGACGTAGAACGTAGTGGTGAGGTTAGTTTTTAGAAATTATGAGTTTTTATGAGACGACCCGAAACAAGCCAATTTACGGTAAAATTGCATCGGACGGTGTTTTAGTAGATTTAAGGTACGTATGGACAATCCGATTTCGACGCCGATTAGGATTAATACCGTTGTTAAGAATAGCTTCGTGATGATTATTGACGTTTTGACTATTTTTCCGCTTTTGAATTTAGCGAATTAATTGATAACGGTGCGGTGTTAATAAACGTAAGTTTTGCGATGGTGTATTTATTAAAGAATACTTGTTGATGTGCAATGTGATGATTAAATTGAGGTTGTTAATAAATGCTTCCGATTTGTGAATGCATGACTTTTGATGAATTTATTAGTGTTGTGTGCATAATGCAATTATGATGCGATGTTATATTTATCTTGTTTTGGATAAATTATGGCGATGTGGGCTTTATGCCAATTTAAATGAGCGAAGATGTTGTTTTTGTGTTGTGTTGTTTTATTGTCGAGTCACATACATTTCATCAGCGAAGAGGGCTTTTATGCCAAGCGATGATGGCTTTTATGCCAAGCGATGATGGCTTTTATGCCGAGCGAAGATCGGCTTTATGCCAAGTGTCCCTAATTACGGACAAAGCGATGGGTACCACATGCATAACATAGTCGTGTCTCATGGAGTCGGTTATGTTTATGTTTGAGTTGTTTGGCGTTGAGTTTTGTTGATTGATGGATGACATTGAATTACGATGATATATGATATGATGATGTTTGTGATGATGTTGTGAAGATGGGCTTTTATGCCACAAGAGATAATGGGCTTAATGCAAAAGCGAAGATGGGCTTTATGCCAAAAGCGAAGATGGACTTTAGCCAATTTGTGATGATTTGTTTGTGTTGCTTATATTATTGGCATTATTTAATGTTGTTGGTTGATGTTGTTGTTTAAGACTGCCGTGCTAATTAGCGATGTATTAGTTTGTGACGATTCGTGGTGACGGAGGGTTATGTGTTGTTGCGATGTTTTATGCCGATGAGGCTATGGTGATAAAGTGTAGATTATACACATTAGGATGACGAGTGAAGTAAGTGAGTTTTGATTATGTGTTGGAATTACACTTATTAATCTATAACCTTTATGATTCCGAAAACTATATATATATATATATTTTATCATGCCTTAATTATATGTTTTGGAGTATCTCACCCTTTACTTGTTTCGCCGTTACCTATATATTGGTAACGTGCAGGTTGAAGATGGAGTTTATAGCTGCTGTTAGTCGTGTCGGTGTCGCTCTGATACGTAGCACTCGGGGGGAATATTTATGTTGTCATCGTTGTTGTTCTTTTGTTGCTTTCCAATTGTAAATAAGAATCGTAAATTATAAAAAACATGATTTTGATGAGGAAGTTTAATAAAGGAGATGTGTTGATTTCTATGAATCAATTTATGTTTTCCTGCGATGCTATGTATCCGAAATTTATACTTTAAAGTAACTGTTTTAAAGTGAGTTGTTTTGATGGTGTAATGCCTCAGTATTTAATTTATGAAAATTTAAAGCCCCTTTAAAATTACGCATTATCACATTTCTTCACTCTAAAAAATTTCTTTAAAAAATCATCCCTTTAAAAGGAAAGTCCATCTATAGAGTTACAAATGTGGTATGTTGCTCCAGTGTTTACGAACCATTTGTAATCACGAACACTTGTTTGAACATTGTTGTTATGATATTTACCTGCTGCTCCTACAGAATAACAGCTGCTACTCTCTCTTGTCATCATGTTTGAGGCATGCTTGACTTCATCCACATTATTCCATTCAAGAAAAGCAATCAATGATTTGTATTGATATTTGGTGATGACCATGCTTCTTTCATTAGTTTTTGAAATTCTGGTATCAGATATGAGATGTCGAAGGTAATGTCACGACACTTATATCTGCTTTGAACACAACTTAATATAACAGAATTAAAGAGTGCAAAAAACAATAAAAACAAAGAGAGTTCACTATGCGAAACAAGGGATTAGGCAGCGCTTTTTTAGGTCTTTAACAACGCTTAAAAGAGCTGCTAAAACCACCGCTGCTAAAGGTATAGACAACGCTTAGGTTACTGTAAAAGTGCTGCTATTGATACCCTTTAGGCAGCGCTTTTTCCTGAAAAGCGCTGCTATAGATACCCTCTTTAGTAGCACTTTCACTTTAGACAGCGCTTTTGAAAGAATTTAATGTGGAGCGTTAGACAACGCTTGGTAAAAACGCTGCTATAAGTACCCTTTAGGCAGCGCTTTTTCCTGAAAAGCGCTGCTATAGATACCCTCTTTAGCAGCCTTTACTTTATATAGCGCTTTTTTATTTACCCTTTAGCAACACTTTTCTATTGTCCCCTATAGCATCGCTTTTTCATCCACTTTAGACAACGCTTTTCATTAAAAGCGATGTCTATTCCCCCCTTTAGCAGCGCTTTCCCTAATTAATTTTTGAATATAATTTTTTTCCATTTAAAACAAAATACTGCCTATCAGATTTAATTTCACCATTTTTGCACCAGATTTTTACCAGAATAAGTTGCTTCAATATAACATTTTAAACAACAACAACATCAATATACAACAATGAAATAATATTACAACAACATCAATATACATCAATATACATCTTCAATCCTTTTTTGCACAATATATACAACAATGAAATAACAACAACATTAATATATACAACAATAAAACAAAATCAACAATGAATTACAAAATAACTCTATCTTTTACATTGATCTGCACCTATATAACCTGAAACAAAATCAAAAAATCAAAATTCATACAAGTTACCAAATAACAACAACAAAAACAATAATATTGTAACACAACTATAACAACATATATTATATTCTCAAAACTCAAAGTTATACCTTATAATAAAATTCTCAACTCCATAACAAATTGACACCAATCCTCCATATGTTCATTCAATTGATCTTTTGAGTAATAAACACACTTGAATTCATCAAAGTACTACATAATAATATAACATAGTATGATTTACTTAAAACACTAAGTCATTTTATGAGAAATATTAAAATAATTCCTACGTTAGAAATTCATACCGTGGATGAAATCTCTAATCGATCCAAAAGAAGAGTTTCTTTCATAAACCTTAACATAAAATAACCGCAATCTACACAATTGCACTGACGAGGACACTACACATGGAAAGAAAATACGAATATATATCAAGATATACAACTTAACTTGTTTTATCAAGTATCATCGCTATATAATCAAAATTGTGAAAATATATACCTCCACTTTGATCCAAGAAATATTGTTGACTCTACTCCTTGGAACTTGAATATCTTTTTATGTTCGAAAACTTTGTAGAATTCTATAATAAAATAATAACGAATATTTAGAACTATCGCACATAAATAATTAAATATACACATGAATATTTTAGAATAATCTCACTTACGTGTCAATCGTCTTCTTCGTATCTGGGTATGTTGTCCAATCATTGCCCAATGAATATAGATAATATACAATTTCTCTCACAGGATTAATCGCAACCAATAACCAGTGTCCACTGTAATATTAAACAAAGGTTAGATAGAAACTTTCTACACAACGTCAAAAAACGAAAAAATTATAATAGAGGAAATTTAGAATGAAAACCTTACTTGTGGCCAGTATTATATGGTAAAAAGAACAATTTTTTTGTATCTTTACTGGCCATAATTAAACGGAGTACAGAAGTGATGATGAAAGGCCATAATTAAACCCTGCATGGACAAAGTTTGGATTTATGAAAGCGAATCTGGATCCCAATCCACGCGGGCAAATCAACTTGTCATACAGAAGCCTTAAATAAAAACATTATTAACATTAATTATTCATTGAAATGAGTAAATAAATTCTTCAATTAATTAAACAAAGTTGATTGGAGTATACCTGATGTATGTATTGATAACAGCAACGCCTAATGTAAAGTATCTAAAAACTTGTTCCAAATCCTCCTTACCAATTGCTGTCATGCCTTCAGAACCATAAATCCCTTCATCCAGGGGTATAAGACTAGTACCACCTTGCAAAATAGTTGTGAAGCTTATATATGTCTGAAGGCACGACCTATACTGTGAAGTAGTTTAGGCCCAGAAATTAACATAGATAACATCATGTACTTGCGCTTCATACATAGCCACGGAGGTAGGTTATAAATCATAAGAATCACAGGCCATGTGGAATGTGAGATACTTTGAAGACCATGTGGGTTCATTTCATCCGTAGATAATGCCAAGCGAAGGTTTCTTGTTTCTCCTCCAAAATCAGGATAGTTATTATCAATTTTCTTCCACTGTGGTGTATCTGTCGGATGTTGAAACTTTCCATCAATAATTCTTTCATATGCATGCCAAGTCAAGTGTCTAGCATCGGTTTCACTACGAAACATGCGTCTAAATCTCGGAATAATAGGAAAATACCATAAGAGTTTCGCTAGAGATAATTTTGTCTTATATCGAGATAAACCGCACTTAGGGCACTCATTCAATGATGCATATTCGTTTCGAAACAAAATGAAATCATTTAGACATGCATGTATCTTATCATATCTCATGCCAATAGAGCACAACATTTTTTTGGCCTCGTAGGTTCGATTAGTAAGAATATTATCCTCAGGAAGCATATCTCTCAAAAGGGCTAATAACTCTGTGAAAATTTTATCCGACCATCCATCGTGCGCCTTTAAGTTGTACAATTTTAATACCGCAAACAATCTTGTGAATTTGGGGTAATCTTTATGCAACGGTTTCTTCGCATTGCTTACCAAACTCTCAAACATTTTGGGACAATCCTGAAGATCTTCTTCAAGTGCTTCTGCAATCTTTTCGACTCGATCACAATCATATGTATCCGTGACATTGTCGTATGAAGCATAGGTCGCATTACTTTTCACCCTCGGTTCAACATTCTCGCTGCTTTTCTCACCATGAAATATCCAACATGTATAACTTCGATCAATTCCACGTATCAGTAAATGCGATTTCAATCCATCTGCGTCAACACGACCCACATAACAACAACCCAAGCAAGGACATTTCATTCTATTCGGGTCTTCAGCCTGTTCAACAGCAAACTTAACGAACTCTAGTACCCCATTCTCGTACTCTTTTGATAATCGATCGACACACATCCATTTTTTATCCATGGTTTTACTATTTAGTAAGCTAAACAAAAACACTAATTAATATGAGGAAGAAATTTACCTCAAAAACACTAAGTAATTTAAGCTAAACCTCCATTTTTTATCGATGATTTTACTACTTAGTAAGCTACTCATATTCAGGGAAACGTAGGGAATGAGCGTTGTACGTCGATCTAGGCCAGGAAACACTAATAATTCAAAGGAAAGAAAACTTTTAATAACAGCATCATAATCCCAACATAATTTAACAACAACTCTATCTTTTATATAATAAAAAATTATAAATTTGGTGAATATAAGATGTGATATGATAGAAGTAATGCAGCAAAGATAACTAGTGCATAAATTTATTCAAATTTACCTCGAATTCAGGGAAACACAGGGAATGAGCGTTGTACGTCGATCTAGGTCGGAAAACACTGATAATTCAAAGGAAAGAAAACTTTTAACAACAACATCATAATCCCAACATAATTTAATAACAACTCTATCTTTTATATAATAAAAAATTATAAATTTGGTGAATATAAGATGTGATATGGTAGAAGTAATGCAACAAAGATAACAAGTGCATAAATTTATTCAGAATCAAACCAAGTATTGAGGACTTCTGATATGTCAAATAATAACTCACAAGTATTGAGGAGTAACATCATATATAATCCTTACATGAGTTATTATAATGAATATTCACGCTTATTAATTAATATAATCTTTCCTTTCAAAATTCTAATCAATAGTATAAGGCCAAATGGCTAAGTGATTTTCCTTACATTTAGCAAATATAAATTAGACTCGTTGAATTATAATCTATAAAATTCTATATAATAATTGTTTAATACTCTTTTAACAACACTGACAGTGCAACATCTCTGTCCTAAAGAGCATGGATATGGATATGCCTCAATTTGACGGAAGCATCATTAACATTATTTTTATGAATAAAGTTATATTATATATATATATAAAATTTAATTATGTCACTACTTGTAGAAATATGAATTTTTATATACTCAATTTTCAATCTGATTCATGTAACATTTATGCTTCCTTAGAGAAAGCATTACTCGTTCATATTCAAGAGTTTCACCTATCAATACTAAATACTAGTACTAACTATAATATAACTATTTCAATAACAGAAATGAAAACTACACCAATATATGAACTGTGAACTAATTAAAACAACATATCCAAGAAGACTTAAGTCAACAGGTTTTCTAGGTATAAATAAAGAATTAGACTAATGTAGGTAGCATTGGCCAAAAGACTATCACATTGGCCAAAAGACAAGGACAATATCATGAAGAGCACGGATCACATGATAATGTATTTAATCGATGCTTTTAGTTATTCTTATTTATTATTGGTATTTTCCATGTGTTTACTATGGAAAATGGTAAACAACCGTTGGTCCTCCCTAAGTCCTAAAACTAAGGGTTACTAGCGAGATCGACCAGTTGATCTCAAGACACGTGCTGAGATTTCTGGTAGATTACACTACTTCTGTAAACGAAACTGACCTTGGCCCAGAAACGGTTTCCAGAGCCTAGGGAAATAGTGCAATGGCTTTCCACACAAGAAGGATTCTGACTATTGGTGACTCGTGATCAACAGTGTATGTAATGTTTTGGTGAAATAAAGCTAGTGGTGACTCGTGACCAACAAGCAGATGAACAAAAGTAAAATGAAAAGCAATAAAGACAGAGTTAAACATAAAATGATTGCATTGAAATAAAAGTATGGTGATTCACGTACATCAAAGCTTGCGTTACTCTTGTTTCCTTTAGCGCGGAATTGAGTAGAGTGTTAGCAAATAATTTGAGAGTACAAATGAACACACCTAATTCTAAACATTCTAACTTATTTATAGTAATTACAGAAATAACTGCTAAGGCTAATCAACGGACGAGATCTGATCCTTGGAACTAACTTCTGCCCACGTTTCACCATTCATTTAGAATTCATATCCCACGAACTTCTGAGGCAACTACCCACGATCTCTTTATTTGACTCTTTCCCGCTTCGTGTCTTCAAAAGAAACTGCCTTCAAATTCTGTCCACTTCCTTGAGGCACAACAAAATCTCCTAAGTCCACTAGCAACCCACTTCGAAAGCCACAACACTTCGACTAGTGTCCTCACTTGACTCAAATCTCTGTCGATTCGACCATCACATAATGTGTCGACATGGTCTTGTTTTTTAACGCTGTTTTACTCTGGTCGACATAGCTTGGCCTTCTGAGCCAAATTTCTAGCTAACAAGCATTTCTTCTGGAGCTTCTGATTTAGCTTTGTTAAAATGTTTCCAAAAGCTACGTCCACTTAAGATTGGTCCTTAAGCTGTAGGAACCTTTGCCTTTGAATCATGCCCTTAGTTCACTTTACAAAATTTCAGCTAACAAAATGCCCCCCAGAGATACCATTTTCGATTTCTCGACGTTGTTGAACATGAGACCATGGTATCTATGAATTTTCACCTTGCGTCGGCCTAGCCGTTTCCTCTACCTTAGTGCTAACAGCTCACTGCTTCAGTCTTGTCATGACATCACGTAATCATGAAAACCTGCACTTCCTTCGAGATGTGGGAGCATTTAATGTAGAATCATCATGGCCTAGGTATCCGACATGGCCCCACTATGCTAGACACTTAATCCTCCTACATGTGTCCTTCGACGGCCATGATTAGAGTCTTGGGGAATTGCCACGAACCCTTTTGCCTTTTCATTTTTTTCCTTCTTACGCCTATAAATAGCCATTCTTCTTCTTACTTTCTCTTTTCTTCTGTGTTTTCACTCTTTAAATATCAAAAACCTAAACGAACTTCATCTTCTCCGTTCCAAATCTCCAAACCAGGAAACTAAGAACAACTGCAACCAACCTTAATCACTTGATTCCTTTGTTTTCAACCGTTCAAAGTTTCTAGTTTGCATTTCGATCCTAAAGAACAACAATTTTTAGGGTTTTCCAACTTCTTTTCCGGTTTCCATCAAGAATCTCTAAACCCTTTTCAACCTCTTCAACTTCAACAATGGCAGACCAGGATGTTGTTGTCACCGCTCCCACCACCAGTCTCCAACTTCGCCTTGTTCATGGCAAGCCTTACATTTAGGAGCCACCACTTTTTGAGGAGAAAACTAAAATATGGCAATCTCAGGTAATTATTCCCTTCAGACTGGATGATGAACCGTATGCTTTTTTAGGGCCATTACCTTCAGATGTCCCCTCTAAAATACACATAGACGATGAGGGTGCTTTCTTCCCCACCAGCCAACGTAGTTCTCCCTTAATCACTTCAACAAACCCTATTTTATTACAGTTTGTTGATAGAAACTTCCGTACTGCTCCTCCCCTATATTGCCCTAAATTTTGGGCTTGGATGAATAGATTGGAGCAACATAAAGGCCAACAATGGAAGGCAATGAGTATCTATGACCTATTGCGACTTGCTCGTGTTGGCACTCCTTACTCAAGTGGCATGCTATTAGCTGCCTTGTATTTTTGGGAAGGATCCACTAATACTTTCCACACAAGGTATGGTATGATGACTCCTACGCTACTGGATGTAGCTGCCTTAACAGGTGTAAGACCTGCTGGGGTCGTGTTCAACTTCTCCAACCACGAAGTTATCCCCATCAAATTCGACGTTGGCGAATCAAAATATCCAACTTATAACAACTTTATTATGCACCATTGTTGTGACACTGAAGAGGTTTATGATGAAGAACATGTTGCTTTCTTAACCCTCTGGTTGTCTCGCTTTGTGTTCTGTTCGAGGTCAATGCAGATAGCTAAGCAATTTGCTCATCTGGCTTCAGTATTGCATAAAAAGGAGAATGTTGCTTTAGACCAATTAAATTTGGCCTCTTTATACTCCTCTATGACCGACGTAGTCGGCCAAATCAAGAATTTTGACCCCACAAATCCAAAGAAGAAGAGCGTACTGGTGCATGGACCCTTCTGGCTCTTACAACTGTGGCTAAATGCCACATTTTCTGCTGATGTGAAGCCTTTCGACAGAAGAAGGTTCCAATATCTCAAGACATAAGTGGGGCCTTATGGCCATGTTACCTTCCCTTGACTCCAACCGACAAGACTTCTCCAAATAACGAAGTTTTCAAGATGTTTTTCAACATAATGTTGACAAGGGAGGATTTCACACCGTCGATGGCTCATTTTGCTGATGGCAAAAGTGGGCCATTATGGCTCACTGAGTCCTTTCCTCATGTCAAAGAGAGGCATCATAAGAGATCTTTGATTATTTGGAGACATTTTTTGACTCCTTAATTTCTATCAGGTGCTATCACTCAAACAACTCCCTGTTTGGCAGCTTATCAACCCAACTTGGTAGCTAGGCAGTTTGGGCTCTACCAACTTGTGCCCAAATCACTCTATCCATCCCATGAGTTTCTCATGGATGTTTTAGATGACCAAATCTTGGAAGTTGTCAAGGAAACCGTCGGCACCTTATGGGAGCGTAGAGCCATGCTTAACTTTACCCCTTTTAAGCCAGCCTTTTTCTGCACGCATGAGTTCAAACTTTGGTGGCAGTCATATCTTGTCACCTTCAAAAATGATGCTGCTGGAAAACTGAATGAGCTAACGGTGGCTTTTGATATTTTGCAGGGGAAAGGAACAAAATGTAAGGCAATTCATATCAAAGAAATCCATGCATTCCAGAACTTCTTCAAAGTTGTGTACTTGCCAAACAATCTTCGTCAAACCATTCATGATGCGGCCCAAGAGCTAAAGGAGAAGGTAACTGGGAAAATTCCCCATCTCAAGATTCCCAGTTACGCGAAAGACAAATATCTTTACGCACTTCACTTTAGAAAAATCAAATTTCCTCCTTTACCGACTAGCCCTTAGGCTCTATCTTTTCGACCACTATTTCCAGATTGGTGGTATGTCTCTTGGTCGAAAGTTCAAAATGCTTACAAAAAGAAAGCTGATAGGGTGGTTCCGACGAAGTATTGGTTGCATACCTACTCAGGCTTTCTTCACATTGACCTTAGATATGCGAGAGAGCTTGCTGTAGTACCCAAGGGTAACCACTTCTGGAAAGTTGTGCTTCTTTCACAGTTTGTCTCACATTGTTATTTGACTTATCTTCTTTTCTAGTTGTACCTCTGCCACAGGTGGTTGCCCCCAGGCAAGAAGCTGCTGCTGTCGAAACCCAAAAGAGGCCGTAGACCAAGCTTGCTAAGACCAACGCTGCAGGGGGCCCTTCACAATTCAACACTTATGTGTATCTTTCCTTGTTCGATGCCTCACTAACACTTGATGGTTTTACAGTTCATACCCATCCACGCTCTTTCAGATGATGAACCTATTTCTGCTTCTATCAAGAAGGCTGGTTCTTATGTAAGTGTAAATGTACCCATTTCGACGTCTTGTAACTTATTTATTTACTAACGTCTTGATTTCTTTTGTAACAGAGTCGAAAACGCTCAGCGCATTCGACTACCCTCTCCATAATATCCAAAAGGTCAAAGAAGGACAAAGAATCCCAACACAGTGGGGAAAATGAGGTAAACATTTCATCACTTTCTGGCTACTTTTGATGAAGACTTGGGATTTCTCTTCTGAAACCATCTTTATTTCCGCAGCCATTACCTGATGTTCAGTCTCCTCACCCCAAAAAATCCAAAAGCCATAAGAAGAGGCACACTGATATGCCTGAAAGAAAGGCAAAATAAAAGAAAAATAAAGCCCCCACGGCTGAAGGCTCAGGGATGCAGACCAATGATGACATGGGGTCGACAGAGGTCAATGACCAACCGCTTATCACAAGGCGGTGAGGTAAAGTGCTCTTGACTACTTGTCATGACGCTGTCTTACTTTCACATGCTGGTTGTAATATCATAATAAATACAACCATTGTTACTCCAGACCCCACACCTATCCCTAATGTCAATAAGGAGACAGTAGAAGAAATTGCTAATGCTTCTGCTGGAGGCAATGAAACAAAGATTCCCTCACCACCCCCACAGGTATTTCTTGCACATCTAGAGTGCCTTTTAACTTTCCAAGTTATACCTGTTTGATATAATGTTCATTTTCTCCTCAGGTCGAAGCTTCTGAGCCACAACACAGTGTGCCAGAATATACTCCCCTCTCAGGAGTTTCTTCCCCTCAACAACAACCAACCCCCACGCAGCAGCTGGTGAGTTTGTTGAACTTGCCACTTGGGATTCTTACAGTGGCTCTGTTTCAGTCACTAGTCCTATCAGGCACCACACTTATTGTTCGACTAGTTCTGACTCTAGTCTTTCAGATTCCCTACAGGATTCAGGGGTTCCTCAAACTGTTGTCGAACTAATTCAGATTCAGAGCTCTCTTGAGAAGGACGATTCATCTGGCCCTTTTGGAGTAAAGGATGTTTCCGTCGATATGGAAGTCGACGACGTCGAGGCTGCTTTGGCAAGGTTAAATCAGTTCATGAATCGGTATGCTACCTCTTTAGACTTGACCATTCTCAGATTCATAGTGATAAGCTAGGACCTGAGGCCGCTAAGGTCAAGAAATTGAATGACACTATCCGTACTCATGCTTTCAATCATGACTTGCCTCGTGCGCTGCGCGAAGACTCGACTCTTGGGCCTGAACTTCTGGATGCTATCACCCAACTGAAGGGTCTTGAGATTTCTGAGTTCTCCAAACTGATGATAGCAGCCTTCGAAAACATCCTTTCTCCTCTTCTGGCCAATATCACTCAAGCGAAGGAGACTGAATAATTGGTTGACACCAAACAAGAAACAGTGAGGAAGAATGTGGAGATGGTGAGGAAAACCACAACAACGGTCGAAGAGATAAAGACCCACATCATTCAGAGGCGGCAAGAACAGATCCCCAAAAGAAAAGAGTCAAATCTCAAATTGCGAGCTGGAGCGTGTCGAAGCACAAGACAAAGAAATCGACCAGGCCAACACTTATGATCAAAAAGAAATGCGCCAGTTGACCAAAGATTCTCTCATCGTCAGTAATGCCACGACTAGGGTCGAAGAAGAACTACACACTCTCAAGGCCAAAGCTGATGAACTAGGCGACACTGTTGTTCGTCTTGAGAGTGACTTGGGCAGTTTCCAAAGAAAATTTGGCAATTTCTGATTGTTGTATTCTTTTTAGATGTAATTGTTGTGGTTTTCATTCCTTGTAATCTAAACTTCCATCATTTATGAAAACATCATCCTTTTGGCATTCTTATGCGTTATTGGAAAAAACTTGGATTATTTTGAATGGTCCTTCCCAATTTGGGGACCATTTACCCAGCACCCTATCATTTCTGTCCATAGGCAATATTACCTTCCAAACTAAATCATCAACATGAAAAACTTTGTCTTTTACCTTTTTGTTATAGGCTTTAGCCATTCTATCTTTTTGCCTTCTCAAGGCATCAAGGGCTAACATCCTTTCTTCGTCTAGATCGACCAACTCGCCAGTCATCATTTTCCAATAATCCTCAGACGGTATTTCATGTTGTCGTTGAATTCTCACTGATTGAACATGTATTTCTACTGGTAAAACAACATCATGTCCATATGCCAGTCGAAATGGGGTTGTCTCAGTTTCCTCCTTCTGATAAAACTCTAACACTTAGCATTGGGTCCCACCGGGTGTGCCAATTTGTTTACTGTGGAAAATGGTAAACAGCCGCTGGTCCTCCCTAAGTCCTAAAAGTAAGGGTTACTAGCGAGATCGACCAGTTGATCTCAAGACACGTGCTAAGATTTCTGGTAGATTACACTACTTCTGTAAAAGAGACTGACCTTGGCCCAGAAACGGTGTCCAGAGCCTAGGGAAATAGTGCAATGGCTTTCCACACAAGAAAGATTCTGACTATTGGTGACTCGTGACCAACAGTGTATGTAATGTTTTGGTGAAATAAAGCTACTGGTGACTCGTTACCAACAAGCAGATGAATAGAAGTAAAATGAAAAGCAATAAAGATAGAGTTAAACATAAAATGATTGCATTGAAATAAAAGTATGGTGATTCACGTACATCAAAGCTTGCGTTACTCTTGTTTCCTTTAGCGCAAAATTGAGCAGAGTGTTAGCAAATAATTTGAGAGTACAAATGAACACACCTAATTATAAACATTCTAACTTATTTATAGTAATTACAGAAATAACCGCTAAGGCTAATCAACGGACGAGATCTGGTCTTTGGAAGTAACTTTTGCCCATGTTTCACCATTCATTTAGAATTCATATCCCACGAACTTCTGAGGCAACTACCTACGATCTCTTTATTTGACTATTTCCAGCTTCTTGTCTTCTAAAGAAACTGCCTTCAAATTCTGTCCACTTCCTTGAGGCACAGCAAAATCTCCTAAGTCCACTAGTGACCCACTTCGACAGCCACAACACTTCAACTAGTGTCCTCACTCGACTCAGATCCCTGTCGATTCGACCATCACATAATGTGTCGACATGGTCTTATTTTTTAACGCTGTTTTGCTCTGGTCGATATAGCTTGGCTTTCTGAGCCAATAAGCATTTCTTCTGGAGCTTCTGATTTAGCTTTTGTTAAAATATTTCCAGAAGCCACCTCCACTTAAGATTGGTCCTTAAGCTGTAGGAACCTTTGCCTCTGAATCATGCCCTTAGTTCACTTTACAAAATTTCAGCTAACACCATGTTATTTATTGATTTAATGTTTTCGTATTCTAGAATTCAAAAACCTTTAAAATTTACTCTGTATTTTAGAATTCAAAAGACATTTTTATTAAAATAGAGTTAATGAAAGGCGAGATGAGAAAAAAGCATAAACAAATCATATGATTTGTTTGTTTGTTGGATCATTTTTGTCTCTATCTCTTTAGTTTATATGTTATATCTATTTATTTTTGTTAAAAATATATTTTCTTTTTTTTGAAGTTGTTTACTAGGATTGAGAGAAATATAAACATTGAAGAACTTAACCTCTTATGCCGTATGTGACACTATCATGGTAGATATGCTAGTTCCTATAATCAGTAATGTATGCACAGATATGCTAGTTCCTAACAATCAAGTACTACAGAAAATGAGAATAAGCTATGGCAGAAACAGTGGCAGAAACAAAAATGGCAGAAACAAGAATTAAACTTTACACTTCACAAATGGTGGCAGAAACAATCATGGCAGAAACAAGAATGGCAGAAACAAGAACTCAAACAACAATACAGTGGCAATGAATAAGTGCTGACAGTACAGAAGAAGATGAAGAGACGATGTGAGTTACCTACGGCGGTGGTGACAGGGGGTTGTGGTTATTGTAATACGGTGGGAGAACTGACTTTGGAATTTGTTTTGCTTTTTATCGCAAATGTTGCGGATAGCAAGAGTCGCCACCGACTTTTCTTTTATCCAATTAAGGGAAGGTGAAAAGAATAGAAAAATACCTTCGTTAGATTCTGAGTAAGGGAGAAGGTTATGAAAAGGGAAGGTATTAGCACCCCTTTTCATCCGTAGTTTTCTACGGGCTCTTAGTTGCTTCTAGCTCATCTTTAAAAAATTGCTTCCTATGTGTGTGTTTGACAAAAATGTTTTGAAAAGGCATTTCGCTTTGACTTCGTAATGATTCACGCTAGAATGTATACGAAGTGTTTGGAAATGTTTCGTTTTTGAAAAGTATTTGAACTTTGACAAAAGTGTGAGGTGTGAAAAGTATTTTGATAGAGCAAGCAACTAAAAGTCTTATTACGTACTCAGAATGGTCGTTTTCGTGTTGTTTTATGTTCCTTTAGAATAGCGCTATCCATACCATTAGTTGGTAGGTAACCCTATTCGTTGGATGTAAGAGGGACATTCGAAGGGACATCAGATGGTCATAGAAGGCAATTTGTAGGAATATCCTAGCACATTCGAAGGGACGATCATCACTTTTTGTAGGTAACAATCGAGGGTCGAGATCATGTATTCGTAGGCGACATCGTGGGTCTATGATCTTTGTATCGAAGGGACTATGATGATATGTTTCGTAGGCAACGGTGCTAGGATACCTCTACGTTCGAGGGACTTGACCATTTATTCGAAAGGCAACAGGAGAGAAATACCCTAAGGGGTGCATGTGTGAAAAGAGTGTGTTAAGTTCAGATATATTATCTTGGAATTAGAAGTGATCTATGTTCGTTTTTTATCTTGCCATACACGCCTAATTACTAGCAGTTTATAAGGTGCGGAAAGTAAATTGCGGAAAGTAAAGTGCGGAAAAGTAAATGTCCTACGCTATTACATGGTTTTGGGGCAGTTACATAATATAGGAGTGCAGAAAGTAAAGGCAGAAAATGTAAATCTACGCTATTACATGATAAAAACTTTGCGACCTATACATCCTTTCTAGAATTGTAAACGCGGAATAAGAAATAGATAATCGGGATAATAAGAAAATGTTAGCAAAATGTTTTGGAAATTAGTAGAAAAAAGGTTTTTAGGTTAGCAATCCTAATTATATGATAGAGTAATTTTTTTGGGAATTTTCTTGGTTGGTTTTAATGAGAAAAAGCAATTAAAAGTCAATTTAATGGTTAATTAACAATTAATTAAAATATGCATGCAAAAATATTAATTTTTATGTCAAAAATTAAATAAAGATTTTTCTGACCTAAATGCAAAAAGAAAATATTTTTGGTGATTTTTAAATGCATGAGAAAATTGTTTGAAAAGAAAATAAATTAAAAGGAAAAAATATGAAAAGAAATAGAAAATTGAGTTAGTTTTGAAAAGTTGTAAAAAAGAAAGTGACATTGCCAGGGATCGAACCCCTGATCCTCCTTTCACACGCGTGCGCCCTTGCCACTAGACCAACCTGCAGATCGTGTTAGCAATATGGAATAAAATGATTATAAACGAAATTGATTTCTGAAAACCAAAAACTGCGCCAAGCTTCATCGTTTTCTTCGTTTGAATTTTTAAAACACAGGCTTTTACCTACGGTTTTTATTCGTAGCTAAAGCCTATAGCGACAACTTTTTTCCGTAGCTACAAATCCTGCAAATCATAAAATTCATAATACGCAATGGAAATTAATTGTGAGGTTATAGATCGATTGGAATCGATCTCCTAAGCATAATGACAGTCTTAGTTTCTCCTAATTTTGCCTGGAACGCAAAGCCCTAAATCGTACCTATGAACCCTAGCAATGGCAGATTCCAATTCCTGCACTGAAACTTAAATCAACCTATACAGAAAGCTTCGAAACATCATTAGAAACACAAATATGCAATCAAAATATGTTAATTATGAGTGTATGCACGAAACAGATTTCAAGTTTTTTGGAGCAACCGTGAATGCAATTTCGTGATACTTGATGTTTTTGTGATCTGTAAGGGTCTGGAACGAATCAATGAACCTCCAGGAGTGTGTTTGAGTGCTTAGAATTGGCTGAATCAAAGCAAAAATAGGGCTGCAAATAGCTTGTACCACACAGATTTTTTGAGCTTTGTTAGGGTTCTTAGAGGCAGAATTTTCGCCCTTGTGTCATGTGAATGCATTGTGTACTTATAGTGGATGGATTTAGGTCAAGAATCATGAGGAAATAATGTACCAATAAATGAAAAAATATTTAATTTGGTATAAAACCAAATATTGCCTTTTTGATCAAATTTCAATCAATTCCTTTGCCAATTAATGCAAATTTCAAATTTGCCAGCTTGTGTGGCTTGCTTGGACCTCAAGAATGAGAGAAAAATCCAATTTGCATTTAATTTTGATTTTCTACCCTTTATTTTAATTTAAATGGCTTTTAAATGATTAAAATCCAAAATAAATAGAAAATAAAAGATAAAATTCGTGGCCTTGGGCTTGGAGGTTCCAATTCAGCTGAGGAACAAGTTTGAACCAAGAAAAGTTAGGCCCATTTGCAAAATTTTGGCTTTTGTCAAGTATTTCTCTTTGTGCACCTCTTCAAAAATGCTCAACTTGTGCAAGGTGTATCTTGCCCAATTTTAAACATTTTTGGGTGTTCTTGGACTTTTTAGAAATCTATTGATGTCATCTAAACAACCTCTTTGGTTTCATCTCAATTGAAGTTTCCATGCTCAATAACACTTCTATGCAAAAAGTTGACTTTTTGTTGACTTTGAAAAGGACCTGTAATATTTTGATCTATATCTTCCAAATGAAACCTTTTTTGACCAAGCTTGTGAGACATGAAGTTGTAGGGAATTGAATTCTCTTCAAAATGAGAGGTGGTGGAAATTTTTTTGATAAAGTATGGGAAAGTTATGCCTGGTCAAAGTTCTGTTGACTTTTGTCTAAGAAAGCCCAATTTAGAAACTTTGACTTTTGATCAATTCTTGATTTTTCTTGATGAATCATGATCAACCCTTGATCAAATGATGAATGTTACTTCAAAATATGGATGTTGACCAAAAATTATGAAGTTTGACTGAATGTTGACCACAGTTGACTTTTTGTCCAATACAATTGACTTTCAACCATTTGAGCAATTGTCTGAGGAAACTTGACTTGTAAGGCTTGAAATTTGACATGGAGATTCTTTGAACCATATGATGAGACATGATGACCACTGGAAGTGTTGGAGGCTCACCCTGACTTGAGGATAGCCAAACCCTAGTTTGGGTTGATTGCTTAGGAGAGGGTTTGTCTGGTCAACCCTTGTGAAATCCTTGAGTATGGATATGTGAAATATCTTGAAAAGTAAGAGGGCAAATTTTGGGGTATGACAGTTATGTTGTCGAGGGTTGTGGTTACGCCGTCGATGTGAGAAGAAGAACAGTAATAGAGAAGAAGAGCGACAATGAGGGTTGTTTGAGAAGAAGAATAATACGTAAGAGCGAGAGCGAGGGTAATGAGAGTGAGGCCGTTGTGGTTCCATCATTGTGCTGTTGTGGTTCCGTCGAGGGTTTCTGTTTGGAGGAATTCTAGAAGAAGAACAATATCCGCGTAATAGAGAATAAAATAGTGAGAGCGAGGGTTTTCTAATTTTAGGAATTTTAGAAAATTTTTAATCACCTAAGGCATCACTTTCTAAAAGTGTTGGCATAGCTCTGGTCTTTAGCACCAGTTTGGTCTTTAGTAGTGCTTTTTGAAAGCGCTGTCGAAATTATAACCTTTAGCAGCGCTTTTGTCTTTAGCAGCGCTTTCTAGAATAATTTCTTTAGCAGCGCTTTTGGAAAGCGCTGTCTAAAGTAAGCCTTTAGCAGCGCTTATTCTAAATTTTTTATTTTATTTCTATTTTTAAACTAACAGCAGCGCTCAGGGAAGAAAAGCGCTGCCTATGTATAAGGCCTATAGCAACGCTTATATGAAGCACTGTCCAAAGTATACCTTTAGCAGCGCTTCTGTTTAAATTTTTAATTTTTTTTGAGAACATATAGCAGCACTTTGGGCATAAGCGTTGTCTATGTGGCACTGTCTAAAGTCAATTTTGGCATAGTGGTTGTTAATCTAGTTCGGTTCTAACCAATCTACGCCTGGGGCTTCCAAGCCAGGGATAAAGTTCACTATCAACAATATTAATTCAGAGCTAAACCTTCCCTATTTACACTCCTCACTTAATCACCTACCCAATGACTTTTCTACCTAAGATACCACACTTAGATATGAGAACCTCTGCTCACTCCCTAAGTTACACACAATGACACTCAACAAAATCAAAACTGAAGACACTCTTCAAAGACACACAATCACACTCGCTTCAAAGCTTATGGTGATTGACAACTTACAACTCAACAAATGTCCTACTCAAGTATGAATACGAGAGAGGCTCACAATGAACAATGAACAACCAAAACAATAAACAACCTGTAACACGGTGGGAGAACTGACTTGTTTGTTTTGCGTTTTATCGCCAATGTTGCGGATAGCAAGAGTCGCCACCGACTTTTCTTTTATCCAATAAAGGAAAGGTGAAAAGAACAGGAAAGACCTTTGATAGATTATGAGTACGGGAGGTAATTATGAAATGCAAAGACATCAAGTATAAGTGAGGTGTCGAATAAGAAAACATGAACCTGGGTATGAGTGAAACATACCTTAGACTATGAAGGGCCTCCTTCAGTGCTGACTTTGGCAGTTTTTGTCGACAGCCCTCCTTGGCTTTCAATAGCAGCAGGTTCTCGCCTAGAGGCAACTACTTGTGATAGAGGTACAACTAGAAAAGAAGCTAAGTCAGATAAAGATGCAAGTCGAATTGTGAAAGGAAACAAAACTTTCCAGAAGTGGTTACCCTTGAGTACTACTGCAAGCTCTCTCACATATTCAAGGTCAATATGAAGAAAGCCTGGGTATTCATGCAACCAATGCTTCGTCGGAACCACCCTGTCGGCTCTCTTTTTATAAGCATTTTGAATGTTTGACCAAGAGCTATACCACCAATCTGGGAAAGGCAGTCAAAAAGCCAGAGCCAAAGGGCTAGTCGACAAAGGAGGAAATTTGATTTTTCCAAAGTGAAGTGCGTAAAGATACTTGTCTTTCGCATAACTAAGGATCTTGAGGTGAAGGAATCCTCTTAGTTACCTTCTCCTTTAGCTCTTGGGCCGCGTCATGAATGGTTCGACGAAGATTGTTTGGCAAGTACACCACTCTGAAAAAATTCTGGAAAGCTTGAATTTCTCTGATGTGAACTGCCTTACATTTTGTTGTCTTCCCCTGAAAAGTATTGAAAGCCACAAATAGCTCATTCATTTTTCCAACAACATCACTTATAAAGGTAACAAGATATGATTGCCACCAAGTTCTAAACTCATGAGTGCAGAAAAATGTTGGTTTAAAAGGGGTGAATGTAAGCATGGCTCGACGATCCCACAAGGTGGCGACCGTTTCCTTAATGACATCCCAACCTTGGTCATCTAAAATGTCCATCAGCAATTCATGGGACGGATAGAGTGACTTAGGCATAATCTGACAGAGCCCAAACTGTCTAGCCACTAAATTGGGTTGATAAGCTTCCAAGCAAGGGCTCATTTGAGTGATGGTGCCTGATAGAAATTAGGGAGTCAGGAAACGTCTCCAGATGACCAGAGATCTTTTCTTATGCCTTTCTTCGACAGGGGAAAAGACTTAGTAAGCCACGATGTCCCACTCTTGCCATCAGCAAATGGAGCCATCGAAGGTGTGAAATCCTCCAGTGTCAGCATAATGTTGAAAAGCATTTTGAAGACTTCGTCATTTGTGTGGCTCTAATATCTCCATCAAAGCCCCAAACTTAGGGAAATGCAAGGGAGGAGCAGTACGGAAGTTCCTGTCAACAAACTGTAGTGAAATGGGGTTTGTTGAGGTGATTAGTGGGCAATTACGTTGGCTGGTAGGGAAAAAGGCACCCTCGTCATCTACATGTATCTTAGAAGGGACGTTTGAAGGTAGTGGCCCTAAAAAGGCATAAGGTTCATCGTCTAGTCTGAAAGGAATGAGTACCTGAGATTTCCATATTTTGGTTTTTTCTTTAGTAAGCGGTGGCTCCAGGATGTAGGTTTTGCCATCAACATGGCAGAGTTGGAGACTGGCGGCGGGAGCTGTGAAAAATTCTTTGTCTGCCATTGTTGAAGTTGAAGATGTTTGAAAGGGTTTAAAGATTCTTGGTTTGAACTAAGAAAGAAGTTGGAAAAACCATAAAGATCGCCGTTCTTTAAGATTGAGATGAACATTGAAAACTTTTAACGGTTGAAGATGAAGGAAACAAGTGGTTAGGGTTTTTGAAGGCGTTCTTGGGTTTTGATTCAGAGATTGGGATGTGAATATTTTTCAAGTTTTTTGTTTGAGAGAATGAAAACGCAGAAGAAAAGAGAAGAAATAAGAAGAACGTCTATTTATAGGCGTGAAAGTGAGGAAAACTAAAAGGCAAAAGGGATTGTGGCGTTTCCCTAGGGTTTTAATCGTGTCCGTCGAAGGACACGTGTAGGTGGATAAAGCCTCTAGCATAGTGGGCCACTCCAGCTACCTAGGTCATGATGACTAAACATTAAATGCTCCCACGTCTCGAGGTAAGGTAACATACGTTTCCATGATTAGATGATGTCATGAAAAGACTGGAGCAGTGAGCTGTTTTCACGAAGGTATCAGAAACGGCTGGACCGGCGCAAGGTGAAACTTCATAGATACCATTGTCTCATGTTCGACAACATCAAGAATTCGAAAATGGTATCTCTGGGGGACATTTTGTTAGCTGGAAATTTGTGAAGTATATCTAAGGGCATGGTTTAAAGGCAAAGGTTCCTACAGGATAAAGACTAGTCTTGAATAAAGTTAGCTTCTGAAGGTACTTTACAAAGCCAAGTTAAAAACTCCAGAAAGAGTGCATGTCGGTTGAGAAGCTGGCTCAGAGGGCCAAACCAAATCAACCAAACATCCAGAGTAAAACAATGTCGAAAATGAGATTATGTCAACATCTTGTATGATGGTCGATTCGACAGAATCTTGGGTCGAATGAAGGCATCAGTCGAAGTGTTAGTGTTGTCGAAGACACTTGCTAGTGGACTTAGTAAATTTTGTTATGCCTCAAGAAGATAGATCAAACCTGAAAGGAGTTTACTTCTGAAGACACGAAGCGGGAAAAAGTCAAAAAAAATGAGGAGATCATGGGTAGTTGCCTCAGAAGATCGTGGGTTAGAAGCTTTGAGCGGATGGTGAAACGTGTGCAGAAGTTTATTTCAAAGATTGAATCTTGTACGTTGATTAGCTTTAGCAGTTACTTTGTAATTACTATAAATAAGTTAGAATGTTAAGAATTCTGTGTGTTCATTTGTACTCTCAAACTGCTTGCTAACACTCTTCCCAATTCCGCGCTAAAGGAAGAAAGAGTAACTCAAGTTTTGATGTACGTGAATCACCACACTTTTACTTTATTTTAATCAATTTACTTTTAACGTTATCTTTATTGCTTTTTCGTTTACTTCTGTCTCATTTGTTTGTTGGTCACGAGTCACTAATAGCCTCATTTACCAAAAACATTTCATTGTAAACTGTTGGTCACGAGTCACCAATAGTCAGAATTCTATGTGTGTGGAAAGCCATTGCGTTGTTTCCCTTAGGCTCTGGAAACCGTTTCTGGGCCAAGGTCCTGTTCGTTCACAGAAATAGTGGAATTCACCAAAAATCTTAGCACGTGTCTTGAGATCAACTGGTCGATCTCGCGAGTAACCCTTAGTTTTAGGACTTAGGGAGGACCACCGGTTGTTTACCATTTTCCACGGTAAAAACTATGTCTCTTGATTAAAAGCTTTGAATCAAGATCAAGTAAGTGTGTTGAAGATTGTCTTCACAATTCTGTTAAGTGTTAGTTTATAATCACTGCTGTGATTGAGGGGGAGTGAGTAGGTTCTCAAGTCTAAGTGGTTCTTAGATTGAAGTTGCATTGGGTAGGTCTTAAGTGAAGGATATAAAAATTTGGTTTATTCTAGAATTAATACCTCTTATAGTGGATTTCCTCCCTGGCTTGGTAGCCCCCAGATGTAGGTGTAGTTACACACCGAACTGGGTTAACAATTGATTGTCTTCTTTACTGCTTTTCTTTAATTTTTAACATTGCTAAAACGTTTGTCAGATACCAGTGTCATAACATTCTATTTGACATCAAGTATCTGTTGCCAGAATTTTAATTGGCATCAGAGCAGGCACCCTGCTTGTTTATCTGGGTGAGATCTAGGGACAATATTTTCTGGCACTATGGACAAGGAAGGAGGATTTGGGAGCAGACCACCCATTCTAGATGGATCAAACTATGACTACTGGAAACCTCATATGGTTGCCTTCTTGAAGTCACTGGATAATAAAGCTTGGAGATCTGCTGACAAAGGATGGAAACATCCTATCAAGATTGAGAAAGATGGAACTACTAGTCAGAAACCTGAGGAAGAATGTAGCAAAGAAGAAGAAGAGTTGGCCCCGGGCAACTCTAAGGCATTGAATGCTTTGTTCAATGGAATTGATAGAAACATATTCAGACTAGTGCATCAGTGTGAACTGGCCAAAGATGTTTGGGACATTCTCAAGACTACTCATGAGGGTACGTCCAAGGTAAAAATGTCAAGACTTTAGAGGCTCACTACCAAATTTGAGAATCTGAGGATGAAGGAAGATGAGACCATTCATGAGTTTCACATGAACATTCTTGAGATTGCCAATACCTCAGGAGCCTTGGGAGAGAAGATGTCTGAAGAAAAACTGGTAAGAAAGATTCTCATATCTTTGCCAAAAAGATTTGCTATGAAGGTGACTGCTATAGAAGAAGCTCGGGATATCTGCAACTTGAAGGTAGATGAACTCATTGGTTCCCTCCAAACATTTGAGATAGGAATTAGTGACAATGTTGAAAAGAAGAACAAAAGCATAGCCTTTGTATCCAATGCTGAAGAGGAAACTAAAGAAAGTGATGAAGAGAATCTATCAGAAGCTATAACTATGCTTGAAAGACAGTTCAACAGAATCATAAAGAGAATGGACCAGAAGCCAAAATCAAATGTCAAGAACATCTCCCCTGACACAAGCAGGACTTATGATACAAACAGAAGAGCAAAATCTGAAGAAAAAGGAAAACAAAGCAAAGGGATTCAATGTCATGGATGTGAAGGCTATGGACACATTAGAGCTGAATGTCCTACCTATCTAAAGAAACAAAAGAAAGGAATATCTGTCACTTGGTCTGATGGTAACTCAGAGAGTGACTCTGAAGAAGAATCAGCTAAATTAGTTACTGTACTAACTGGCGTATGTAACTCTGACAATGATTCAAGTGATGAGGAGCCGACGTTTGAAGAACGTGCAGACTCATACAAGAAATTGTGTATCAGGAGTACTGAAGTCTGTCACCAAGGGGAGAAGCAGAAGAAGCTCATAGTGAAGTTAGAAGCTGAGAAAAAGGACCACATTGCAACTATAACACACCTCAAAAGTGAAGTCCTCGTGCTAAACTCCAAACTTGATCATATGACAAAATCAGTCAGAATGTTAACCAACGGAACTGACAAATTAGAAGAGATCCTTCAAACTGGACAAAATGAAGGAAATATGTCTGGAATATGCTTTATTCCTGCAAAGGAATCTACTTTTGACATCAATCAACCTAGACCTGAAAAACAGATATCAAAACAGATGTTACAACATAGGACTCAACATCAAGGAAAAAGAAACATGAAGAGAAAATTCCAAAGATGGAGATGTCATTACTGTGGAAGGTTTGGTCACATAAAATCATTCTACTTCAGACTACATGGATACCCAGATCAGACTCCACATGTCAAATATAAAATTAATGGGCCAATCAAGAATCAACAATGGATGAAAAAGACTGAAGCCTTAATAGCTCACACTTCTCTTAGAGTCTCAACCAAAGAAGACTGGTACTTTGATAGTGGATGTTCTAAACACATGACTGGAATCAAGAATGTGTTGAGTGACATCAAACCTCACACCACTAGCTATGTAACTTTTGGAGATGGAGCAAGAGGTGAAATCAAAGGTGTTGGAAAACTAGACTGTGCTGGAGTTCCAAACCTGGATGATATGTTACTGGTAAATGGACTAACTACAAATCTCATAAGTATTAGTCAACTATGTGATCTAGGATTCAAGGTCAACTTCACAAAGTCTGAATGCCTTGTTACAAATGAAGAAAAGGAAGTTCTCATGAGAGGAGTCAGATCAAAAGATAACTGCTACTTATGGGAGTCTAAGAACACTAACTACTCCTCTGTATGCTCTATAGATAAAAGAGAAAAAGAAGTGAAACTGTGGCATCAAAAACTTGGTCATTTGCACCTTAGAGGAATGAAAAAGATCATCTCCATGGAGGCTGTCAAAGGGATTCCAAAGCTTCAAATTGATGAAGAAAGAGTCTGTGATGAATGTTAGGTTGGTAAGCAAACCAGGATGTCACATCCAAAGACGAGACATCTAACCACTTCCAAGGTTCTGGAACTTCTACATATGGATTTGATGGGTCCTATGTAGGTAGAAAGCCTTGGTGGGAAGAGATATGCCTATGTTGTTGTGGATGACTTTTCCAGATATACCTGGATAAACTTCATTAGAGAAAAATCTGATGTGTTTGATGTCTTTAAAGAATTATGCAAAAGACTTCAAAGGGAAAAGGAAAGTGGTATTGTCAGGATCAGAAGTGACCATGGAAAGGAGTTTGAAAACAGTAAGTTTGATGAGTTCTGCTCTTCAGAAGGAATCAATCATGCATTCTCCTCACCTATAACTCCTCAGCAAAATGGAGTTGTGGTAAGGAAAAACAGAACCATACAAGAATCTGCTATAGCAATTATACATGCCAAGAAACTTCCCATTTACTTTTGGGTTGAAGTTATGAATACATCATGCTATGTTCATAAAAGAGTCACATTGAGAAAGGGAACCTCATCTACCCTGTATGAAATATGGAAAGGGAGAAAACCTAATGTGAAGTACTTTCATGTCTTTGGAAGCAAGTGTTACATTCTGACAGATCATGAGCAAATGAGAAAAATGGATCCTAAAAGTGATGAAGGAATATTTTTGGGATACTCTAACAACAGCAGAGTATATAGGGTGTTCAATTCTAGAACCAAAGTTATGATGAAATCCATCAATGTCATTGTTGATGATCATCATGAGGAAGCTAATGTCACATATGATGTTGAAATATTCTTTGAGACTCCCACTGAAGGGTCTACAAAAATTGATGATTCAAATCCTACCTCCTCAGAGTCTGAATCAAAATCATCTAACAAAGAACCTTCCATCAGAATTCAGAAAGATCATCCTAAAGAACATATCATAGGAGATCCCAACAGTGGAGTTGTTACAAGATCTAGAGAAATTATCTCAAACTCTTGCTTTGTGTCCAAGATTGAACCAAAGAATGTTAAGGAAGCCTTGACTGATGAGTATTGGATTAGTGCCATGCAAGATGAATTGAATCAGTTTAAACGACATGAAGTGTGGGAGCTGGTCCCTAGACCTGAGGGAACAAATACCATTGGCACTAGGTGGATATACAAAAACAAATCTGATGCTGAGGGAGTTGTCACTAGAAATAAAGCAAGGTTAGTTGCTCAAGGCTACACTCAAGTTGAAGGGGTTGATTTTGATGAAACCTTTGCTCCTGTTGCTAGACTGGAGTCAATAAGACTACTGTTAGGAGTTGCATGTCTTCTAAAGTTTAAATTTTTTCAAATGGAAGCGAAAAGTGCCTTTTTGAATGGATACTTGAATGAGGAAGTGTATGTGGAACAACCTAAGGGGTTTGTGGATCCAAACATTCATGATCATGTGTACAAGTTAAGAAAATCTCTATATGGTCTGAAACAAGCTCCTAGAGCTTGGTATGAAAGATTGACCAAATTCCTCAATGATAAAGGATACAGGAAAGAAGGAATAAACAAAACCTTATTTGTGAAGGATGAAGGAGGAAAAATCATGGTTGCACAAATTTATGTTGATGATATAGTGTTTGGAGGAATGTCAGACGGAATGGTTAAACACTTTGCTGACCAAATGCAGTCTGAGTTTGAAATGAGCCTCGTGGGGGAATTGACTTATTTTCTTGGGCTACAAGTCACATAGATGGAAGACTCTATTTTCCTCTCTCAAAGCAAGTATGTCAAGAACATAGTCAAACAATTTGGAATGGAGAATTCCAGTCACAAAAGAACTCCCGCTCCTACTCATTTAAAGCTATCCAAAGATACTGGTGGTACCAATATTGATCAAAGTTTGTACAGAAGCATGATAGGAAGTCTGTTATACTTAATAACCAGCAGACCTGATATAGCATTTGCAGTTGGAGTATGTGCTAGGTATCAGGCTGAACCCAAAGTCAGTCACATAAATCAAGTAAAAAGAATTCTGAAGTATGTGAGTGGAACGTGCAACTATGGTATGTTGTATTCTCATGGATGTGATCCTATCTTATCTGGTTATTGTGATGCTGATTGGGCTGGAAGTGCTGATGATAGAAAAAGTACCTCTGGAGGATGTTTCTTCTTAGGAAACAATCTCATTTCCTGATTTAGCAAGAAGCAAAACTGTGTTTCTCTATCCACTACTGAAGCTGAGTACATAGCAGCTGGTAGCAATTGTTCTCAACTTGTTTGGATGAAACAGATGTTAATTGAATACAATGTCACACACAATGTCATAACATTATACTGTGACAACCTAAGTGCTATCAACATATCCAAGAACCCCATACAACACAACAGAACTAAGCACATTGATATTAGACATCACTTCATAAGAGACCTTGTGGAAGATAAAATGATTACATTGGAGCATGTTGCCACTGATCTTTAGCTGGCTGACATTTTTACAAAGGCTCTAGATGCAAATTAGTTTGAGAACTTAAGGGGCAAGTTGGGAATTTGCTAGTATGAGGAATTATAGCAATTAACTTTGCATGGGAGATTTAATGAGAAATTCATTTATTTAATGTTATTTTTGATTGGGCAAATAGCTAATTTCCCTCTCTCTATTTCCATATATATCAAAAGAGGAATAGTCTTATTCATATACCATACCTCACTGTTTGGGTTTTCAATTTTCACTCTCACCAAAGAAATTATACTCCTCACCTGCGCATAAACTTTTTGTTCATCAAGATGTCTCAACATTCACAATCAACATCCCCCTAGAAGACGCAAACACCCTCACCAACCGATTTTGATTCTAGGGCAAACATGGTGAATCCCAATGATGTGCTGGAGGTTGCACCTCTAAGGGTGATTGCTGCTGATCCTTCAAAAGTGAAGAAGCTTAGAACTTCACATGCAAGAAGAACACAGAACGTTCCTACTGGTAATTTTTCTCAAACTTCCTCTTCCATTCCCCCTAAAATAGCAAATACGGAAGGTTCTGCTTATGTCCATCAGGAAATCTCAAGAATAGTGACTAGAATCTTGAGTGAAAACCATGTTGTGCCTGGAGTGTCTGTGCCTTTGAACCAAGAGTCTGTTAACCCTAGTGTTGAGGATGATCACAATGTCACACAAGAAGTTGAAACAATGGAGGATAATATTGAACACTATGTTGACAAGTCTGATGATCCTCAGACTGATGGTGGTGAAAAGACTGGTCACCAATCTACTGATGATACGCCCATTGTGAATGTTGATGAAGAATATTCTGACAATGATCTTATTGCTACTGTTAATCCAAGCATTTCCAAGAGGTTGATGACAAGAAAAGGGAAGCAATGAGCAGGTCAAAGTCTCTCCAAAGGGAAGGCTGATGCTGCATCTTCTAAGAAAGTTGTTGCTGAAGGAAAGGCTGGTGTTAGTTCTATAAAGAAAATGGTTGTTGGCCCTTCAAAAGGAAAGGCTAGTGTTGAATCCTCAAAGAGAGTTGTGGTTAGCCCTCCAAAATCTTTGAGTAAAATGGTCTCCAAAAAGAGAAAAGCCACTCCATCTTCTGACTCTGATGATAGTTCTGATTTTGATGTTGAGAGCGATTTCCCTAACATTCCTCTCAGGAAGAAGCCCACCACTAGCAAGCTTACTACTAAGGTACCTGATGTTCCTATAGACAATATCTCTTTTCATTATCCTAAAAGTGCAAATAGGTGGAAGTATGTCTTCTTAAAGAGAATAGCCTTGGAAAGAGAACTGAATAGCAATGCCCTTGCCTACAAGGAGGTTATGGATCTTATCCAGTTTGCTGGATTGTTGAAAACTGTTGCCCACTTCTCTAAGTGTTATGAAATTCTTGTAAAAGAATTCATTGTTAACTTGACCGAAGAGTGTGCTGATGGGAAGTCTGAGGACTTTAGGATAGTGTATGTTAGAGGCATGAGGGTTACATTCTCATCTACTGTGATAAATAATTTCCTGGGAAGGTCTGATGAAGCATAACCTGAGCTGGAAGTCACTGACAATCAGGTTTGTCAAGTGATCACTGCAAAACAGGTGAAGAACCAGCCATTGAAAGGATAACTGTCTGCTATCAAGTTGAGTGTGAAATTTGCTATGTTGCACAAGATAGGTGCAACTAACTAGGTTCCTACAAATCACAAATCTACCATTTCAACTAGACTGGGTAGATTCATCAATGTTGTTGGAACAAAAGCCAAATTTGACTATGGAACTTACATATTTGAACAAACTATGAAGCATGCTGGAAGTTTTGCTGTCAAAGGTCCTGTAGCTCTTCCCCCCCCCCCTCATATGTGGTATTATTTTGAATCAGTATCCTGATATCCTTGTTGAGAGAGACTCTGTTTGCAAAAGAGGCTCTGCTATTGGCTTTCATTATAAATTGTTTTAGAGAACTCATGTCCCTGACATTGTTATGACATCTGGTGAGACATCCAACGTCAAATCTACTTCCAAGAAGGCTGATGTCATTGTTGTGTTAAAGGAAACTTGTAAAGAACTTGAGACAAGAAAAAGATCTCTTGAAGAATTGATCACTGCTCTTGAACATGATAGGAATGATGTAGAGGTTGAGGATGAAAAGCTGGATGAGGATGAAGATATAAATGAAGAACAACATGATGGCATTGAAAGTAGTTCCACTGAAGATGATGATGAAGACAGTGACACCTCAGGAGATGATTCTACCTGAAGATTGCTGGTTGTGTTGTGTTTCTGATGCAGATTGCTGGTTGCTGGTGTTTGCAGCTTATTATTTCTGTTTGCTGTTTATGTTTCTAATATTTCTCTTGTGATTCTGATTTTGCTATACTGGCCTATAACTAATGTTGTATTGGGATCTTGTACTGGTACCTTTGGACCCTTTGTGGCTAAAAAGGGGGAGAATCAATTAGGATTAATCTGTTTAATCTGGGTGTTTGCTAGATTTAGTTTATTTATTTTATTTCTGCTGCTCTAGTTGATCTCTGATAGTTTAGTTTGTTTTAGCCAAAAATTTGCCAAAGGGGGAGTTTGTAGTGTTTTGTGTTTGCAATTTTGGTAAAACCAGATTGGTGCCAATGTCATGATCGATGTCATGACATTCGATATGAAGACAATTCGGAAGGTGTATTTATATGGTGCTCGAATCTTTGCACATGATGTTATGCTATTTTTAGAAGAACAAGTTCTGCAAGAGAAGTATGCATGATGTGTGATGTCACATCCAATGTTAAGACATTCTATATAAGTGGATTATGCAGTTTTATATTTCCTGAGAGTTTTCAGGAAAGTTAGTTTATTCAGGGCTGGATTGTTTCAAGAGAAAACCATACTTAAGCTCCTAAGCGCACGTGGAAATTAGGTTAACTTTGATTAACCCTAATTAGTGTTTTGCAAGCCCAAGACCAAGTCCACAGGTTAACTTTGGTTAACCCTAATTATTGTTGTGCAAGCTCAAGACGAAGTCCACTCTTGCATCTATATAATCTCATAGATCCTAATGTTAAAGCTGCGCGTTTTATTGAAGAGAAAATCAAAGAAGAAAGCAACGAATAGAATTGTGAATTCAAGACTTTGTCTGTGTTTTAGTGTTTCTTGTGAGCCAAGCAATTATCACTATGATAAGTACATTGGAGTAGGATTTTCTGTAAGGGTAGTTTTGTCACTCAAAGCTTTGAAGCACGAGTGCTATGTCTCTTGATTAAAAGATTTGAAGCAAGATCAAGTATGTGTGTTAATCAAGAGACATGGCACTCATGCTTCAAAGCTTTGAGTGACAAAACTTACACTTACAGAAAATCCTACTCCAATACAACTATCATTGTGATAATTGCTTGGCTCACAAGAAACTAAAACACACGAGAAACACTATATTCAACACTCACAAATCAGGGTGATTTGCACGTCTTATTTTCTCCTTTTGTTTCTCTTCCAATTCGCACAACATAACACTAGGATTAGTGAGTTTATAAAGATGCATGAGTGGACTTGGTCTTGGGCTTGAAAAACAATAATTAGGGTTAACCAATGTTAACCTAATTTCCACGTACAAAAGAGCTTTAGCACGGTTTCCTCTCTGAAACGATCCAGCCCAGAATAAACTTACTTTCCTAAAAACTCTCAGGAAATTAAAACTGCATATTCCACTTATTCAAAATGTCTTAACATTAGATGTGACATCACACATCATGCACACTTCTTGCGTCGTTCTTCCGAGAATAACATAACATTTGTTATGAAAATATACAGAGCTGCATCTGAGAACACACTCCTCCTGTAAAATTGTCTTCATATCAGAATGTCATGACATCAGTCAAGACATTGGCACACCAACCTGGTTTTACCAAAAATTTCAGCCAACACAAAACACTTACACTTGCATCACTGGGTTTGCACACTGCAAACCTATCATACAGATAGACGAAACATGGTTGTACAGGAAACACAAGGGCACCCTACTGATGACCGTCGCACAGGATGGCAATAATAACGTGTTCCTAATCTCCTATGCTCTTGTCGAGGCAAAGACTAGAGCAACTTAGAGTTTCTTCCTAAAGATTCTTCGAACACACGTAGCTCCACAACGTGATCTTTGTCTGATTTTTGACAGACATGCTTCAATTGATAGTGCGTACAACAATCATGTTAACGGTTGGCACGACCCACTGTCTACACATGTTTATTGCGCAAGACATATCGTTCAAAATTTCATGCGCGAGATCAAAGATAAGCGTCTTCGAAAATTAGTTATGAACGCAATGTACGCACTAACACAACCTGGTTTTACATATTATCGCAACCAAATCAGAATGGAAAACCTAGATGTAGGTGCGTGGGTTGATAATTTGCATGTGGAAAAGTGGACACGGTCATACGATAATGCAGTGTGTTGGGGCCACATGACAACAAATATAGTCGAATCAATGAACGACATCTTCAAAGGCATAAGAGCACTTCCAATAACTGCTTTGGTGAGTACAACATATTTTAGGATGGCCTCGTTGTTGGCAGAGAGAGGTGAAAAGTGGAACGCGGTGGTACAATCCGGACAAGTGTGGAGTGAAAGCTGCCTGAAATTTATTAAGGCCGAAAGTGCCAAAGATAGCACTCATCTTGTTACAAGATTCGACCTACATAACCATAACTTCATTGTCAAAGAGACAATCGACCACAATAAGGGTTTTCCTAGACAAGAGTACAGGGTTAAACTACCATCTCGTTGGTGTGACTGTGGAAAGTTTCAAGCCTTTCGAACAGTGTTTTAAAAACCGGACCGGACCGGTCGAACCGGGAACCGGCCAGGTAACCGGCCTGATTCAATAGTTGGATCGGGAATGTCGTTGAACCGGTAAGAACCGGTAAAAACCGGAAAAACCGGCGGTTTTCTAAAACCGGTGGTTCAACTGTATTTTTTAATTTTTTTAATTTTTTAATTCAAAATTTTTAAATTTTTAAAAAAATATGCAATTTAAATTTTTTATTTATTTGGATTATTTTATTAAAATATTATATTTAAATAAAAAATACAATTAATTAATTATATTATTGACAAAGAAAATGTTGTTGATGCGGTTGATTTTGTAGATAATTTTGATATTGAAGAAGGATATTTTAATATTAAAATAATCTTTACTTCTTGAAACTAAATAGTAGATAATAAAATTATTTTGTTATAAATTATTCAATTATACTATGTTGCAATTATATTTGTAATTTTGTACTATTTTATTATATATGATACTTATATTTAAAATTTAAATTTAAATTATCAAATTGTAAATTTATTTATGATATGATATTTTTAAAATATTTAAAATTTAAATTTAAATTATCAAATTGTGAATTTATTTATGAAATGATATTTAAAAAAGAAATTAGTTCTAATTATATTTTGTAGAGATTGAGTCATCTGGTTCGACAAGTTTTATACCTATATCGTTTTGTTATAAAGGCCGGTTTAATCAACTGAGTTATCCGGTTTAATCCGGTTTAGTCATGCGGTTCGACCAGTGACCCAGTGGTTCAACCAATAAACCAGTGACCCACTACCTTCACCGATTTGATCTCCGATCCGATTTTTAAAACACTGCTTTCGAATGCCTTGCTCTCATGTCATTGCGGCGTGTGCACTTTTTCATCAAGATGCACTAGTACTTCTTTCTCCCATTTACAAGTCTGAGACCTTGCTCAATGTATACAACAATGCCTTCGAACCAGTAGCAAAATCAAATTATTGGCCTGCGTACGAAGGGGAAGTAGTTTGGCATAACAGTCAAATACGGAGAAATAAAAAGGGTCGTCCCAAGAGCAAACGTATAAAAACTAAAATGGACGACGTTGACAAACTAGAAAGAAAGTGTGGTATATGTCGTCAACCCGGACACAATCGAAAAAATTGTCCCCAACGTGCTACAAGCTCAACATCTTGAAATTTGTATTTAATTTATCTGCACTTTTTAATATTGTAACAAACCTTCTTCTTTTCATTAATAGCATTTCTTACAAACACCAATACGCAGACAACAAAATAAAAAATTACATGATTAAAACAACAACATGAAAATGACGCATCAACAACACAAAAAACACTATGCCAAAATTGACTTTAGACAGCGCTTATGCCCAAAGCGCTGCTATAGATTTTCAGAAAAATTAATAATTAAAAATTAAAGGAGAAGCGCTGCTAAAGGTATACTTTAGACAACGCTTCTTGTAAGCGCTGCTATAGGCCTTACCATAGACAACACTTTCTTTCCCTAAGCGCTGCTATAGGTTTTCAGTAAAATAAAAAATTAAAATATTAGAATAAGCGCTGTTAAAGGTTATACTTTAGACAATGCTTACTAAAAGTGCTTCTAAGGGTGTTATTCTTGGAAGCGCTGCTAAAGCCTAAAGTGCTGCTAAAGGTTATACCTTAGACAACGCTTTCCAGAAGCGCTGCTAAAGGCATTACTCTAAAAGCGCTGCTAAAGAGCTGCTAAAGGTAATACCTTTAGCAGCGCTGCCTTTGGTAATTAAAAAATTTCTTAATCCCTAAATTAATAATCAGATTTCCAGAAATCCCAATCGTACAAAACGAAACCCCACACTCAGAAATCTCTCCTGTTCATCTTCTTCTCCAACTCGTCTCCTCCCATTCAAGCTCGGTATCAACTCGCCTCATCACTCACAAACCTCTCTTCATCCTATCACCACTCCTTCCGTCCTCACTGTAGTCCAACCGTAGAATCCCAAAAATCCCAATCGTACGAAACGAAACCCCACCCAGAAATCGCTCATGTTCTTCTTCTTCTCCAACTCGTCTCCTTCCATTCAAGCTCGGTATCAACTCGCCTCATCACTCACAAACCTATCTTCATCCTATCGCCACTCCTTCAGTCCTCACCATAGTCCAACCGTGGTTCTTCCTCCGCACAACACCTCCACTGTCAGTTCAACAATCTCCACGGTCAGTTATTCAAAAGCAGAATTCCTATTGTTATCTCCACGGCTTAGTGTTCTGATTTATTGTTATCTAATAGCATTTCACGGTTTCGACGCAAATTCCTATTGGCTCTGCCGTTGAGGAACTTGAACTGCCGCTACATCACTAGCCTAACAACAGAAGCTTCATCTTCACGTCGATAACAACAAAAGCTTTTCTTCAGTAGATAATATTTCACATTGAATCTTCTTTTATGCTTACTGTAGATCTGTTATATGTGTACGTTTAGATTCGATGTCGATGCCATGTTTCGTGTGTCAAAATTGATGTTGAGATGAATGCATAATATTGTTGTTTGTTCTATTAGATAATGCATAGCTACTTAGGATACTTAGGCTGGTCTCCATGTGACCTTGGGTCCATTATCTATGTCAAAACTGAAAGAAAGAAACATAACACAACACTGGATCAGTGCTATTTAGGTTTTAACAAGATAAAAAAACATAACACTGAAAGAAGTTAAATCTGGTTTTATATGCACACACAAAATTGAGCAAAAACACGACAATTCAATATGTGGCGACCATGCATCTATTAATATAGTATACAGAGAACACTGTCACTATAAATTGCAAGAATTGGTAGTGATTGCTAATATTGAAAATTAATAGTGATGTAGATAGCCCATGTCTCCTATAAGTATTTACCTACCTAATTATATGAAAAATAAATGGATGGAAGAAAAACAAAAACTGGTCTCCCAATAGAAATACAAAATACATTACTCAAGTATTTCTAAGGAAGTCAACTTATAAATACCGTAGCTCGACTCCCTCTGAAACTTCTCAACCAAGTCAACTTATCTAAGGAAGAACATGAAGTTAGACAACTTGAGATGATGGTTCCAGTTGACGTTTAATGCATACAGGAGTTTGCTTATCGTGTGTGGATGAAGAATCAATGGAAAAATCTCCATGGACTTGAGAGAAATGTGAGATTCGAAATTGGAAGTTTGAGAGAAAATGGAATTTTCAGATTTGTAAAGAGTAGCCCCGTGAAAAATGGATGGTATTGGATTATGTAGTGGACTAATTCTAGGTTTAGACACAAGCAAGAAGTTTGGAAATGGACATTTTGGTCAGAAATCGGTTAAGGCTTCAAAATGCAGTAAATGACAATTTTGATTTAGGGACATAACGTGAAGATTTGGATCAGGTTTTAGGGTTGGATAATGTAGGTTTGGGTGAGTGGAATGAGCAGTTAAGGATAAAACTTCATGAGAAAGTTTAATCCACTATTTTGCAAATTCAATTTTGGCAATTGTTTTTTAGTAAAAATAAGAATATGGCAGCCCATGTGTTTGTCCAAATCTAGCAATGTTTTGGTGATTGTTTTGCACTGAATGATGGTCCAGGTGTAGATGAATGTGTACAAAATGTTTGAACATAATTAAGTGGAATACACGTATAAAAAACAAGAAGAAAAATATTAAACAACAAATCTAGGAATCAAAAATCAAAGAGGAGAATGTCGTCAAACCATAACAAAACATTATTCGATCACATAATTTCTAACTTAACTTAGAAGTCTTTTTCTTAGCATTAAAATTAACACAACTTTTTCTTTCTTATATAAAAAGAAATATTTTACACCAACGGTTATAACAACTATTTTGAAATATTAATGTGGGCCAAAACTTTGAAAACATAGAGAGGGAACAAACAAGTAATCTTAGGCCTCAATATTTTTAAGTTCGCATAAAAGCAAAGTTAGTCTTATTACTTTTTCTATGCTTTTTCCTTTTGTTGTTTTGTTCTTCTTCTTTAGTTTAACAAGTTTTCAAAATCATATGTTTAGCATGTTTCTTTGTTTATTTGTTTTACTAAGTTCAAATTTAAGTTTTGAATTTAGCATAAAGTGTTAGAATTTGAAAAATTGCTTTCGGTTCTCTCAAATGTGATGACCACTGAACTGGTACAGGGCGTGAAATGTATGAAAGAATTAAAGGGAATTTTGACTATGCTTTGTATTTTGAAATTTGAATTTGAAAATAAAAGGGATAAATATGGGATATGAATTTCATAGCAAGTAACACTTTGATTTTCTTAGTTCATAATTGATTTTCCTAATTAGTGTTTTTGTTTAACTTACGTAATAATTAAAACCATCGATAAAAAATGGATTTGTGCCAATCGATTGTCAAAAGAGTACGAGAATGGGGTATTAGAGTTCGTTAAGTTTGCTGTTGAACACGCTGAAGACCCGAATAGAATGAAATGTCCTTGCTTGGGTTTTTGTTATGTGGGTCGGGTTGACGCAGATGGATTGAAATCGCATTTACTGATGCGTGGAATTGATCGAAGTTATACGTGTTGGATATTTCATGGTGAGAAAAGCATCGAGAATGTTGAACCGGGGGTGAAAAGTAATGTGACCTATGTTTCATACGACAATGCCACAGATACATATGATTGTGATCAAGTCGATGAGATTGCAGAAGCACTTGAAGAAGATCTTCAGGATTGTCCCAAAATGTTTGAGAGGTTGCTAAGCGATGCGGAGAAACCGTTGTATAAAGATTGCCCCAAATTTACATGATTGTATGCGGTATTAAAATTGTACAACTTAAAGGCGCAGAATGGATGATTGGATAAAATTTTCACAGAGTTATTAGCCCTTTTGAGAGATATGCTTCCTGAGGATAATGTTCTTCCTAATCGAACCTACGAGGCCAAAAAACTGTTGTGCACTATTGGCATGAGCTATGAAACGATACATGCATGTCTAAATGATAGCATTTTGTTTCGAAACGAATATGCATCGTTGAATGAATTCCCTAAGTGAGATTTATCTCGATATAAGAAAAAATTATTTCCAGCGAAAGTCTTATGGTATTTTCCTATTATTTCGAGATTTAGATGCATGTTTCGTAGTGAAACCGATGCTAGACACTTGACTTGAAATGCAGATAAAAGAATTATCGATGGAAAGTTTCGACATCCGGCAGATGCTCCACAATGGAAGAAAATTGATAATGATTATCCTGATTTTGGAGGAGAAACAAGAAACCTTCGCTTGGCATTATCTACGGATGGAATGAACCCGCATGGTCTTCAAAGTATCTCACATTCCACATGGCTTGTGATTCTTATGATTTATAACCTACCTCCATGGCTATGTATGAAGCGCAAGTACATGATGTTATCTATGTTAATTTCTGGGCCTAAACAACCAGGGAATGACATATATGTATACTTGAAACCTTTAATCGAAGATTTGAAGATTTTGTGGGAGAACGGTGTGGAAGTTTATGATGGATATAGGAAAGAAAGTTTCAATTTGAGGGCGATGTTGTTTGGCACAATTAACGATTTTCCAGCATATGGAAATCTATCTGGGTATAGCATTAAAGGTGAAAAAACGTGTCCTGTCTGTGAAGATGGAACCGATACGATGCGATTGAAACTTTGTCAAAAGAATGTCTTTCTCGGTCATCGTAGATTCTTAAATTCTAAACATCAATATCGTGGATGGAGAAAAGCGTCCAATGGAGATACCGAGTGGGTGGAAGAAGAGGTCAATTTTGTTTGAATTTCCATATTGGAAATCTTTGTACGTAAGACATTTTCTTGATGTTATGCATATTGAAAAAAATGTATTTGAAAGTGTTATTGGTATGTTACTCAATATAAAAGGAAAGTCTAAGGATGACCTTAAATCAAGGGAGGACATGGTAGAGATGGGAATAAGAACTGAATTAGGACCCGTGAAGAAAGGAAGACGCACATATCTACCACCTACTACTTATACTCTATCTAGAAAGGAAAAGAAAATATTGTGTAAGTTTTTGAGTGAAGTTAAAGTTCCAGAAGGTTACTCCTCAGACATTAGAAGACTCGTGTCCATGAAAGACCTCAAGTTAAAGAGTTTGAAGACACATGATTTCCATGTCATAATGGAACATTTTCTACCAATAGGTATACCTTCTATTTTTCCAGAAAAAGTAAGAAGCGCTATAACTAAATTGTGTTTTTTCTTCAGGTCAATTTGTAGTAAGGTGATCGATCCTGAGATCTTACCAGTATTACAAAAAGAAATAGTTATTACTTTGTGTGACCTTGAAATGTATTTTCCTACATCATTTTTTGACATTGCGGTACATCTTATTGTTCATCTTGTGAAAGAGACACAATTGTGTGGACCAACTTATATGTGAAAGAGACACAATTTGTATGTTCTGCACAATGACAATGAGGTTGAGCCGTTTGTTGAAATGCACAAGGCTATACTCCGAGGTGAGAATCAAAGTAGAAATGAAAATTGGATAGTACGAGAGCACAATCAAAGTTTTATACAGTGGTTTAAGGATCATATATATTCAAAGTTTCATTCAGATCCCGCTTCAATATCAGACAGGTTGAGATGTTTGGCATATGGTCCAAGTTCGACTGTGTTCTCTTATAGAGGATACGCAATTAATGGATACACATTTTATACCAAAGAACAAGATGAGAAAAGTACTATGCAAAATACTGGTGTCACGGTGGTAGCTGAAGCAATGCACATTTCTAGTATGAAGGACTTAAACCCCAAATATGAAAATCTGTCATATTTTGGGGTTATCAATCACATTTGGGTGTTTGATTACGAGAAGTTTCAGATTCATATCTATGGTTGCAAGTGGGTACATAATAGTGGCATACGAATGGATAAGTCAGGGTTTTTGCAAGTGGGTCTTAATAGGGTGGGGTACAAAGATGAGCCTTTTATTCTAGCCTCTCAAGCTAAACAAGTGTTCTATGTCACAGACCCGAAGAGTACGAAATGGACTATAGTGCTTTTATCTAACAAAGTGATTGATGATAAAAGTGTAGATCAAGGTAATGTTGATGTTGAGAATGCGTCGTATATTAGAAACGATCGAGATGAAAATACTACAGCGGATGAATCATATATCAGAAAAGATCATGATGAGGGAATTTGGATCAATCCCTCCGTCTGCGTTCTTAAGAGACAAGTAATTTGCAATCCAACCGAGAAAAGAAAGAGATGTTAGTGAAAGAGGTAATATATATTCCTCCATTCTTGTTAACACTTAGCAAACTTCTAATAAATGATATATTTGTCATTTTATATACTCAATTGATATTTGTCATTTTATATACTCAATAGATATTTGGAATTATATATTTGGAATTAAATATTTTTCATTAGATACTAATGTTTTTCTTTATTACAGGTTAGATGGCTAGTAACGAGGAGCACCCACACGATGACTCTATTAATGATGGAGACAATGATGGAGGAAAATCCAGTAAGGGAGTGGAAAAAGAAATTAAAAGAGGAAAAACTATTATGAAGAATATCATTCGTGATAGAGATAGAGGTATAAAATACGATGTGCATTGGAGTCCAAATGACCAATTAATTGAGCCTAACGGTTCTAAATTGATAAGTCACATTGTTATAATTGTAAGGAGAGAAATTCCAATAACTTGTGATGAGTGGAGAGATGATAAGTTGGATGATGCTAAAAACAAAATCTGGAGTGAGATACAGGTACTTTAAATTATGTCTTTAAATTACGATTACTTACTTTAAATTATGTCTTTAAATTACTTATACTAACGCACTTTGTGTATGTTTTTTGTAGAGGTATTTCAACATTGATGACACAAGAAAAGATTATTGTCTTGGATTGGCCGGCAAAATACTAAGAGGGTTTAGAACATATTTAAACAGAAAATATCTTAGAGATGCCGAAATTTTTTGTTGTTGATGCAGAGCGTCCAATAGAATATGCAGATGTGATTTCACTTAAAGAATGAGATGTTTTTAAAGACAAACGGAAAACCCCAAAATTTCAGAGTGTAAGTGACGTAAATCGTCAAAGAGCATCATCTCCCGCATATCCATACAAAAAAGAGCGTTTGGGATATGCACGATTAGAACAAAAAATAGTAAGTATTTATAAATTGCAATGATATACTTGTTCATCAAGAGTTATAACTGAGCTTATTTTTTGTGTTAATGTGTAGTTAAAAGAGGAGAATAGTTCTGAAACATCTCTTTCGGAACATGTTTTGTGGAAGGCTGCCCATGTGGGTAAGGATGGAGTTTTTAAAGAAGATGTACAACAAATTTTTGAAAATTGCGTAAGTATAACATTAATTCTAATTAAATCAAAATTTTATTAACATATAATATTCATGTTTTTCCAATATTCATATGAATTTTAGGAGATTCTGTCTCAGTCTACATCTCCACCAGATGATTGCAGGAGCATACTTAGTCGAGCATTAGATGTTCGTAAGTATTCTGGTCGGGTGAGGGGTAAAGTACATGGGGTTACTCCAAGCTCCTTGAAAAAGAACAACCCAAAGACAAAATCTGCTAGCAATAAAGAACTGCAGGCAAGGTTGAATGCATTAGAAGCTGAAGTTCTTGAATTGAGGAAGGAAAAAGCAAGACAGTACCAGTCAGAAAGGGAAGCTTCGGGTGTTAAAGAAACTAGTGACATAGCTAGTGTCTATTGTGCTGTTAAACCAAGTATTCTCGAGGTAATTTCAAATATTAATATGAAATTAAATTAGTGTACTTTATTTAACTGACATATATACACATTAACGATGTCATATTTATTATTGATTTTACGGCATTTCACCTTGTCAACTCGTTTTAGAGACACCAACTTATCGCATGGTTGGCAAGGGAAAAGTCCATAAGACTCTGGGAGAAGTACTTCATCATAAACCCCTCCCTTCTGGATATTTAAAAGTGTCAATTGAAATTGCTTTAGAGGAGGGTGCGTTATTACCAACCCCAGATGAAGTTTCGGATGCAACATTGGTGGGAGAGGCAATAGGAGCGTTTGTTGCATAACCGTTAAGACTCGTTCGCATAGATGATGAGGTATAATTAAAACCGTTATGAACCTTTTAGTACTCAAATTTTTTACGTTTGTTTTACTTACATTTTTTTTGCATGGTAATGTTAGACTCCTACAAAACCCAAACCAAAAGATAAGGGGATTATGTGACACCCCGATTTAATTCAAATATTAAATAAGTGAGAATTAATTATTTAATTGATTAAAGTCTTAAATATTTAATTCATCTGGATTAATTGGATCATTTAATGAGGAAAGTTCTGGAGGTGTGCCGAGTAAACGGTGGGTGTGAGAGTAAAACACTCTACTAATTACTAAGTATTGATTAATTATTTTAATTGGAATATTAAAAAGAAATATAAAAGGAAAAGAAAGGAAAAAGAGAAGGTTTTTGGAAAAAAATCATTTCACGTAGAGTTGGAGAAAGAAGAGAAGAGAGGAAAAGCCGACGCCGAGAGAAACCGAAGGATCATCGCGAGGTAAGGGGTGATTTCGTTTGGTTAATATGTCTTATGGGTTTTGGGGATCAACTGGGTAATTGAGTATGTTAGGAAATTGAATTATAGGTTGAGATTATGAAACCCTATTTTGTGTCAGTGTGTGGAAAATTGATCATTAGTGTGTCAGATAACGAACAGGAATGAGTAAATTATGTTGGTTGATGTTAAAATGGTGTAAAATGGCTTTAGATTAGTGTTCCCAATATTACAATACATATTTGGAAGTTTAGAAATGATTATGGATGCATAAAGCTGTCAAAAATAGTAGATTTTACTGTTACAGGTCGTGGGAACCGGTTCTCTGTGGGGAGGAACCGGGTTCCAGTTATTAAAAATCAAAATCTGGGTATTTTTGTACATGGGAACCGGTTCCCTGTGGGGAGGAACCGGGTTCCCCATACAAAATCAGGAGACCCATTTTTAAAACGTGGGAACCGGTTCCCTGTGGGGAGGAACCGGGTTCCCCATACATTTTTCCAGGAAGCGTGTATTTTCAAATTGTGGGAACCGGGTTCTCCCAGTGAGGAACGGTTACCCGTATTTTTCAAAACTTCTAAAACTTCAAAATGCATATTTTCTAAACCGTAACTCCGATTCGAGTGCCGTTTTCGGCGTTATTTCTTAAATTTCAAATACTACCTTTTGGAAAGGAAAAATATTATTTTCTTAAAATTATTTTTAAAAGAGACGGGCTCCCGATTTTGAAGGTATGGATTAATTAAGGATAATGGGAAATTAATATGAACGGCCTGAGTGATCGGATGAGCACTAATGCTTATAATGTTGTGTTAATTATTCATTTTGATTGTATGTGATACATTGGTGATTGGAAATAAGTGAGTTATGTTGAGATCATAATCTGTGAGTTGGTTTAAATTGTTTGACAAGTTGAATGGAGATTGATGTTCATGTGATGTTCTTTTTCTTGTGGTTCATTTATGATCGTATTGGTAATTATGTGTTATCGTTATTGTATACCGTGATAGTCTTACCGATTGAAGTAAGCGTTTGGCATGTTTATGCTTTGTGATAATTTAATTCATGATTATGTTGTTATCATGTGATAGATTGGTATTGGCATTATATGGAATGATGTTGTTATCATATTCCGTTGAATTGATGTTGCATGCTTTTATTGATGCATGCATGAGCATTTGTTAAATTGGTTCATTCCCATTGTGTGGAAGCGAATCGGCGAGCCAACAGACTTACGGTTGGAGGTGGTGAGGCTAGATTCTTGACCCGTGGTTATGGGCGAATCATGGATTGGATTCTTGACTCGGTGGGCGAATCATGGATTACACCTTTCCACGAGTAAACGGAGCAGGGTGAACTCGGTTTCACGTGTTGGTACCACATGCATAGAGTCGCATTGCATATGGGATTGTAACATGATTGGATGGTTTCCAGTGTTGCAATTGCCATTGTTTGATATACACATGATCATAGTGTGAATTGTTTTGGTGAATTGATTATGACTTTATGTTGAGTAATGATTTAATATATTCGATTATTGTTGTATCTAAGAACGATAATACATATTATATTGAATTGAAATCTCACCCTTACTTTAACATTTCAGATCCGTGATTAGCCGCTTGGAGTTGGTGAGGATAGCTCTAGATTTGAGTTTAGTTAATCTAGTCCGCGTGTCAGTGTCGTGCTCTGGTAGATGTAACACTGGGGAAAACGATTGTTTGGGATCCTTTAACGGATATTTTGAATAGTTTTGATTTATGTTGATTTATTATCCTGGAATAACTATTGGATGATGTATTCAGGATCTTGGTTATGTTTTCATTTCCGCTGTTAAACATGACGTTGAGTATGATTTATTAAATGGATATTCTTCAGTGAAAGCATGACGCTGTTTGGTCAAATTTTTATGATTTAAATTGTGACGCCTCTTAATTGTGAATAAAACTCTGATATTAATTCTATAAAACGCGGGTATTTAGAAGGGGTGTTACAATAGTGGTATCAGAGCATAGTCGGTCGTTGTGACCAGTGTCTTAATGTCATTATCCCTTGGTACACGACAAGTGTGTACAACACTGTCGGTACTTGTTACTTTTCCTGATTGATTATTGCAGGGGTAGTGTGAAACTAAGTGGGGGAGAAGAGATGCTTCCCGGATATGTTCCTATTGTAAGTCATTGGTATGAGGTACTGCTTGGGAAGACAGTACGAGAGTGGTTGGAGCTGTTGGAATCGTTGGACCATGAGTAATAGTTGGAAGTGCAGAAAGGTGAGTACGATTCTGAGAACAGAAAGTGTTGGTAATGATGGTTTATACTTCAGTATGTTTATCGGATGTCTATTGACAAATTGAGGACTTGATCACCCTTAATCTCTTGTTGATAGTAGACGAAATCATATTGGATGGTATATAATTGTCTTGCTATCTAATTGGGACATAAAGTGATGGGTATGGATGAAGCTTGGTACAAGCTTGGAACCATATGAGTTCGAAGGCTCTAATAAGGATAATGAATTGAGATGGATGGTTAGAGTTGCGTAGATATTAATGATGGTGCTGTGGTATTTATGTTGTATTCTTCGACGGAAGTGAAAAGAGAATCTAAGAGCGATGAATTACCAGTAGTGAAGAATTGTCTTGAGATTATTCCGAGTAAGTTGGATTGCCAGTGGTGGATGAATTTCGAGGTGTTTCCGAGACGCGGTGAAATTCCGCCGAGAGTGGAGGAAATTACTATAGATTTGATTCCGGAACTAGTCAGTGTCGGGCGCCGTATCGCATGTCGGCATCTGAGTTGTCTGAGTTGAAGAAACAGTTGGAAGAGTTAGGTGTGAATTCTAATGTTCCCTGAGAATAATAGCGACTCATCGTTGAGCAAGATGTTGGATTAGCTTGAGGCTACCCTTGGGTTGAATGTTTGAAGTAAACCAAGTGATTATGAGTCGTTTTGATGAGTCGATGCATATTCTTGGCCTGGAAGATATTTGGCGATTGAGAAGAATGACTCTTAGAAGATGAAGCTGGTGTGATGGGAATGTTGCAACGCTTCCGGTTGATCGTGAAGTTGTCGGTGTGAGTGACCTCTTTGTGTTCTTGAAAAGATTAATTGTGTCAGTGGTTGATATAAAGTATGCAATGATGTGAATTGGTTATTGGAACTGTAACTTAACGAAATTAATCATGGTGAATGATGTGTGTTGCGGTATGTTGAAGTTAGAATCTCAAATTTTGCGTTCTATGATGTTTTAGGATTTTTCACTCTCACAAGGTGAGAAATCGATTACCTATCATAGGAATTGATTTCAAGTCGACAAAGATTATTTTTCGAAAACTTGTAAAATCCATAATTGGAGTTTTGGATGTCCGATTTGAGTTTCGCTTGAAGTGTTGGAAAGAGGATGTGATGAACTTTGTTTTAAAATGGTTCCAGACCTGTAAGTAATTTATTTATCGTGTAATGATGGTTGAGGAGAGTCGGAGTCGTTGTTAATGTTGTTCTGGGTACAAAACTTATTTCTATGACACCGTACAAGACGTCAACTTTAGATATAGAAAATTGAAGAAGCTATTGGAAGGTGCTCAGAGAAATAGATTTGTAAAACCAAGTGTATATTGTTTTGGGGTTCTGATTTTGAGGAAGGATTCCAAGAGTGGAAGAGGAGGTTGACTAGTGCTCCGATTTTAATTTTGCCGAATCCGAAAGAGTCCCTTGTTATGCATTATGATGCGTCATTGATGGGTTTAGGTGGTGTGTGATGAAGGATAAGCAGGTTGTGGCTTATGCTTCGAGACAATTGAAAGTGCATGAAGGGAATTATCCGACCCATGATTTGAATTTGGTAGCCGGTGTATTTGTTTTGAAGTTATGAAGGCATTATCTGTATGGTTCACGGTTTGAAGTGTTCAGTGATCATAAGAGCTTGAAGTATCTCTTTGATCAGAAAGAGTTGAACAGGAGGCAGAGAAGATGGTTAGAATTTCTCAAGGATTATGATTTTGGTTTGAATTACCATCCTGTTAAGGCAAACGTCGTGGCAGATGCGTTGAGCAGGAAATCCTTGCATATGTCGATGTTAATGGTCCGTGAATTGGATTTAGTGGAACAATTCAGAGACTTGAGTTTGGTATGTGAAACTACTCCGAATAGTGTGAAGTTGGGCATGTTGAAGCTGACTAGTGGTATCTTGGAAGAGATTCGAAATGGACAGAAATCTGATGTTGGTTTGGTGGATAAGCTGACATTGATTAACCAAGGTCAAAGAGGCGAGTTCCGAGTTGACGAGAATGGCGTTATGAGACTTGGTGATAGAGTGTGTGTTCCGGAGGTCGCTGAGATTAGGAAAAGTATTTTGGAGGAAGGACACCGTAGTGGGTTGAGTATGCATCCCGGTGCTACTAAGAGGTATCATGATTTGAGGAAATTATTTTGGTGGCTTGGAATGAAAAAGGAAATTACCGAGTTGTGTATGCGTGTTTGGTTTGTCAGAAATCCAAGTTGAACATCAGAGGTCGTCGGAATTGATGGAACCGTTGTTTGTTCCGGAATGGAAATGGGATGGAATTTCAATGGATTTCGTGTCTGGTTTGCCGAGGACGAAGAAGAACTGTGATTCTATTTGGGTTATTGTCGACCGATTGACAAAGTCTGCTCACTTTATTCCGATAAGAATGGATTATCGATGGAGAGCTTCGCGTAACGTATGTTGAGAAGATTGTGAGTTTGCATGGTATTCCGCCTAGCATTGTGTCGATAGAGATCCGAGGTTACGCCTAAGTTCGGACAGATTGCAAAGCTCGGTACTAAGTTACGATTGAGTTCCGCGTATCATCCGCAGACAGATGGTCAGACGGAGAGGACGATTCAATCGTTAGAAGATTTGTTGAGAGATTGTGTGTTAGAGAAAAGTGAAGCTTGGGATAGCTATTTGCCGTTGATAGAGTTTACCCACAACAATAGTTTTCATTCGAGCATTGGTATGGCTCCATTTGAGGCATTGTATGGTAGGAGATGTCGGACACTGTTGTGTTGGTATGCATCTGGAGGAAGTGCAATGATTGGACCAGAGATAGTTCAACAGACTTCAGAAAAGATTAAGACGATTCAGGAGAAGATGAAGGCTTCTCAGAGTCGTCAGAAAATTTATCATGATAAGAGGAGGAAATGTCTTGAGTTTAGTGAAGGAGATCATGTGTTCGTGCGAGTTACTCCGATGACTGGTATCGGTCGAGCTTTGAATGTCAAAGAAGTTGACTCCGCGCTTCATTGGTCCGTTTCAGATTTCCAAGAGAGTTGGGAAAGTCGCTTATCGAATTGCTTTACCGCCGTCGCTTGCGAATTTGCATGATGTTTTCCATGTATCTCAGTTGAGGAGGTACATTGCGGATCCGTCTCATGAGATTCAAGTAGATGATGTCCAGGTACGAGATAATTTGACTGTTGAAGCAGTGCCTGCAAGAATTGAGGATCGAAAAGTGAAGCAATTGCGAGGTAAAGAGATAGCACTGCACGAGTAGCTTGGGAGGACCACCAAGGAAATGTCACTGGGAGCGGAGAGTCGATGAAGGACTCATATCCCGAACTTTTCGTCTAAGGTATGTTTTCGAGGACGAAAACTCTTTTAGTGGGGGAGAGTTGTGACACCCCGATTTAATTCAAATATTAAATAAGTGAGAATTAATTATTTAATTGATTAAAGTCTTAAATATTTAATTCATCTGGATTAATTGGATCATTTAATGAGGAAAGTTCTGGAGGTGTGCCGAGTAAACGGTGGGTGTGAGAGTAAAACACTCTACTAATTACTAAGTATTGATTAATTATTTTAATTGGAATATTAAAAAGAAATATAAAAGGAAAAGAAAGGAAAAAGAGAAGGTTTTTGGAAAAAATCATTTCACGTAAAGTTGGAGAAAGAAGAAGAGAGGAAAAGCCGACGCCGAGAAAACCGAAGGATCATCGCGAGGTAAGGGGTGATTTCGTTTGGTTAATATGTCTTATGGGTTTTGGGGATCAACTGGGTAATTGAGTATGTTAGGAAATTGAATTATAGGTTGAGATTATGAAACCCTATTTTGTGTCAGTGTGTGGAAAATTGATCATTAGTGTGTCAGATAACGAACAGAATGAGTAAATTATGTTGGTTGATGTTAAAATGGTGTAAAATGGCTTTAGATTAGTGTTCCCAATATTACAATACATATTTGGAAGTTTAGAAATGATTATGGATGCATAAAGCTGTCAAAAATAGTAGATTTTACTGTTACAGGTCGTGGGAACCGGTTCTCTGTGGGGAGGAACCGGGTTCCAGTTATTAAAAATCAAAATCTGGTATTTTTGTACATGGAACCGGTTCCTGGGGGAACCGGTTCCCCATACAAAATCCAGGAGACCCATTTTTAAAACGTGGGAACCGGTTCCCGGGGAGGAACCGGTTCCCATACATTTTCGTGAAGCGTATTTTCAAATTGTGGGAACCGGTTCTCCCTGAGGAACCGGTTACCACTGTATTTTTCAAAACTTCTAAAACTTCAAAATGCATATTTTCTAAACCGTAACTCGATTCGAGTTTGCGTTATTTCTTAAATTTCAAATACTACCTTTTGGAAAGGAAAAATATTATTTTCTTAAAATTATTTTTAAAAGAGACGGGCTCCCGATTTTGAAGGTATGGATTAATTAAGGATAATGGGAAATTAATATGAACGGCCTGAGTGATCGGATGAGCACTAATGCTTATAATGTTGTGTTAATTATTCATTTTGATTGTATGTGATACATTGGTGATTGGAAATAAGTGAGTTATGTTGAGATCATAATCTGTGAGTTGGTTTAAATTGTTTGACAAGTTGAATGGAGATTGATGTTCATGTGATGTTCTTTTCTTGTGGTTCATTTATGATCGTATTGGTAATTATGTGTTATCGTTATTGTATCGGTGATAGTCTTACCGATTGAAGAGTAAGCGTTTGGCATGTTTATGCTTTGTGATAATTTAATTCATGATTATGTTGTTATCATGTGATAGATTGGTATTGGCATTATATGGAATGATGTTGTTATCATATTCCGTTGAATTGATGTTGCATGCTTTTATTGATGCATGCATGAGCATTTGTTAAATTGGTTCATTCCCATTGTGTGGAAGCGGTGAGCCAAGACTTACGGTTGGAGGTGGTGAGGCTAGATTCTTGACCCGTGGTTATGGGCGAATCATGGATTGGATTCTTGACTCGGTGTTCGGGCGAATCATGGATTACGCTTTCCACGAGTAAACGGAGCGTGGGTGAACTCGGTTCACGTGTTGGTACCACATGCATAGAGTGCATTGCATATGGGATTGTAACATGATTGGATGGTTTCGTGTTGCAATTGCCATTGTTTGATATACACATGATCATAGTGTGTTTTGGTGAATTGATTATGACTTTATGTTGAGTAATGATTTAATATATTCGATTATTCGTTGTATCTAAGAACGATAATACATATTATATTGAATTGAAATCTCACCCTTACTTTAACATTTCAGATCCGAAGTGATTAGCCGCTTGGAGTTGGTGAGGATAGCTCTAGATTTGAGTTTAGTTAATCTAGTCCGCGTGTCAGTGTCGTGCTCTGGTAGATGTAACACTGGGGAAAACGATTGTTTGGGATCCTTTAACGGATATTTTGAATAGTTTTGATTTATGTTGATTTATTATCCTGGAATAACTGTTGGATGATGTATTCAGGATCTTGGTTATGTTTTCATTTCCGCTGTTAAACATGACGCTGTTTGGTCAAATTTTTATGATTTAAATTGTGACGCCTCTTAATTGTGAATAAAACTCTGATATTAATTCTATAAAACGCGGGTATTTAGAAGGGGTGTTACAGATTACGCGGCCAATGGAGTCAGTGGCATCAAAAAAACAGGTACAACACAATTATATGATATTTATGCTTAGATAATGTTAATTTTTCATCCTATACTTGACCACTCTAATTTTATGATATTTAGATTATTCCTGCTAAAGAGATTGAAGCTGTAAGTAGGGGTAAGGAGCCTGTAATTAGCAACATTCCCACAAAAATAAAGAGTGTTTCTAAGAGGACCGGGGCTAGAAAGAAAACTAATTCACAGTATAGGTCGTGCCTTCAGACATATATAAGCTTCACAACTATTTCGCAAGGTGATACTTCTCTTATACCCCTGGATGAAGGGATTTATGGTTCTGAAGGCATGACAACAATTGGTAAGGAGGATTTGGAACAAGTTTTTGGACACTTGACATTAGGCATCAATGTTATCAATACATACATCAGGTATACTCCAATCAACTTTGTTTAATTAATTGCAGAATTTATTTACTCATTTCAATGAATAATTAATGTTAATGATGTTTTTATTTAAGGTTTCTGTATGACAAGTTGATTTGCCCGCATGGATTGGAGTCCAGATTCACTTTCATAAATCCCAACGTTGTCCACGCAGGGTCAATCATCTCAAAACCAGATGAAGTAATAGCATTTGTACTCAGTTTATTTATGGCCAGCAAAGATACAGAAAAATTATTCTTTTTACCATATAATACTAGCCACAAGTAAGATTTTCATTTTAAATTTCCTCTATTATAATTTTTTCGTTTTTTAACGTTGTGTAGAAAATTTCCATCTAAACTTTGTTTAATATTCCAGTGGACACTGGTTATTGGTTGCAATTAATCCTGTGAGAGAAATTGTATATTATCTGGATTCATTGGACAATGATTGGACAACATACCCAGATATGAAGAAGACGATTGACACGTAAGTGAGATTGTTCTAAAATATTCCTGTGTATATTTAATTATTTATGTGCGATAGTTCTAAATATTCGTTATTATTTTATTATAGCATTCTACAAAGTTTTCGAGCACAAAGAGATATTCAAGTACCAAGGAGTAGAGTCAACAATATTTCTTGGATCAAAGTGGAAGTATAGATTTTCACAATTTTGATTATATAGCGATGATACTTGATAAAACAAGTTAAGGTGTATATCTTGATGTATATCCGTATTTTCTTTCCATGTGTAGTGTCCTCGTCAGCGCAATGGTGTAGATTGCGGTTATTTTATGTTGAGGTTTATGAAAGAAACTATTCTTTTGGACCGATTAGAGATTCCATCCACGGTATGAATTTCTAACTTAGGAATTATTTTAATATTTCTCATAAAATGACTTAGTATTTTAATTAAATCATACTATGTTATATTATTATGTAGTACTTTGATGAATTCAAGTGTGCTTATTACTCAAAAGATCAATTAGATGAACTTATGGAGGATTGGTGTCAATTTGTTATGGAGTTGAGAGTTTTATTATAAGGTATAACTTTGAGTTTTGAGAATATAATATAAGTCGTTATAGTTGTGTTACAATATTATTGTTTTTGTTGTTGTTATTTGGTAACTTGTATGAATTTCGATTTTTTGATTTTGTTTCAGGTTATATAAGTGCAGATCGACGTAGAAGATAGAGTTATTTTGTAATTCATTGTTGATTTTGTTTCATTGTTGTATATATTAATGTTGTTGTTGTGTATATTATGCAAAAAAGGATTGAAGATGTATATTGATGTATATTGACGTATATTGATGTTGTTATAATATTGTTTCATTGTTGTATATTGATGTTGTTGTTGTTTAAAATGTTATATTGAAACTATAAATTCTGGTGCAAAAATGGTGAGATTAAATTTGATAGACAGCATTTTGTTTTAAATGAAAAAAAATAATAATAAGGAAAAGCGCTGCTAAAGAGGGGGGGGATAGACAGCGCTTTTAATGAGAAGCACTGTCTAAAGTGATTGAAAAAAAAATTATATTAAAAAATAATAAAGAAAAGCGCTGCTAAAGGGGGGAATAGACAACGCTTTTACCAAGCGCTGTCTAAAGTTCCACATTAAAAGCGCTGTCTAAAGTGTAAGCGCTGCTAAAGAGGGTACCTATAGCAATGCTTTTCAGGAAAAAGCGCTGCTAAAGGGGGTACCTATAGCAGCGATTTTGAAATTACATAAGCGTTGTCTATACCTTTAGCGGCGGTGGTTTTAGCAACGCTTTTAAGCGCTGTTAAAGGCATAAAAAAGCGCTGTCTAATCCCTTGTTTGGTATAGTGAAATTATTTAAGACACTACAACCGTCAAAACAATTTCATCGGAACCATACATCATCGCAATAACGTCGACGTCTGTTTTGACTTCCTCTAACCAAATTCGAGGTTGTCCAGTTGTGAAGTTCATGGTTGTTCTCTTCCTCTGGATCTTTCTAATTTCTTCACCAACTTCTATTTCTCCCTCTAACCAACACATCAACTCTTTTTTCAGTTTGACCATGGTAAATATGTGCCAAAATTTCATTTTCATTGGAGATTTGGAGACCGAGAAAACAACGTATCCATCTCTGGTATTGATGTATGAAGATGTCATGATAGAAAAATAAGAGAGAATATGAGATGAGAAGTTGGAAAAATGTGAAAAATGAAAGAGACATGGGTGTTTATTTATAAAAAACACAAATACACGTAGGAGCCATCTGAAATGACTCCTACATGTAACCTACATAAGGGAGGCGCCATCTGGGATGACTTTTACATGAGGAGGCGGCAAGTGGGGTGACGCCTACATGCATTTTTTAAATGCAGAAGCCATCTCAGATGACGGCAAGTGGGGTGACGCCTACATGCATTTTTTAAATGCAGAAGCCATCTCAGATGACGCCTAAGTGTTATTCGGTCCTGAAAGTTGGTTATTTGCGTAAAAAAATTTAAAAGTTGATTATTTGAATATTTTTTTTTAAAAGTTGATTATTGCAAAACAAAATTCTAGAGAATTATGATATCAATATTTGCACAGATTTAAAACAAATTAAAAGAGCATTATGGAAAACCTAAATAGAAGGCTAAAATTTTGTTTGAAAATATAATATTAGTAAATATTGCAAATTTAAAGCCTCGAGGCTAAATTAATTAAAAAGAATATAAAAGGTATATGCTCCAAATTTTAAAAAGTATTATTTTCCTAAAAGGTTATATATTGCTTCCTTATTTCAAATATTTATATAGAAAAACAATTTTTCATATAAATGTTTGGATAAAAAAGAGTGAAAAAATGAACCAAGTAACAAAAATATAAATTGTTTTTCAAATCAAACATAACTAAACTTTTAATACATTTACTTGTACTGTTTGAGTGCTTCTTTGGAACTTCATATTTGAAGATTAGAGTTTGTTTCAGGTAGCTGCATAGTGCTTGACCAAATATTTCTGTTTTCAAGTGAAGGGAGAGAAAATATTGTCTGCTGAGAAACTAAATCTCTGTTATGAGAATTTGATTCCAACATCAAGGAATTGTCATGCCTATTAATCTCTGTAGAGCCATTGAATGTAGGCAAATAATCTCCAACTTCACTAAGAGAACTTGTTCTTGAATAGGATGCATCTGAACTTCTACCTCTGGCTGTCAATATTAGCTTGTAGGTTTTCCACACTGCTAATTCTTTTTAGATATAGTCTATTTCTGCAAATATTTCCAAAAACTTGTTAGATTTTCTTAAATAAAAACATTGTTGTCAAATGCATAAGAGTATTTGACAACATTGTGATAAATACCTGGAGATGGCTACCCACATTCTCCTTTGTAAGATTTTCAAAATTCATTAAGGGAAGAATCTTTCTTGGCATAGCTTCTGCAAACAAAATATCACAGATGAATTTTCTTAGAAAAAGAGGCAAACAACAGTTGATAAAGAAAAATAGATTTTAATTGATAAAAACTTTAAGTGTAAAGAACTTATTATCAATGCCTAATTGATTCACAGCAACAACAAACTTGTGATGTAGTCATAGATTTTAATTGATTCAATGCCTAAAGAATACGTACATATTACAGGAAGATCCATTCCAACAAGCTCAAGCAGATTGAATCCATCGATGTCTGGGATTTGAACACTAGTCATTAACAGGTCAAAATTGTTTTTGTTTTCTCTCAACAAGTTCAGCGCTGTTATTCCACTTTGAGCAATGGTCACTACAACAAACAACCATAAAATTAATATAAGTTATATAACTATGAACGATTCAATACAACTTTTTTCTAACCCTAATGAAAATAAAACATACCATTGTAATGACACTGTTGGAGAAGTATCTTCAAATTCTTGAGACATTGTATGTCTTGTTCAACAACCAGAACACGCATTCCGATAGGAAATTGATCTCCAACCATCGTGATTTTATTGCACTCCAAAAGATGGAATACGGTGATTTATGATATTTCTCTTTAGATCGTGATTTTATTGCACTCCAAAAAGTTATGAGAAGGAATAATCCTTAATTTGATATATTAGGGCAAAGCTGAGAATGAAGTGATACAAAAAGGTGCTTTTATAGTTGTTGTCTTAAATTTTATTTTCAACGAGTATATCTTTCTATATCTTTTTATGCAATAAAAAATCTTTCTACTATTTTTGTTTAATGATTTTATATTTTGAAAAATCTTTTATAGTTCTTGAAAAATTTGTATTTTAAATCTTTTCTTAAATATCTTACCGTGATATACTCACCACATCTAAAAAACTTATCTTTGATTTATTTATTAGTAAACTTAGATTTATTCTTTTTATATTTAAAATTTAAAAATAGTTAAAATTTTGTCTAATATAACAAAATTATTAATCAAAGAAAATAAAGTTGTGAGTTTTAAAAAATATTTTGTCTAATATAACAAAATTATTAATCAAAGAAAATTATTAATATTTTAAAAATAAAGGTTGTGAGTTTTAAATACCATAACAATTCTTTAACATGTAAGATTATGATATATACTCTTTCCGATCATCGGTGACATCAAATCTTCATCTATTTAAACATATAAAATCTAAAGTAGTTGAAAAAATCACATATTAGAATTATAACCCCGCGCGATGCGCGAGATTATTATTATTTTCTACCGTTCATATTTATTATCTAAAAATATTGTTGTTATTGAAAATATAAGAGTTAGTTGATTTATAATAATTAAACTCTCTTTTAATCTTATTCAATTACACAATAAGCTTATAGATAAATAAAAATAAAATGTTATAATTGTTAGAGTTATGACAAACTTGCATTATCAATGGAAAAGATGAAAGTAAGATTGCAAGAAGTTCTGAAAGAATGAGTCAGAAGTTTTGGAGGAAGAAGACCAGAAGTTGTGAGACTATCAAGCCAGAAACTCTAGAGGAAGTGATTCAGTGTTTCTATTACAAAAGGAGTTTTACATCATACACTGACACTCTCTCATAGGCACCTATATATAGCCATAGATCAATGGATAAAATGACTTACTAAGAGTGCAAAGATATTGTAGACAAATGACTCATAAGCCCATTATACAATAAACCACTAAGCCCATTATACACTAATACTCTCCCTCAAGGTCAGTGGGGAGACATGGATTCTTCAGTGACCTTGCAATCTGGAACAACAACAACTTTGAGTTTGCTCTTGAGATCTTTGAACGCAGAGCTGGAGAGAGGCTTAGTGACCATGTCAGCTAGTTGTGCACACTACAACACTTAGCCTCTCCAACAACAATTGAAAAGCGTTGCCAGAACTCTGAAAATCGTTGCCTAAATAAATAGGGGACGTTTTCTAGGCGTCTCCTGTGCGAGCGTTGCCTATTGTTTGAGGCGACGTTTTTTTATGTTTTTTGGACACACTTTTGAAAAACGTCACCTATAGAAAAGGAATAGGGGACGATTATTTACGGCCTCTGAGACAACGTTTTTTAAGTGTTGCCAAATTCGGCTACAATTAACAATCGTTGCCTTAAACCTGAATCAGGAAGATCGTTTTTGAAGTGTAGCCATAGCTTATAGGTTGTTGTTTTATAGTGTCCACATAAAATATACAATTTTGCAATTATTATCAAAATAATATAGTCAATAATAATTGGCTTCAAAAATAATATTGATTATATAACTTAAACCATACATCCATAAAAGTTGTAATATAATAAAATCGAGTTCAAACTTTAATTCAAGATATAGTATATAGAGTACATAGAAACCTTACAAAACAAAGTGCTACAACAATAATTAAGTACAGACCAACGAAAAAGTAACATTAATGTTTGCATTTAAACAAAAAATGGCATATGTAGAACAAATTTTTGAACTGATACTAGAGACGTGTGGATTGTGATCACCTAGTTCACATTTCTCAGGTTATATCTACACTGCTTATCAAAAATACATTACCCGTGTAGGAGAACTGGCAGGAATTGCGGTTGGAGCAACTGTGATGCTCAATATACTCATAGCAGGGTATGTCTAAGTTCAAACTCACTTCTCACTCTCAAATTCTCCACTTACCGTGTAAATGAATCATGTAAATGAATCATGTAAAGAAGAGAAATGAATCATGTGAACAATTAAAAAAACTTCCAAACAGTCTCTTAAACTAAATGTCAACAAGAGTACAGACCCGCACATACTCTTCCTTCCTAGTTTTTTCCGACAGTTTCACATTCTTCCTTTCCATCCACCACTTGTGATCACGAGTTTCCGCTTGCTCAATATCAAACTCATCAGAATTGCATCAAACCATGCCTTTGCATCACTCAACGGTTGCAGCCCTGCATCAATGCAAATAAACCAAAAATCAACGCTAATGAGGAAATAATAAACATGGCTAGTTTCATATTACCAACAGGGGGAATACATTCTCCATAGACCTAAGAAAATGCAAATTCATCAATTTTTAAGGTAGAGATCAAATCATTCTTAATAAATAACCTTCATTTATTGTATCCATTAATCATCAAAATCCCAGAATTGATACTCAACAGATCCTATAAATATTAAAAGGTAACTCGAGTTTTTTCTTATAGCCATATATTCTATATATATAATGGAGAAAAATCGTCTTAATTTAAGATACTTACAGCATAAACTCGAAATAAATGGTGTCCAAAGATAGATATTCCTCGCAGATACTTCAAACAAGGCAAAAAGAAGAAATAATGAGTTTCTGAACATAAAATAATTTAATAAAGTTTCAAATCCCATGACCTGTTTATAAATTAAGCAGTAACTTTAGAACCAGTGATTGGTGCTGCATTACTCACCAGAGTGAATAATAGAATTAGTGTTATTTGTGGAACAAAAATTTCCAAGCAAATACCAGCTTGTTGAAAACCGTAACTGAAGGCAGTCGGGTACCAAAGTAAACATGAATAGATAAAAAAACGAGCATTTATAATGACTAATTTCGGTGCTAAATACACAAACGAGCTCCCTTGAACTAAAAGCAGTCGGGTACCAAAGTAAATGTGTAGTATAGTCGTGATTCCAGAAAGAAACAACATTGTGGAAATTACGGTAGCAGTATCTTTCTGTTATTAGTGAATAATAATGTAAATGTGAATAGATAAATAACTCGAAGAGCTATCAATTATCATAAACAATAGCATACACTTACATCTGTTCCACCCATGACCGGTACCATGACAATGGGATCAATACAAGTGAGCCAGCCAATGATAGATAGTGTTGTAAGCCATAATAGATAAGAGATACTACAGTAAATAATATCGAATCAAGTCAATTCAAATAAAACTAGTACGTTACTCATTGTGTACATAAAACAATCAAATCAGTTTGGACATTTCATCAAGCATGTGGGGAATAAGCACGAAATGGTAATAACGACAATAATTCTCGGTTAATTCGCAAACCAGCCTGAGTATAATAATTAATAGCAACTAAGTAACACAACAATAACAAATCAAAAGTAAAATATAAGCAAATAGAAGAAAAATTTGGGTGAGGCATTTTATCGAATACCTTGTGAGCAAGATCGAAAGCTTGCATTTTCTTCTCCTCACCACTTCAACCGGTAAGCACTCCTCCATTCTAAGCATTTCACGATCCAATTCGAAAACAGAGGTAACGTAAGTCATAAAATTGAATCAAAACGAAACCCTTATTGGAGAAGAATTTAGGGCTCGCTTGGAAGTTTGAGAAAGAAGACTGTACCTGGTAATATCTCGCTCGAAAACGACTGCTTGATAGTGAACTTAGTGGTTCTTTGGCGGCGAACTAAGGTTTTCAAGAGGAAGAAGAGGGGCTTGTGAAGTCTGAGTTTACAAAATGTTAAAAATTAACTTTTCTACTTCTCAAAATTCTGAATGTACACAACAAACTGTTTGCAGTAAATACCTTAACAAAACGCACACATATTCAAAACAAACATACTATAACAGTAACAACCAGCAAAAAACCATTTCACTTACAGCCCATGTGAAAAGCAAGGTGACATCTGCTGTTGTTTTGCCCAAATTATTCAGCTGTATCAAATGCAATTAACTGATTATCATTAACCCTGTATCAAATGCAATTGACTGTATCAAACAACCATCAAAACACTCAGATTCAACTCAAACATAATCAATAGCAAATTAACATACCTTTTCACCAACACGGCGGACGACGTGGACGAAAGCAGTTGGACGGTGAACGGACGAGGAACGGACACGAACGCAGTTGGACGGCGAACGGACATGAACGCAGTTGGACGGCGAAAGTCGAACTGACGACGAACGGACGAGGAACTAACGAACTGACGAGGAATGGACACGAACGAACGGAGTGACGAACAACACGGCGGAGGGTGTGGACGAAAGAGGTCCGAGTCGGAGCGGATGAAGGACGGAGCGGATGAGAGCGCGACACTGTTAGCTAGGTCGGCGGTGGAATGTGTGAACGAGGAAGAAGGAGAATCGATAGCTCGCGGGTTTTGTTTTCCTTTTCTGCTTGTTTTCTTTTTTTAATTTTTAATTTTTTTTAATAAGACTGGCAATTGAGAGGATTAATGAAAAATAATTAAAATTCCTATGTCTTAGAAATTTTTTTATTTTCTGTTTAATGAAAAATATTTGTTTAGAATGTTTAGAGAAATATTTGTTTAGAATATTTGTTTAAATTTGTTTAAATATTAGTTGAAAAATATTTTCTGTTTAAATATTTGTTTAGAATGTTTAAAATATTTGTTTAAAATTTTTTATTTTTTGTTTATAATTATGTGTTAGAAAATTTTTAATATATATATATTAATAATGTTTAGAGAAAAATATTTGTTTTTTAGTGTATAAGTTTTGGAGGGAAGATTGCCACCAAAAATTTGATAGTGCTAAAAAAATTTATACAACATTTCAGAAATGTAGCCTTTTATTAGAACTAATGTAACAATCTAAAAATGTCCCCAAAAATATTTTTGGGGACAATTGTCAAACATTGCTAAAAAAAATAATATTTTAACGCTCTAAAATCGTCCCCAAAAGCAGTTGAGGGCACAATTAACAACCGTTGGCAAAAAAATAAAAGAGTATCGCTCCATAAACGTCCCCTAAAGTGTTTTAGGCAACAATTATCAAGGGTTGCAAACATATTTTTGACAACAATCGTAAATTGTTGCCTATATGAATTTAAGGCAACAATTTTTACCTGTTACCTAAAAAAGTGTTGCCAGAGACAACAAATGTTGTAGTGGCAGAAGCTGGTACATGCTGAATGCGAAGTTTATTGGTCACAACTCTCTCACGAACAAAATGAATATCCAACTCAATGTGTTTAGTTCGAGCGTGCAACACATAATTATGACTGAGTAAAACAACACTAAGATTGTCATAGAGTAGAGTAGGGGGAAGCATTTCACTTGTAGCTTACTGAGTAGGGATTGCTGTGACACCCCAAATAATTCAATTATTAAATAATTAGAATTTTAATTATTAATTTAATTAGAAGTTATTAGTATTTTTGAATTATTGGATTTAATTAATTAATTAAATAAGAATGGAAGTGTCGGAGTGTGAGGATAAAATACTCTACCTATTCTAATTATTATTTTATATTATTGGAATAATAAAAGGAATAAAATAAAGGAAAATAAGGAAAAGAGAAGGAATTGGGAAGTTTTCACACGTGCATTGGAGAAGAGAAAGAAAAAAAAGCCAAAGGTGTCGGAATTCGAAGAATCCATAAGGTAAGGTGTGATTTCGATTAATTACTATGCCTTATCGGTTTTGAATTTAATAGGATTGATCATAGCATGTTAAGAATCTCAATTTAGTATTTCTAGGTTTGAAGGAATTATTCCAATTGATGTCGAATTGTGTAGAATTGATTAATTTGCATGATATAGGATCGTTAGGAATGATCAGAATATGTTATGTTGCATGTTACTACTGTTGGTTGAGTGATTATACTGCCTTGGGATGTCTGGACTCGATTGGGATTGATAGGAACTTGGTTTGGATACATACTGCTGTCAAAATGCATATTTTTGGTTCTGCAGGTCGTAGGAACCGGTTCCCATATGGGAGGAACCGGGTTCCTGGTACAAAAACCAGGGAGGATGCATTCTGGGATATTGGGAACCAGTTACTCCTGGAGAGGAACCGGGTTCCCAATTAAAATTTTTCAAGGAAAACCATATTTTTCTGTGGGAACCAGTTCCCTGTCTGGAGGAACCGGGTTCCCCATATATTTTTCCAGAGAGCGTGTTTTTGAGGTTTATGGGAACCAGGTTCTCCCTGGGAGGAACCGGTTACCACTATGTCATTTTGAAAAATAGTAAACTTTAAAAATTCATAACTTTCAAACCATAAGTCCGTTTTGAGCGCCGTTTTGGACATTGTTTCTTAAATTTAATGCTCTATTTAATGAAATGAATAAAATTATTGTAGCTTGAATTTATTTTGAAAATACGTTGGATTTCGAATTATGCAGTTTGTACTCTGTGCATATTTGGTGTTTATGCAGTGTTGTATCCGTGGTAATTTCTTGTATGAGGATTTGGTGGATGAAATGCATGTTTTATGTTGTTTGATGTGTGCATGATCAATGAGGATATTATGTTCTGTTTTGATTTGGTTTATGATGTTGGTGTGATCATGAACTTATTTGAATGTTGCATGTTTTATGATGTGCATGCATATATATTCTGGTGGTAGCTGATTCCCATTGTGCGGAATTAGTGAGATTTGCCAATAACCGTTCCCGGGTGATTATGGGTGGTGAGGCTGGATTTATGTCCGGGTGATTATGGACGCATCGATGTTGATGACTTAGTTCACGTTTTGGTACCACATGCATAGAGTCGTGCATTTGCATTTGTGTGACATTATAACATGATAGGATGGTTTCCTATGTTATAATTTGTTTGTCGTGTATGGATGTATGTTATGGATTGATTGGTGAAAACTCGACTTATTTGATTATGCTAAAAAGAGTGGATTAATATACTTGTGATATTTTATTGTTTTGAGAAACTTATAATGCATTTTAATTATGATGAAGTCTGACCCTTACTTTGATGATTTCAGATTAAAGTTAGCAGCTCAGGAGTTGGTGAGGATGGCTTATAGAGCTGTGCTAGTTAGTTATCCGCGTGTCAGTGTCATGCTCTGATAGTTGTAACATTGGGGAACGTTTGGCTGAGAGTTTTGTTTTATACTCTATTATTCTTTGATTTATTTTGGGAATAATTATGAATTGAAGTTTACTCCGTTTGGTTTCTATTTTCCGCTGTGTAGAACATATCATTGGTTTTGATTATTTTCATAAAGTTCTTCAGTGAAGCATGACTACTGTTTTGATATTTTATATTTGGATTTGAATTGTAATGCCCCTTGTTATATGTTAACTCTGATTTAATTATTAATTCGCGGGGTATTTTAGAAGGGGTGTTACAATTGCAGCCAGAGTAACTCTGTTGTAGTATGCGCCAATGCTCTGTATTCTGCTTCAGCACTTGAGCGAGCTACAAGAGTTTGTTTCTTGGAGCTCCACGAGATCAAGTTGGGTCCGACAAATATGCACATGCCAGAAGTTGATCTTCTGTCATCCGGATCGTTCGCCCAATCAGAGTCACTATAGGCTCTTACTGACAGAGCTTGAGTAGCATTAGCAGGTGACAGAAGCAAGCCATGCGTAGCAGATCAACTAAGATATCTGAGTATGCGTTTAACCATGCTCCAATGACTATTTAAGGGGTTAGCCATGAATTGACAAGCTTTGTTCATGCAATAAGCAATATCTGATCGTGTTAGAGTGATATACTGTAGGGCTCCAACAATTGATCTGTAAATGGAAGTATCTTGCATTTTATCTGTGCCAAACCTGCTAGGTTTACAACTGCTAAGCATATGAACAACTACACCATTTGCTTCTTCCATGTTTACTCGACTCACCAGATCCCTTATATATTTAGTTTGAGTCAGAACAAGTGTGCCACTCTGCTGATATTTGACTTCAAGGCCAAGGAAATATTCTGGCTTGCCAAGTTTCTTCAAGGCAAATTCACTATGAAGCTTGGAGATAACTTTGTGAATTAATGGAGCATAAGATCCTGTGACAAGTATATCATCCACATAGACCAGAACATACAGAGTGACTCCTTGATGATTGTACACAAACAGGGAATGCTCACATTTACTTGCCACAAATACAAACTGAAAAAGTGTCTTGTGCAGCTTCTCATACCAAGCCCTGGGAGCCTGTTTAAGCCCATACAACGCTCTATTCAATTTACAAACAAGAGATTTGTTGGGAGATTCAAAACCTGGTGGTTGACTCATGTAAACTTCTTCTTCAAGAGAGCCACTTTGAAAAGCATTGTTAACATCAATTTGTTGAACATCCCATTGAAATGTGAGAGCTAGAGTGGTAGAACTTTGATAGTAGCAGGTTTGATGACAGGAGAAAATGTTTCATGATAATCAAAACTATATTGCTGATTAAACCCTTTAGCAACTCGTCTAGCTTTGTATTTGTTGAGGGAGCCATCAGAGTTTTCTTTCACCTTAAACACCCAGGAAGAATGGTGAGAGTCCAAGTATGTTTTGCCATTAGAGCATTGTACTCTTGCTGCATAGCTTCAAACTAATGAGGTTGTGAAAAAGCCTGTTTAACTGTGACAGGTTCAGAATATGCTAGAAAGACTCTAGGTTTTAAAGAACCAGATTTTCCTCTAGTTACCATGGGATGATTATTGGTTGAAAGACCAAATTTTGGCACTATGTCATGAATGGAGGGAGAAAGTTCTGACTCAGTGGACACAAGAGGAGAGTTGCTGATGGCCTGTGTGGGCATAAATACATGAGCAGACTGATTGAGGTCCAAGGAAATTGCAGATTCAACAGACACAGAAGTATTGTTCAGACCATTGGAGATGTCTGTCAGAGTTTGAGGAGAATCACTAGGTGAAAGATGCTGGGCAGAGTTATCAGTGTTGTTTTAAATGACAACATGATTTAATGCATCTAGAGACTGATCAGGGCTAGACTGGCAAGACTGACTCACTGCAGTATTTTCAAAAGTATTTATGTATACCATCAATATAGACATAGAAAGATCATTATCAGAACATGAAGTGCTGGACTGACTAGTGCCACTAGAAGGAAACAAGGAAGTAAAAGGATATTTTGCTTCATCAAAGACAACATCCTTTGAGATATAAATCTTTCCCTGTTTACTAAGGCACTTATGACCTTTATTTTGAGGAGATACACCTAAGTAAACACACTCAGAACTCCTGAGCTAGAGTTTATGCTTATTAAAAGGTCTTAGATGAGGGAAACAAAGACAGCCAAAAACTCTTATGCCTTAATAATCAGGAATGGTGTTAAAAAGGGCATGAAATGGAGATGTGAATGTTGGAAAGTGGGAAGTCTATTCAGAAGATACACAACCTAAGTAAAGCTATGATCCCAGAATTCAACAGGAATATTGGCATGAGCCAAAATTGTTAAGCCCATCTCTATTATGCTTCTCTGTTTTCTTTCCACAGTGCCATTTTGGTGTGAAGTGTGTGGACAGGTTAATTTGTGAATTATACCTTTCTCACTCAAATTTTTTATCAAAGGTCGAAATTCTCCCCCAAAATTAGTCTGAACAACTTTTGTATGTCCTAACCTATTATGCCAAACAGAAAATTTATTACAGACAGAACTTGCAAGAACTTGAGACTGATCTCTGGTGGACAAGCTAACAAAATTTGCAGCTGGAGATTCCACTGACTGGGAGGAAAAACTATAGAGGCCACTAGTATCCAGGAATCCTTCTAGAAGAACCTCCTTAGATACCTGAGATTTGATGAAACATGTGTTAGCATGAAACTCAAAAAACACATTATTATCTTGAGCAAACTTTGACACAGACAGAAGATTTCTAGTGATTTTGGGTACATGAAATAAATGCTTCAAGACTAAGTTGGAGTGTGACAATGAAGGAGTCTTGATGTTAGCTAAGCCAATAGACTCAACGTTCAATCTTTGACCATTGCCTACAAGAACTTTATTGACACCAGAATAACTTTGTTTATTTTGTAGTAAAGATTTATTATGAGTGAGATGATGAGTAGCACCTGAGTCTGCAAGCCATGATTGAGACTCTAAATCCACTAGAACCTGTAGGTCATCTTGATGAGTAGGATATGCTGAAGCTTGGACAGAGTTGGCCTCTAGATCTTTCTTCTCACCCTTCACTTGTTCAGTGGAGTCAAAGGCTTGATTCTTTGATTTTCCTGGCTCAAAGTTTTCATCATAACGATGCCAACAGTCCATAGCTACATGACCATATTTCCCACAGAGCTGACAAGTTGGTCTATTGCCAGAAGATGCAGAAGTTCTGGCTCTACCACGACCTCTGCTGCGAGAGCTACTTCTGTAACACCCTAACTAAATACCCCGAATATATTAATTAACTTAATATCTAAATCATCTTTAATCAGAGTTAACACGGTATAATACGGGATGTCACAATTAATAATTAAAAATAAACTTCATTCAAACAGTAGCCATGCTACACTGAGGATCATCATCCAACAATTCAAATCATCATAAGACCATGTCTTACACAGCGGAAATACCAAAATCAATCAATTTAAATAAAACATCATAGTTCTCAAGGAATTCAAATCCAAACTATTAAACAAATCGATTCTCTTAACTAAGCGTTCCCCTTGTTACAATCTAATCGAGCATGACACGACACACGGACTAAAAGATAAGCTCTAGAGCCATCCTCACCGACTCCTCACCGCTAACTCAATCGAAATGGTAAAGTAAGGGTGAGACTTTCATAATTAAAGCACATTATAAGTCTTTAAATCAATAATATAATACAAGCATATTATTCCACCACTTAACACCATTCGTAATCCAACGCACAACCATAATCATACAATTCATCATGCTTAATCAATAACATAAAAGAATTGCAACAGGAAAACATCCTAACATGTTACAATTCCATACAAACACAAATGCGACTCAATGCATGCGGTACCGACTTCGTGACCAAGTCACCCAACACCGATCCATTATCAACCGGATATACCATCGATTCGTCCATAACCACTCGGACACGAATCCAAATTTAACCACCCATCCTCACTCGGGTATCGGTTATTGGCAATCCAAGTCAAATTCCGCACAATGGGAATTAACTTCACCAAAACAATGCATATGCACGCACATCTATAGCATGCAACATTAATCAGTATATGTAATACATCAATCCAACATAACTGAAACAACCATCCAACATGATATCTCAACCAACCATGCATACAATCAACATCAGCATAAACATGCAAACCAATTAACATGATACATCAACCCATCATGCACACATCTAACCTTAGCATAAACATGCTATTACACCTACACATTACCATTGTCCTCATCACCAAGGTTCCTCTACTACACATACATCCTTATGTGTCTGTTAAAATTCATTTATTTCGAAATCCAACCCCTTTTCAAAATAATTTCAAGTTTTCTAAAATATTTTCATTTCATAAGGTAGAGCATAAAATTTAGGAAATAACGTCCAAAACGGCGCTCAAAAAGGACTTACGGTTTGAAAGTTATGAATTTTTGAAGTTTTAAAAATTTTCAAAAATAAACAGTGGAACCCGGTTCCTCCTCGAGTAACCGGTTCCCAATTTCAAAAATCACCTGAAAATGTATGGGAACCCGTTCCTCCGTAGGGAACCGTTCCCGAAAATATTTTCGTTTTTCGGCAAAAGTAACGTGGAACCCGGTTCTCCCATGCAGAAGTTCGTCTAAATTCAATTTTTCAAAGTTTTCAAGGGAACGGTTCCTCCCAAGGGAACGGTTCCCACGCACTAAAAGTCATTTTCGCATATTTGACATGCTTCCATTTTAATTCAATCCACACATACCCACGAATTCCATCATTGGAAACACCAAAATACAAAGATTTTGCATCGTTCATCACATCAATTATCATCTTCCTATCAGTCATAATTGGTATCTGACACCCTAATCAATTCATACCTATCAACTGACACAATCTGACACCTATAGGGACACATTCATGGAACCCTATAAATTCACAAATACAATTTCCTAACATGCTATAACCTATATTATCAACATCAAAACCCATAATAAGCAATAATCAATCGAAATCACCCCTTACCTTGTGGGTTCTTCGAGATTCTGACGCTTCTAGGTTTTCCTTCTTCTTTCTCCTCTTCTCACTTTTACGTAGTCTTGTTTTCTCCAAAATGATTCTATTTTCCTCTTTCCTTATTTTATTCCTTTTATTCCTTTTAACATAAATAAAATAATTATTTATTTCTCATTCTCCAATTAATTCCATCATTAAACTTAATAATCCAATAAACTAAATAAATTATGACCTCAATTAATTTAATAATTAAAAATCATAAGTATTTAATTATTGCATTATTTTGGGGTGTCACAACTTCTGCCTCGCTGATACTGAGAACCACCTCTGCTGGATTTGGAGCTGAAATTGGCTTTAGATTGAGCAACATTTGTTGTGGAATTAGCAAGAGAAAGCTCTTGACAATATTTGTCAAGTTGAGCTTCTTGCACATACATCAGTGCCTCAATTTCATAGAGTGTGGGAGGTTCCATCTTGCCATACACCATCATGATAAAAGGATTGTATTCCTCTAGTAAACCCTGCAAGATAGAGTCAATTTGATCGCGCTCAGAGATTGGTTCACCAATGGCCAGAAGCAAATCTGTAATTGCACGAATGAGAAGCACAAACTCTGAAATCGAACGATTTTCTTTCTTGGTGACTTTCAACTCATCACGAAGTTGATGAACCCTAGCTTTCATGACCGCTGTGAAATACTGGTGTATCTGCTCCTAGATTTGATATGAATGCTTGCAAGAAAGCACACGAGGAAGCATAGACTCAGAAATTGTGGACATAAGCCACGTGAACAGGGCTTGATCTTGAGTAATCCAAGCCTCATATTCATCATAATGAACATTGGCGCGACAATCTTCGTCGTTCTTGAACATTGCAGGAATTTGAGGGTTAACTACAAATCTATGTAGTTTGTGAACAAAACTGATACCTTCAACCTGTTGATTCCAGATAAGAAAGCTCTTCTCTTGCAGTTTGATGGAGAGTTTGAGCCCATGAAGATAATCCACTTGAATTCTTTTACGAGCTTGATTCAATATTGAAAAAGGAGTTGGCCATTAGAGTTGTTTTTCAACCCAAATATGGCATACTTTTTGTCATTGGCTTCCAAGATGAATAATATTCATGTATAAAAAGGGACAACTCCAAATAAGACGGGGTAATGTTTGTGGACTCCTTTATTATATAAATTATGTAGTCCTTTATGTTTGAATCATGTGCTAATGTTGTTTTGTCTTGGCAACATACATCGAAGCTTCAAACACCAGATCCTTATTCCCAAGATGAACTAATAAGTTTTTCTATATATCTTTTTCTTCAAAGATGAACATATTTTGAGTTGTTGATTTTGTACTATTAACAAGTGCGTTCCTGCAAGCAGTGAATTACAAGAAGTTGTTTATTATTTCAATTACAACTTTGTATGCAATATATATATATATATATATATATATATATATATATATATATATATATATATATATATATATATATATATATATATATATATATATATATATATATATGTGTGTTTTTTTTTTTTTATCATTATCTATTGTTGGTTCTATGATATAATGTGTGTGTATTTTATTATTATCTGTGTCACGTAAGATATTAACATATAAAATTGAGTTTTTTCATCAACCAAAATATAACTTGATGAATATTTTTGTTAGTCTTTGAAAAAGAAATTCGACATTATATCATAGAAACAACAACAAATAATAATAAAACACATACACACACGCACACGTACACACACGTGTGTGTGTTTTATCATTATTTGTTGTTGTTTCTATGATATAGTGTCGAATTTCTTTTTCAAAGACTAACAAAAATATTCTTCAAGTTATATTTTGGTTGATGAAGAAACTCAATTTTACATGTTAGTATCTTACCTGACAATATCTAAGTTAATGGATTATTGAATGTTCTGCATAATTTTATTTTTATTATCATATCAATAAAACTTGTAACTTTGGATTTATTTTTATTATCATATCAATAAAACTTGTAACTTTGGATAGTTTTATTATAGGTTTTCTTTTCCATAAACTTTCCATAACAATTCACCAACACAATTGTTGGATTGGAACTGTGCACACCTTTAACTTCAAGTGATCAAGAATATTTGACAACAGGTAATTTAGAAGTTTCTATATTTGACAGCATATTTATTATCTATTATCTATTATAATATATTAAACCTAAAGCGACAAACTATGTAACGACATGTCATATGCCACATATTTATATATTGCCACGTCAATTAAATTCCACATGTCACTCTTAGAATTTAATCTAGCACAAAGTCACATAATTGCTCTTCATCAAATCAACTTCTATACCAAAAAAAATATTACAACAACTTTATTAATATCTATTCTCATAAGTATTAATCATAATTAAATACAATTATTTTCTCTTAAATTTTTATTTAATTTTAGTAATTGTTTATTATATTTCAATTATATCACTTAAGATTCTCATATTTGTCTATATTCTACTCTAATGCATATCCTTTTTTTATAATAACTTAAATAATAATAATAATAATAATAATAATAATAATAATAATATTAATATTAATCATATTTTATTAAATCAAATTGACTACACAAATATAAACAGATAACACCATTCCAAAATTAAATAAAATATATGATGCCTAACGAAAAATTATGATAAAAAATATTTAAATTTCTTACATGAATTATTAATGACAATAATAAATATTTTAATTTATGCACAATAAACCATAAACATTATTAATTAACCAAATACTTAAGAGGGAAAAGTATAGATTATGTCTAATTATAAAAAATTATTTATTGAAAAACACAAAATACTCTACTTACACCTCAATTATTTGCATTATTCTTATATATATATATATATATATATATATATATATATATATATATATATATATATATATATATATATATATATATATATATATATATATATATATATATATAGTATTTTTAAATTTTATTGAAAAATAGTAAGAAGTGGGCCTAAAGAATTGTTTTAAGTTTTGTCCATTAAAGGTATCATTAGCCAAACAACTAATTCATTTTAGTATGTGATAAAATTAATTAAGAGGTGGAAAAATAATTTTTGATTTATTTTGTAAAAAATAATTAATTATAAGATTGTTATCAATTTAATAATACCAATAATAAATGTCTTAATTTTGACCGTATCAATATTATTAATAAATTTAATATATGTAAGAAATGTTTTAAGTTATAAACAATATACGTTACTAATTAACATACATAAATTACATACATTATCTCTAATAATTATAAGAACTTAAAGGTAGTGCATTGTCAATATAAATATTTTACACGGTTAGTGTATCACAATTCTTAAAAAATATATTTTTATTTGATTTAAAGAAAAAGTCAAACTTTTATAAAAATTAACGGTTATGATTTCACTGACAATGTAAAACTGTTTTGCACAATCGGTGTATTTCCATTAAATCCTAACTATAATAGTAAATTTATTACAGATTCTAAAAAAACACATTAGTTGGACAACTAATTCATTTATATATGAGATAAAATTAATTAAAAGATGGAAAAATATTTTTTCAATTATTTTGTAAAAAATAATATAATGTAAAACTATTATAAAATTTTAATAGGTTTAATTACAATTTTGGTCCCCCTATTTTCATTAACTCACAATATCAGTCCCTGATTTTGTTAAAACAATTTTGGTCTCTCATACCCATTTTTCTGCCAGAAAATGCTGAGGTGTATCAATTTTTATGATGTGGCATTAAAATGAAGTGAGTTGGCTTTATTTAATTGATTTTATAATTTATTTATTAGTTTGTTATTAAAAATTAAAAGTATTTACAGTTCTTTATTTAATTAAGTGTTATATATATATATATATATATATATATATATATATATATATATATATATATATATATATATGATAAAAGGTGACTGGAAAAACATTTCATGAAAACTGAGAAGATGAACATTGAGCGAAGATGATGAACACAATGATGATAAGTTGAGAAGACGACGAAGCGTAAGCCCAGAAGACGGAGTTGATCGGCGTTCTTCAGCGAAGGTATTTTTTGCTTTTCACTGATTTTTGACTGATTTCAAGTGTTGCTAACTGAAACCCTAATTCCTCCAACTAAGTAGTTTCGAAATGTCTTATTTCCATATCGAACCATCGTCTAAGACAAAGGAAGACGCTTAATTTGTAGTGAGGTATGTTGATTTGTGCCTGGTTTGTACTGTATGTTGGTTCTTGAACTGAATGTTGTTTATTGATTTGTCATTATTTTGTTCTAGGCCATCTAAGACTAATTCAGTATGGATGGAGATTAATCATGGGGGTACTTTAATTCATTCTCCTTGCAAACTGTATGTAAATGGAAAGGTTTTAGATCTTAACGAGGCATGGGATATTGGTACACTGTCATATATGGAAATTGAAGAAACTATCAAGAATTTGGGTTATGTAAGCTTCTAATGTCTTTGATACCATGGTCCTAAATATTAATTTGCTTGTGGTCTTAAACCTCTTAATAACAATACAAATATTCTGAAATTTAGGGAAACTATGTCTGCATATGAAAGTGTTAATCTATATGTTGAGCATGTAGTAGATGTTCTAGAAGTTATAGCGGAAGAAGAATTTAGGGCTTATGTTGAACCTATTCAAGAATTAATTAATATTGACTCTAACGAGGCTGAAGTGCAATCTGTGAAATCTGAGCAAGGGGAAGAAGTGCAAGAACAAGTTGAGGAAATGGAAGAAGTGCAGGAAGAAGTGTAGGAAGAAGTTCAAGAGCAAGTTTAGCAAATGGAAGAAGTACAAGTTGAGAAAACAGAATAAGTGCAAGATGATAGCGAGGATGATTTAGATTTTATTCCGGAAGATGACAATGACTTAGGTGATATTGAATTCGATGAGTTAGATGAGGAGGATTGGAATTGGATACATAAACTACCGTCTCATACATTTACGCAAGACACGAATGATGGAAATCAAGTGTCTGAAAACCAAGAACCAACAACAGAAGTTGATTTTGATGAGGGCAATCAAATTGCTTCAGATGATCTTGATACCCCTCAAGAAAGTGAAGATGAAGGTGATGGGCAGATGTATCCCAAATTCAAAATGTCGGATTATGGAGATGAAGTGAAAAATGAGCTAGGAATTTCTTTTTCTACAAAGAATTTGATCACATATGCAATTAACTCTTATGCCTTGGAATGGAAGAAAAACTTATGGTTCGATAAAAATGATAGCGAAAGAATAGTTGTTAAGTGTGAGAAAGAGTGCCCGTTCTATTTGAGGTTTAGTAAAAGGGTAAGGAATAACTTCTGGTAGATAGTAAATTTGAAGGAGGATCATACCTGTCGTAAGACAATAAGGGATAAACAAGCTAAAATTGAGTTTCTAGCTAAGAAACTTATACAAATCCTAAGACACACTCCAGATATGAAGCCAAAGGCTTTGATAGCACAAGCATTTGAGAAATTGGGAGTGAATTTGTCATTTTCCCAAGCTTACATGGCTAAAACAAGATCCTTGGAATTAATTCAAGGAGCCTTGTGTAACACCCCTTCTAAATTACCCCGAATATATTAATTATATCAATAATTAAAGGCATATTTCATCAGAGTTAACACGGAACAAGGGACGTCACAATTATGAAATATATTAAAACCTCCAATAAAACAGTAGTCATGCTACACTGAGGGTCAATACCAAAATAATTCAATCAATTTAAGACCATGTCTTACACAGCGGAAAATACCATAAACTAAACCAAAATGGAATAAACCAAATCATAATTATTCCCAATGGGATTCAAAGAACAATTGAACAATGAATAATTCCTCAACTAAACGTTCCCCAGTGTTACAACCTATCAGAGCATGACACTGACACGCGGACTTAAAATAACATAGCTCTAGAGCCATCCTTACCAACTCCTGAGCTGCTAAATTTAATCTGAAATCATTAAAGTAAGGGTGAGATTTCTCATAATTAACATGCATTATAAGCCTCTCAATCAACATATATCACAAGCATATTATTTCATCCAATCCAGCATAATTCAGATTTTTAATACACAGTTGCAACCATACAACCAGTATGCACAACAATAACAACAAGAGAATTGTAACACTGGAAGACATCCTAGCATGTTACAATTCCATGCAAACACAAATGCAGACACAATGCATGTGGTACCAACACGTGACCAAGTCACCCAACACTGATCCATCATCTACCGGATATAGTAACCATCGATTCGTCCATAAACACCCGGACACGAATCCACCCTAACCACCCATCATCACCCGGGTACGGTTAACGGCAATACAAGTCAATTCATGGATGGTTGATGTTTCCTCGGCAGCTCACAATTGCCTATAGTCCCAGACGAAATATTAAAACATGCATCATTGCATTGCATAGCATCCTCAAAAAAAACGCGTAGCATTTCCATTGATATGGAGCATTACGCTAAAAAATAATAATCTCAAACATGCATCTAAGCATAAGCCAGATTAAAGTGTTTCTCAAGTACCTTTTGCGTCTCCGAAGAGAAAGTCAATCCAAATATCCCCAAGTGGTATTCCTTGCCAGGTTTCCCTCAAGACATGTCTTCTAGTTGTTGCTATATGCACTTTTGACCCTGTGTCAGTTTCTTATATCATTCAAATTCAATTCATTTACCAAGCGTCTTGCTTTTTTTTGCAATTTTTTTATTTTGGTATTCTTACCCGTGTTTGCCTCTGTCATTAGAGTGTGAGTAAGAGTCGGTGTCTAACCTTTCTTGCTTCTCGATTATTTGAGTATCCATACTTGGTGTGTGGTAATTCATATAATTGCCACTCTTGAAGAAATACACCTCGCCTTTGGCCTGAGGGATATTGTATTTCTTGCATATTCTCAAACTTTTGAAGTCCAACATAGCCTAGCAATCCTCGCTAGAGTCTCTTTTGGTTGGCCTTTTTTCCCCCCGTGAATTCGTCTTCGATCGACGATTTTACCATTCCATATATCTTCTCCCCAGTGCGTCTGCTCCAGTCGGTCTCCTTCCGGTGTATGTCTAATATCTTTACCTGACATATACTCCTGTCCGTTCTCATTTTCGATCTGCGAAGCAACTTATTCAAGTATGCTCGTTCCAAAGATCTATGAGTTCTTACCTTTTTGATCTGCGAAGCAACTTATTCAAGTATGCTCGTTCCAAAGATCTGTCTGTTCTCATTTTTGATCTGCGAAGCAACTTATTCAAGTATGCTCGTTCCAAAGATCTATGAGTTCTTACCTTTTTGATCTGCGAAGCAACTTATTCAAGTATGCTCGTTCCAAAGATCTGTCAGTTCTCATTTTTGATCTGCGAAGCAACTTATTCAAGTATGCTCGTTCCAAAGATCTATGAGTTCTTACCTTTCTGATCTGCGAAGCAACTTATTCAAGTATGCTCGTTCCAAAGGTCTGTCTGGTTTCATTTTGATCTGCGAAGCAACTTATTCAAGTATGCTCGTTCCAAAGATCTGCCAGTTCTCATATCTAATCCGCGAAGCCGCTTATTTAAGCGTATTCATTTCCTGATGCACCGAAATCTTTTATAAAAAAAATGTATAAAAAAAAATCAATAATCAGAAAAGCATAAATATTTCTACTAGTTCTTCGGAGCGCAAATTTTTGGGGTTCTTTTAGTATTTAATCTTCTTCTACCTTGAAAGTTCCAAAAGGCTATCGCCAATTTCACTTTCAGGTTTAAGATGATTAAATAGGGGCAGTTGTTGCACCCTAAAATTTGCCCTCCTATATCAATTTTACCTGGCTTAGGTTTTGCACTCATTTGCATACGTTTCCATTGGGCCGCTCGCTTTAGACATTCATTCACTCATCACATCTGCATCATTACTTACATTTGAGGCGATTGGATTTCAAACTCTCATCATTTGGTGTCCAAAAAACATTGTTGCACGTCCGTGCGTTGATGTTTGATTCTAGGGTTTTTAAGTCTGGACTGGTTTGAGGTAATTATATTACAGGTTTTTGGGAAGATGTTTGCTATTTTCAACCAACCCGGGAATTGGGAATGACAAGGGCGGTTTGGATGTTTGAGGTTTTCTTTAGATCACAAGTTCAAAGTTATCCTATTGTGTATTCGATGCTTTTTTTGAGTTGGAAAGAGGATTTAAAAAGTTGGACGTGTTCAGAAGGTCGTTATTCTCAGATGTTTAATTTTCACTCGTGGTGATTCTCAAGGCCTCTTATCTTTTAGAACGCGAATCAAGAACGTACATGAAGTTATGTATGGCAACCATGTCATTGATCGTATGTTTCAAGATTGTGCACGAGATTTTTGGTTTGGCTTGAATTTGGAATTAAATAAGCATTTTAGTCGGTACTTCACCATGTGGTGTAAATCATTCATATTAGTCACGGTAAGTTTGGTTTCCAACTAATAGTTACAAGTATTATAACAAGAAATTTGCATTGGTGACATGATCAAGATTAAAAATCAAGAACTCAATTTGTTTATTCTATCCTAAACTCATTCATGTACATGGTGCAAGCTTTTGAGCCATTGAGTTTCAAGGAAAACTTTGCAAGTTTCAAACTTTTTTTGTCATATAGCTTCTAACCTTTTTACCTTCTTTTCAACTCTACAAAGTTTCACAATACCACATTCAAATTCACAACGTTTTGTGTTGTGTACAAAATCCATATTGTTATTCAATAATGACAAGTGATTTGTTTCTTTACAAAATCTTTGGAATCTACAAATTATAACTCAAATATTTGTGATGTTACAAAATTCCAAACTTCTATCCTAATCCTATTTACAAAATTCAAACATACAAGCAAATATTACTAATGTCATGCCTAAATCCTATTTTCTATTGGGAGTTTTGTTGTTCTTTGGCTTCCATGATTTCTTGCTCTATCTTCAAACCTTGCTTTCTTGACCAAAACTTTCCTTCACCATTCTCCCAAGCTCATGCCATAGCTCACATTCATGAAACAAACAAGGAAACAGTTAACAAATAAACGGGCAGCTCAAAACAAAGACTCAAAGCAACATATTTTATTTCATCATTAGGGAGTAATGATTGGGATCAGTTTATGTCAAAGGTTTGTTTATCATTCATGTTCAAGACCCTACCCTTTTGTAAATCACAACACATAGTTGGTTCACAAAAGGGGGGGTGTGGCTCAGAAACTATCATCACCACTAAAGCCACTGCTACAAGTACAATGCCACCTGTTCTGAAATCAGAAAATACATTACAAAGCAGCCCAACAGATCACAGAAAACAGATACCAAAGCCCAATATTTTCGTTTTCCTTGGTCCAACAGCCCTGATTTCAAAATCTGACATCAGAAAACCCTAAAGCAGAACAATATAAAAGGAAGAGGCACAGTAATCAAGGGGGCAGCATTAACTGTTCATTCAAAAACCCTAATCCCAAAACATCATTCAAAAACGAAAACCCAGAACAACAAAAGAAACACAAGAACATTCAAACGAAAACCCAGAACAGTCAAACCAACACCCAGAAAATCATCATTTCCGAATCATTACCCCTTCAGAAAATCGAAAATAGCCACGAGAAAGAAGAGATTCGAAAGGTATTACCGGTTTGTCATACCCCAATTTTTGACCTAATACACCACCTTACATTTGCATCATTGCATCACTAACAGTTCAGAACAGAATTAATCGGGTGTAGCATTCATAGGTCAAAATTAGGGTTTCATCAGATTTTCATCTGATTCAAGAGGCAACCAATTAGGGTTTGAGTTTTACTCACCTCATTTGATCTATCTTGATCAAATCATCAACCTCTAATCATCAGATACTCAACTTTTCTCATTGATCAATCAAGGATCGACTAATTAGGGTTTTGGTCGAGCATGAGTATTCTCTGATTTTTTGAGCAATGAATGACTTTTTTGGTTAGAGATTGGTCATTATATCTTAGATACAACATGTTGACCTAATTTCTGGATTTAAAACATCACAAAAGTTCACAGACTTCATCAGACAATTTCTGAAACATCTGATGAAATTTCATCTGCACAGAAAAGTCAAACTTTGACTTTTGGTCAACTTTTTCAAGACAAAACTTTTTCCATCATCAAAATACTTCAAATGATCCATCATGATCATAAAAAATCAAAGAATTTGGAAAAGTCAACAAAAAGTCAAAATTTCTAACACTTAGAAAAATTTTCAAGTGTTAAAATTTTGTACTTTTTCCAAACTTCATGGCATTTTTTCACATAGTTCCACTTTGATTTGGAAAAAACTCAAAACATGAAAGTTGTAGCCCTTGAAAAAAGATTTCCAAAATGTCCAAGAACTCACAAATCCATGGAGTCTATCTATACTTTTGAAATTGAAACATAAGGCTCCATAAACATGATTTTCAAGTTCAAAACTTCAAGATTATAGGTCATTTTGCAATTTCTTCTTCTAGAAGCAATGACACCTTGCCAAATTGAAGATAGAACTGATAAATATCAGCTAGAGGTAATAATTGAAGGATAGGATCAAGATTGGATTTTTAACACATGGTGAAAAAAGGAAGTTTCCTTTTAAGGCAAAATGTCTTTCTTGCCCTCTAAGGCAAGTTTGAATTACCAATGCCAAAACTTTGTGCCTAACATTTCAGAGATCATGGCCTATAAATAGAGGCATCATTTTCAAGTTCAAACACACCAAAGTCATGCAAGTACATGTTTTCCTTCCATTTTCTCAAAATCCATAAATCATAGTTCCATTTGTCAAAACTTGCAATTTTGAAATCTTGTGAAAACTATGATGAACTTTGGTGTCTAACATGTTCTAATATCCATTTGAAACTTGTCTAAACCTTAAAAGCAACATAGAACAAGCTAGAAATTAGTTTTCACATCTCATGACATTATGCTTGCAAAACTGCCTTATGATTCGAATTCCATCTTTGGCTTGATTAAATTGAGTTCTGATCATCCAAACACCATCCATATACCTCATAGACATGATGCAAATCATAAACAACAACCTATAACAGCTCTAACCCAGAATTCGAGTTTCAATTTTAAGCTTATGCAGGTTGACTTGGTTGGATTGATCCGGGGTGATTCGAAGCAAGCAGACCACTCATACACCTTCCCTAACAGCCGTTGAAGCTCAAACAATCATTAGAACTCAACTGGAAACACTCAAATCCAGAATTTGATTCCAGCTTCAACAGGTAAGAGCTCGAACTTCAATCTCATGATTCTTTGATTCATTTTGAAAAACTCTTGGCCATTTGTTTTCTGCACCACTCACGATCATTAACCCTCAATCAATTGGAAAAATCATCAACCATACACGATTTCAATTAGGATTTTCAGTTCTAGGGTTCTTCGTGTTCATCAGAAATTTAACCATGTTAGACCAAAAATAAATGAAATTAACAACTACCATCATGTTCCTTGTTAAAATTCGTGCAAGTTTGGTGTTTACATCATCCATTTTCATTGAGAAACGAAGGATTTAGGTTTGAACAAGGATTGAAGAAGAAGAACAGGGCTTCGTGCGTGTTCTTGTTTTTTTCAAATTCAAAATTTCCAATATAATATTAACACGTGGTTTTGATTCAATACACGAATGCATTGTTGCCCCAGCGGTTGCCAGCTCATTCGTAAGTCACTTTGCCACGTATGCGCCCCACAGGTCCTGGGTTCAAGCCTCCCATGGACCAATTTTTTTCAAACTTTTCATTTTTTCTTCATATTTTTTACAAACTTTAACATTTTTTTAACCAATCAAAACTCCTCATTTTGAGGTGATTTTTTGTACACTTGTCAATAAATACATCTATTTTATGATAGTGCAAAAACTTTCAGAAAAAACTTTCATCTGATTATATTTTAATCGAGCCGAAAACGGTACTTCGGGCACTTTTCAAAACCACTTTAAAAGGTGAATTTTTCAAACTTTCGAATTCCGATTCTTTTCAAAACTTCTTACAAGTAAACCTCACATTTCAAAAACACTTTCAAAACCATTTCTTCAAAACTTTTTTTATCAAACTTACATCTTTTTACCATGATCGATCCGATTTAAACGATAAGACCGAATTCATTTTCTCTCGTTTTTCTTAACTGATCATGGGCCTCCCTTACGGTGTAAGTCCCAAAAACATTCTTTTATGTACATATATTTCTTTGTACATATCCATTTCTTTTATGTACACATCTTTTTACCTGTACATAATACAAACTTCGTCTTTGTAAATATTCAAATACAAGACAAACTTCTTCCGTTTGTTTTCATTTTACACTGAATACCATTGGTATTGAAGGAGCATTATTCCCTGTGAAACTGCTTTCAATCCAATGGGCTTCCCTCACGGTGTAAGTCCCAAACCAACATTCTTTATGTACATACATATTTTCTTTGTACATATCAAATTCTTTTTCACATACAAATTTTTATCTGTACATAATACAAATACTTTTATACTCAAGTACAGACAAACTTCGATCGTTTGTTTTCACTCCACTTGTGTATACACTGCCTACCATTGGTATTGAAAGGAGCATTATTCCCGGTGAAACTGCTTTTAAACCAATGGGCCACCCTTATGGTGTAAGTCCCAACCCTCCTATGTACATCCACATCCTCCTGTACATAAATACTCGTTCGTGTACATATTTACTTCCTTGTACACATTCAAACTTGTAAATAATCAAGTTGCACTCGTTTTAAACGTTCGTTTCACAAACATTTGTTTATATTTTCAAATCATAAACTCTTGTAAATAAACATCATGCATTGTTTATATTTCCTTCATAAACTCCTGTGAATACATATCACACACACTCACTTGTTTATACAACTGTCTAATTATAACATAACAATTAGTCTAACCAATAGGTTCCCCACATTAGCCTCCTCTTGGGCTTTGTACAAGATAACTCTCCCCACAGAGTTTAGCCTCCTCTTAGGCTTCATATAAGAAAACTCATTCATCTGAGTTTAGCCTCCGCTTAGGCTTCATATAAGACAACACTCCCCTGTTGAGTCAGCCTCCTCTTAGGCTTCGTTCAAAAGAACTCCTCATTGAGTTTAGCCTTCTCTTGGGCATCATACAATGAAAGAGACCAAGAAATCTCTTAACAGCCTCCTATTGGGCTTCCAATACAAAGAATCACCCGCGTTAGGATAAAACCTTGAGAGTATAATTTCTCGGTGAAATTGCTCTTCATTCCAAAAGGATGGTTTCCCGGTGAAATCCCTTTTAAGCCAAAGCCAGCCATACCCTATAGCTTCCTCTTGAGCTTCATATAAGGACCCTCGATGACCCTCGGAATGCCTCCTCTTGGGCTAACAATACAAGGACCCATGGGCTTCTTAAAAGCATCCCCCTAATCCAAATCAATTTCTCCTTGAGATTTAGACATCTATCATCTCTATGGAAGAAGTATCTCATCTATCACATCACATATAATCAAAAAACTTTTCAAAACTCTTTTCAAACAAAAACATCTCTTAATTGTAAGTGGTAATGCTTGTACACTCAAGCAAAACACCCAATGCTTACAGTTAAAAGATTCAATCTTTTTCAAACATCTTTCTTAAACATGTAAGTGGTAACGCTTGTACACTCAAGCAAAACACCAGTAACTTACGATGAAAGATTTTAATCAATCAAACTTTTCAAAATGTATGTGATGAAATAGATTAGATACATTTTCATTAAGATGACATTTGTCTGCCTCTTACTAACATCCCGTTGCTTTCCACTAGCATAAGTGGGAACTACGATTGCTCTGACTTTCTCAACATCCTTTTGAGAATACGTAGGCACAAGGTCTCATCCTTGGCGAGCAAAATTTCTTTCTCCCTCGGACCAAACAAACCATAGCTCCTGTAGATCCGAGCTACAAATGCTCGATTCCCACTAGGGATATGTATGCGAGAAGATCCAAAGATCTTTGAGCACAATAATAACAAACACTAGGATCCCACATAATCTATCCATCTTAAAATCCAAAGGAGAAACTTTCCCAATCATAGAAATAGCAATTAAAACACACAAACATATCAAACATATTCATATATAAAGCTACAGATAACTATATATATTTAGGGTGCTCCATCTATTCCCTTTATATAACAAACCCCCTTACTCAGAATCTCCCCAATGCGTTGCGTCTAGTTTGCGCTAGTCGTTACACATATCAAAATCAATTGAGGGTATTAACAGCTTTCCCCTTTTTCATAATCATTAAATCATCTTTTCTTGTGTTGAAAATAATAAAGCTTGATGCTCATGCATCTTTATAAACAAATCAAAAGTAAATCGTTTGAGCGAGAATCGAATTCGATTCAATTCTCTAGGGCGACACTTTGAGCAGGGAAAAATGGCGACTACTGCTGAGAATCTGAAATTTGATTTTCAAAAAAAAAATGACTCTGCTCAAGAGTATCAAGCTTTTTTTGTTTTCAAAAAGAAATGAAAGGGGTTAAGCTTTCATATTATGCATCTATCTGTTTTTCTTTATTGTGTGTTTTCGCGATTTCATCGATGGAAAGAAATCTTAACCGGTTTAAGAAACATTTTAAGATCTAGGTGGGGTATAGTCCTATTAACTTGTGAGAAGTCTCGGTACTTACGAGTTAATTTGAGATCCTCTCTCGATGGAGGTTGTCTTGGGGGTATTTGTGTTTAGCAAGTATTTGCGAAGACATTTTGCTTTCAAGGGAACTTAGTGGTGGTGTAGAACACATAACCCATCCGGCCATTTAGGATGTAGTGCAGAGATTATTCGGGCGTAAGCCTAGAGTAGTGTCATGCGAGACTACGATCGGCGAGTTTCTCTTGAAAAATATTATTGGACCATCGAGTATTCAACAAATCGATAATATTTCAAAGAGGAGTGTTGAGCTGTATTATCGATAGAACCCGTTTCACGATGAATAAGCCCTTAGAACTTACCCGTTTGATTCTTATCGTTGGCCTCATGCTCGTGACTTCGAACGCTTGACTGTGTGTGTAACTACTAACCATGTTTGCTGCATTCATGCATTCATTCAAAAAACTTCATTTTTCTCTTCCCATTTCCAAAGAATTTAGAGATTTTACTTTGTAAAATATTTTAGGTTAGAGTGATGGACGTCAGAGGAAGATTCACCAAGAGATACAGTTTTAGAATTCCTGATGTAGGAAAGTTAAAAGAGTTAGCATCCTTGGTAGAAGATCCCTCGGATTTCAGGAAACGCTATGGAACTCTTTTAACTATTTTGAACACTAACGTTGATGAAGGGCTCCTTAAAACTTTCGTTCAGTTTTACGATCTAGTCTATCGCTGTTTCACTTTCCCTGATTATCAGTTGATGCCTACTTTGGAAGAGTACGCACACATACTAGGTATCTCAGTATCGGACAAAGTGCCTTTCAATGGTTTGGAAGCCATTCCTAAGTCACCAGTCATTGCAACGATGACTCACTTAAAGAAATCTGAGATAGACAAAAACCTGACTACGAGAGGAAAACTCTTAGGACTGACTTCAAAGTTCCTAATGGAGAAGGCTCTTAAATTCTCTGAAGCCGGTAGTATGGTAGCCTTTGAAGCTATTTTAGCTTTACTCCTCTATGGATTGGTGTTGTTTCCCAACGTCCCAAATTTCGTTGATATCAACGCCATAAGGATCTTTCTGATTGGAAATCCCGTTCCCACTCTGCTTGGTGACACGTACTTTTCCATTCATCATAGGAATCATCAAGGAGACGGAACTATCGTGTGTTGTGTACCTCTGTTTTTCAAATGGATTGTCTGACACCTACTTAAATCTCCTATCTTCCGCGAAAACAAAGACGAGTGGCATTGGTCAAGAAGACTCATGTCTCTTACAAACGACGATATCCATTGGTATACCTTAGCAGACAATGAGATGGAAATCATTGAGAGCTGTGGAGAATTTGCCAACGTACCTCTCATTGGTACAAAAGGAGGAATCAACTACAACCCATTCCTGGCAAGACGTCAACTTGGATACGCAAACTCTAGTAAACCTCTTGGATTTACAGTAGAGAGCTACTTCTATCATGAGGGAGAGGATTCCCAAAGATTGAAGGCTAGGATGATTAGAGCTTGGCATCACATCCGAAAGAAAGAAAAAGGAAAGGCAAAGAATTGTGTAGCCATGGAACCCTACACTTCTTGGGTAAAGAAAAGAGCGAAAGAATTTCGAATGCCTTACGCTTATGAAGAACCTATGTTCTCAATCGCTTCCAAATCAACAATTTTTCCCGTCGAAACTATGGGAGAATACCAAGAAGCCTTGACCAAGATAAGGCTTGAGAAAGAAGCTTTGGAAAAAAAATTCCTTAAGACTAATCTTGAGAATGAGAAGCTCAAGAAGCAGGTCAAAGATCATGAAAAAACGCTTTACTTCCAGGATGAATGGCTCATGGAGAAAGATGAGAAGATTCGTCAGAAAGATAACGCGATCAAGAGATACATCAAAGAGAGGAAAAGAAAGCTTGAGGAAATGACAACCAGCGATCCTGCTCCCAATGAGTGGAAGAAAGTCATTAGCAAGCTAAAAGCCGAGAAAGCTGAACTGAAAGCTCACTATGGGAAGGAAATCCTGAAGTTGAAGCTGCATCAAGCCTTTGGATCTTCATCCGACGAGGACGATTAGATTAGTTTAGTTTGTAATATTTTATCATTTATTTTATCATTTGTGTGAGCAATGCTCAAAAAACTGTTGTAATCTTCTTTCAATGATTAATAAAATATGCGTTTTCCATCCAAATATTTGCCAGAAATTTCTCTGTTAGCGTAAATTCTTTGGAAATTCCTTTTCTTTACATTCATAATCATGCATCATACTTTGCATTTTAAGTCTATTGTCTAGAGTCTGATCTTTCATCAACAGTTTCAACAGATAGGAAAATATCGCCAAGCTGTCGAGTCTTAGAGTTTCTCGACCGCGTCCACAGCCTACTCGAACATACGATACACATTCAAAAAGAAGAAAAGTAATGGAAGGATTTGAACAAGAGAATGTTGAACTCCGTAGCACGGTAACAACACTGCAAGAAGAAGTGGAGAGACTCACATCTTTGGTCAACTCATTGGCCGCAGCGCAAAGTCAACAAGCAGCATCGAGCAGTCAAAACCAAGCAGCGATTTCAGAGGATACTACTACTCCAGTTTCAATCGCACGATGGTTCACCTTCGGATGCGAAGGCTATCCATGGGGCATGTCTTTCAACTTTGGCATCGGATTTCGCCAACCGACTTCTCAAGTGCAAACAACCACGCTTGAAATACCTACTGCGCAAAACTCTACATTTACTCCGCAACATGGAGTAACTCTTCCAAGTAACAATGCGGTTTCTCAACCGATCATGACGAACTCAGCTTCCGTAGTGCACACTACCATAGACGAAGAAGTTCACCATACTCCAGGAAATAACACGAATTCCCGTGGCTCGATGGAGAATCTCCAAGAACAACTCCTCAAAATGCAGCTTGAAATTAAAACAATTCGTGGAAAAGAATTGTTTGGGAAAAACGCCCAGGATCTGTGCTTAGTTCCTCGCGTAAGGATACCTGCAAAATTCAAAGTCCCTGACTTTGAAAAGTACAAAGGAAACTCCTGTCCACAAAGTCATCTCACGATGTATGCCAGGAAAATGTCTACATACAACGACGATCACCAGTTGTTAATCCACTACTTCCAAGATAGTCTTATCGGTGCCGCACTGAAGTGGTACATGGGATTAGACAGCGCAAGTATCCAAACATTCAATGACTTAGGTGAAGCTTTTGTACAACAATATAAGTTCAACTTGGATATGGCTCCCGATAGGGATCAACTCCGCTCCATGTCTCAAAAGGAAAGAGAGACATTCAAAGAATATGCGCAACGATGGAGGGAAATTGCTGCCCAAGTCAACCCACCATTAGAAGAGAAAGAGATGACTAAGGTATTCTTAAACACTCTTGGCTCATTCTACTACGAGCGAATGATTGCTAGCGCTCCCGGAGATTTCACCGAGATGGTAAGCATGGGAATGCGATTAGAAGAAGGGGTTCGAACCGGACGCCTAACCAAGGAGGCAGGATCTTCTAGTGGAACTAGGAAGGTTGGGACCAATTTCCCAAAGAAAAAAGAACACGACATAGGAATGGTATCCCGAGGGAAACCACGAAAGAATGTCAATCAACAACGACAGGTAGCTGCCATAGCGCCCGCCGTTAACACAAATCCAAATACAGGAATTGCTCCGCAGTTTCAACAAAATCAACAAACTCAACAGCCTCGTCAACAGGCTCAGCAGTTCAGCAATCAAAACCGTGCGCCCCGGGTCTCGCAATTCGACCCAATTCCGATGACGTACACAGAACTATACCCTGCGCTAATAGAAAAGAATCTGATACAAACAAGGTCACCACCTCCGGTTCCCGAAAAATTGCCGTGGTGGTACAAAGCAGACGTATCTTGCCCTTTTCACCAAGGGGCACCAGGCCATGACCTTGAGCATTGCATAGCATTAAAAGCCGAAGTACAGAGATTAGTGAAATCTAATATTCTTTCCTTCAGAAATACAAATCCGAACGTGCAAGCCAATCCGCTTCCCAGTCACAGTGGACATTCAGTGAGTTTGATACTAAGAAATACGGATCGATATCTCGTCACAGATGTGAATCTGATCAAAGGAAACTTAGTACATCTCCATGATACATACAGTACAATGAGCGCCTTCACTAAGCACGATTACTCAGCTTGCAACATCTGCTTCAAGGATCTTCAAGGATGTCCCACCATAAGAGCAGACATTCAGCGATTATTAGATATCGGTGACCTACAGATCTACAGAAACAACAGAAATGATCATGACGTAAATACGGTAGGGCATTTTCCGCATGAGCTTTTAGTCTCAGATATCAACTCGGAAGATCCCGAAGTAAATGTTATCATCCCCTGTTTCAATGTACCCAAGCATGTGGAGATTGAATACAACGTTCCAGGGTCTCCTTTGGTGATTTGCCAACCCGGTCCTGTTTCATACAGTTCTACCAAAGCAATTCCTTACCAATACAATGCAACTCTGATAGAGGATGGGAAGGAGAAACCCATGCCAACTCTTCCAGCTAATGTCAATATAATAGAGATCGGACGAGTAACACGAAGTGGACGAGTGCACACTCCGTTGCCACCAAGACCTGTTGTTCCTGTTATTAGACAAAATCTAGTTAACATATCTTCCAAGAATCCTGCAACGATTCCCGCTGTTAACCCAAGCACAAATGTTGGTCCTCCTGATAGAGCCGACGTTAACACAGATTTTGATGAAATACTGAAATTAATCAAGAAGAGCGAACACTGAGTCGTGGATCAGCTGATGCAGACTCCCCTCCAAGATTTCAATACTTTCTCTACTCCTCAACTCCGAAGCACACCGAGAAGCTTTAATGAAGGTACTAGACCAAGCTTATGTAGACCACGATGTGACTACAGACCAATTTGGAGGTATTGTCGCCAACATAACAGCTTGTAATAATCTAAGTTTCAGTGATGAGGAACTTCCAAAAGAAGGGAAAGATCACAACTTGGCCTTGCACATCTCGATGATTTGTCAATCAGATTCCCTGTCCAATGTATTGGTAGATATTGGTTCATCTTTGAACGTAATGCCAAAAACGACACTCGCTCGTTTGGCTTACAAAGGGACACCAATGAAGTTCAATGACATAGTAGTAAGAGCTTTTGACGGATCAAGGAAGTCAGTTATTAGGGAAGTCGATCTCCCGATGATAATTGGTCCGCATACTTTCCAAATCACTTTCCAGGTCATGGATATGCTAGCTGCTTATAGTTGTCTACTAGGAAGACCGTGGATCCACGAAGCAGGAGCAGTGACTTCCACTCTCCATCAGAAGCTGGAATTCACAGTAAATGGAAAGCTAGTAACCATCCTCGGTGAACAAGCTTTGCTCATAAGCCATTTGTCCAGTTTCTCTTTCATCACAGCCAACGACGTTGAAGGGACACATCTCCCCAGACATCTGTTAGAAGATGAATCTACAAGCAAAAGCAGATCATCTATCTCTTATAAAGAAGCAGCGCAGATAGTGAAAGATGGCAATGCTGAAGGATGGGGACAAGTAATCAAACCCGTTAAGAACGAGACAAAAGTCGGACTCGGGTTTGCACCCGTATTTTCCAAAGACAAACAAAAAGATGAAGAGCTTCGTCCGATCAAAGAAGTATTCCACAGTGGAGGTTTCTTAAATCCCGTTCTCCAAGAGGTTAACGTTGTTACCATTGAAGATGATGAAGATGATCCCTCTGGATCTGAAAAATGGAGCACTTATTTAAAAAGCCCTGAATATGTGTCTCAAGAAGAATCGTACGCACCGTACTATCCTCCAACTGATCAATTTAAAGACATGTCCCTGCAAAAGCATAAAAATCCACCTGTCCCTTCTGAAGTTTGGGACACCTTGGGAGAACCCAGTGGTAAATTTGACTACATGGTGAAATATACTGCGCCAGAAAGCTCGAGAATCAGAATTGAAGATATCCAGCCCACTGGATGGGGTGATTCTTTCGAGTACCCTAATCAACCAGAGGAGGTGTACTCATCTTCCCGATCTAATCAACCAATTGAGGTTCTGAACGAGGATCTCTGATTTGACGCACCTGTGGAAATTGTTAAACCAGATCTGGATTATCACTATATCAACATGATCACTGAAGATCAGGAATACGATTCGGGATACGATTTGGAAAGTGTCGCCGACAACGAGTCTCTCCATTCAGAAGATTGGAGGGTACATCCCCAGAATTCAACGCAAAGGTCAACAGGAAGCACATATGCTGCATCTCATACTTCCCGATCTGTTAATCAAGTCGAAGAAGACTGCTTTAGCAGTACAAAAAGCAAGGTCCGTCGTCCAGAATCTTCAAAACTTGCTCGACCAACGACCAAAGTCTACTCGAGGATTAAGCCAAGTGCAAAATTACCAGAGTACCTCGACTTCCAAGGAGTTCGCCACTACTGGAAACCTGTTGAAGTTCAGACTAACGCTCCTAGTTCTAAGTAGTTTATCTTTTGCTTTTGTTTTGAACTCTCACTTCGCCCAAAGTGAAGAGATGTTTTATAGGGTTTAGCTTTTAAATAATTTCTCTTTGTCTTGCCCAAGACAAATGAGTTTGTATTTTAGGGCCCTGTTTCATATCGTGAATCATAAATAAAATGCGTTGTTTTGATTCCACACTTTGTGTTTGTTTTATTTTTACCCTTTCTTGGAAATGATAATCCTAAAAAAAAAACACAATAAAATAAAAAAAATCTTCAAAAAAAAATAATAATAAAAATTTTAATCTGCATACACTTTCACATTGACTTTTTCAAAAAAAATGATGAAAAGAAAAAGGTTAATTAATCAAACATAAATCAAATATGCAGATTAAACAGATGGACAAATCCATTGAAAGCAATAACTCTATGTTCTCTCCCAACTTTGAAATCCCCTGTGAAGTCGCCGAGGAAGAAGTTGAAGAAGAGATCCCGGATGAGATTTCTCGACTACTAAAGCACGAGGAAAGAATCATTCAACCTCACAAAGAACCTTTAGAAGCAATCAACTTGGGTTCTGAAGAAGATAAAAAAGAAGTAAATATCGGAGCTTCACTCGACAACAACGTCAAGGGAAAAATGATAGATCTTCTCAAAGAATATGTCGATGTGTTCGCTTGGTCCTATTAGGACATGCCAAGTTTAGATACCAGCATCGTGGAGCATCATTTTCCATTAAAGCCGGAGTGTCCACCAGTTAAGCAAAAACTAAGGAGAGTTCACCCTGAAATGGCCGACAAAATCAAAAAGGAAGTTCAAAAACAGCTCGACGCAGGTTTCCTCGTCACTTCTGAATATCCTCAATAGCTAGCCAACATAGTGCCTGTCTCCAAGAAAGACGGAAAGGTCAGAATGTGTGTTGACTACCGGGATCTGAACAAAGCAAGTCCGAAAGACGATTTCCCACTACCGCATATCGACATGCTAGTGGATAGCACTGCAAAGTTCAACGTCTTTTCCTTCATGGATGGTTTCTCTGGTTACAATCAGATCAGAATGGCTCCCGAAGACATGGAGAAGACATCTTTCATCATGCCATGGGGCACTTTTTGCTACAAAGTAATGTCGTTTGGATTAAAGAATGGTACAACTTACCAAAGGGAAATGACTACTCTCTTTCATGACATGATGCACAAAGAGATCGAAGTCGTGGATGACATGATAGCAAAATCTGACACTGAAGAAGAACATATAGAATATCTCTTAAAGTTGTTTCAACGACTAAGGAAATTTCAGCTCCGTCTGAATCCTAACAAATGCACCTTTGGGGTAAGATCTGGAAAACTCCTAGGTTTCATCGTCAGTCAAAGAGGTATTGAAGTTGACCCTGACAAAGTCAAGGCTATTCAAGAAATGCCTACGCCACGTACGGAAAAGCAAGTAAGAGGATTTCTCGGACGGTTGAATTACATCTCCGGATTTATCTCTCAAATGACTGCCACATGTGGGCCGATATTCAAGCTTCTCCGCAAAAATCAAGAGGTTGTGTGGACAGAAGATTGCCAAAAAGCATTCGACAGTATCAAGGAATACATGTCAGAACCACCAATATTGATTCCTCCAGTCGAGGGAAGACCGTTAATCATGTACCTTACCGTGCTAGAAGAGTCCATGGGCTGCGTGCTTGGACAGCAAGATGAAACCGGTAAGAAGGAGCATGCCATTTACTACCTGAGTAAAAAGTTCACAGACTGTGAAACTCGTTACTCCATGCTCGAAAACTGTTGTGCTTTGGTATGGACTTCAAAACGTCTCCGCTAGTACATGATCAATCACACGACCTGGTTAATCTCTAAAATGGATCCAATCAAGTACGTCTTTGAAAAACATGCCTTAATGGGAAGAATTGTTCGATGGCGATCTTATACGAATATGACATCGATGCCGCTCAGCGGTCAAAGGAAGCATTCTCACGATCACTTGGATTATCAGCCGCTCAACGAATACCAATCTCTCAAATTTGACTTCCCAAACGAGGACGTTATGTACTTAAAGATGAAAGATTGCGACGAACCGCTACCAGGAGAAGGACGAGATCCAGAATCTAGATGGGGCCTAATTTTGATGGAGCGATTAACGTTTTGGCAATGGAATTGGGGATCATCATCACTCCCGAGGGTTCTCATATCCCGTTTTCCGCCAGATTGCTATTTGATTGCACCAACAACATCGTAGAATATTGTCATACCCCAAAATTTGCCCTCCATCTACTCAAGAGATTTCATACATCTGTACTCAAGGATTCCTCAAGAGTTGATCAGACAAACTCTCTCCTAGACAATCAACCCAAACTAGGGTTTGGTATCTCTCAGGGTAAGATGGACTTCCAACATCTCCAATGGTCATCATGCCTCCTCATATGCTTCAAAGATTCTCCATGTCAAGTTTCAAGCCTCACAAGTCAAGTTTCCTCAGACAATTGCTCAGATGGTTGAAAATCAGTTGTATTGGACAAAAAGTCAACTGTGGTCAATATACAGTCAAACTTCATAATTTTTGGTCAACATCCTCATTTTGAAGTTACATTCATCATTTGATCAAGGGTTGATCATGATTCATCAAGAAAACTCAAGATTTGCTCAAAAGTCAAACTTTCTAAATTAGGGTTTCTAGGTGAAAAGTCAACTGAACTTTGACTGATCATAACTTTCTCATACTTTCTCAGAAATTTTTCCACCACCTCTTGTTTTGAAGGAAATTCAATTCTCTACAACTTCATATGTCACAAGAATGTCCAAAAAATGCATCATTTGAGAGGTATAGCTCAAAACATTACAGGTCATTTTCAAAGTCAACAAAAAGTCAACTTTTTGTTTTGAAGATATATTGAGCATGGTAACTCCATTTGAGATGAGACCAAAATGGTTGGTTAGAGGACTCTTAGAGCTTTCCAAAAAGTCCAAGAACACTCAAAAATGTGGAAAATTGAGCAAGATACACCATTCACAAGTTGGGCAATTTTGAAAGAATGCACAAAGAGAGATACTTCTAAAAATCAAATTTTTTGCAAATGGGCTTGCTTTTTCTTCATCCAAACTTATTCCTCATACAATTAGGAATATCCAAGCCCAATTCCATGAATTTTTGATTTATTTTTCTATTTAATTTTGAATTTATTCATTTAAATACAAATTAAATTTTAAAATAAATTATAAAATCAAAATTAATTGAAAGATTGATTTTATTCCTTCCTTGAGATTCAAGAAACTCACCAAAGTCCAGCAAATTTCGAAATTTGACAAAAATGGCAAGATTGGATTGGAATTGATCAAGTTTTGAAAATTTGATTTTATACAAAAATCAAATTTGATTTTCATTGAATGGTGATTGATTCTTGCCAATAATGATCCCAAATCCATCCAGTACTTATACCTGATGCATACCAATCAAAAGAGGACGAAAAAATTGCTCCAGAAACCCTAACCTAAAAGTCAAAAATCCGTGGCAAGCAGGCAATTGGAGATCACACTTCCAGCCGTTTTCAATCAAATTTGAGGTGTCTAACACGTTCCTTGGCATCTCCAGATTCGATCCAGACTCTTACATCATTCAAAACCATCCAGAAACAAGAAATTCGAAATCGTTTTGCTCACACTTTTTTCAAATTCGAATTCCTTCATTCATGCATTATTAACTCGATTTGTTGTTGTTTTTGTGTTTAGTGAGGTGTTTGCAAGCTTTCTGGGCGAGCCAATTGAATTTCCATGGCCTGAATCGTGTTACACCATGATTAGGGTTTCTGTGAACGAATTAGGGTTTCCCTTAATAGGACAAATTGGACAATAGGACCCATGCCAGTGTGTTCGGAATGCTCCAAGGAATCGAACCATGGCCTTAGATTTTATTTATATTATGTATGCTGGATTTTTGATTTTGCCAAGGACCTTAGCGTCGAACAATGGCCGACACTAGCTTCAAATATTTGAATTGGGGACGATGAAGCTTCGCGCGCGGACGAGGAAACCAGGAAGCAACACTTGTCTTTCTTCTACTCGCTCCGATTTTCAAACAGTAGAACGCGCTGCTGGCTCAGATGGCAAAGGGAAAGGGACTCAAGGTTTGAAAGCAAGGTCTCCAGTTCGAATCCTGGCAAGACCAATGTTTTTTCCTCCTTTTACAAAACTCATATTCTTCATATTTTTTATATTCTAATATTTTGCATTATATTTTAATTAATTTCCACATTTTATTTATGCATTGAAAAATATCAAAAATATTTACTCTTTTTACATTACTTTCCTAAAATCTTTATTTAATTTAATAAATTAAAAATATAATTTTTGCATGCATATTTATTTTTATTTATAATTTTGCATTTAAATCATTGTAAATTCATTTTTAATTACTAAAATGCATCTAAAAAATCCCAAAAATTTATTTTAGCATGTTTACATTATTTCCAGCATGTCATATTTTTTTTCAATTTAAAATTTGTATTTTTCCTAACATTTTCTCTTATTTCGATTTCATCATATTTTCCGATTTCTCGTTCGTTTCACAGGTTAATCCGATTCAGACGATCCTTCCGTTTTCATTTTATTTTTCAATAATGTAATTGTATATGGGATGTAATAGTTTAATTTAGGATTTTATTTTCCGAATTTTAAGTTATGTATCTGCCCCAAAGCCTTGTAATAGCGTAGGACATTTACCTTTCCGCATTTTACTTTCCGCACCCTATAAATTGCTAGTAATTAGGCGTGTATGGCAAGACTAAAATTGAACATAGCCCACTAACTTCAAGATAAAATATCTGAAATCAACACACTTCTTTCACACACGCACCCCTTAGGGTAATTCTCTCTCGTTGCCTTTGCGAATTCAAAATGGTCATGTCCCTCGAACGTAGAGGTATTCTAGCACCGTTGCCTTCCAAACAAATCATCATAGTCCCTTCGATACAAAGATCATAAGACCCACGATGTCGCCTCCGAATACATGATCTTGACCCTCGATTGTCGCCTCGAAAAATGATGATAGTCCCGAATGTGCTAGGATACTTCCTACAAGTTTCCTTCTATGACCATCCGATGTCCCGAATGTCCGCTTACATCCAGCGAATGGAGCTACCTACTAACTAATGGTATGGCTAGCGCTATTCTAAAGGAGCGTAAGAAAACGACCAATTAAGGTGGGTAAATAAGTCTTTTAGTTGCTTGCTCTAAACCAAAAGCTTTTCACACCACACACTCTTTTCCGAAGTTCAAATTCTTTTCAAAACAAAAACATTTCCGAACACCTTGTATACACTCCTACATGAGTCATTACAAAGTCAAAGTGAAATGCCTCTTTCAAAACATTTTTTTGTCAAACACACAGAAAGCAATTTTAAAAAGTGATCTAGAGCAACTAAGAGCCCGTAGATAACTACGGATGGAAAGGGGTGCTAATACCTTCCCTTTTCATAACCATTCTCCCGATCTCAGAATCTAACGAAGGTCTTTTTCTGTTACTTTTACCTTCCCTTAATTGGATAAAAATAAAAGTCGGTGGCGACTCTTGCTATCCGCACATTTGGATACAAAATTCTTACAAAGTCAGTTCACCGTATCACAGAACTGGCGACTCTGCTGGGGATAAGAATTAAAAGAGAGAATTGCCTTAGGGATTTCTAGATAACTTTTATTGCTTTTTGTTTGACTTGTATGCTTTATCTTTAAGGGTTGTTTGGGTATTATTTGTGGGGGATCCTACACCCGGATCCGGGTTTCCTTTTAGGTAAGTAGCATTAGATCATCGCGACCGCTAGACGTATAACTAAACGGTCAACATGATGGCTACGTTAGCGTGACACTTTGGTTGTCCCGATACTCTTCATTCCCAAGTTGAAGATAGTATTTGGCTTCTGCGTGGTGTCATCAAGCGCTAACTAAACTTTTAGAACCTTAATTGACCCATCTTGGCCATTAGAAGGTAGTGAGATGGCCGGCTTTGGTGTAGACCGAGGTTGGTTGATACTCGATGCTACGCTCATTGAGAATAGACTTTTGGGACATTTTCAATCGACCACTTGGCCGTCGTATTGAAATAAGCGCCTCGAGAAAGATCGTGATGTGAGATTCCTAGAACCGGTTACTATTATAGGACAGGATGAACCAACTCAAACTTTTGGTAGGGTAATCACCTATACCTCATGCAAGCCTTAAACCTAGGCTCATTGTGTGAATTGTTTGTGTGTGCTAAACATGACATATGACATCATTCGCATTGCATATCATTTCTAACTATTTCAAGGACCTAGGGATTTATCTTTGCTCTGTTTTGTAGGTATTATGGCTTCTAGAAAGACTATCCGAATCAACTTCATGGGTATACCTTCTCACTCAAAAATTGGTTTGAAATTCCGACCATGCTCGGTTCATCAAAAGACATGGTTATCTACTTGATTTGGTTATCTCGGTTTTGAAGAAGATATGATGCATGTCTATTCAGTTCTTTGATCCGAAACACCATTGCTTTACATTCCCAGATTATCAGTTGGTTCCTACCTTGGAAGAGTTCTCTAAGCTACTTGGGGTACCTATTCTTGACCAAATGCCATTTACGGTCTAGAAAAGGTTCCTAAATCGAACATTACATCGACTTTACATCTTAAGCGTTCAGATATCGAAGCCAATTGGGAAACAAGAAGCGGAGTTAAGGGTTTACTTTCTAAGTTTCTAATTAAGAAAGCCCGAGAATTCCTCAAAGTTATGAGTCTCCATGCATTTGAAAATATTGTGGCCTTGCTAATTTATGGTTTGGTTCTATTTCCTAACTCGGATCAATTCATCGATATCAATGCCATCAAGTTGTTCCTTACCCGCAATCCTGTGCCTACTTTACTTGGAGATATTCTACATTCTCTCCACACTCGTACTACTAAGAGACAAGGAACTCTCATGTGTTGTATACCGTTACTTTCAAGGTGGTTTATTTCGCACCTTCTTCCATCAGTTTTGAAGAATGAACAAAGGTTGAAGTGGTCTCAAAGACTAATGTCCCTCTCTCATTCCGATATCCGTTGGAATCTTTTCTCTCAAAAGGACTTCATATTCATTGAGCGTTGTGGAGAATTCCCTAATGTACCACTCCTTGGTATAAGGGGAGGTATTACTTACAACCCTTCTCTAGCTTTACGTCAGTTTGGTTTTTCCCGAAGAGATGGTCCACATGATATGCTTCTCCAAGATGTTGTGTTCGACTACAATCACGATCTCGAATTAAGCGAAGGTTTATACGCTTGGGGCATGGTAAAGAAGGCGATACCAAGACTTTGGGGAACCAAAACTCCATTCCTTGGGAACCTTACCTCAAATGGGTGCGAGCTCGAGCTCAAAACCTCATGATGCCATTCACGCTGTCTACCGGTAATTATGGAACTGTTGCTATAGGTGGCGTACCTATCTTGTTCTCCATCGACATGCCTCTGATTTTGAAGACTTGAAGAGGTCCTGGATTCAGCTCAAGGAAGAGAGGGATACCTTTGAAGCTCAGTGTTATGAAAGCGAGAAGAAAGTGTTAGAGTTGACCAAGCTACTTCACGAGGAGCGAAACATCAATGCTTACATCGACACCAAGAGGAAGCAACCATGAGAGACTTAGAGCTTTATGATTTATATGTTTTTCTTTTTTTGAACTATCTCTTGTACTTAAAAAGAAAAAGAATAATGAAAAGAGTACTAATAAATGTTTGTTCATTGCTTGTTTAACAAATTTAAATCTCTAAGGTCCTTGAAAACATTGCATTGCATTCGCATAAACATTGCATCGCATAGCATAACATTGCATCACAGGTACATTGAAGATTGGTTTTCTCATTCTCTCGCTATTTATTTTAGCAGAAATGGCTCTTGAACAGACTGTCAAAGATCTTCAAGCTCGAATGCTCGGTTCAACAGATGTTCACCAGCTTGGTCCAAGGCCAAGAAGATTTGAAGAAGCTCATCAACAAGAAGAAGAAGGTTGTTGGTCTCCTCAACATGGGCAGACGCTACAAAGGTGGTCCTAAGGTGGTCAGCCGTATTGAGCTCTCTGAAGGAAGTGTCCATACTGAGGAAAGTAACAAGGGTGATGGTGAGGCGGTCGGCTGAGCTTGAGAAGAACTATGATGATGGCCAATACTCTAATGAAGATGACAAGTACAAGCAACTTGAAGATCGTCTGAATGCTGTGGAAAACCTGAAGATGTCCGGGCTGAATTTTGATGATCTGAGTCTCGTTCCTGGTGTTGTGATTCCGCCCAAGTTCAAAGTTCCCACTTTTGCTAAGTATGATGGCGTGTCCTGCCCAAAGCTGCATTTGAAGTCCTATGTTCAGAAGATCAATCCCCACACTGATGACAGAAAATTGTGGATGCACTACTTTCAAGAAAGTTTGTCCGGAACTCAATTGGAGTGGTATTATCAGTTAGAGAATGACCGTATCCATACTTGGAGTGACTTGGCTGATGCTTTCTACAGACAGTATGAGTACAATGCTGAATTGACACCCACTCGCATGCAACTACAGAGCATGTCTATGGGTCGTGAAGAAGTTCAAGGAGTATGCTCGAAGTGGAGAGACCTAGCGAGCGAGTTCACCACCCTTGTCCAATAGGGAGTTGGTTGATATGTTCATGGGGACAGCGGACCCATTCTTCAATCATATGATTGGAAACTCTTGATAGGATTCACCGGTGATACTTCTGACGGCGTATTGAGGCTGGTATCAAGTGGGAAGATTCGGTAGAGACATCTTCAAAGCTGCGAAGAAATCTTTTGGTGGTAAGAAAGAAGCCAATCTTGTGTATGGTCGGAAAAGCCGAGCCAAGACCGACCGTGCTCAATCGGTGGGGCGGTTGTGATCTCGATCCTACATCGGCACAACCTCGGCGAGACAACGCGCGTAACGAGCGCGCCACGAAGGCGGTTTCGAAGATCAACATGCCTTTGTGCAAGCCTTGCAACACATGTTGAAAGCGGTGATTACCTTGAGGATCCTCCTCGAATGTCAACACTTCCTCTCCGAGATACAATCCTAATGCTAAGTGTGCTTACCATTCCAATAGCCCAGGACATAATCGATGATTGTTGGGCTCGAAGAACAAGATTCAAGATATGATTGAAGCTAAGCGATTGAGTTTGACCCTCTGTTGAGACTCGAATATGATCAAGCGCCTATGCCTAATCATGACAAGAGTTCCAATCTGTTGGTGATGATACCTATGTTTTCAACATAGATGACTTGACCATTCCTCGATGGTATTAAGAAGAATTTGCAAGCGGTGTCGACCGGGATGCCCGAGCGTCGTTGGTGCCCATCGCGCGGATGGTTGTGCTAGTTGAGAAGGCGTGTTCGATGCATGATGGATAACCGTGAGATACTATTTACGAAACCACCTGTGTAGAAGTTGTGTGAATGTCTAAGTTGAAGATTGACAATGTGAATGAAACAACACCATCTGTGGGGGATACCTTGGGGCAGCCAAGTGGAAAGTATGATTACATGGTGAAGTACCTGTTCCTGAGAGCTACAAGATTCCTATTGAAGATGTTAAAGGCGACGGATGGGGTGACGATTTCCCGAAGATTATCTGATGTTAATACAATAAGGATTTCCCTGCGATCCATGCCTAGAGTGGCACCTCTCATCATCACTTCTCAAGGCGGTTATGTATTCCTCCGATAAAGCTATCCCTTGGAATTATGGATCTAAGGTTTACTATCATGGTGTCAAGCAAGACCCTCTGACCATTGAAGATCTAACCATCAAAGCTACCATTCCTGACATTGACAACATCACGGATCTAGTAAGGTGACGAGCAGGAAGAGTATTCTCTCGGATATCTCTCCTCAAAAGACAACTGCGACTCAGCTCGCATTCAAGCTATTCAACCCATTCCCAAGCTAGAGGAAAGAACGGTAACTCATCACCGCTCACCGAAGTACCAAAGGAAGTTGCTGAAGACACCTCCAAACAAGAAATGGAGGAAATTCTGAAGATTATCAAGAAGAGTGACTACAATGTTGTGGAACAATTGGGATAGACTCCGTCCAAAATCTCCATGCTTGCTCTGCTCTTGTGCTCCGAGGCTCATGCTAACGCCTTGGTGAAGTTTCTGAAGAATTCCCATGTACCGCAAGACACTACCACTGACCAGTTCGAAGTTTGTATTGCTAGCCTGGCTGCCAACAACGGCCTAGGCTTCTCTGATGCTGATTTGACTCCTTCCGGAAAGAAACACAACAAAGCCTTGCACATATCTGTTGAATGCAAGGGCATTACGTTGTCTCATGTTTTGGTAGATACCGATTCCGCTCTGAACATCCTACCAAAGACTGCTTTTGATCGACTTGATGTCGAAGGGTTGGTTTTGAGACCCAGTGATATAATTGTGAGAGCTTTTGATGGTTCTAAGCGAACAGTACTTGGAGGCTCACTCTGTTAAAGTCGGTTCCCGGACTTTTGACTCTACTTTCTTTGTCATGGACATCCGTCCGACTTACTCTTGCCTACTTGGGCCCTTGGATACATGGGGCTACCTCACCTTACATCGAGCTGAAGTACCGGTGAAAGGGAAGGTTGTTCTGACATGTGGTGAAGAGGAATATATGGTCGATCATCTGATCATTCCGTTACCTTGAGATGGAAGGAGAATTCTTGAGACTCCATCAAGCTTTTGAAACAATACCGAGTCATGCACTGTTGACTCTCCGTCCTCTGAAGTTGCTAAAGTTCCGTCTAGAATGGCCTCGCTAAAAGATGCTCAAGGTTGTTAAAGAAGGAGGTAGTACTATTTGGGGTCAGCTCCCGATCTTCCTTTCAAATCCGACAAAGGCGGTTTAGGCTTCACCATCAAGGTCGAAGATGATCGCCGCGACGTGCGCCAACTTCCCTTCGCATCAGCCAGTGGAATCCATGCCATAGAAGGCGGCGACAACGACTTCGACATCGCAAGTGGATCTTCCAACTCCGGATCATGGGCTCGGCAATTGGAAGGCGAAGGCGTCATACCAATCTCCTTTAGTCGGGAGTAATTGCTCTTGTTTTGTTTTGTTTTCGTATTTCTTTATGTTTTGAACAATAAACTTTGAAAGCCTAGTGCCTTACCGGGGCATCATGGCTCGTTTGCGAGGTTATTATCATTGATTGCGTATTTTCATTTAATAAATCGTTGGACTTTTGCATTCAATTGTTTGTTTTCTTTCTTTACTTTATCACCCTTCAAAGGCTATGTGTTTCTTACACACACGTGATACAATGCGAGAATCACTCGAATCTAGTTAATAACAGCTATGCTAATGCTAAATATGACTTCGATAATCCGATCTACCAAGCGAGGAAAGTGAGGAAGATTGTGAAGTGCCGGAGAACTTGCCGGGCTACAGAAGAAGGCGAGTTATCTGACCACGAAGAGCAAGTTGAGGTTGTGAATTTGAGTCTTGACGAAGGCGAAAGAGATCAAGATAGGGCGGGTCTTGAGCGATGTTAAAGAAAGGTTGGTTCGGATGCTACAAGACTATATTGAGGTTTTTCACGGTCATACGAAGACATGCCGGGTTTAGACATTGATATTGTGGTACACGATTTGAACAAAGAGGTTTTCTCGATAAAAGCAGAAGGTTAAATCGTATGCGTCACGAGATGTTAGAAAAGATCAAAGCGAAGTTATGAAACAGTTCAACGCGGGTTCTTAGCTGTCACCTCTTATCCCGATGGGTTGCAAATGTGGTACCGTACCTAAGAAAGATGGCAAAATACGAATGTGTATGGATTACGAGAGATCTAAACAAAGCAAGTCAGAAAGATGATTTCCACTTCCTCATATTGATGTTACGGTTGACAACACCGCTCGGCATAAGGTTTTCTCCTTCATGGATGGTTTCTCCGGTTACAATCGAGATCAAAATGGCTCCGAAGACATGGAAGACTACTTTTGTTACCAATGGGGCACTTTACGCTACAAGGTTATCGTTCGGATGAAGAAGCAGGCGCCACTATCGGTAGCTATGGTGACATTGTTTCATGACATGATTCATCACGAGATAGAGGTCTATGTTGGCGACATGATAGCTCGGTCCTGGCGAAGAAGAACATCTTGATCACTTTGACTGTTTGTGAGTTGAAGAATGGACTAAGACTTAATCCTAACAAGTGCACTTTTGGAGTCGGATCAGGAAAACTCTTGGGGTTTGTTGTCGATGTAAAGGTATTGAGGTTGACCCGCCAAGGTTAAAGCTATTCAAGAGATGCGACTCCCGCACGAGAAGGAAGTCGAGGTTTCTTGGGCGATTGAACTACATTGCGATTCATTGCACATCTAAGCGCTACTTGTGAGCCAATCTTCAAGTTACTTAAGAAAGATCAAGTAGTGGAATGGAATGGCGATTGCGGATCGCTTTTGACAAAATCAAGGAGTACCTTGAATCCTCTTATCACGATGCCGCCCGCCGAAGGAAGACCTCTCATCATGTACTTGCGGTGCTAGAGAACTCAATGGGGTGTGTGTTGGGGCAACATGGCGAGTCAGTCGAAAAGAGCATGCAATATACTACCTTAGCAAAAGTTTACCGGTGTGAAACAAGATACTCACACTCGAGAAAACTTGCAACGCTTTAGCTGGGCTGCTCGCCGACTAAGGCGTATATGTTGACTCACACTACTTTGTTGATTTCAAGATGGATCCGATAAAATACATATTTGAGAAACCACTCTCTCGGAAGAATAGCAAGATGGCAAATGACCTTGACCGAATCGACATCGGTACACTTCTCGAAAGCAATCAAAGGAAGTGTGGTAGCCGATCATTTGGCTCATCAAGCCGTAGATGACTATCGATCTATGCGGTTAATTTCGGATGAAGATGTTTTACTAGTCGATTGTGAAGAACGAGGCCAGACGAAGGACACGAACAAGGATCCCGATGGACCATGGTCTTTGATGGAGCCTCAAGCACTCGGCAATGGCATTGGCGCCATCATTACATCCCCTACGGACGGACACGCCTTTCACCGCCGATTATGTTTGATTGCACTAACAACATGGCGAGTAAGCGTGCATCATGGGTCTTAAAATTGCTATTGACTTAAGAATCAAGTTCTTACAAGTGTATGGAGACTCGACTTTAGTGATCGATCGGATAAAAGCGAGTGGGATACGAAGCATCCTAATCTCATTCGATCGAGAGCATGTTCGAGTTTGATTCCCTACTTGAAGATTACTTTTGATCATATTCCACGAGAAGAGAATCGGTTGGCGGACGCATTGGCTACTATGTCGTCTATGTTCAAGGTTAGATGGGACAACGAGGCTCCCGGATCATCATTGAGAAGTTTGTGAACCATATTGTTGTGAGCTTGATACGAAGAGAAACCTTGGTACTACGATGTGAAGAGGTATCTTGAGGCTCGGGAATATCCCATGGGCATCATTAGTGATAAAGTTCATGAGAAGATTCGCTTCCAAATTCTTTCTAGCGACATCTTATACAAAGCAACCACGACTTGTGCTTACTCCGCTGCGTGACCGAAAACACAATGCGTATCATGGAAGAGTTACGAAGGCGCATTTGGTACTCACTCCGTGGACACACCATGGCTAAGAAGATTTTGAGAGCGGGTTACTATTGGTCCACCATGGAAGCGATTGTCACCGCTATGCTCGATCTTGTCACAAGTGCGGATATATGCCGACAAAGTGCACGTACCTCCGGCACCTCAGAATGTTTTAACTTCTCCTTGGCCTTTTGCAATGTGGGGCATTGACATGATTGGAGAAATCAATCCTGACTTCCAATGGACATCGTTTCATCCTTGTGGCAATTGACTATTTCACCAAGTGGGTAGAAGCGACCTCGTTCGCATCATTACTAAGAATGTTGTGGCTCGATTCATCAAACATAACCTTATCATCGATATGGCATTCCGAAAGGATTATCACGATAACGGCTCCAATCTTAACAACAAGATGATCAGAACTCGCCGCAATTCAAGATCAAGCATCACAATTCTTCTCCATACCGGCCTAAGATGAATGGCGCGATGGAAGCCGCCAATAAGAACATTAAGAAGATTATCTGAAGATGACGGTGACTTACAAAGATTGGCATGAGATGTTACCATTTGCTCTTCATGGTTATCGCTTTTCTGACCACGAACATCAGGGGCAACCCCTTCTATCTTGTATACGGTATGGAAGCCGTCTTACCCATCGAGTTCGAGATACCCTCAACGAGTCCTCCGGGCCGAGAGTTAGGTGAAGATGATTGGGTTCGAGACACGGCTTGACCGGATCAACTTGATTGATGAGAAGCGACTCGCGTCCATACGCCATGGACAGATTTATAAAAGCGAATGATCGAGCATTTAACAAGAAGGTCAAGCACGAGTCTATCAAATTGGTGACCTAGTAGTCAGCGCATCATTCTTCCACAAGGTGATCCGGGGCAAATGGACTCCCACCTCGAGGGACCGTTTGTAGTCAAGGCGGTATTTTCGGCGGAGCTATGATACTTAGCACCATGGATGGTGAAGACTTCCCACACCACAGAGCGAGACATAGTCAAAAATACTACGCATAAAGAGACCCGCTGGGTCGGCGAACCTAGGAAAAATAAGGGCATCTGGCGAATCAAAAGGTTCGGGCAAAATTAAGGATATATGCAAAACATGTACACCGCAAGTCGAAAACACGAAAAGGCGGCTTGGGCAAGAAAGGTATCGGTGGTGAAAACCGAAAGGCGGTCTAGGCAAAAGTTAGGGATTTAAGCGTGGCTATGTTGCTTCGAGACTACTATCGACATTCAAGGTTCAAATGGCGAAGATCGGTCTACTCACTTTCTCTTGGCAAGGAGATGAGATAGTCGAAATATATGAGTACTAGCATAGTTGGAACTTAACGAGATTGTTTCCATAGCTTTTACCTTTCTTGTGTACAAACTACTTGGGCATACGCCACCTTTCAAATAAGCATAGCTTCTTTCTCTTTACAATTTACATTGTTGTTATTTGCAATAAGTCCAACGTTTGTTTTGAATGACTATCGCATTTGACAATAAGAATCTAATCACAAACATCGAAAAGTGAATATACAAAAGTACTTACTACGGGCTCGGGAATTGGGACGACGCGAAAGTCACCAAAGCATTCCCCACAGAGCATGATCCTGCAAAGGTGTCACTCACAACACAACTTCCCAGCGAGCAAAAGGGACTTCAGCGCAAACAAGTCGAGATTAAGCCCGAACCGGGAAAACTATCGAAGAGCGCCCTTGGTTGTCCTCGACGGCGGTCCGAGATTAAGCCCGAACAAGCGGAAAACTATCGAAAGACCGCCCTGGTTATCCTCCGATAAGCAGCAATGGATCTACCCGATGCTGTGAGGGAGCTATCCACATTTTGCCAATTACAATCTCCTCGGTGTCGGCACAAGATTTATTACGATTCCGATTATCGGCGGCAACCACGAGTCTAGTGTGCGACTCGGTTGCCTTGGATGACATCTTAAGCCCATCTCCGACTACTTATCAACGATTGCTTCACTTTCGAATGCATATATGGTTAAAAATCAATACAAACCAATAACTTCATTCAAAAATGAACACGAAATCTAACGTATGACTCCCTCGAGATCGCATCTTAAGCCCATCTCCATGCTCCTTCCAGGAACGACTACAGAGCCTAGCGTACGGCTCATTCCCCGGCACCGATTTTTCCAGATGGCATCTTAAGCCCATCCCCGTCAATTCTCCTATCGACATCCTCGAGTCTAGCGTACGACTCATTCCCAATGAAGTCTTCAACTTCTCAAATGGCATCGTAAGCCCATTCCGTCTCACCGGTGAGTGCAAATTTTCAGGTGTACTCGAGTGTTCAATCATCTTCCACCTCCAGGTCACGAAAGACAAGCGTGTCAATCTAACCTTCCAGTACAAGAAGATTGAACAGGGGCAGCTGTCATACCCCAAAATTTTCCCTCCATCTACTCAAGAGATTTCATACATACTCGAGGTTCCTCGAGAGTTGATCGGACAAACTCTCTCTAGACAATCAACCCAAACTAGGGTTTGGTATCTCTCGAGGTAAGATGGACTTCCAACATCTCAATGTTCATCATGCCTCCTCATATGCTTCAAAGATTCTCCATGTCAAGTTTCAAGCCTCAAGTCAAGTTTCCTCGGACAATTGCTCGGATGGTTGAAAATCGGTTGTATTGGACAAAAAGTCAACTGTGGTCAACATACTGTCAAACTTCATAATTTTTGGTCAACATCCTCATTTTGAAGTTACATTCATCATTTGATCAAGGGTTGATCATGATTCATCAAGAAAACTCAAGATTTGCTCAAAAGTCAAACTTTCTAAATTAGGGTTTCTAGGTGAAAAGTCAACTAAACTTTGGCTGATCATAACTTTCTCATACTTTCTCATACTAAAGCACGAGGAAAGAATCATTCAACCTCACAAAGAACCTTTAGAAGCAATCAACTTGGGTTCTGAAGAAGATAAAAAAGAAGTAAATATCGGAGCTTCACTCGACAACAACGTCAAGGGAAAACTGATAGATCTTCTCAAAGAATATGTCGATGTGTTCGCTTGGTCCTATTAGGACATGCCAAGTTTAGATACCACATCGTGGAGCATCATTTTCCATTAAAGCAGAGTGTCCACGGTTAAGCAAAACTAAGGAGAGTTCACCACGAAATGGCCGACAAAATCAAAAGGAAGTTCAAAAAGCATTCGTGGGTTTCCTCGTCACTTCTAAATATCCTCAATAGCTAGCCAACATAGTGCCTGTCTCCAAGAAAGATGGAAAGGTCAGAATGTGTGTTGACTACCGGGATCTGAACAAAGCAAGTCCGAAAGACGATTTCCCACTACCGCATATCGACATGCTAGTGGATAGCACTGCAAAGTTCAACGTCTTTTCCTTCATGGATGGTTTCTCTGGTTACAATCAGATCAGAATGGCTCCCGAAGACATGGAGAAGACATCTTTCATCATGCCATGGGGCACTTTTTGCTACAAAGTAATGTCGTTTGGATTAAAGAATGCAGGCGCAACTTACCAAAGGGAAATGACTACTCTCTTTCATGACATGATGCACAAAGAGATCGAAGTCTACGTGGATGACATGATAGCAAAATCTGACACTGAAGAAGAACATATAGAATATCTCTTAAAGTTGTTTCAACGACTAAGGAAATTTCAGCTCCGCCTGAATCCTAACAAATGCACCTTTGGGGTAAGATCTGGAAAACTCTTAGGTTTCATCGTCAGTCAAAGAGGTATTGAAGTTGACCCTGACAAAGTCAAGGCTATTCAAGAAATGCCTACGCCACGTACGGAAAAGCAAGTAAGAGGATTTCTCGGACGGTTGAATTACATCTCCAGATTTATCTCTCAAATGACTGCCACATGTGGGCCGATATTCAAGCTTCTCCGCAAAAATCAAGAGGTTGTGTGGACAGAAGATTGCCAAAAAGCATTCGACAGTATCAAGGAATACCTGTCAGAACCACCAATATTGATTCCTCCAGTCGAGGGAAGACCGTTAATCATGTACCTTACCGTGCTAGAAGAGTCCATGGGCTGCGTGCTTGGACAGCAAGATGAAACCGGTAAGAAGGAGCATGCCATTTACTACCTGAGTAAAAAGTTCACAGACTGTGAAACTCGTTACTCCATGCTCGAGAAAACCTGTTGTGCTTTGGTATGGACTTCAAAACGTCTCCGCCAGTACATGATCAATCACACGACCTGGTTAATCTCTAAAATGGATCCAATCAAGTACGTCTTTGAAAAACCTGCCTTAACGGGAAGAATTGTTCGATGGCAGATGCTGTTATCTGAATATGACATCCAATACCGCGCTCAAAAAGCGGTCAAAGGAAGCATTCTCGCTGATCACTTGGATTATCAGCCGCTCAACGAATACCAATCTCTCAAATTTGACTTCCCAAACGAGGACGTTATGTACTTAAAGATGAAATATTGCGACGAACCGCTACCCGGAGAAGGACCAGATCCAGAATCTAGATGGGGCCTAATTTTTGATGGAGCAGTTAACGTTTTTGGCAATGGAATTGGGGCAGTCATCATCACTCCCGAGGGTTCTCATATCCCGTTTTCCGCCAGATTGCTATTTGATTACACCAACAACATCGTAGAATATTTTCATACCCCAAAATTTGCCCTCCATCTACTCAAGAGATTTCATACATCTGTACTCAAGGATTCCTCAAGAGTTGATCAGACAAACTCTCTCCTAGACAATCAACCCAAACTAGGGTTTGGTATCTCTCAGGGTAAGATGGACTTCCAACGTCTCCAATGGTCATCATGCCTCCTCATATGCTTCAAAGATTCTCCATGTCAAGTTTCAAGCCTCACAAGTCAAGTTTCCTCAGACAATTGCTCAGATGGTTGAAAATCAGTTGTATTGGACAAAAAGTCAACTGTGGTCAATATACAGTCAAACTTCATAATTTTTGGTCAACATCCTCATTTTGAAGTTACATTCATCATTTGATCAAGGGTTGATCATGATTCATCAAGAAAACTCAAGATTTGCTCAAAAGTCAAACTTTCTAAATTAGGGTTTCTAGGTGAAAAGTCAACTGAACTTTGACTGATCATAACTTTCTCATACTTTCTCAGAAATTTTTCCACCACCTCTTGTTTTGAAGGAAATTCAATTCTCTACAACTTCATATGTCACAAGAATGTCCAAAAAATGCATCATTTGAGAGGTATAGCTCAAAACATTACAGGTCATTTTCAAAGTCAACAAAAAGTCAACTTTTTGTTTTGAAGATATATTGAGCATGGTAACTCCATTTGAGATGAGACCAAAATGGTTGGTTAGAGGACTCTTAGAGCTTTCCAAAAAGTCCAAGAACACTCAAAAATGTGTAAAATTGAGCAAGATACACCATTCACAAGTTGGGCAATTTTGAAAGAATGCACAAAGAGAGATACTTCTAAAAATCAAATTTTTTGCAAATGGGCTTGCTTTTTCTTCATCCAAACTTATTCCTCATACAATTAGGAATATCCAAGCCCAATTCCATGAATTTTTGATTTATTTTTCTATTTAATTTTGAATTTATTCATTTAAATACAAATTAAATTTTAAAATAAATTATAAAATCAAAATTAATTGAAAGATTGATTTTATTCCTTCCTTGAGATTCAAGAAACTCACCAAAGTCCAGCAAATTTCGAAATTTGACAAAAATGGCAAGATTGGATTGGAATTGATCAAGTTTTGAAAATTTAATTTTATACAAAAATCAAATTTGATTTTCATTGAATGGTGATTGATTCTTGCCAATAATGATCCCAAATCCATCCAGTACTTATACCTGATGCATACCAATCAAAAGAGGACGAAAAAATTGCTCCAGAAACCCTAACCTAAAAGTCAAAAATCCGTGGCAAGCAGGCAATTGGAGATCACACTTCCAGCCGTTTTCAATCAAATTTGAGGTGTCTAACACGTTCCTTGGCATCTCCAGAGTCGATCCAGACTCTTACATCATTCAAAACCATCCAGAAACAAGAAATTCGAAATCGGTTTGCTCACACTTTTTTCAAATTCGAATTCCTTCATTCATGCATTATTAACTCGATTTGTTGTTGTTTTTGTGTTTAGTGAGGTGTTTGCAAGCTTTCTGGGCGAGCCAATTGAATTTCCATGGCCTGAATCGTGTTACACCATGATTAGGGTTTCTGTGAACGAATTAGGGTTTCCCTTAATAGGACAAATTGGACAATAGGACCCATGCCAGTGTGTTCGGAATGCTCCAAGGAATCGAACCATGGCCTTAGATTTTATTTATATTATGTATGCTGGATTTTTGATTTTGCCAGGGACCTTAGCGTCGAACAATGGCGGCGCTAGCTTAAATATTTGAATTGGGGCGATGAAGCTTGGTGACGAGAAACCAGGAAGCAACACTTGTCTTTCTTCTACTCGCTCGGTTTTCAAGCGATGAAACTGGCTCAGATGGCAAAGGCAAAGGGACTCAAGGTTTGAAAGCAAGGTCTCCAGTTCGAATCCTGGCAAGACCAATGTTTTTTCCTCCTTTTACAAAACTCATATTCTTCATATTTTTTATATTCTAATATTTTGCATTATATTTTAATTAATTTCCACATTTTATTTATGCATTGAAAATATCAAAAATATTTACTCTTTTACATTACTTTCCTAAAATCTTTATTTAATTTAATAAATTAAAAATATAATTTTGCATGCATATTTATTTTATTTATAATTTTGCATTTAAATCATTGTAAATTCATTTTAATTACTAAAATGCATCTAAAAATCCCAAAAATTTATTTTAGCATGTTTACATTATTTCCAGCATGTCATATTTTTTCAATTTAAAATTTGTATTTTTCTAACATTTTCTCTTATTTCGATTTCATCATATTTTAGATTTCTCGTTCGTTTCACGAGTTAATCCGATTCAGACGATCCTTCGTTTTCATTTATTTTTCAATAATGTAATTGTATACGGGATGTAATAGTTTAATTTAGGATTTTATTTTCCGCATTTTAAATTATGTATCGCCCCAAAGCCTTGTAATAGCGTGGGACATTTACCTTTCCGCATTTTACTTTCCGCACCCTATAAATTGCTAGTAATTAGGCGTGTATGGCAAGACTAAAATTGAACATAGCCCACTAACTTCAAGATAAAATATCGAAATCAACACACTTCTTTCACACACCCTTAGGGTAATCTCTCTCGTTGCCTTTGAATTCAAAATGGTCATGTCCTCGAGCGTAGAGGTATTCTAGCACCGTTGTCTTCCAAACAAATCATCATAGTCCCTTCGATACAAAGATCATAAGACCCACGATGTCGCCTCCGAATACATGATCTTGACCCTCGATTGTCGCCTACGAAAATGATGATAGTCCCTTGAATGTGCTAGGATACTTCCTGAGTTGCCTTCTATGACCATCCGATGTCCCTTCGAATGTCCGCTTACATCCAGCGAATGGAGCTACCTACTAACTAATGGTATGGCTAGCGCTATTCTAAAGGAGCGAAATGCGAAAGCGACCAATTAAGGTGGGTAAATAAGTCTTTTAGTTGCTTGCTCTAAACCAAAAGCTTTTCACACACACTCTTTTGAAGTTCAAATTCTTTTCAAAACAAAACATTTCCGAACACCTTGTATACACTCCTACATGAGTCATTACAAAGTCAAAGCGAAATGCCTCTTTCAAAACATTTTTTTGTCAAACACACAGAAAGCAATTTTAAAAAGTGATCTAGAGCAACTAAGAGCCCGTAGATAACTACAGATGGAAAGGGGTGCTAATACCTTCCCTTTTCATAACCATTCTCCGAACTCGAGAATCTAACGAAGGTCTTTTACATTACTTTTACCTTCCCTTAATTGGATAAAAATAAAAGTCGGTGGCGACTCTTGCTATCCGCACATTTGGATACAAAATTCCTACAAAGTCAGTTCACCGTATCACAAATATGAAGCTTGCATCATGGGTATCGAAGAAGCCATCGACTTGAGGATCAAGATCCTTGATATATATGGAGACTCAGCCCTTGTGATCAATCAAATCAAAGACAAGTATGAAACTCATCATCTTGGTTTGATTCCTTCTGAAGATTATGCAAGGCGTTTGTTGACTTTCTTCAACAAAGTTGAGCGCATCATATCCTCGAGATCGAATCGAATGGCGGGCGCCTTGGCTACTCTATCTTCCATGTTCAAAGTCAACGATTGGAATGATATGCCTAAGATCCGCATCGGGCGCCTTGAAAGACACTGCATATGTGTTCATGGAGCGGTCTTGACGATAAACCATGGTTTCACGACATCAAGCGTTTCCTTCAAACACGAGTACCCACTCGGGGCATCGTACAAGGATAAGAAAACTCTAAGGAGGCTTTCTAGAAACTTCTTCCTCAATGAAGATGTGCTATACAAAAGAAACTTCGACATGGTTACGCTCGGATCGTCGGCGAGGCAAAAGGAACACAATCATCCATGAGGTACATGAAGGATCCTTTGTAACCCATTCAAATGGGCATGGAATGTCCAGAAAAATCTTGAGAGCAGGATACTATTGGATAACGATGGAATCTGATTGCTGTAAACACGTCAAAAGATGTCACAAGTGCGGATCTCGCGAGATAAGATCCATGTGCCACCAACTCTACTCAACGTTCTCTCCTCTCCGTGGCCTTTCTCCATGTGGGGCATTGACATGATCGGGATGATCGAACCAAAAGCGTCCAACGGACATCGCTTTATTCTAGTAGCTATTGATTACTTCACCAAATGGGTCGAAGCAGCGTCCTACGCCAACGTTACAAGACAAGTGGTTGTGAGGTTCATCAAGAACAATCTCATTTGCCGATATGGAATTCCAAGCAAGATCATTACAGACAATGGATCGAACTTGAACAACAAGATGATGAAAGAACTGTGTAAGGAATTCAAGATCGAGCATCATAACTCATCTCCTTACCGGCCAAAGATGAACGGCACCGTTGAAGCTGCCAACAAGAACGTCAAAAAGATTGTCCAGAAGATGGTCATCACCTACAAAGGCGAAATCGCCATTTGCTACTGCATGGGTATCGTGCTTGATGCGCACTTCAAGGGCAACCCCTTTTCTCGGTATCGGCATGGGCGGTGCTCCCGTAGAAGTTGAGATTCCGTCAATGAGAGTTCTCATGGAAACTAAGTTATCTAAGGTGAATGGTGTCAAGCAGATCGACCAGCTAAACTTAATCGAAGAAAGCGCCTGACCGCTCTGTGTCATGGACAATTGTATCAAAGAAGAATGAAGAAAGCATTTGACAAAAAGTCGACCTCGTGAATTCGAGAAGGCGACCTCGTTAAAAAGATTACATCTTTTCAACAGATTCTAGGGGCAAATGGACTCTAATTACGAAGGCCCATACATCGTCAAAGAAGCTTTTACGGCGGTGCTATGGCTCTCACAACTATGGACGGTGATGAACTCCCGCATCCCGTGAATCTTGATGTCAAGAAATACTTTGTCTAAAAAACAAAAGAAACATTTCGGTAAGTCGAAAACCGAAAAGGCGGCTTAGGCAAAAAGCGTCTCGGTGGTGAAAACCTGAAAAGGCGGTCCAGGCAAAAATTAGAGATAATAAACAGAAATTATCCTGATAGATTGAAAACCTAAAAAGGAAATCTAGGCAAAAATAAGGATACAAAAATGATGACAAAGTAACTACAATCAGTTCGTACTTCGTCAGTTTGAAGAATCTTCCATCAACGGATCTTCAATCAAATCCTCTGAAGCAACAAACACAGTTTGGAATTCAAAGTTGTTAGGGATAATAGTGGTTATTTGCTTTCAATGTAGCCTTTTCCCAATAAATTGTCATTTCCAACTCTTGTAAATAGCTCATGGAATCACGCCTTTGGCTGATTACCATTCTATCAATAAAATTTGAGCCTTGTGCCTTTTGTTTGCAATTCCTACTTATTCTGTTTTGCAAAATAACGCTTTTTATTGTGAAAGTCATTTTTTGAAACTAAAAAGGTTTTAAATGAATTTTTACTTCAAATTTTTGAAACAAAAGCAAAATGCTTCTTTGAACTATGAACACAGAAAGAACTTCAACAATTTTCTCCATAAGTGTTTCGATCTCCGAAGGATAAAATGGCTGCTACAGATGTTTTCTCCTCAGCAGAAATTATCAAAGGATGGCGTTCTTATTCAAAAAGAATTCCCAGCAAAGTTGCCAATGAAATGCCTTTCTCCGAAAGTTTAAAACATGCAACTCAGATCCTTCATCACAACGTCTACACCATTGCTGCGGATATTGCTAAGTATTTGTTCGAACTGGGACGTGGTCCTTTTCCCAAATACCTCTTTAGTGTTCAGTCAAGTATTGTCAGCATGCACATGACATTCATAACATTCATGACATTCATACATAATAGCATCATTTATGCATTTTGCATTTGTTCGCGTTAAAAGGTGACGCACTAGAGGATGCGAACGTGAATTCGGATCTTCTGGCTCGAAACGTTTTAAATCTTTTGATTTGTTTATAAAGATGCCGCGAGCATCAAGCTTTATTATTTTCAACACAAGAAAGATGATTTAATGATTATGAAAAAGGGGAAAGCTGAAATACCCTCAATTGATATTGGTATGCGTAACGACTAGCGCAAACTAGACGTAACGCATTGGGGAGATTCTGAGTAAGGGGGATTGTTATATAAAGGGAATAGATGGAGCACCCTAAATATATGTAGTTATCTACACTTTATATATGAATATGTTTGATATGTTTGTGTGTTTTAATTGCTATTTCTATGATTGGGAAAGTTTCTCCTTTGGATTTTAGAAACGATAGATTATGTGGGATTCTAGTGTTTATTATTATTGTGCTCATAAAGATCATGCATCTTACGCATACATATCCTAGTGGGAATCGAGCATTTGTAGCTCGGATCTATAGGGTTCTATGGTTTGTTTGGTGCGAGAGATAGAAATTTGCTCGGCAAGGATGAGACCTTGTGCCTCGTATTCTCAAAGGATGTTGAGAAAGTCGAGCAATCGTAGTTCCACTTATGCTAGTGGAAAGCAGCGGGATGTTAGTAAAGAGGACAAATGTCATCTTAATGAAAATGTATCTAATCTATTTCATCACATACATTTTGAAAAGTTTAATTGATTAAAATCTTTAAATCGTAAGTATTAGGTGTTTTGCTTGAGTGTACAAGCGTTACCACTTACATGTTTAAGAAAGATGTTTGAAAAAGATGATTGAATCTTTTAGCTGTAAGTATTGGGTGTTTTGCTTGAGTGTACAAGCGTTACCACTTACAATTAAGAGATATTTTGTTTGAAAAGAGTTTGAAAAGTTTTTGTTGTATGTGATGTGATAGATGAGATACTTCTTCCATAGAGATGATAAATGTCTAAATCTCAAGGAGAAATTGATTGGATTAAAGGGATGCTTTTAAGAAGCCCGTGGGTCCTTATATTATTAGCCAGAGGAGGCATTCCGGGTCATCGAGGTCATCGAGGTCCTTGTATGAAGCTCAAGAGGAAGCTATAGGGTATGGTGGCTTTGGCTTGAAAGGTTTCACCGAAACCATCCTTTTGAATAAGAGCAATTTCAGGAAATTTTACTCTCTGGGAATTTGAAAGTGATTTCACCGGAAACCATCCTTCGGGGTTCTATCTTAGCGGGTGATTCTTTGTATTGGAAGCCCAATAGGAGGTGTTAAGAGATTTCTATCTCTTTCATTGTATGATGCCCAAGAGAAGGCTAAACTCAATGAGGAGTTCTTTTGAACGAAGCCCAAGAGGAGGCTGACTCAACAGGGGAGTATTGTCTTATATGAAGCCTAAGCGGAGGCTAAACTACGTGGGAGAGTTTCTTTGTATGAAGCCAGAAGGCTAAACTCTGTTGGAGATAAAATATCTTGTATAAAGCCCAAGCGGAGGCTAAACTCAGATGAATGAGTTTTCTTATATGAAGCCTAAGAGGAGGTTGTCCCATGCTGGGGATGGATTGTCTTGTATAAAGCTCAAGTGGAGGCTAAACTCAACTGGGGATGAGTTATCTTGTATGAAGCCCAAGCGGAGGCTATTAATCTGGGAACCTATTGATTAGTCTAATTGTTATGTTATTATTAGACGGTTTATATAAACAGGTGTGTGTGTGTGTGTGTGATATGTATTCACAGGAGTTTATGAAGGAAATATAAACAATGCATGATGTTTATTTACAAAAGTTTATGAAATATAAACAAGTGTCTGTGAAACGAACGTTTAAAGCAGCGTAACTTGATTATTTACAAGTTTGAGCGTATACAAGAAGTGAATATGTACGCGAGCAGTATTTATGTATGCAGAGAAAGGCGGATGTACATAGGAGGGTTGGGACTTACACCATAAGGAGGCCCATTGATTTGGCATTTCACGAGAATAATCCTCCTTTCAATATCAATGGTATTGATGTAAAATGTACAGATGAAGCGAAATGATTGATTGAAGTTTATACGTAAAATATCATATTATACGGATAAAAGTATTTGAAAAATATTTGTGTTATATACGGATAAAAGTTTGTTTTGAAAAGCATTTATGTCGAGAAAAATGTATGTACATAAAGAATGTTGGTTTGAGTATACACAAGTGAAGTGAGAACAAGCGATCGAGTTTTATACTTGAGTATAAAAGGAATATATGTATTATGTACAGATGAAATTTGTATGTACAAAGAAATATTATGTACATAAAAGAATGTTATGGGTCTTACACCGTAAGGGAGGCCCATTGGTCAAAAAGAAATTTTACTCAGAAGAATTCTTCCTTTAGAACCAATGGATTCGGCGTATAGACAAACGAATGAAAACAAACGAAAGAAATTTGTTTTATGTTTGAATATTGACAATGATAATTTGAGTATGTACAAGCAAAAACTAAGTATGTACATAAAGGATTGGGACTTACACCATAAGAGAGACCCATGATCGATTGAGAATTTCGAGAAGAAACGAATTCAGTTTTATCGTTTAAATCGGATCGATCATGGTAAAAAGATGTAAGTTTTGATGAAATATTTTGAAAAATGATTTGAAAATTTTTTTGAAATGTGAGGTTCATTTATGAAAAGTTTTGAAAAAGATCGGAAGTCGAAAACTTGAAAAATTCACCTTAAAAGGAGGCTTGAAAAGTGTTCAGAACGTCGTTTTCGGCTCGATTAAAATTTAATCAGATGAAAGTTTTTTTCTGAAAATTTTTGCACTATCACAAAATAGATGTATTTATTGACAAGTGTCCAAAAAATCATCTCAAAATGAGAAGTTTTGATTGGTCAAAAAAATTGTGAAAGTTTGATAAAAAACATGAAAAAATTTGGAAAGTTTGTAAAAAGAATGGTCTTGATGGGTGTTGAACCCATGACCATGAGGTGGGACGCGTGTCAAAGTGACTTAAAGGCAAGCAAACAACCACTAGACCAAACGCGCTGGGGTGTTAGTGGACCAGGAACACGCGTTGATATAAGATTGGATTATTTGAAAATTTGAAAATGAAGAACAAATGAAGAACACGCGCGTAATGTTGGGTTTGTGGTTTGATTCTCAGATTGCAAAACTCAAGCCAGAATCTTTGTTTCTCAACAAAATTAAGTGAAGTAAAAATCAAACTTGATCGGTTTTTCATTACGAACATGAATATGTATGTTAATTTCATTTATTTTCAACCTAGCATGTTTGGATTTCTGGAGAATGCTAAGAACCCTAAAACTGAGAAATCAAATTAAATTATGTGTAGTTGATGATTGTTTGATTTTATTGAGGGTTATCAATCGTTATGAGTGCAGAAAAGGATCGGCCAAGAGCTTTTTCAAAAAGATGCAAGGAATCATGATATCACAGTTCATGTTCATACCTGGAGAAATGAGAATCGAAGAAGCTCAAAACGTGTTTCCAGAACTTGTTTGAGGATTGCTACACCTTCATCGGCATGTATGGAAGGTGTGGATGGTATGCTTTCTTGAGCTTGCTCAATCTCTCAACCAAGTCAACCTACGTCAGCTCAAAATGAAACTCGAAAATGGGGTTAAAGTGTTACATTCGGGATTAATAGTGCGCCTCATGTCCATGGAGTATGGTGATGATGTTAGGATCATTAGAACATAGTTTAATCACCAAACTTCAAACTCGAATCATATGGCGTTTTGGAAAAGTGAAAAATGAAAATGGCATTTTAACTTGATTTCAGTTTGATTTTAAACAACAAGTTTGATAGTGATTATGAAACATGTTGGACACCAAAGATCATCATGGTTTTAGCTCGACTTCAAAATGCTATGTTTCTCAATTTGCACTATATTGCTTGATTTTCAAGAAAGTAAAGAAAGCATCATTTTGCATTGTTTTGGTGTCCATTGAGCTTGAATTAGTACCTCATTTATAGGCCATTGTATACGAAATGTTAGGCAAGTAATTGGGCATTGGTAATTCAAACTTGCCTTAGGGGCAAGTCTTTTGCATTAAATGCAAAGGAAGCTTCCTTCTTTTAACCATGGTTAATTTCAACTTTGATCAATCCTATCATAATTATCCATCTGATTTTATCAGTTCTTATCTCATTTTGGCAAGGTGGCAAGGTTCTAGAAGAGGAAAATGCAAAATGACCTATAATCTTGATGTTTTGACATTGAAAATCAAGTGTCATGGAGCCTTATATTTCAATTTCAAAAGTGTATCTAGACTCCATGGATTTGAGAGTTCTTGGACATTTGGAAAGATTTTTCACAAGCTACAACTTTCATGTTTGAGTTTTTCAAATTCAAATTGGAACTAGGTGAAAAAATGGCTTGAAGTTTGAAAAAAATAAGAAATTTCAACACTTAGAAAAATTTCTAAGTATGAAAACTTTTGACTTTTTGTTGACTTTTCCAAATTCTTTGATTTTTTATGATCATGATGGATCATGTGAAGTATTTTGATGATGGAAAAAGTTTTGTTTTGAAAAATTTGACCAAAAGTCAAAGTTTGACTTTTCTATGCAAATGAATTTTCATTAGATGTTTCTGAAAACGACTGATGAATTCTGTGAACCTTTGTGATGTTTTGAATCCAGAAATTAGGTCAAGATGTTGTATCTAAGATATGATGACCAATCTCTATCCAAAAAAGTCAATCACTGCTCAAAAAATCAGAGAATGCCTATGCTCGATCAAAACCCTAATTGGTCGATCCTCGATTGATCTGTGAGAAAATTTGATATCTGATGATCAGAGGTTGATGATTTGATTAAGATAGATCAAATAAGATGAGAAAATCTCAAACCCTAATTGGTTAGCTCTTGAATCAGATGAAAATCTGATGAAACCCTAATTTTGACACATGAATGCTACACCCGATTAATCTTTGTTTGAGCTATTAGTTGTGCAATGATGTAAATGTAAGGTGGTATATTAGGTCAAAATTTGGGGTATATGCCCTATTTAAGTTTCTTTAACCGAGAGATGAAGATGAATATCTTCATTTTGATAGGTGTAAAGAGACTTAAATATCGAAATCTGTAAAATTTGGACCTAAGATACCAAAAATGCGGATGATGCAAAATGATCATAAAAGTTTTACCTAAAGGATATCAAAGAAATGACACGATGAAGGAAATTTGTGAATCGTCCTGTTGGGAAAGAATGATTCACAGAATATGTGAATATACATTTCATTTTGGAGAACAAAGAGATTACCTACATCGACCTTGTGACAATGTTTAAGGTAAGTGGAAATGATATTACCAATTATCACTCTGTGATAGTTTATGGTAATGAATTAGAAGATGTTACCAATTATCGGAAGTGATAACTATAACAAGGTAAATCTTGAGAAATGAGTTCTTTGTGTACTCGACTTTGTGAATAACGAGGAGTGTTCTATCCGAGGAATGAGCTGGAAAGAAGAAGTTAATCAAGACATTGTTCCCAATGAGGATAATCTCGGTGGGGAATGTGATAGAGAAGAAAATGTATTTCTCCGCTTGGGGACTTTGCGGGAAAAAGGAAGGCGTATCCTTTACATTTGGGAATACTCCATTGGGAAAAAAGAAAAATGTATCTTTTCTGTTTGGAGATATTCTACTGGGGACAGACTTGTACTCGTATGAGTAAGTATGATTTATACTAGTGATTTGGAAGCAAACATTTTGAGAGATGCAAAAAATGCAATGAATGATGCTATTATGCATGAATGTCATGAATGTTATATGCATGCTAACAATACTTTGACAAAGACACTAAAGAAGTATCCGGGAAAAGGACCGCGTCACAGTTCGAACAAATACTTGGTGAAAATTGCAACAAATGGTGCAGATGTTCACTATTGAAGAATTTGAGTTGCATGTTTTAAACTTTCTGAGAAAGGCATTTCATTGGCAACTTGGTCGGGGATTCTTTTTTGATAAGAAGACCGTCCTTTGATGATTTCAGCTGAGGAGAAGACTGCTGTAGCAGTTGCCTTTATCCTTCGGAGATCAAAACACTCATGGAGAAACTGTTGAAGTTATTTCCGTGTCCATAGTTCAAAGGAAAATTTTGCTTTTTATTTCAAAAAATTTTGAAGTAGAAATTCATTTAAAACATTTTAGTTTCAAAAAGTGATTTTCACAATAAAAAGCGTTATTTTGCAAAACAGAATAAAGTAGGATTTGCAAACAAAAGGCACAAGGCTCAAATTTATTGATAGAATGGTAATCAGCCAAAGGCGTGATTCCATAGACTATTTACAAAAGTTGGAAATGATAACTTATCGGGAAAAGGCTACATTGAAAGTAAATAACCGCTACTATCCCTAACAACTTTGAATTCCAACTGTGCTTGTTGCTTTAGAAAAGTTGATTGAAGATCCGTTGATGGAAGATTCTTCATGTGGACAAAATACAGACTGACTACAGTTACTTTGTCATTTTGTATCCTTGTTTTTGCCTAGATCGCCTTTTTAGGTTTTCGATCTATCAGGATAATTTCTGTTTATTGTCTCTAATTTTTTCCTGGATCGCCTTTTGAGGTTTTCAATCCACCGAGACGCTCATTTTTGCCTAAGCCGCCCTTTTCGGGTGTTTTCGACTTACCGAGCTGTTCTTTTGTTTTTTTAGACAAAGTATTTTTTGACTGCATCAGCATTCACAAGATACGGGAGTTCATCACCGTCCATGGTTGTGAGAGTCATAACACCACCAGAGAAGCTTCTTTTGACGATGTATGGGCCTTCGTAGTTAGGAGTCCATTTGCCCCTAGAATCTATTTGAAAAGACAGAATCTTTTTAAGCACGAGGTCGCCTTCTCGGAATTCACGAGGTCGGACCTTTTTGTCGAAAGCTTTCTTCATTCTTCTTTGATAGAGTTGTCCATGACACAGAGCGGTCAGGCGCTTTTCTTCAATTAAGTTCATTTGGTCGTATCTGCTTTGACACCATTCGGCCTTAGATAACTTAGTTTCCATGAGAACTCTCATTGACGGGATCTCAACTTCTACGGGGAGTACTGCTTCCATGCCGTATACTAGAGAAAAAGGAGTTGCCCCTGTTGAAGTGCGTACTGAAGTACGATACCCATGCAGAGCAAATGGCAGCATTTCGTGCCAGTCTTTGTAGGTGATGACCATCTTCTGGACAATCTTTTTGACGTTCTTGTTGGCAGCTTCAACGGTGCCGTTCATCTTTGGCCGGTAAGGAGATGAGTTATGATGCTCGATCTTGAATTCCTTACACAGTTCTTTCATCATCTTGTTGTTCAAGTTCGATCCATTGTCTGTAATGATCTTGCTTGGAATTCCATATCGGCAAATGAGATTGTTCTTGATGAACCTCACAACCACTTGTCTTGTAACGTTGGCGTAGGACGCTGCTTCGACCCATTTGGTGAAGTAATCAATAGCTACTAGAATAAAGCGATGTCCGTTGGACGCTTTTGGTTCGATCATCCCGATCATGTCAATGCCCCACATGGAGAAAGGCCACGGAGAGGAGAGAACGTTGAGTAGAGTTGGTGGCACATGGATCTTATCTGCGTAGATCTGGCACTTGTGACATCTTTTGACGTGTTTACAGCAATCAGATTCCATCGTTATCCAATAGTATCCTGCTCTCAAGATTTTTCTAGACATTGCATGCCCATTCGAATGGGTTCCAAAGGACCCTTCATGTACTTCATGGATGATTGTGTCTGCTTCTTGTCTGTCGACGCATCTGAGCAGAACCATATCAAAGTTTCTTTTGTATAGCACATCTCCGTTCAGGAAAAAATTCCTAGAAAGCCTCCTCAGAGTTTTCTTATCTTTGTACGATGCCCCAAGTGGGTACTCTCGCGTTTGAAGGAAACGTTTGATGTCGTGAAACCACAGTTTATCGTCGAAGACTACTTCTGTTGTAAACACATATGCAGGTCTTTCAAGGCGTCTGATGCGAATTCTGGGCATATAATTCCAATCGTTGACTTTGAACATGGAAGATAGAGTAGCCAAGGCGTCTTCCATTTGATTTTGATCTCGAGGGATATGATGCAGCTCTACTGTGTTGAAGAAAGTCAACAACCGTCTTGCATAATCTCTGTAAGGAATTAGACCAAGATGATGAGTTTCATACTTGTCTTTGATTTGGTTGATCACAAGGGCTGAATCTCCATATATATCAAGGATCTTGATCCTTAAGTCGATGGCTTCTTCGATACCCATGATGCATGCTTCATATTCTGCTATGTTGTTGGTGCAATCAAATAGCAATCTGGCGGAAAACGGGATATGAGAACCCTCGGGAGTGATGATGACTGCCCCAATTCCATTGCCAAAAACGTTAACTGCTCCATCAAAAATTAGGCCCCATCTAGATTCTGGATCTGGTCCTTCTCCTGGTAGCGGTTCGTCGCAATCTTTCATCTTTAAGTACATAACGTCCTCGTTTGGGAAGTCAAATTTGAGAGATTGGTATTCGTTGAGCGGCTGATAATCCAAGTGATCAGCGAGAATGCTTCCTTTGACCGCTTTTTGAGCGCGGTATTGGATGTCATATTCAGATAACAGCATCTGCCATCGAACAATTCTTCCCGTTAAGGCAGGTTTTTCAAAGACGTACTTGATTGGATCCATTTTAGAGATTAACCAGGTCGTGTGATTGATCATGTACTAGCGGAGACGTTTTGAAGTCCATACCAAAGCACAACAGGTTTTCTCGAGCATGGAGTAACGAGTTTCACAGTCTGTGAACTTTTTACTCAGGTAGTAAATGGCATGCTCCTTCTTACCGGTTTCATCTTGCTGTCCAAGCACGCAGCCCATGGACTCTTCTAGCACGGTAAGGTACATGATTAACGGTCTTCCCTCGACTGGAGGAATCAATATTGGTGGTTCTGACAGGTATTCCTTGATACTGTCGAATGCTTTTTGGCAATCTTCTGTCCACACAACCTCTTGATTTTTGCGGAGAAGCTTGAATATCGGCCCACATGTGGCAGTCATTTGAGAGATAAATCTGGAGACGTAATTCAACCGTCCGAGAAATCCTCTTACTTGCTTTTCCGTACGTGGCGTAGGCATTTCTTGAATAGCCTTGACTTTGTCAGGGTCAACTTCAATACCTCTTTGACTGACGATGAAACCTAAGAGTTTTCCAGATCTTACCCCAAAGGTGCATTTGTTAGGATTCAGGCGGAGCTGAAATTTCCTTAGTCGTTGAAACAACTTTAAGAGATATTCTATATGTTCTTCTTCAGTGTCAGATTTTGCTATCATGTCATCCACGTAGACTTCGATCTCTTTGTGCATCATGTCATGAAAGAGAGTAGTCATTTCCCTTTGGTAAGTTGCGCCTGCATTCTTTAATCCAAACGACATTACTTTGTAGCAAAAAGTGCCCCATGGCATGATAAAAGATGTCTTCTCCATGTCTTCGGGAGCCATTCTGATCTGATTGTAACCAGAGAAACCATCCATGAAGGAAAAGACGTTGAACTTTGCAGTGCTATCCACTAGCATGTCGATATGCGGTAGTGGGAAATCGTCTTTCGGACTTGCTTTGTTCAGATCCCGGTAGTCAACACACATTCTGACCTTTCCATCTTTCTTGGAGACAGGCACTATGTTGGCTAGCTATTGAGGATATTTAGAAGTGACGAGGAAACCTGCGTCGAGCTGTTTTTGAACTTCCTTTTTGATTTTGTCGGCCATTTCAGGGTGAACTCTCCTTAGTTTTTGCTTAACTGGTGGACACTCTGGCTTTAATGGAAAATGATGCTCCACGATGCTGGTATCTAAACTTGGCATGTCCTAATAGGACCAAGCGAACACATCGACATATTCTTTGAGAAGATCTATCAGTTTTCCCTTGACGTTGTTGTCGAGTGAAGCTCCGATATTTACTTCTTTTTTATCTTCTTCAGAACCCAAGTTGATTGCTTCTAAAGGTTCTTTGTGAGGTTGAATGATTCTTTCCTCGTGCTTTAGTATGAGAAAGTATGAGAAAGTTATGATCAGTCAAAGTTTAGTTGACTTTTCACCTAGAAACCCTAATTTAGAAAGTTTGACTTTTGAGCAAATCTTGAGTTTTCTTGATGAATCATGATCAACCCTTGATCAAATGATGAATGTAACTTCAAAATGAGGATGTTGACCAAAAATTATGAAGTTTGACTGTATGTTGACCACAGTTGACTTTTTGTCCAATACAACTGATTTTCAACCATCTGAGCAATTGTCTGAGGAAACTTGACTTGTGAGGCTTGAAACTTGACATGGAGAATCTTTGAAGCATATGAGGAGGCATGATGACCATTGGAGATGTTGGAAGTCCATCTTACCCTGAGAGATACCAAACCCTAGTTTGGGTTGATTGTCTAGGAGAGAGTTTGTCTGATCAACTCTTGAGGAATCCTTGAGTACAGATGTATGAAATCTCTTGAGTAGATGGAGGGCAAATTTTGGGGTATGACAATATTCTACGATGTTGTTGGTGCAATCAAATAGCAATCTGGCGGAAAACGGGATATGAGAACCCTCGGAAGTAATGATGACTGCCCCAATTCCATTGCCAAAAACATTTACGGCTCCATCGAAGACTAAACCCCATCTGGATTCTGGATCGGGTCCTTCTCCGAGTAGCGGTTCGTCACAATCTTTTATCTTCAAGTACATAACATCCTCGTCTGGGAAATCAAACTTGAGAGATTGGTATTCGTTGAGCGGCTGATAAGCCAAGTGATCGGCGAGAATGCTTCCTTTAACCGCTTTCTGGGTACGGTACTGGATGTCATATTCAGATAATAGCATTTGCCATCGAGCGATTCTTCCGGTTAAGGCCGGTTTCTCAAATACGTACTTGATCGGATCCATTTTGGAGATTAACCAAGTCGTGTGATTGATCATGTATTGGCGAAGACGTTTTGAAGTCCATACCAAAGCGCAACATGTTTTCTCGAGCATGGAGTAACGAGTTTCACAGTCTGTGAACTTCTTACTCAGGTAGTAGATGGCATGCTCCTTCTTACCGGTGTCATCTTGTTGTCCAAGTCGCACCCATGGACTCTTCTAATGCGGTAAGGTATAAGATTAATGGTCTTCCTTCCCTTTGGAGGGATCGGTATTGGTGGTTACGCGGTATTCTTTGATCTTGTCGAATGCTCTTTGGCAATCTTGTCCACACAACCTTGATCTTTGCGGAGAAGCTTGAATATCGGCCCAGTGGCGATCATCGAGATAAATCGGAGATGTAATTCAACCGTCAGAAATCCTCTTACTTTTCCGTATGTGGTGTAGGCATTTCTGAATAGCCTTGACTTTGTCGAGGTCAACCTCAATTCCTCTTGGTTGACGATGAAACCTAGGAGTTTTCTGATCTTACCCCAAAGGTGCATTTGTTAGGATTCGGTAGGGTGAAACTTCCTTAGTCGTTGAAACAACTTTAAGAGATAGTCTATATGTTCCTCTTCAGTGTCAGACTTTGCTATCATGTCGTCCACGTAGACCTCGATCTCTTTGTGCATCATATCATGAAAGAGAGTAGTCATTGCCCTCTGGTAAGTTGCGCCTGCATTATTTAATCCAAATGGCATTACCTTGTAGCAAAAAGTGCCCCATGGCGTGATGAAGATGTCTTCTCCATGTCTTGAGGCCATCGATCGATTATAACCATAGAAACCATCCATGAAGGAAAAGACGTTAAATTTGGCAGTGCTATCCACTAGCATGTCGATATGCGGAAGTGGGAAATCGTCTTTTGGACTAGCTTTATTTAAGTCCCGGTAGTCAACACACATTCTGACCTTTCCATCTTTCTTGGAGACAGGTACTATGTTGGCTAGCCATTGAGGGTACTCAGAAGTGACAAGGAAACCAGCGTCGAGCTGCTTTTGAACTTCCTTTTTGATTTTCTCAGCCATTTCAGGATGAACTCTTCTCGATTTACTTAGCTGGCGGACATTACGGTCTTAACGGTGAGTGATGCTCCACGATCTTGGTATCAAACCGGCATGTCCTGGTAGGACCAAGCAAACACATCAACGTATTCTTTGAGAAGACTTATCAGTTTGCTTTTGACACTGCTGTTGAGTGAAGCTCCAATATTGACTTCTTTTGTATCTTCCTCAGAACCCAAGTTAATTGCTTCTAGAGGTTCTTTGTGAGGCTGAATGATCCTTTCCTCGTGCTTAAGTAGTCGAGAAATTTTATCTGGGATCTCTTCTTCGACTTCCTCCTCGGCAAATTCACAGGGGATTTCAAAGTTGAGAAAGAGCGTAGAGTTATTGCTTTCAATGGTTTTGTCCATCTGTTTAATCTGCATTTTTGATTTACGTTTGATTAAAAAAAAGTTTTTTTTTTTTTGAAAGTTTAATGTATGCAGATTAATTTTTTTTCATTATGATTTTTTTTTTGAAGAGATTTTTTTTACTGTGTTTTTTAGGATTATCATTTCCAGAAAAGGGTAAAAATGAAAACAAACACAGAGTGTGGAAACAAAGACAACGCGCTTTATTTATGATTCACAATATGAACAGGGCCCTAAAATACAAACTCATTTGTCTTGGGCAAGACAAAGAGAAATTTATTTAAAAGCTAAACCCTATAAAACATCTCTTCGCTTTGGGTGAAGCGAGAGTTCAAAACAAAAAGCAAAGATAAACTACTTAGAGGTATGAACATTAGTCCTAACTTCAACGGGTTTCCAATAGTGACGAACTCCTTGGAAGTCGAGGTACTCGGGTAATTTTCCGCTTGGTTTAACCCTCGAGTAGACTTTGATTGCTGGCTGAGCAGGCTTTGAAGACTCTGGGCGATGGCTTTTGCATTTTGTGCTGCTAAAGCGATCTTCTTGATTAACAGATCGAGAAGTATGAGATATAGCACGGGTACTTCCTGTTGATCTTTGTGTGGAATACTGGGGATGTTCCTTCCAGTCTTCTGAGTGAAGAGACTCATTGTCGGCGACACTTTCTAGATCGTATCCCGAGTCGTACTCTTGATCTTCAGTGATCATGTTGATGTAGTGATAACCAGGATCTGGTTTGGTGAATTCCACAGAAGTGTTGAAGCAGAGATCTTCATTTGGGATCTCGATCTGTTGATTAGTTTGAGAAGACGAGTATTCCTCTTCTGATTGACTAGGGTATTCAAAGTCATCACCCCATCCTGTGGGTTGGATATCTTCGATCCGGATTTTCGAGCTTTCTGGCGCAGTGTATTTCACCATGTAGTCGTATTTGCCACTTGGTTCTCCCAAGGTATCCCAAATTTCAGCAGGGACTGGTGGATTTTCATGCTGCTGCAAGGACATGTCTTTGAAGCGATCAGTCGGTGCATATGATTCCTCCTGAGACACATATTCAGGGCTATTCAAGTAAGTGCTCCACTCTTCAGATTCAAATGGATCCTCTTCATCCTCTTCAATGGTTACAACATTAACCTCTTGCGGAACAGGGTTTAAGAAACCTCCACTGTGAAATACTTCCTTGATCGGGGGAAGTGTTTCATCTTTTGGTTCGTTCTGAGAGAATACAGGTGTGAACCCGAGTCCGGCTTTTGTTCCGTTGTTGATAGGTTTAATTACTTGTCCCCATCCTTGGGCATTGCCGTCTTTCACCAGTTGTGCCGCTTCTTTATATGAAGAGATAGATGATCTGCTTTTGTTGGTAGATTCATCTTCTAACGGATGCTCGGGGAGAGGTGCCCCTTCAATGTCATTAGCGGTGATGAAAGAGAAACTGGATAGATGGCTTACAAGCAAAGCTTGTTCACCGCTGATAGTCACCAACTTTCCGTTGACTGTGAATTTTAATTTCTGATGGAGAGTAGAAGTTACTGCTCCTGCCTCATGGATCCAAGGTCTTCCTAGTAAGCAACTGTATAAAGCTGGTACGTCAATGACTTGGAAAGTAATTTTGAAAGTATGAGGGCCAATTATCATCGGGAGATCAACTTCCCCAATAACTGACTTCCTTGATCCATCAAAAGCTCTCACTATTATGTCGTTGAACTTCATTGGCGTTTCTTTGTAAGCTAAACGAGCGAGCGTCGTTTTTGGCATTACGTTTAAAGATGAACCTGTATCCACCAACACATTGGATAGGGAATCTGACTGGAAAATCATCGAGATGTGCAAGGCCAAGTTGTGATCTTTCCCTTCTTCCGGAAGTTCTTCGTCACTAAAACTCAGATTATTGCAGGCTGTTATGTTGGAGACAATCCTTCCAAATTGGTCTGTAGTCACATCGTGATCCACATAAGCCTGGTCTAGTACTCTCATCAAGGCTTCTCTGTGAGCTTCGGAGTTGAGGAGTAAAGACAGTATTGAAATTTTTGAAGGAGTCTGCATTAATTGGTCTACGACTCGATATTCACTCTTCTTGATTAGTTTCAGTATCTCGTCAAAGTCTGAGTTGATGTTGGTTCCATCAGTAGAACCAATGTTTGTTCTTGGGTTAACAATGGGAATCGTTGCAGGATTCTCAGAAGATATGTTAACTTGGTTTTGTTTAACAACAGGAGCTGAAGGCGATTTTGGTGGCAATGGAGCGTGTACTCGTCCACTTCGTGTTACTCGTCCGATTTCTGTTATATTGACATTAGCTGGAAGTGTAGGCATGGGTTTCTCCTTCCCATCCTCTATCAAGGTTGCATTGTACTGGTAAGGGATTGCTTTGGTAGAACTGTACGGAACAGGACCAGGTACGCGAATTACCAAAGGAGATGTTGGAATGCTTTGGAACCACTATCGCGATCTCCACATGCTGGGTATGTTGAAACAAGGGATCTAGCGTTTACTTGGGATTTTCGAGTTGATATCTGAGACTAAAAGCTCATGCGGAAAATGCCCTACGGTATTTACGTCATGGTCATCTCGGTTTCTGTAGATTTATAAATCACCGATGTCAACAAATCTTTGGATATCGCTCTTATGGTGGGACATCCATGGATATTCTTGGAGGAGATATAGCAAGCTGCATAATTGTGCTTAGTGAAGGTACTCATTTTACTTGTATGCTTCATGGAGATGCCAAGTTTCCTTTGACTAAGTTTACATCGTGACAAGGTACTGTGCGTATTCCTTAGCATTAGATTCGAGTGTCCCTATGGTGGGAAGTGGATTGGCTTGCACATTCGAACTTGTGTTTCTGAAGGAAAGAAGATTAGTCTTCACTAATCTCTGTACTTCTGCCTTCAATGTTATGCAATGCTCAAGGTCATGGCCTGGTGTCATACCCCAATTTTTGACCTAATATACCACCTTACATTTGCATCATTGCCTGACTAACGATTCGAGGACGTGTCGGGTATAACACTCACAGGTCAAAATTAGGGTTTCATCAGATTTTCATCTAATTCAAGAGCTAACCAATTAGGGTTTGAGATTTTCTCACTCCATTTGATCTATCTTGATCAAATCATCAGCTTTCAATCCTCAGATATCCATTTTCTTCACTGATCAATCGAGGATCGACCAATTAGGGTTTTGGTCGAGCATAGGCATTCTCTGATTTTTTGAGCAGTGATTGACTTTTTGGATAGAGATTGGTCATTATATCTTAGATACAACATCTTGACCTAATTTCTGGATTCAAAACATCACAGAGGTTCATAGAATTCATCAGTCGTTTTCAGAAACATCTGATGAAATTTCATCTGCACAGAAAAGTCAAACTTTGACATTTGGTCAAATTTTTCAAAACAAAACTTTTTCCATCATCAAAATACTTCACATGATCCATCATGATCATAAAAAATCAAAGAATTTGAAAAAGTCAACAAAAGTCAAAGTTTTCATACTTAGAAATTTTCTAAGTGTTGAAATTTCTCATTTTTTCCAAACTTCAAGCCATTTTTTCACCTAGTTCCAATTTGAATTGGAAAAAACTCAAAACATGAAAGTTGTAGCTTGTGGAAAGATATTTCCAAAATGTCCAAGAACTCTCAAATCCGTGGAGTCTAGCTATACTTTTGAAATTGAAACATAAGGCTCCATGAAACTTGATTTTCAAAGTCAAAACATCAAAATTATAGGTCATTTTTGTGTTTCTTCATCTAGAAGCTTTCTAACCTTGCCAAGTGGATGGATGAACTGATAAATATCAGCCTAGAGTGATAATTGAAAGGATAGGATCAAAATGTAAAAATATAGCACATGGTGAAAAAAGGAAGTTTCCTTTTTTGGCAAATACCATTCTTGCCCTCTAAGTTATCTTTGAATCACCAAAAGCTTGTCCTTCTTTGCCTAACATTTCAGAACTTGTTGCCTATAAAAGGATGACATTTCAAGCCTAAATCAACACCAAAGCAAATGCAAAAACAAGCTTTCCTTCCACTTTCTTCAAATTCAAGTATCATAAGTTCAAATTGCCAAACATTGTAATTTTCAAATCTAGCAAGAACTATGATAAACTTTGGTGTCTAATACATCTAATGATCAATATGGAACATGTTTGAAATCTAAAATCAATCCAAGAAACACTAAAAACCAGTTTTCACTTTCTATGCACATAAGCTTCCAAAACTGCCATGGAATTCGAAACTGAAGCTAGGCTTGATCAATTGATGTTGTAATCATCCATACACCAATACCATACCTCATGTACATGATCCAGATCAAGAACATCTAACTGTAACACAATTTATATCATTTTCCAGTTTCCATTTCAAGCTTGTGCAGGTCGACTTGTAGAACGATCGACTTGACTCGAGAGCGAGCCATCCACAAAGCTTCCATACATGCCGTTGGAGCTCACACAATCAGAAACAACAAGCGGAAACACGTTTGCATCGTTTTCGATTCTCATTTTCGGTATGAACACGAACATGGTTCTCATGATTCCTTGATTCTTTTGACAAAACTCTTGGCCATTCTTTTTCTGCAAGCGATCATTAACCCTCAACAAAATCAAACAATCATCAACATACATCATTTAATTTGAGATTTTCAGATTAGGGTTCTTCGCGTTTTTCAAAACCTAAATCATTCTGGGCTTAATATAAATGAAATTAACAAGCATCTCCATGTTCGTGATGAAAAACCGATCAAGTTTGGTTTTATTTCATTCAATTTGGTTGAGAAATAAGGATTATAGCATGGATTTGGCGAAAATCAAAACACGAACCCGAATCTGGCGTGTTCTTGGTGTTCTTCATTTTTAAAAATTCAAATTATCCAATATTATGTCTACGCGTGTTTTAATCCACTAACACCTCAAACGCGTTTGGCCCAGTGGTAGTATGCTTGCTTCTAAGTTCTCTTTGCCACGTGGTCTGCCTCAAGGTCATGGGTTGACACCCAGGACCATTTTTTCCATTCTTTTTTTACAAACTTTCAAATTTTTCATGTTTTTTATCAAACTTTCACATTTTTTTTGACCAATCAAAACTTCTCATTTTGAGATGATTTTTTAAACACTTGTCAATAAATACATCTATTTTGTGATAATGCAAAAATTTTCAGAAAAAAACTTTCATCTGATTAATTTTTAATCGAGCCGAAAACGACGTTCTGAACACTTTTCAAACCTCCTTAAAAGGTGAATTTTTCAAGTTTTCGACTTCCGATTTTTTTCAAAACTTCTCATAAATGAACCTCACATTTCAAAACATTTTCAAATCATTTTTCAAAACATTTCATCAAACTTGCATCTTTTACCATGATCAATCCGATTTAAAACGATAAAACAAATTCGTTCTTTCTCGAATTTCTCGATCGATCATGGGCCACCCTTATGGTGTAAGTCCCAATCCTTTATGTACATATTTAGTTTTACTTGTACATACTCAAATCATCATTGTTAATATTCAAACATAAACAAATTTCTTTCGTTTGTTTTCATTCGTTTGTCTATACGCTGAATCCATTGGTTCTAAAGGAAGGTTTCTCCTGAGCAAAATTTCTTTTTAACCAATGGGCCTCCATCACGGTGTAAGTCCCATAACATTCTTTTATGTACATAATATTTCTTTGTACATATCAAAAACTTTCCAAACACATACAAATTTTCATCTGTACATAACACAGATACTTCTTTTTCAAAACCTTTTATCTGTACATAACACAGATACTTCTTTTTCAAAACCTTTTATCTGTACATAATACAGATACTCTTTCTTTTGAAAATACTTTTTACAAATAAACTTTGATCAATCATTTCTGTTTCATCTGTACATTTTACACTGAATACCATTGGTATTGAAAGGAGCATTATTCCCTGTGAAACTGCTTTCAAATCAATGGGCCTCCCTTACGGTGTAAGTCCCAACCCTCCTATGTACATCCATCTTTGTCTGTACATAAAAACTCGTTCGTGTACATATTCATTTCCTTGTACACAGTTCAAACTTGTGAATAATCAAGTTACGCTCGTTTTAAACGTTCGTTTCACAGACACTTGTTTATATTCCATAAACTGCTGTAAATAAACATCATGCATTGTTTATATTTCCTTCATAAACTCCTGTGAATACATATCACACACACACCTGTTTATACAAACTGTCTAATAAATAACATAACAATTAGACTAATCAATAGGTTTCCCAGAGTTTAGCCTCCGCTTGGGCTTCATACAAGACAACTCATCACCAGTTGAGTTTAGCCTCCGCTTGGGCTTCATACAAGATAACTTATCCCCAGCATGGGTCAGCCTTCTCTTGGGCTTTGTACAAAGAAACTCTCCCAGAGTTAGCCTCCGCTTAGGCTTCGTATAAGACAACACTCCCCTGTTGAGTCAGCCTCCTCTTGGGCTTCGTTCAAAAGAACTCCTCATTGAGTTTAGCCTTCTCTTGGGCATCATACAATGAAAGAGACAGGAAATCTCTTAACAGCCTCCTATTGGGCTTCCAATACAAAGAATCACCCGCGCTAAGATAGAACCCTGAAAGGATGGTTTCCCGGTGAAATCACTTTCAAATTCCCCAGAGAGTAAAATTTCCCGGTGAAATTGCTCTTATTCAGAAAAGGATGGTTTCTCGGTGAAATCCCTTTCAAGCCAAAGCCAGCCATACCCTATAGCTTCCTCTTGAGCTTCATACAAGGACCCTCGATGACCCTCGGAATGCCTCCTCTTGGGCTAACAATACAAGGACCCATGGGCTTCTTAAAAGCATCCCTTTAATCCAATCAATTTCTCCTTGAGATTTAGACATCTATCATCTCTATGGAAGAAGTATCTCATCCATTACATCACATACAGTCAAAACTTTTCAAACTTTTTAAACTCTTTTCAAAAAAAAAAAAAACATCTTTCTTAATTGTAAGTGGTAACGCTTGTACACTCAAGCAAAACACCCAATACTTACAGTTAAAAGATTCAATCATCTTTTTCAAACATCTTTCTTAAACATGTAAGTGGTAACGCTTGTACACTCAAGCAAAACACCCAATACTTACGTTAAAAGATTCAATCATCTTTTCAAACATTTTCAAACATGTATGTGGAAATAGATTAGTACATTCAAGAAAACACCTAATACTTACTTACGAAAGATTTCAATCAATGAAACTTTTTCAAAAATGTATGTGATGAAATAGATTAGATACATTTTTCATTAAGATGACATTTGTCTGTCTCTTGCCGAGCAAATTTCTATCTCCCTCAGACCAAACAAACCATAGAACCCTGTAGATCCGAGCTACAAATGCTCTGATTCCCACTAGGGGATATGTATGCAGAAGATCCACGGATCTTTGCGAGCACAATAATAACAAACACTAGAATCCCACATAATCTACTGTTTCTTAAAATCCCAAGGAGAAACTTTCCCAATCATAGAAATAGCAATTAAAACATACAAACATATCAAACGTATTCATATATAAAGCTGTAGATAACTACATATATTTAGGGTGCTCCATCTATTCCCTTTATATACCAATCCCCCTTACTCAGAATCTCCCCGATGCGTTATGTCTAGTTTGCGCTAGTCGTTACGCATACCAATATCAATTGAGGGTATTTGACTTTCCCTTTTCATAATCATTAAATCATCTTTCTTGTGTTGAAAATAATAAAGCTTGATGCTCGAGGCATCTTTATAAACAAATCAAAAGATTTAAATCGTTGCGTGCGGAAGATCCGAACTCACGTTCGCATCCTCGGCGTCACCTTTAGCGACAGGAAAAATGGCGACTCTGTTGGGGAAGCGCTGAAACTTTGATTTTCAAAAAAGCAGCGTTACTCTGGAGAGCACCAAGCTTTTTGTTTTCAAAAGAAAAGAAAGGGATAAGCTTTTCATATTTTGCATATATTTGTTTTCTTTTATTGTATGTTTGATTTCACTTGATGGAAAGAAATCTAACCGGTTTAGAAACATTTTAAGATCTAGGTGGAGGTATTATCGTGAGCAGTTCAATGCTTTCGAAGTTAATATTTCCGTGATGGAGGTTGTCTTGAGGGTATTGTGTTTAGCAAGTAATTGTAATTTGTATTTTGAGGAACTTAAGAAGCTGAGTGGACTGTAGAACACATAAACCATCCTGGCCATTAGGATGTAGTGCAGAGATTATTCGGGTGTAAGCCTAGAGTAATTGTCATGCGATACTACGATCAGGCGAGTTTCTCTTGAAAATATTATTGGACCATCGAGTATTCAACAAATCCAATAATGTTTTGAAGGGGAGTGTTGAGCCTGTATTATCAGTAGAACCCGATTCACAGATGAATAAGCCCTTAGAACTTAACCCCGTTGATTCTTATCGTTGGCTTCATGCTCGTGACTTCGAACGCTTGACCGTGTGTATAACTACTAACCATGTTTGCTGCATTCATGCATTCATTCATTCAAAAAACAAAAAAAACTTCTTCATTTTCTCTTTCCATTTCCAAAGAATTTAGAGATTTTTCTTTGTAAAATATTTTAGGTTAGAGTGATGGACGTCAGAGGAAGATTCACCAAAAGATACAGTTTTAGAATTCCTGATGTAGGAAAGTTGAAAGAGTTAGCATCCTTGGTAGAAGATCCCTCGGATTTCAGAAAACGCTATGGAACTCTTTTAACTCTTACGACGCTAACGTCGATGAAGGACTTCTCAAAACCTTCGTTCAATTCTACGATCCAGTCTATCGCTGTTTCACTTTCCCTGATTATCAGTTGATGCCTACTTTGGAAGAGTACGCGTGTATCCTAGGTATCTCAGTATCAGACAAAGTGCCTTTCAATGGTTTGGAAGCCATTCCTAAGTCACAAGTCATTGCAACAATGACTCATTTAAAGAAATCTGAGATAGACAAAAACCTAACTACCAGAGGAAAACTCTTAGGACTAACTTCAAAGTTCCTAATGGAGAAGGCTCTCAAGTTCTCTGAAGCTGGTAGTATGGTAGCCTTTGAAGCTATTTTAGCTTTACTCCTCTATGGATTGGTGTTGTTTCCCAACGTCCCAAATTTCGTTGATATCAACGCCATAAGGATCTTTCTGATTGGAAATCCTGTTCCTACCCTGCTTGGTGATACGTACGTCTCTATTCATCATAGGAATCGTCAAGGAGGCGGAACTATCATGTGTTGTGTACCTCTTTTTCAAATGGATTGTCTCACACCTGCCTAAATCTCCTATCTTCGCGAAAACAAAGGCGAGTGGCATTGGTCCGAAGACTCATGTCTCTTACAAACGGCGATATCCATTGGTATACCTTGGCAAACAATGAGATGGAAATCATTGAGGCTGTGGAGAATTTACCAACGTACCTCTCATTGGTACGAGGGAATCAACTACAACCCATTCCTAGCAAAGCGTCAGCTCGGATCGCAAATTCGGTAAACCTCCGGTTTCTGGTGAAAGCTACTTCTATCATGAAGGAGAGGATTCCCAAGGATTGAAGGCTAGGATGATTAAAGCTTGGCATCACATCCGAAAGAAAGGAAAAGGTAAGGCAAAGAATTGTATAGCCATGAAACCTACACTTCTTGGATAAAGAAGAGAGCGAAGGAATTTGAATGCCTTACGCTTATGAGGATCCCATGTTCTCGATCGCTTCCAAATCAACAAATTTTCCGTTGAAGCGTGGGAGAATACCAGAAGCCTTGACCAAGATAAGGTTTGAGAAAGAAGCTTTGGAAAACAAGTTCCTTAAGACTAACCTTGAGAATGAGAAGCTCGAAGCAAGTCAAAGATCATGAAAAGGCGCTCTACTTCAAGATGAATGGCTCATGGAGAAAGATGAGAAGATTCGCGGAAGGATAACGCCATCCAATACGTCAAGGAAAGGAAAAGAAAGCTCGAGGAAATGACAACCAGCAAGCCCGCTCCCAACGAGTGGAAGAGAGTCATTAGCAAGCTAAAAGCCGAGAAAGCCAAACTAAAAGCTCACTATGGGAAGGAAATCCTGAAGCTGAAGCTGCATCAAGCCTTTGGATCATCATCCGACGAAGATGTTTAATTAGTTTAATTTAGTTTGTAATTTTATCATTTATCATTTGTGTGAGCAATGCTCCAACAAAAAAACAATTGTTGTAATCTTCCTTCATTAATCAATAAAATTTGTGTTTTCCATCCAAATATTTGCCAGAAATATCTCGTTTAGTGTAAATTCTTTGGAAATTTCTTTTCTTTACAATCATATTCATGCATCATACTTTGCATTTAAGTCTATCATCTAGAGTCTAATCATTCACAGTTTTGAACTGTCATTTTCCAGATAGAAAAATTGTCAAGCTGTCGCGTCTTAGAGTTTCTCAATTGCGTCTGCAGCCAACTCGAACGTACGATACCAGATCAAAAAGAAGAAAAGTAATGGAGAATTTTGAGCAAGAAAGCGTTGAACTCCGTAGTACGGTAACTACGCTACAAGAAGAAGTGGAGAGACTCACATCTTTGGTCAACTCGCTTGCCACAGCGCAAAGTCAACAAGCAGCATCGAGCAGTCAAAACCAAATAGCAACTTCAGAGGATACTACTACTCCAGTTTCAGTATCACGATCGATGGTTCACCTTTCGGCATGCGGAGGGCTATCCATGGGAATGCCTTTAACCCGGCATTGGGTTCGCCAACCGACTTCTCAAACAACCTCGCTTGAAATACCTACTTTGCGACAAAGCGCTACATTCACTCCACAGCGTGGAATAACTTTCCACAAGTAACAATGTCGGTTTCTCAACCGATCATGTTGAACTCGACTTCCGTAGTGCACACTACCACCGGCGAAGAAGTTCATCACACTCCGGAAATAACACGAGCGCTCGTGGTTCAATGGAAAATCTCCGGGAACAACTCCTCAAAATGCGACTTGAGATAAAAGCGATTCAAGGGAAAGAATTGTTTGGGAAAAGCGCCGGGATCTCTGCTTAGTCCTCGTGTAAAATACTGCGAAATTCAAAATCCGGATTTTGAAAAGTACAAAGGAATTCTTGTCCTCGAGTCATCTTACAATGTATGCTAGGAAAATGTCTACGTACAATGAGGATCATCATTTGTTAATTCATTACTTCGGGATAGTCTCACGGTGCCGCGAAGTGGTACATGGGTTTAGACACGAATATCCAAACATTCAACGACTTAGGTAAAGCCTTGTACAGCAATATAAGTTCAACTTGGATATGGCTCACGATAGGGATCAACTCGCTCCATGTCTCAAAAGGAAGAGAGACATTCAAGGAATATGAGCAACGATGGAGAAATTGCTGCCAAGTCAACCCGCCCTTGGAAGAAAGAGATGACTAAGGTATTCTTGAATACTCTAAACTCGTTCTACTATGAGCGAATGATCGCTAGCGCTCGGAGACTTCAACGAAATGGTAAGCATGGAATGCGACTAGAAGAAGGGGTTCGGACGGGACGTCTAACCAAGGAAGTAGGATCTTCTAGTAATACCAAGAAAGTTGGAACCGGTTTCCCAAGGAAAAAGAACATGGCGTAGGAATGGTATCCAGAAACCACGCAAGAATGTCATTCAACAACGACGGTGGCTGCCATAGCACCCTCTGTCAACACAACTCCAGGAATTGCTCGCAATTTCAACAAAATCAACAAACTCAACAGCCTGTCAAGCTCAGGTTTCACAACCAAAACCGTGCGCCTCGGGTCACTCGATTCGACCCAATTCCCATAGCGTACAGAACTTTACCACATGCGAAAGGAATCTAATACAAACAAGGTTACCACCTCCGGTCCCTGAAAAACTACCATGGTGGTACAAATTTGACATGTCTTGCCCTTTTCACCAAGGGGCACCAGGCCATGACCTTGAGCATTGCATAGCATTGAAGGCAGATGTACAGAGATTAGTGAAGGCTAATCTTCTTTCCTTCAGAAACACAAGTCCGAATGTGCAAGCCTATCCACTTCCCAGTCATAGTGGACACTCAGTGAATCTAATGCTAAGGAATACAGACAGGTACCTTGTCACAGATGTAAACTTAGTCAAAGGAAACTTGGTGCATCTTCATGAAGCATACAGTACCATGAGCACCTTCACTAAGCATGATTATGCAGCTTGCTATATCTGCTCCAAGAATATCCATGGATGTCCCACCATAAGGCGAGATATTCAACATTTGTTAGACATTGGTGATTTACAAATCTGAAACCGAGATGACCATGGCGTAAATACAATAGGGCATTTTCCGCATGAGCTTTTAGTCTCGAGATATCAACTCGGAAAATCCGAAGTAAGCGTTGTGATCCCTTGTTTCAACATACCCGAGCATGTGGAGATAGCATACTGGTTCCAACATTCCAACATCTCCTTTGGTGATTTGCCCACTGGTCTGTTAAATGCAGTTCTACTAGAGCAATTCCTTACGGTACAATGCAACCTTGATAGAGGATGGGAAGGAGAAACCCATGCCTACTCCCCACTAATGTCAATATAAGAAATCGGACGAGTAGCGAAGTGGGCGAGTACACGCTCCATTGCCACCAAAATCGCCTTGACTCACATTGTTAAACAAAACCAAGTTAACATATCCTCGAGAATCTGCGATTCCCATTGTTAACAAACAAATATTGGTTCTCTTGATGGAACCAACATCAACTCGAACTTTGACGAGATCACGAAACTAATCAAGAAGCGAATATCGAGTCGTAGACCAATTGATGCGACTCCTTCAAAAATTTCAATCTGTCTTTACTCCTTAACTCGAAGCTCACGAGAAGCTTTGATGAGAGTACTAGACCGAGGCTTATGTGGATCACGATGTGACTACGAGACCAATTTGGAGGATCGTCTCAACATAACGACTGCAATAATCGAGTTTTAGTGACGAAGAACTTAGGAAGAAGGAAAGATCACAACTTGGCCTTGCACATCTCGATGATTTGCGGTCGATTCCCTATCAATGTATTGGTGGATACGAGGTTCGTCTTTAAGCGTAATGCCAAAAGCGCGCTCGCTCGTTTATCTTACAAAGGCATCAATGAAGTTCAACGACATCATAGTAAGAGCTTTCGATGGATCGAGAAAGTCAGTTATTGGGGAAGTTGATCTCCCAATGACAATTGGCCCTCACACTTTCAAAATTACGTTCCAAGTCATGGACGTACCAGCTGCGTATAGTTGCTTGCTAGGAAGACCTTGGATCCACGATGCGAGGCGATAACTTCTACTCTCCATCGAAATTAAAATTCACGATAAATGGAAAGTTGGTGACCATCGGTGAACAAGCTTTACTTGTAAGTCATCATCCGGTTTCTCCTTCATCACGCCAATGACATTGAGCGCCGCATCTCCCGGAAAATCCGTTAGAAGATGAATCTACTAAAAAGATCATCTATCTCTTCATATAAAGCGGCACAAATGGTGAAAGATGGCAATACTCGAGGATGGGGACAAGTTATCAAACATCAAGAATGAAGCGAAAGCGGACTTGGGTTCACACCGTATCCTCAAAAACGAAAGATGAAACACTTTCCCGATCAAGGAAGTATTTCATAGTGGAGGTTTCTTAAACCTGTTCATGAGAGGTTAATGTTGTAACCATTGAAGAGGATGAAGATGATCCATCGAATCGAAGAATGGAGCACTTATTTGAATAGCCACGAATATGTGTCTCGGGAGGAATCATATGCACCGGTGATCAATTCAAAGACATGTCCTATGACAACATGAAAATCCACATCCTGCTGAAATTTGGGATACCTTGGGAGAACCAAGTGGCAAATCGACTACATGGTGAAATACTCTGCGCAGACTCAAAATTCGGATCGAAGATATCAACCCACGGGATGGGGTGATGACTTTGACTACCCTAGTCAATCGAGAAGAGGAATACTCGTCTTCTCAAACTAATCAACAGATCGAGGTCCCAAATGAGATCTCTGTTTCAACACGTCGTGGATTTCACCAAGCGGATCATGGTTACCACTACATCAACATGATCCTTTGAAGATCAGAGTATGATTCGGGATACGATGCGGAAAGTGTGGCGAGTCTCTTCACTCCGGAAGGAACATCCCGATATTCAACACAAAGATCAACGAAGTACAAAGGCTATCTCTCATACTTCCCGATCATTAATCAAGAAGATCGCTTTAGCGACACCAAAGGCAAAGGCCATCGTCCGAGTCTTCAAAACACCGACAATCAAAGTTTACTCAAGGGTTAAACCAAGCGGAAAATTACAGTACCTCGACTTCAAGGAGTTCGTCACTATTGGAAACTGTTGAAGTAGGACTAATGTTCATAGCTCTAAGTAGTTTATCTTTGCTTTTTGTTTTGAACTCGCTTAGCCCAAAGCGAAGAGATGTTTTATAGGGTTTAGCTTTTAAATAATTTCTCTTTGTCTTGCCCAAGACAAATGAGTTTGTATTTTAGGGCCCTGTTCATATTGTGAAACATAAATAAAATGCATTGTTTTGTTTCCACACTCTGTGTTTATTTTCATTTTTACCCTTTTCCGGAAATGATAATAAAAAAAAAACATAAAAAAAATCTTCAAAAAAATCATAATGAAAAATTAATCTGCAACACTTTCACATTAACTTTCAAAAAAAATGATGATAAAAACTTTTTAATCAAACATAAATCAAAAATGCAGATTAAACAAATGGACAAATCCATTGAAAGCAGTAACTCTACACTCTTTCTCAACTTTGAAATTCCCTGTGAATTCGCTGAAGAAAAAGTTGAAGAAGAGATCCCGGATGAAATTTCTAGAATGCTAAAGCACGAGGAAAGGATCATTCAGCCTCACAAAGAACCTCTAGAAGCAATCAACTTGGGTTCTGAGAAAGATGCAAAAGAAATAAATATCGGAGCTTCACTCAACAGCAGTGTCAAAGGCAAACTGATAAGTCTTCTCAAAGAATACGTTGATGTGTTTGCTTGGTCCTACCGAGGACATGCGGGTTTGGATACCGACATCGTGGAGCATCACTTGCCGTTAAGACCGAATGTCCGATTAAGCAAAAGCGAGGAGAGTTCATCCTGAAATGGTGAGAAAATTAAAAGGAAGTTCAAAATTTCGATTGGTTTCCTTGTCATCGAGTATCCTCAATGGCTAGCTAACATAGTACTTGTATCCAAGAAAGATGGAAAGGTCGAATGTGTGTTGACTACGAGATCTGAACAAAGCTAGTCAAAGGCGATTTCCCACTTCCATATCGACATGCTAGTGGATAGTCTTGCCAAATTCAACGTCTTTTCCTTCATGGATGGTTTCTCTGGTTATAATCAGATCAGAATGGCTCCCGAAGACATGGAGAAGACATCTTTCATCACGCCATGGGGCACTTTTTGCTACAAAGTAATGCCATTTGGATTAAAGAATGTAGGCGCAACTTACCAGAGGGCAATGACTACTCTCTTTCATGATATGATGCACAAAGAGATTGAGGTCTACGTGGACGACATGATAGCAAAGTCTGACACTGAAGAGGAACATATAGACTATCTCTTAAAGTTGTTTCAACGACTAAGGAATTTTCAGCCCCGCCTGAATCCTAACAAATGTACCTTTGGGGTAAGATCAGGAAAACTCCTAGGTTTCATCGTCAGTCAAAGAGGAATTAAAGTTGACCCTGACAAAGTCAAGGCTATTCAGGAAATGCCTACACCACATACGGAAAAGCAAGTAAGAGGATTTCTCGGACGGTTGAATTACATCTCATTTATCTCTCGGATAGTACTACACGTGGGCGATATTCAAGCTTCTCCGCAAAGATCAAAAGGTAGTGTGGACGAAGATTGCCAAGAGCATTTGCGGTATCAAAGAATACATCGAACCACCAATCTTGATCCCTCCGTGGAAGGAAGACCATTGATCATATACCTTACCGTACTAGAAGAGTCCATGGGCTGCGTACTTGGACAACAAGGCGAAACCGGTGAAGGAGCATGCCATCTACTATCGAGTAAAGTTCACGGTGTGAAACTCGTTACTCCATGCTCGAGAAAACATGTTGTGCTTTGGTATGGGCTTCAAAGCTTCCAATACATGATCAATCACGACTTGGTTAATTTCAAAATGGATCCAATCAAGTACATTTTTGAAAAGCCTTAACCGGAGAATCGCTCGATGGCAAATGCTACTATACGAATATGACATCAATACCGCGCTCGAGCGGTTAAAGGAAGCATTCTCGCTGATCACTTGGCTTATCGACCGCTCAATGAATACCAATCTCTCAAGTTTGATTTCCCAGACGAGGATGTTATGTACTTGAAGATGAAAGATTGTGACGAACCGCTACGGAGAAGGACGGATCGAGAATCCGGATGGGGCCTAGTCTTGATGGGCGTAAATGTTTTGGCAATGGAATTGGGGATCATCATCACTCCGGGGTTCTCATATCCGTTTTCATGATTGCTATTTGATTGCACCAACAACATAGCGAGAATATGAAGCATGCATCATGGGTATCGAAGAGGCCATCGACTTGAGGATCAAGATCTTTGATATATGGAGATTCACCCTCGTGATCAATCAAATTAAAGACAAGTATGAAACTCATCATCTTGGTCTAATTCCTTCGAGAGATTATGCAAGGCGGTTGTTGACTTTCTTCAACAAAGTTGAGCGCATCATACCCTCGAGATCAAAATCGGATGGCGGCGCCTTGGCTACTCTATCTTCCATGTTCAAAGTCAACGATTGGAATGATATGCCTAGAATTCGCATCGGGCCTTGAAAGACACATATGTATTTGCAAGAGCGGTCTTGACGATAAGCCGTGGTTTCCACGACATCAAGCGTTTCCTTCAAACAGAGTACCCACTCGGGGCATCGTACAAGGATAAGAAAACTCTAAGGAGGCTTTCCGAATTTCTTCCTCAATGAAGATATTATATACAAAAGAAACTTGACATGGTTACTTTCGGATGCGTCGACGAAGCGAACACAATCATCCATGAAGTGCATGAAGGGTCCTTTGGAACCCATTCAAATGGGCATGCAATGTCGAGAAAGATCTTAAGAGCGAGGATACTATTGGATAACGATGGAATCGATTCTGCAAACACGTTAAAAGATGTCACAAGTGCGGATCTCGAGATAAGATCCATGTGCCTCCGACTCTACTCAATGTTCTCTCTCTCTCGTGGCCGTTCTCCATGTGGGGCATTGACATGATTGGAATGATTGAACCAAAAGCGTCCAGCGGACATCGCTTCATTCGGTGGCTATTGATTACTTCACCAAATGGGTCGAGCGGCATCTTACGCCAGCGTCACAAGACAAGTGGTTGTGAGGTTCATCAAGAACAACCTCATTTGCCGATATGGAATTCCAAGTAAGATCATTCGACAATGGATCAAACTTGAACAACAAAATGATGAAAGAAGCGTGTGAGGAATTCAAGATTGAGCATCATAACTCGTCTCCTTACGGCCAAAGATGCAGTAAATGCCAACAAGAACATCAAAAGATCGTCCGGAAAATGGTCATCACTTACAAAGGCGGCGCGAAATCTGCCATTTTCTGCATGGGTATCGTACCTCGATCGCACTTCAACGAGGGCAACTCCTTTTCTCTAGTATACGGCATGGGCGGTGCTCCCGTAGAAGTTGAGATCCCATCAATGAGAGTTCTCATGGAAACAAAGCTATCGAGGCGAATGGTGTCAAAGCGGATCGACCAATTGAACTTAATTGAAGAAAAGCGCTGACCGCTCGTGTCACGGACAACTCTATCAAAGAAGAATGAAGAAAGCTTTCGACAAAAGGTCCGACCTCGTGAATTCCGAGAAGGCGACCTCGTGTAAAAAGATTACATCTTTTCAAGCAGATTCTAGGGAAATGGACTCCTAATTACGAAGGCCCATACATCGTCAAAAGAAGCTTCTCTGGCGGTGCTATGACTCTCACAACCATGGACGGCGATGAACTCCCGCATCACTGTGAATCTTGGCCAGTCAAAAATACTTTGTCTAAAAACAAAAGAACATTTCGGTAAGTCGAAAACCGAAAAGGCGGCTTAGGCAAAAATGAGCGTCTCGGTGGATTGAAAACACGAAAAGGCGATCCGAGGCAAAATTAGAGACAATAAAGCGAAATTATCACGATAGATCGAAAACACGAAAAGCGATCTAGGCAAAAACAAGGATACAAAGCGACAAAATAGCTGCGATCGATCGTATTTTGTCCACATGAAGAATTTTCCATCAACGGATCTTCAATCAACTCTTCTGAAGCAACAAGCACAGTTGGAATTCAAAGTTGTTAGGGATAGTAGTGGTTATTTTCTTTCAATGTAGCCTTTTCCCAATAAATTATCATTTCCAACTTTTGTAAATAGTTCATGGAATCACGCCTTTGGCTGATCACCATTCTATTCAATAAATTTGAGCCTTGTGCCTTTTGTTTGCAATTCCTACTTTATTCTGTTTTGCAAAATAACGCTTTTATTGTGAAAATCACTTTTGAAACTAAAATGTTTTAAATGAATTTTTACTTCAAAATTTTGAAACAAAAGCAAAATTCTCCTTTGAAACTATGAACACGGAAATAACTTCAACCGTTTCTCCAAGAGTGTTTGATCCCGATGGAGTCGCCAAGCCCTACTGATCTTCTCCTCATCGAAATCATCAAAGGGCGGTATTCTTATCCAAAAGAATCCCGATCAAGTTGCCAATAAAATACCTCTCTCGGAAAGTGTAAAACATGCAACTCAAATTCTTCATTAGTGAATATCTGCACCATTGTTGCAATTTTCACCAAGTATTTGTTCGAACTGTGACGCGGTCCTTTTCCCAAATATCCCTTTAGTGTCTTTGTCAAGTATTGTTAGCATGCATATAACATTCATGACATTCATACATAATAGCATCATTCATTGCATTTTTTGCATCTCTCAAAATGTTTGCTTCCAAATCACTGGTGTAAATCATACTTACTCATACAGTACAAGTCATTCCCGATAGAATATCTCAAACAGAAAAGATACTTTTTCTTTTTCCCCAGCGGAGTATTCCCAAACAGAAAGGATATGTCTTCCTTTTTCCCCGGCAAAGTCCCCAAACAGAGAAATGCATTTTCTTCTCTCTATCATATTCACCAGCTGAGATTATCCCTCGTTGGGAACAATGTCTTGATTAACTTCTTTCTCTCGGTTCATTCTGGATAGAACAACATCATTATTCACAAAGTGAATACGCAACAACTCATTTCTCAAGATTTACCTTGTTATAGTTATCACTTGCGATAATTGGTAACATCTTGAATTCATTACCATACTATATCACAAGGTGATAATTGGTAATATCATTTCCATTTACCTTAAACATTGTCACAAAGGCGGAAGGTAATCTTTTTTGTTTCCCAAAACGAAACAGATGTTCACATTTTTTGTGAATCAATCTTTCCCCAACAGGGACATATTCACAAATTTCCCTTCACTGTCTCATTTCTTTGATATCCTTTGGGTGAAACTTTTGCAATCATTTTGCATCATCGCATTTTTGGTATCTTAGGTCCAAAATTTGCGTATTCTGATATTTAAGTCTCTTTACACCTATCAAAACGAAGATATTCATCTTCATCTTTCAGTTAAAGAAACTTAAATAGGGGCATCTGTCATACCCAAATTTTGACCTAATATACCACCACATTTGCATCATTGCACAACTAACGATTCGAGACAGCGTGTCGGGTATAACACTCACGAGGTCAAAATTAGGGTTTCATCATTTTCATCTAATTCAAGAGCTAACCAATTAGGGTTTGAGATTTTCTCACTCCATTTGATCTATCTTGATCAAATCATCACTTTCAATCCTCGGATATCCATTTTCTTCATTGATCGATCGAGGATCGACCAATTAGGGTTTTGTCGAGCATAGGCATTCTCGATTTTTGAGCGTGATTGACTTTTTGGATAGAGATTGGTCATTATATCTTAGATACAACATCTTGACCTAATTTCTGGATTCAAAACATCACAGAGGTTCATAGAATTCATCAGTCGTTTTCAGAAACATCTGATGAAATTTCATCTGCACAGAAAAGTCAAACTTTGACTTTTGGTCAAATTTTTCAAAACAAAACTTTTTCCATCATCAAAATACTTCACATGATCCATCATGATCATAAAAAATCAAAGAATTTGGAAAAGTCAACAAAAAGTCAAAAGTTTTCATACTTAGAAATTTTTCTAAGTGTTGAAATTTCTCATTTTTTCCAAACTTCAAGCCATTTTTTCACCTAGTTCCAATTTGAATTGGAAAAAACTCAAAACATGAAAGTTGTAGCTTGTGGAAAGATCTTTCCACAATGTCCAAGAACTCTCAAATCCATGGAGTCTAGCTATACTTTTGAAATTGAAACATAAGGCTCCATGAAACTTGATTTTCAAAGTCAAAACATCAAAATTATAAGTCATTTTTGTGTTTCTTCATCTAGAAGCTTTCTAACCTTGCCAAGTGGATGGATGAACTGATAAATATCAGCCTAGAGTGATAATTGAAAGGATAGGATCAAAATGTAAAAATATAGCACATGGTGAAAAAAGGAAGTTTCCTTTTTTGGCAAATACCATTCTTGCCCTCTAAGTTATCTTTGAATCACCAAAAGCTTGTCCTTCTTTGCCTAACATTTCAGAACTTGTTGCCTATAAAAGGATGACATTTCAAGCCTAAATCAACACCAAAGCAAATGCAAAAACAAGCTTTCCTTCCACTTTCTTCAAATTCAAGTATCATAAGTTCAAATTGCCAAACATTGTAATTTTCAAATCTAGCAAGAACTATGATAAACTTTGGTGTCTAATACATCTAATGATCAATATGGAACATGTTTGAAATCTAAAATCAATCCAGAAACACTAAAACCAGTTTTCACTTTCTATGCACATAAGCTTCCAAAGCGCCATGGAATTTGAAGCTAGGCTTGATCAATTGATGTTGTAATCATCCATACACCATCACCATACCTCATGTACATGATCCGGATCAAGAACATCTAAGCGTAACACAATTTATATCATTTTCGGTTTCCATTTCAAGCTTGTGCAGGTCGACTTGTGTAGAACGATCGACTTGACTCAAGAGGCGAGCCATCCACAAAGCTTCCATACATGCCGTTGGAGCTCACACAATCAAGAAACAGCAACTGGAAACACGTTTGCATCGTTTTCGATTCTCATTTTCCCAGGTATGAACACGAACATGGTTCTCATGATTCCTTGATTCTTTTGACAAAAACTCTTGGCCATTCTTTTACGCACTGAAACGATCATTAACCCTCAACAAAATCAAACAATCATCAACATACATCATTTAATTTGAGATTTTCGATTAGGGTTCTTCGCGTTTTTCAAAACCTAAATCATTTTGGGCTTAATATAAATGAAATTAACAAGCATCTCCATGTTCGTGATGAAAAACCGATCAAGTTTGGTTTTTATTTCATTCAATTTGGTTGAGAAATAAGGATTATAGCATGGATTTGTGGCGAAAATCAAAAACACGAACCCGAATCTGGCGTGTTCTTGGTGTTCTTCATTTTTAAAAATTCAAATTATCCAATATTATGTCTACGCGTGTTTTAATCCACTAACACCTCAAACGCGTTTGGCCCAGTGGTAGTATGCTTGCTTCTAAGTTCTCTTTGCCACGTGGTCTGCCTCAAGGTCATGGGTTCAACACCCATCAGGACCATTTTTTCCATTCTTTTTTTACAAACTTTCAAATTTTTCATGTTTTTTATCAAACTTTCACATTTTTTTTGACCAATCAAAACTTCTCATTTTGAGATGATTTTTTAAACACTTGTCAATAAATACATCTATTTTGTGATAATGCAAAATTTTCAGAAAAAACTTTCATCGATTAATTTTAATCGAGGCAAGCGGCGTTACGAACACTTTTCAAACCTCCTTAAAGGTGAATTTTTCAAGTTTTCGACTTCGATTTTTCAAAACTTCTCATAAATGAACCTCACATTTAAAACATTTTCAAATCATTTTTCAAAACATTTCATCAAACTTGCATCTTTTACCATGATCAATCCGATTTAAAACGATAAAACAAATTCGTTCTTTCTCGAATTTCTCGATCGATCATGGGCCACCCTTATGGTGTAAGTCCCAATCCTTTATGTACATATTTAGTTTTACTTGTACATACTCAAATCATCATCGTTAATATTCAAACATAAACAAATTTCTTTCGTTTGTTTTCATTCGTTTGTCTATACGCTGAATCCATTGGTTCTAAAGGAAGGTTTCTCCTGAGCAAAATTTCTTTTTAACCAATGGGCCTCCATCAGTGTAAGTCCCATAACATTCTTTTATGTACATAATATTTCTTTGTACATATCAAAAACTTTCAAACACATACAAATTTTCATCCACATAACAGATACTTCTTTTCAAAACCTTTTATCGTACATATACAGATACTTCTTTTCAAAACCTTTTATACGTACATAATCTGGATACTCTTTCTTTGAAAATACTTTTTACAAATAAACTTTGATCAATCATTTCATTTCATCGTACATTTTACACTGAATACCATTGGTATTGAAAGGAGCATTATTCACTGTGAAGCGCTTTCAAATCAATGGGCCTCCCTTCGGTGTAAGTCCCACCCTCCTATGTACATCCATCTTTGTCTATACATAAAAACTCGTTCGTGTACATATTCATTTCCTTGTACACAGTTCAAACTTGTGAATAATCAAGTTGCGCTCGTTTTAAACGTTCGTTTCACAGACACTTGTTTATATTCCATAAGCTGCGTAAATAAACATCATGCATTGTTTATATTTCCTTCATAAACTCACGTGAATACATATCACACACACACACTGTTTATACAAACGTCTAATAAATAACATAACAATTAGACTAATCAATAGGTTTCCTAGAGTTTAGCCTCCGCTTGGGCTTCCTACAAGACAACTCATCACCAGTTGAGTTTAGCCTCCGCTTGGGCTTCATACAAGATAACTTATCCCCAGCATGGGTCAGCCTTCTCTTGGGCTTTGTACAAAGAAACTCTCCCACAGAGTTAGCCTCCGCTTAGGCTTCGTATAAGACAACACTCCCCTGTTGAGTCAGCCTCCTCTTGGGCTTCGTTCAAAAGAACTCCTCATTGAGTTTAGCCTTCTCTTGGGCATCATACAATGAAAGAGATAGGAAATCTCTTAACACCTCTATTGGGCTTCAATACAAAGAATCACCAGCTAAGATAGAACCACGAAGGATGGTTTCCGGTGAAATCACTTTCAAATTCCCAGTAAAATTTCCGGTGAAATTGCTCTTATTCAGAAAAGGATGGTTTCTCGGTGAAATCCCTTTCAAGCCAAAGCCAGCCATACCCTATAGCTTCCTCTTGAGCTTCATACAAGGACCCTCGATGACCCTCGGAATGCCTCCTCTTGGGCTAACAATACAAGGACCCATGGGCTTCTTAAAAGCATCCCTTTAATCCAATCAATTTCTCCTTGAGATTTAGACATCTATCATCTCTATGGAAGAAGTATCTCATCCATTACATCACATACAGTCAAAAACTTTTCAAAACTTTTCAAACTTTTTAAACTCTTTTCAAACAAAAAAAAACATCTTTCTTAATTGTATGTGGTAACGCTTGTACACTCAAGCAAAACACCCAATACTTACAGTTAAAAGATTCAATCATCTTTTTCAAACATCTTTCTTAAACATGTAAGTGGTAACGCTTGTACACTCAAGCAAAGCACCGAATACTTACAGTTAAAAGATTCAACCATCTTTTTCAAACATCTTTCTTAAACATGTAAGTGGTAGCGCTTGTACACTCAAACAAAACACCTAATACTTACGACGAAGATTTCAATCAATGAAACTTTTTCAAAAATGTATGTGATGAAATAGATTAGATACATTTTCATTAAGATGACATTTATGCATCTCTTACTAACATCCGTTGCTTTCCACTAGCATAAGTGGGAACTACGATTGCTCTGACTTTCTCAACATCCTTTTGAGAATACGTAGGCACAAGGTCTCATCCTTGCCGAGCAAATTTCTATCTCCCTCAGACCAAACAAACCATAGAACCCTGTAGATCCGAGCTACAAATGCTCGATTCCCACTAGGGATATGTATGAGAAGATCCAGATCTTTGCGAGCACAATAATAACAAAACCTAGAATCCCACATAATCTATTTCTTAAAATCCCAAAGGAGAAACTTTCCCAATCATAGAAATAGCAATTAAAACATATAAACATATCAAACGTATTCATATATAAGCTGTAGATAACTACATATATTTAGGGTGCTCCATCTATTCCCTTTATATACCAATCCCCCTTACTCAGAATCTCCCCAATGCGTTATGTCTAGTTTGCGCTAGTCGTTCGCATACCAATATCAATTGAGGGTATTTGACTTTCCCTTTTCATAATCATTAAATCATCTTTCTTGTGTTGAAAATAATAAAGCTTGATGCTCGCGGCATCTTTATAAACAAATCAAAAGATTTAAATCGTTGCGTACCAGAAGATCCGAACTCACGTTCGTATCCTCAGGCGCGTCACCTTTTAACGCGAACACCTGGTGCCCCTTGGTGAAAAGGGCAAGAAACGTCAGCTTTATACCACCATGGTAGTTTTTCAGGGACCGGAGGTGGTAACCTTGTCTGTATCAGGTTTCTTTCTATTAGCGCCGGGTAAAGTTCTGCGTACGTCATGGGAATTGGGTCGAACTGAGTGACCTGAGGCATACGGTTTTGGTTATTAAACTGCTGAGCCTGCTGACGAGGCTGTTGAGTTTGTTGATTTTGTTGAAATTGCGGAGCAATTCTTATGTTCGGAGTCATGTTGACAGCGGGTGCTATGGCAGCTACCTATCGTTGTTGAATGACATTCTTGCGTGGTTTCCCTCGGGACACCATTCCTACGTCATGTTCCTTTTTCCTTGGGAAACTGGTTCCAATTTTCTTGATATTACTAGAAGATCCTGCTTCCTTGGTTAGACGTCCTGTCCGAACCCCTTCTTCTAGTCGCATTCCCATGCTTACCATTTCGTTGAAGTCTCCGGGAGCGCTAGCGATCATTCGCTCATAGTAAAATGAGCCTAGAGTATTCAAGAATACCTTAGTCATCTCCTTCTCTTCCAAGGGCGGGTTGACTTGGGCAGCAATTTCCCTCCATCGTTGCGCATATTCCTTGAATGTCTCTCTTTCCTATGAGACATGGAGCGGAGTTGATCCCTATCATGAGCCATATCCAAGTTGAACTTATATTGCTGTACGAAGGCTTTACCTAAGTCGTTGAATGTTTGGATATTCGTGCTGTCTAAACCCATGTACCACTTGATGCGGCACGGTGAGGCATCACGGAAGTAATGAATTAGAAGCTGATGATCCTCATTGTACGTAGACATTTTCCTGGCATACATTGTGAGATGACTTTGCGGACAGGAGTTTCCTTTGTACTTTTCAAAGTCAGGGACTTTGAATTTCGCTGGTATTTTTACGCGAGGAACTAAGCACAGATCCTGGGCATTTTTTCCAAACAATTCTTTCCCTTGAATCGTTTTTATCTCAAGCTTCATTTTGAGGAGTTGTTCCTGGAGATTCTCCATTGAACCACGAGCGTTCGTGTTATTTTAGGTGTGATGAACTTTACGTGGTAGCGTGCACTACGGAAGCTGAGTTCAACATAATCGGTTGAGAAACCGACATTGTTACTTGTGGAAAAGTTATTCCACGTTGTGGAGTGAACGTAGCGTTTTGCTGCAAAGTAGGTATTTCAAGCGGGGTTGTTTGAGAAGTCGGTTGGCGAACTCCGATGCGAAGTTGAAAGGCATTCCCATGGATAGCCTTCGGCATCTTGAAAGGTGAACTCTCTTGCGACTGATCTTGGAGTAGTAGTACCCTCTGAAGTTCGGTTTTTTTGCTCGATCTTGCTTGTTGACTTTCTGTTGTGGCAAGTGAGTTGACCAAAGATGTGAGTCTCTCCACTTCTTCCTGTAGCGTAGTTACCGTGCTACGGAGTTCAACGTTTTCTTGCTCAAAATTCTCCATTATTTTTCTTCTTTTTGATCTAGTATCATACGTTCGAGTTGGCTGTGGACGCGGTCGAGAAACCCTAAGACGCGACAGCTTGACGATCTTTCTATCTGTTTGAACTGTTCAAGCTGGAAAAGCTGGAAAAATGCTGAAAGTATCAGACCCTAAACAATAGACTTAAATGCAAAGTATGATGCATGAATATGATTGTAAAGAAAAGAAATTTCTAAAGAATTTACGCTAAACGAGATATTTCCGGCAAATATTTGGATGGAAAACACGAATTTTATTGATTAACGAAGGAAGATTACAACAATCGTTTTTTGTTGGAGCATTGCTCACACAAATGATAAAATAAATGATAAAATAAAATTACAAACTAAATTGAACTAATTAAACGTCTTCGTCGGATGACGATCCAAAGGCTTGATGCAGCTTCCTCTTCAGGATTTCCTTTCCATAGCGAGCTTTTAGTTCTGCTTTCTCGGCTTTTAGCTTGCTGACGACTCTTTTCCATTCGTTGGGAGTAAGATTGTTATTCATCAAATCTTCAGGCGTTCCTTTTCTTTCTTTGATGAATTTCTTGATTGCGTCATGTTTCTAGCGAATCTCCTCATCTTTTTCCATGAGCCATTCATCCTGGAAATAAAGCGTCTTTTCATGATCTTTGACTTGCTTCTTGAGCTTCTCATTCTCAAGGTTAGCCTTAAGGAATTTGTTTTCCAAAGCTTTTTTCTCAAGCCTTATCTTTGTCAAGGCTTCTTGGTATTCTTCCATAGTTTCGACGGGAAAATTTGTTGATTTGGAGGCGATTGAGAACATGGGATCTTCATAAGCGTAAGGCATTCGGAATTCCTTTGCTCTTTTCCTTACCCAATAAGTGTAGGTTTCCATGGCTACACAATTCTTTGCCTTACCTTTTCCTTTCTTTCGGATGTGATGCCAAGCTTTAATCATCTTAGCCTTGAATCCTTGGGAATCCTCCCCTTCATGGTAGAAGTAGCTTTCTACTGTAAATCCAAGAGGATTACCAGAATTTGCGTATCCGAGCTGACGTCTTGCTAAAAATGGGTTGTAGTTGATTCCCCCTCTCGTACCAATGAGAGGTACGTTGGAAAATTCTCCACAGCTCTCAATGATTTCCATCTCATTGTTTGCCAAAGTATACCAATGGATATCGTCGTTTGTAAGAGACATGAGTCTTCTGGACCAATGCCACTCGTCTTTGTTTTCGCGGAAGATAGGAGATTTAGGCAAATGTGAGGTAATCCATTTGAAAAACAGAGGTACGCAACACACGATAGTTCCGTCTCCTTGACGATTCCTATGATGAATAGAGATGTACGTATCACCAAGAAGGGTGGGAACGGGATTTCCAATCAGAAAGATCCTTATGGCGTTGATATCAACTAAATTTGGGACGTTGGGAAACAACACCAATCCATAGAGGAGTAAAGCTAAAATAGCTTCAAAGGCTACCATACTACCGACTTAGAATTTGAGAGCCTTCTCCATTAGGAACTTTGAGGTTAGTCCTAAGAGTTTTCCTCTGGTAGTTAGGTTTTTGTCTATCTCAGATTTCTTTAAATGAGTCATTGTTGCAATGACTGGTGACTTAGGAATGGCTTCCAAACCATTGAAATGCACTTTGTCTGATACTGAGATACCTAGGATATGCGCATACTCTTCCAAAGTAGGCATCAACGATAATCGGGGAAAGTGAAACGATAGGCGGATCGTAGAACTGAACGAAAGTTTTGAGAAGTCCTTCATCAACGTTAGCGTTCAAAAGAGTTAAAAGAGTTCCATAGCGTTTTCTGAAATCCGAGGGATCTTCTACCAAGGATGCTAACTCTTTTAACTTTCCTACATCAGGAATTCTAAAACTGTATCTTTTGGTGAATCTTCCTCTGACGTCCATCACTCTAACCTAAAATATTTTACAAAGAAAAATCTCTAAATTCTTTGGAAATGGGAAGAGAAATGAAGTTTTTTTTGTTTTGAATGAATGAATGAATGCATGAATGCGGCAAACATGGTTAGTAGTTATACACACGGTCAAGCGTTCGAAGTCACGAGCATGAAGCCAACGATAAGAATCAACGTGGTTAAGTTCTATGGGCTTATTCATCTGTGAATCGGGTTCTACTGATAATACAGGCTCAACACTCCCCTTCAAAACATTATTGGATTTGTTGAATACTCGATGGTCCAATAATATTTTCAAGAGAAACTCGCCTGATCGTAGTATCGCATGACAATTACTCTAGGCTTACACCCGAATAATCTCTGCACTACATCCTAATGGCGGGATGGTTTATGTGTTCTCTGATCCCTCGACTTCTTAAGTTCCCCCGAAAATACAGCGTTTTCGCAATTACTTGCTAAACACAATACCCTCAAGACAACCTCCACTGCGCGGGAAATATTAACTTCGAAAGCATTGAACCGCTCACGTATTAATATCTCCACCTAGATCTTAAAAATGTTTCTTAAATCCGGGTTAGGATTTCTTTCCATCAAGTGAAATCGAGAAAACACACAATAAAGAAAAACAGATATGTGCAAAACATGAAAAGCTTATCCCCTTTCTTTTCTTTTTGAAAACAAAAAAAGCTTGGTGCTCTCGGGCAGAGTAACGCGTTTTCTTTTTTTAAAAAAATCAAAGTTTCAGCGTACTCCCAGTAGTCGCCATTTTCTGTTCGCGTTAAAGGTGGCTAGAGGATCTGACGTGAATTCGGATCTTCTTGCTCGAAACGTTTTAAATCTTTTGATTTGTTTATAAAGATGTCGCGAGCATCAAGCTTTATTATTTTCAACACAAGAAAGATGATTTAATGATTATGAAAAAGGGGAAAGCTGAAATACCCTCAATTGATATTGGTATGCGTAACGACTAGCGCAAACTAGGCGTAACGCATTGGGAGATACGAGTAAGGGGATTGTTATATAAAGGGAATAGATGGAGCACCCTAAATATATGTAGTTATCTACAACTTTATATATGAATATGTTTGATATGTTTGTGTGTTTTAATTGCTATTTCTATGATTGGGAAAGTTTCTCCTTTGGATTTTAGAAGCGAGATTATGTGGGATTCTAGTGTTTATTATTATTGTGCTGCAAAGATCGTGGATCTTGCATACATATCTAGTGGGAATCGAGCATTTGTAGCTCGGATCTAGGGTTCTATGGTTTGTTTGGTCTGAGAGAGATAGAAATTTGCTCGGCAAGGATGAGACCTTGTGCCTACGTATTCTCAAAAGGATGTTGAGAAAGTCAGAGCAATCGTAGTTCCCACTTATGCTAGTGGAAAGCAACGGGATGTTAGTAAGAGACAGACAAATGTTATCTTAATGAAAAATGTATCTAATCTATTTCATCACATACATTTTTGAAAAGTTTGATTGATTAAAATCTTTCATCGTAAGTATTAGGTGTTTTGCTTGAGTGTACAAGCGTTACCACTTACATGTTTAAGAAAGATGTTTGAAAAAGATGATTGAATCTTTTAACTGTAAGTATTGGGTGTTTTGCTTGAGTGTACAAGCGTTACCACTTACAATTAAGAGATGTTTTGTTTGAAAAAGAGTTTGAAAAGTTTTTGACTGTATGTGATGTGATAGATGAGATACTTCTTCCATAGAGATGATAAATGTCTAAATCTCAAGGAGAAATTGATTGGATTAAAGGGATGCTTTTAAGAAGCCCGTGGGTCCTTGTATTGTTAGCCAGAGGAGGCATTCGAGGGTCATCGAGGTCATCGAGGGTCCTTGTAAGCTCAGAGGAAGCTATAGGGTATGGCTTTGGCTTGAAAGGGATTTCAGAGAAACCATCCTTTTCGAATAAGAGAAATTTCAGGAATTTTACTCTGGGGAATTTGAAAGTGATTTCAGAAACCATCCTTCGGGGTTCTATCTTAGCGGTGATTCTTTGTATTGGAAGCCCAATAGGAGGCGTAAGAGATTTCCTATCTCTTTCATTGTATGATGAGAAGGCTAAACTCAATGAGGAGTTCGAAGCAAGAAGGACTCAACAGTATTGTCTTATATGAAGCCTAGCGGAGGCTAAACTCTGGGAGGAGTTTCTTTGTGAAGCCAGAAGGCTAAACTCTGTTGGAGATAAAATATCTTGTATGAAGCCCAGCGGAGGCTAAACTCGAGATGAATGAGTTTTCTTATATGAAACCTAAGAGGCTGTCCCATCTTGAGGATGGATTGTCTTGTATAAAGCCCAGCGGAGGCTAAACTCAATGGGATGAGTTATGTATGAAGCCCAGCGGAGGCTATTACTCGGGAACCTATTGATTAGTCTAATTGTTATGTTATTATTAGGCGGTTTGTATAACAGTGTGTGTGTGTGTGTGATATGTACAGGGTTTATGAAGGAAATATAAACAATGCATGATGTTTATTTATAAAGTTTATGAAATATAAACAAGTGTTTGTGAAACGAGCGTTTAAATAACGATTATTTGAAAGCGTGGAAGTGAATATGTACACGAGCAGTATGTATGAGAGAAAAGCGGATGTACATAGGAGGGTTGGGTTACACCATAAGGAGGCCCATTGATTTGGCTCACGAATAATCCTCCTTTCAATATCAATATTGAAAATGTAAATGAGCGAAATGATTGATTGAAGTTTATCTGTAAAATATCGTATTATGTGCGAGATAAAAAGTATTTGAAAAGTATATGTATATGGATAAAGTTTGTTTTTGAAAAGCATTTATGTACGAGAAAATGTGTATGTACATAAAGAATGTTGGTTTGTATATACAGTGAAGTGAGAACAAGCGATCGAAGTTTATACATGCTTGAGTATAAAAGGAATATCTGTATTATGTAAAGATGAAATTTGTATGTACAAAGAAATATTATGTACATAAAAGAATGTTATGGGACTTACACCGTAAGGGAGGCCCATTGGTCAAAAAGAAATTTTACTCAGAAGAATTCTTCCTTTAGAACCAATGGATTCGGCGTATAGACAAACGAATGAAAACAAACGAAAGAAATTTGTTTTATGTTTGAATATTGACAATGATAATTTGAGTATGTACAAGCAAAAACTAAGTATGTACATAAAGGATTGGGACTTACACCATAATGGAGGCCCATGATCGATTGAGAATTTCGAGAAGAAACGAATTCAGTTTTATCGTTTAAATCGGATCGATCATGGTAAAAAGATGTAAGTTTTGATGAAATATTTTGAAAAATGATTTGAAAATGTTTTTGAAATGTGAGGTTCATTTATGAAAAGTTTTGAAAAAGATCGGAAGTCGAAAACTTGAAAAATTCACCTTAAAAGGAGGCTTGAAAAGTGTTGACGTCGTTCGATTAAAATTTAATCGGATCAAAGTTTTTTCGAAAATTTTGCACTATCACAAAATAGATGTATTTATTGACAAGTGTCAAAAATCATCTCAAAATGAGAAGTTTTGATTGGTCAAAAAAAGTTTGATAAAAAACATGAAAAAATTTGGAAAGTTTGTAAAAAGAATGGTCTTGATGGGTGTTGAACCCATGACCATGAGGTGGGACGCGTGTCAAAGTGACTTAAAGGCAAGCAAACAACCACTAGACCAAACGCACTGGGGTGTTAGTGGACCAGGAACACGCGTTGATATAAGATTGGATTATTTGAAAATTTGAAAATGAAGAACAAATGAAGAACACGCACGTAATGTTGGGTTTGTGGTTTGATTCTCAGATTGCAAAACTCAAGCCAAAATCTTTGTTTCTCAACCAAATTAAGTGAAGTAAAAATCAAACTTGATCGGTTTTTCATTACAAACATGAATATGTATGTTAATTTCATTTATTTTCAACCTAGCATGTTTGGATTTCTAGAGAATGCTAAGAACCCTAAAAGTGAGAAATCAAATTAAATTATGTGTAGTTGATGATTGTTTGATTTTATTGAGGGTTATCAATCGTTATGAGTGCAGAAAAGGATCGGCCAAGAGCTTTTTCAAAAAGATGCAAGGAATCATGATATCACAGTTCATGTTCATACCTGGAGAAATGAGAATCGAAGAAGCTCAAAACGTGTTTCCAGAACTTGTTTGAGGATTGCTACACCTTCATCGGCATGTATGGAAGCTGTGTGGATGGTATGCTTGCTTCGAGCTTGCTCCAATCTCTCCAACCAAGTCAACCTACAGTCAGCTCAAAATGAAACTCGAAAATGGGGTTAAGAGTATTACGATTCGAGATTAATGGTCTGCCTCATGTCCATGGAGTATGGTGATGATGTTAGGATCATTAGAACATAGTTTAATCCAGCCAAACTTCAAACTCGAATCATATGGCAGTTTTGGAAAAGTTTGAAAAATGAAAAATGAAAACTGATTTTAACTTGATTTCAGTTTGATTTTAAGCTTGTAACAAGTTTGATAGTGATTATGAAACATGTTGGACACCAAAGATCATCATGGTTTTAGCTCAACTTCAAAAATGCTATGTTTCTCAATTTGCACTATATTGCTTGATTTTCAAGAAAGTAAAGAGAAAGCATCATTTTGCATTGTTTTGGTGTCCATTGAGCTTGAATTAGTACCTCTATTTATAGGCCATTGTATCTGAAATGTTAGGCAAGTAATTGGGCATTGGTAATTCAAACTTACCTTAGAGGGCAAGGAAGTCTTTTTTGCATTAAATGCAAAAGGAAGCTTCCTTCTTTTAACCATGGTTAATTTCCAACTTTGATCCAATCCTATCATAATTATCCCATCTGATTTTTATCAGTTCTTATCTCATTGTGGCAAGGTGGCAAGGTTCTAGAAGAGGAAAATGCAAAATGACCTATAATCTTGATGTTTTGACTTTGAAAATCAAGTGTCATGGAGCCTTATATTTCAATTTCAAAAGTGTATCTAGACTCCATGGATTTGAGAGTTCTTGGAAATTTTGGAAAGATTTTTCCACAAGCTACAACTTTCATGTTTTGAGTTTTTTCAAATTCAAATTGGAACTAGGTGAAAAAATGGCTTGAAGTTTGAAAAAAATAAGAAATTTCAACACTTAGAAAAATTTCTAAGTATGAAAACTTTGACTTTTGTTGACTTTTCCAAATTCTTTGATTTTTTATGATCATGCTGGATCATGTGAAGTATTTTGATGATGGAAAAAGTTTTGTTTTGAAAAATTTGACCAAAAGTCAAAGTTTGACTTTTCTATGCAGATGAATTTTCATCAGATGTTTCTGAAAACGACTGATGAATTCTGTGAACCTTTATGATGTTTTGAATCCAGAAATTAGGTCAAGATGTTGTATCTAAGATATGATGACCAATCTCTATCCAAAAAAGTCAATCACTGCTCAAAAAATCAGAGAATGCCTATGCTCGATCAAAACCCTAATTGGTCGATCCTCGATTGATCTGTGAGAAAATTTGATATCTGATGATCAGAGGTTGATGATTTTATTAAGATAGATCAAATAAGATGAGAAAATCTCAAGCCCTAATTGGTTAGCTCTTGAATCAGATGAAAATCTGATGAAACCCTAATTTTGACCTGTGAATGCTACACCCGATTAATGTTGTTTGAACTGTTAGTTGTGCAATGATGCAAATGTAAGGTGGTATATTAGGTCAAAATTTGGGGTATGACAGCATTCCTCAAAATGTTTGCTTCCATATCACTGGTTTAAATCACGCTTACTCATGTAGGAACGATTATATCCCCAGTAGATTATCCCTAGGCAGAGAAATACATCTTTTCTCTCTCCTATTCCCCAGCTGAGATCATTCCTCATTTGGGACAATATCTTGATTGACCTTTTCTTTCCAGTTCATTCTTGGATAGAACCATGTCTATAATCAACAAAGCAATAAGCAATAGCCTCATCATTTGAGCCGCTTATTTTTCTTTTCATTCCTAAACTTGTCATGAAAGTTTGTTCTTCTCAACAAGGTCAAAATCACGACTGTACGAAAAATTCCCTAGCAGTTGTCTTTACATCTAAAAGAAAACATGTGTCTTCAATCAAAATGCGCGTCCTCTGATCCTCTCAAGATTGAGATCCTCATTTAGATTGATCTGGAAAAAACTCAGATTTCTGTTATATTATCATTATTAATTGGTATCTTTGTTATAGTTATCACATAATTGGATATCATCATTTATATCAAATTAAACTTTTGGGGCATTGTGAATCTCTTTTTATATTGCATGTTTGATCCTCTTTTCTTTGTCGAGTCATCCTCACAAATTTTCCCACCATGTCATTTCTTTGATATCATCATTTTGCAATCTTTGCATCATCAGTATCTTAGGTCCATACAGTATCATATCTGGTTAAAGAAACTTAAATAGGGCATCTGTCATATATAATTAATTGCATCATTGCATTGGGATTAGCATTCACGACAATTAGGGTTTGGGTTTTACTCACCTCATTTGATCTATCTTGATCAAATCATCAACCTCTAATCATCAGATACTCAACTTTTCTCATTGATCAATCAAGGATCGACTAATTAGGGTTTTGGTCGAGCATGAGTATTCTCTGATTTTTTGAGCAATGAATGACTTTTTTGGTTAGAGATTGGTCATTATATCTTAGATACAACATGTTGACCTAATTTCTAGATTTAAAACATCACAAAAGTTCACAGACTTCATCAGACAATTTCTGAAACATCTGATGAAATTTCATCTGCACAGAAAAGTCAAACTTTGACTTTTGGTCAACTTTTTCAAGACAAATATTTTTCCATCATCAAAATACTTCAAATGATCCATCATGATCATAAAAAATCAAAGAATTTGGAAAAGTCAACAAAAAGTCAAAATTTCTAACACTTAGAAAAATTTTCAAGTGTTAAAATTTTGTACTTTTTCCAAACTTCATGGCATTTTTTCACATAGTTCCACTTTGATTTGGAAAAAACTCAAAACATGAAAGTTGTAGCCCTTGAAACAAGCTTTCCAAAATGTCCAAGAACTCACAAATCCATGGAGTCTAGCTATACTTTTGAAATTGAAACATAAGGCTCCATAAACATGATTTTCAAGTTCAAAACTTCAAGATTATAGGTCATTTTGCAATTTCTTCTTCTAGAAGCAATGACACCTTGCCAAATTGAAGATAGAACTGATAAATATCAGCTACAGGTAATAATTGAAGGATAGGATCAAGATTGGATTTTTAACACATGGTGAAAAAAGGAAGTTTCCTTTTAAGGCAAAATGTCTTTCTTGCCCTCTAAGGCAAGTTTGAATTACCAATGCCAAAACTTTGTGCCTAACATTTCAGAGATCATGGCCTATAAATAGAGGCATCATTTTCAAGTTCAAACACACCAAAGCCATGCAAGTACATGCTTTCCTTCCATTTTCTCAAAATCCATAAATCATAGTTCCATTTGTCAAAACTTGCAATTTTGAAATCTTGTGAAAACTATGATGAACTTTGGTGTCTAACATGTTCTAATATCCATTTGAAACTTGTCTAAAACTTAAAAGCAACATAGAACAAGCTAGAAATCAGTTTTCACATCTCATAACATTATGCTTGCAAAACTGCCTTAAGATTCGAATTCCATCTTTGGCTTGATTAAATTGAGTTCTGATCATCCAAACACCATCCATATACCTCATAGACATTATGCAAATCATAAACAACAACCTGTAACAGCTCTAACCCAGAATTCGAGTTTCAATTTTAAGCTTATGCAGGTTGACTTGGTTGGATTGATCCGGGGTGATTCAAAGCAAGCAGACCACTCATACACCTTCCCTAACAGCCGTTGAAGCTCAAACAATCATTAGAACTCAACTGGAAACACTCAAATCCAGAATTTGATTCCAGCTTCAACAGGTAAGAGCTCGAACTTCAATCTCATGATTCTTTGATTCATTTTGAAAAAACTCTTGGCCATTTGTTTTCTGCACCACTCACGATCATTAACCCTCAATCAATTGGAAAAATCATCAACCATACACGTTTTCAATTAGGATTTTCAGTTCTAGGGTTCTTCGTGTTCATTAGAAATTTAACCATGTTAGACCAAAAATAAATGAAATTAATAACTACCATCATGTTCTTTGTTAAAATTCGTGCAAGTTTGGTGTTTACATCATCCATTTTCATTGAGAAACGAAGGATTTAGGTTTGAACAAGGATTGAAGAAGAAACGGGGCTTGCGTGTTCTTGTTTTTCAAATTCAAAATTTCCAATATAATATTAACACGTGGTTTTGATTCAATACACGAATGCATTGTTTCCCCAGCGGTTGCCAGCTCACTCGTAAGTCACTTTGCCACGTATGCGCCCCACAGGTCCTGGGTTCAAACCTCCCATGGACCAATTTTTTTCAAACTTTTCATTTTTTCTTCATATTTTTTACAAACTTTAACATTTTTTAACCAATCAAAACTCCTCATTTTGAGGTGATTTTTGTACACTTGTCAATAAATACATCTATTTTATGATAGTGCAAAAATTTTCAGAAAAACTTTCATCGATTATATATTTTAATCGGGCGAAAACGATTGGGCACTTTTCAAAACCACTTTAAAGGTGAATTTTTCAAACTTTCAATTCGATTCTTTTCAAAACTTCTTACAAGTAAACCTCACATTTCAAAAACACTTTCAAAACCATTTCTTAAAAACTTTTTTTATCAAACTTACATCTTTTTACCATGATCGATCTGATTTAAACGATAAAACCGAATTCATTTTCTCTCGTTTTTCTAAACCGATCATGGGCCTCCCTTACGGTGTAAGTCCCAAAAACATTCTTTTATGTACATATATTTCTTTGTACATATCCATTTCTTTTATGTACACATCTTTTTACCTGTACATAATACAAACGTCGTCTTTGTAAATATTCAAATACAAGACAAACTTCTTCCGTTTTTTTCATTTTACACTCAATACCATTGGTATAGAAAGGAGCATTATTCCCTGTGAAACTGCTTTCAAACCAATGGGCTTCCCTCACGGTGTAAGTCCCAAACCAACATTCTTAATGTACATACATATTTTCTTTGTACATATCAAATTCTTTTTCACATACAAATTTTTATCTGTACATAATACAGATATTTTTATACTCAAGTACAGACAAACTTCGATTGTTTGTTTTCACTCCACTTGTGTATACACTGCCTACCATTGGTATTGAAAGGAGCATTATTCCTGGTGAAACTGCTTTTAAACCAATGGGCCACCCTTATGGTGTAAGTCCCAACCCTCCTATGTACATCCACATCCTCCTGTACATAAATACTCGTTCGTGTACATATTTACTTCCTTGTACACATTCAAACTTGTAAATAATCAAGTTGCGCTCGTTTTAAAAGTTCGTTTCACAGACATTTGTTTATATTTTCAAATCATAAACTCTTGTAAATAAACATCATGCATTGTTTATATTTCCTTCATAAACTCCTGTGAATACATATGACACACACACTTGTTTATACAACTGTCTAATTATAACATAACAATTAGTCTAACCAATAGGTTCCCCACATTAGCCTCCTCTTGGGCTTTGTACAAGATAACTCTCCCCACAGAGTTTAGCCTCCTCTTAGGATTCATATAAGAAAACTCATTCATCTGAGTTTAGCCTCCGCTTAGGCTTCATATAAGACAACACTCCCCTGTTGAGTCAGCCTCCTCTTGGACTTCGTTCAAAAGAACTCCTCATTGCGTTTAGCCTTCTCTTGGGCATCATACAATGAAAGAGACCAAGAAATCTCTTAACAGCCTCCTATTGGGCTTCCAATACAAAGAATCACCCGCGTTAGGATAAAACCTTGAGAGTATAATTTCTCGGTGAAATTGCTCTTCATTCCAAAAGGATGGTTTCCCGGTGAAATCCCTTTTAAGCCAAAGCCAGCCATACCCTATAGCTTCCTCTTGAGCTTCATACAAGGACCCTTGATGATCCTCGGAATGCCTCCTCTTGGGCTAACAATACAAGGACCCATGGGCTTCTTAAAAGCATCCCCCTAATCCAAATAAATTTCTCCTTGAGATTTAGACATCTATCATCTCTATGGAAGAAGTATCTCATCTATCACATCACATATAATCAAAAAACTTTTCAAAACTCTTTTCAAACAAAAATATCTCTTAATTGTAAGTGGTAACGCTTGTACACTCAAGAAAAACACCCAATGCTTACAGTTAAAAGATTCAATCTTTTTCAAACATCTTTCTTAAACATGTAAGTGGTAACGCTTGTACACTCAAGCAAAACACATAACTTCGACGAAAGATTTTAATCGATCAAACTTTTCAAAATGTATGTGATGAAATAGATTAGATACATTTTTCATTAAGATGACATTAAATGCATCTCTTACTAACATCATGTTGCTTTCCACTAGCATAAGTGGGAACTACGATTGCTCGACTTTCTCAACATCCTTTTGAGAATCGTGAGCACTGGTCTCATCCTTGGCGAGCAAAATTTATTTCTCCTCGGACCAAACAAACCATAGCTCACAGTAGATCCGAGCTACAAATGCTCGATTCCCACTAGGGGATATGTATCGAGAAGATCAAAGATCTTTGCGTGCACAATAATAACAAACACTAGGATCCCACATAATCTATCCTTCTTAAAATCCAAAGGAGAAACTTTCCCAATCATAGAAATAGCAATTAAAACACACAAACATATCAAACATATTCATATATAAAGCTATAGATAACTATATATATTTAGGGTGCTCCATCTTTCCTTTATATAACAAACCCCCCCTCGAATCTCCCCGATGCGTTGCGTCTAGTTTGCGCTAGTCGTTCGCATATCAAAATCAATTGAGGGTATTAACGACTTTCCCTTTTCATAATCATTAAATCATCTTTTCTTGTGTTGAAAATAATAAAGCTTGATGCTCATGACATCTTTATAAAAAATCAAAAGAGTAAATCGTTTGAGCGGAGAATCGAATTACGATTCAATTCTCTACGATACTGAACACGGTTTAGCAGAGAAGGGAGGAGGTTACGGACCCTTTGTGTCGCCATCCTTCTCCTTTTCTCACTGTTTTTTTACATTTTCTGCATCATCACCATCGTTGTCATCCCTTAGGGTTAGGGTTTCTCATTTCCCCTTTTCCGTTCCCAAATCTGTAAAACACAACAATCAAAACAGTCTTATTTTCAGAAATCAGAACATGTAATAACAGAGATGAGTGTAATCGAGTGAGAGATCGTGAGCGGCGACGAAATCGCGGGAGAGAGAATCGGTGAGGATCATCGGTGAGATATCGTGAGCGACGACGAAATCGCGGGCGAGAGTCACGGTGAGAGACGATGAGAGATGAGCGGCGGCCATGAGAGAGTGGGCATGAGATCGTGACAGAGGGTTTGTGAGGATGAGAGAGTTTGTAAAACTGATCTTTCGTTTATTTTATAAAAATGGGTTTAAGTTGGTATTAATATTTACTTAGGATTAGATTTTTTTTTTATTTTATAAAACTAATCTTTGTTTTTTATTTTAGTATTAGTATTTATTTAGTATTAGGATTTTTATTTATTTAAGTTATAACAATTTGTTTCAGATTAGTATTAGTTTGTAATAGATTTAGTTTTTGTTATATATGTTATTTAACTTATAATAAAAGGATTTAGATTTATAATAAAAACTGATTTAGTTTTTTTTAGTTAATAAAATAAAAACTGATTTTTGTTTTCATTTTATTAGTATTAGTTTGTTTTACTTAATTAGAGTTAGTATTATTTATTTTTATAATTTATAGTATAAAAATGAGTTTAGGAGGATATTAGTTGTAAGAATGATTGGCTTTGTTGGTTAGTCCAGGTGGTGACACTTGTCACCACCTGTTTGGTTCATTTCGAATTTGGTGTAGACATGTCTATAGTATCAATTTTGCAACCTCCTGTCATAAGCCATCAGATCTGCCAAAGTCCAGATCCAACGCTCCAGAACGGTGGACCACAATATGATTCATGGAGCATCTCATACAAGATCCAACAGCACTTTTGGGCTTGGGCTCAGTTTGCTGTTTGCACCCCCAGATTTAAAGCTTCAATCAGGCCCATTTCTAACCCTCTCTTTATTATTATTATTATGCAAGTTTTTTTTATATATTGATGTATTAAATAATAATTAGTATAAGATATTTTTTATTTGCTAAATTATCAATTAAACTATTAGTTGATTTTTTATCAAGTAGAAAAAATCTATCCTAATAATTATTTAAATTCCGGTTTATATTGTGTGTTAATTTACTTTCTTTTATTATCCGCTTTATTATGTTATTCGCTTGTATGTTTATTACGCGATTGTACACTCCACTCATTAATTAACATAAAAACAACAACGCCTCCGATCTCTCATTTTTTGGTTACCCGCACCAAATTCTCTAAGGGTCTCATGGTTGGGGATGGGCATGGCCATCCTCACGAGGTTAATTAAGGCCCTCATTGCCTTGATTAATCATAACTCGAAAAAACAATTGGTCCATATACCAATAACCATGCACCAGGGTCTCATGGTTGGGGATAGGAGCACCTATCCTCACGAGGTTAATCAAGTCCATATACTTGGTTAATCATAACCCGAAACATCTTTTCTACGTCCAACGCCGCAATTTTCAAAACACTTTCAAATCAAAACAATTAATTGAACTTGTTCTTTTGAAAATCAATTTTTCTACAAAAAGAGAACATTTGGATAAGATTTGTTTTAATAGTTAGATGTTAGCCTAACGATTAAAACGAATCGAAGTTTCTAGTTGATTAGATGATAGCCTAATAAACTGAGAAACTTCAAATCCATGTTCTAAACAAAAAAAAAACATAGTGCTATGGTATTTAATTAAATTGTTGGATGATAGCCCGACGATTTAATTAAAATGTAAAGTATTTGGGCCATTAGATGATAGCCCAATGACTTAAATACTTTATTCCAAACACTTAATAAAAGTGAACTTTGTTTCACCTCACCTTTTCATAATAAAATTTTTGGATGAGAGATGATTGGCCGAGTCCCCTCACCAATCTCGAGTATCGAATCGTTAGATGATAGCCTAACGTTTTGGTACTTGTCATCTACAATTAAAATCAATTCAACCCATTCAAATTCCTTTTCCGCTCATACGCGGTCATCAAAAACATTTTCTTCTAAAATCAACACAACCAATCCAAGACATTTTCAACAAGAACTACGGAGTTTTGACTTTCCCATTGCACTAGGGAATACGTAGGCACGCGGTTTCGAAATCGTGTCAAACTCAAAATAATAATAAACAAACCCCTTTTCTTATTCATGACTTAGAAATTAGCGATTACACACACAAACACATTTCAAACTAAATGGGTCCCATCGAGTACGATGGACATAAGAGGTGCTAATACCTTCCTCTTGCGTAACCGACTCCCGAATCCATACTTTTTGGTCTTGTAGACCGCCTTATCCGATTTGGTGGGTTTTATCTATATTTCCCCGTTCTTTCTAGAACGAATAAAATTAGGTGGCGATTTCATTGTTTTGAAAATTCATTTAAATGATTTTTGAAAAACGAGTTGCTTCATTTCCATTTAATTTAATTAATTCCATTAATCCAAAATATTAATAATTACATTCCTAATTAAATTAATAATTAAAAATTATAATTATTTAATAATCGAATTAATTGGGGTGTCACAACTCTCCCCTACTAAAAAGAGTTTTCGTCCTCGAAAACATACCTTAGGCGAAAAGTTCGGGATATGAGTCCTTCATCTGTCTTTCCAGTTCCCATGTGACATTTCCATCTGCTGGTCCTCCCCAAGCTACTCTCACCAATGCGATCTCTTTACCCCATTGTTTCAACTTAGATCCTCAATTCTCAGTACTGCTTCGATCAAATCCTCGTACACATATATCATCTACCTGAATCTCATGGGACGGATCAGTAATGTACTTCCTCAGCTGAGATACATGGAAAACGTCATGCAAATTTTCAAGTGACGGCGGCAAAGCAACCTGATACGCCACCTTCCCAACTCTCTTGGTAATCTGAAACGGACCAATAAAATGTGGAGTCAACTTCTTTGACTTCAAGGCTCGACCAATACCAGTCATCGGAGTAACCCGCATAAACACATGCTCTCCTTCACGAAACTCAAGATCTTTCCTCCTCTTATCATGATAACTTTTCTGACGACTCTGAGAAGCTCTCATCTTTTCCTGAATCATTTTGATCTTTTCCGAAGTCTGTTGGATATTTTCCGGTCCAATCACAGCACTCTCTCCAGATTCATACCAACACAACGGTAAGTAGGTCAACTCTTGTTGTAGGTAAACTCTATCAACGGTAAGTAGCTATCCCAAGCTCCACCTTTCTCCAACACACAAGCTCTCAGCAAATCCTCTAATGACTGAATCGTCTTTTCCGTCTGACCATCTGTCTGTGGATGATAAGCAGAACTCAAGCGTAACTTAGTACCCAAAGCTTCCTGCAATCCCGTCCAGAACTTAGATGTAAACCTTGGATATCGATCCGACACAATACTAGAAGGAATACCATGTAAACTTACGATCTTCTCAACATATAACTCTGCCAACCTTTCCATCGGGTAATCCATCCTCATCGGAATAAAGTGAGCAGATTTTGTCAATCGGTCGACAATAACCCAAATAGAGTCATAATTCTTCGCCATTCGTGGCAACCCAGACACAAAATCCATAGAGATGCCATCCCATTTCCACTCTGGAACGAACAATGGTTCCATCAATCCCGACGGTTTCTGATGTTCAATCTTTGATTTCTGGCAAACCAAACACGCGTATACAAACTCAGCAATTTCCTTTTTCATTCCCGGCCACCAAAACAACTTCTTCAAATCATGGTACATTTTGGTAGCACCGGGATGAATACTCAACCCGCTACGATGCCCTTCTTCCAAGATACTCTTTCTAATCTCGGCAACATCCGGAACACATACCCTATTACCAAATCTCATAACACCATTCTCGTCAATTCGGAACTCACCTCCTTGACCTTGGTTGATCAATGTCAATTTGTCAACTAAACCAACATCAGATTTCTGTCCATTTCGAATTTCCTCCAAAATACCACTAGTCAGCTTCAACATTCCCAATTTCACACTATTCGGAGTAGTTTCACATACCAAACTTAAGTCTCTGAACTGTTCAACCAAATCCAATTCATGAACCATTAACATAGACATATGCAAGAACTTCCTACTCAAAGCATCCGCAACAACGTTTGCCTTACCAGGATGGTAATTCAAATAGAAATCATAATCCTTTAGGAATTCTAACCATCTCCTTTGCCTCATGTTGAGTTCCTTCTGATCAAAGAGATATTTCAAACTCTTGTGATCGCTGAATACCTCAAATCGAGAACCATATAAATAATGCCTCCATAACTTCAAAACAAATACAACAGCTGCCAACTCCAAACCATGAGTCAGATAATTCCTTTCATGTACCTTCAATTGTCTTGAAGCATAAGCTACAACCTGCTTATCTTGCATCAACACACCACCTAATCCCATCAATGATGCATCACAATACACCACAAAAGACATAGCCGGATTCGGCAAAATCAAGATCGGAGCACTAGTCAATCTCTTCTTCAGCTCTTGGAATCCTTTCTTACATTCAGCATCCCAAACAAACACCTGACCCTTTCTGGTCAACTTAGTCAATGGCAACGCTAATTTGGAAAATCCTTCAATAAACTTCCTGTAATAACCTGCAAGACCAAGAAAACTATGGATCTCAGAAGCATTCTTCGGTGCTTCCCACTGAGATACCGCTTCTACCTTTGTAGGATCAACAGCAATTCCATTCTTGGAAATTACATGGCCAAGAAAACTCACTTCCTCTAACCAAAACTCGCATTTAGATAACTTCGCATAAAGTTTCTTCTCCTTCAACAATCTTAATACAACTCTGAGATGTTCTGCGTGTTCCTCATCGCTCTTCGAATATATTAAAATATCATCAATGAATACCACCACAAACTTATCAAGATACGGATGAAATATCCTGTTCATATACTCCATGAAAACACCAGGTGCATTAGTAACTCCAAATGGCATAACAGAATACTCGTAATGTCCATACCTCGTTCTAAATGCAATTTTCTGAATATCTTCTGTGACACCCCAAAAATAATTCAATAATTAAATGTTTATGATTTTAATTAATTATTTAATTGAGAACATAATTTATTTAATAAGTTGGATTATTAAGATTAATGATGGAATTAATTGGAGGAGAAAGTGATATTATTTTATTTAATTATGATTAAAAAGGAATAAGAGGAATAAAAGGAATAAAATAAGGAAAAGAAGGAAATAGATTCATTTGGAGAAAACAAGGCTACGTAGAAGTGAGAAGAGAAGGAAGAAGGAAAAAGACCTAGGGCGTCGAATCTCGAAGAAACCACCAGGTAAGGGGTGATTTCGACTGATTATGGCTTATTATAGGTTTTGATATTCATAATATAAGTTATAGCATGTAGGAATTTGAAATTTGAAATTTTAGGGTTCCATGAATGTGTCCCTAATGGTGTCGTTTGAGTCTAATTGTCGAGAATATGTATGGATATGATTACGTGTCGATAGATGAACATAGAAGATGGAAATATGTTGTTTGATGTGTTAGATGATGCAAAAGGATGTAATTTGGTGTTTCCAATGATGGAAGTCGTATGGGTAAAATGGGTTTGAGTAAAATGGATGAATCTTGTCAAAATGCGAAAATCACTTTTTAATGCGTAGGAACCGGTTCCGTTCGGTAGGAACCGGGTTCCACGTTGAAAAATTAAAAACACGAAAAATAAACTCGGGAACCGGTTCCTGTATGGAACGGTTCCCCATTCAAAATCGGGGGTAATTTCAACTTTCGGAACCGGTTCCGTTCGGTAGGAACGGGTTCCGTGCATTTTCAATTTTCCAAAACTTCAAAAATTCATAACTTTCAAACCGTAAGTCCGTTTTGGCGCCGTTTTGGACGTTATTTTCTAAATTTAATGCTCTACCTTATGAAATGAAAATATTTTAGAAATTTTGAAATTATTTTGGGAAAGGGTATAATTTCTAAAGATGATGATTATTAGCTAATACATAATGACGATGTATGTGTAGGCGATGTGCTAGTGATGAGGATCGATAATGTGTAGGTGAAATAGCATGGTTATGCTATTGTTTGATGTATGCATGATTGGTTTGGATATCTTGATTGATTGTTTTGCATGTTTATGCCGATGTTAGATGTATGCATGATTGTTGATGTATCATGTTGATTTTGGTGATTCGATTATGTTAAATGAATGTATACATAGGCGATTAATGTTGCATGCTATTGATGTGCGTGCATATGCATTATTTTGGTGAAGTTAATTCCATTGTGCGAATTTGACTTGGATTGCCGATAACCGATACAGTGAGGATGGGTGGTTAAATGGATTCGTGTCCGAGTGGTTATGGACGAATCGATGGGCGTATCCGAATGTTGATGGATCGGTGTTGGGTGACTTGGTCAAGTCGGTACCGCATGCATTGAGTCGCATTAGTGTTTGCATAGGATTGTAACATGCTAGGATGTCTTCCAGTGTTGCAATGCCTTTATTGTTGATTGATGATGTATGATGAATTGTATGACTATGTTTGTGTATTGGGTTCTGATTGGTATTGAGTGGTGGAATAATATGCTTGTATTATATTGTTGATTGAAAGATTTATAATATGCTTTAATTATGAGAAGTCTCACCCTTACTTTACCATTTCAGATTAAATTAGCAGCTGAGGAGTCGGTGAGGATGGCTCTAGAGCTTATCTTTTAGTCCGTGTGTCAGTGTCATGCTCTGATTAGATTGTAACACTGGGGAACGCTTAGTTAAGAGAATCATTGTTGTTTAATAGTTTTGGATTTGAATTCCTTAAGAACTATGATGTTTATTTAAAATTTTGATTTTGGTATTTCCGCTGTGTAAGACATGGTCTTATAACGATTGAATTGTCGATGTTGATCCTCAGTGTAGCATGGCTACTGTTTGAATGAAGTTTGTTTAATTATTAATTGTGACATCCCTTATTATACCGTGTTAAACTCTGATTAAAGATGATTTAGATATTAATTTAATTAATATATTCGGGGTATTTAGATGGGGTGTTACATCTTCCGTCTTCACACGAATCTGATGATATCCAGATCTCAGATCAATCTTACTGAATACACAAGCTCCAACTAGTTGATCCATCAAATCATCAATCCTCGACAAAGGATACCGATTCTTGATTGTAACTTTATTCAACTGTCTGTAATCAACACATAATCTCATTGAGCCTTCTTTCTTCTTAACCAACAACATCGGGGCTCCCCACGGCGAAACACTAGGATGAATAAACTTCTTCTCAAGCAACTCCTCCAACTACTTCTTTAACTCAGCTAATTCAGATGCCGACATACGGTAAGGCGCCATCGACAACGGACTAGTTCCAAGAATCAAATCTATAGTAAATTCTACCTCTCTCTCAGGTGGCAATTCACTAACGTCTTCCGGAAACACTTCTGGAATTCATTCACCACTGGCAATCCATCACTCTTTGCCTTCCCCTCCGCTTCTATTGCAGAATACAACATAAACACCACAGCACCATCTTTAACAACTAGGTTCATCTATTTAACCGACATAGTCACATCTTCGACACCAACCTCTTTAGGAAAAATAACCGTCTTTGCAAAACAGTTGATATGGACCTGGTTGAATTCCAACCAGTTCATTCCAAGGATGATATCAAGTTGTTCTAACGGTAGGCACACTAGATCCATACCGAAACCCCTACCAAAAATCACAATAGGACAATTCCTACAAACATATGAAGTAGTCACTGAACCCGACGCAGGAGTGTCAATAACTATACTTCCATCCATATTAGAAATTTCCAAATTCAATCTTTTAGCACAATCCAAAGCAATAAAAGAGTGTGTGGCTCCAGTATCAATAATCGCAATCAAAGGAATGTCATTAATAAAACATGTACCTTTAATCAACCGATCATCTGGCTTAGTATTTGATCCAGACAAGGCGAACACTTTACCACCAGCTTGTTCCTTTTTGGGTTTTGTGCACTGAGGACGAGTATGACCCTCTTCACCACAGTTGTAACAAGTCACCACTCTTACTCTGCAATCATTGGCCACATGGCCGAGTTTCCCGCACTTGAAACACTTCTTATCGTTACTCTTGCAATCCACCATACGATGCCCTGTCTCACCACACTTGTAGCACTTAATGGAAGAGCCATAATCTCCTCCACTAGACCTCTTCCAACCACCGGATCTCTGATTACTCCTATCATAAGGCTTACCACGATCCATCTGTTGCTTACCCTTCCTATCAACATACCCTCGAGCATTCGACTTAGTGCTAGCCAGATCCTCCTCTAAAATCCTACTACAGTCTACCAGATCAGAAAACCTTCGGATACGCTGATACCTGATACCCTGTTTGATCTCATCACGCAGACCGTTCTCAAACTTGATACATTTGGAAAATTCTCCATCTGCATCGTTAGTGTAATGAGCATAATACTTCGCCAACTCAGTAAACTTCGAAGCATACTCACTGATAGTCTTGTTGCCTTGCTTGAGCTCCAGAAACTCAATCCCCTTCTTACCTCGAATGTCTTCAGGAAAGTACCTTCTCAGAAAAGCCCTCCAGAGCACAGCCCAAGTCAACGCAATACCATCTTCTTCCATTTCAGTTCTGGTAGCAACCCATTAGTCATCAACTTCCTCTGCTAACATGTGAGTACCGTACCTCACTTTCAGCTCCTCAGCACAGTCAATCACTCTGAAGATCCTCTCGATCTCCTTCAACCACTTCTGAGCACCTTCAGGATCATGTGCACCCTTGAACAATGGAGGATTATTCCTCTGAAAATTCCCCAATGGTCGGTCAGCACCAATAACAGCTCCCTGTTGGTTCCCTCCGAGCACTCCAGCTAACATTCCCAATGCTTCAGCAATAGCATCATCGTTTCTTCCGTTACCTCTTTCAGCCATTGTTCTGTAACATTACACAACAATCTCATCAGCACACAAGTATCGACAGTGTCATCTTACACTAGTCGCATACAAAAGGGATAACGACACTAAGACAAGACCGACTATGCTCTGATACCACTATTGTAACACCCCTTCTAAATTACCCCGAATATATTAATTATATCAATAATTAAAGGCATATTTCATTAGAGTTAACACGGAACAAGGGACGTCACAATTATGAAATACATTAAAACCTCCAATAAAACAGTAGTCATTCTACACTGAGGGTCAATACCAAAATAATTCAATCAATTTAAGACCATGTCTTACACAGCGAAAAATACCATAAACTAAACCAAAATGGAATAAACCAAATCATAATTATTCCCAATGGGATTCAAAGAACAATTGAACAATGAATAATTTCTCAACTAAACGTTCCCCAGTGTTACAACCTATCAGAGCATGACACTGACACGCGGACTTAAAATAACATAGCTCTAGAGCCATCCTCACCAACTCCTGAGCTGCTAACTTTAATCTGAAATCATTAAAGTAAGGGTGAGATTTCTCATAATTAACATGCATTATAAGCCTCTCAATCAACATATATCACAAGCATATTATTTCATCCAATCCAGCATAATTCAGATTTTTAATACACAGTTACAACCATACAACCAGTATGCACAACAATAACAACAAGAGAATTGTAACACTGGAAGACATCCTAGCATGTTACAATTCCATGCAAACACAAATGCAGACACAATGCATGTGGTACCAACACGTGACCAAGTCACCCAACACTGATCCATCATCAACCGGATACAGTAACCATCGATTCGTCCATAAACACCCGGACACGAATCCAGCCTAACCACCCATCATCACCCGGTTACGGTTAACGACAATACAAGTCAAATTCCACACAATGGGAATTAACTTCACCAAAAATGCATATGCACGCACATCACCAGCATGCAACATCAAAATCAGTCTATCAAATACACCAAATTATCATAACTGAATCAAAACCCAAAACATGATATCTTAACGATCATGCATACAATCATCACAATATAAACATGCCTTTCATTCACATAATACTAATACATTCCTCACCACAGGTTCACTGCTACGTACACACCAATGTGCGTCAGCCAATAATCACTTATTTCGGAATTCTACTCATTTTCAAAATAATTTCAAGTTTTAGGAATTCTTTTCATTTTATAAAATAGAGCATTAAATTTAAGAAATAACGTCCAAAACGACGCTCAAAACGGACTTGCGGTTTGAAAGTTATGAATTTTCAAAGTTTTGAAATTTTTCAAAAAGTTACAGTGGAACCCGGTTCCTCCCTGGGAGTAACCGGTTCCCACAATTCAAAAATAACACGCTCCTGGAAAAATGTATGGGCTTTTCTCCCCTTACCTTGTGGGTTCTTCGACTTCCGACACGAATTGGCTTTTCTCCTTCCTTTTCCTCTTCTCAATTGCACGTACTGTGAGTTTTCTCCAAAATGATTCTTTTTCCTCTTTTCCTTCTTTTATTCCTTTTATTATTCTAGCATAATAAAAATAAAATAATAATGTGAGTAGAGTCTTTTACTCCTCACACCCTCACTTTACCCTTCACACCACCAATAATTCCATTTCTATTTAATTTAATTAATTCCATTAATCCAAAATATTAATAATTACATTCCTAATTAAATTAATAATTAAAAATTATAATTATTTAATAATCGAATTAATTGGGGTGTCACACCCTGACTGAGCAGTATTCTCATTTGAGGAATTATGCTGAGGAACTTAGGAGATCTAATCTAGGAAGTACAATTGCAATTAAGTGTGGCGTGTCTAACATTGGACCTGTTTTTGAGAGGATATATGTTTGTCTTAGGGCGTGTAAAGTAGGATTAGAAAATACACGTAGGCCTTTGATTGAACTTGATGCATGTTTCTTGATAGGTGAGCATGGTGGACAACTAATGGCAGTTATAGGTAACGACGAGAATGATCAAATTTATCCTATGGAAAATGTTATGGAGGAAGCGGAGACCAGAGACTCTTGACAATGGTTTGTGGAATTATTACTTGAAGATCTAAATAGCATTGTGTAGAGGGCTTATTCATTCATTTCAGACTAATAGAAAGTAAGTCATTAACACTGTTAACTTTATTCATTCATTGTGTTGTTATATTTAGGTATTCTCTAACATTGTTATATTTTTTAGGGATTGGTTCTTGTTATTGAAGTGCTAGGGCCAAATATAGAACACGGATTATGTGTGAAACATTTGTATGGAAACTGGTCTGATATATTGTCATGGAATATTACAAGAAAGCAATATTTATGTCCATATATTCATATATTGTGCTTCCATCCAATGTTCCAAGACTTTGGCCAACAGCTCAAGGGGAGCCAATTCATCCACCAGTTATGCGAAGAGCTTAGGGTCGGCAAAAAAAGAAAGAGAAACAAATCTAATGATGAACCCACTTCAAGCAATGTGTTACCTAGAAATTTGAGTACTGTCAAGTGTAAGAGCTGTGGCATTTTGGGCCACAATTCAAGAACGTGCAAAGGTAAAACGGCGGCGGATCGACTTTTGGCAAAAGGAAGTAACAAGGCAAAAAAACATAAAACTACACCAACTGTTATGACACAAGGGTCTTAAGCGCTGCAAGGATCTCAAGAAACTACTTGATTGCAATCCCTTTATGTAGTTTTACTGTTGTAATGGATCACTTTTAGTTACTTTAGTGTTGTTTTGGATGACTTTTAGTTGATTTAATGTTGTAAGATGCATCACATTTTTTGGATATTTTATTGATTTGATGCATCATATTTTGTATTAGATAACAAATTTTATGTGTAACCTATATCAGTTAAATGAAACATATGAATACCATATCAATTTGATGCATCACACTTAGTAATATCAGTTTCCAAAATACTGTGGTAATATCAGTTCATAGTGACATTAATTTTAATATATCAGTTCACAGTGACATCAGTTCCAACATATCAGTTCACATTGACATTAGTTCCAACATATTAGTTAACAGTGACATAAGTACCAACATATCAGTTCACACAAACATTAGTTCCAATATAGTAGTAGCACATTTACAGAAACATATCAGTTCACAAGAACGTTGTTATAACAATTACAACCATTATATTAACAGGAACATTGTTACAGGGACATTGTTACAGGGACATTGTTGTTGAATAAAAAACAATCATTACATTAACATGACCATTGTTATACCAATTACAATCATTACATTAACAAGAAGATTATTACCACAATTACAACATTACTTTTGTGAACAACATGATGATAAAAAAACCAAGACAAAATTAACAAAATAATTAATAGTTTGATCTTCTTCTTTATGTAATCATCTCTCTTCTTTGTCACACCTTCTTTCTTCTTCAACTCATTAACCTTCTTCAATAGAGAGTTTATCACTTCTTGTGAGCGGTCTGGTATCTTATCATCATACCAATCAAAAAATGAACACCCTTTCCTTCCATGTACCTAAATGAAACATAGAATAAGGTGGAAATAAGAAATTACCCGTATTTTTTAGAAGATGAAAAATACTTAAAATTAGGGTTTTATATGTACATGGTAAAGCCCACAACCATATAACCTCCGACTTGGATTCTGAGATGTCCATGAAGTTGCAAGAAGTGAATCCAACCCACAATAACATTGCATTTTTATCCTTCTAGAATGCGTAGAAGCTCTTGATATTTGAACTGATTTTGAATACATTGTTGTTGGAAGAAGCTCTTGATATGGAATCTCAGACGATGGAAGAAGACAACGCTAGAAAGCGATGGAAGTAGAGAAAGCGATGGAAGAGTTAGATAGAGATAGAAGCATAGAAAGATGGAAGAGGTGAACGATGGAAGAAAGGGTTTAGGTTTCAGATTAATAAAGGTTTTAATTTGTTTTTACTTTTGTTTTTAAATTGTTTTAATTACTTAAAAAATGACGTGGCCATCATTTTAATGTCACGTCATAAAAATTGGTACACCTCAATGCTTTCTATCAGAAAATGGGCATGGGGGATCAAAATTGTTTAAAAAAAATAGGAGGACTGATATCGTGAATTGGTGAAAATAGGGGGACCAAAACTGTAATTAAGACAATATAATAATATCAATAATAAATATCTTAATTTTGATAATATCAACATTACTAATAAATTAAATATATAAAAAATGAATTATATCTAATTACAAATATTTATCCGTAATGATAAATATAAAATCAAATTTTTCATCGTAATATGAACACATAACTTCAATACGATCACAGTAGAAATTAATTTATAAAACTTTATATATGTAATTTCATTTATAATATAAATTTCTTCCAATATAATTCATATATGATATATAAATTATATAAACTATAATTCATGTTAATGTATATATAAACTATAATTCATGATCATATATATATATATATATATATATATATATATATATATATATATATATATATATATATATATATATATATATATATATATATATATATATATATATATATATATATTAACATATATATAATATCATATCCTTTTTTCATTTTTAAAAATGTATTGCGAAATATAAAGAAATTTAAAAGGTGGTTACATTTCTTCATTATAATTATAAAATTTAAAAATATACTATTCATTTCTTTATTTAGTTTTATACCATAAACTTATATTATTAACTATAATTTATAAAATTAAAAAAATAATAATATCATCTCATATATAATATTTTAACACGTAGATTCTCTCAAATAATTTCGATAAGATATGTTTTAAATTATTGGATTGTGTATAATTTTTTTATATCCTTTATGTATATACTCTTAAAGATTCCTAATAAATCATCTCAATGTCATAACAAAAAATCACACGGGTAAATTTAATGTACTTAAAATTCTACGTATAAGAAATGGAAGTTTTTTTTTTTAAAATTCAATCATTTATGTTTTTAACTATCCCGAATTTAATAATTTAAAATAAAAATATTATAAATTTAACTTAACTAATCATATTTATTAAAATAAAATATATTTTCTATAATTAAAATTTTAATAAAAAAATAAAATATTGTACACCCGCGCAACGCGCGTTAACATTATTCTTGACAAATACTTCCTTATGAATGATATTAATATTTGTTATATTGTATATATACTTATTTATAAAACTCCCACACGTACATGGCCAAGACTACTATGCGTGATCAAACTTTAATAAATAACACATGTAACGTCGGAACGTTTCACATCATCTAACAAAAATTTGAAGTGTAAACTATAGATGTGTCACATTTAATTTTAAATATCATATATTCCTTCGTCTTTGTTGAAAATCGAGGAGAAAATATTTAGAAGACACGTCTTCGAATCTCAACAAGTACATTTTATCATCTTTTAATTTTTTTAATGACCTATTACATCGGTTTTGCTTAAAACGAATGGATAAAGCATTTAGATGACGTGGTTAACTATGAAAGAACGTATTTAGATGACGTGTATTTAGATAAATTATATATATATATATATATATATATATATATATATATATATATATATATATATATATATATATATATATATATATATATATATATATATATATATATATATATATATATATATATAGGATTAAAAATAATATATATTGGTGTGGTTAACTACGAAAAAAAGTATAAATTGGTGTGGAGCAGATCCAAAAATTATATATTGGTGTGGTTAACTACGAAAAAAAGTATAAATTAAATTATATTGAAAATTAAAAATAATATTGTTTAATGAAGTACCTTTACAACGAAAATCTCCTATTATCCATTTCTTGAAAATGAGCTAAAATAACATCAATGTTGATTGTTCCAAGAACATCTCTTTCTATAAAAGTCACAAGACGATCATTTAACCATTGATCACTCATTTTGTTACATAGATGACTCTTCACAAACTTCATAGCTGAAAAAACACGTTCTACATTTGCTGTTGCTACCGGCAAGACTAAAGCCAACTTTAGAAGCTTATAAACCATATCAAATGTGTTGCACTTAGTTGTTTCCACAAGTTTTGCACAGAGATTTGAAAGTCCTTTTAAATTTGCAAATTTTGGGTCACATCGAACATTTTCTAACATAATTCTAAAGCTGATGTCGTACCACCACTTCTGGCACATCTACAAAATCATTTGGATAAAGTTAAACCATCCTCAATAGTTTTTTCACATCAAAATGGCATGCCACACCTCAAAAGAAACTTAGTAGCTATAAGAGATGTGTTTACACGGACACGATATTCAGAATTCATTTATTTAGTTTGATTAACAAACGCAACCTTAGTACTTTGGTTTGGATTCATGAGAGCGTAACTCATATGCACACAATCAACATGACTATTGGAAGAAGTAGCATGATTAGCCAATCTTTGAGAATTCTTCCAGTCACCAAACCCCTCTGTCACAAAGTGATCTCCCCCATATTTAGAGACATTCTTAAACAAAAAACATGGCAAACAAAATGCTAGGTCCTTAGATTCACTATAATCAATCCAATCATATAAATCAAACCAATTTTTGCAAAATCGACGTCTTTGTTTACCTTGAACAGACCAAGGATAAACAAAATTGTGAGGAGGTTCATGTCGATCAATTTTTTAATAAGCTTTCCTTACCTCATTTTGGATGTCAGGATGATAGCTAGAAATTGGAGGCCTAATTCCTGAACCTGTTTCTAACAATTTATAATCAACAGCTTTAATACTCTCACTTGGATGTTGCATTTTTTATGCTTCAAAATTAGCCGAAGAAGTAGCTTTGTCTCTAGAAAGAACTAGAAAAAAAAATTCATCCTATAAAGAGAACAATGAAACCACTTAACTTAGTTATTCATACTATAAAGATAACAATAAAATCAATTGATTATAAAGAAAACAATTTATGAGAAATTGATTTTTTTTTTGTTAACAAATTGGGTTTTAGGGTTCAACTCAAACAGAAGAAAAAAATAAGGAAGAATTAGAGTAGTTACTTTACTTTTGATTTTCAATCACCACAAAATAATGCAATAAAGTCAAGTGCAAAAATTGAAGTAACAAATTTAAAAGAAAGAGACAAGAATGGAAGATTGTGGGGTTTGAGAGGAAGAGGAAAAGAAATTACTGTGAGAGAGAGAAGTAAAAGAAAAAAATGAATTAGATTTTTATATATATATATATATATATATATATATATATATATATATATATATATATATATATATATATATATATATATATATATATATATATATATATATACTACTTCCTTATTTTGAACATTTATACTAGAAAATGTGAAAACAATTTTTCATATAAATGTTTGAGAAAAAAATTGAAAAAATGCACAAATAACAAAAATATAAATTGTTTTTATCAAATCAACATAAACTTCTAATACATTAACTTTTATTGTTTGAATACTTCTTTGTTATTAAAAGAAATATTATTCTCCTCTACAATCCCATCTAAATTCATTTGTAATGAATCCTAATAATTATAATTTAAGTTTCTTCCAGATTCAACAACATTCACTGGAATTTGAGGATTAGAGTTTGTTTCAGGTAGCTGCATAGTACTTGACCAAGTATTTCTGTTTTCAAGTGAAGGGAGAGAAAATATTGATTGCTGAGAAAATAAATCTTTGTCTTGAGGATTTGATTCCATCATCAAGGGATTGTTAATCCTATTAAACTCTGTAGCATTGAATGTAGGCAAATAATCTCCAACTTCACTAAGAGAACTTGTTCTTGAATAGGATGCATCTGAACTTCTACCTCTAGCTGTCACCATATTAGCTTGTTGGTTTTCCACACTGCTAATGCTTTTCAGATATAGTCTATATTTCTGCAAATATTTCGAAAAACTTGTAAGACAATTCTGAATTAAAACAAGGTTGTCAATTGCATATTAAAAAAATATTGGTTAGTTTAAATTCTTATAAGTATTTGACAACATTGTGATAAACACCTGTAGATGGCTTCCCACATTCTCCTTTGTAAGATTTTCAACATTCATTAAGGGAAGAATCTTTCTTGGCACAGCTTCTGCAAACAAAAGCACAGATAAATTTTCTTGGAAAAAAAGGAAAATAACAATTGATAATGACTCAAAGTGTAAAGAACTTACTTTCAATGCCTAATTGATTCACAGCAACAACAAACTTGTGGTGTAGGTCAGTGGACCAAACAACTCGAGGCTTCTTCTTCTGAGCCGATGGACCCTCATTCTTATTGACATCATCTTCTCTATGATTCTTTCTTTCTTCCGACAGCTTTTCATTTTGATCCGAATTTGTTATCACTGTTAAATCTCGTCCAATTTTTCTAGATGAATTAAACGTATCACAATTGCTTCTTTTGATCATATGCTTTCTGATTACATGTTGCCAAATGACCTGTAGCTTTTCCATTCTAATAGGTTTCACAAGATAATCACAAGCACCATGTAAAACTCCTCTCATCACCATCTTTGGATCGTCATTTGAAGAAAACACTGAAATCAAATACATTTGTAATCAAACCCTTTATAACCATGAATCAATAAAATCGATAAAGCCAAAGAATACTTACATATTACAGGAAGGTCCATTCCAACAAGCTCAAGCAGCTTGAATCCATCATTGTCTGGGATTTGAACATTGGTCATTAACAGGTCAAAATTGTTTTTGTATTCTCTCAACAAGTTCAGCGCTGTTATTCCACTTTGAGCAATGGTTACTACATCAAACAACCATAAAATTAATATAATTATGAACGATTTAATACAGCATTTTTCTAACCCTAATAAAAATAAAACATACCATTGTATTGACACTTTTGGAGAAGTCTCTCCAAATTCTTGAGACATATAAAGTCCTGTTCAACTACTAGTACACGCATTCCGACAGGAAATCGATATTCAACCATCGCGATTTTATGGCGATTATGAACTCTCTCTTTAGATAGCAAGTTATGAGAAGAATAATCCTTAATTGGAAATATTAAGGCAAAGCTGAGAGTGAAGTGATACAAAAAGGTGCTTTTATAGTTGTTGTCTTAAATTTTATTTTCAACTAGTATATCTTTTTATATCTTTTTATGCAAGAGAAAATCTTTCTACTATTTATGTTTAATGAATTTATATTTTGAAAAATATTTTTCTTGAAAAAGTTATATTTTAAATCTTGTCATACCGAGATTTACTCTCACATCTGAAAAACTTTGATTTATTTATTGTTAAACTTAGATTTACTTTTTTATTTTTAAAATTTAAAAATAGTTAACGTTTTGTCTAATATAACAAAATTATTAATTAAAAAAAAAAAGTTAAATACAAAATTAATTCTTAAAAAATATTAAATTATGAGTTTTAAATACGGTAACAAATCTTCAACATGTAAGATTATGTCCTTCATCATAACAATATCTTTCTCATCTCTGATCAGACATTCAGATTTTGAAAAATTGACTAACAGTTCTTGATCACACAATTGCTTAATGATAATAAGATTAGTAGTTAATCTTTTGACAAGAAGAACATCTTCTAAATTAGGTGAACCAGCACACATCAACTTTTCAACTTCTTTGATTTCACCTTTAAACTCATCACTAAATCTGGAAGTTCCTGTGGGATGAGGCATAATATTCACAAATAACTTCTGAACCCCTATCATGTGTCTAGAGCACCCACTATCAAAGCACCATTCATATCCATTTGAGTCTATTAAAGAAGTGTGAGTAATAAAGTTAATATCCCTATTTTCAACATTTCTCTTCTTGCTCACTTGATTAGCCTTAGAATGAACTGAAGATTTTTTATATCACCATAGAGTTTGTAAAAGAAAGGCTTAATATGGTCATGTTCACCATAAAAATGACATATCCATGTTGATGATTGGAATCTGGATAATGTTTTACCATGCCTGCCAGAATGTTGTAACATGTGGTTGGACATGTTGATCTATGAAAAGTGTTGATAGCAAGATACAAACAAAAACTCCTTGCTTATTTACAAAACTATACAAAGAATATAATAGAGTTTGTGCAGAGCTTTGGTGTAGTTTTGATGAACTGATTCGTTGATTTCAAATTCTTTCAAGTCCTCTTCTTATAGCTAAAAAATAGATATGTTGGAGGATAGAATAGGAAACATAAAAACCAGTTTTTTTGTTCCCAATGGTCATGGTGAAATTGGTAGATAATAATACAAAAAGGTATGTCCTTACACTATCCTATAGAGTAGAGGTCACATTGTACTTTTGTAGTTTTATACACACCATCACACGCAATCCCTAATCATGATCTTTATCTTCTGCATCTTCAGAGGCTTCTAATTTGTATGTTGATGAAGCATGTTGTAGAAGGATCAGAACTTTGTACCTTCAGAACCTAAGTCTTTGAGTCCTCAAAGCTTGTTCAAATAATCCTTGCCTTTAGAGTCTTCAGCACTTGGTCTTCAAAAGAATGTCATCAGATCTTTAGGACTCGGTCAGTTGAACTTTGTCTTCAGCATCTTCAAAACTTGGAACAACAAAAGTAAAGCTTTATAATGCCTCTAAAACTTCCTTACATAAGTCACGATCAAAATCTCTTATTCTAACGTTCTTTAGTACTGCTTCATAATTAGCATCCCAGAATCTTGACTTAACTTGAAACACTCAAAAGGTATTCTTCTAGAGTGTTGAGTTTAAAGCCTGATGACGTCACACGCCTTCATACCAGAGTTAGAACCTATTTAGAAAAAGCTACACACTAGGAAGAAACCATTAGAGTATATGATTGTTCTCTAAGATAACATGTAAAGTTATCGTCAAAACATAAGGCCAAATGTAGAACCAATCTTGTTCATTCAGAACCAAACTCTTCTTACATTTTCTTGTTGGTTAGTGGAGATTAGTGATGTTTTCACAGTTCTTTGATTGGGGGGATCTAGCTAGTGATCATTTGTGGCGTTCATGGAGTTTTCCTTTCTACAACTCTCTTTATTGTATTGGTTTTATCGATTTTGGTTGTCTTCTCTTGATGTTTTTCTTTTGTTTTGTTTTGTTTGTTCCATGTTTCTAGTTTTTTCGGTACTTCTTGTGCTGCTACTTAACATTTTGTGTTGTATCTAGGCCTTATTTGTTCTCACTCTTCAAGATGACTACCAAGAATTGTAGATTCAACTTGCACAACCTTAGGAATTGAGGAGGTCAACAAGATTCGGAACTTAATTGGTTAGATTGAATGATTTTGAGAGGTTTATTAATCAAGCCATAAGAAAAAATGGTGACGTAATTGAAGAAGTTGTGATGGTTGAATCAAAACCAATTGGTCATGTTCAAGCCATGATAGATGAAAATTGGAAAGGTGCAATGAATGAAGAGCTAAGGGCCATTGAAAAGAACAAAAACATGGAAAATATTCAAGTATTTAGGTAAGAAAGTAATAGATGTCAGGGGGATTTACAAGGTGAAGTTGAAGCTGGATGATGAAATTTCCAGTATAAGGTAAGATTAGTGGAAAAAGATTTTCTTCAAAAGCTTGGAATTTGTTTTAATGAAACATTTGTCGGATATTAGTGGTTGTATGTGGCTTCACTAATACAAAAAAGGTATTGATGAAGATCGAACTTGAAAATTTAAAGCGTATGAATTTCACACTAACCTTTAGGATCAATTCGCTCCCACCAATTATAGTATATTGGATGCAATTGAGACTAATAGTGAATTCCCTTCAGGATACTTTGAATTCCTTAATGTGAATTGTACAAACACATTAAGCGTATCTTTTGATAATATGTGATAGAAAATGTTTCACACTTTACTCATGCATTAATAAAGTAAATTAATTTTAGAATAATTGAAATGGTGAAAAATGAATGTGAATATTTCTATTTTCGTATGTATTTTCTAATTTTCAAGTGTCTTTAGTTATAGAAAAATTGATGTCATTTGGTAAAGAGAACCACCTTTTGTATTCAATTCTACATCTGAACGTAGGAATCATTATATGCCTTAACGTTTGCATTATTTCACAAGCGACATAGTGATCCACTGGTAGAGGCGTTCATTTATTTTCTAAGCCACACGAGTTCAAACCTTCAGGTACACCTTACCACTAGGCTACTCAATCACTAGTTCAAAATGTTGATTCCAGTTCATATATATTATCATATAAATACAAACCTCTCAAAACAATATTTTACAATCCTCCACCATTTACAAAATATAACTAAATCTCATGTTTCTAGAATATAATGGTTTCAGATAATGGTATCTTACAAATTGAACCATTACTTAGTAAATTAAGTCTTCACTCATCTCCAAATAGATTGGTGGACAAGCTTTGAACCAATTATTCATTAGAACAAGCGTGCATAATTCACCCATGAAATCTCAATATTATCAAAAGAATTATAAATATTCACTATAATGAATAGCACTTTTATTACGAAGATTTCATATCTAACATGCTAAAAATCGAGAGGATACGTCCTGGGAGCGTAATGTTTTATTTTTTTTTAATAAGATAAACAATATGTTACGTTGGTGTTTAAAAAACCGAGGTAACACAGTTATAAGTTAGCTCATTTTTTATATATAAAAAGTAATAAACTTGTTATCTCGGTTTTTTTAGAACTCGTATAATATAGCTATAGGGAACCTCGCTTTGAATCCCCGTTGTCGCATTTAAAACTTTTTCAACGATTTATCACTTGGCGCCTTTTCCAGATGCCATGTTTTTTTTTTGTTAATTCTCAATAAATAAAAATAGGTGATAATAGGAAAAGGAAATATTTCATTGATAATAAAAAAAACACAACAAATAAAACTACTCAACAAATTCAAACTTCTCATTCCACTCAAATTCAACATTACCCATAATTATCCCTAACTTATGGAAAAGTTTAGAAAGAATTATTCCATAAGGTATGAGGAAAATCATTTTCTCCCGAGAAGTCTTTATCATTTCCTTCAAAAATTTGAAAATGGTTAGAGAAATATTAACTCTGATGTTGTAGGTGAGGAATAACAAGAGATGCTTGTCATACCAAGTAAGAGTTTTCAGGTCTTTCTCTCTTGGGCAGAGATTTGCCACTATAAGTTGAAACTATAATTTTGCAATTGGAAGTAGAGAAGTAGGACTTGAGAGCTTATTTTGGTTGGCATAAAATTGGTGAAGACGAGTTGTGTATACGTTGTTGAATTCATAATGTTCAACACAACTATCAAACTCTTCATAGTTGATAGTCATAACAATCAGTGATGAAGAAATGAGAGTCATTGACATAGGGCTGAATGTTTTCATCATGACTAGTTGGCACAACGAAGGCATTCATCCAGAACTCTTTAACGAGATTAGTGTATATGTGACCATGAAGAATGTGAAAGTAATCATTCAACTTTTTATTGTTAACAACTTTTCTTAGTTCAAAATGGTCGAAATCATTGAAATCAACATACTTTTCATTGATAATGAACAACATATTTGCATCCATTTTTTATAAGAAAAACAGGGACTTTAAAACAAGGAAACAATAAATGGAGAGTTGGTAAGGAGATGTTGAAAATAGGAAAAGACTTTGAAATAATGTTTGAAGACACAACGAGTTGCTAATTAGATGTTTAAATAGCTCAAAATCTTCATTGATAATCCAAAAGAGACGTTACGACTTGAATATAGTTGATGATTGCTATTTTAATAATATGATTCTAATGCATGCATGTCACGTTTCTGTTATAACCTCTCTTTTAATTATACTTTTTATTTGTAAATTAAATGTTATAACCCGGTTGTGTTCCTAATAACCGAGGGAAAATTTAGCTTTAAAATTGAGATTTTAATTGTATTTTTTATTTGTAAATGAAATATTTTAACTCGTCGGTTTTCTTAAAAACTGAGAGAATATTTAGCGTTAAATATGAGGATATTTATCAAATCCTTGTTGTCCATTTTATGACTATCAACGCTCAAGATATTACCATTAATGATCTACGTGAAACATAAATAACTTACATAATAAATGCATTATGAATATAAAAATGTGATAATGAAACTATCCTCCACTTTAAGATTTGCAAGAGTCTTTGTTATGAAGAGTTCTCTATGATGGATTGCAAGAGTAGAAAATTAGTTGGGTTTTAGGTTTGTGTTCTTAAATTTTAATTTCAACAGAAAATTATTTATTTATCTAACTTTTTTTAAAGAAAATGTTGGTGTAAGCCCTATAGGCCAATACCTTTTGGTACGTGTATCGAATTGTATATTAATAATATAAGGCATTTCTTTATTATGTTTGTTTTTCTAAAATAATAAAGTCCCTATAATAGTTAGTTTGTTTAATGAAAGGTTAAGTATGACTTAAACATAAGATCCCATTAAACGTAATGACATTATTCTTAAAGTATCCATAATCGAGCTTTAATGTGAAGTGGGATAACATTAAATCATTGAGATTATTATATAGGCAGACTGATAATCACATCTCATGGATCATGGATAAGGAGATATCAAGTCTTGACATAGGTATGAACATTAGGAGTAATATTTATACTGAATTGACCGCCATGAAAATACTACATAGAATGTTATGCAAAAGTATCATAAGTTAATCTCATGGTGATAAATGGTGTATAGGTGTATACCACCCTTCGACCTGAAACCACTATGGACCCTAGATATAGAGTCAAGTGTTTTATTGCTGATCAAATGTTATTCGTAACTGGATGACCATAAAGACAGTTGATGGGTACTTCACAAAGCATGTTGAGGGACATGAGTGACCTAGATGAAATTTTCCCATCCTGCATAACAGGATAAATGTCTAAGGGTCCAATATTGAACTGGACAAGGGTGACACAGTCTATGCCTTATGTTCAATATAAACATAAGGGAAAAAGGGTAATTTTACACACAAGTATTATCACAGAAAGGTTTTGTCATATCACATGACATTTTTGTGACTTGGGTAGCAGTGTTGTGTTGCTAGATACCACGCACTATTTATTATGTTAAATGTGATTTAATATAATTGCCAACGTCGCGGAAACCTACAGGGTCACACACATAAGGACAGATTAATGCGAAATAGAATAAATGAAGAACACCGTAAGGTACGGCGCACTTAAGCGGAATACAGAATATGGTACGGTACTGTTGCACCCCAAATTTTACCCTGCTTTACCCTGCTATTTTCTACTTACATTGTATTTATATTAAATAAAAAAAGTCATTCACTCAGTGCATACGCATCATGCTTAGAGCATTTCGTTTCTAGGTTAGTTGTTTGATATCATGCATACCTCATTTTAATCTTTAATAAAATTTTCAATCATTTGTATTTTTGGCATATTTTGATATTTACATTTTCACATTTTTTTAGTTAATGACAAGTTAATTCACTTTTTTTTTTATATTTATATTTGATTGCATTTTATTTTGTTATTGTGGATAATTATACATTTCTTTTTTAAAAAATGATGATTAAGTGTGACTAAGAATTAAAATTGTATTAACGTGATTTAGTTGTTATTTATTTATTTTATTTTCTCCCTCTCAATCAATTTATATTAATCTTCTAGAATAATTATTAGAGTAATATGTGGTAGTTAATTCAATTTTTGCATATTTGTAGCTATTCCACAAGTAGTTTTTATTATTTGATTGATTAAGTGAAATTTGTTTTTTTTAATAATAATTACTCTTATTATTAATTGAATTTATTTTCTTTTAATTAATAAGTTTAATTGTTAATTAAATTCATATTTTTATTTCAAAATTGCATTAATTCTTTTTTGTTATTCTTTAGTCAAATCCAAAATTAGTTTATCATTGTTACAATTAACCAAGCCTTTTATACATCAGTACACATTTACATACCTCACATAATACAAAAAATATAATAATAGTATTACATTACATATATTGTATAAATTTAATTCAAAAAATACAAAAATTATTATTTTTCACTACCTTCCACCATCCTTTGTACATAACCATTTCAATACTTGCAAAAATACAAAAAGGGATATTATCAAAAAATTGTACAAGTTCCATCGGATTCCTCCACCTCTTGTACAACTGCAGAAAATTACAACAAACAAAATCGGCAACTCCTCCACTACCCCTCCACATAAATCCACCAACTTTGTGTACAATTTCACAGCAAAAAAAAACCATTCCACTACTAACAGCTAGCAAAATGTCCTTGCTATCTTCAATCTACCTATAAAACAAGTTTCAAATCATAAACTTGGGAAGAGGCTGACCAAAAAAAAATCAAATTATAAAAAAAGGAAACTCGTCTTCCTCTTCATCGTTGCCCACACCTTTTCATCATACTTCCTCCATCTGCTCACAACAACTATCTCCGTCACCGCGACACCCTTATCCAAACAGCCGCGTCTTTCTCTCATCATCTTCACAACCCCTGTTCTCCACGCCGTTTCCTTACTTCCTCGCCGTAACAGTCAAACACTCACAACCTCCTCTCACATAACCACCCACTCTTTCATCACCGTCGCCGTAACACTTTCTGTCTCGCCGGAAACCTTACTTTGTTCACACCATCATCAACACCTCCAACCTCACATCCGAGACTTACCCTCCATCTCGTTCGATTCACTAACCTCAACGAACAAACTCAAATCTCAGAGCCAAATCGCAACAGATCGCAGACGAGGATAGTTCGCGAAACAGAAACTCAGAATCGAAAACCCACATAGAAGATAACAACCAGAAGGCAGAGGCAGATCTAGAGAAACCGAAAACAAAACGCAGAAAGAGACAAAGGTGAAACGAGTTCAGAATACATACTCGGTTTTCTTTCAATTTTTCGTTGAATGTTTGCTTTGATTTTGTATTTTTGTATGCCATCAATAATCAATTTGGGGCTTAGGGTTTTGGAAAGGGTGTTGTTTTGCTGTTTGTTGTTGAATAACCATGCTTGAATCGATGAGGAAGGTGATGGAAAGGCGAGAAGTCGAAGCGGTAGAACAGAGAAAGCGTGTGAGAGGACCGATAAACAGAGAGAAGGAAATAAGTTTTGTTTTTTTTCTATAATTACTTTAATAGTTATTAGTTTTGTTTCTTTTAGAAGATTAATTTAGAATTAATAATAACAATAATGAAATAATGAGCTAATGAAGGTAGCTGGCGGCTAAACCTAGTAGCTCTAGGGTTTTATTGTCAAGTTAGAATTTTCAAAATGGGCCTCATATACCTGACCCGAAAACCATATCTCTAGCCCAATTTACTCTTAACCCATTCTGTTTTTTTTCACTGCTTTACTTAGTAAATACACTCCATTAGTTTATTTATTTTAATTTCTTCTTTAATAATTAAGGTTACTTTATTCATAATATTTTCACTAAAAAAAATATATCAAAAAATATTTGTTTAGAAGTATGTCTAAGATTATTATTCAAAGTATTAGTATAGTTTTATGGATTATTTGTTTCTTAGAATTATTTCCGAATGGTTTTTATTGTTCTTGTATATTTACATTATATTTATATTAGATTTATATTAGTATTGTAAATAAAATAGAAGTAATATATTTCAAAGATACAAAAATATATAGATTTAGTTTTATTTTATTTTTATTTACTCGAAATTTTATTTTAAAAGAACAAAAAGATTTTTTTCTTTTCTAGATGTTAAGTTTTGTTTAGAAATAATATTGCTTTTGTTATTGATACTAAAAATAATATATTTTAGATCTTCAACATAATTTTCAAAGATACAAAAAATAATATACATATAGATTTAGTTTTATTTCATTTTATTTACTCAAAACTTTATCTTTAAAAAGAACATAAGAGCTTAGATTTAGAATTTATCTTATTAAATTTATTTCTTATAAAAAAATTCGTTTTTTTTATTATTTTTATTTCAATATTTTAAAATGCTCAAAATATTTTCTTTTAGCTATTTATCTCTTAGATTTATTAACTATTGAATTATTATTTATTTTACTTGTACATTTATATGGACTTGTGATTTGTTTCCGTCATCCCCATTTGTAAATTTGTACCCCCATTCCCCACATGATGTAATAGTTAGTAAATATTTTATTGTTTTATTTTATTTAATTATTCATCACTCTCACAAACTAAATGCTTTCAAACTAATACTCGATTGCGAGCCATTTTTTATTACCTTGAGTCGACAAAGCTTAGAAGCGTCGCAACGGCCACACATTTGTGCACACACCACGCTTACTCTTGGGCTTACAATGAGACCTTAATTGATTAGTTAAACATTATTTAATTATCTAATTAGGTTATTTAAAATTAATTAGTCAATCTAATTAATTTTATTAAACTAATTACTTGATTAAATTTTGTTTAATTAGTTGATTAAATTTATTTCGTGCATGCACCTACACAATGTAAATCGCTTTATCGTTTGTGTTAGCCACCTTGTATGGGCTTTATCGATTTTATTTGTTATTTACAATTATCTCGATCCTATTCTTTCTCCATTCACCAAGCATTTAAAACACTTTCAATAAAATTCGACCCAACGTCGAGTCTTCTTCTCAAACCTCGATCCAACGTCGAGTTATTTTCAAAAATGAATTTCTACAAAAAAACTTAGTGCTATGGTATTTAATTAAATCGTTAGAGGATAGCCCGACGATTTAATTAAAATGTAAAGTATTTGGGCCATTAGAGGGTAACCCAATGACTTAAATACTTTATTCCATACACTTAATAAAAGTGAACTTTGTTTCACCTCACTCTTTTCATAATAAAGATTTTGGATGAGAGATGATCGGTTGACCTCAATCACCAATCTCGAGTATTGAATCGTTAGAGGATAGCCCAACGTTTTGGTACTTGTCATCCCCAATTTAAAATCAATTTCAACTCACTCAAACTTCTTTTGTGCGTCCAAGCACTTTTTAACCTTTAAACCCTTTTCAAGATTAGACATGATTCATTTATAATTGAGATGCTTCTTCCTCTATTCCCAAGGTTTTCGACTTCTCCACTTGAGTACTAGAGGTGTTCTCAAACCCTCCCTCATGTTGGTGCGTAGCCCTTTGTCCTTTATCACACCTTGTGGACGTTAGACGAGTTTTCTCCTTTAAAAATGACGACTTATCTTTTCATTTAAAATCAATCAACAAACAATCATTTTCTAGAAGAACTACGGAGTTTTGACTTTCCCATTGCACGAGGGAATACGTAGGCACGCGGTTTCAAAACCGTGTCAAACTCAAAAATAATAAAACATTTCTTCTCTCTTTCTTTCTCCTTTCAAAACTTAGAAGATCGTAAAATTTTCACACTAACACACAACCACACTTTGAACTAAATGGGTACCATCGAGTACGATGGATGTGAGGGGTGCTAATACCTTCCCCTTGCATAACCAACTCCCGAACCTATATCTCTTAATTTCGTAGACCGTCTTATCCTTTTCTTTCGTGGGTTTTATCTATATTTCCTCGTTCTTCTTTTAGAACAAATAAAATTAGGTGGCGATTTCATTGTTTTTGAAAATTATTTAAATGATTTTTTTTGAAAAAAAACGAGTTGCTTCAGTTGGCGACTTCACTGGGGATATTTTCTCAAGCGAGTTAACCCTAGTTTAGTTCTTTGTGTGGTTGTGTGTTTATCGTTTTATTTTACTTTCTTCTTTGTACTTTATCTTATGTTTATGTTTCGGTTATTCATTTTTCTATGCTTCATTTATTATCTTGTTTATATATCCATTGTGTGGGAATTCTTCATGGGCATTGTTACATAGATAAGCCCACTACCCAGGCTTCTAGGTCACCTTTTAGGAATAGAGGGGTTGCGTAGCCTAGGTCCACCTGACTCCATTGTCTTGTTGGCCCGAAGCGAAGACTCCGGCTTAGAGTTGGTTGTTTTAAGGAGGTTGTTGGCCCGCGATAGCGCAAGACATCAATCTTTGGACAAATGACCTATAACTCTAAGTTTGTTCATGTTGTCCTAACCGAGACCAAACGCTCAAATTTTGGATTTCGAGCATCCCGTTAAGAGCCGTTTCTTGGGGTATACTTTTCCAAATACTATTACCACGTAGGCCTCTCGCGTGATGATAGTGTTTGTTAAAAGGGGATCTGAGACTCCAAGAAACACTTAGCAGAAAACCTTAAAACCATCCTCTGGGTAATTATTGGGTAGAAAGCTTAGAGCCATCCTATTATAGGATCCCACCTAAATAAGTTGTTTGATTGCCTGTATCATCCCTGTTTCACGTCTTTGTGAACCTATACTATCCTTATGTTGCATTCCATTTGTGTATGTGACATTGCATTTCATCGCATCTTTTGCATTAATAACATTAAATTTCATTGCATAATCTGCATGTTTCATACATCCAAGTTGTCAAAAGACTCATTTCGTCTGTCTCCATCTCCAGTTGTTGACTTGCTGTCAAGCTGATCCCTCTGCACAAGTACGGAACTAGAGCCAACGTCAAGAGAAGAATGGAATACCAAGAGCAACACGATGTAGAAGTCTGAATGGAAATCGATGAGTTGAAGTCAAACATGACTAAACTTACTGAAATGATGCAAGTTCTGATCGCCAGAGGTGAAAAACCTTAAAGGACTGTAATTTTTGAAGTCTCAGCTGCTGTTGTTGATCCTCAGTCTTCTCAGATGCCAGTTACTACTTGGCCAGAATTTGGGTTACCTCGGAATTACGTTCCACCTACTGCAACTACTCCAATGATTGGCGAGTCTTCCCGACCAGTTTTCCAGGCTCCAGTTTTCACTAAGCCTCAACCTATCATGCATACTGCTCCTCATCGACCTTTTGTGCATCAACCTACTGCACAAGTTGCTTATGAGAACCCTCTCTTTGATTACCGTAGTGACGCTCCCCGAAGTGTGAGTCAAGAAGATTTTGATGAACTTGAAGAAGTCCGCGAGCAATATCAGACTCTAGAAAGAAGGATGAGAGCTATGGAAGGCAACGATGTCTTTGGTATTGCTGCAGAAAACATGTGCCTGGTTTCTGATTTGGTTATGCCTCTTAAGTTCAAGACTCCTGATTTTGAGAAATACAAGGGGCACACTTGTCCAAAAGTCATTCTTGATGTACTTGGAAAATGTCGCTTATCGAGGAATGACAAGCTTCTTATCCACTGTTTCCAAGACTGCCTGAGTGGAGCTTCATTGAAATGGTATATGGGACTTGAGAAAGACCATATTCGATGCTTCCAGGATCTGATTAATGCTTTCATGAAACAATACCACTACAATCTTGACATGGCTCCTGATCGCCGTCAATTGCAAAACATGTCTCAGAATGATAAGGAATCTTTTAAGGAATACGCTCGGCGGTGGCCTCACAAGTTGAACCACCTTTATCTGAGAAGGAGCTCACTGGTTTGTTCATGGATACCTTATCTTCTTTCTATTGGGAGAAGATGATTGGTAGTGTGTCCTCTCGCTTCACAGATTTGGTGACTATTGGCCAAAGGCTAGAAGAGGGAATCAAGAGAGGAAAAGTGTCTGTTGCTGGTGAATCCTCTGGTGGTGCCAAGAGATCTTTTGGAAACTTCCATAAGAAGAAAGAAGGTGAAACTAATGCTGTCAGAATTGAAAGAGGAGGACCTCGCCGTAGGCCTCAATACTATGACCAAGCACAAGTAGATCGCAACAAGGCTCAACCAATTCAAATTCCTCAGCGCCAAGCTGTTGGACAAAATCAGAACCGTAATGCAAGAAGTAGGGGTCAATTTGACCCTATCCCAATAACTTACACTGAATTGTATCCTCATTTAGTTGAACTAGGTCTAATCACAACTAGACCTCTAACTCCTCCAGATCCTCTCCCAGCCGGATTCAGGTCTGATCTTCATTGCGAATTCCATCAAGGAGCTGCTGGTCACGATTTGGAACGGTGCTTTGCGCTGAAGGCTAGGGTCCAAGAGCTAGTCAGAAGCAAGGAGATAAATTTTGGAGATCCTCCACCGAATGTTATCAATAATCCGTTGCCAGGAAAAAGTGGCTGAAGACGGGTCAGAATATCCCAAGTCACCTCCTAAAGCCAGTGTTTCAGACAGGACAACTCATCCTTGTAACTGATTAGTCACTAGGCCATTTTTCTTTTCCAATTTGCATTTTCCTTTTGTTTATTTTAAATTGTTGCTTTCAAATTTAGTTTGTAATTTCAAGTTAATTTTAATGAAATGAGCATTGCACTGTTTTGATTCAATTAATTTTTATTTACTGCTTTCTTTCCAAAAATATATATCTTCCCTGTTTAATTTCTTTACCAAACTTTTGTTTTTGCAAAGATTGGAGGGAGGATGATAAAAACAAAATACCCATAATTGATGTTGGTATGCTTTCGAATAAAACTTTGCTGATGATATACAGGCATTGTTTCAATTCCCAAACACCGGAGAAATAAGGAAGTTAAACCTTTGTCAACCCCTTCGAGCCTAGAAGTTGGAGTTTCTTTCTATACAAAAAAACCCGCATTTTTAACATGGGGCAGGGTAATTCTCAGTTTAATCTGGATGTGCATTCAAGACACCTTTCAATAAAGGTTGTGTTCAATCAGCTTTCCTTCATACACATCAATAAGTGTCGAAGATGTCCTCCAAGTCTAAAAGTGATGATGATGGTTCCCCGTAATCATAAAAGTCAAGCAGTCACTGTCTTTCCAAAAAATATATTAAAAAAATAGGGCATCCCGCTAACCGTAATCTAAAACGGAACGGTTCAGGCAAAAGTTAGGGATGACAAATTCAAACAAGAGTTGACAAAAGTCCTCAAACAGCAAAAAATGTTGCAAAAAGTGACTGCTATTTCAAGAATCTATCAACTTCTGAGCCATCATCACTATCAGTGTAGAATCCAAAATCAATTGGAACTAAAATGCACAATCTGAGTTAACTGATCGCAGGTCTGAAGAACATCACGAAGATTGGGTTGGGTACAAATAAATTTTGAGCCTTTATCCTTTATTTCTTAAACCGTGAACCAGACCACGTTACAACCCTCAAAAGACCTAATTGAAGCCAGGTTTCTTTTGAAAGTATACTACAGCAAGGTTGCGTAATATGACTCCTAAGGTCTTTTGCAAATCAATTGTCTTGGTATATCCATACTTTTGTCTTTTCTTTCACTTTTAAATTTTTAAACCACTATGTTTTAACCAGTGATCCATTTTCAATACAACAATTACATCATTCCAAAAATGATTTTCATTTCAAAACATGTGCATGAACTTTGCATTAAATCTACCGTGTTTGAATAAACAATTTTTGCTGGTAAACAAGTTTTCCTCATCAAGGAAGTCCAAACTGTTAAGAAACTTGGTCAGTGATCCTAATCAGGGGCAAGTATCTTTCAGATCCTGTTGTGAATCAATTCAAGATTTGTTGCTCAGTGCAAGTCATTATCAAAATTATTTTAATCAGAAGATCTTTTTCAAGACTTATACCGGGGCACTCCATTCCCTCAGTTATTTTCAAGAACTGAAGCCATGATCAGTTTATCTTCAACAATCAGCTAATCCGGGGAAATCCCCAAGCAGCGCTTCAGTTCTTCCTCCAAGGATCATCATTTCAATGCAATTTACAAGGGTGTTATAAGTGTTTCTCAAGACATTTTCTCTCCAAGCAAAGTTGGCAATGTTCCCCGTGTTGAGGAATCAGAGTTCCCATCTTACCTCCACAAAGGAGTCAACCTCCATTGTCATGAACGTCTGCATTACATACTACATGCATAGATCATTCATATATCATGCATCACAAAATTCATATATCATGCATAGCAAGAGTGTTTTATCCTCATTTGCATTTCCCGAGGTCTTGTTGCAGTCAATATCTTACCTTGCAGTCAAAATCCAATTTACTTGGTACCTACCAAAACAGATGTCAATCTGTCTATCTATTCCCTCCAGTGTCATTCCTGGATGTCTGTCTATTTTTATTCCAGTGCCATTCATGGATGTCTGTCTGTTTTCACTCCAGTGTCATTCCTGGATGTTTGTCTATTTTCCACTCCAGTGCCATTCCTGGATGTCTGTCTATTACCACTCCAGTGCCATTCCTGGATGTTTGACTATTTTCACTCCAGTGCCATTCCTAGATGCCTTGTTTCACCCTTCATCTAAAGCTATTATTAGATGTCGAGCCTTTTTCATCCAAAGCCATTATTGGGTGTCATGCCTTTCTCACTATTATTCAAAGCCATTATTGGATATTGTGATCCTTCTCCATCTAAAGCCATTATAAGATGTCGAGTCCCTCCATCTAAAGCCATTATTAGATGTCGAGTTCTTTTTCATCCAAAGCCATTATTGGGTGTCATGCATTTCTCACTTTATTCAAAGCCATTATTGGATATTGTGATCTTTCTCCATCTAAAGCCATTATTAGATGTCGAATCCCTCCATCTAAAGCCATTATTAGATGTCGAGTCTTTTTCATCCAAAGCCATTATTGGGTGTTATGCTTTTCTCACTTTATTCAAAGCCATTATTGGATATTGTGATCTTTCTCCATCTAAAGCCATTATTAGATGTCGAATCCCTCCATCTAAAGCCATTATTAGATGTCGAGTCCCTCCATCTAAAGCCATTATTAGATGTCGAGCCTTTTTTCATCCAAAGCCATTATTGGGTGTTATGCCTTTATCACCTTATTCAAAGCCATTATTGGATATTGTGATCTTTCTCCATCTAAAGCCATTATTAGATGTCGAGTCCCTCCATCTAAAGCCATTATTAGATCTTGAGTCTTTTTCATCCAAAGCCATTATTGGGTGTTATGTCCTTCTCACTTTATTCAAAGCCATTATTGCATATTATGATCTTTCTCCATCTAAAGCCATTATTAGATGCCGAGCCCCTCCATCTAAAGCCATTATTAGATGTCGAGTCTCTTTTTCATCCAAAGCCATTATTGGGTGTTTTGTCTTCCATGTTGTATCAGTCAATCTACCACAAACTTCTAATTTCGAGTATATCCATATTCCCATAGTGTCTGTCTCATATCATTCATCATTCAAAAGAAATATATAAAAAAATATTGCAGTCACCACATTCTCATTATATGTCATTCATCATGCCCATTGCATCTCAGGGCAAAATTTTGGGTTTTTGATATTTAATTATCTCCCACTGCGATAATATGAAGCTTGATCATCTTCATATCATCTGGTTGAAGATATTTAAATAGGGGCAACTGTTGCACCCCAAATTTTACCCTGCTTTACCCTGCTATTTTCTACTTACATTGTATTTATATTAAATAAAAAAAGTCATTCACTCAGTGCATACGCATCATGCTTAGAGCATTTCGTTTCTAGGTTAGTTGTTTGATATCATGCATACCTCATTTTAATCTTTAATAAAATTTTCAATCATTTGTATTTTTGGCATATTTTGATATTTACATTTTCACATTTTTTTAGTTAATGACAAGTTAATTCACTTTTTTTTTATATTTATATTTGATTGCATTTTATTTTGTTATTGTGGATAATTATACATTTCTTTTTTAAAAAATGATGATTAAGTGTGACTAAGAATTAAAATTGTATTAACGTGATTTAGTTGTTATTTATTTATTTTATTTTCTCCCTCTCAATCAATTTATATTAATCTTCTAGAATAATTATTAGAGTAATATGTGGTAGTTAATTCAATTTTTGCATATTTGTAGCTATTCCACAAGTAGTTTTTATTATTTGATTGATTAAGTGAAATTTGTTTTTTTTAATAATAATTACTCTTATTATTAATTGAATTTATTTTCTTTTAATTAATAAGTTTAATTGTTAATTAAATTCATATTTTTATTTCAAAATTGCATTAATTCTTTTTTGTTATTCTTTAGTCAAATCCAAAATTAGTTTATCATTGTTACAATTAACCAAGCCTTTTATACATCAGTACACATTTACATACCTCACATAATACAAAAAATATAATAATAGTATTACATTACATATATTGTATAAATTTAATTCAAAAAATACAAAAATTATTATTTTTCACTACCTTCCACCATCCTTTGTACATAACCATTTCAATACTTGCAAAAATACAAAAAGGGATATTATCAAAAAATTGTACAAGTTCCATCGGATTCCTCCACCTCTTGTACAACCTGCAGAAAATTACAACAAACAAAATCAGTGCAACTCCTCCACTACCCTGCTCCACATAAATCCACCAACTTTGTGTACAATTTCACAGCAAAAAAAAACCATTCCACTACTAACAGCTAGCAAAATGTCCTTGCTATCTTCAATCTACCTATAAAACAAGTTTCAAATCATAAACTTGGGAAGAGGCTGACCAAAAAAAAATCAAATTATAAAAAAAGGAAACTCGTCTTCCTCTTCATCGTTGCCCACACCCTTTTCATCATACTTCCTCCATCTGCTGCTCACAACAACTATCTCCCGTCACCGCGACACCCTTATCCAAACAGCCGCGTCTTTCTCTCATCATCTTCACAACCCCTGTTCTCCACGCCGTTTCCTTACTTCCTCGCCGTAACAGTCAAACACTCACAACCTCCTCTCACATAACCACCCACTCTTTCATCACCGTCGCCGTAACACTTTCTGTCTCGCCGGAAACCTTACTTTGTTCACACCATCATCAACACCTCCAACCTCACATCCGAGACTTACCCTCCATCTCGTTCGATTCACTAACCTCAACGAACAAACTCAAATCTCAGAGCCAAATCGCAACAGATCGCAGACGAGGATAGTTCGCGAAACAGAAACTCAGAATCGAAAACCCACATAGAAGATAACAACCAGAAGGCAGAGGCAGATCTAGAGAAACCGAAAACAAAACGCAGAAAGAGACAAAGGTGAAACGAGTTCAGAATACATACTCGGTTTTCTTTCAATTTTTCGTTGAATGTTTGCTTTGATTTTGTATTTTTGTATGCCATCAATAATCAATTTGGGGCTTAGGGTTTTGGAAAGGGTGTTGTTTTTCTGTTTGTTGTTGAATAACCATGCTTGAATCGATGAGGAAGGTGATGGAAAGGCGAGAAGTCGAAGCGGTAGAACAGAGAAAGCGTGTGAGAGGACCGATAAACAGAGAGAAGGAAATAAGTTTTGTTTTTTTTCTATAATTACTTTAATAGTTATTAGTTTTGTTTCTTTTAGAAGATTAATTTAGAATTAATAATAACAATAATGAAATAATGAGCTAATGAAGGTAGCTGGCGGCTAAACCTAGTAGCTCTAGGGTTTTATTGTCAAGTTAGAATTTTCAAAATGGGCCTCATATACCTGACCCGAAAACCATATCTCTAGCCCAATTTACTCTTAACCCATTCTGTTTTTTTTCACTGCTTTACTTAGTAAATACACTCCATTAGTTTATTTATTTTAATTTCTTCTTTAATAATTAAGGTTACTTTATTCATAATATTTTCACTAAAAAAAATATATCAAAAAATATTTGTTTAGAAGTATGTCTAAGATTATTATTCAAAGTATTAGTATAGTTTTATGGATTATTTGTTTCTTAGAATTATTTCCGAATGGTTTTTATTGTTCTTGTATATTTACATTATATTTATATTAGATTTATATTAGTATTGTAAATAAAATAGAAGTAATATATTTCAAAGATACAAAATATATAGATTTAGTTTTATTTTATTTTTATTTACTCGAAATTTTATTTTAAAAGAACAAAAAGATTTTTTTCTTTTCTAGATGTTAAGTTTTGTTTAGAAATAATATTGCTTTTGTTATTGATACTAAAAATAATATATTTTAGATCTTCAACATAATTTTCAAAGATACAAAAAAATAATATACATATAGATTTAGTTTTATTTCATTTTATTTACTCAAAACTTTATCTTTAAAAAGAACATAAGAGCTTAGATTTAGAATTTATCTTATTAAATTTATTTCTTATAAAAAAATTCGTTTTTTTTATTATTTTTATTTCAATATTTTAAAATGCTCAAAATATTTTCTTTTAGCTATTTATCTCTTAGATTTATTAACTATTGAATTATTATTTATTTTACTTGTACATTTATATGGACTTGTGATTTGTTTCCGTCATCCCCATTTGTAAATTTGTACCCCCATTCCCCACATGATGTAATAGTTAGTAAATATTTTATTGTTTTATTTTATTTAATTATTCATCACTCTCACAAACTAAATGCTTTCAAACTAATACTCGATTGCGAGCCATTTTTTATTACCTTGAGTCGACAAAGCTTAGAAGCGTCGCAACGGCCACACATTTGTGCACACACCACGCTTACTCTTGGGCTTACAATGAGACCTTAATTGATTAGTTAAACATTATTTAATTATCTAATTAGGTTATTTAAAATTAATTAGTCAATCTAATTAATTTTATTAAACTAATTACTTGATTAAATTTTGTTTAATTAGTTGATTAAATTTATTTCGTGCATGCACCTACACAATGTAAATCGCTTTATCGTTTGTGTTAGCCACCTTGTATGGGCTTTATCGATTTTATTTGTTATTTACAATTATCTCGATCCTATTCTTTCTCCATTCACCAAGCATTTAAAACACTTTCAATAAAATTCGACCCAACGTCGAGTCTTCTTCTCAAACCTCGATCCAACGTCGAGTTATTTTCAAAAAATGAATTTCTACAAAAAAACAGTGCTATGGTATTTAATTAAATCGTTAGAGGATAGCCCGACGATTTAATTAAAATGTAAAGTATTTGGGCCATTAGAGGGTAACCCAATGACTTAAATACTTTATTCCATACACTTAATAAAAGTGAACTTTGTTTCACCTCACTCTTTTCATAATAAAGATTTTGGATGAGAGATGATCGGTTGACCTCAATCACCAATCTCGAGTATTGAATCGTTAGAGGATAGCCCAACGTTTTGGTACTTGTCATCCCCAATTTAAAATCAATTTCAACTCACTCAAACTTCTTTTGTGTGTCCAAGCACTTTTTAACCTTTAAACCCTTTTCAAGATTAGACATGATTCATTTATAATTGAGATGCTTCTTCCTCTATTCCCAAGGTTTTCGACTTCTCCACTTGAGTACTAGAGGTGTTCTCAAACCCTCCCTCATGTTGGTGCGTAGCCCTTTGTCCTTTATCACACCTTGTGGACGTTAGACGAGTCTTCTCCTTTAAAAATGACGACTTATCTTTTCATTTAAAATCAATCAACAAACAATCATTTTCTAGAAGAACTACGGAGTTTTGACTTTCCCATTGCACGAGGGAATACGTAGGCACGCGGTTTCAAAACCGTGTCAAACTCAAAAAATAATAAAAACATTTCTTCTCTCTTTCTTTCTCCTTTCAAAACTTAGAAGATCGTAAAATTTTCACACTAACACACAACCACACTTTGAACTAAATGGGTACCATCGAGTACGATGGATGTGAGGGGTGCTAATACCTTCCCCTTGCATAACCAACTCCCGAACCTATATCTCTTAATTTCGTAGACCGTCTTATCCTTTTCTTTCGTGGATTTTATCTATATTTCCTCGTTCTTCTTTTAGAACAAATAAAATTAGGTGGCGATTTCATTGTTTTTGAAAATTATTTAAATGATTTTTTTTGAAAAAAAACGAGTTGCTTCAGGTACCACGCGCTTAAGTGATATGTGGTACATCATAAGGTATGATACTCGTATGCTTAATTGGGATTTTAGATTACAGTCTTTATTGGGATTTTAGCTTGCAGCCCACACTTGTGGTTCTATAAATAGAACCCTTGTGTTGAAGAATTTCACTTGATAAAAATCCGGTCTTGAAACCCTAGCTGTACTTTCGCTCACTCTCTCACTCAAATATTTCGTTTGTAAGCAGCAAGCACTGTGACCAGAAGTGATATGTTCGTGTGAACTAAGTAGAGGTGTTGTTCTTCATCAACGCTCGTGATCACATCATCAAAGATCCAAATCACCGCAAGAGATAATAGATTTTATCACTGACCATGCTCATTCGTAAGGATCGCTAAAGGAAAATTTTAATTTCCACTGCGCATTCTGATTGCAATTTTCCTTCAGAAAAAACAATTGAAAATATTTGGTTCCCATCATCATTAAGAGTTTAAGATTTGCATAAGTGTTTTCCATGACTAGTTCTCTATGATGAATTGCAAGAGCAGAAAATTATTTGGATTTAAAGTTTGTGTTCTTAAATATTTATTTGAGCAAAAAATTATTTATTTATGTAACCCTTTTTTTGTCTATGCTTTTTTTCTTGTTCATATCAAAAACAAATGCAAGAAAAAGTCATAGAGAAACCTTTTTTTGTTGAGATACAAGAGTTTCCCAGCATTCGATCTTGCCCAGATTATCAAGAAATTGAAGATCCATCATATGATCTTCATGGACAATTAATTTTTTTCTATGTAAAAAATGTATTATTCTCGGTAAACATTGTAGTTTATAAATAAATTATTTTATTAATATTCTGTGTAAACAATGTCACGAGATTTATTAAAAAAACAATAATAATAATAACCACTCAGTTTTCTTGATAAACCGAGATAAAAAAGACGATAGATTTTGTAAATAATAAAAGTGCAGAAGTTGGAGTTTGAACTCATGTGCTAATAAAATATACCTCGGTAGTTTAAATACCAAGGTGACAACCTTATTTACATTGCTTCTAATGCTGAGTAAAACACAATTCGCGTCCGATGGTAGATGTGTTATTTGTAGTAATTTTTTACACATTTAATATTGCCTTGTCTCACGTATATTTTTTGTAACACCCCAATATTACCCAATGTTTAATATGCAAAAATCAGAGTAATTAAAAATTTCATAAATTAAATACTGAGGCGTCACACCTTCAAAACCAAATGACTTTAAAGTATAAATCTCGAATACATAGCCTCGTCGCAAATCATAAATTGATTCATAAAAATAAAACATCTCATTTATTAAACTTCCTCATCAAAATCATGTTTTCATAAATTATGATTCTTATCTACAAATGAAAACAACAAAAGAACAACAACAAGACAACATAATAATTCCCTCTGAGTGCTACGTATCAGAGCGACACCGACTCGACTAATAGCAGCTATAAACTCCGTCTTCATAACCTGCACGTTACCAATATAAAGGTAACGGCGAAACAAGTAAAGGGTGAGATACTCCAACACATATAATTAAATGCATGATAAGTATATATATAGTTTTGGAATTATAAAAGATATAGGTTAGTGAGTACATTCCAACACCTATCTAAATCTCACTTACTTTGATCGCCATTCTAAGTGTATAATCTACACTTAATCGCCTTAACCTCATTGGCACAAACCATCACAACGACACATAAACCTCCGTCACCACGAAATCGTCACAAGCTAATACATCACTAATTAACACGGCAGCCTTAAACAACAACATCAACCAACAACATTAAATAATGCTAATAACATAAGCAACATAAACAAATCATCACAAATTGGCTAAAGCCCATCGTCGCTTTTGGCATAAAAGCCCATCGTCGCTTTCGGCATAAAAGTTCATCGTTGCTTTTGGCATAAAAGCACATCGTCACAAACATCATCACATCATATTTGCATTAAGCATTTCATCAAATTTAAATCATCGCAAAACTCATTATTTATACTCATCACCTAGTTATCATGAAACTATCAAGTTATATTCATTTCATGTTCATCACAAAGATCATCACCAAACAAAGAATCATAGATCATCGCAATTCAACATCATTCATCAATTAAAACCCAACACCAAACAACTCAAACATAAACATAATCGACTCCATGAGATACGACTATGTTATGCATGTGGTACCCGTCGCTTTGTCCATAATTAGGACCACTTGGCATAAAAGCATCGTCGCTTGGCATAAAAGCCTCGTCGCTTGGCATAAAATTCCATCGTCGCCAATGCAATGTATGTGACTCAACAATAAAACAACACAACACAAAAACACCATCATCGCTCATCAAAATTGGCATAAAGCCCACATCGCCATAATTTATCCAAAACAAATAAACATATCATCGCATCATATTTGCATTATGCAAAACATCACCAAACAATTCATCATCGTCAAAAGTCATGCATTCATCAATCGGAAGCATTTATTAACAACATCAATATAATCGTCACATCATCGTATACAAAGGTATATATCATCACATCGCATATCACAAGTATTCATTAAGTAATACGTCGTCGCAACATCATCTTTAATCACACCACATCATTATCGATTTATTCACTAAGTTCCGAATACGGAAAAATAGTCAAACCCTTATAATCATCGCGAAAGCCATTCCTAAAAACCAGCATTAATCATAATCATCAACATCGAAATCGGATTGTCCACACGCGCCTTAAATTCCCTAAAACGCAATCCGATTCAATCTAACCGTAAATTGGCCTATTTCGGGTCATCTCATAAAAACTTGCAACTTCTAAAAACTAACCTCACCACTACGTTCTACACATCGAACTTAGCTAGCACGTCAATTTTCGTTGAATTCGGAGCAACTTGCTCCATCGTCGAATTTGCCGAAATCGAAAATTCGGAACGCAATTAGGTTCCAAAGAAAGTGGGAAAAATCAGAATTTTGGAGGCTACAGATGCATCAACACGGGCCCCCGTGTGCATCAACACGGCCCGTGTTGAAAAGCCACCAGAACGTGCAAAAATGCCCAAGTTAGTGCATCAACACGGGCACCCGTGTGGATCAACACGGCCCGTGTTGATTGTCCTGTCAACAACTCTTCCCTCTACAATAGGTCAACACGGGCGCCCGTGTGAATCAACACGGCCCGTGTTGATTGACCTGCGTGAAAACTCCATTTTTAACATTCCCAACCTCACTTTTACCATTCCCATTGATTCTAATCATCATCAACCTCATAATCCTTACTCCTATTCCAACTCTTCTAATCTATTTCACTTACACAATCAACCAAGTAAACCCTATAAACCAACTATCAATTTTACCCTCAAATCCAAAATACAACTATCAAAACCTAATCATATGAGATAGAGAAATCAAATCCCTTACCTCTAGAGATTGGATGATCCAAGATGATTCCACAACTCTAACCTCAAGCTTCCTCTCTTGCTCTCTTGCTCTTCTTCTTATTCTTTCCAAAACCCTCTCTACTTCTCTCTAAGACCAAGTTTGGCTTGTTTTCCAAATGGGAAGAAAATGAAAAGAAAATGGTTTTTATAACTTGTTTTCTTACTAGCTTCCAATTTCTAAGTTTGGTTTTGTGTTTTGAATGGAAGGAAAATGAGGAGGAATGGTTTATAAAGTGTTCCTTACTAGCAACAAGGGTGAAAACCCAATTCTCATCAATTAATCCTCACACCCCCATCTATTCTTATAAATTAACACACTAATAATATCTACCAATATTATTAATTCAATCAATTAAAATAATTTCAGGGAATTAAATATCGGATCCGAATAATATTTTATCGGACCGAACGGAACGCCGCCAAATATATTATCATATATATTGATTAATATAAATATTCTTGTCGCAAAGTAAATATCAATCAGTATCTCGAAGATATTAATATAATGTAATATTAATTAAAACAGGGCGTTACATTTTTCACAAGAATTTAAGAGTAAAGCCCTTTAACATTATGAAGCGGCCCTACTTCATCCCCGTATACGTAGACTATATCAGAAATGCATTCATAATTATGCATTTTAGCAAACATATGCTATATATCTATTAAAAAGAAAACCTCATCCTACAACATTTATTCATATGGCCCAAGTACTTTTACTCCTTGAAATATATCTTCTCTCAAGTACTTTAATTACTCTAATAATGTACTTTCATCATTGAACTCAAGACTTAATGTTAATCAAGTGTGAGTTGAGTTTCCATCATTCGTGATTAATAAAATATAGGCTTTTATCATATCTCTACACAATGTCTTCAACCTCGTATCCTTGTCAATCATTTTGTCAAATAATTACAAGACATTTCAATTTTATTAATATTGAATATTGGCAAAATACTCATTTTGGTCCCTTAACTATACTCTTGGATTCACATTGGTCCTTTAACTTTTTTTGTGTCATTTTGGTCCCTTAACTCTCAAAAAATTTTATTTTAGTCCTTTTTGTCTAGTTAGTGACGGAAAAACTATGAAATTGGTCGCTAAATCCGTCGCTAATTAGACAAAAAGGACTAAAATGAAATATTTTGAAAGTTAAGGGACCAAAATAACACGAAAAATAGTTAAGGGACCAATCTAAACCCAAGGATATAATTAAAGGACCAAAATAAGTATTTTGCCTTGAATATTCAAACATACACATAGATATATCTTTTATTATTTATGTTTGATAGTTTAACCAACTATCACAAAATCATTACAATATAGTCATTAAATCATTCAATATGCAATATTTGTTATTAAATCATTTAATAACCTGCAATATGATTTAAAGGTTCACTTTTATTTCAATATGCACTCTATATATTTTAGTTAACACAATAAACATGTAAAACAACCACAATAAATATGATTATCAAATTTGTCTATCTAAAACAATAATGATCACATGTTTTATTATATTCAATATTCCATCATCTTTAAAAAGTTTTAAAATGGTCATTTAATTGTTCAAAAAGGTCCATGTTAGTCCTTTCCGTCCAATTTTGACTAACGATGTCAACTTTTTCTTGTATGGAATCTGATATGGCGCTGACGTGGCGTATGATAATTATGAAGCTCACCAAAATTCCAAAATAAATTTTATTCAAAAATAAATTTTACTTTCACCAAGCATTGAACCTTGGTCACGTTGATTATTAAGCATTTTACTTAACCACTTAGACACTTTGCCTTTTTTATGAATGAATTACACATGAAGCATAATGTAATTTGTTATTGTATCTTCTTCATCCCAAACTATTTATGGTTTACACATAGACAAACCCAACAACTTCATTTTCTTCCTCAAATACATCTGCTTGTGATTATATAAAAAATCCCATTAATTTTTCCAGATTAATTATATAAAAAAAACCCCAAAATCCCATTAATTTTTGGTACTTGATATTGACAACAACCATTTGGTAATTTTTCAGATTTGTTCTTGTTGATTGATGAAGATGAAACAACAATCCATTTGGTATTTTTTCCAGATCTGTTCTTGTTAATTTTTCAGATTTGTTGTTGTTTATGTTTCCCTCACAAAATAGAACAACGAAGAAGATATAAAATTGTTTCCATTTCCATTTTAGAGTTGTTTTTGTTTCCATTTCCCTCACAAAACAGAACAACGAAGAAGATACAGAATTTTCCAGATCTTTTGCAGATGGAATTTTGGTAGGAGAAAAATTAGGGTGCTTCTAGTAAATTGCAATATTGATTTTACCACTGCTACTTTTTTGTAACTGCAGAAAAATATGTGAAGAGAAGGAAAAAGAATCGTAACAAATGCAAAGGGAAGGAAAAAGAACAAGTGATAGAAACTAAAAGTGTGAAGAGAAGACAATTAGAGAAGCTTGTTACGGGAAGACCACAAGAATCTCGCTTCACTGCACTAGTACAGGACATTGAGGAGGTAGTTGGCGTGGACATACACATGGATCAGCAAATTGCAATATTAATTTTACCACTTCTACTTTTTTTGTAACTGCAGAAAAATATTCAAACAAAATATTTTGAATATCTCCTTGTATTAACTGATGATACAAACAAAATATTTTTTTATGATGATTGGATCTGCATTAGATTTTGCACAATGAGTTTTGTTCAACAAAATAGTTTTGCTTTTATCTTGTATGGAAAAAGTGCAGTAAGTGAAAGTATTTAGATAATAAAGTCAAATCAATATGTAAAATTAACAAACAAGTGTGAAGTGATGTAGTGGTTTGATATATTGACTAGAAACTAAGTGAACCTTTGTTTGAATCTTGGCTTCTACATAAGATTTTGGAAATTTCTTGGAAATTTTAAGATCTTGAAGATTAATGTATGCCAAGTCATGTTCCACGTGTATGACCAAGTGCTGTGTCACATGCCACCCAAGCAAAAGCTGACGTCGTTAGTCAAAATTGGACGAAAAGGATTAACGTGGACCTTTTTGAACAATTAAATGACCACTTTAAAACTTTGACCAAAATGTACCCCGAAGTAAATTTAAGAGACTAAAAATGGTATTTTGTCTACACTCAACTATGTAAATCATAAACATGTGTCAAAATTAAATATAAATAATTAAATTAATTTAATTATCTTAAATAGAATTTTATTAATTACATGACATACAAAATATACATACATATATTATAAATAAGATTGAATTTTAAGTTATAAAACTTAAATGAATTTAAAAGAAAACAATATTTTCATTTTAAAGATAAATCAAATGACGTTAGTTTAAAACATATTAAAGTCATTATATGTGTATATGTTTATGTAAAGAAAAGTTATTAAAGGAAAAAATTTAATATTTTATAATTGATATTTATGAATATACTAACAATCAAACTTTATATTCAATTTCTTTGTAAATAAAAGTAAAATTCAATTTCATATAAATATAAATATACCACACAATAAATTATACAAATCAAATAAACTCACACTTTATTACATGCAACACAAATTAAATTATAACTTTTTTCGACATCAAATATACAAAAGTGACTAATTTCTAGAAGTTACTTCTATGCAGCAAGATAATCCTATTGTGCACTTCAGTTTTTCATTTGGTTCACCTTTTACAAGAACCTACATTCACTTTTAAAATGTCCCGGTTTGCCACATTGGAAGCAACTTCCTTTTTTTCCTTTTTCTTTTTTTTTTGTCCGTTTCAACTGTTGTCGCGAACTTTTTAACATCTATGTCCATATTATCCTTAGATCTTTTAAATTTTCCATCTTCCACAATATGTATTTTCTCATGAGAAAATTATTCTTTAGTATCTTCTTCTTTACGATATTCTTCTTCTAATTGAAGGTGATTACCTAATTTCCCAAGAGATGTATCCGCCTTTTTATGTTTTAGAGTCCTTTTTATATCCTTCCACGAAGGTTGGAGTTTGTCTATTATGAAAGACACAAATGATGGTTTCACCCATGTGCATTTTGTGTTGTTTGTAATTATTGCGAATACGTTCAATTTCATGCAATTGTTCCATAACACGTCTATTATCTACTATTTTATAATTATTGAAATGAGAAACAATAAATTTCTTACTTGTAGCATCTTTTTGCATGTATCTTGACTCTAGTTTATTCCATAGATTTTTTGCGGATTGAATGCTTTGATAAATATTGAACAAGGAATCTGACATACCGTTGAGAATATGACCCATGCAAATGTAATAATCATTTAACCATTTTTCCTCTCTCTTATTTCAACTATTGTTTCTTCTTCCCTTTCTACATGCCTTATTGTATTCAGAACATATACCACTTTCAAAGTTGTAAGCAAGAATTTCATCTTTTTCTGCCAACGGATAAAGTTGTCTCCGTCAAAATTATCCAATTTCACAAAATTAGATGTCATTTTTTGAGTGATGGAGTCATTGATGAAGTAATAATTGATCCTAAAGATTGTATGATATTTGTGGTTGTTGGTGGATATGTGGTTGCACTAGAACAAAAAAGGTACTGATGAAGATCGAACTTGAAAATTCAAAGCGTGTGACTTTGACACTTACCTTTAGGATCAAATGTAATGTCCTATTTCTTTAGATCAAGTAGACAATAAATAGTAACCAAATTAGTTAAGTTTGAACTGAAGGGCATGTTAGTAATTATAACATAGTTGGAGGGCCTTTTGGTATTTATCGTTCCCCATTATTCCTCAATCAAAAATCAGAAAATAGAGAAAGGAAAGAAGAGAAAGAAACTGTGGAAATAGAGGAAGAAGAATAAAGGAGTTCCAACTAATTCATCCAATCCTTGCATGCAAGTTCAAATTCGTCACCCTCATCACCTCCAAGTTTCTGTTTTGAAGCTCATTCTCCATTAATCTCAAGGCGAGTCTCATAGTTAGAGACGTTTACCACAATGAGACTCATCTGTATTCTTGGTATCGATAAATGTGTGACGCCATATAGGCTACGTCACCGGACTTTCTTACCATCTAGTGACGCCAAGTAGGGAAGGTCACTAGGCTTTCTCCCGATAGACGTGTACGTTCGAGATGGCGTGTTTGCACTTGAGTGGTTGGTGCCCAACTTACTTGCGTTGGACAGAGGCGGGATCGTGACTTCATGTATGCAATGTCATGGTTGAACTCGTCGCGGATGAACTCCAATTATGATAGATCTGTGTCCAACAGTTTTCTTGTGCAAGTCTCTTGACAATAAGGTACACGAGGACTCACTGAGGGTATGGTTTTGGTAGCTTGGACAAATAGGTATAACTCCTTGATTCCTCGCACAAGGGTGCGGGTCTGCATATTGTGTTTTGTTGCTTGTGCTAACACCTCTTTGGTTAGTTATGGAACTTCCATTGGTGGGGCTATCCTTGTTTATACTTGTACCGAGCCATGAGGCATAGCCCCTAATTCTAGGTGAATTCGTTCTTGATGCATGTACCCTGTAGAACCGAGAGAACCCCTAAGATAGGGAGACTCACTGAGATTTAGTAATCTCACTCTATTCCAATTATTTTTTCAGGTTCTTTGAGGCAGGATAAGGGCAAGGGTAAGATGGCTTAGTCTTACAGTGGTGTTTCGTTAGTGATGCTCTACATCTTTTGTATCTTTCGATTTTGTACTCTTCTAGATGATGTATTAGTACTATTTTGAGACTTGTGTCTTTTGGCCATGACAGTTTCTGCATTTATTGTAATTTGTACTAATATTTATCATTTTTCGCTGCTTATGTATGACTGTTTTATGTACCATTTAATGCCAAATACGTATATCCTAGAAAATGTATGTATGGGGTGTTACAAATTCACCGTCATAAATTATAGAATATTAGATGTAATTGAGACTAACTACGAATTTCCTTCAAGATACTTTAATTTCCTAAAAGTGAATTGCATAAACACACTAAGCGTATCTTTTGATAATACGTTATAGAAAAATGTTTCCTACACTTTACTCATGCATTAATAAAGTAAAGGATGATTTTTGGAATAATTGAAATGGTGAAAAATGGATGAGAATATTTATATTTTCGTATGTATTTTATAATTTTTTAGTGTCTCTGTTAGAGAAATTTATGTCACTTAGTAAAGAGAAACACATGTCATTTGGTAAAGAGAAACACCTTTTGAATTCAATTTTGCATCTGAACGAAGGCATCATTATATACCTTAATGTTCGCATTATTTCACAAGCGACTCAGTGTTCCAGTGGTAAAGGCGCTCATTTAATTTCCAAGTGACGCGAGTTTGAACCTTGTGGTTACATGGGTGATAATATAATAACACCATACCACTAGGTTACTCAATCACAAGTTGAAAATATTTCATATATATATATATATATATATATATATATATATATATATATATATATATATATATATATATATATATATATCGTATCCATTGCAGCATATGGAGGTTGGAAGATGCACCAACTTAATGTGAAGTTAGCATTCTTTAATCTTTTCCTAGAAGAAGAATTTTATGTGAAGCAACCACGTGATCAAGCTAAATCAACAAAATAACATGGCTAATTCAAATTAGAAGTCAAGATTGGGATCAAATTAGAGTGGTACTGGGATCATCATAGCACGAGTATGATGGTTAATGGATATCAATAGAAAAATAAATGGATATTTGATTACCCGTTTACTTACAGGTATGAATATGGATTTGATGGTACCCGTACCCGCGGGTATCCGTATCCGTTATTAATTAAAAAAATATCTAAATATTAATTTGTTTGATCAAAATTATTATTATTATTGTTATTTTATAAAATATGATATTATTATTACTATTATCATTATTATTTTGATAAAAGAAGAAAAAAAATGAATGTGATTTATTTTTGTTTATTTATTATGGGTTAAATTTGAAAATAGTTTTTTTGTCTTTAAAAGAGATTAAAAAATTAATTATTTAAATTAAATATTGTAAAGATATATTTAAATAATAATATCCATAGATACTCGTTAATATCTGCGGGTATCTCAAAGTTCACGGATACCCATCTAATGGATACCCGCACGGGTATGAGACGGATACGGATATCATATTTACTAAACAGGTAAGTAGCGGGAGATTAGTACCCGTGCTCATGAGTATCCATTGTCATCTCTAGTCAAGATGATAGAAAGAGCACAATGGGTTGCTTGTTCATTCTTAGACTAACGTCAATCTCATAGATTTCAAAGAAATAAGGAATTAGGGTTTTGTTTTCATGTGTGACAAAGTATGTTGCGCACCCCCTATGTTGTGTGTTGATCCTTTTGGTTGGAGATGTTATTTGAACATTTGAATATAAACAATTGGGTGCAAATCATGTTGTTAGTTGATAATCAATCATAAATTAATTTAACAAACTATCCAATGAATTATGGTGCGCGGAAGCAAGGTGTGACCTTTTTAAGAGAATAAGTTGGTAAAAAGAGGTTGGAAATTGAGTATTGCAAAACAAGAGTTGTAATTGACAAACGTCGTGAAAAAATCTGTAAAGCATACAAAATTTAAAGGCCTTAAGAAATTAATGAGAATGAGAAGTTTAGAGAATTAGAATTAGAAAGGAAATAACAATATAATTCAATTTTAAATTAGAATGTTGGTCACATTTTGAAATCGTTGCACTTGTAATATGAAACACAAATTAACATTGTTGAACTTGTAATAAGCAACACAAACTAAATTTGTTAGCCGGTTTTAAGCTTACCGTCAAGTTAAATTTGTTAGCCGGTTTTAAGCTTACCAGCCATTTTAAAAATCTCTTCTCATTTGTATTCATTTCATTCTAATAACATCTCTCTCAATTGCCTTTCATTCTCTCTACTTCAATTTGCAAAAATAACTTAAAATTCTTCAATTTATAAATAACTTGAATCACAAGTTACCAACAGCCACCGCTTGTAAATAAGGAATGTTAAAGCAACTATTATCAACACATGTGAATAAGACTAAAAGACAAACAAGTAAAAAATGTTAAGACAATGTTAAGAAAAGCAGAAAGAGAAAATGAAAAAGTAGTCACATTCTACATAGTACATAACAAATTTAACTTTTAACTCAAAACCAACCACATATTTTCTCTCTAACATTAATGAATGGTACAATTATAATTATCATAACCCCACCTTATTTATGTAACGAATGTGAATGTGGCCAAGTAATAACTTATAACCCAAAGCCTTACGGCATTACATTACATTAAAAACATTGGTATATTGCTTTAAATAATCCAATTTAATAATCAAAATCATGAACAAAAAATATAACGACATTGTAAAATTGTTTAACTATAAACTATTCAATTCTTCTTTCCTTCTTCTCCACCTTCTTCCAAGTAAGTTTTCTTCCTTCTCTGAGCAGTAGCAAGAACACAAATCACAACAAAACACGTGGCATAAATCCCGTGAATCTTCCAATTCGTCTTCGGCGGTTGCCGTAAGACCACTTTATGAAACACCGTCATGTAATAATGAAGCCCAACAGAAAAGCCCACGAACGTTTGGGCCAGGCCCATGAACTTGGAGCCCAACCCACAATCAGTTGAGAAAACCAAAACAAGGTACATGAGAAGTAACAAAAGGTAGAAAACGTAAGCTAGTGTTTGAATGACCTGCAGGGTGAGATAGGTGGACTGCGAAGTAGAGTAGAAAAACTTCAAGGGCTCGAGACCAGTGATCAAGGAAGAGAAAGAGAGGATTGAAAAGTAGATTGATAAATAAGCTTGGATGAAGATTAAGAGCTTTTGGAGAGAGAAATAGGCTTTGATTTTGTTGAAGAGAAGTGAGGCTAAGAGTAATGGGAGTAAAACGCAGGTGCATGAGAGGAGAGTTGCGATGGTTGGTGCGTATTTGTTACCGACGTATGGTTTGAAATTGTTTGTGATTTGTTTGTTGGTTTTTGTTATGTAAGCTTTTGAGGTTGTTGAGATTTTTTCGAGGTCGGGGATTAGTGTCTGTTGGAATTTCTTTGGGAGGTCTTTGAAGTCTGAGACGAAATCGGTGTCTTCGTCGTCGAATAGCCAACTAGGTGGTGTTTGTTTTTTCTTGTTGATGTTGTTGTCGGTGTTCGGTTTGTTTGGTTTTTTAGATTCTGGTTGATCTTTTTTTGTGACTGTGGGTTTTGTTGTTTTGTTTTTGGAGATGCTGGTACTTGCTTTGATGAGATCCAGTGATTTGGATTTTGATGTGGAATTTAGTTTCTTGGTTTTGAAGATTGTGGAATTGAGTTTTTTAAGGTTAGTGGTAGTGTCGGTGAGTTTTGTTGTAGGTTTTGTTTGGTTTTTGGAGAGGTTTGTGTTATTGGATTTGATTGTTTTGGTTTGGTTTTTTGAGAGGTTGTTTGGTTTGATTAACTTGGTTTGGTTTTGGGAGGTGGGTTTCTTTTTCAAGGGAGGTGGAGATTCAGATTCTTGTTCTTGTTCGGTTTCGAGTTCCAACAATCTTCTTATACTGATGTTTGATAAGTGTTTTCTGTTGAGTTGAGTTTGAGAGGAGGTGGTGGAGGAAAAAAGGAAGAAGAAAAGAAGAGAGATTAGGAGGAGTTTTCTGGTATGGAAGTACATGAGTGGAGCCATTTTGTGAAATGAAATGAACACAAGAACAACACTATGTGTATAATAGATGTATGTGAGTGTATTGTATGTACACACTAATATGATGGGATGGGAGGAGTGAAAAAAGGGTCGGCAGAGTAAGGGAATTAGAGAGGTTAATGGTTTTATAGTTTGTTGAGGAGATAGCACATGAGAGGGAGGTGTAGTAGAGAGTGAGATTGGAAGTATTTATTGCGAAAATGGGGAGGTTAGAGAAAGGTGAGACCCATCACATGGGGCATGGAGACAGAGTATGTATAGTGGTGGAATTCACTATCCAAGACGCGGTTTTACATGTTGTTTACTCCTCCTATTTTTAATGCGTTGGGGTGTGTACTCTTTTTTACATGTATTTGTTTTATTGTGTGTGTTTAATTTATGGAAGTTTTACAATTTTTGAAGGAGGTCTAGGGTGATTTCACTCCATATATATATAAAGAAGAGAGAGATATATTACTTCATTCATTCTATAATCATAGTGGATTTCACAGCTTAGTCATGTGATCTCTATCTATTTTGTTATCCTATTAAAAAAGTAATACTTTTTTTAACTAACATTTTTTTTACAAAGTATAACAATAAATGTAGGATAGAATAAATAATAATCTATGAATGATGTACTATTTTATATTTCTATTTTTACTAGGTTTCATCAAACAGCTCCTTGTTTGCAGCACTTTCATTGACATGAGACAACGACTTTCATATGTCAACAATTTCAATAAGTTCGGTAGCAAAGTGACAAAATATTTAAGAAACTCTGCCTACCTAGCTTAGAACATAAATAGAATAAAAATAATTCCTATGATTCACGTTGATAATAATTTTGTTACTGGTGAGACATTTTTAATTTAGTGAGGAAACAAATAAAAGAGAAATAGAGAATAATTAAAATAAAGATTTGTATTATTCGATTGTATAAATAATGATATAATTAGGATTATTTATATATATTTTGGTTGGGCTTGAGTTTATACAATCTTAAATTATATTTAAATATTAAATCAAATCAAATTTAATATAATATTTTAATAATCTAATTTAATATTTCAACACCCCCATAATCTAAGTTGTCGAACATCCTCAAAAATAGTCAATTTGAATTATTCCTAATTTCTTTCTCAAATTTAGGAATTTGTCAATCTTCAATCCTTTGGTGAAGATGTCGGCCAACTGTGTTTCACTTGAGCAATGTCTAACTTCAAGTTCACCTTGATTTACCTTTTTCCCTCAAGAAGTGAAACCTAGCTTTGATATGTTTACTTCTTCCATGTAGTACTGGATTCTTCGCCAGATTTATAGTTGACTTGTTGTCGATTTGCAACACTAGCGGTTTCTTCACTTCGACAGTCATTTCTTCAAGTACTGATTTGATCCAAATTGCTTGACAAGTAGCATAGGATCCTGCTATATATTCAGCTTCGCGAGATGACAATGCCACCACAGGTTGCTTTTTCGAACACCATAATATTCAATTGTGCTTCTTCGATCTTCCTTATTTCCACACCAATCAACATCTGAAAAACAATTAACTATTGCTTCTTTATCTTCAGATTTTCGTGGAAATAGTATTCCATAATTTATCGAACCCTTCAGATATCTCAGGATTCTTATTGCAACCTTCATATGTGACACTCTTGGTTCACTCATATATTTGCTTACTAATACAACAGTGAAACCTATATCAGGTCGATTGTTGCATAAATACCTCAAAGATCCCACAATTTGCTTGAACAAAGTTACATCAACTTTTTCTTCATCTCCATTCTTCTCCAACTTCACATTTGGTTCGACAAGTGAGGATGCAAGATTCAAATCATTCATTCTGAATCTCTTGAGTATCTCTTTGACATACTTCCTTTGATGTAGCACCATACATTGCTTCGTTATTTGAAATTCCATACCTAAGAAATAAGAAAATTTTCCCAGATCCGACATTTCAAATTCCTTCGTCATCAGCTCTTTGAACTTCGACAAGTTTTGCAAGCTATTTCCAGTTACTAGCAAGTCATCAACATATGAGCAGATGATTGTTATATCTTGTGCTACAACCTGAACATAGACACCATACTCTGGTTTTCATTTGACAAATCCCAATTCGACTAAGTATGAGTCGATCTACTTTTTCCATGCCCTAGGTGTATGCTTGAGACCATAGAGCGCTTTGTGCAACTTATATACTTTACTCGCTTCCTTCTGAATCACAAATCCAGGAGGTTGTGTGACATAAACTTCCTTCTCTAAAGGACCATTCAAAAATGCTGATTTCACATCTAGATGAAACGTCGACCAACCTTGGTTACATGCCAATGCTACCACTAGTCGAACAGTCTCCAATCTTGCTACTGGAGCAAATACTTCAGAGTAGTTAAGTCCTTCTCTTTGAAGAAAACCTGAGCTACTAATCTTGCTTTATGTCTTGCTATCGATCCATCTGCATTGTGTTTCAACTTAAATACCCACTTTACTTCGATAGCTTTCGTATGTTCTGGAAATTCGACTAACTCCCATGTGTTGTTTCTTTCGATTGACTATAACTATTCGACCATAGCTAACTTCCACTTGTTAATCTTCAAAGCTTCGCTATAGTTGATTGATTCAACACCTGCAAGTAAATCAAAATGAACTAATTCTCCATCTAGTGTCACCTCATCATCGCCAGTCACTTCATAATCATGAAGTCTTGTTGGAGGAACTCTAGTTCGTTGAGGTTTATAACTTGTGCTAGCTACACATTCTTCGACTTCGACATTGTCAAGAATGTCAGCAATTTCTTCGTCTTCAACTGGAATATTAGCAATTTCTTCGACTTCATCAATTTCTTCGTCGAAATTATAGCTCATCAATGGCTTGTTAATTGCATCATTAGAATTCCAATCCCAGGAAGAATTTTCATCAATCACAATATCTCTACTCAACACAATTTTCTCATTAATTGGATTGAATAGTCTGTATGCACCAGTTTTATGATATCCTACCAGAATCATAGATTCACTTTTGTCATCAAGTTTCCTTCTTCTCGCATCAGGAATGTGCTTGTAACATATAGAGCCAAACACCTTCAAATGACTTACTGATGGTCGTTTTCTACTCCATACTTCTTCAGGAACCTTGTTCTTCAAAATATTGGTAGGACACCTGTTCAAAATATAAACTCCAGTCGAAACAGCTTCTCCACATAAAGACTTCGGCAAATTCTTCTGCTTTAGCATGCATCTTGCCATATCTAATATAGTTATGTTTCTTCTTTCAGCAATTCCATTATGTTGAGGTGTATAAGGAGCAGTTACCTCATGACCAACACTATGTTCTACACATAATTTCTCAAACATCTTCAAAGTGTATTCGCCACCTCCATCTATTCGCAGAACTTTGATCCTTTTCTCAGTCTGGTTTTCGACAAGTATCTTGAATCTCTTAAAGATTTCGAATACTTCATCCTTTCTCTGGATCACATAGATCCATAACTTTCTAATGAACTCATCAACAAACGAAACAAAATATCAATTTCCACCAATGGTATGTTCTTCGAATGGACCACATACATCTGAATTTACCACTTTGAGAATGCAGGATGATCCCATTGGCATAGTCGAAACAAAATAATTTCTAAATTGATTTCCGACTAAAAAACCTTCACAAATTTTTCAGGCATCTCAAGACTTGGAATTCCAGTAACCATATCTTGAGTAATCAGTTGATTGAGTGATCGAAAATTCAAATGTCTAAACCTCAAATGCCATAACTAACTATCCTTGTGGTCAACAACAGTTTTCAAACATTGAACTTCTGTCGAACTGATGATAGTCTTAAATGTCCTATTCTTTGGCAACGGAGATTTTAAGACCAAATTATTCTTGGTGTCGAACAATTTCAAAGATTCATCTTTTATAACAACTGAGAAACCTTTTTCGACCAGTTGTCCAGCACTTAGAAAGTTGCACTTTACTCCAGATACATAGAGCACATCTTTAATCATAGATTTCCCTCCATTACGCATTTGAAAAAGTATGTTGTTAGTACCTTCTTCTTGCAACGAACTATTATCAGCAAGTTTTACCTTGCTCTTCTTTGACTCGTCATAGTTTGCCAACCACTCCTTTCGACCAGTCATATGATTCGAGCAGCTTGATTCTAGGAACCAGATCTTGGATTCGACATGGTTATCAGCAACTGCAGCCATAACCACCATACCACCTTTAGAATCATCTGAATCTTGGCGTGCAATGTTCGCTCCTTCGTCATTGCCTGTTGATCCCTTATCTTTTCTGTACCAACAATTCTTGGCTACGTGACCCCACTTTTCACAGTTATAGCATTGCACACCTTTTTTATCTTCTTTGTCCTTTCGATAGTTTCCTCGTCCCCTTTTCGAGGATTTAGAAAATTTATCTTCGACCTTATTCTTGTGGGGATTCGACCAAGGTTTCTTGCCATGAGTTTTGTCGTACTTGCCTTTGAATTTGTTGGAACCACCATCATTTTTCCATGACTGAGCTTGCAAAGTTTGTATCGAGTCTTGAACTCCTTTCCTTTTGACAATCCTCATCTCATGCGCCTCCAACAAACCAACCAAATCTTCCACTTTAGTGGTTTCAAGTTTATTGGATTCTTGAATAGCTACTATAAAGTGATCAAAGTGAGAGGTCAACGTTCTCAATACCTTCTCAACTATCATCTTATCAGTTATGGTTTCACCACAATCCTTCATAAGATGGATGAGTTTCTAAACCTTCGACACATATTCTGCAACGTTTTCATCTTCTCCCATCGATAATAATTCATACTGTCGACGCAAGGTTTGTAACTTTACAACCTTAACTTTCTCACCTCCTTCATAATGCTTCACCAGAATATCCCATGCCTCTTTCGTCGTTTTAGCATGAGAGATTTTATCGAAATTAGCAGCATCAACAGCTGTCTGAATGCAATAAGCAGCCTTGTAATCTTTCTTCTTGACTTTGTTGTGGGCTTTTTTCTGTGCTTCGGTTGCATTTGCAGCCAATGCATGAACGCCGTCAGTAACCACCTCTAGGGTTTCATGGAATCCAAACAAGGATTGCATTTGTTTTTTCCATCGGATTCAATTCTTGCCATCAAGCATTGGAAGAGAATTCAGAATTCCCTTATCATTATCCATCTTCGCAGTAGTTGATTCACTTTCCCTAGAAACACGATCTCTAACATGAAATTCTTGAAAACTTGATCAAGAACAATAACCGGAAGCTCTGGATACCAATTTGTTAGTGCGTGAGGCACTTTTAGTGAGGAGAGAAAGAGAGAATAATAAAGGAAATAAGGATTTGTATTATTCAATTGTACAAATAATAATACAGACTAGGATTATTTATATACTCCCTAATTGAACTTGGATTTACACAATCTTAGATTATATTTAAATATTAAATCAAATCTAATGTAATCTAGTATAATATTTTAACAAATCTAATTTAATATTATTAGAATATATGTTAATGTTCACATAGTTGGGCCTAGAGTCTTTGATATAGTGGGTCTTTGTGTCATTGGGCTGCACACTCTTTCTATTCATAGTAAGATACCTTATCCAGTTGGTTAGGTGTGTATATATGTGGCCAAGAGTGGTTGTAAAGATTGTAATGCAGAACTACACTTTGTAACAGAAAATCCTGTTTTCCATCTTCATTGAGAATGAAAAGATTCTCATAAATCTATCATGGTATCAATCGCCGTTGATCCAAACTATCCTCCACTGTTCATCTCATCACTCTCATACTCTTGCTGAGAAACTGCAGCACATCCCTTCGTGCCTCAACAAACTAGTTCTGTTACAAGATCTTGCTCCATTTCTTCAGAGAAGCTTCATCAATGGCTGCATCACCAGATAAATTGGAGACACATCCCTACACGACGACACAATCATCCCTGTTCAACAATGCGTCCCATCACATAGTGTTCGAACCCAAAATTTTTATCAAGATGCAAGAGAAGAAATTTCTTATCTGGAATCAACAGGTTGAAGGTATCATTCTTGCTCACAAACTCCATCGCTTTGTAGTTAACCCTCAGATTCCTGCAATGTTCAAGAACGACAAAGATCGTCGTGCCAATGTTCACTCTGATGAATATGAGGCTTGGATTGTTCAAGATCAAGCCTTGTTCATGTGACTTCTATCCATAATTTCTGAGTCGGTTCTTCCTCATGTGCTATCTTGCAAGCACTCGTATCAAATCTGGGATCAGATACACCAGTATTTCACATCAGTCATGAAAGCCAAAGTGCATCAACTTCGTGTTGAGCTGAAAGTCACGAAGAAAGCAAATTTTTCGATCTCTGAGTTTGTGCTTTGCATTCGTGCAATCGCAGATGCACTCTTGGCGGTTGGTGAACCAATCTCTGAGCGCGATCAAATTGATTCTTTCTTGCTAGTATTACTAGAGGAATATAATCCGTTTTATCATGATGGTGTATGGAAAGATGGATCCTCCTACACTCTATGAGATTGAGGCACTGCTATATGTGCAAGGAGCTCAACTTGACAAATATCATCAAGAGATCTCTCTTGCTAATTCCACAGCAAATGTTGCTCAATCTGAAGTCAATTTCAGCTTTAAAACCACCAGAGGTGGTTCTCAGTATCAGCGAGGCAAAATCAACTCTCGAAGCAGAGGTCGTGGCAGAGCCAGATCCACTGCATCCACTGGAAATAGACCAACTTTTCCTATTTGTGGGAAATATGGTCATGCCGTTATGGATTCCTGGCATCGATATGATGAAAATTTCGAGCCAGCACAATTAAAGAATCAAGCATCTGAATCCAGTGAACAACTGAAGGGTGAGAAGAAAGATCCCGAGGCCAACTCAGTGCAAGCATCAACCTATCTCACTCATCAAGATGACCTACAGGTTCCAACAAATTTAGAGTCTCAAGCATGGTTTACAAACTCAGGTGCTACTCATCATCTCACTCATAATAGGTTTTTACTTCAAAATAAACAAACCTATACTGGTGTCAATAAGGTTCTTGTAGGCAAAGGCCAAAGATTGAACACTGAGTCCGTTGACTTAGCTAAAATCAAGTCCTCTACAATGCCTCACACCAACTTAGTCTTGAACCATTTACTTCATGTACCCAAAATCACTAGAAATCTCTTATTTGTGTCAAAGTTTGCTCAAGATAACAATGTGTTTTTTGAATTCCATGCTAACACATGTTTCATCAAATCTCAGGTATCTAAGGTGGTTCTTTTAGAAGGATTCCTGGATACTAGTGGCCTCTATAGCCTCTCTTCTCAGCCAGTGGAATCTCTAGCTGCAATTGCTTTTAGCATGTCTCCCAGAGATCAATCTCAAGTTCTTTTAAATTCTTGTTACAATAGGTTAGGGCATACAAACTCTGTAAATCTCAAATCTATACTAAAACTCTGTAATATTGCGTCATCTAATAAAGATAATATTGATTTTTGTAGTTCTTGTAATGTTGTCAAATCTCACAGATTGTATGTTACTTGTACTATATGGATGTTGTTGACACTTACACCAAGTACACTTGGGTGTATTTTTTAAAACAAAAATCTGAAGCTTTTAGTCTTTTCACTCAGTTTTTGTCTTATGTCCAAACTCAGTTTCAATTACAAGTAAAAGTTGTTCGGACTAATTTTGGGGGAGAGTTTCACCCTCTGACAAAAGTTTTGAATGAGAAAGGCATAATTCACAGGTTAACCTGCCCACACACTTCACACCAAAATGGCACTGTGGAAAGAAAACATAGAAGCATGGTAGAGATGGGCTTAACACTTTTGGTTCATGCTAATATCCCTGTTGAATTATGGGATCACAGCTTTACTCAGGTAGTGTACCTTTTAAATAGGCTTCCCACATCCATTTTCTCAGCATTCATATCTCCATTTCATGCCCTGTTTAACACCATTCCTGATTATCAAGGTATACGAGTTTTTGGTTGTCTTGGTTTCCATCATCTTAGACCTTTCAATAAGCACAAACTCTAGATCATAAGCTCTGAGTGTGTTTATCTGGGCGTGTCTCCTCAGCATAAAGGTCATACGTGTCTTAGGAAATAAGGCAAGATTTATATCTCAAAGGATGTTGTTTTTAATGAAGCAAAATATCCTTTTGCTACCTTGTTTCCCTTTGATGGTACAAGCCATCCAAGTAATCCATGTTCTGATTATACCTCTTCTACATCTAGATTGATGTTGTACATAAATACTTTTGAAAATACTGCATCTAATACTTATAGTCAGTCCCATCAGTCTAGCCATGCTCAGTCTCTAGGTGTAATAGATCATGTTGTCATTGAAAACAACTCTGATAACTCTAAACCTGAGGTAGTTCCTGATGACACCCAGCAGTTCTTACCTGATAACTCTCCTCAACATCTTTCAGACACTTCCAATAGTCAAAACAATGTCTCTATGTCTGTTGACTCTGGAAATTCCTTGGACCAACATGAGTCTGCTCGATTATCTGTTTCCACGCAGGTCATTAACAACTCTCCACTTGTGTCCATTATATTTGATTTATCTCCCTCCATTCATGACACCGTGCCAAAGTCTGGCCTTGCAACCAATAGTCATCTCATGGTAACTAGTGGTAAAACTGGCAGTCTAAAACCTAGAGCTTTTCTAGCACACACTGAACCTGCCACAGTTAAACAGGCTCTATCACAACCTCACTGGTTTGAGGCTATGCAACAAGAGTGCAATGCCTTAATGTCCAAACACACTTGGACTCTCACCTCTCTTCCTTCTCACAGAAAGGCAATAGGGTGCAAGTGGGTGTTGAAGGTGAAAGAAAATTCGGATGGCTCACTCAACAAATACTAAGTTAGGCAGGTTGCTAAAGGGTTTAATCAGCAATACGACTTTGATTATCATGAAACATTCTCTCCTGTCATCAAACCTGCAACTATCAAGGTTTTATTCGCTCTAGCTCTCACATATCAATGGGATATTCAACAAATTGATGTTAACAATGCTTTTCTGAATGACTCTCTTGAAGAAGAAGTTTACATGAGCCAACCAACAGGTTTTGAAAATACCAATAAATCTCTCGTCTGCAAATTAAATAGAGCTTTATATGGTCTTAAGTAGGCTCCCAGGTCCTGGTATGAGAAGCTGCACAAGACACTTTTTCAGTTTGGGTTTGTTGCAAGTAAGTGTGATCATTCCTTGTTTGTATACAATCACCAATGAATCACTCTGTGTGTTTTGGTATATGTGGATGACATACTTGTCACAAGTTCCTCTTCTCCTTTAATTCACAAAGTTATATCCAAGCTTCATAGTGAATTTTCTTTGAAGAAACTTGGCAGGCCAGAATGCTTCCTTGGTCTTGAAGTCAAATATCAACACAATGGCACTCTTGTTCTCACTCAAACAAAATATATAAGGGACTTGCTTAGTAAAGTCCACATGGAAGAAGAAATGGTGTAGTTGTTCCCATTCTCAGCCATTGCAAACCCAACAGGTTTGGCACGGATAAAATGCAAGATCCTTCAATATACAGGTCAATTGTTGGAGCTCTGCAATATATCACACTGACACGACCAAATATAGCTTACTGTGTGAACAAAGCTTGCCAGTTCGTGGCTAATCCTTTAGATAGTCATTGGAGCATGGTTAAACGCATCCTCAAATATCTCAGTGGAATTGCTACGCATGGTTTGCTTCTGTCACCTACTAATGCTATGCACTGTCAATAAGAGCTTATAGTGATTCAGATTGGGCGAACGATCCGGACGATATAAGATCAACACCAGGCACGTGCATATTTGTTGGACCTAACTTGATCTCGTGGAATTCTAAGAAGCAAACTCTTGTAGCTCGCTCGAGTGTTGAAGCAGAGTACAAGGCATTGGTGCACACTACAACAAAATTACTTTGGCTGCAATCTTTACTCACTGAGTTACAGGTGAGATGCTTCCCTCCAACCCTGCTCTGTGACAATCTTAGTGCTGTTTTACTGAGCCATAACCATGTTCTACACTCTCGCACCAAACACATTGAATTAGACATACATTTTGTCCGCAAAAAAGTTATGGCAAACAAGCTTCGCATTCAACATGTACCAGCTTCTGCACAACTAGCTGACATGCTCACTAAGCCTCTCTCCAGCTTTGCATTCAAAGATCTCAAGAGCAAGTTAAAGGTCATCGCTCGCTGTTCCAGCTTGCAGGTTCACGGCTGAGCCAATGTCTCCACACTGACCTTGAGGGAGAGTATTAGAATATATGTTAATGTTCACATAGTTGGGGTTAAAGTCTTTGATATAGTGGATCTGGGTGTTATTGAGCTGCACACTCTTTCTATTCATAGTAAGCTACCTTATCCAATTGATTAGGTGTGTATATATGTGATCAAAAATAATTGAAAATTGAAATACAGAACTACACTTTGTAACAAAAAATTTTGTTTTCCATCTTCTTCATTGAGAATGCAAAGCTTCTCATAAATCTATCAAATAAATTTCACAAACTTCAACTTATCAAGCAGAAAAAAAATCCAATAAATGCAAATGGAAAAAGAAGTCGGACACCGACATTTGACAAAATAGTGTAACTTCAAAGCCTCCAATCTTTTTGTTTGTTTCTATAGTTAAGCAAACCAAACCATAAACTTCTCACCTTAAACAGTGCTGTTGGAATAAATAGACATTTGTGAAGTAAAAAAATAAGAGTGTCTATAGGCAACGATTGAAAAAAAATTCTCTCTTCACTTTTCAATGGTCCCTTATTAATAAATGAATATAGTCGAAATATAGTACTAATAATTTAAAATTATTTTAAATAAAACATATTTATTTTAACCACAAAATTGGAGAGCTCCATTAATTCATTCCAAAATAAATCAAGCCATGCATCTCAATTATGCTAAGCTTATCTTAATAAGTACTATTAAGCTTTAATAATGGCCCCTCTATGTTAATAATTGTACGAAAACCCTCACTGACTTAATTAGAAACAAATAATATTCAACTGCCCACAAATTATTGTCACGAAATGAATGTGATTTAAATGTTGTCCACACCACTGTTGGAGAATAGAGTGTCACAATTTTGTTTTCTTGGTTAACGATTATAGTTTTGGTGAAGATTCTTTGTTTTTACTAGGACCCATTTTCTAAATGAAAATTCCAACTTGAGGTTCTATCTATTTCGATGCAATAGTATGACCCAAATAATTGTTTAGTTCTATATAACAATTTTGTGAAAGAAAATAAATGACACTTACTATAATCATTAATACACTAATTAAATGTTTTAAAAAATTGTGCTTGTGTGAACATATCGTATTATATTTTTTTTTCTAGCTGGATTTATGGATTGCAAGAAGATTCGTCACAGTATAATGTTGTAGTAGTAGTCCATAATATAGCTGGTTTTAATAATGTTGAAGAAGCTTAGTATAGTAGTTCATAGTGCTGACTTTTAATATAGTGATCACTATTTTTTAAAGAAATGGAAATGAGTCAAACATTTGTGATTCTTTTCGCACTAGGAAGACACAACTTGTATTAGATTTTCCTTAAATTAGATCAAATTCATTTGGTACTGAAAATATGGGCAAACGTTAATTTTGACTTCAATGTTCTTTTGTCTCTATTCATTATTGCGTAGGAAAGTCGGTGATTTGGTGTCAAATTTATAATAAATAAATAAAAATGAAAGCCCTGCATAAGATTCAATAAATTAATGAGCAATATAAGAATATTTTCTGAAAGATAATTACATTTCTAATTCATGTGATTAGTTTTGAATTGTGTGCTTAATGTGTTGCCGATGTAAATTTGCTGAAAATTGAATCTCAAGAAAACATAGGATACGGTAACTGGGGAACATACATAACAAACCATTAATGGAACAATGAAAAAAAAGAACAAGAAGCCAAACATTGCGCAAACACGTTGTTTTGCTTCGATTTTACGATGCAAATATTCATGACAAAGTGGACCCATTATCTTACAGTTTGCATTATCAAATTTTTATCCTAGCAGCCGTAAATATTTGAAAGAGTTTAAATGACATGTCAGCTGTAAAAATATTTTATATTATTATTTACTAGAAATATAACCTTATGTCATATTATATAAATTATTTTAAAATTATAATAGTTTTAAGTTATAATCGTGATTGGTTGACAGAATAAAAAGAATTTATATTGTCAGTGCATTACTAATTTTCTCTATTTAAAATATCACTAAACATTTTAATCTAATCTACACTAACATATAAAGACAATATAGTATTTTTTTCTTTCAAATATACCATTTTAATTTTTATTTTAAATCTTAATTTTCTTTTTAATAACTATTATAGGACGGTTATAACTCTTCATTACATTATTTTATTATATTTAAAATAATTAAAATTAAATAAAAAACACTGTTAAAATTTATTTACTTGTATATTAAAGAAAAACAGACAGACAAACAAGTGACTGCCCGTATGGATGCTCCTATCAATAATTTCTCACTCATTTTTGTTTTAAAACTTTTTTTTCTTATCTATTACGTGTTTATCGCTTGTATTTTATTAAATATTTTAAAATTTGTCGATAAAATTATAATATAAACTCAAAATATCCGTATAATGTGTAAAATATTAATATAATAATCAAGATTATATATAAAATAATAAATAATCAAACAACAAATTTTGCCGTTCTCCTTTTTAAATAATAAAATTAATTCTTTTAAAAAATATATTTATGTTCTTAGGTGACATGTCACTATATGCTATCTCATGCATAAAATTAAGGACGGAAAAACACTAATTTGCTAAAGATCTAGTAGAATCATTAAAAAAGAACTAGTATAATTTAAAATATTTTTCAGAAGTTCCAAAGATGACAATTTTTAAGTTAAGAGTATTAATAATAAAAGTGATACAAATAGAGGTAGAAATATTTTTATAAGGTGTTAGGTTAAATTCTCGCTCTATTTGGTGATAAGAGTTCATTACAAATGAAAAAGCAGACCTAAGTTAGGAAATGCATCAAATTATAATAGTGAGTTTAACATTCCATCTTAACTCACTTTTATTATAATCATAAGTATAATACACTTAGTACATTCCTAACTAACTTTGGACGCTAACGACCCACTTGATAATTTTCCGTAATAACGAGATTGGAAATCTAACTTGTGATTGCTAAATTGGTAATGTTTGGGTATTGACTGACAATACACACACCTCATTTAATAACATTAGTGGTTCTTTACTTGCTAGAGATTTCTTGGATTTAAAGTGGGTTGGTATAATCCAATCTTGAACACCATCAAGCGTATGAGGTTTAAGATGGTAGGCAAATCCAAACTTGTGGGTCCATCTGCATCCGAACTCAAATTTACGGGTAAAAATTTAAGTTGATTGAATTTGTGGTTGGGTTCAAGTGTCATCCGATATTTTAGATGCGGTTTGAGTTCCACATTCAAAATCTAAAACTACACCCACTTAGACATTAAATTATATAAATACCCTTAAATATATACGTGTGTAAAAATTTAAGACCTTAACTTTAATTGTAATATTATCAAACTTGATATAAAGTTGTAATTTAATTCTTTAATTTCTTTGAGAGACCTTGATGAAATTCTTGTGTTTTAAATTTCAATATTGTTGTTGTATTTTTTGTGTTATAGTTATTAGTTTGGGTTTGGGTGAAAAAACTCGAATCTAACGGATGTGGCCGTGAGTGTTATTTTGCCACCCGAATAGTCTTTGGGTTTGGAGTCAAATTCGAATAGTGACTTCGGGTGCCGGTTTGAGTAGTGTGAAATCCGCACCGACCCGACTCATTGTCATCCCTAGGGAGGCCCAATAGTATCAAAGTTCAAGTAAGGGGACGTGACGGTATTATTTTGACCGATGACACAAATTATTTAAATATAATTTATGTTGTTACAGTATTCAACAATTAAAATGTTAATGATGAATACTCTTTTATTCATTTGTATAAATTCTTTTTTAAAAAAAATTTAAATTTTTTTATATTTTTAAAAATTATTGTTTTTCAAAACTTTCTATTAATTCATCTCTAAATTCTCAAACATAGTCTAAGTGTAGTATTAGTGGATATGGGTGTTAAAATTCAAACCGATACAAATAAAAATCGTAAATTTTAGAAAAAATTAAAAACCGCAAAAAACCAGATATTATTAAGTACGTTTGGATGTTATTTAATAAAAAAACTGCACGATTCTAATTAGACTTCAGATTGATTTTTTAAAATCGAATCAAACTGAATCAAATTACAAGTATATATTTATACTTCTTCATTTTTTATTAATATGATATTTGTGTTAATTTATTATTTTATTATACTTTTTTTTAGTACTATTTTAATTTAATTAAATTTATTTATTTATATTATTTTATTTATTTCAACCCTAACAATCATTCTTATTTTATAATGTTAAATTATACTATAGTTATAAATATATTATATTAAATATATTATTTATTAATGTTTTTATAATCTAAATAAAAAATATAATTTATAATTTAAATATTTAAAAATTAATTCAAAATAAATAATATGAAATCAATTTGGATCAGATTGATTTTTTTAATTAATTATTTAAAATTAGATTGAAATATAAATAAATTTATTTTTAAATAAGATAAACTTATATTTTAAAATTAATTTAAATCGAACTGCGAACATCCCTGTTAATGAGATTGTCCTTGATAATCCATATTTCAACTTTCAGTAGAAGCATCTATGCTACTTAAAGAAGTTTTGTTTGAAATATTGACATCACTATTTGTTTGTAGAGCTTATTAGAGTGATGTTAGCCATAATAAATTTCTTATAAAAAAAGGTTGAAATTGACTTTACATACAATCAAATTTTAAGCTAGCAAATAAGACTTTTAAGAACCATAACATTATGAGACATGGAGCTTAAGAAACATATGACAAATTTGTTTGATTTTACCATCACAAATTATTTGTATTATGTCTCATATGTATAGGGAGAGAAGCAAATGTATCGACATATCAACAAATCTAGGGTTTGCTTAGATTTTTTATCATTGATGGGATAGTATGTCACATAATATTATCGATGATTTTACTAGAAATATGTAGGATTTTAATCCTCTGCAGTCATAAACAACACAGCATGCAGTCACAATATTTTTAGTGTATTTTGAAGGATATATTTATCATTATATCTTTTAATTATATCTTCCTCTAAATTACTTCTATTTTAAATCCATATCCAAATATGTATCGGCTGCACGCTACACTATTTTTCCTTCATCTCATTTTAATCCATTGACAATGGGTTTTACAAATTAGATTTTTTAATGAGAAAACTATTCATTGTCTTTGGACAAGGGGACCTTCAAACCAATTTGAATTCTTATCAACATAGAAATTCTTAGACATGTAATTCCACACAAGAGAGAATTTGAAAATGCTAGTTTAAAAGCTTATTGTTTTTATTTTTGAGAATTTAAAATATTTTTTATAGAAGTGGTTGAATAAAAGCAACTAAGAGATAAAAGAAATTAAACAACCTAATAGTAAGAAGATGACACCAAAAGTTATAGAGGTTTAGTCTAAATGAAGTGATATAATTCTCTCCCCAAGACTTGATCTTGAGAGTATCCCATAAAACTTATAAGATTTTAGTAATTTGAACTTATGAACCCCTTTATACAAGGAAAATAAAGGTACATGTTAACTTCCAACCAAACAATGAACATCTGAGAGAAGCAATTAGTCTTCCTTTGAAACACGAAGTTGAAGCGGTTAGTCCCCAAGCTAATTTAAAATTTTCTACAGACTTATCTCAAGTCAAATGCGGAATTTTAAACTGGTTATTGTTACTGTTAGTGTTTTAAGTTGGCATTACTTTTTGGTAAAACTAGGCTATGACAATGTCTTGATAAATGTCATGACATTCAGAGATTGAAGATAAATCCTACTTGACAAGGATGTTTAAAGTACAACTCAGAACTGGAAGATAAAAGTTGCTAGAATTCTCATATATCGATGTCATAATGATGTTATGACATTCAGGTGACATTCGCTCGAACTGCTTTTTTTCCGAGACTTTTCGTGAAGTTTGTTGAGTCATTATGTTTTTTCGTTATTAAAATGTATGCTCACGTGGCTGTTAGGTTAATCTTAGTTAGACCTAAATTGGTTGTTGAAAAGACCAAGTTTTTAGAATTAATTAAGTGAACCCTAGCTATCTTTATGGAAGCGCAAAACTGAAGTTTCGTGGATCGCTTCTATAAAAGGAATAGAACCCTTACACCGCCGAGCCTCCGGAATGTATTGAAGATTTAGCAGTTGTTATTTGTGTAATTCTAGTTACTCTTATGAGTCAAGCAATTATCAATTGATAAGTGCCTTGGACTATGATTTGTTTGTAAGGGTAGTTTATCACTCAAAGCTTTGAAGCGCGAGTGTTTGTTTCTTGATTGAAGCTTTGAAGCAAGATCAAGATAGTTTATTGAAGTGTGTCTTCACAATTCAATTAATCAATAGGTTGATATCACTTGTGATTGAGGGGAGTGAGTAGAACTCGGTCTAAGTAGGACTTAGATTGAAGTTGCATTGGTAGGTTTTAAGTGAAGGAGATAAACCGTTGGTTTATTCTCGAATTAATTCTACTAATAGTGAATTTCCTCCCTGGCTTGGTAGCCCCCAGATGTAGGTGTAGTTAGACACTGAACTGGGTAAACAATTGATTGTGTTCTTTACTGCTGTTTGAATTTAGTTTGTGTATTGTTAACAGAGTGTCAGATACTGTGTCATAACATTCTCTATGACATCAAGTATCTGCTGCCGTGAATTTCAATTGGCATCGAGCACCGCTGTTATTTCTGGGTGAGATCTAGGGATAATAGTTTCTGGCGTAATGGATAAGGAAGGAGGATTTGGAGGTAGACCACCTATTTTGGATGGGTCTAATTATGATTACTGGAAACCTCGTATGGTTGTTTTTTTAAGATCAGTGGATATTAAAGCCTGGAGAGCTGCTGACAAAGGATGGAAACATCCCACCAAGCTTGAGAAAGATGGGACTACTGTCTTGAAACCTAAGAAAGAATGAAGCAAAGAGGAAGAGGAGCTAGCACTGGGGAACTCTAAAGCATTGAATGCCTTATTCAATGGTATTGACAGAAATATCTTCAGACTAGTTCATCAATGTGAGTTGGCCAAGGATGTTTGGGACACTCTCAAAATTACTCATGAGGGGACATCCAAGGTGAAGATGTCAAGACTTCAGATGCTCACTACCAAATTTGAGAATTTAAAGATGAAAGAAGATGAGACTATTCATGAGTTTCACATGAATATCTTGGAAATTGCCAACACCTCAGGAGCACTTGGTGAAAAGATGTCAAGAAAAGTCGGAGAAAGATTCTCAAATCCTTGCCTAAGAGATTTGCAATGAAAGTAAATGCAATAGAGGAGGCTCAGGACATCAGCACCTTGAAGGTTGAAGAACTTATTGGATCCCTTATGACTTTTGAGATGGGAATCAGTGAAACTGATGTGAAAAACAAGAGCATAGCACTTGTATCCAATACTGAAGAGGGATGCAAGGTGGATGATGAAGAGAAGATATCTGAAGCTATAGCTATGCTTGGAAGGCAGTTCAACAGACTCATCAAGAGGGTTGATCCAAAGTCAAGGTCTAATGTCAAGGACACTTCATCTGACATTGGCAGATCTTATGACTCCAGCAGAAGATCCAAGTCAGAGGAAAAAGGAAGTCAAAGCAGAGAAATCCAGTGTCATGGTTGTGAAGGATATGGGCATATTAGGGCTGAATGTCCCACCTTTCTAAAGAAACAAAGGAAAAGGATGACTGTCACTTGGTCTGATGGTGATTCAGGAAGTGAATCTGAGGAAGAAGCAGCCAAACTTGTCACTGCTCTCTCTGGAGTGTGCAATTCTGATATGGACTCTAGTGATGAGGAAGTGACATTTGAAGAGCTTGTTGAGACCTACAAGAAGCTGTGTGTAAGGAGTGGTGAAGTATGTCAGCAAAATGAGAAACAGAAAAAGCTGATTGAGAAATTGGAAGCTGAGAATGTGAAGTGGAGGTCGAGAAAAGGAAAACACACCACTATAAATCACCTCAACAATGATATTATAATGTTGAACTCAAACTTGATCGATGTCTAAATCACAAAATGTTGACATCCGTAATCGATAAGTTGGAAGAAATCCTTCAGCTTGGACAAAATGCAGGAAATAAGCATGGTCTAGGATATATGGCTGAAAAGAAACCTGTTAGTGACATGAAGAAGAAGAGGCATGGGAAACCAATGTCAAAACAGTTGTCACAACATAAAACATGAAATGTGTCTGGCTCAGGGTATGTGGCTGCAAAGAAATTTGCTGATAACAAGGAGAAGAACAAACCTGGCAAGTCAATGGCAAAGAAGATGCCACACCACAAGACAGGAAATAGGTCTGCCTCAGGATACGTGGAGGCTAAGAAATTTGTTGATAATAAAAAGAAGAACAGACCTAATAAACCAATGTCAAAACAGATGTCACAACATTGAGTTCAACATCAAGATCAAAGAAACATGAACAAAAAGTTTCAAAGATGGAGATGTCATTATTGTGGAAGGTTTGGTCACATAAAACCTTTTTGCTTTAGACTACATGGATATCCTAACCAAGGTTCTTATGTGAAGCTTAAGACCAACAGGGTATCATACACTCAACAGAGGAAGAAGAAGATCGAGCTCGTAGCTCACACTTCTCTTAGAGTGTCTGCCAAGGAAGATTGGTACTTTGACAGTGGGTGTTCTAAGCATATGACTGGAGATAGAAATCTTCTTAATGATGTTAAACCTCATTCTACCAGTTTTGTTACTTTTGGAGATGGAGCTAAAGGAGAAATCAAAGGTGTTGAAACTCAAACCGTCCGGAGTTCCAAACCTAAATGGGTGTCATTGGTAAAGGTTTGACCGCCAATCTCATCAGATAAGTCACCTATGTGATATGGGATTCACAACAACTTCACTAAGTCCGAATGTCTTGTAATCAATGATGAACAAGAAGTGATTATGAGAGGAGTCGATCAAAGGACAACTGTGGGAATCGAGAACACCACTGCCTCGTGTGTTCTACAGACAAAGATGAAGAGGAAGTAAAATTGTGGCACCAAGAACTTGGTCATTTACACCTCGAGGAATGAAAAGGATCAGGCCCATAGAGGAGTCAGAAGGATACCAAGATTTCACATTGATAAAGTGAGAATCTGTGGTAAATATAAGGCTGGACAGGAAACCAGAATGTCACACTCAATGTCTAGACATCTGATCACTTCTAAAATACTGAAGCAAGTTACTAGGATCTGGTATGAAAGGCTAACCAAGCTCCCTACAGTCAAAGGATATAGGAGAGGAGCCTTGGATAAAATCCCCCTTGTCAAGAATGAAGGAGAAAAGATCATGGTGACTCACATTTATGTTAATGACATAGTATTTGGAGGAATGTCAGACACAATGGTGAGACATTTTGGCAACCAAATGCAAGCTGAATCTGAGGTGAGTCTCATGGGAGAGTTGATTTATTTTCTTGAACTGCAAGTCTCACAGATGGAAGACTCAACATTCCTTTCACAAAGCAAGTATGCAAGGAATTTTGACAAGAAATTTGGAATGAAGAATGGCTGCCATAATTGGACTCCTCCTCCTACACATTTGAAGTTGTCCAAGAAAACAAGTGGAGAAAGTGTTGATCAAAGCTTGTGTAAAAGCTCTTTTGAAGGATGTTTCTTCTTGAGAAACAATCTTGTTTCTTGGTTCAGCAAGAAGCAAAACTGTGTTCCTCATACATCGCTGAGTCTCGAATACATAGCACCGGTAGAAATTGCTCTCGCTGATCCGATGAAGCAGATACGATCGAGTACAATGTCATACTGGATGTCATGACATTGTACTGTGACATTTTTACTAAAGCTCTTGAGGCTAGTCAGTTTAAGTCCTTAAGGGGAAAATTGGGTATTTTTCAGTATGAGGAGTTGTAGCAATTAACTGTGCCTACAACAAGGGATGAAAGGGACCTTTTACTTTAATTATTTATAAGTGGGTCATTTTATTATTTTTCATCTTATTTTTAAAAGGTCTAAGAATAGGAAGAGACTCCCACATATAATAGTTTCTTCATTTGAAAGTATCACATTTTCTTCATCCAAAAGAAACTTTCAAACCCTCTTCCATTCTCGCTCCCATTTTCTCAAAAGCCATCAGCAAAATATGTCTTCATCATCTTCATCATCTCAAGAATCTGGCTCGTCATCTCCTGCCATGGCGGAAGTTAGGGCAAATGCTAAAGCCATGCATGTTGAAGCTCTGAGGGTTACTCCGCTGCGTGCATTGGCTACTGACCTAGAAAAAGTCAAGAAATTACGCACAAGGAATGCAAGAAGGTCACAAGCATCACCTTCTGGTAAGACTTCTGTACCATCCTCTTCAATTCCCCCAGAAATAGTGAACAGAGAGGGGTCAAGGTCTGTGCATATAGCCATTGCTAGATTAGTAACTAGGATCCTAAACGAAGACCAATCTGTACCAGGGGTTTCAGTACCTCTAAACCATAAGTCTGCTAGCCCTAGTTTAGCAGTTGATCCAGATGTCACTGAGAATGTCACGACATCTAGTGATCATGTTGATTCCCCTGTCAAGAATGATGTTGATCCTTCAGTTAAAGATTCTGAAGTAAGTATTGATGATGTTTGCAATGAAACCCCTGCTGATAAGGAAGATGTGATTTCTGATAGTATTCTTGAAGAATCCCCAACAAAGTGTGCTTCTGATAAAACTCCTGCTGACTATATTTCTGATAGTATCTTAGAAGAAACTCCAGAAAAACCCAGTGGTGATAATCTTGAAAAGTCTCCAATTCAAGATTCTAAACCTCCTGTCATTGATTTGGATGAAGTGTTCTCAGACAATGACCTCATTGCCAGTGTCAATCCAAGCATTGCAAAGAGGATGATGAAAAGGAAGGGAAAACAGGCTGTCTCACAGAGCCCTGCTAAAGAAAAGGGTGTTGAAGATGGGTGTAAGGCTGAGAAGTATCCCAAGGATGGACCCTCTACAAAAAGAGGTAGAGTAAAAACTGTTGGTGGTGGCTCTAGACCAATGAGAACACCAATTGTGAAAAAGAGGAAGGAACCTGAACCCTCAGAGTCAGATCAAGACTCTGATTTTGATGTTGAGGAGAATGTCACAGACATTCATCCAAGAAAGAAGCAAACTCTTGGGAAACTGCCCAAGGTGCCTGAAGTGGCCATTGATAACATTTCATTCCATCATCCTGAAAATGCTGGAAGATGGAAGTATGTTTGCTTAAAGAGGGTGGCTCTGGAAAGAGAGTTGAATAAACGTGCACTTGAGTGCAAGGAAATTGTTGATTTAATTAAGGAGGCTGGTCTGATGAAAACAGTTGTGAGTTTCTCAAACTGTTATGAAGTTTTGGTGAAAGAGTTTATAGTCAATCTGTCAAGTGGCTGTGGGGATGGGAGGTCTGCTGACTACAAGACTGTATATGTGAGGGGGAGGAAAGTCAGGTTTTCTCCAAGTGTGATCAACAGATTCCTGGGTAGATCTGATGATGCTCAGCTAGAGCTGGAGGAAACTGACAACAAGATCTGTCAAACCATCACTGCCAAACAAGTAAGGCAATGGCCTCTGAAGGGAAAACTCTCAGCAAGCAAGTTGAGTGTCAAATTTGCCATCCTGCATAAGATTGGTGCTGCTAAATGGGTCCCAACCAATCACAAATCCACCATCTCTATTGGACTGGGAAGATTCATATATGCAGTAGGCACTCAGGCTAAATTTGACTATGGATCCTATATATTTGAGCAGACCCTCAAGCATGCTGAAAGCTATGCTATCAAAGGACCAATAGCCTTTCCCTCCCTGCTGTGTGGAATTATCACTGACCAATTTCCTGATATTCTAGCTGAAAGAGATGCAGTCTGCAAAAGAGCCCCTGCTCTTGGATTCCACTACAAACTTTTTCAAGGCAGACATGTCCCAGAAATTGTCATGACATCTGGTGAGACATCCAATGTCAAGGCAACTTCTCAAAAGGCAACAGTCTTAGCTGTGCTAAAATCAACCTGCAAAGAGCTTGAAATAAGGAAGCAAAGCGTTGAAGAGCTGATATCTCAACTAGAGCAGGACACAGAGGTTGAGGATGAAGGGATAGCTGGTGATGATGCTGTTGGTGATGCTGAGAATGAGGATGTTCAGATGGCTGGAGCTGAAGGGAGTTCAGAAGATGCTTCCTTTCATAGTGTTTCTTCTGGAGAAGAGAGCACTTGAGATGGAAGCTTGTCCATTGATGTCTTATTGCCTTTCTGTTTGAACCTTATTGTTGTTTTCCCATTTTTGTTTTTGGATAATTGTAATTTTTTGACAGAGATGTAACACTTAACAATGCTGGTACTTAATTATATTTTGAAAGTATGGGGTACTTGTATTGATTACTTTGGCCCCTTTGTGGTAAAAAGGGGGAGAAGTGCTGGGAAATTTGTTTGGGAAACTGTATGGAATTTTTTTGTGGGCAATTGTGGGAAATTGAGAATTTTGTATGGGTAGAATTTATCTTATCTCTAGGTTCTAGTTTCTTTAAGCTTAGGATAGCTTAGAACTAGTTTTTCTTCTGCTGCATAGGTACTCTGATGACTTAACTAGTTTTAGCCAAAAATGTGCCAAAGGGGGAGTTTGTTAGTGTTTTAAGTTGGCATTACTTTTTGGTAAAACTAGGCTATGGCAATGTCTTGATAAATGTCATGACATTTAGAGATTGAAGATAAATCCTACTTGACAAGGATGTTTAAAGTACAGCTCAGAACTGGAAGATAAAAGTTGTGCTAGAATTCTGCAGAAAATATCCTGATGTCATAACAAATGTTATGACATTTAGTGTGACATTCTGTTCTTGCAGAATCTGTTTTTTTCCTGAGACTTTTCAGGAAGTTTGTTGAGCTGCTGTATTATGTTTTTCTGTTATTAAAATGTATGCTCACGTGGCTGTTAGGTTAATCTTAGTTAGACCTAAATTGGTTGTTGAAAAGACCAAGTTTTTAGAATTAATTAAGTGAACCCTAGCTATCTTTATGGAAGCGCAAAACTGAAGTTTCAGGACTGCTTCTATAAAAGGAATAGAACCCTTACACTGCTGCTGAGCCTCTGGAATGTATTGAAGATTTAGCAGGTTGTTATTTGTGTAATTCTAGTTACTCTTATGAGTCAAGCAATTATCAATTGATAAGTGCCTTGGACTATGATTTGTTTGTAAGGGTAGTTTATCACTCAAAGCTTTGAAGCGCGAGTGTTTGTTTCTTGATTGAAGCTTTGAAGCAAGATCAAGATAGTTTATTGAAGTGTGTCTTCACAATTCAATTAATCAATAGGTTGATATCACTGTTGTGATTGAGGGGGAGTGAGTAGGAACTCAGGTCTAAGTAGGACTTAGATTGAAGTTGCATTGGGTAGGTTTTAAGTGAAGGAGATAAACTGGTTGGTTTATTTCTGAATTAATTCTACTAATAGTGAATTTCCTCCCTGGCTTGGTAGCCCCCAGATGTAGGTGTAGTTAGACACTGAACTGGGTAAACAATTGATTGTGTTCTTTACTGCTGTTTGAATTTAGTTTGTGTATTGTTAACAGAGTGTCAGATACTGTGTCATAACATTCTCTATGACATCAAGTATCTGCTGCCAGGAATTTCAGTTACCTTAAAAAATATTTAAGGTACATTTATTACGTCATAAACAAAGGTAGTCCTATGAAATAAAGATTGTAAGAGGATTAAAGCCAAGAATGGAAGACACAAATGTCGAAGTTTGGTCTTGTTGACCAAAAGAAGGGAGGTCGACGCAAATGGAAAACGACATAGTCAAAGTTTGGTCTTGTCGACCAAAAGAAGTCCAAGACTTAGAGAAGTTTGGATTATTTATTTATGCTGATAGATAGTGCCAAAACAAGCGCTGAAACAGGAAGATTTTGAAATTTGAAGATACCAGCAATTGCAAAGTAGTTTGTTCTGATCAAGCGCCAATTATATGGCGAAATCTAGAGAAGCAATTACCTTAGACCAAATACGTGTCAAGTTGATAGTATGTTTTAATACGCAGGCAGTTATATTGTAACTACTATAAATAAGAGGGTCCAATGTAGGATTCAAGGTGTTCATTTTGTACTAAAATCACTTATCAAACTCCATATTTCCAAGCGTGAGCAAGCATAGAGTTCAAAAGTGTTTGATGTACGTGAATCACCACTTTTATTTCAATGCAAATTCTTTACTTTTCAGTTGTTCCTTTTGAACCTTTTGCTTGCATTTTATTTACTTTTGAGCAATCTCTTTACATTATCATTTACGTTATTGAGTCTCATTTTGTTACAATTCTCGAGTTGATAAAAGATTCATTTAACATTTACTTCGTTTAAACAAATTATAGCCTTCTGTCGGTCACAAGTTACCTTCAGTCGCTCGAGTCACATCGTTGTGGAAACTTTTACTTGTTCCCTTATTTGGAGAAAACTGTTTCTCATAGTAAGGATCATTTTGACAAAACAAGTTATTTCGTTCTTTTAGCAGATGTCTTAAGATCAACTAGTCGATCTTGCAAGTAACCCTTAGTTTTTTTTAGACTATGGGAGGACTAGCGGTTGTTTACCATTTTCCACATTAAACAAATTGGCACGCCTAATGGGACTAGTGTTAAGAACCTTTCTTAAGTGTTTACAAGTGTATGAAACTTAGAAGTGGAAAGTTAACCAAAGAGTATAATAAACCACCAACTAGGAGATATACACCAAGGATGAATATTCATGTCACCAAAAACGTAGATGTAATATCATCATAAACATTAACTACTACCGATCCAGTAGTTTCTCAAGTTACACCTTTTCCTCCTCTAATGACTACAACTGAACTAGTGTCGATTGCAGTCTTCGTGCCCATTCCCCAGGCTCCACTGGCGAGTCCAGGGCCTGTGATGACTACGAACATAATACCTAATGTACCTCGTTTTGGTACTGCCGATCTTGTTTATGGAATTCCATATTCTATGATGCCAGGATATCAGTCGATATCAAACACAACAGTGGTATCTATAACACCCCTTTTATATTCCCAAATAAATATAGCAAAAATCAGAGTAAAATAGAATGCATACATACAAAGGGTTTCACGTGTCGTTTTCCACACAATAGAAAATCAACAAAACAATTATTAACATGCACCTGGTCATAATTGTAACACCTATTTAAATCTCATGCCTGAACAATTATGCATATCATAGCGGAATATTTATTTTCTCAGATAATATCAATGATTATATCACATACTATAATCATTTAATCAACATAAGAATGAATCCATAACATCATCAAGTCATATGAATCCAAACATCGGCACAAATGCCACATCACATATTATCTCAACATACAAATCCAAAACAAATGAGAATACATAGCTATATCTCATAGCAAACATGAGTTCAAATAACCTCCGTGTTACATGACCAGAGCAATGACTCACTACCTAGAATAAGGATAAGCTAACTAATCCCTTCAACTAGTCTCGTGCGAAACACCACTATCCTCAGAACCTGCACGATTTCGCATAGAACATCACATACAAAGGAAGGGTGAGAATTCAAATCATTATCAAAATGTATATAATTAGAAGTAATATAGAAACAACATCTAATTAGCAATTCTCCACACTTTATGTGATACTCTATATAACATAAGAATCACAAAAGTAGTAATTCATGTATTGTTATGCATCATATTTCAATCATAATACATTCTCAATTATCACATTTAACATAAATGTCATCAATATAACAATTCAAGAATCACCAACCAATTATCACATATTCTAGTCACATATGCATTCATCAATAATGCATAAGACTCTAATGCGAAATGAAATGTGACTCAAATGCATGTGGACAATTCCATGAACACAAAGTTCAATCACACTCCCAATTCTTTCATCTTAGAATTAGAGCAACACTCCAGATCCGAAAAAGACTAGAGACACCTTATTTGTGAACCCACGGTTTCACCACTTCTATTTCCACTCAAGGATCAAAGGCAACAAAAGCTTCATTCGGCGTTAAGCTTTCAAACCCTATATCATCATTAGGTTTGGGACAAGTCAATAATTCCCACAGAATTATCAAACATTGCCTCTTGATATAATGAATGCATGTACATGTGCAATCTAAAAAATATGCAAATTAAGATTCATCAGCATATCTTAATCATACAAGTATATTCCACATAATTCAATTCATTTGAATTATCTTCACCTCTTGCACAATATGCATATAATCATGGTATCATTACCATCAATGCAACATATAAAGAATTCATCATCATTATGCCTCACAAATAACATATAGCATAAAAGCCAATCAATGTTATTCCCAACAATTTATCAAAACACAATATACATATACTAAAATCAAGTATTATGTATTCCTAATGTTTAGCAATTGAAATTCTGGTTATAGGCAGACTCAGGATGTCGTGACATCTGATCCAACATTATAAAGTAGACAAGTTAGAACAAAAAATTAAAATAACAGTGCAGGAAACAAAAGAACACAAGGAATTGTTAACCCAGTTCGGTTCTAACCAACCTACGTCTGGGGGCTTCCAAGACATGGATGAAGTTCACTATAAGCAGTATTAATTCGGAGCTAAACCTTCACTGTTTACACCTCCTCACTTTATCAAACTACCCAATGATCCTTCTACCTAAGATACCACACTTAGATATGAGATATTCTTCTCACTCCCTCAGTATCATAAACCGTGACACTAAACAAAACTAAAAACAGTTTAAAGATACCACACTTCAAACACAATACAAAAACAGTCAAGTTGTTACACAAACTAACTAAGAATAAAATCAATATGCTTCTAACTTAGGACACAACTTGGAGTTACTTCACAGTTTCCTCCAAGAACATAACACTCTCTTACCTATAGGCTTCAAGGTGTACGCATGGTGACCTTCCCACAATCCGGGAGGTTCACTCTACAGACTCAGCCCTAAAAACTACATTATATTTAATCACGGCTGGTGCCAAACTTAGGTTATAAAGATTCTATTTATAACGTATTACTCAACTGGATTTGAGCCTTCAAAACATAACAAACTAACATAACAATCTTCTACTAAAAATGCTCCATAATATTCTTCAAAACATCTTGCTAAAACTGCTCCAAGATATTCTCCACAAATATCTCCATATTGTTATAACAACAAATAGAGAATCAACAACTCTGCAACAGATTCTCCTATAAAGTCTCCCTAATATATCTCCATAATTTGGGCTCCAAGTAACAACAAGTAAGTTGTTATAATTCTGCAAGAGATTCTCCTTAGAAATATTATGCTTCATAACAGAATCCAATTTGTCAGCTCAAACAAGATGCCATGACATATTCTTCGACATGTTGTTCCAGATGTTGAAACATTTTAACACAACATGTTTCTCTATTAAATAGAACTTCAACCTGCTTTCTCCTTAAAATTTATGAATCCTATTTAACCTAGTGCTGCTAAATTAGTTTTACCAAACATAAAGACAATCCTAAAAATAGAGAATCAACAATCTCCCCCTTTGGCTTATTTTAGCATAATAAAATATACAAGGGTTTAAACAATTTAATCCATCAGCATCAATTTAGAAGTCTTCAGTAGTCACTGTTTATGATATTTCAAACTTTACAAGTGACAATCTTCAGTATTCTTTTATGATGTTGAAACATCATACTAGGACATCTTTCTGGTAGGTCCAATTCCAATGTTCTCTCTCTTTTAAGGATTCCACGGATCACAAAATGTTTCTCTCCCGTAATAGTTTCTCTTTAGAGATAGCATAACATAATCACTTCTCCTTATTTTTAGCCATAATAAGCAAAGGCTTGTTGAAGGAGAAATCACTATAGCACAGGAAGACTGAAATCATAGGCACCATCTTCACAAAGAAGGATAAATATTGAGGCCATGATTCACATGAGAAAGAAGATACTAAATACTCCTCCTCAAACTGAGAACTATGCTACGACACAGATTGACACAAAATCCTCTTTTAGAGCACAAAAGGAAACTCACTAACAGAAACAAACACTTGAACTATCCATTTACAAACATAGAGAACTAGACCTCTATATTGGATAACTCAAAACACAAGACATAATTTGTGTTCATAACTTAAAACAAGACACGAAACAAAAGCTTGTACAAATTGCAAGAACAAATAGACTCATAATAGGACATCCTATTCAACATCTTTGCAAAAACAATTGCAAAGAGTGACCTCAGACTTAACAACATCTGAACACTACCCTTTTTACCTATGTTTGCCAAAAGTTGACAAACATAACCTTCATAGACTCTAAACTTACCCATATCCGAACGAAGGACATGAGAGTAAAACAAACGAAGACACAACAAAAGTGAAGGAAAGAAAAAGAAACAAAAGACACTCTAAATAATTGAGCAACTATGCTGATCAATTCCTCATTCTAGACATTACATTTACTAGTAGTTACTGATACTAGTAAAGTCTTCAAACTAGAATAGTAGATATGCATTGCCAGAGCATACTACTCTAAACAAACTTAGAATCTTCTTATTCTAAACCAAAGACATAACTTCCACTTCTGAATGAGGTGATAGAATATCAAGATCCATAGTCCCAAGTCTCTTTCACGTACTATCATCAACAATGATGTTAAAATATCATTTGGGACACCATCAACTTTATTACAAAACCTATCAGCTTTGTTTCTGAGATTATAATACAACTACTTCTTCAAGACTTTATGTTACTTCAGCACATAGCAGTATACACTCCCCTTCACATAAGCTAATGAACAATCTCGCCCTTAATAGCATCTTGGCATACATATTAGCTTCAGGAAGAATAAATGTTTAAACATCAGATAAGACATTCACTGATGTACACATAATTAGCAGATGCTCCCTTTTAACATCAACATTTCTCCCTCTTAGCTTCCAAAATGAAGCTTACCATAAATTGTTACTCCCCATGAGTTATAAGGACATCATGGATGTTGGTACTCATAATACTTGAAGTCTTATTTATTTGGAGTTTGCCACATTTTCCAAATTAGGAATCCTTAGTTTGCTTGCTACACAAGATTCAGATTGCCACATTCTGTAACTTGTAATAGAAGAAACCTCATAGTTAACCATGTATATAACCAATAATAAGTCTTTAAGAGATAAGTCTAAACCTTATCTGTCTTCTTCAATCTCTAGTGTATTCAATAGTTGTGATGTTACATCTTCATGTAGAACATTCACTTCTATACATCACATACTTCATCTCTTTCTTGATTCAGATTTCCACACAGCTATCACAAATATCCAGCTTCCATCAAAATATTTGACAACACCTGTATGCATCTCCTTAGTTGAATCAGCTCTTCAAATAATCACCAGATGACATTGCCACACATTCTAAACTTGTGAAGATAACTGTGAACTTTAATATTGATTTTTCAGTTCACACTATGCCATGAATTCATCATACAGACACTCAGCTCCCGACAGAGTATATGAATTTTGCATTCAGGATGCACATCTAATAAGTACTTAGTCTCCCATCAAAGTACCTACCAGTTGGTCAGTTAGAATTAACTACTCACACTAGATCATCCCGACTGATTACATCTTCACAGTTATATTTACTTCCTAGCAACAATACAACTTTCAATAACTGAAGACTTTAAGATGATGTTTTGACTTCTAATACAACATCATCCATTATGGTTATGGGGGTTAACATCTATAATACCTTCTTCATAACACTTGAGGGGATCATAGGAAGTACAACAACTGCCAACTTTGTAAGTCTAAGAGTGCCTAAGAGGGGGGGGGGTGAATTAGGTATATAAAAAAATTATTCGGTTTTTATGAGAATATTTGTAGTAATTTTTGTGGTTAAGTGTTTGAAGGTTTTTGACTATATCTTTTCTTTTCTTGGTTATGGTTATGAAAACGATAAATGCGGAAAAGTAAAGAACACGACGATATATCCTGGTTCCCCTCACAATCCGAGAGTACTCCAGTCCCCTTTCCAACACAAAAGAGATTTCACTATAGTTTAGAATAATTGTACAGCCTATGCTTACTATCTAAACCTATAGGGTGACCAAAGGTTCTTAACACCTTTAAGGTCAAAACTAAACACTAATGTGAATGAAGAACAATCCTCTTCAAATCACAACACTTACTTCCGACAATCCTGGATAGTAAGGGAATATTTTCTTTTTGTAATACAATGATTTATTTGAAAGAGATGGAAAGAAATATCAATCTTTGATTGATCTTCTTCTTCAAGAAGGAAAACAATTCTCAAGCAATGATTATATATGTTCACAAATGAATGTATGAAACTTGTAATGATTGAAAATGTATATGGCAAGTTTCACAAAATTATGATTTGTAAGAACACTTGAAAGTTTGTAAGAATATGAAAATTGAATGATGAAAATTGTTAATTGAAGAAGGTAATTTGAATTTGAAAATTCTGCACTATTTATAATGTCACAAATGCCTTTTCATTCATGCCATTTGATATGAAAGGATGCAATGCAATCATGAATGAATACCATTTGAAATATATTCAAAAATCAAAAGAAAATCTGCACTGGTTCGCTGGGAACCGGTTCCGACCCAGGCAGAACCCGGTTCCTAGTGAACGTTATAGCCAGAATTCAAAAATTAACACGCAAGAACCGGTTCCCCTATAGGTACAACCCGGTTCCTGGTACAAAATCCAGGGAGGTGATTTTTGAATAAGTTTGGAACCCGGTTCCCTGTTAGGTAGGAACCGGTTCCTGAAAGTTTATTTTTAAAAAATCTTTTTGAAAAGTATTTCAAACATATTTTTTCTTTTTGTTAAACATATGGGATATGTATATGCTTATGAATGCATATTTGTGAACATCTATATTCAAGTTTAAGAATTATTTATACCTTTTGACATTGTTGTTTCTTTAATAATTCTTCTTCTAATCTTCAAGACTTGTAACAAGGTTTTATGATATTGATATATTTTTTGCACATCCTTTGAATGTTGATATCCATGTTGTCTTCATCAAAACCAAAACTTTAAACATGACTTGAGAAGCTTGCAATTACAAACTTTACATCCAAACAATTTACATATCAAGGAATAATATGAGCCATATCTCAATAAGCTTTTCTTCAGACTTTCATTCTGATTTTGAGATGATGGATGCCTTAGTCTGTACCTACAGAGGAGATTCCCTCAACTAGGTTTTGTGGGACAAATTTACTTATGGCATGACACATAAATATTCAGATTCTTCATAGCAATCTGTCTTCCTTGATTCTTATTGACAATACCCTTCCAGGACAATATTCAGGGCAGTCAATCTTCATGACCATGATTCACTGTGGTTGAGACACAATATTCAGCTCCAAACAAAATATGTTCTATGGTCGTGAATAATTTTCCACATATATGGTTCCTTTGATCAGAAGAATGTACCAGATATAAGCTCATCTTGATATTACATAAAGGGACTGAGGGGTATACCTTAATGAATCTTTTACTTATACTGAGCTTAATGTAACACCCGTTTTATTTAATATTATACTATATTATATTATATTAATATATTTGGCGAAGTTTAGTTCGATTCAGTGAAATATTATTCGGACCGATATTTAATTCCCCGGAATTTTATTTAACAATTAAGCTAATAACATAATTAGATGATATATTTAGTGTATTAAGATTAGAGGAGGGGCATGTGAGCAATTTACCAAAGTTTGGCTAGTAAGGCATGTATGTATAAAAGCAATTCCTCTACCCATTTCCTAACATAACATCAAAACACTAAATATAGAAAGTTGGAGAAAAGTTAGGGTTTTAGAAGAGAGCAAGAAGGAGAGATCAAGAAGAAGAGCAAGACTTGGTTGGAGAATCATCAAGAACACTTAAAGCTTACTAGGTAAGGGGTTTGATTTCCATCTCTTATAGTTGGGGTTTGGTGGATTTTAGTTTGATCTTGGAAAAATAATTGATAGATAGTATAGAGTTGTGTTGGGTGATTATTGTTAGGTTTGATAGAAATAGTTTAAATTTGGGGATAACCTTGATAGTTGATTTCATAAGGGTTGTTGGATGATTGCTAGAGTGGTTTAGAAAGGTTTGATTTAGAGTATGGAAATAGGAAGGAAAACCATGGTAGAAGAATGAGAAAAACCCAAAAAGATAGAGTTTTCACGCAGGAAAATCAACATGGGCCGTGTTGATTTAACACGGCCGTGTTTCCCTTTTTGAATGGAAGTTTTGATTGTGCAGACCAATCAACACGGGCCGTGTTGTCCCACACGGGTGCCCGTGTTGATGCACTGCCTTGGCTAATTTTGCGTGTTTCTGGAAGCTTTTCAACACGGGCCGTGTTGATCCACACGGGTGCCCGTGTTGATGTGTCTGTAGCCTTAAAATTTCCGACTTTTCACACTTCTTTTCGAACCCGATTGTGTTCCGATTATCCGATTTTGATTGTTGATGTTTATAACTTATGCCGGTAAATAAGAATGGCTTTCGCGATGATTAGTGATGTTTTTATTATTTTTCCGTTTTCGGAAATTGGAGGATTAATTGGTAATGTTGTTTGCAATGGTGTAATTGATTATGAATACTTGTTGTTTATGCGATGTGATGACATGTTTATCTGATGTGGATAAATATGGCGAAGTAGACTTTATGTCAATCGTGATGAGCGAAGATGATATGTTGTTGTGTAGTCTTTGTTATTGAGTCGCATACATTTCATAAGCGAAGAAGGCTTTCATGCCAAGCGATGATGGCTTTTATGCCGAGCGAAGTTGGGCTTTATGCCGAGTGTCCCTAATTACGGACAAAGCGATGGGTACCACATGCATAACATAGTCGTGTCTCATGGAGTCCATTATGTTTATTTTGGAGTCGGTTGTGTTCATGTTCGAGTTGTTTATCATTGAGTCCTTAATTGATGAATGATAATTGAATTGCGACGGTACTTGGTGTTTGGTGTTGATGTGAGTATAATGATTATAAGATGGAGTTAATGTGTTGATTTATACACTAAATGTTAATTTAAAGTATGTAAGTTTAAATACATGTTGACATACTTTATTTACCTTATATCATTTATAATTTCAACTATCTATATATTCCATTATTGCTTAGAATCATATGTCTTGGAATTATCTCACCCCTTTACTTGTTTTCGCCGTTGCCTATAAGTGGGTAACGTGCAGGTGATCCCCGAGGATGAGGAGGATTAGCTCGAGTCACTTTATTTTGTGTCGTTCTGCTCTGATCGTAGTAACACTCGGGATTTGGGCGACGTCATTATTTTGATAGGATAGTTTGTATATACTATGTTATTACGTGATAACCTGGTGTATTGATGACAACATGATGTAATATATATTTTGCAAACATATCCGCTGTGCTGTGAATATTCATATGTCTATATGATGATTTATGTATGATTCGGTATATCCGATTTTTGATGTGCATTATAATGCTAATTGTTGGAGTTGTGAAGATGTGATGCCTCAATTTTGTTTAAATGGAATTTTGAAACTCTGATTTTATTATATAATTACGCGGGGTAGAATTGAGGTGTTACATTAGTGGTATCAGAGCAGGTCGGTCTGTCCGGCCAAGTTGTTGAGTCTGTTGTTGTCTAACAATCAAGTATTGTTATTTGTTGATTCTAATCCTTGATTTGTTGTGAGCAGAAGTTGTTATGGCTGGTAGAAATGCTGGTAGGAATGCTGGTGGGAATGCAGGTAGGAACGATGATGCTATTGCTGCTGCTATGCAGGCGATGGCTCAGGCATTCCAAAACCCACCGATTGCTGACGAGGGCGCTGGGACTCGTAGTTTGGCGACCTTCCAGAGGGAGAATCCCCCTACTTTCTACGGGAAGTATGACCCTGAAGGTGCTCTAACTTGGTTGAAGGAGATTGAAAGAATCTTTCGAGTGATGGATTGCACTCCTGCGCAGAAGGTCCATTATGGTACTCATAAGTTGAGTAAGGAGGCTGATGATTGGTGGGTGGACACCCGTCAAAGGCTTGATGTTGCTGGTGAAGAGGTAACATGGGAAGTTTTTAGTAGGGAGTTCTTGAGGAAGTATTACCCGGAAGATGTTCGGGGAAAGAAAGAGATTGAGTTCCTTTCACTAAGGCAAGGGAGCATGTCTATCACTGACTATGCTGCGAAGTTTATTGAGTTGGCTAAGTTCTATCCTCACTTTAATGATGAGGGTGCTGAATTTTCCAAATGCATTAAATTTGAGAATGGCTTGCGTCCTGAGATTAAGAAGGCGATCGGTTATCAGAAAATTCGTGTCTTTGCGGATTTTATTGATAGTTGTAGGATCTTTGAAGAGGATAGTAACGCACATTATAAGGTGTTGTCTGATAAGAGGAGCAAGGGCCAGCAGAGTCGTGGGAAACCTTATGATGTCCCTACTGTGGTAAAGGGAAACAACAAGCATTTCCAAGAAGAAGGACTAGTGGGGGAGATGCTCCTGCTAGTATTGTTTGTTACAAGTGTGGGAAACCTGGCCACAAGAGTAATGTTTGTAGGAGTGATGGGAAAACTAAAGAGAATGAGGTGAGGTGTTTCCGTTGTGGTGAAATAGGCCATGTGATTCGTGATTGCAAGCATAGGGAAGTGGTTTGTTTTAATTGTGGTGAAGGAGGTCACACTAGTCCTCAATGTAAGAAGCCCAAGAAGACGCAAGGAGCGGGGAAAGTGTTTGCTTTGTCGGGTGCTCCGACGGCAAATGAAGATGGACTTGTTCGAGGTACTAGTTTCATTAATAGCATTCCCCTTATTACTATTATTGATACTGGTGCTACTCATTGTTTTATTGCTGCTGATTGTATTAAGAGGTTGGGTCTTACTTTGTCATCTCTAGATAGAGATATGGTGGTGAATGTTCCGGCTAAGGGAACGGTTACTACTTCTTTTATGTGTGCAAATTGCCCTTTATCAATCTTTGGTAGAGACTTCGTGGTGGATCTTATTTGTTTACCGCTTGTTGGGTTGGACGTGGTTTTGGGTATGGATTGGTTGAAAGCTAACTATGTCCATATCAATTGCTATGACAACACGGTGAGGTTTTCTTCCTTAGTGGAAGAGGATCAAACTATGTTGGTGTCGACGAAACAATTGAAGGAGTTCATGAAAGATGAAGCATCGATTTTCTTGTTGATGGCGACTCTTTCTGTGGAGAGTCAACCTGTTATTGCAAACTTTCCGGTGGTGTGCGACTTTCCTGAAGTGTTTCCTGACGAGATTCCTAGTGCACCCCCAGAAAGAGAAGTGAAGTTTTCTATGGATCTTGTCCCTGGTACCAGACCTATCTCTATGGCGCCATACAGGATGTCCGCATCAGAGCTAGCAGAATTGAAGAGTCAATTAGAAGATTTTCTCGAGAAGAAGTTTGTTAGACCAAGTGTGTCACCATGGGGAGCCCCTGTATTATTGGTGAAGAAGAAGGATGGTAGCATGAGGCTTTGTATCGATTATCGTTAGTTGAATAAGGTAACTATCAAGAATAGGTATCCACTTCCTAGGATTGATGATTTGATGGACCGGTTGGTTGGTGCTCGCATGTTTAGTAAGATTGATTTGAGATCGGATTACCATCAAATAAGGGTGAAAGAGGAGGATGTTCAGAAAACTGCTTTCAGGACGAGGTACGGACATTACGAGTATTCGGTGATGCCTTTCGGTGTCACGAATGCACCGGGAGTATTCATGGAGTACATGAACCGTATTTTCCATCCTTACTTGGATAGTTTCGTGGTTGTTTTTATTGATGATATTCTAGTTTATTCCAAATCGGAGGAAGAGCACGTAGAGCATTTGCGCATTGTGTTGGAAGTTTTGAAGGAGAAGAAGCTTTACGCTAAGTTATCAAAGTGCGAATTCTGGTTAGGTGAGGTGAGCTTTTTGGGGCATGTCATTTCTGTGGCGATGGCATTGCGGTTGATCCTTCTAAAGTTGATGCTGTGTTAAGATGGGAAACTCCTAAGTCCGTTACTGAGATTAGAAGTTTCTTGGGTTTGGCTGGTTACTATAGGAGGTTTATTGAAGGTTTTTCTAAGTTGGCACTTCCTTTGACAAAGCTAACTTGTAAGGGAGCTGCTTTTGTGTGGGATGTCAAGTGTGAAGAAAGTTTTGTTGAATTGAAGAAGAGGTTGACAACGGCACCGATCTTGATTTTACCTAATCCTGAAGAATCGTTTGTGGTTTATTGTGATGCTTCTATGATGGGTTTGGGTGGTGTGCTTATGCAAGGTGGCAAGGTAGTTGCTTATGCTTCGAGGCAATTGAAGATTCATGAGAAGAACTATCCTACTCACGATTTGGAACTTGCGGCAGTTGTTTTTGTGCTTAAGATTTGGAGGCATTATCTTTATGGTTCTAGGTTTGAAGTGTTTAGTGACCATAAAAGCTTGAAATATTTGTTCGATCAAAAGGAGCTTAATATGAGACAAAGAAGGTGGCTTGAATTGTTGAAAGATTATGATTTCGGATTGAATTACCATCCTGGTAAAGCAAATGTGGTGGCTGATGCTTTAAGTCAAAAGACCTTGCATATGTCACTTTTGATGGTGAAAGAATTGGAAATGATTGAACAATTTAGAGATATGAGTCTTGTGATAGAAATGACGCCGAAGAGTGTTATCTTGGGGATGTTAAAGATCAATAACGATTTCCTTGATAGCATTAGAGAAGCTCAAAAGTTTGATGTGAAACTTGTGGATTTGTTGGTTAGTATTGGACAAACTGAAAGTGAAGATTTCAAGTTGGATGTTCAGGATGTTTTAAGATTTCGAGGTAGAATTTGTATTCCCGACGATGTTGATTTAAAGAGGATGATTTTGGAAGAAAGTCATAGGAGTAGTTTGAGTATTCATCCCGGAGCGACCAAAATGTATCAAGATTTGAGAAAACTATTTTGGTGGTCGGGTATGAAAAGAGAGGTGGCTCAGTTTGTTTATGCTTGTTTGACTTGTCAGAAGTCCAAAGTCGAGCATCAGAAACCTGCAGGGTTGATGCAACCGTTGGAGATCCCGGAATGGAAATGGGATAGCATTTCTATGGATTTTGTAACGGGGTTGCCGAATACACAAAGAGGACACGATGCGATTTGGGTGATTGTTGATAGGCTTACAAAGTCGACTCACTTTATTCCTATTAACATCACTTATCCCGTATCGAAGTTGGCGGAGATTTATACGCATGTGATTGTTAGATTACATGGTATTCCTTTGTGTATTGTTTCGATAGAGATCCGAGGTTCACTTCTGAATTTTGGAAAAGCTTGCAAGAGGCTTTAGGTTCAAAGTTGAGGTTGAGTTCGTCTTATCATCCTCAAACTGATGGTCAGACAGAAAGGACGATTCAATCGTTGGAAGATTTGTTGCGAGCTTGTATTCTTGAGCATGGTGGTTCATGGGATACATATCTTCCTTTGATTGAGTTTACTTACAATACAGTTTTCATGCTAGTATTGGAATGGCACCGTTTGAGGCGTTGTATGGTCGGAGATGTAGAACTCCTTTGTGTTGGCACGAGTCGGGTGAAAGTGTGGTACTTGGACCCGAATTGGTTAGGGAAACTACGGAGGCGGTGAAGATGATTAGAGAAAAGATGAGAATTTCTCAAAGTCAAAAGAGTTACCATGATAAAAGAAGAAAAGATTTGGAATTTCAAGGAGGTGATCATGTGTTTTGAGAGTCACCCTACAACCGTGTGGGACGAGCATTGAAGTCGAAGCTAACTCCTCGCTTTATTGGTCCTTACCAAATTACTAGTAAGGTGGGAAAAGTGGCTTATCGGGCGCTACCGCCAAATCTTTCAAACTTGCACGATGTTTTTCATGTATCACAACTTCGGAAATATGTCCCGGATCCTTCTCATGTGATTGAGATGGATGACATTCAAGTTCGGGAAAATCTTACGGTGGAAACGATGCCTTTGAGGATTGAGGATCGTGAGATGAAGTCCCTTCGTGGCAAAGAAATTTCATTGGTCAAGGTTGTTTGATTGGAGCACCGTGAAAGTGATATGGGAATTGAGAGTAAGATGCGGGATTCATATCCCGAGCTGTTCGAGTCAGGTAATTTCGAGGACGAAACCTTTTAAGTGGGGGAGAGTTGTAACACCCGTTTTATTTAATATTATACTATATTATATTATATTAATATATTTGGCGAAGTTTAGTTCGGTTCGGTGAAATATTATTCGGACCGATATTTAATTCCCCGGAATTTTATTTAACAATTAAGCTAATAACATAATTAGATGATATATTTAGTGTATTAAGATTAGAGGAGGGGCATGTGAGCAATTTACCAAAGTTTGGCTAGTAAGGCATGTATGTATAAAAGCAATTCCTCTACCCATTTCCTAACATAACATCAAAACACTAAATATAGAAAGTTGGAGAAAAGTTAGGGTTTTAGAAGAGAGCAAGAATGAGAGATCAAGAAGAAGAGCAAGACTTGGTTGGAGAATCATCAAGAACACTTAAAGCTTACTAGGTAAGGGGTTTGATTTCCATCTCTTATAGTTGGGGTTTGGTGGATTTTAGTTTGATCTTGGAAAAACAATTGATAGATAGTATAGAGTTGTGTTGGGTGATTATTGTTAGGTTTGATAGAAATAGTTTAAATTTGGGGATAACCTTGATAGTTGATTTCATAAGGGTTGTTGGATGATTGCTAGAGTGGTTTAGAAAGGTTTGATTTAGAGTATGGAAATAGGAAGGAAAACCATGGTAGAAGAATGAGAAAAACCCAAAAAGATAGAGTTTTCACGCAGGAAAATCAACACGGGCCGTGTTGATTTAACACGGCCGTGTTTCCCTTTTTGAATGGAAGTTTTGATTGTGCAGACCAATCAACACGGGCCATGTTGTCCCACACGGGTGCCCGTGTTGATGCACTGCCTTGGCTAATTTTGCGTGTTTCTGGAAGCTTTTCAACACGGGCCGTGTTGATCCACACGGGTGCCCGTGTTGATGTGTCTGTAGCCTTAAAATTTCCGACTTTTCACACTTCTTTTCGAACCCGATTGTGTTCCGATTATCCGATTTTGATTGTTGATGTTTATAACTTATGCCGGTAAATAAGAATGGCTTTCGCGATGATTAGTGATGTTTTTATTATTTTTCCGTTTTCGGAAATTGGAGGATTAATTGGTAATGATGTTTGCGACGGTGTAATTGATTATGAATACTTGTTGTTTATGCGATGTGATGACATGTTTATCTGATGTGGATAAATATGGCGAAGTAGACTTTATGTCAATCGTGATGAGCGAAGATGATATGTTGTTGTGTAGTCTTTGTTATTGAGTCGCATACATTTCATAAGCGAAGAAGGCTTTCATGCCAAGCGATGATGGCTTTTATGCCGAGCGAAGTTGGGCTTTATGCCGAGTGTCCCTAATTACGGACAAAGCGATGGGTACCACATGCATAACATAGTCGTGTCTCATGGAGTCCATTATGTTTATTTTGGAGTCGGTTGTGTTCATGTTCGAGTTGTTTATCATTGAGTCCTTAATTGATGAATGATAATTGAATTGCGACGGTACTTGGTGTTTGGTGTTGATGTGAGTATAATGATTATAAGATGGAGTTAACGTGTTGATTTATACACTAAATGTTAATTTAAAGTATGTAAGTTTAAATACATGTTGACATACTTTATTTACCTTATATCATTTATAATTTCAACTATCTATATATTCCATTATTGCTTAGAATCATATGTCTTGGAATTATCTCACCCCTTTACTTGTTTTCGCCGTTGCCTATATGTGGGTAACGTGCAGGTGATCCCCGAGGATGAGGAGGATTAGCTCGAGTCACTTTATTTTGTGTCGTTCTGCTCTGATCGTAGTAACACTCGGGATTTGGGCGACGTCATTATTTTGATAGGATAGTTTGTATATACTATCTTATTACGTGATAACCTGGTGTATTGATGACAACATGATGTAATATATATTTTGCAAACATATCCGCTGTGCTGTGAATATTCATATGTCTATATGATGATTTATGTATGATTCGGTATATCCGATTTTTGATGTGCATTATAATGCTAATTGTTGGAGTTGTGAAGATGTGATGCCTCAATTTTGTTTAAATGGAATTTTGAAACTTTGATTTTATTATATAATTACGCGGGGTAGAATTGGGGTGTTACACTTAACTTCTATACTCCCATAAGCTTAGATCAGAAATAAACTGACATCTGGAGTATAAGAGCTTGTTGATCTTGTCATGATCAACTAATACAGATGTCTCCTCTTCTAGATTAGGAGCAGGCTCCAAACATATGTACTCACACTACATTTGTTTAGCTCCCAGAACATCTATTCTTCAACTGGTAGTTGCATACCAATAGTAATGTCTTAACATCCTATAGAACATCGGATCCATCTCCTTGAAACTCATCATCCTTGATAATATCCAAGGTCTTCAACTTGCATATGTATATGAGAATCATTGATCATTTGATACTCATCAACTCTATTACTAAATGCCTTTATGAGTGGACTTGATGAAATCTCAAGTATCTTTGACACTTTTAATAGGTTGTAGGATCTGCTCAATATTCTGTTGAATAAAAATAACCTTAGGATCCTTCTTTCACTTTAGGGGTTGCATCAGAGGCTATGCAGCGGAATATAGCCATACTTCAACAGAATGTATACAATTCTTACTCCATAATTCACTTGTAAGCATAACACATAAGGATTGAAAATAGATCAACCCTACAATACGCTTGCCTCTCCACCAAGCAACAGACTAGACCCAACCAATATCTTGACCAATATAGGAACACATAAGCACAGAAGTTACCTTATTAATATCTTCACTCCCGCATGAAGGTTTTGACAATCCTTTCTATGTGCTGATTATAGGCTGAATAATACAATTCAAAATCCTCACTCTCACATGAAGTCTTTGAATTTAACTTTCTTGTTCTAACATCATTATCTTCTCTCTTCAAGAAGTACAAAAGTTTTGGTCAGGTAGGTCTAGTTTTCTACAAATAGGTCCATCCTCAACTTCAAGGGACAATAAAATATAAATACTCCTTGTTCAAACAATATTCTACCTTGTATACAACCAGAAAGTATCCCCCATGAATCTCATCCAGAAACAGATATGATGCCTACTCTAATACCAATTGAAATTCTAGTTACAGGCAGACACAGGATGTCGTGACACCTTATCCGATATTATAAAACCGACAAGGTAGAACAAACAATTAAAATAATAGTGCAGGAAACAAAAGAACACAAGGAATTATTGACCCAGTTCGGTTCTAACCAACCTACGTCTAGGGGCTTCCAAACCAAGGATGAAGTTCACTATCAGCGGTATTAATTCAGAGCTAAAACTTCCCTATTTACACCTCCTCACTTAATCAAACTACCCAATGACCCTTCTACCTAAGATACCACACTTATATATGAGAATCTCCGCTCACTCCCTCAGCATCACAAACCGTGACACTAAACAAAACTAAAAACAATTTGAAGATACCACACTTCAAACACAATACAAAAACAATCAACTTGTGACACAAACTAACTAAGACTAAAAGCAATATGCTTCTAACTTAGGACACACCTTGGAGTTTCTTCACAGTTTCCTCCAAGAACATAACACCCTCTTACCTATAGGCTTCTGAGGTGTACACATGGTGACCTTCCCACAATCCGGGAGGTTCACTCTACAGACTTAATCCTAAAAACTACATTATATTTAATCACGGCTGGTGCCAAACTTAGGTTATAAAGATTCTATTTATAACCTATTACTCAACTGGATTGGAGCCTTCAAAATATAACAAACTGACATAACAAATTGCTGCTAAGAATGCTCCACAATATTCTCCAAAACAACTTGCTAAAACTGCTCCAAGATATTCTCCACAAATATCTCCATATTCTTATAACAACAAATAGAGAATCAACAACTTTGCAACAGATTCCTATAAAGTCTCCCTAATATATCTCCATAATTTGAGCTCCAAGTAACAATAAGTAAGTTGTTACAATTCTGCTAGAGATTCTCCTTAGGAATATTCTGCTTCATAACAGAATCCAATATGTTAGCTCAAACAAGATGTCATGACATCTTCTTCTACATGTTGTTCAAGATGTTGAAACATTTCAACACAACATGTTTCTCCATTAAATAGAACTTCAACCTGTTTTTTCCTTACAAGTTATAAATCTTATTTAACGTATTATTGCTAAATTAGTTTTAGCAAACATAAAGCCAATCCTAAAAATAGAGAATCAACAACAAATCAACACACCATAATAACATATAACAAAAAATGTCAATACATATTGTTTCCATTCATCATCAATTCATAACACATACCAAATAATACGTAAACCATCATTCCAATTCAACACCAATTTATAATGTACATAACATATATACATTTCATTTTACACAAATCATATAATAATCCAATCATTCAATGCCAACAAATCTAGCTCTATCTTATAGTTTATTTCATTAGCTTTCTAACGGTTCAAACGACGCATCAAACGTACACCCGAAACTCAAGTTACGAATTTTTGAAGTTTTGGGAAATTTTTACTGTACAGACCACGCTGAGCCCGATCTGCATGTTTTACAAAAACTTTTCTAAGAAAGAAGCAACTTCCCACATGAACCTTTGACCCAAAAACACATTTAAACATGCAATTTGCTCTAATTTAAGGTGTTATAACCTATTTCTAACATATAACATCAGATACAAACATCTAAATATAATTTCCAACATCAATTTGGGAATATAATTTCAACCTAAGTGAATCAAAAACCTAGAAATTGAAATACCCAATCATAATTCATGTTACTAATCATTAAAGGGTATCCTAACATGTTTCTAATCATGGTTCATCATTCCTAAGTAGAAAAATACAATTTCTCTTCAAACCCTAACATTCAAAGGTTCTTAGAAATGGAAATCAAACAGCCTATCATGTTACTAATCACTACCTAATCACATACAAGATAATAAATAATAAGGATTCTCCCCCTTACCTCTTGAAGATTAAACTTCTAGATTCCTTCTTCTTCTTCTTCTTCTTTTCCCTCTTTTTCCCTTTTTCTCCTCTTCTCCTCTTCTTTCTCTTCTTATGACAACAAATAACACTAATCCCTCTTCTTACTACTTATTTCACTAATGGACTTAACTTACTTATCCACACCAATTCTAATAATTAGGCTCATTACCAAACAATTACTATTCTTACCCATAAGTTCCAATTATCTAAATATCACATATATTCAAATAATTCAAATATTCACCAAATCACACAATTTAATTAATTACCATATAATATAATAATTCATAAATAACTATTAAAATTTGGGATGTTATAGTATCAGATAACGTTCAGAATATGAATTCTCCTTTACAAGGATCTGCGCCAGGAGGAAATAGAAGTAACCAGAACAGAGGAATGCCTCCCCAGCCAGTATTGTCGTATCTTACTAACACATCAGTAGCGGTGTTAAGACAACAAATGGATGATAGTAACCATGAATTAGTTAACATGTTTACCAATCAAATGGGTATTGTGTTTAACCCTATAGTGCAGGTGTCGGCTGAGACTAATAGACAGATTGCTAAAACGAATAGATATGTGATTGCCTAATTAACACGTTTGTGTAATTTCCTAGGTGCTCCCCCAGAGCCTGTTCGATAGAAACCACCTGCTGTTCGATTAGTTGTCCTTGTTAAAACAAAAATAGGGGCAATAGAGGATGAAATTGTCCATCAGGGACAAGTGGTAATACCCCAACCATAAAGAAATCATGTAGTCGACCAACCAATGGTGTTGGTTAATCGACAACAGGAGGCTGATCAGATCGTTGATCAAATTCGACAGGAGGACTTAGCTGTGGAGAACAACTTAACCACTATTGTCGAAAGGATCATGGCTAGAAATGGTATGAATACCACACTTCAGAGGCCAACATATTCCTCCCCTTTTTCTGAGTTTATCTTGCATGCTGAATTACCTAGAGAATGGGAAATTCCTAAATACACAAAGTTTAGGGGTGAATCTGGTGAGTCGATAGTAGAACATATTGCTAGATATTTAACTGAGTTATGGGATATGGCAAATAATAAAAGCCTAAGGGTAAAAAATTTTCCTTCATCCCTCACTAGGGCAGCCTTCACATGGTTTACTACCTTGCCCCTAAATTCAATTGATTCATGGACCAAATTGGAAAAACTTTTTCATGAACAATTTTATGAGGGACATTCGAAAATCGGTTTGGTAGAATTATCAAACATCAAAAGAAGGTTTGCTGAAAGTATTGATGATTATTTAAATAGGTTTCAATCGTTGAAAGCAAGATGCTTTACTCAAGTACCTGAACACGAACTTGTTCAAATGGATGCTGGAGGTTTAGATTATTCCATTAGGAAGAAAATAGATCCGACCTTAATGAAAAGTATGTTGCATCTAGCTGATAGAGTTCGACATCTTGAACGTCTAAGATTAGAAAAGTCAGACACACCAAGGCTAAAAAAGAAAAAGTGGCCTTTGTAAATTTTGATGACACATATCCTATTTATGAGGATGACTACATCTCACCAACAAAGGTAGAGGTAGACGTGGCTAAAATGAAGTCAGGGCCTTCATATGAATGTAAATTATTATTTCGCTAAAGGAAAAAATACTGTCGAAAACAATCCAAAATTTCTAGCGAAAAATTATACTTTTGATGTCACTAAATGTGAAGAAATTTTTGATTTACTGGTTAAAGATGGTCAAAATCTAGTTCCTCCAGGTGCTAAGTTACCACCATTAGAACTACAACATAAAAGAGGTTTTTGTAAATTTCATAATTATCTTAGTCACATAACCTCTCAATGTTTTATTTTTAGGTGTCTTATGCAGATATCGTTGCAAGAGGGAAGGCTGAAGTTTGCTGAAAGAAAAATGATAATCGATGGTGTAACACGGTGGGAGAACTGACTTGTTTGTTTTTGTTTTGATTGCAAATGTTGCGGATAACAAGATTCGCCACCAACTTTTCTTTTATCCAATAAAGGGAAGGTGAAAAAAACAGGAAAAGACCTTCGTTAGATTCTGAGTACGGGAGGCAGTTATAAAAAGGGGAGGTATTAGCACTCTTTCCATCCATAGTTATCTATGGGCTCTTAGTTGCTTAGCTCACTTTTAAAATTTAATTTCTACGTTTGTGTAGTTTGAAAATGTATTTGAAAAGGCATTTTGCTTTTACTTCGTAATGATTCTCGTTGGAATGTATATGAAGTGTTTGGAAATGTTGGTTTGAAAGATGTTTAACTCTGCAATGATTCACGCTGCAATGTATACAAAGTGTTTGAAAAGTTTTTGAAAAGTGTGAGGTGTGAAAAAGTGTTTTGATTGGAGCAAGCAACAGAGTCTTATTACCTACTCAGAATGGTCGTTTCCATGTTATTCTTCCTTCTCCTTTAGAATAAGGCTATCCATACCATTAGTTGGCAGGTAACTTTATTCATTTGGATGTGAAGGGACAATCGAAGGGTCATCGCATGGTCATAGAAGGAAACATGTAAGGATACCTTTAGCAATTCGTAGGGACGATCATCACTTTTTGTAGGCAACAATTGAGGGTTGAGATCATGTATTCATAGGCAACATCGAGGGTCACTGAGGGACTATGATCTTTGTATCGAATGGACTATAATGATATTCGTAAGCGTCTTTGCTAATGGTATCCCTACGTTTGAGGGACATGACCATGTTATTCATAAAGGTAACAAGAGAGGATACCCTAAGGGGTGTGCAAGTGTGAAGAGTGTGTTGTATTTAGATATTTATCTTGAGATTATAGGTTGATCTAAGGTTGATTTTAGTCTTTAGCATATACACCCTAATTAACTAGCAGTTAAATATGTGCAGAAAGTAAAGTGTGGAATGTAAAATGCAGAAATGTAAATCCTATGCTATTACATGGCTTTGGAGCAGATACATAATAGGAGTGCGGTAAGTAAAGGCAGAAATGTAAATCTACGCTATTACAGAATAAAAACTGTGCGACCTATACATATTTTCTAGAATTGCAAATGCATAATAGAAAATAAAATAATCAGGATAATAGGAAATATGTTAGTGAAAATGTTTTGGAAATTAGTAAAAAAAAAGTTTTAGGTTAGTAACCCTAATTACTAGAAAAGAAATTATTTTTTTGTGATTTTTGAAAAGGTTTTAATTATTTTTGAAAAGAAAATTAAGTTAAATTAAGGAAAATAGAAAAAATAAGGAACTAAGAAAAGTTAGAAAAATGAGAAAAAGGGTCAGCAGGGATCGAGCCCTAGAAGTTGCGCTTGCATGCTTCTATCAGAAGTTACTTCTGTCAGAAGTTGCGCTTGCATGCTTCTAACAAAAGATACTTCCATTAGAAGTTACTTCTATCAGAAGTTGTACTTGTATGCTTCTGGCAAAGGTTGTGTTCCAAAAGTTCTTTCCCATAACTTCTAAGTTCATCTTCTTCTAAATACACCTAAGTCTGAACATCAGCTGAAAAACAATAAACAGGTCAGAGTATCAAGTTTATCAGAGGATCATATTATCAGAGTATCATATTATCAGAGGATCATATTATTAGAGGATTATATTATCAGAGGATCATATTAAAACACGCATGAACCCCAGGGGGTTTGAATGGACCAATCAGAAGGCAAAGTTTTTCCATGCGAGAGTCAGAGCTTCATGATGCATGCAATTCAGGATATTTTGGTCATGGATTTTGATCCATACTTACCCTATGTTACCTCGGGAGCACGATGGAGTGCTTGAAATTGCTTGAGGATGGCTGGAACTAGGGTTTCGATTGTGAAAATTTCTCTTGAGAATTTGAACAAGAACCCTAGTTTTTTTTGCTGCCAAACTCGTCCTCCTTGATGTCTGAATGTGCTATGTATATATAGGGCCAGAGGTTAGGTCAAGACTTGAATGAAAAATATATCAACTTGAATGCAAAATATTTGATTGAAATATTTTATCAAATTCTTCCATATTTGGCTCAATCTTGTATTAATGCATGGTGCACGAAATTTCCAGCTAGCATGGGTTATCTTGGACCTCAAGACAAGTAGAAATCAAGCCCAACTCATCTTGACTCTTACCTTTGCATTTTATTTAATTAAAATTGAATTTAAATAATTAAATTTAAAAATAAATCAAATAAATACAAGATGGGTGTGCACTTGAGTTTTTAGGCCATGGATAATGTCAAGATTAAGTTTGGATCATGAAAACTTAGGCCTATTTGAAAAATATTTGCATTTGTTAAGTATTTCTCTTCATGCACCTCCTTACAAATGTCAAACTTGCACAACTTGTATCTTGCTCAATTTTCAACATTTTTAAGTGTTCTTGGACTTTTTAGAAAGCTCAAGATGTCCTATAAACACTACTTTTGGTTTAATATTCATTGAAGTTTCCATGTTCATGTACACATCTTTGCAAAAAGATGACTTTTTGTTGACTTTTAGAAGGACCTCTAATGTTTTGATCCATAACTTTCAAATGAAGCATTTTTGGCCAAAGCTTGTGAGACATGAAGTTGTAGAGAATTGAATTCCCTTCAAAAAGAGCTTTATTGGAAAACTTTCTAATAAATTATGTGAAAGTTATGCCTGGTCAAAGTTCTGTTGACTTTTGGTTTAAAAACCCTAACTTGGAAACTTTGACTTTTGATCAAATCTTGCGTTTTCTTGATGAGTCATGGTCAAACCTTGATCATATGATGAAAATGACTTCAAAATATTGATGTTGACAAAAAATTATGAAGTTTGACTGTCTGTTGACTACAATTGACTTTTTGTCTAATACAACTAATTTTCAACCATCTGAGCACTTGATTGAGAAAACTTGAGCTATGAGGCTTGAAACTTGACATGTTGATCCCTTGAGACATGTGAGGAGGTATGATGGCCACTTGAGGTATTATATCTTGATTTTGTCTTGAGAGAAGCAAAACCCTAGTTGTGGGTTGATTGCTTAGAAGAGGGTTCATCTGGTTAACCCCTTGAAAGATTCTTGAGTATGGAGATGTGGATTATCTTGAGAAATAGGAGGGAAAATTCTGGGATATAACAGATGGTGACCCTCTTCGACAAGAAGAGGCACTATTTGTCAACCTAATCAACATACATATGGTGGAAATAATTGAATTTGGCGATGCTGATATGGTCGAAGGTATTGGTGAGAGCCCTGATGTTGTTTTAGCAGATGTTTACCCAAAGCCTGAGGAAGATTTGTTGGACTTCTTATATCGCTGCAAAAACAAGGGTTCACGGGCTTGCTTGTGTCCCAGATATTGTGCTCTCACTAGCAAGATAGTTGTTGAGAACTTTCAAAAGTTACAGTTAGAGAAGGCCAAAGGTAAGTTCTATAATCAGAGGTTCCACACACAAAGGGAGGAAAGCTATGGGATATTCCCAGACAAGACCAAGGAGTTACATACCATCGGAAAATTCCCCTAGAGGTACCTGGATTAAGCCTTAAGGGAAAATGGAGACACCAAATGGAGGTACCACTACTAGAGCTAAAGGAAAGTCGGTTGTCAGTTACCGATATGAATTCAAGTTTGAGAGAAAGAGTCACATTTATGAGAATTACATGGGCAAGAATCCCATGACTAGGACTCAATGGAGGCGTTTACAGCGTCGAAAACAGGCTGAAAGGCAAGATGCTATTGAGCAAATTGTTGTAAACAAAGCAAGTTATAAGAAAAAATACACACTAAACATTGATACTGCTGCAAAGGAACGGATAAGAGAGTCCATTAACTGACCAAATGTCAATAGTATAAACATTACTGTTGTGACCTGCTTGCCCACATTTGAAACAAACAATACCAGTAGGAGCACCTCCCCAACTAGTTCTCTGACCCGGAGTAACTCTCTGTTTACCCTTACCAGTTGGAGCATCATACGGTTTGCCACGGTTCTGTTGATTCTTGCCTTTCCTGTCACTAACAATCTTGTAGTGAGCATTGTTATCTTCTTCAAAAATTCGACAGTTATCCACCAAATCAGAGAAAACACGGATCTTCTGATACCCAATCGCCTTTTTGATCTCAGAGCGTAACCTGTTCTCAAACTTGATGCACTTCGAGAATTCAGCAGTTTCCGCGCATAATGCTGATAGAACTTGGCCAACTCCACAAACTATGCAGCATACTCAGTAACAAACATATTACCCTGCTTCAGTTCAAGGAATTCAATTTCCTTCTTACCCTGAACATCTTTAGGATAATACTTCCTCAGAAATTCCCTACGGAACACAACCCAAGTGTCCTCTTCACCAGCAGTTTCCAACCTTTGATACGTTTCTAACCACCAGTCATCAGCATCACCTGCTAAAATATGAGTTCCATGTTGGACCTTATGCACTATAGTACAATTCATCACGCAAAAGATCCTCTCAATTTTCTTCAACCACTCTAAAGCCCCACCAGGATCATGCTTGCCCTTGAACACCGACGGATTCTCTCTCTGGAAAGTTGCCAAACTTCGGGATCCAGCATCCCCTCCAACATTCGGTTGATTCTCCATAGCATGAGCCATTGCTTCTAAAGCAGCAGAAATCGCATCATCGTTCCTTCCATCCATTTCAACTAAGCACTACAACATAAACAACAGTCAGATAAAAGTAATTAACAATACTTGATTGTTAACGACACAACAGCCTGGCCGGACGGACCGACCTGCTCTGATACCATTGATGTAACACCCCAAATCTACCCAACGTTTATATAAATCAGAGTGCCAAAATTTCAACTTAAACTTGAGGCATTACACTTTCACCACTTGAAAACAACGGTAAAACAACTTAAGTATAACAGATACATAACACATAATAGGTAAAAAGACCTTAAAGCATATTTAGTCTCCAACAATTCAACTTTAATAAATTAACTACAGCGGATTCTCAACAGAAATACTTGCAAAATAAGCATAACATATTTTAAACAACTAAACATCACCAACACTTCTCACAACAACAACTTTTAGTTCAACTGATGCAATTAACATAATAATAAAAAACAAGCGTTCATTCTGAAGGCTTGAAAAAACACTTAGAAGGGGGGTTGAATAAGTGTATCTTACTTTTGGACTCTTTAACCCAAAATAACAATTCTAAAAACTCAAGGATTTTTATCTTGGTTCGTTTGAAACTCAAACTACTCTAGTCCACCCGCCAAGGTGATTTCGCCTCTCTCAACGAGGACTTAATCCACTATAATCAACGATTACAGAGTGCATTGCCCAACTAGTGTGACTAACTTCCTCTAAGACTCACTAGTCCTAGCCCTCTCAAGAACACTGACCCAACTGGTCTTTCTCAAGGAACAAACCGCACAACCACCGTTGTGACTAACACCTCTAAGACTCAACTAGTCCTAGCCCTCTCAAGAATTCTGACTCAACCGGTCTTCTCAAGGAACAAACCGCAAAACCACCGTTGTGACTAACACCTCTAAGAATCAACTAGTCCTAGACCTCTCAAGAATTCTGACCCAAAATGGTCTTCTCAAGGAACAACTATCAGAATGTTAAATTCTGACTCACTGTGTACAAAAGTGCTTCTAGAAAAGCTATTCTTCACTAAGTGAAGTTTACACAAAATTTAAGCTCAATACAGTAAACTAATTTACAAAAGATGTTTCTTTCTACTTGCTGCAAGTTTACTTTGGAATGACCTTCTGTGAGTTGCTAGAAGATGTTGTTCGTACAGAAGAGTGATTCTCTTTGAATTGGATATTGTATAATTGTTCTTGTTTCTTACAGTGTTTCTTGTACGTTGATGTACCTTTTTGTACTGTATGTGTTGTATATTATTAATTGTTGAATTCTTCTTTGAATTTGAATCCTTAAATAATGCTTCCAGAATCTGTCCGTTGGAGGTGGCGTGTCTTGAAGAATGAAAATGTAATAATGACTTTACTATAGCCTTCACGTGATTTTACTTGGCTTCTATCTTCACGTGATTTGCTTAGCCTTTGACGTAAATAGCTTGCTAAATATTTCTTGGAAGTTGAACCACTCAAGTATTTCTTCTCTTCGCTCAGTGGGTCAATGTTACTGTTTGAAGATTTTGTCTTTTAGAGGATAACATTCATATTCAAAAGATATTCTAAATATTTGCTCATCAGAACTTCTGTTGGTGCTTCCATCAAAAGTTTACTTTGCTTGCTTCTGCCAGAGTTTACTTCTATCAGAAGTTGTGTTGTTCTTGCTTCTATCAGAAGTTGCGCTGTGCTTGCTTCTATCAGAAGCCACGCTGTTCTTGCTTCTATCAGAAGCCGCGTTGTGCTTGCTTCTGCGTTGTGCTTGCTTCTGTGTTGTGCTTGCTTCTGTGTTTTGCTTGCTTCTACACTATGCTTGCTTCTGTGCTGTGCTTGCTTCTGCGCTGTGCTTGCTTCTACATTGTGCTTGCTTCTGTGATGTGCTTGCTTCTTTGTTGTGCTTGCTTGACCAAAAGTTCTATTCTCATCAGAACTTCTAATACTTCATCTTCTGTAAGCCTTGTTATACATCTTCTATTCAGAACATATTATTGGTGCTTTTCATCAGAGGTTGCACTTTTCTAGCTTCCATCAGAAGTTGTATTTTAATCTTTACTTTAGAAGCTTTCTTTGTAGCGTATCTTCCAGAATTTCTCGCTCAGAACTGCTAAGCGTGTTTCTGTCAGCAACGTGTTTTATCTTATTCAAACTTCCACAACGTGCTTCTCTCAGCAGTTCTTTTTAGCGTGTTTTGTCCAGAAGTTCTTTTCTCATTAGGACTTCTAACTTCAACTTCTGGTCAGCATGATATTTTCCAGTTTTGCACTAGAGTCAGAACACCTTATGAAATAAAACATGTATACATCAGAGTATCATATTCAATCATACAAAATTTATTTTGCTTGTTATCATCAAAACTTTTAATATATTATTAGAAATAAATTTTGTTCTAACAAATATCATATTCATTCATACAAAATTTATTTCATTCATACAAAATTTATTTTGCTTCTTATCATCAAAACATTGATATATTATTATAAACAAACTTTGTTCTAACACATTCCCCCCGAGTGCTACATATCAGAGCGACGACGCCAAAAGCTACTAAACTCTTTACTCCTCGTTACCTGCACGTTACCAATATAAAGGCAACGACGAACAAATAGAAAGGGTGAGATATCAAAAAACATAAGCAAAAGTATGATAATCAATATATTAGATATAGAATCATATAATATTCACCGCTTCAACAACTAGAATATAACAATCACAAAACCACATAGTAAACAACAACAACTTCATAATTGATAACGCGAAATCATATCGTTTATATTACATGAAATTTACCCGTTTTGCATTATTTTGACCCGATTAACTCCCGAATATTTCGAGATTGTCATTACTTTTTGCAGGTATTCACAACTTAGCTCAAAACAAGAGGAAACAAGAAACAATGTAAGAAACCACCAAAAGAATGTAAGAAAAGATTAAAATGTCAAAGATTACAATTTTAGCGTGACGGGTCACACATCCACAACGACCGTGAATATTATCTCAAGCGTGTTACGACCGCCACGTATCCACCACGACCGTAACACGGAGAAACCACAAGTCCGCCGCCACACATTCACCACGAACGTAACGCGCATTATATCAAATATGCGAACGTGGCCTAAGCATTACGTATGAGTTATGAAACTCCTTATTTCTCCAAGTCAAGACCCACGCCCACCACTTCCTCCTCAACTACCCACGCTCCTATATCTTTGGAGAATTGAAGGCAAGCTACGGGAGGAATTTTAGGAACCAACCAGATTCATGTTTCTATAAATACCTCGCCTCAAACATCAAACGACAGAGCAATTTTAGAGTTTAATTTTATGAAGCTCACGAAATCAAACCATTATTCCATTAGTTATTATTTTTTCGATTCAACATTTCACGTTCTTTCATTTTTTCTCAAATAATAATTTCCAACATTAGGAAATTATTATTATAGTTTAGGATTTATTATTCAAGCCTCGTAACTTTTACGCTTCAATTTCCGAATCCGATTTTCCGACCGTGGAAGAAGGATATAGGATAACGCTTTATTTTCGTGTTCTTTATTTTTGCAATTTGTTACAATTATTCTTTAATTGATTAATGCAATTTAAATTATTATTATTTATAATGTCCAATTTATATTTGATTGTTTTTACTTCTCGTATGTTAGTTTTAATTTCCATGGCTAGCTAAACCTTTAGTGTCGGTATGGGATAGTAAGAGACATTAGGCATCCGATCAACAACTTAGGCTAAAACTTTAATCAACTTAACTCGTTATAACTTTTATGCTTAAAACAAAACCTTCATATTAAAGTAAGAAGATAAATAGGTTAGATCGAGACCACGAAAGTGTGAGGTTTTTAACCGATAGCTAAAGTTAGGCATTTGATTTAAATACAATGAAAGCGCTTTTAAACCAAATTAGAATTAATTAAGTTTCCAAAAGTACTTCTAAACACTTATAGGCTAGCGTAAAGGTGTATAGGGCTTTAGACGATAATCCAAGATAAGACCATGAAAGTGTGAGTTAAGGGTTTTAAACCGATTAATTCTACGATAAACTAAGTTGACCATCCTTATATGCCTAGGTCCGATTAGATCCTTTAAGTCGACTCTATTGCATACCGACCCTTTCATTTTATAATTACATTAAAACCAATTAATTTACCCTCCTTAACCTTCCTAAAACCAAACGTGACAATTTCCGCTTTAGCTAAACAAACATTACTTTCCAACACTAGAGTGATTACAAAGTCTCGTGGATCGATAATCTTTTATTACTACCGCGATAGGTGTGCGCTTGCGCTAAGATTCCGTTAGACACATTAGGTTTATCGCACATCAAGTTTTTGGCGCTGTCGGGACTTTGATCTAGTCACTAGTGCACTCTTAAAGTAGCAATCGCCTAGGCTAAGGCAACTTTTTATTTTCCTTTGTGTATGCCAAATACGCCTCAAGGCGGTACTTTGCATATACCCATTTACTTATATCGAGCGTTATCTTCGATTAAGAAGACGAATTCAAGAGTACTGCACTCAACAATCTTCCGCCGCCTGCTCTTCCGGATCTCGACGAGTTACGAAGAATGGCCGATCCACCCCCGCCTCGCCCTCTTAAGGATTACGCAGCCTTCTCAAGCGGAGCCTCATAACAAGACAGCAGCCTCGCTATTGCTCGAAACGATTTCGAGCTGAAACCTTCGCTTCTTTCCGCTGCTCACAGAACCGCTCTCGAGCTCCTACCGACGACCCTAATCTACATCTATCCGTGTTTGGCAAGACGCAGACATCGAAAAGCGAACGGAGTAAACCCCGAGGCGATACGATTGCGCCTATTTCCTTTTTCTTTAAGAGACAGAGCTCGTGCTTGGCTTCAATCTCTTCCCGCCAACTCAATCACCACTCGAGTTGAAGAAAGTCTTTTTAGCTAGATATTTTCCTCCAAGCAAAACTGCTATGCTCAGAGCTAACATCAATGGTTTTAAACAGAGAGACAACGAATCTTTATTTGAATCATGGGAACGATACAAGGATATGCTAAGACTCTGCCCTCATCATGGTTTAGAAGAATGGTTGATTATTCACACGTTCTATAATGGTCTCTTGTACAACACAAGATTAACCATAGACGCTGCAGCTGGTGGCGCACTGATGGATAAACCATATGCCGAAGCGAACCAACTTATCGAAAGTATGGCTCAGAACCACTACCAATGGGGAAGCGAGAGAGTTAATGTAGAGAAATCTCACCCAAAGGATATCAAAGCCGAAGTGAACAACCGATCAAGTTAATGCCGAGTGGAAGCTCTACCCAAAAATTAGAGAATCTTTCCGCCACTCGCAGCTACCGTGAGTGCAGTGATTCCAACTTGCGATTTATGTGGTATTCAATCACATCTTGCTCCGTAATGTCCTCTTTGACCGAGTACCAAATAACAAGCTAACTACGCAAGGAAATCCCTACAAGAATACGATAACCAAAGTTGGAAGAATCATCCCAATTTCTCGCATAAAAGCAATAATGCGTTGTATGCTCCAGACAAGCTCGCTACACCACCGGTTATCCAAAAGCTATCCCGAATCATCCTAATAACGGACCTAATACTTCCAACATTCCTAGGAAATCAAACCTCGAAATTATGATAGAGAACTTCATTGCTTCTCAATCCTGCACTAATAAGGATGTTTTAAATCGTAACTTACATACTAACGAGCAAATTAAGCAATTATCTAGCAAGGTCGATGCTTTAGCTACCCATAACAAGATGCTTGAAACTCGATTTCACAGTAGCTCAACAAATAGCACCACCGCCGCTCCACCGAATATTTCCGTCAACCACAACCTAACCCGAAAGGACACGCTAATGCCGTGATACTTAGGAGTGGAAAAGAACTTGACGAACCTCGTTGATCCAAGACTAGAAAACCCAACTATGTATCGAAGCAAGACAAGCCGAGTGAAAACGAGAGCGACCCGAAGAAAAGGAAAACGAAACTCAAGAGGTCAGAGAAAAGAGAAACCTTATGTGCCTCCACCGCCCTATAAACCACAAGTTCAGATCCCCGAGATTAACAAATTCTAAATCGATGAGCCAATTTAAGAGATTCGTGGAACTTCAAACAACTAAATATCACAATACCATTCTCGTAAGCCATTACTCGATGCCATCGACGCTAAATTTCTTAAGGAAATCCTATCTAATAAGAAAAGTTAGAAGATAACGAATAGCATCTATCACGAATGTAGTGCTATCATTCGTAATAACATGCCTCCTAAGCTAAAAGACCCTGTAGTTTCTCTATACCGTAATATTGGAAAATTTGTCATAGACAAAGCTCTATGCGACTTAGGAGCAAGTATCAGTGTTATGCCCTTATCTATTTGCAAAAAGCTGGAAATGGGAGAACTTACACCTACAAAAATGTCTGTTCAATTAGCTGACCGATCAGTTAAATATCCTCAGAGGTATACCGAAAATATTCCGCTTAGTATAGGTCAATTCTATATCCCGACCGATTTCATAATTATGGACATTACCAAGATTCGCCATTCCCTATCATATTAGGAAGACCATTCCTAGCCACAGCTGGAGCTATAATTGATGTAAAGAAGGGCAGATTAACATTCGAAGTCGGAGAGGAAAAAGTGGAATTCATCCTCACTCAATTTCTACAAGCACCCGCCATGAATGACACATGTTATTTACTTGATATTATAGATGAGTGCGTGAGAGAGATAGAAGCAAAACAAACCACATATTCCGAAACAATGAAAATTGAAACCCCTCTGATATTCGAAGACGATAATTGGCGAGAACCATACAAAGATGATAGTCTAAGCGAAAGTCTAGCACTTACGCCTAATCATATGCCATGTCCCAAGAAACCAAAACTAGAATTGAAAGTTTTACCTAAAAATTTACGATACGAATTCCTTGATACTGAACAAACTCGACCTGTGATAGTGAATTCCAGTTTAGGACCGCTTGAAACTGAAAAACTTTTAGACGTTCTAAGGAAATATCCTATCGCATTAGGTTACAACATATCGACTTAAAAGGAATTTGTCCTTCAATTTGTATGCATCGATTCTATTAGAAGAGGATTGCAAAACCTCTCGAGAACCTCAAAGAAGAATCAACCCGATCCTCAAGATCGTAGTCGAGATGAAATCAAAAGCTAATGGAAGTCGGAATTATATACCCGATCTCCGACAAGAATGGGTTAGCCCAAAGGCATGTCGTACCTAAGAAAGGAGGTGTTATCGTGAAAACGACAAGGCTAATCGATAACACAAAGAGTAGTTAGTGGACATAGAGTGTGCATTGATTATAGAAAATCGAACAAAGCTACCGAAAGACCATTTTCCTTTACCCTTTATTGATCAAATGTTAGAACGATTAGCCAAACACACTTACTGTTATTTAGACGGTTATTCCGGATTTTTCCAAATTCCTATTCACCCCGATGATCAAGAGAAGACTACATTCACGTGTCCCTATGGAACGCTCGCATGCACGAATGCCGCTTGGGTTATGTAATGCCCCGCAACTTTCCAACGATGTATGATGGCCATCTTCGCAGATTTCATTGACAACATCATGGAAGTGTTTATGGATGACTTCTCCGTGTGGACAAAGTTTCAAGAATGTCTATCTAATTTAGAGAGTGTTTTAGAACGATGTGTGAAAGTGAACCTTGTGCTTAATCGGAAAATGCCATTTCATGGTCGAGAAGGAATCGATTGGACATGTTATTTCCAATAAAGGAATTGAAGTTGATAAAGCTAAGATATAAGTGATTAAAGAACTCCAACCACCTAAGACCGCTCGAGAGATACTAAGTTTTCTAGGACACGCAGTTTTTACCGACGCTTTATTAAAGATTTCTAAAATTACAAAACCACTTACCGTCTATTAATGAAGGATGCCGAGTTCATATTCGATGACGATTGTCTTAAAGCTTTTGAAACCCTTAAAGCCGACTTATTTCGCACCAATCATGCAACCTCCCGATTGGCGCTACCTTTCAAATCATGTGCGATGCCGTGATTACGCCAGAGGCGCAGCTTGGACAAAGAAAGGATAAGAAGCTTCACGCAATTTACTACCACAGTAACGCTAGACTCATCGATGAATTACGCCACAACCGAAAAGAACTCTTAGCCGTGGTCTTCGCGCTTGACAAATTTCGCTTTACCTTGTAGGAGCAAAAATAATCATCTACACGGACCACGCCGCTATCGATATTTACTTGCCAAGAAAGATGCAAAACCGAGACTCCTCCGATGGATCTTGCTTTTACAAGAATTTGACTGGAAATTAAAGACAAGAAAGGAACCGAAAACGTCAGCGGATCATTTATCCCGCTTGAAGGTATAAACCCAACAAGTGCCAATTAACGACGATTTTCCGTATGAACATCCGATAGCACATTTGATAAGCGACCTAGCTCAATTGGATTTACATAAGCCGGCTAAGGAAGTCATGGAAGCCATTGACATGACCATAGGATTGCCTTGGTATGCGCATCGTTAACTATTTAGCCGTGTGCTTCCACCGACTTAACTTACCAATGTAAAAGAAATTCTTCCATGATCTCAAGAGTTATTATTGGGACGAACCACTTTTATTTAAACGAGGACTCGATGGAATTTTCCGCTGTATACCCGATTTAAGAAATAGAAGACGCTATTTCCCATTGTCATTCATCTCCTTATGGCGGACATGCTAGCACCTCTAAAACGTGTGCCAAAATTCTCCAATCCGCCTCTTTCGCCTAACTCGTGGAAGGATGTCCACATCGCGCTAAAATCGTGGATCGCGCCAACGCACCTGTAATATCTCGAGACGTGATGAAATGCCTAAAGGAATACTTGAAGTTGAAGTCTTTGATGTTTGGGAATAGATTTCATGGGACCTTTCCCATCTTCTTTTGGAAACAAGTTTATACTGTAATGCCGATTATGTTTCCAAATGGATCGAGGCAATAGCTTCTCCTACAAATGACACCAGAGTGGTGATAAAGCTTTTAGGAATATAATTTTCCCGCTTTGGTGTTCCTCGACTTGTTATCGCGACGGTGGATCTCATTTTATTTCAAAATATTTGATAAATTACTATCTAAATATGGCGTGAAACACCGCAGTAGCAACACCTTATCATCCGCAAACTAGCGGACAAGTCAAGTTTCAACAGAGATTAAACAAATATTAGAAAAACTGCCGCTATTTCTAAAAGATTGGTCATCCAAGCTTAACGACGCTTTATGGGCTTATAGGACAGCTTACAAGACTCCTATCGAACCACACCTTTCAAACTCGCTCACGGAAAATCACCTCCCAAGAGAATTAGAACATAAAGCTTATTGGGCGATAAAGACACTCAATATTAATTACACTATCACAAGTAGAAACGAATCCTCGATTTGCATGAATTAGAAGAATTAAGACTAGACGCTTATGAAAACGCTTAAAATTTACAAAGAACGACTAAAAATGGCACGATCGCTTATCTCGAAAGAATTTAGTGTGGAGATGTCGATTTTTATTCAATTCTAGACTTCGACTTTTCCTGAAAACTTAAATCTAGATGGTCCGTCCTTTCGAAATTACAAAAGTATTTCCTAGCGGAGCGTAGAAATTAAGGATAGAAATAGCTCTATTGTAAACGGGCAATGTTAAAACAAGATCATCGATAGATAATAGAGATTATACGAATAAGCTTAAACTCAATTACCACCTATTTCTCCCGACTAATCTTTCACTAGGCATTTCGTCAGCTTATGACGTTAAAAATAGCTCATGGAGGCAACCCATTTTATTTGTTTTTGTTTGCTATTCTATTTACTATCTTGTTTTTGTTTGCTATTTTGTTTATTTTATTTGTTTTGGTTGCTATATAAGTACTTTTCATCTTTTAAACTTTTATAAACTCTGTCGATTTCAAAACAATTTTACTACAGATTTCAAAGCTTTTTCTCTTTACCTCTACTGCTTCCCGATTTAATTTTACTATGGATCCCCCACGTAATTTTATGGAAACCACCTTAGAGGTAGAAACCAAAGGAGACGATTTGAGGCTCGCCTCAAAGAACCATCGCTTAACCTCAGACATGATGAACCCACTATGGACACTTTAGGCATAATCGATGTTGTTTACTACATGTTTAACCGCTAGGATGGGAAAGAGCACATCCGAAAAATAGGTTCATCACTTACCGAGAGCTCACCTCGAGTTCTTGAGTTCATTAGTTTACATCCCCGAACATGGTGTTGGAGCCCGCAAAGGAATTATTGCCTTCGACTTTTTGGTATTGAGTTCACCTATAACCATAGGGACTTAGTCGCTTTTTAGGATTCCCAAAGGACCCTTAGCATTTACTACCCCGAGGTCGATTTATTGATTTTGAGTGGACTATTTCGGGAACTTTAACCGAAACTATCACCCCGACCCGTAAAGCATGGATAACAATGAAATACATAACCCACCATCCGTTATTTCCATAGGATTCTTGCCCACACTGCTTGGAAAAGAACAAAACCAAAATGTCAGATCCAAGGATGAATTATCTCTCGCTTATTGCTTAAACACAGGACGCCCTGTAAATGCTGTCCCACTCCTGATGAAGACCTTTACCCGCATTAGTGAGGACCCTAATGTTCCCGCTGTGGGAGGATTGGTTACAATGATCGCAATGCTCTGGACTTCGTTACCAACTTAATAATCGCACCATTTGGATCAATTAGGCCTATGAATATTGAATTCTGTTTCAACAACATGATAATAGGAAATTTAGGCCCTGCACCTTATGATTACCTGATAAGAAATGTAGTTGTTACTCTTTTTACCCTTCCGAACCATGCCCGAGTTAGTGTCCATAACCGTGATAATTGGTTGTATGAATTGAATCCACCTGACCAACCAGAGACACCAGAAACACCACAATCATATTTTGTTGCTGATAATTTCATGTCGGAAAACGAAACAGATCCTGAAACCCCTCCTGGTTACCATGACTTTACAAATATGGCTGAAGCACAAGTAGGCCCTGACACAAACCAAGGAGAAAACACTACACAATTAAACACCATTCTGACCACTTTGGATGCTTATAAACCGACATTGATGGAATCAAGGATGAATCAAGACTATGCTTGATCTTATTGGTTTGACCGACATCACAAAGGAGCAATTTTATAACATCACCCAAGCTTTAGAGATTTTAAAAGAAAAATTGGATGAAGTAGCCCTAGTTTTTTTTTTTTTTAGTTTTTCGCTTTTTCAATTTTAGTTTTTAGAATTTTCCCATTCCGCTTTGTTTCTAGGTAGTTTCAATTCTTGGTTAAATTACCGATTTCAATTTACAAGTCAATTTACTTCATGTCGAAAGAACAAGCTACTTAATTTGAAGTAATGCAATTGTTTTCAATTTTGAATCTTTAAATCATTATAAATGCTTACAATGTTTTATGGTTTTCCGCCTATTGCGATTTAACTATCCATATTGGAATATGTATGTTGAATGGAATAGTGTTATGTTTATGTTGGAGTATCCGAGATGTTCGCTTAATATATAATGTTACTCGGCAATATGTTCGCTCGTAAAAATTTACAATTTGTAGCCGCCACGATCGTAATCCATCCCCACCACCGTAACGCCCCTTCAAGCACGCCGCCTAGGTGTTACGACGTAACACGGCTACATCAAGAACCCCGTAGCGTAACGCTTCCTTTCTTCTTTCCTCAACCTTTCTTCTTCTTCTTCCGTAACTTATCAACCACCCCACCCCTCCATTAACCAACCATTAACTCCATTCAACCCACCATCAATCCCTCTCCACTTTCCAACTTCCCACCATCTCTTTCCACTCTATATATTCACATTACCCGCATTATCCTCTCATTCATCCATTCCTCAACCGCACTTTCTCACTCAAAAATCCTTGCATGCAAATGGAAAACAATCCCCAACCTATTCCGTTGTCCTACGAATGGTGAGCAAGGTGAAACTCAACGCATCAAATTTTTGAAATTCCAACGCCGTGGTCCGCACCCCACCGTATGTTGATACTGACTGTTTGAGGGACCTTGGTTTTCTTGAAGGTGTTCAACGCCTTCTTCAGAGTGTCAATCTGTGGAGCCTGTGTAGCAATCCCCAACCCATTTACGAGACACTCACTCTCGAGTTCCTCAGTTCCTTCTGCTACATCACTCCACCTGGTTCAACTAACCAACTTTCTGGTGTCGTGAAGTTTCGCATATTTGGTACCGAATACGAGTTCTCTCAGAACGCGTTCGGACAATTGCTTGAATTCTACACTGAGGAAGGTTCCCATCTCCGCACTGCATAACTTTGGAGAAGCATCTTTCGACCTTTGGCATAGCCTCACAAACAACCGAGCTCACTCCTATGATCATCTCAACGCCACTCAAATCCATAACCCAGCCATACGCTATTTCCACCGCATTCTAGGCAACACAATCTTCGCAAGAGACAAGAATACAAGTTAAACTCCAAGGAGTCGTTTCTTCATGCATCATGCATTCTCGGTCGAAAATCAATGCCGCACCTTTCCTCCCGGCCCATATCCACTCTATCTCGCACTGCAGGTGGAAAACCTTTCTATTTTGGAGGGCTTGTCACTTCCGCTTTAGCACTAAACCATGGTGACACCCTTGGTCATCTACCATCCCGACCTCCATTCCCGCCACTCTTGACCATTGCAAATCACCACCTCATCTACGAGCGGACGATGGCAAGTTCCATCCAAAGGATCCAAAACCGCTTATACTAATATTGTTTTGCCTTGTGGATCGACGACTCGTAACCGAGCCAACTTTTCAACCTTGAAGACCTCAAGGCCCCGCCGCCGCCAAGAAGAACCTCATGTCGGCCCACTGATGAGATGCGTGAAGAATCGGATAGAGCTATTCCGTGCTCGACATACCGAGTCGCCCTTCGCTTCCTCCACCTCCGCCTCTTGACGAGATCCTCCGAGCTATCCACCATCAAAATCTTATATCCGCCAGAGCCGAGGGTGCATCAGAGCGCTCGACGCCTTAGTCGCTGTAATGCTCAAATCTTAAGTGGTCGCGTCGATGAATGAAAGGCTTGATGAAGTGCTGAGCGAGCTGAACGCTTTAAGGATGGATGTTTCATCTTTTGGACCACAGAGCACTGACTCTGAAGCTACTCCTTCCAGAAGGTCCAGAACCCGAAGCCGCCGCGGTCGCCAGTAGTTTTTCCTTTTTCTTTGTTGTTTTTCCTTGTTTTCCGTTGTATCTTTCATTTAACCTCGCCATTATATCATAACATTGAGACAATGTTTGATATAGTGTGGGAGGAGTACTGCATTTTAAATTCCAGAACGAGTAATTTCATGTCTATTTTAGTTATATTTCGTTATTTCATTTCTCCCCGTTTTATTTATTTAGCCATACCAAAAAATTTTTCGCATTTATATTCGCATAATCGTTAGTTACCTACTTTACCGAAATCTTAGTTAGAAGGCCGAGAGCGATCCAACAAGAACTATACGGTTATGACACCTTTGACTCCCTACTTACGCGAATCGTCTCTATTTCCGTTATACCGATACTTTCGCTTTGAATCTTAAATTAGCCCCTAGTAGTTTATACTAGCAATGACACCGCCTTAACACAAGCCACGGGAAGCCGATGAACATAAGTGGATGATCTAAACAAATTGCTTTAAAATGAATGTTACATGCTCTAAGGAAACACCAATGCACCAATTAAATTGGGCGATCCTCACCCGATCGCTTAATCCAACGGATGCGGAAGCTTTCACTAAGTAACATGAGAATCCATTGTTTTGGTGGTTTAGAAGCATCCGTACTAAACTCGGTAGGCGTATCACGGTTTGATCCCCGCATCATGCAATGGATATAAGAGGTTGCCACATAATTGTGCCGTAAACCGCTGTATTCTCGATCAAGCACCACTAACCGCTATTCCACTACGCATGTGTATAGATAATGGGCTTAATGTGATTGCGCGAGAACGAAACCGGTGAACTAGGAACGAGAGCTTCGAGTTGAATTATAACGATATAATTGGACGCTTCGCCTAAAACGGATAGTCGACAAGCTTTGCTTGTGTCATTAACGTATTGTCGTTGTTTCATTCGCTTTCTTGGCCAAACTAACTTAGAATTTCTTATGATTATTTGAAAACAAAAGGTATACTAGTCATATGCTTATAAAAGCTTGTCCGATACTTCTAATTGATTATTTTGCTTGAGGACAAGCAAAGGTTTAAGTATGGGGAATTTGATAACGCCAAATCATATCGCTTATATTACATGAAATTTACCCGCTTTGCATTATTTTGACCCGATTAACCCGAATATTTCGAGATTGTCATTACTTTTGCAGTATTCACAACTTAGCTCAAAACAAGAGGAAACAAGAAACAATGTAAGAAACCACCAAAAGAATAAGAAAAGATTAAACTCACAAAGATTACAATTTTAGAGCGTGATTTCGCCACACATCCACAACGCATGAATATTTCAAGCGTGTTACGACCGCCACGTATCCACCACGACCGTAACACGGAGAAACCACAAGTCGCCACACATTCACCACGAACGTAACGCGCATTATACCGCCAAATATGCGTAACGTGGCCAAGCATTACGTATGAGTTATGAAACTCCTTATTTCTCCAAGTCAAGACCCACGCCCACCACTTCCTCCTCAACTACCCATGCTCCTATATCTTTGGAGAATTGAAGGCAAGCTACGGGAGGAATTTTAGGAACCAACTGCAGATTCATGTTTCTATAAATACCCTGCCTCAAACATCAAACGAGAGCAATTTTAGAGTTTAATTTTATGAAGCTCACGAAATCAAACCATTATTCCATTAGTTATTATTTTTCCAGATTCAACATTTCACGCTCTTTCATTTTATTTCTCAAATAATAATTTCCAACATTAGGAAATTATTATTATAGTTTAGGATTTATTATTCAAGCCTCGTAACTTTTACGCTTCAATTTCCGAATCCGATTTTCCAATTGTGGAAGAAGGATATAGGATATCGCTTTATTTTCGTGTTCTTTTATTTTTGCAATTTGTTACAATTATTCTTTAATTGATTAATGCAATTTAAATTATTATTATTTATAATGTCCAATTTATATTTGATTGTTTTTACTTCCTGTATGTTAGTTTTAATTTCCATGGCTAGCTAAACCTTTAGTGTCGGTATGGGATAGTAAGAGACATTAGGCATCTGATCAACAACTTAGGCTAAAACTTTAATCAACTTAACTCGTTATAATTTTTATGCTTAAAACAAAACCTTCATACGAAAGTAAGAAGATAAATAGGTTAGATCGAGACCACGAAAGTGTGAGGTTTTTAACCAGATAGCTAAAGTTAGGCATTTGATTTAAATACAGTGAAAGCGCTTTAAACCAAATTAGAATTAATTAAGTTTCCAAAAAGTACTTCTAAACACTTATAGGCTAGCGAAAGGTGTATAGGGCTTTAGACGATAATCCAAGATAAGACCATGAAAGTGTGAGTCGAGGGTTTTAAACCGATTAATTCTAGATAAACTAAGTTGACCATCCTTATATGCCTAGGTCCGATTAGATCCTTTAAGTCGACTCTATTGCATACCGACCTTTCATTTTATAATTACATTAAAACCAATTAATTTACCCTCCTTAACCTTCCTAAAACCAAACGTGACAATTTCCGCTTTAGCTAAACAAACATTACTTTCCAAAGACTAGAGTGATTACAAAGTCTCGTGGATCGACAATCTTTTATTACTACCTGATAGGTCAGGCGCTTGCGCTAAGATTCCGTTAGACACATTAGGTTTATCGCACATCAATAATGCAATTCAAAATGAGACTCGACTATGCACATGCATATGGATCCATCAGAGTAAAACTCCCAACTTAAAATTGTGTCAGGTTATCGAGGCATTCACCAAGGCATAAGCCTTCAACATTCAACTTTTGTTAATCCAGGCCAACGTGGTGAGCATACGCTCCAACTTAGAAATGCAATATATGCGACTTAATATGAATGGCATACAAAACAACATCAACAACACTTTAACTCATAACAAGATGATCAACTTCAACTTTCAACTTTGGCCATTTAAGCCTACAACTCAAAAATTGTCCATTTTGGGACAAAAACAACTTATTTCAATAGTACCTGCAATTCAAGCAATCGACGTGAAATTCAACAAAAACAAACAACTTTAATTAACTACTCGTATGCACGAACTGCCCTGTAAATTTGTATCCGATTCTGAGCAACTAAATTTACCGCTTACTCTTGCTAACTGTCTAATTTTGAAACTGTTTTTGCTTCCTGCAATATTACTACTTAACTACAAAAATTCTCTCAATTTTATTCTACTACTACAATTCATTTTTTATGCATTTTTAATTTACTCTACTGTACTAGTTTTTACTATCTGTTACTACTTTCCAATGCTGCTAAAAATTATTCTTCTATTAAATTTTACTCGTACTGCTATTCTATTCTACTATAAGTATTTATTTACTGCTACAAGTCTCACCAAAAATCCTTCACGTTACATTCCGGGTTGCTACACTACTGCCAATCATACTACTTGTAATTGTTTGCAACTTGCTTTTATTTACTAACACTGTCACTAGTATTTTCACTTATCATATGTATATATATGACAAATAACTATTACTACTTACAATTTCTATACTAGTTTTTACTAAGTTACTAATTACTAGCTTTTAAGCATGAAGACAATCCCAAGACCCACGTACCATCTCCTATTGTCACCAAAATACATACCAAATACATACCAACCATGCCTTATTCGACCATCACGTGGCATCAAAATAAAGGAGAGGGAACGGTGTAGGTGTAAGCGCCCATCCCAGTATTACATGTTTTTATTAATCTAACCCAAAATTGTTTATTTTTATTTTTATTTTTATTTTTTTCCAGAAAACAACCACTAACATTCAACATAAATACACACAAGTCAAATAACAACACAATGCAACAATATCAATATCAGGCAGTATAGTTTCGACACAAATCAGTCAATCTCATCGCAAAACACACAGTGACAGCAAAATTATACAACCCTAAATCCCCCATAAAAACTATCATACAATCGATTATATAAATGAAACCCCACCCCTTACCTTTGAATTGAAGAGAGCTCAAAAAATCGATCGAAAATCTGCAACCTTCGGACTGCAATTTGCCACTGCCAGCAACCCTTGTTCCCAAATCAATTTTTTTTCTGATCTACTGCTACTTTACGTGATATTTTGTTTTGTTTTTCTAAATAATACCACTTCTAACTAATACCTAAGCCACTTAAAATACTAATGGGCCACTAAACTCTTATTAGGTCTACTAACTAATACACCCCAAAGTACTATTTCACTCCTATATCAATTCAACCTTATTTTAATTAATAATTCTAAAAATAATAATAATTCTAATATTATTTTCTCCCGACTAATTTTACCCGACTATCAATTTAATAGCTTAAACCATAAATTCGATATAACCAAGAATTTATCGGAAAAAATACACGATAGTATTTAATTAAAATCTTAAATTAAAAACGGGTGTTACAAGATACATAATAGAAGGTGCAGAAAAGTAAATGCGAAAATTAAAAGCCCTAGTTAAGCTATTACATATTATGAGCAGTTACATAATTATGAAAAAATAAGAGGAAATGTAAATCTACGTTATTACAAACAGGAAACAGTTACATAACTGAAAAATAGCGATAAAAGAAATAAATCGGAATAAAGAAATAATGTCAGAAAAATATTTTTAATGTTAGTGAAAAATTTTTAAGGTTAAAGCAAATTAAAACCCTAATTACTAAGAGGAAAATTATTTTTGTGAATTTTATGGAGTGATTTTAATGTGAAAAACCCTATTTCTAATTAATTAGCAATTAATTAAGAAAATAATTTTAAACGAAAGGAAAAATAAAATATTTTTGTGTCTAAAATTAATTAAATATTTTATTAACCTAAATCTAAAATTAAAACATTTTTTAGGGTTTTAGAAAATAGTTAAAATAATTAAAAATGGTTTGAAAAAATAGGAAATAAGAAGAAAAAAAAGGTTAGTAAAAACAAGTGGTAAAAATAAGGTTTGGTCCTGTCAAGGCTTGAACCCAGGACCCTGTGGTTATTGAGCCAAAACATGACCACTACGCCACCTGCATGTGATGTCTAAACCATGCTTCTAATTTTATTTGTTTACAAACCTGTAATAATCAGAAAATATGAGAAAAAGTTACAAAAGGCAGGGATCGAACCCACGCCTTGAGAGAGTGATAGGACTAATGCGCGCATGTTGAACCACTGGAGTGGTGATACATCCATGAGTTATAGCACATTCATAAATATATATATTTGAAATTGCTTCTTGAAAATCAACAAAAACATAAGTCAAACGCGCTGCGACCCAGGTTATTTGAATCGACCAATTAGAACGCGCCATGCCTGCCTCCCTGAGTCAAAGGAAAGTCCTAGGTGCCAGAGAAGAATTCAGGTCACCTTCTCCGATCAACTCAAACATCAAACCTGCGAAAATCAACCAAAACAAAAACAACCCAGATCCACTAATTAAGATGTTGTGAATCTAATGGAACGATTAGTTTGTCCTGAATTGGCCAGTAGCTAGGGTTTCATGAAGCAAAAGCTTTGTGCCCTAATAATGGTGAAACATGATTTTGGCCTCAAATCTTGCAAAGGATGGTTCTAAACAATCACAAACATCAGTATAAACATGATTATATAAATCGAAACAGTTTAAATAGCATGAATTGAAAGTTTGAGTTTCATGAGTTTTACCAAACTGGTTCAACTTGGTTGGCACGTTTTGGAATGCTCCAGGCTTGTATGAGAGTATGGAACGATTCCTGGGAACTTCAGGATGACGAATGAGTGCTTGGAATGGCTTGAGAACGGATGGATGTTTGGTTTCGAGTTTTCCCTAAAAGCTTGAATTTTTGAACAAATGTTTAGGGTTTGTAAGAGCATGTCATTCGTGTCCCTTGCTTGTTGTCTTGATCTTGTATTTATAATGAGTGAATTAGGTCAAGAATTGAGAGGAAAATATATTGCATTCAATGTGAAAATATTTGATTTGAAAATCAAATGAAAGCTTCCAAATTTTTCCAATCTTGCATTGATGCTTCTTGTGCATTTTTTCCAACTTATGATGAGCTATCTTGGACCTCAAGACAAACAAAGAACAAGCCCACGTGCCCTTTGTAACACCCCTTCTAAAATACCCCGAACAATATTAATTATATTAATGATTAAAGGACATATTCCATCAGAGTTAACACGGAACAAGGGATGTCACAATTATGAAGTAGAATAAAACCTCCAATTAAACAGTAGCCATGCTACACTGAGGATCATTATTCGATTAATTCAATCAATTTAAGACCATGTCTTACACAGCAGAAATTACCAAAAACCAAAACTGAATAAACCATAATTCATCTCAATGAGATTCAAAGGAACAATGAAATAATAACTAATTCCTCAACTAAACGCTCCCCAAGTTGTTACATCTAATCGAGCAGCATGACCGACACGCCGGTCTTAAAAGACAAGCTCTAGAGCCATCCTCACTAACTCCCGAGCTGCTAACTTTAACTGAAATTGTTAAAGTAAGGTGAGACTTTCATAATTAAACACATTATAAGCTTCTCAATCAACAATATATCACAAGCATATTATTTCACCCATTTTAGCATAAATTCGATTCAACGCAATACAATCATACCACCAATATGCATAATCAATAATCAATAAAAGAATTGTAACACCGAAGGCATCCTAACATGTTACAATCCCGCATAAACCCAAAATGCGCACAATGCACGTGGTACCAACACGTGACCAAGTCACCCAACACCGATCCATCATGAACCGGACACAAGAACCATCGATTCGCCCATACACCATCGAAGTCAAGAATCCAATTTAACCACCCATCATCACCCGGTATCGCTTAACGGCAATACAAGTCAAATTCCACACAATGGGAATTAACTTCACCAAGAATGCATATGCATGCACAACACCAAAGATGCAACATTCAACACAAAAGTTATGACCATATCGACATCATAAACCATCAACAACCACAACATGATATCATCAACTATCATGAAATAAATCATCACAAAGTATAAATATGCCAAACACTTACCCTTCATTTGGTAAGACTATCACCAAGATATACCACAACAACAACAACCGAGATCAACAACTATCGTATATATACAACACCAACAAAACACATGATATCAATACAATCATGAATACACCAATTATCATAAACCGAATCAAAACCAAAACATGATATCTCAACGATCACGCACACCATCATTAACAACATAAACATGCTTTTCCTCCTCACAATACGAATACATCCATTCATCACAGCCTCACGCTACATACACCCACATGCGCTACCGATAATCACCTAATTCGAATTGACTCATTTTCAAAATAATTTCAAGTTTTAGAAAATCTTTTCATTTTATAAAATAGAGCATTAAATTTAAGAAATAACGTCCAAAACGGCGCCAAAATGACTTACGGTTTGAAAGTTATGAATTTTCAAAGTTTGATATTTTTCAAAGTTCGCAGTAACCCGCCTCGCCTATGTACAACCCGGTTCCCGAGTTCAAAAATTCACGCTTCGAAAATGTATGGGAACCCGGTTCGACATATACCGAAACCGTTCTTGAGTGTATTTTTCAAGTTTTACAATTTTTCAGTGGAACCCGTTCCTACCCATCGAACCGGTTCCTACGTGTTGCAGAGCCAAATTCGCACTTTGACAAAGATTCATTCATTCTCCACCAAACTCAAACATACCCATACGAATTGCTATATGAGAAACACCAAAATATATCTATTTTGCACCATTATAACATCAAACCACAATATTCCATCATTCCTATTCATCAACTGACACTCTAATTGTTTTCAATCTATAATCCGACACAATAGGGATAATTCTGCGGAACCCTAACATTCTAAACCGGGATTCCCTAACATACTATGATCATACCATTGAATATCTAAACCGATAATATGCATTAACTAATCAAAATCACCCCTTACCTTGTGAGTTCTTCGAATTCTGACACTTTAGGTTTTCATCCTTCCTTTTCCTCTTCTCAACTTCACGTATTTGTGTTTTCTCCAAAATAACTCCTTTTTCCTCTTTTCCTTATTTTATTCCTTTTATTCCATAATTAATCCCAATAAATCCAATATATTAATAAATTATATTCTTAATTAAATTAATAATTAAAAAATCATAATTATTTAATTATCGAATTATTTGGGGTGTCACAACTCTCCCCAACTAAAAGAGTTTTCGTCCTCGAAAACATACCGATTTAATAGTTCGGGATACGAGTCCTTCATCTGACTCTCCAGCTCCCAAGTGACATTTCCATCTGCTGGTCCTCCCCAAGCCACTCTTACCAATGCGATTTCTTTGTCTCGCAACTGTTTCAACTTCCGATCCTCTATCCTGTGTATCGCCCACAACAAATTCTCTGACTGTGATATCATCTACCCGAATCTCATGAGACGGATCAGCAATGTACTTCCTTAGCTGAGATACATGGAAAACATCGTGCAAATTTGCAAGTGACGGCGGTAACGCAATCTGATATGCAACCTTCCCAATTCTCTTGGTAATCTGAAACGGACCAATAAAACGTGGAGTCAACTTCTTTGACTTCAAAGCTCGACCAATACCAGTCATCGGAGTAACTCGCATAAAAACATGTTCTCCTTCACTAAACTCAAGATCTTTCCTCCTCTTATCGTGATAACTTTTCTGACGACTCTGAGAAGTCCCCATATTCTCCTGAATCATCTTAATCTTTTCCGAAGTTTGTTGAACAATCTCGGGTCCAATCACCGCACTTTCTCCAGATTCATACCAACACAACGGTGTCCGACACCTTCTACCATACAATGCTTCAAACGGAGTCATACCGATGCTCGAATGAAAACTATTGTTGTAGGTAAACTCTATCAACGGCAAATAGCTATCCCAAGCTCCACCTTTCTCTAATACAAAAGCCCTCAACAAATCTTCCAACGACTGAATCATTTTTTCCGTCTGACCATCTGTCTGCGGATGATAAGCGGAACTCAATCGCAACTTAGTACCCAAAGCTTGCAATCCCGCCCGTAACTTAGATAAACCCTGATCTCGATCCGACACAATACTAGAAGGAATACCGCAAACTCACAATCTTTTCGACATACACTGCCAACCTCTCCATCGGATAATCCATTCTTATCGGAATAAAGTGAGCAGATTTCGTCAACCGATCCACAATAACCCAGATAGAATCACAATTCTTCGCTATCCTTGGCAAACCAGACACAAGATCCATAGAGATTCCATCCCACTTCTATTCTGGAACAAACAACGGTTCCATCAACCCTGACGGTTTCTGATGCTCAATCTTCGATTTCTGACACACTAAACAAGCATACACAAACTCAGCAATTTCCTTTTTCATTCCCGGCCACCAAAACAACTTCTTCAAATCATACATTTTAGTAGCACCGGGATGAATACTCAACCCGCTACGATGTCCTTCTTCCAAAATACTTTTTCTAATCTCGGCAACATCCGGAACACACACCCTGTTACCAAATCTCATAACTCCATTCTCATCCATTCAACTCGCCTTGACCTTGGTTGATCGATGTCAATTTATCAACTAACCCAACATCGATCATCCATTCGAATTTCTTCCAAAATACCACTAGTCAGTTTCAACATACCCAATTTCACACTATTCGGAGTAGTTTCACAAACCAGACTTAAATCTCTGAATTGCTCAACCAAATCTAACTCACGGACCATTAACATTGACATATGCAAGGACTTCCTACTCAAGGCATCTGAACAACGCTTGCCTTACTGTGATGGTAATTCAAGCCGAAGTCATAATCCTTTAGGAATTCTAACCATATCCTCTGCCTCATGTTCAACTCTTTCTGATCAAAGAGATACTTCAGGCTCTTATGATCACTGAATACCTCAAACCGAGAACCATATAAATAGTGTCTCCACAACTTCAAAACAAATACAACAAACGCTAACTCTAAATCATGAGCCTGATAACTCCTTTCATGCACTTTCAATTGTCTCAAGCATAAGCCACCACCGCTTATCTTGCATCAACACACCACCTAATCCCATTAATGATGCGTCACAATACACAACAAACGACTTAGTCGGATTCGGCAAAATCAAGATCGGAGCACTTGTCAACCTCCTCTTCAGCTCTTGAAATCCTTTCTTACATTCAACATCCCAAACAAATATCCGACCCTTCCCGGTCAACTTAGTCAACGGCAACGCTAGTTTGAAAATCCTCAATAAACTTCCCAGAATAACCAAGACCCAAAACTACGGATCTCGTAAGCATTCTTCTGCTCCTCGAGATACCGCTTCTACCTTCGAGGATCCACAAGAATTCCATTCTTGGAAATTACATGGCCAAGAAAACTCACTTCATCTAACCGTAATTCACACTTGGACAACTTCGCATAAAGCTTCTTCTTTCAACAATTCCAACACAACTCGAGATGTTCGCATGCTCTTCATCACTTTTCGAATAGATTAAAATATCATCAATGAACACTACTACGAACTTATCAAGATACGGATGAAATATCCTGCTCATATACTCCATGAAAACACAGTGCATTAGTAACTCCAAATGGAATAATGTAATACCGTAATGCCCATACCTCGCTCTAAATGCGTCAATATCCTTCGACTTCACAAACTGATGATATCCATCTCGATCAATCTTACTAAATACACAAGCTCCAACGAGTTGATCCATCAAGTCATCAATCCTCGGCAAAGGATACCAATTCTTGATTGTAACTTTATTCAACTGTCTGTAATCAACACATAACCCCATTGAACCTTCTTTCTTCTTAACCAACAACACAGGAGCACCCCACGGCAAAACTTGGACGAATAAACTCCTTCTCAAGCAACTCCTCTAACTGCTTCTTCAGTTCAGCTAATTCAGATGCCGACATGCGATAAGGCGCCATCGACACCGGACTAGTTCCAGGAATCCATTCTATAGTAAATCCACTTCTCTTTCAGGCGGCAATTCACTAACGTCTTCCAGAAATACTTCAGGAATCCATCCACCACTGGCAATCCAACTTACCCGGAACAATCTCAAAACAATTCTTCACTACCGGTAATTCATCACTCTTAGATTTTCCTTTCACTTCCGTCGAAGAATACAACATAAACACCACAACACCATCATAATATCTACGCAACTCTAACTATTCATCTCAATTCATTATCCTTATTAGAGCCCTTGTCAACTCATATGGTTCACAAGCTTCTACCAAACTTCATTCATATTCATCACCTTATGTTCCAATTAGATAGCAAGACAATTATATACCATCCAATACGATTTCGCCTACTATCAACAAGAGATTAAGGGTGATCAAGTCCTCAATTTGTCAATAGACATCCGATAATCAGTATAAACCATCATTACCAAGACTTCCAACTATGACTCACGATCCAAATGATTCCAACAACTCTAACCACTCTTGCACTATCTTCTCAAGTAGTACTGCATCAATGACTTACAATTGAACATATCCGGAAGCATCTCTTCTCCCCACTTAGTTTCACACTACTCATGCAATAATCAATCGAAGTAACAAGTACCAACTGTTGTACACACTTGTCGCATAAAAGGATAATGACATTAAGACACTGGTCACAACGACCGACTATGCTCTGATTCCACTATTGTAACACCCCTTCTAAAATACCCCGAACAATATTAATTATATTAATGATTAAAGGACATATTCCATCAGAGTTAACACGGAACAAGGGATGTCACAATTATGAAGTAGAATAAAACCTCCAATTAAACAGTAGCCATGCTACACTGAGGATCATTATTCGATTAATTCAATCAATTTAAGACCATGTCTTACACAGCGGAAATTACCAAAAACCAAAACTGAATAAACCATAATTCATCTCAATGAGATTCAAAGGAACAATGAAATAATAACTAATTCCTCAACTAAACGTTCCCCAGTGTTACAATCTAATCAGAGCATGACACTAACACGCAGACTTAAAAGACAAGCTCTAGAGCCATCCTCACCAACTCCTGAGCTGCTAACTTTAATCTGAAATTGTTAAAGTAAGGGTGAGACTTTCATAATTAAAACACATTATAAGCTTCTCAATCAACAATATATCACAAGCATATTATTTCACCCATTTTAGCATAAATTGATTCAACATGCAATCACAATCATACCACCAATATGCATAATCAATAATCAACAAAAGAATTGTAACATCGAAGGCATCCTAACATGTTACAATCCCATAACCCCAATGCGTACACAATGCATGTGGTACCAACACGTGACTAAGTCACCCAACACCGATCCATCATCAACCGGATACAAGAACCATCGATTCGCCCGACACCACGAAGTCAAGAATCCAAATTAACCACCCATCATCACCCGGTATCGGTTAACGCAATACAAGTCAAAGTCCACACAATGGGAATTAACTTCACCAAGAATGCATATGCATGCACAACACCAAAGATGCAACATTCAACAAAGTTATGACCATTCGACATCATAAACCATCAACAACCACAACATGATATCATCAACTATCATGAAATAAATCATCACAAAGCATAAATATGCCAAACACTTACCCTTAATTTGGTAAGACTATCACCAATATATACCACAACAACAACAACTGAGATCAACAACTATCAGGCATATACAACACCAACAAAACACATGATATCAATACAATCATGAATACACCAATTATCATAAACCGAATCAAAACCAAAAACATGATATCTCAACAATCACGCACACCATCATTAACAACATAAAAATGCTTTTCCTCCTCACAATACGAATACATCCATTCATCACAGTCTCACTGCTACATACACACCCACATGTGTCAGTCGATAATCACCTAATTCGGAATTCGACTCATTTTCAAAATAATTTCAAGTTTTAGAAAATCTTTTCATTTTATAAAATAGAGCATTAAATTTAAGAAATAACGTCCAAAACGGCGCTCAAAACGGACTTACGGTTTGAAAGTTATGAATTTTCAAAGTTTGATATTTTTCAAAAAGTTGCTGCAGAACCCGGTTCCTGCCTATGTACAACCCGGTTCCTGAGTTCAAAATTCACGCTTCGAAAATGTACGGGAACCCGGTTCCGACATATACCGGAACTGGTTCCTGAGTGTATTTTTCAAGTTTTTACAAATTTTCAAAGTGGAACCCGGTTCCTACCCATCGAACCGGTTCCTACGTGTTCAGAGCCAAATTCGCGCTTTGACAAAGATTCATTCATTCTCCACCAAACTCAAACATACCCATACGAATTGCTATATGGGAAACACCAAAATACATCTATTTTGCACCATTATAACATCAAACCACAATATTCCATCATTCCTATTCATCAACTGACACTCTAATTGTTTTCAATCTATAACCCGACACAATAGGGATAATTCTGCGGAACCCTAACATTCTAAACCGGGATTCCCTAACATACTATGATCATACCATTGAATATCTAAACTGATAATATGCATTAACTAATCAAAATCACCCCTTACCTTGTGAGTTCTTCGAATTCTGACACTTTAGGTTTTCTTCCTTCCTTTTCCTCTTCTCAACTTCAGGTATTTGTGTTTTTTTCCAAAATAACTCCTTTTTCCTCTTTTCCTTATTTTATTCCTTTTATTCCATAATTAATCCCAATAAATCCAATATATTAATAAATTATATTCTTAATTAAATTAATAATTAAAAAATCATAATTATTTAATTATCGAATTATTTGGGGTGTCACAACTCTCCCCAACTAAAGAGTTTTCGCCTCGAAAACATACCTCGATTTAATAGTTCGGGATACGAGTCCTTCATCCGACTCTCCAGCTCCCAAGTGACATTTCCATCTCCTGGTCCTCCCCAAGCCACTCTTACCAATGCGATTTCTTTGTCTCGCAACTGTTTCAACTTCCGATCCTCTATCCTTGCAGGTACTACTTCCACAGTCAAATTCTCTCGTACCTGTATATCATCTACCCGAATCTCATGAGACGGATCAGCAATGTACTTCCTTAGCTGAGATACATGGAAAACATCGTGCAAATTTGCAAGTGACGGCGGTAACGCAATCTGATATGCAATCTTCCCAATTCTCTTGGTAATCTGAAACGGACCAATAAAACGTGGAGTCAACTTCTTTGACTTCAAAGCTCGACCAATACCAGTCATCGGAGTAACTCGCATAAAAACATGTTCTCCTTCACTAAACTCAAGATCTTTCCTCCTCTTATCGTGATAACTTTTCTGACGACTCTGAGAAGTCCCCATCTTCTCCTGAATCATCTTAATCTTTTCCGAAGTTTGTTGAACAATCTCTGGTCCAATCATCTTCTCATGTACACTTCTTTGGAAAAAGATGACTTTTTGTTGACTTTTAGAAGGACCTATAATATCTTGATCCATAACTCTCAAATGAAGCATTTTTAGCCAAAGCTAGTGAGACACAAAGTTGTAGAGAATTGAATTCTCTTCAAAATGAGCTTGGGTGGAAAAAAAAATTATAAAGTATGTGAAAGTTATGCATGGTCAAAGTTCTGTTGACTTTTTTATCAAGAAACCCTAATTTAGAAACTTTGACTTTTGATCAAATCTTGAGTTTTCTTGATGAATCATGATCAACCCTTGATCAAATGATGAATGTGACTTCAAAACCTTGATGTTGACCAAAAATGATGAAGTTTGACTATATGTTGACCATAATTGACTTTTTGTCCAATACAACTGATTCTCAATCATCTGAGCAATTGACTAAGCAAACTTGAGTTGTGAGGCTTGAAACTTGACATGGTGGTACCTTGAGACATATTAGGAGGTATGATGATCACTTGAGGAAATAGAAACCATATTTGACTTGAAAGAATCAAAACCCTAGTTATGGGGTTGATTGCTTAGGAGAAGGCTCATATGGTCAACCCTTGAGGAATGCTTTGAGTATGGAGATGTGAATTGACTTGAGAAATAGGAGGGAGAATTTTGGGGGTATAACAGTTTCCCCCGTTCAATATTCTTGTACCTGAAGGGTTAGATTGGTATGCTTGCCTTTCGTGACCTGAAGGTAGAAGATGATTGAACACTCGAGCACCCTAGGAATTTGCACTCGCTGGTGTATGGAAAGAGATCGTCAGCTGACGATGTACTGGAATGGGCTTGTAGATGCCATTTAGAGAAGCTGATGCTGGGGAGTGAGTCATACGTTAGACTCCATGATCATCTTTGAATGAGTGCATATTGATTTTTAACCAGATATGCAGTATTCTGTAGGTGGATAGATGACCATGTTTAGTTGGAGATCGACTTAAAGATTCCATCCAGAGTAGAGAGTTAGAATAAACATACGTCTTGGCTTTATCTGAAATGAGTACTCGTCGGGATATAGATAGTTTTACCGTCTTGTTTCGGGTATTAATCTGTATCCTCTCGTTTGTTAATAAGCTCGTCTGGTCGTTCAGATAGTTTTTCCGTCTTGTTTAGAGCGTTAATCCTTGACCTTATGTCTTAGGAGTTTGCAAATAGTCTTCGCCTATTTGTGAAATTTACCTGAGAGAACGAGGTTAGTTTTATGCACATTATGATGCATGTGAGTATGTAAGAATGCTCTTACATATGTTATGAATTTTTTATGAATGATGTATGAATGTAGATGTCATGGTATTTCAAAACATATCCATCTTGAAAAGGATGGGAATGTTCTGTCGGGGAGCTTTGATTTCTGTTTAGGGATGAAGAAATAACTATTGAGGATCCTGACTAAGGATAAAAGAGATGTAGATTCCTCCGATGCACTATCTAACCAAGTTTCGGGTCTGGATATTGATGTTGTTGGGGAATGATAATCTTGGTTATACTCAGTTGGGGATGAACATCTTTTGTATAACCCTTGTTGGGTAATTATGTAATTTTGAACAACCTATTACTGCTCAGAGACTGGCATAATAAGTTGATTGATGTGTTACTTCTCGGGGACCAATGCAACAAAGTTGACGTTCACTGCACGGGGACTGATGTGACAATGTAGATGATCACTGCTCGAGAACTAATGTGATGGGTTGAGACAATCATTGCTCGGGGATTAGTGTGATGATGTTTATAAATGATCACTGCTCGGAGACCAATGTGATGAGTTGATAGGATCACTGCTCGAGGACTACTGTGATGAGTTGATATGATCACTGCTCGGGGACTAACATGATGATTTGATAGGACCACTGCTCAGGAACTAACGTGATGATTTGATATGACCACTGCTTGGGGACTAACATGATGATTTGGTAGGATTATTGCTCGGGGACTAATGTGATGAGTTGAGATGATCACTGCTCGGGAACTAAAGTTATGAGTTGATATGATCGTTGCTCGTGGACTAACGTGATGAGTTGATATGATCACTACTCGGGGACTAACATGATGATTTGGTATGACCACTGCTCGGGGACTAACGTGATGAGTTGAGACGATCATTGCTTGGGAACTAATGTGATGAACATAAGTGTTGGACATTGCTGAAAGGAGATGATAGAGTAGTAATCTTGTTGGGAAATCTGTCTCTATCGAAGGAGTGATAGCTCTGCAGGGATTTCTAGAGATTATACTATGGGAATTTTTCTGTGAAATTGACTCTGCGGGGATGTGTTGGTGACTTGGGTTGTCACCTCAATTCCTAGAGCCTGTAGTAATTGTTGTTTATGTTCACTTTTTGTGTATTTGTGAACAGATGTTTATTGTCAGATGCATATAATCATTCAAATCAAACATTGGACTTTATGCAAACAAACAAATAAAAGTAAAAGTTTGGAATTGGAAAAAGGGAAATTGTATTAATATTGAAAAGTAAACCTATAGACAGGCAGTTTGTGTACAAAGAGACAAATATCCTAGTAAAAGGAAATTGTCAAAAAAAATTAGAAAATAGTAAAAGCTATGTGGAAACAATCTCGTCATATTTCAACTCTGTTATTGCTCATATATTTTGACTATCTCGTCTCTTTGCTTCCAGAAGAAGGTGATTGAATTGATTTACGCCATTTGAAGATGATAGTAGTATAGTCTGTAAGTAGATGACCTTGACAAGACATACTCGTATGCTTTAATCCCTAACTTTTTCGTAGACCGCCCTTTCGGGTTTTTAGTCTACCGGGATACCCTTTTTTGCCCAAGCCACCTTTGCAAGTTTTCGACTTGCTGGGTGTATATTTTATATATATATATATATATATATATATATATATATATGTCCCTAACTTTTGCCCAAACCCTTTTGGTTCTCCAGGACGCCCTTATTTTTGCCTAAGTCAGTCGACATAGCGTAACTCATTTATGCGTAGCATTTTTTGACTATGTCTGCGTTCATAGGGTGCGGGAAGTCTTCTCCCTCCATAGTGCTCAGTATCATGGCTCCGCCGGAAAATACTGTCTTGACTATAAATGGTCCCTCATAGGTGGAAGTACATTTTCCCCTAGGATCACCTTGTGGTAGGATGATGCGCTTGACTACTAGATCGCCAACTCAGTATGCTCAGTGCTTGACTTTCTTGTTTAAGGCTTTAATCATTCGTTTATGATATATCTGTCCATGGAAGATGGATGCAAGTCATTTTTCGTCAATTAAGTTTATCTGGTCAAGTCGAGTCCGGACCCATTCTTCTTCATCTAACTCTGCATCCTTCAATACTCTGAGGGAGGGTATCTGAACCTCAATAGGTATAACCGCTTCCATACCATACACGAGAGAGAATGTGGTTGCCCCTGTAGATATTTGTATTGTACTGCGATAACCGTGGAGAGAAAATGGCAACATTTCATGCCAATCCTTATATGTCACTGTCATCTTCTATATAATCTTCTTAAGATTCTTATTGGTGGCTTCCACTATGCCATTCATCTTTGGCCGGTATGGAGAAGAGTTGTGATGCTTCATGTAACTCTTCCATAATTCATTCGGCTTTCTGCTGATCTACACATCGGAGTAAGGCCATGTCATGATTGCGTTTGTATAGGATACCGTTACTGAGAAAGAACTTGGCAGAGAATCTTCTTAGGAACTTCTTATCATTGACAGATGCCCCTTCAGGGTATTCTTGATCCTTGAGGTGCCTCTTCACTTCGTAGAACTAAGGTTTCTCTTCCACTCCTTCAGTATCAAGTTCACAATAGTATGCTAGTTCGTCATGTCTTTCAATAGTAATCTAAGGAGCTTCATTGTCCCATATGACTTTGAACATAGATGACATGGTAGCCAATGCGTCTGCCAGTTGATTCTCTTCTTATGGGATGTGCTCGAAAGTGATTTCGTCGAAGTAGGGGATCAGATTCAATATATGTTCTCGATATGGAATGAGATTCGGATGCTTCGTGTCCCACTCGCCTTTAATATGACTAATCACCAAAGCTGAGTCTCCATATACTTGCAAGAATTTGATCCTCACGTCAATAGCAACTTTGATACCCATAATACACGCCTCACATTCAGCCATATTGTTGGTGCAGTCGAAACATAACCTAGCGATGAAAGGTGTATGGCCGCCCTTAGGAGATATAATCACATCACTAATACCATTGCCAAGTGCGTTAGAAGCTACATCGAAGACCATAGTCCATCAGGATCCTGGCTCAGGTCCTTCATTCGGTCCAGGCTCTTCGTAATCGGTGACTAACATAATATCCTCGTCTGGGAACTCAAAATGCATGGACCGATAGTCATCTACGGCTTGATGAGCCAAATGATCTTCTACCACACTTCCTTTGATTGCTTTCTAAGTAGTATACTAGATGTCGTATTCGGTCAAGATCATTTGCCATCTTGCTATTCTTCCGGAGAGAGCAGGTTTCTCGAATATGTATTTTATCGGATCCATCTTAGAGATCAACAAGGTAGTGTGAGTCAACATGTACTATCTTAGTTGGCGAGCAGCCCAAGCTAAAGCGCTACAAGGTTTCTCGAGCTGTGAGTATCTTGTTTCACATTCGGTAAACTTTTTGCTAAGGTAGTATATTGCATACTCTTTTCGACCAGACTCGTCATGTTTCCTTAACACACACCCCATTGAATTATCTAATACTGTTAAGTACATGACGAGAGGTCTTCCCTTAACTGGTGGCATCAGGATATGAGGTTTCTGTAGGTACTCCTTGATTTTGTCAAAAGCTATCTGGAAATCACCGTTCCATTTTACTATTTGATCTTTCTTCAGTAACTTGAAGATTGGCTCACAAGTAGCAGTTAGATGTGCAATGAATCTGGCAATATAATTCAGTCGTCCTAAGAAACCTCTGACTTCCTTCTTGGTACGGGGAGCTGGCATTTCTTGAATAGCTTTAACCTTAGCGGGGTCAACTTCAATACCTTTACCACTGATGATGAATCCCAAGAGTTTACCGGATCTGACTCCAAATGTGCATTTGCTCGGATTCAGTCTCAATCTGTATTTCTTCAATCAATCAAACAGCTTACACAAATGACCAAGATGTTCTTCTTCGGTTTGTGATCGAGCTATCATGTCGTTGATGTAAAACTAGCTCGTGATGGATCATATCATGGAATAAAGCCACCATAGCACGTTGATATATTGCACCAGCATTCTTCAACCCAAACCGCATCACCTTGTTATAGAAAGTGCCCACTGTGTAACAAAAGTAGTCTTTTCCATGTCTTCGGGAGCCATCTTAATCTGATTGTAACCAGATAAACCATCCATGAAAGAGAAAACTTTATGTTGAGTGGTGTTGTCAACCAGGACATCAATATGTGGAAGCGGAAAATCATATTTCAGGCTCTCCTTATTCAGATCTTGGAAGTCCACACACATGCGCACCTTGCCATCCTTCTTAGGTACGGGCACCACGTTCACAACCCACTGTGGATAAGGAGTAACGACTAAGAAACCGACATTGAATTGTTTCATAACTTTGGCTTTAATTTTCTCAGACATCTCAGGACGCATACGACGAACCTTCTGCTTTACAGGGAGAAAATCTTCCTTTGTTGGTAGTCGGTGTACCACAATGTCGATATCTAAACTTTGTATGTCTTCGTAGGACCAAGAAAATATCTCGATGGAATCTCGCAGCATCTGGATCAGTCTTTCTTTAACACTGTTCTCAAGACACGCTCCTATCTTGATTTATTTTCTGTCTTTTTCGGTACCTAGATTAATAACTTCGATCGGTTCTTCGTGTGGCTGTATATCCCTTTCCTCTTGCTGTAGTAGTTTGGCAAGTTCTCCTGGCACTTCACAATTTTCCTCACCTTCGTCTCCGGCTTGGTAGATTGGATTATCAAAGTCATATTTAGCAATAGCATAGTCGTTATCGACGGGATCCAGAGTGAATGTGGATTTGCAGTTTATTATGTGGGTTTGTGTAAGAACACATAGCTTTTGAAAAGGTGATAAAGTAAAATGAAATACAAAGAGCATAATATTTGAATGCAAAAGTCCAATGCTTTATTGAATGAAAATGCGAATGACAAATAATAACCCTCACAAATGAGCCATTGTGCCCCAGGCAAGGCACTAGGCTTAAAGTCTTATTATTCAAAGCTATAAAGCATAAAAGCATAAAACAGACAAAACAATTACTTGTGTTTAAAGGAAATTGGCATAACATCCTTAGTCGTCCAATTGTTGAGTCCATTGACGGGAGTTGGGAAGATCCAATTGTTAACGTCAAAGTCACTATCATCATATTCTATAGCATGAACTCCATTCTTGTTGATGCGGAATAGAGATCCTCCACTACGTTCGCAGCGTATCATCTTCTGACCTTTGGAAGTGAAGCCCAAATCAGTCTTGTCATATTTTAATGGAACATCGGGTAGCTGACTCCAAATGGTACAACCTCCTTTTTAAACTACGGCTCTGGAATCTTTTAGTGAGGCCATCTTCGGTGGAACTCTAGTAACTTTAGGAGTTATAGGAGAGTTGGCAGGCATGACTCGTGGAACTACTTCAAAAGCTTGACAAGGGGTTTCGACAAATTCACCTTCCATTTTGATGTATCAGAATGACTGTAGATGGCTTACCATATATTCTTCTTCTCCGCATATTGTAACAATCTTCCCCTTCACTGGGTACTCCAACTTCTGATGTAGGGTAGAGGTAACAACACCTGCCCCATGTTTCAAAGGGCGTCCGAGCAGGCAAGAATAAGCTGGACGAATGTCTTGCAATATGTGGGCATTCATTAGAATTTCACCAAGGCTTTAGCATGAGCCTCGGAGCACAACAACAGAGCTAACATGGAAATCTTGGATGGGGTTTGTCCCAACTGCTCCACTACATTGTAGTCTCTCTTCTTAATGATCTTCAAAATTTCCTCCATTTCTTGTTTGGAGGTATCTTCAGCAACTTGCTTTGGTACCTCCGTCTGAGCAACTTGAGTCACTTTCTCTTTCCCTCGAGCCTCGGGAGTTGGTTCAATAGCAGGAATGCGAACTGGTGTAGTAGTATCCTTTGGATGAGAGATATTTGGAGAAAACACTCTTCCGGTTCTTGTTACTTTGCTTGATCTAGTGATATTGTCAACATCAGGACTAGTAGCTTCAACTATATTGTCTTCAATGGTTAATGGCTCTTGCTTGACGCCATAATAGTAGACTCTGGCTCCATAATTCCAAGGTATAGCTTTGTTAGAGGAATATGGAATTGATCTGGGCGAGGTAATAATTAGAGGTGCCACTCTAGGTGCAGGATCGGCAGAGGTAATCCTTATTGTGTTCACATCAGCATATTCTTCGGGATAGTCATCATCTCCTCATCCGGTAGCCTTGATGTCTTCGATTGAAATCTTGTAGATTTTAGGGGCGGTATATTTCACCATGAAATCAAACTTCCCACTTGGATGCCCCAAGGTATCCCATACTTCTGGTATGGTTTCACTTACGTTTTCGATTTTAAAGCTTTTGAAAACATCTTCGCACAAACTCTCTACGGACAGAGTTCTTAGGAATAACACTTATCGGTTGTCTATCAGGCACTAAACACCTTTCTTCAACTAGGGACATCCGTTGACGCGTAGTAACGACAGTTATCAAAACATCCTGGAAATAATCCAGCTTGTAGCAAATTATTTTTGACAGTCATCAAGGGAGTGGTTAACTCATTCACATTAATGACATAAGAGTCATTATCAATAGAGTTGGTACTCTTGCCATGATCAGGCATAGGTACGTTGATCATATTCATAGTTTTGACAGGAGGATCGAATTCAATTTCCGGAGCTTCAATCATATCTTGGATCTTGTTCTTCAGGGCCCAACATTTGTTTGTGTCGTGCCCTGAGCTATTGGAGTGGTATACACACCGTGCATTAGGGTTGTACATCGTAGAGGAAGTGTTGACATGCTGAGGAGGATCCCTCAAAGTAATCAGCTCTACTTTCAACATGTGTTGTAATGCTTGAGAAAACGACATGTTGATCTTCGTAAACTGTCTTCTTGGAGCTTTTTGTCTATGCGTGTTGTCTTGTTGAGGTTGCACTGGTGTGGGATTAGAGATCAGGACTTACCCCATAGAATTATTGCGATCAGCTTTGTTACGACTCTTCTGACCATACACAACATTGACTTCTTTCTTCCCACCAAAAGATCTCTTCGTAGCATTTGAAGATGTTTTGACTTGAATCTTTCCGCTCTTGATGCCAGCTTCAATGTGCTCTCCTGTCAGTATCAACTCGGTGAATCCATCTGATGAGTTTCCAATCAGATGATTGAATAATGGGCATATCAGTGTTCCCATAAACATGTCAACCAATTCCCTATTAGACAAGGGTGGTTGAACTTTGCCTACTAGATCTCTCCATTTCTGAGCGTACTCTTTGAATTTCTCGTCACTGCCCATAGACGTACTCTGTAGTTGCATACGAGTTGGTGCCAATTCAACATTATACTGGTACTGTTTGTAGAAAGCATCTTCCAACTCATTCCAGGTACGAATGTGAGTATTCTCTAGCTGATAATATCATTCTAAATGTGCTCCGGATAAACTCTCTTGAAAGAAATGCATCCACAACTTCCTGTCAGCATTGTGGGGTTAAATCTTCTGAACATAGGACTTCAGATGAAGCTTCGAACAAGAAATGTCATCATATTTGGCAAAAGTAGGAACTTTGAACTTGCGGGGAATGACCACTCCTAGAACCAGGCTTAAATCATCAAAATTCAACCCTGACATTTTCAATTTTTCCACAATATTTAGACGGTCTTCAAGTTGCTTATACTTCTCATTGTCAGGAGGATACTGCTCGCTCATATAGTCTTCTTCATCAACTTCTTGAGACCCATGATGACTTCCTTTATCGACCTTGACGCTTCCTTCAATTTCAACGCTCTTGTCTGAGAACTCAAGTTGTCTGACTACTTTGACCGGACCTCTGTATCTTTTCCCCATGTTGAGAATACCAACGACCTTCTTCTTTTTCTTCTTGACGATGAGCTCTTTCAGATATTTTTGTCCTAGGGCCAAGTTGGAGAACATCTCTTGGAAATGAGCATTCTGAGCCTGGAGACCTTTGATATTTTGTTCGAGATCCATTTCCTTGCTGAAATAAACAACAAGAAAATGAGAGAGCCAAACTTTGGGGTACCTTTTATGAAATGATATGATATGTAATGCATATGAAATGTTTTCAAGGACCTTGGGAATTTAAATTTGGTAAACAAGAAATAACAAACTTTTTATTAGTCTCATTAGCAATACAAAATAAAGTTCAAGTACAAAAATAAAATTCTTAGTGCTTAGGCCTCCCATGGACGCTTCCTCTTTGTGTTGACGTAGGTATTAATGCTCTGTTCCTCGTGAAGTTGCTTCGTCAGCTCTAATACCCTTTTCTCGCTTGCATAACACTGAGCTTCGAATGTATCCCTTTATTCTTTGAGTTGAATCCAAGATCTCTTCAATTCTTCGACATCAGTAGGCATGTATGGATGGAGAATGGTATACGATTCATCGCCTTTAGCAACAGGTTCCATAATTATGGGTAGAATAACAGCATATGGAATCATGAGGTTTTGAGCACGAGCTCGCACCCATTTGAGGTAAGTTTCCCAAGGAATGGAATTTTTATGCCCCAAGGTCTTGGTATCAGTTTTCTTCACCATGACCCAAGCGTGCAAAAATCTTCGACGATAACCATGGGGATCATTGTCGTAGTCAAACACAATTCCTTGGATAAGTATGTCATGAGGACCGTATCTTAGAGCATAACCAAACTGTCGTAACTCTAGAGAAGGGTTATAAGTGATACCTCCCCTTATGCCAAGGAGTGGTACATTAGGGAATTCTCCATAACGCTCAATGAAAGTGAAGTCTTTTTTAGAGTAGAGACACCAACATATATCTGAATGAGAGAGTGACGTCAATCTTTGAGACCATTTCAAACCTTATTCATTCTTCATTAGTGATCGAGGAAGGTGCGAAATAAACCACATGGATAATAACAGTATGCAACACATAAGAGTTCCTTGTATTTTTATAGTACGAGTGTGGAGAGAATGCAGAATATCTCCAAGTAAGGTAGGCAAAGGGTTATGAGCGAGGAATATCTTGATGGCGTTCACGTCTATGAATTGATCCGGATTAGGGAAATAGTACCAACCCATAGATTAGAAAAGCCAAAATGTCTTCAAAAGCATGGAAACTCATAGCCTTTAAGAATTCTCGAGCCTTCTTTATCAGAATCTTAGTAAGCAAACCCTTAACTTCACTTCTTGTTTCCCAATTGGCTTCAATGTCTGACCGTTTTAGGTGTAAAGCTGATGCGATGTCTTCAAATCTCGAAACTTTTTATAAAATGGTGAAAGGTATCTGATCAAGAATGGGTATCCCAAGTAGCTTAGAGAAATCTTCCATTGTAGATACCAACTGATAATCTAGGAAAGTAAAGCAATGATGCTTCGGATCAAAGAAGTGGAATACGAAGCTCATCATATCTTCTTCAAAACCGGAAGTAACCAAGTCAAGTAGATAACCATGCCTCTTAATGAACTGAGAGTGATCGGGATTTCTGAGACTAACTCCTTGAGTTGAGAAGGTATACCCACAAAGTTGATTCGGATAGTCTTCTTAGAAGCCATAACCCTACAACAAAAAGCAAAAGTAAATCCCCAGGTCCTTAAAATGGTTAGAAATGTTATGATGATATGATGATATGATGATATGATGTTATGATGTCATGTTTAAATAGAAAGCACAAGCAATTCACAAAACAACCCTAGGTTGAAGGCTTGCATGAGGTATAGGTGTCTACCCTACCGGAGTTTAAGTTGGTTCAACCTATCCTATAATAGTAATCGGGTTCTAGGAATCTCATATCACAGATCTTTCTCGTAGGCTTTATTTCAATATGACTACTAAATGGTCGACCGAAACATCCCGAAAGTCGCATCTCAATGAGCGTAGTATCGAGTATCAACCAACATCAGTCTGCACCGAAGCCGAATATCTCACTACCTTCTGTAACGCGGTGGAAGAACTGGCTTGTTTATTTTGCGTTTTATCGCAAATGTTGCGGATAGCAAGAGTCGCCACCGACTTTTATTTTATCCAATAAAGGAAAGGTGAAAAGAACAGGAAAAACCTTTGTTAGATTCTGAGTACGGGAGTGAATTATGAAAAGGGAAGGTATTAGAACCCTTTCCATCCGTAGTTATCTACGGGCTCTTAATTACTTAGCTCACCTTTGAAAAATTGTTTTATGTGTTTGTGTGGTTTGAAAAGTATTTTTGAAAAGTACTTATCTTTGACTTCGTAATGATTCTTGTATTAGTCCTCAAGGATGTATATGAAGTGTTCGAAAATATTTGTTTGAAAAATGTGTAACTTTGTAACAATTCTTGTTGGAATATATACAAAGTGTTTGAAAAGTATTTTGAAAATAAGTGTGAGGTGTGAAAAGTGATTTTGATTAGAGCAAGCAATAGAGTCTTATTACCTACCCATAATGGTCATTTCTTGTTATTTTCCTTCTCCTTTAGGATAAGGCTATCCATACCATTAGTTGGTAGGTAAATTTATCAGTTGGATGTGAAGGGACAATCGTAGGGTCATCGAATGGTCATTGAAGGAAACATTGTAACGATACTTTAGCAATTCGAAGGGACGATCATCACTAATTTGTAGGCAACAACCGGGACAAGATCATATATTCGTAGGTAACCTCGAGGGTCATCGAGGGACTATAATCTTTGTGATGATTTTATTCGTAGGCAACTTTGCTAATGGTACCCCCTACATTTGTGGGACATGACCATTTATCCAAAGGCAACAAGAGAGGATACCCTAAGGGGGTGTATGTGTGAGAAGTGTTTTGTTTTCAAATATTTTATCTTGATTGTTTAAGGTGATCTAACATTGATTTTAAGATCTTGTCATAAAATCCTATTAGCCATACATCTAAGCAGTGTATATATGTACAGAAAATAAATGTGCGGAAAGTAAATGCAGAAAATTAAAGGTTATACGCTATTATATGGCTTTGGGGAAGATACATAATAGGAGGTGCGAAAAAGTAAATGCGGAAAGTAAAAGCCCTAGTTAAGCTATTATATACTATGAGAAGTTACATAATTATGGAAAAAATACGAGGAAATGTAAACCTACGCTATTACAAACAGGAAACAGTTACATAATTGAAAAATAGCGATAAACGAAATAAATCAGAATAAAGAAATAATGTCAGAAAAATATTTTTAATGTGTGAAATTTTTTTAAGGTTAAAGCAAATTAAAACCCTAATTACAAAGGGGAAAATTATTTTTGTGAATTTTCTGGATTGTTTTAATGTGAAAACCCCTATTTTTAATTAATTAGCAATTAATTAAGAAAATAATTTTAAATAAAGGAAAAATAAAATATTTTTGTGTCTAAAATTAATTAAACATTTTATTAATCTAAAATTAAAACATTTTTCAAGTTTTTAGAAAATTGTGAAAATAATTTTTGAAAAGAATTAAAAATGGTTTGAAAAAATAGGAAGTAAGAAAAAAAAAGGTTAGTAAACACAAGTGGTAAAAATAAGGTTTGGTCCTACCAAGGCTTGAACCCAGGACCCTGTTATTATTGAGCCAAAACATGACCACCACGCCACCTGTATGCGATGTCTAAACCACGCTTCCAATTGTATTTGTGTGCAAACCTGTAATAATCATAAAATATGAAAAAAGTTGCAAAAGGCAGGGATCGAACCCACGCCTTGAGAGAGTGAGAGGACTAGCGCGCATGTTGAACCACTGGGATGGTGATACATCCATGAATTATAGCACATTCATAAATATATATTTGAAATTGCTTCTTGAAAATCAACATAAACATAAGCCAAACGCGCTGGGATCCAGGTTATTTGAATCAGCCAATTAGAACCCGCCACGCCTACCTCCCTGAGTCAAAGGAAAGTCATAGGTGCCGGAGAAGAATTCAGGTCACCTTCTCCGATTAACTCAAACATCAAACCTGCGAAAATCAACCACAACAAAATAAAAAACAACCCAGATCCACTAATTAAGATCCTGCGAATCTAATGGTACGATTAGTTTGTCCTAAATTGGCATGTAGCTAGGGTTTTGATGAAGTAAAAGCTTCGTTCCCTAATAATGGTGAAACATGATTCTGGGCTCAAATCTTGCAAACGATGGTTCTAAATAATCACAAACATCAGAATGAACATGATTATATAAATCGAAACAGTTTAAAGAGCATGAATTGAAAGTTTGAGTTTCATGAGTTTTACCAAATCGGTGCGACTTGTTTGGCACGTTCTGGGATGCTTCAGGCTTGTATGAGAGTATGGAACGATTCCTGGGAACTTCTGGATGATGAATGAGTGTCTAGAATGGCTTGAGAACGGCTGGAAGCTTGGTTTCGAGTTTTCCCTAAAAGCTTGAAATTTTGAACAAATTTTTTGGGTTTGTAAGAGCATGCCATTCGTGTCCCTTGCTTGTGGTCTTGATCTTTATTTATAATGAGTGAATTAGGTCAATAATTGAGAGGAAAATATATTGCATTCAATGTGAAAATATTTGATTTGAAAATCAAATGAAAAGCTTCCAAATTTGGCCAATCTTGCATTGATGCTTCTTGTGCTTTTTTTCGGCTTATGATGAGCTATCTTGGACCTTAAGACAAGCAAAGAACAAGCCCACACACCCTTCCTAGTATTTTTTGCATTTTATTTTATTTAAATTGAATTTTAATGTTTTAATTCAAAAATAAATTAAATAAATAAAAAAGAGATGTGTAAATGGGCTTAGAAGTCATGGAATATCTTAGAAATAAATCCAAACTACAAAAACCATGGCCCATTTGGAAGAAATTTGAATTTGCTTAGTATTTCCCTTCATGCACTTCTTCAAAAATGCCAAACTTGCACAAGTTGTATCATGCTCAATTTTTATCATTTTGAAGTGTTCTTGGACTTTTTATAAATCTCAAGATGTCCTATAAGATCTACTTTTAGTTTCATCTTCATTGAAGCTCCCATGCTCATGTACACGTCTTTGGAAAAAGATGACTTTTTGTTGACTTTTAGAAAGACCTATAATGTCCTTATTTATAACTCTCAAATGAAGGATTTTTAGCCATAGCTTGTGAGACGCAAAGCTGTAGAGAATTGGATTCTCTTTAAAATGAGCTTTGGTGGAAAAATTTCTGATAAAGTTTGTGAAAATTATGCATGGTCAAAGTTCTGTTGACTTTTTATCAAGAAACCCTAATTTAGAAACTTTGACTTTTGATCAAATCTTGAGTTTTCTTGATGAATCATGATGAACCCTTGATCAAATGATGAATATGACTTCAAAACCTTGATGTTGGCAAAAAATGATGAAGTTTAACTATATGTTGACCATAGTTGACTTTTTGTCCAATACAACTGATTCTCAATCATCTGAGCAATCGACTGAGCAAACTTGAGATGTGAGGCTTGAAACTTGACATGGTGTTACCTTGAGACATATGAGGAGGTATGAATGTCACTTGAGGCAATAGAAACCATCTTTGACTTGAGAGAATCAAAACCCTAGTTGTGGGGTTAATTGCTCAGGAAAAGACTCATATGGTGACCCCTTGAGGAATTCTTTGGGTATGGAGATGTGAATTGACTTGAGAAATAGGAGGGAAATTTTTGGGTATAACATTGCCGAATGAGGCAGAGGTTGATGTGGCTAAAATGAAGCCAGGGCTGACATATGAATGTAAATCACTATTTCCTGCCAAAGAAAAAAATCTTGTCGGAAACAGTTCAAAGTTTCCTACAAAAACTTATAGTTTTGATGTAACTAAATGTGAATAAATATTTGATTTGTTAGTTAAAGATGGTCAAATATTATTACCACCATTAGAATAATGACAGAAAAGAGGTTTTTTCAAATTTCATAACTATCTTGGTCACACAACCTCTCAATGTTTTCTTTTCAGGGATCTTGTTCAAAAATCATTGCAGGAGGGCCGACTGAAGTTCACTGCCAAGAAAATGAAAATTGATGTTGATCCTCTCAGGAAAGAGGAAGCTTAGTTTGTTGAACCTGTCGAAATAAACATGGTGGAGCTGATACAATTTTTTGAGGACAATATGGTTTAGGAAAGTACTGGCGAAAGTCCTAATGTCAACCTAGCTGATGTTTTCCCCAAGGCTGATGAGGATTTGCTGGATACCTATATCGATGCATAAAAGAGGGCTCACAAGTTTTTTTTACCCTAGATGTGGAGCTGTGACAGATAAAATTGTTGTTGAGAACTTTCAGAAGTTGCAGCTAGAGAAAGTCAAGCCCAAGCTATACAACCAGCGGTTCCCTAATCCAAGGGATCCTAGGAGGAATGTTGGAAGCTCTCAGGCCAAGCCAAGGAGTGTCATCCCTTCTGCTTCTACTCCTAGAGGATCCTTGATTAAGCCTCATAGTAGAATGGGGGCATCAAATGCTGATGTTGTTTCTAGGGATGTGAAAGGAAAATCGGTTGTAAACTACCGACACGAGTTCAAATCTGAAAGAAATAGTCATGTTTCTGAAAACTACATGGGTAATAATCCCATGACACGAACTCAATGGAGACGCTTTCAGCATCGAAAATAGGCTGCAAGACTAGATGTTGCTGCTGAGCAGGTTGCCGTAAATAAGGCAGGAAATCAAAAGTAGTACAAGGTGAAAGTCGACATTACAGCTAAAGAACAAATCAGAGAATTCGTAAATCGACCTATAGATAAATGCTCTGAGGAAGCTAATAATGACTTTAAGTTAGATTCTAAAGAGAGTCTAGACATTCTAGTCAATGTAGTGTCAATTCTGCCTGCAGAGTATGACTGTCTGACTGAGGTAGAGGATTCTGTTGATCTCGGTGCTAAAGAGAAGGCTTTGCACAAGCCAATGTGTTACTTTGTCATGAATAATGCTTCAATTGAGAACCAAGATTCCTTTTTTGAAAGGCCAGACATGGCTATGAGAAGCCATCTGAAGCCCCTGTTGATCAGGGCTAAAGTCGAAGGTAGCGCTTTCAACAAGGTGTTGGTAGATTGTGGCGCGACTGTTAACATCATGCCACACCATATTTTGAAGAAAATCGGTAAGTTCGACACCGATACCAGATCCCATAATGTGGTCCTATCAGACTATGAAAGAAGAACCAGGAACATTATGGGAGTGATCCAGGTAGTTATTATTGTCGGCTCAGTGACTAGGTCGACTATTTTTATGGTGATTCAAGGAAGCCAAGATATAATCTCTTTGTGGAAAGATAATGGCTTCTGGAATTGGAGCACTGCCTTTTTCCATGCACCAACGCTTGGTAATATGGAGGGACGATGGTATTGTGGAAAACATCGAGGCCGATGATAAGTGTCAAAATGTAGTTATTTTGTATATAGGTTTTATGGCACTTATTCGTTCTTGTTTGTGAATAATCGCTGAATAACCCCACTTTTTATTGTAAATATGTTTTATTGCGTTTTGTGTATATATTGTACCGATTGATTAATTTTGTGTATATATTGTAGGTATTTGTTACATTATTGGAGCAAGAGGAATAAAAGCTCCAAGATGCATTTTTGGAAGAATAAGGCAAAGAAAGAAGCCAAGAAAAATAGAGAAGAAGTGTTGTCAAAGCACCACCGTCGGGCGGTGAGGTGGTGATGACAGGGCGTTGTGAGCACCGAAAGCTTCATCGGGCGGTGCAGGAGTGGTGCAACATTGAGAAAATCCATTAGTTCCTGACTTTGGCTCGCCAGAAGCTCGTTGGGCGAGGAAGAAAATCAGCGTCGGGCGGTGTTAAGATTTTTTGCCTAGATGCTTACGTGGAGCATCGTGGGCCAAGTAATAAGGGTCCATCGCCGGGAGGTGCAATTAGAGCGTCGGGCGGTGGCTGCGAGTCAAAATTTGTATATAGTTTCATTTTATTTCATTTTTGTGTTTTTTGGTTTTTGGGGTGGATTCTTGCTCCCAAACTCCATCACTTTGTAGTTTTTGATAGATTAGCTTAGAAAACAACATTAGGGATTGCTTATGGATGATTGAAGGTGGATTGCTCTTCGATAGGCATTGACAAACCGGTGTAAATGAGTAGTTTATCTCTTGTCTTCTCTATGTATTTCTCTATTATTGGTTATGTGTGTATATTTACTTTGAACACATGTATATTTGTCGTCCTTGGCGTTGTATAAAGTTTGCTTTACGAATCTGTGTTGGCGATTGTCTTAGATTTTTACTCTATGTTAGGGATTTGAGCTTTGCTAGATATAGATTGCTTAGATTCTTACCTAGTATGATTATCTGTTAGTTTCTGAATGCTAGAAATGAGTTTAGAGCTGACATTCACTTAGGGTATCTGAGCTTAATGCCTATGTGTTGGTTGTTTCGAGCTAGAGATAGTCGTTACGAGTGGCGCGGTTGGCTTTTGTGTTGTTGAGGTATGCTAGACATGGATATCGAGGTGATGTTGTAGAATTCTCAATTTGGGTTAGAAATAGCTTAGGTTGTGTGAGGTATGTGATGACACGGAGGAGTATCGTAGGTTGAGTATGACATGGACGGTAGATTTAAGCCTATGACGGATAGTATGCATTCGTTCTGGACAAGCTATCTATCCTTTATACTTTTTGTTCATTTACTTTTTGCCTTTTATTTTCAAATCATTTAATCCCAAACTCACTAATAATAGAATTGTCGAACGACGAATCAATAACCAATCTCTGTTGACACGATACGATATAACCTAACCGGTATATATCACCCGGTAAAAATAATACCAAACTCTTTTCTTTCCGCTAACACCGCAGCAACAACAACCAGTGCTTCATTGGTACCACTCTGTCGGCCTTTTTCTTATAAGCATTCTCCATATTCGACGAAGAGCTATACCACCAATCTGGGATAGGTGAGCGAAAATCCAAGGCCAACGGGCTAGTCGGTAAAGGAGGAAATTTAATATTTCCAAAGTGAAGTGCGTAAAGATATTTGTCTTTTGCGTAACCAGGATTTTTGAGTTGTGGAATCCTGTCGGTTACCTTCTCCTTTAATTCTTGGGCCGCGTCAGAGATGGTCCGATGAAGTTTAGTTGGTAGGTACACCACCCTAAAATACTTCTGAAAAGCTTGAATTTGCTAGATGTTAGTGGCCTTACATTTGGTCGTTTGGCCCTGAAAATTATCAAAAGTTGCAGTTAGTTCAGCTATTTTCTTATTGGAGTCTCCAATGAAAGAAACATAATATGACTACCACCAAGTCTCAAATTCCTTGGTGCAGTAGAATGATGGCTTAAAAGTTGTGAAAGTAAGCATAGGCCTTTGTGCCCAGAGCTTGTCGATGTTTTCTCTTACAATTTCCCAAGGTTAGTCAGAGGTGATGTCGACCAATAATTTGTGAGAGCTGAACAGAGATTTGGGAACAAGTTGACAGAACCCAAACTGTCGAGCCACCAATTTGGGCTGGTAAGCAACCAAACCTGGAGTTAGGCCAACAATCACAGAAGATAAAAATTGGGGAGTTAGGAAAGGTTTCCAGTAGATTAGGGATCTCTTCTTGTCTTCATCTTCCACAGGTGGAAACAATTTAGTAAGACACTCTGGGCCACTTTTCCATTAGAGAATGAAGCCATAGAGGGTGTAAATTCGACCCTTGTCAATATAATGTTGAACAACAGTTTGAAGACCTCGGGATTAGGAGAAGTTTTGTCGATTGGGGTTAGTGGAAGAAGGCGCTACCAAAAAATATGCATTTGGTTTTGGGGACAAAGCTATCTTTCTACTTCTAAAAGGTTTAATATCTTTAGAAAAAATGACATTAAGCCATAACTGTAGAAGCAAAAAAGGACCATGTACCAAAACATTTTTTTCTCTTTGGATTAGTAGGATCGAAATTCTTGATTTGGTTGGAAACTTCAGTTAAGGATGCATATAAGGAGGCCAGAATCAGTTGTCCAAAAGCAATATTCTCCCCATTGTGCAATTGGGTGGCAAGATAAGAAAATTTCTTAGCCACCTGCATCGACCTAGAGCAAAAAATAAAATGTGAGAGCCAAAGAGTCAAAAATGCTATGTGTTCCTCGTCGGTGATGGGGTCGGATTCTTGTTGGTGGTGGTCGATGAAATTGTTGTATGTTGGGCTTCTACTATCGCCAACATCGAATCTTATCGGCAGAGGGCCAGCATTCATATGGTTGAAAACTACGCCATTTGGTTTCAACCCCGTAATGGCGCTATGTCAAGCAATGTAGGAATGATCACACCACACTTAGTGTGGAATGTGTTTGTCGACCCCTCACAAAAATATAAACCAGCCAATAGCATACTACTAGAATAAGGTTGGCCACAACGAGAAAGTTCCATCAACGTGTAAATGCCCATTTTCTTCCATTGCTCTATCTTCTTAGTTTCTAAACGTGTCATCCAGGCACTAAACTTATGGCAATTCAGTGGAGGAGCAGTCTTGAAGCTTCTATTAATATATTGCAAATAAATAGGGTTTGGAGAAGAGATTATGGATCTAGTTGTGGTGCTAGTGGGGAAAAATCCCCTTTGTCGTCTACGTATATTTCAGAGGGCATATCTGAAGGGAGGGGACCCAGAAAACCTAAGAGTTCTCCTTCAAGAGTGAAAGGAATAAGTACCTGAGATTTCCATATTTTTGTTTTCTCATGAGCAAATGGAGGTTCTGGTACATGGGGTTTATCGTCGAAGAGGCGTAGCTGAAGCTCCATGGCTGGAGAAGTAGTTATGTTATCAGTGTTTGCCATTGAAGAATGTTTGAAGAAGTTTGAAGAAGATGAACATAAACGGTGAATTCAGATTTTTGGGTTTTCTCTGAAGCAAAAGGTTGTAGAAAGCAAAGAGAAAATAAATAAAATGAAAGAGTGGGGTATTTATAGTCTCATTAAAGAAAGGAGAAAATAATGAGAAAATCTTTGTGATTTCCTAAGTCAGAATCATGCCAAGTCGAAGGAAACGTGCTGCGAGATTAAAGCGGGAGTGGTGGGCCATGTTTGCCACTAAAAGCATAATGATGATAGACAATAAATGATCACACATCTCTAAGTTAAAAGTGTGATACGTTTCCATGATTACATGACGTCACAGAAAAGACGTAATAGTAACGTCCACTTTTGGAGGTAGTGGGAACGACTCAATCAGATGCTGAGGTCGGCACTTCAAAGATGCCATTATCTCATATATATGTCAAAATTCGAAAATGGCATCTTTGGGGGGCATTTTGTTACCTTGAAAAATCTCAAGGTATTCAAGCAAGTGTATTAAATGAGGGTGTTCTCATAAGCTAAGGGTAGTTTCCTGAAATAAGGATCTTTTGGAAATTGTGAACAAAGTGTTTGAAAGTTGGTTTTGGAAAATCAAAGAAATCAGTGATTAAAGAAAATATCAAGTTACAATGGAGTCGACCACAAGGAGAGTATTCTAAAATATGAGGAAAATGGTCAAATCTACCAAGGCGTGCAAAGCAAAGGAAGTGGTCGAATTTGGTCATGTCAACCATAAAGGATTCAGAACTTAGACAAATTTTGCTATTGTTTCTTGTCAAACGAGGTACATGTCGAAGTAAGCAAGAAGCGGTTGAGTTTATCAGAGGCGGGAAGATTCAAAATTCAAAGTCTCTAAGCAGTTACCAGCAGCGTATAACTCGTTTAAGCACCAAATAGGTGGCAACATCTGGTGAAGCGGTTACCTTAGAGTTCAAATGTCACCTGCCGATTACTTTAGGGCAGTTACTTTGAAAATACTATAAATAAGTAGTTTCAATGTAATTTCTATGTGTTCACTTGTATACTCAAATCACTTGAATAAACTTTGTTCATTCTGAGCGTTAGGAAGCAAAGAGTTGAAGAGTGTTTGATGTACGTGAATCACCACTTTTATTTCAATGCAAAACCTTTATATTTTAGTCATTTCTTCTATGACCTTTACTTGCATTTTATTTATGTTTCAGCAATCCCTTTGCATTATCGTTTATGTTGATTCTCTTTTTGTTACAAGTTTCGAGTTAATAAAAGAGTCAGTCAACAATTACTTCGTTTAGAAAAAGTTTGAGGTTCACAGCCTTCTGTTGGTCACGAGTCACCATAGTTGGTAAAAATCATATTGTGAGCAATCAGATTGTTAATTGTTTCGTTTAGGCTCCTTCTATCGGTCATGAGTCACCAGTCAATCGAGTCTAATCATAATGTGGAAAGCCATTATACTTGTTCCCTTAGTCTTAGAAAATTGTTTCTTAGATAAGGATTTCGACAGAACTAGTATAATCTTAAAAAATCTTAGCGCATGTCTTAAGATCAACTGGTTGATCTTGCGAGTAACCCTTAGTTTTAGGACTTTGGGAGAACCAGCGCTTGTTTACCATTTTCCACAGTAAACAGAGGTGCATCTTCAGGAGAGGGTAGAGACTGAGAAGTGATGGCATCTCTTTTTGCCTCTGAACCCTGCAAGGAATCTGAAAGACTAGAGTCAGAACTAGTCGAGCTAGAATTCTTATGTGTGAAAGGACTAGTGATTGAGTCAGAATCACTATGAGTAGCCAGAACAGTCAGATTAACAAACTCACCAGCAACGAAGACAGGAGTTTCATTATTGTGAGGAGAAGAAGCCTCTGATAGTGGAGTATAATCAGCCATACTTGGTTGCTGTCGGCCAGAGGTCTCAACCTAGAGAAAAAAAGGAGACACATTAATAAAGTGAATCCAACAAGTTAAATGAAAAAGTGGAATGAGCGAGTACCTGTGTAGACAAGTCAGGATCAACATTTGCATTTTTCTCAACAGAGGCAGCAGCGGTGGCTCCAACTGGACCTGGAGCTCCAACAGTGGTGGGAGTAGGAAGTGGATTGACAATGGTTGTGTCCACCACTATGGCGGTAGCGCCTGAACCAGGGTTAAATTCAAGGTATTTGGCCACAGACACCTTGCTTTTCTTCTTCTTTTTTTCCACCTAATCCTTAGCAGAAGAATCCTTTTTCCTCTTATGGTTTTTGGATTTTTGGGAGTGCTCAGGGGACTAAGATCAAGAACTGGCTAAATACGGAAAAGAGAATATAAGTTGGTATTTCACTTAGGAAATAGGAGTTAAGTTGACAAGACATACCTCCGTCCTCATAGTAGAATAGTGTTTTTCCTTCTTGGACCTTTTGGATTTGTTGGAGGGAGCAGTCAAATCCGTCGAGCATTTTTGACTCTGCAGATAAAAGAAATGTTGGCAATAGTTCAGGTCATAAAAGGAGTCGAAGGAAAAACATACAAGTACACCTACTGAAGAATTAGTTATCTTGAGAACATTTGAAATAGTGTCATCATCAGAGGGGGTGTTGTCAGGAATAACCTGCGAAATTTTGGATAAGTTAGATGTACCAAATCAAGAATGATAATTAGCAGAAGTTTAAGCCTGGACCTTTTATGTCAAGGGACCAGTTTGGTCGACATGAGCATCTTTTTGTTCTATATGAATGGGAATAGATAGAAGAAAAAATAAACAGTCAAACAAGTGGGAAAGTCGAAATAGAAAAGAAGACAAGCTTTCCAGAAACTGTGACCAGTTTGTATGGTAGAGCATTCTCTAACATATTGAGGTTCAATATGTAGAGGACCTGAGTAGTTGTGTAAGTAATGCTCGTCGGCACCACTCTTTTGGAATTTTTCTTATATGCATTTTCCACATTTGACCAAGAGCAATACCACCAGTCTGGGATAGGCGAGCCAAAGGCCAAAGCCAAAGGGCTAGATGGTAAAGGAGGAAATTTAATTTTTTCAAAATGAAGTGCATAAAGATATTTATCTTTCGTGTAACCAGGAATTTAAAGTTTTGGAATCCTGTCAGTTACCTTCTCCTTTAACTCTTTGGCTGCCTCAAAAATGGCCCGACGAAGATCACTAGGTTGATACACAACTCAAAAATATTGATGGAAAGGTTGAAATTGTTTGATGTGAGTAGCCTTAAATTTAGTCGTCTTCGGCTGCAAATGGGTAAAAGCTTCAGTCAGTTCAGCTAGCTTTACCTCAGGAGCACTAATATATGCAGCAATATATGATTGCCACCAAGTTTCAAATTCCTTGGTGTAGTAAAATGTTGGTTGAAAAGGGATAGAACCAAGCTTAGGCCTTTTCCCCCAAAACATTTCACATCCTCTTTGAAGATATCATAAGGTTGATCACTGGTGATATTAAATAGAAATTAAAAGGAGGAAAATATAGATTTGGGAATAAACTGACAGAGCCCAAATTATCGAGCCACTAAATTAGGTTGGTAAGAAACCAAGCCTAGAGTGGTGCCAACAATCACATCTGATAGAAATTGAGGAAACAAAAAGCGCCTCTAGATAGCTAAAGAGTTGTTTTCGTCTTCACTTCTTGAAGGAGGAAAAGCTCTAGTAAACCACTCAGGGCCATCAGGTCTATTGCAAAATGGGGACATAGAGGGTTCGAAATCAGCGCGAGTCAACATAATGTTGAACAAGAATTGAAATACTTCAACATTGGGAGAGGTTTTGTCAATAGGAGTCATAGGGAGTAAGCATTTCCAAACAATGTGACGCTCGGCTGGAGGACACTCCACTTTTTTCATCCTATATGGCTTGATACCTTTGGAAAAAGTGGCATTGAGCCACAATTGTAGAAACCAAAAGGGGCCATGGGCCAAAACGTTCTTTTTTCTGGAGTTTGTGGGATCAAAAGTTTTTATTTGACTAACGACGTCAGTTAATGACTCATAAAGAGAAGCCAATATCAGTTGACCCAAAGCAATATCACGAACTTGATGTAATTGGGTAGCCAAGTATTAAAATTGTTTGGCTACTTGCATAGACCTAGAACAAAAAACAAAGTGAGACAACCATAAGGTCAGAAACGCTGCATGTTCTTCGGTAGTAACAAGGCCTGAGGTTTTAGCGTGATGGTTGATGAAGTTGTTATATGTTGGTTTACCAGTATCGCCTACATCAAACTTCAAAGGTATAGGATCTACCTCCCCATGGTTGAATACACGACCAGACAATTTCAAACCCGTGATGGCAGCAATGTCCAAAATAGTGGGAGTGGTCATGACACACCTTGTATGAAAAGTGTTGTTTGAACCCTCCCAGAAGTGTATTGCAGCCAGCAGCATGCCACATGAATAGGGTGGACCACAACGAGAGATTTGTAAAAGGGTGTAAATACCTAACTTCTTCCAGTGGTCAAGTTTTTCTTCTTCTAAGTGTGTCATCCAAGCACTAAACTTAGGGCAATTTCTTGGAGGAGAGGTCCTAAAGTTTATATCCACATAGTGGAGTGAAGGTGGTTCTTCAAGAAAAATCAATGGTTTGGTAAGATAACTGGTTGGAAAGAATGCATGTTCATCTACAGAGATTACTGGTTGGTGTTCTTTAGGGAGAGGGCCCAAAAATTCCAGGGGTTTATCATCAAGAGAGAAAGGCATTAATACCTGAGATTGCCATTTTTTGTCTTCTCTTCGGAATAAGGAGGTTCAGGGATGTATTCTTTGCCATCAATGAGGAGTAGACGATGAAGTGTTGTAGAAGAAGGAATCTTGTTGCTAGAGCTTACCATTGAGGAAGACAAAAAAACTTGAAGAAGATGAGTAGTGAAAGAAGAAAAGGTTTCGTTCTCTGAAAATTGGATGGGTTGAAAGTTAAGTTGAAGAAGAGAGAAAAATGAGGAAGCAATGGGTTTATAAATATAAGCCCTGAAAAAAAGAGAAATAGTAAAGAAAAATGATTGAGTTTTCTTTGTCTTCAAAATCGCGTCACGTGATCTATAGACACGTGGTGAGAGAGGGTAACGAGATGGTGTGCCATGTTTCCCACTAAGAGAATAAATGATGGAGAGTTAATAGTTGCCCATCTCGAGGATAATGTGTGATATGTTATCATGATGGCGTGACGTCATGAGTAAGAGTGGTACACCACTTTTATTTCAATGCAAATCCTTTACTTTTCAGTTGTTCCTTTTGAACCTTTTGCTTGCATTTTATTTACTTTTGAGCAATCTCTTTACATTATCATTTATGTTATTGAGTCTCATTTTGTTACAATTCTCGAGTTGACAAAATATTCATTTAACATTTACTTCGTTTAAACAAATTATAGCCTTTTGTCGGTCACGAGTTACCTCCAGTCGCTCGAGTCATATCGTTGTGGAAACTTTTACTTGTTCCCTTATTTGGAGAAAATCTTTTCTCATAGTAAGGATCATTTCAACAGAACAAGTTATTTAGTTCTTTTAGCACATGTCTTAAGATCAACTAGTCGATCTTGCAAGTAACCCTTAGTTTTTTTTAGACTTTGGGAGGACTAGCAGTTGTTTACCATTTTCCACAATAAACAACTATCCTTCAAATTGAACTAGAGTTATACACAGGTTGACCATAAACCGAGTTGAGATTTTACACCATGCTAATATTGAACCAAAGCATGGTTTACACATGGTGACCACGAATCAAGTTGATATTTTACATCAAGATGATCTTGAACCGTGTGGAATGTTTACACGGGTTAAGCTCACGAACTGAACCTGAAACTCGCACTACTGCATAAAAGGGATACCACAACAGTTGGAAAAGGGATACCACAACGCCTGATCAAATGTTGTGAGATAAGGGGTGGTTATATGTATGATGCTTTCCAAAACAATCGCGCGACTGTGATTATAAGTCAATTAACATGCTATTTATCACAATGGTTACTTTAAATAACTATTTTGAATTGCTTTAAAGAAATCCATTTAACCATTTCTCTATCATATTATAATTTTCAAATGTAATACGAAAACTTATATTCTCTGTAAGGTGTTGGAAAAATACTCAAATCACATAAGCAATAATAAACTCATCTTAAACAAACATTAACATCAACATTCATCAACAACAAATCTTAAACAACATAGAACTTTTATATGTAACAACTACAACATCAACTCATAAAATGTGTCAAAAACGTACATGTCCCATTATGGAATCAAAGTGAAAGGAAAGGAGGATGAACCTGAAGTGACATAAAAAATGTGTTATTCCATAAGTTTACAACACTCACACAAGTTTGCAGCACTCACTTTAGGTTCATCCTTGTTAATTTTTTTTATTCACTCAACTATACCTATAAGTCAAAACAAACAGAATGTTCAAACATTATGAAAAAACTATTGAAACTAAAACAGTGGTAGATAAAAAGTTTTTCAAACATAAACTAGAGTGAAGACAAACCTGTAACGTTTCCATTTCCTAAGATTTGAAGAAGATGAAATCGCTGCATAAGTTTGGAGTTTCAATATGAGTGAGACGAGTGATATAAATGTTAGGATTTTATTTTAAGAGACACCAGTTAATATATGTTAGGATTTTCATTCGAGAGAGATGAGTGGAATAGATATTAGGGTTTTTTTAGAGAGAGAAATATTAAATACCGAGCTGGAGATGATTTCGCTTATATATAAATATGTAACACATTTCACCATGGTTTGTAAGATGAACTATGATGAAATGATTGAACTTTACACCACAATTGATTAAAATAATTGTGGTGATACAAAAGGTCAAGCCCATTTTGTCGCAATAGATGGAAAATTATTGGAGTTGAGATTCAAACCTTTTCACTCCAGGTACATCTCAATACAATGTTAATTATGGCCGTAGTGAAATTTCATTTAGTAAATACCGAAAAAAGTGCCCAAAACGAGTTATTACCACAAAAAAAGCCCAAAACCCTAGATTGTAGTTTCTTCTTTATCTCTTTGCAAATCTTTATCTAACTACAACAAAACAAAACAGATTCATCTAATAAAGTTTGTATAAAATTGAGGAAATTAGAAATTAACAACAACGAGAGTAGAATCGAGGGAGAAATTAACAACAACGAGAGTAGAAATTCAAAATTAATAACAACATCTTCGTGTTCTAGAAAAATTCACGTTCTCTAAATTAGGGCTTCTCTGCGTCTTCTCTTTTTCTTCTCTTCGTCTTTCAATTTTTCCAAACACAACGAAATGACAATGAAGATTTCAATACAATCAAAATATTTCAACATAAAAATAACTAATACTTAAGAATTCAGGGCAGATAACATAATACCACCTAGAATGCCACTTATGCCAAAGTTAACATTTTCTTCCTAACATTTAACATAAAGAAGATTTAGTTGGTTAACATATTTGTTATTACAGGACCAATATGTAACATTTATTAGTTAAGAGACTAAAGAGAAACCTTATATTAAGTTAAAGGACCAAAAATACATTAAACCAATTATTTGACTTTAGTTTGTTGATCTTTATAAATTTATTATAATTAAAAATATGTTATAATTTAGTAGTGTTCATATTTTGCAATCTTTTCGCTCGAGTATTTTAAGTTTAGTGTTAATATGTATTTTGAAAGAAAAAAAACAGTAAAAGAAGTTTGAATTCCCCGTGTTACACGATGCTAGCTTATCTAGAGGGGGTGAATAGATTCTTAAGTAAAAATTACCTATAAAAAATAAGTAGTTAAATTTATTTTGAAAGATAATGCTGAGCGGAAGGTTCTTGGCCTAGATAAAAAAGGTTGTCTAAGTGAACCTTGTTTTTGGAAACTAGGATATGCACAAGCCGTATGGAATTTAAATAATGATAAAAACAATCAAAACAATTATATCTCAATTAACCATTCACTAGAAATCACAACGGTTACCTATTTCCAATGAAATTATGTATAAAACAAAATTTTCCAATTTATCGAACACTTGGCGTGCAATTGGTTTTTCAGATTTTCTTTTGAGCTTTGTTGATATTAAAAAGAACTTACAATCAAAGTGATTATAAGCTAATCAACAAAGCAATTTAAACTTTAACAATCAAAGAGAAATTATATACAAATCAATCGATTAAACAAGAAATTCAACAAATGGCATATAGAAAGTAAATGAGAGAGAGAGAGAGAGAGAGAGAGAGAGAGAGAGAGAGAGAGAGAGAGAGAGAGAGAGAGAGAGAGAGAGAGAGAGAGAGAATTTGTTTAGGCAGTTCACAAATATGTCCTTGTTATCGCTACGTCTTCCCTCAATTTCAAATGAAATTGAGATATCAATCTTACTTTGCAAAAAGTTGATTACAAGATAAATGTAGCAATGAGACCCACACACTCTATGTTTGATGTTGATTTTACCCTTTCTTTTCCCTTAATCTTCACCAAGATCAAGTACACACAATAAATCCAATTGATTCACTGTTCCATGCTACTCCTTTGCATTTTATCACAATCTTCAAAGATTTCACTCGATTAGATCTAATTGCAAACTATTGACCACAAGAGCTTCCAATACGATCCACTGTATCGTGCAACTCCTTTGCAAGATACAAAATTTTCACTAGTCTGAAGTCTTGAACAAACCCCCAAAATCTACCAAAGATCTTATAGGATAAACCCTAGGTTTTTAGATGACCCCCAAATTGTCAACCCAATATTTTCGGCTACACAAACCTAATTGGACTTAATCAAACCTCGTCTAGATGGCACCCAAACACAAAATGATTATGTGTAGTTTGTTAGTGTGTATGCATAGGTTGGAGGTTGAATATGAAGATTAATGGTGGTAAGTCTTTATAGTTTCAACAATTTGAAATAAAGCATATATGATGTATTTATAGTTGTGGAAATTTGGTGGCAAAGAGGGAAACTTCAGAATAAAAAAATTGAGAAAATTTGACCCAAATAACAGGATGTGCCTATACATACGAGTTATATGCCGAAACATGACATCATACACTGACACATGTGTCGGCCCGTTAGCAAGCAATGTGTCGGCACATGCAAACAGAGGCTAAAAGCTTTAATAATGTAATACATGAGTCTGTCTGAAAATTAAATGTACCGACAAATAAAATTGAAAACTTTTGTATTTGACGATTTGAAATGAGTTATGTGCCAACACATGCAAGTAGATTCTACAACCTTTAATATTGAAGTACATGTGCCAGCCTGAAAATCGTATGTGACGGCACCTGCAAGTGATTTTTGTGCTGGAACATTTTTTGAATGTTTTCCAAGACCTCTAATGCAAGGGTGCACCAAACTGCACATATATATCATCCAGTATACCAAAATGCTAAAAAAAAATTCTAGTTTTGACATCATACAAAAGATTTAACTGTGAAGTTGGACTTACACCCCTGCAACCACATAGAATACTAAGAATTATGATATCTCATCGAGATGAAGCTCTGATACCATTGTTGGAAATAACACATTTGAAGAAAAAATAAACTGAATACAACCAACAACACAAGAATATAATGTGGAAACTCCAAAATCGGAGAAAAACCACGACCGTTGTCGAAATCGACAACCAGAGAATTATTACTATGTGTAAATTCTACAACACATAGACTTCTCTACTCTCACCCCAATCCCCTAGTAAACCCACACTCTTACAAAGCAAATATTTAAGCTAAAAGTCATATATAAGCTTAAAGTGCTACTGACTGGTGTATCTAAGAACAAAGAACTTAGGTCCAATATATAGCCTTGGTCTCCTCCTTGCACCACACTAAGCAATGTGAGACTTCTCAAATAGACTTACAATCAACCCCAACAGGAAGGTCGAGCGAGGAGCATTACTCACCACCTTGTGGCGTCGTTTCCCTTTTTCGAACCAAAATACTATTTGTTGGCGCAACAATCAGGGGAGGGTCGAGCGAGGAATATTCTTATTTTTGGAATTTTTCGTTTGAGCAACACACCTTGTGGGAGATACGCCACTTGTCCACCTAAAACCTTAGGGTGATTTGTCAATGGGTATTTTCACTTATAAATATTTAAATTACCACATTCTTATCTAATATGAGACTATTTCTTCACATTACTCACACTTGTATTATTTCCAATAAATAGTGTCAAAGAAATAAGTATTGTTAAATCACACTAAAAATAGGAAAAGAAAGGAAGAACATATTGTATAATGTATATCATGTCTTTACATGTCCCTTGTTGAAACAGTTGAAACAACATTAGTAGATAAAGTATATCATGTATTTTCTCAAGATGACGACCGTATGAGGTAACTAATTCGCTGGAAAGAAATCCAAAGGAGCATGATCTAAATAGGAGTAAACTTGCAAAACTTCTTTACAAACATATCAGTATATACAAAATGAAGGAAGGTGTTTAAATAGTTCATATGGGACGTACAAAACAATTATTATTCATAATTTTTATTCCTTATTTATGAAGATAATGGATGATTTTGTTTCAGCTTTAAAAAATAGTTTTTTTTTTATTTTTAAAAATAAATTTTATGAAATTGATTTTTAAAATTATAAGTTTTTTTATATTATTTTTTAAATTGTGAGACTAATTTTGACATTCGATAATATAAACATATATTATTGAAGATTATAACATAATCAAAATCACAATATTTTTAAAAAGTTGTATTTTAAAAACGATTTTTATGAAAAACTATTTGAAATAGTTTCAAAATTAAGTGATATTTTAAAATTTTAATGTCAAGATTTTTTTCGCTAAAATGATGAATCATCTAAAATAATATTTTAAAAATAATTATTCAAATAAAATTTTTATTTAGAGCTTTTATGAAAAATTTCTTTGTAAATTTTTTCTGTGAAGTTCTTAACCAACTTCATAACCTTCTCACGCACTACGTGAATTTTTAAAAATGCTCCTAGAAATCAGAAATATACTTCCAGTTAGCATTATATATCATGTAAATCACGTTGAAAAGAGTTGGGTGTAAATCGAAAGTATATTTTCGATTTTAAATTATATGTAATTCTTAAATAAAGCATGTATATGAGATCAAATCTAGAATAAATTTTTAATATTATATTATTTAGTTTGGAATCAGAAATATGTTTTCTGTTTTCACTCAAATATCTAAAAATATGATACGTACCAGAAATATATTTCTCATTTTTCAAAAACATTTTAGAATTTTCATAGAGTATACCCCACTCTTATAGGGTGAGTTAAGAAATTCAATTTTTTATGCAAAATAATATTACGGTATAAAAATTATTTTAAAAAAAAAACAAAATAAATTGGTTCAATATTGTGTCTAAATCGGTAATTTTGTTTAAGTAATAGTAAAAAAAATATAATTAAGAACTTTTGTTGGATTTTTGTTGGTTTGTTTTGAAGTTTGATGTATGAAGATGGCAGTTTTTTCATTTTAGGCTTAATGAACTTGTTGTGACTTCACATCGACAACGACCACACAACTTTAACTTCACAAGGACAACACAACTCGTCTTCACATCTAAATACAACTCGAATTCAAGTCGAGAGCACAACTCGACTTCAAGTCGAAAATACAATTAATAAGAAAAGTTTGAAATACAAACAACAAAGTTTGTTAAAAATCATGTAACTAAAAGAAAAAATTATTGCACAAAAATTATTAAAGTAGTTAGTATTCTGGAAAAAAAAATTGTGTAACACTTTGTAAGTCAGTGAATAGTAATGGTTCCACGGTCTAGCGAGTTCAGACACGTATCTGGGCTCAACTTCTATTTTTTTATATTTTTTTTAATTTAATAGACGATTTTTAGATAAAATTTAAGACAAAATTAATAAAAATAGAATGTGAAAAATTAAAATTTTTGCAGTTAATTTTTTTGTCTAAATTGTTTAAAATTCAAATCAAAGATAAAATTAGTAAACACATAGACAAAATAAAAAAAATAAGATATAAAAACTAAAAATTTTACTATTAATTTTTTTTGAACTGTGTGTGCATAAATAAAAGCATGGCAATTGTTTTGGAAAGTAAACATATTTTTGTAAACAAGATGGTCATTCCATCTGTCGTTGCATTTACGTAAGACCCGATCACAGAATGAAATGTGGCCCATGGTAAGTTGTAGTTAAAAAAGGAACACTAAAACGTTGATCAAAATTACTTTGGGGTGAGAGAGGCTCGAACTCTCGACCTCAGGATTACTCTCAGAAAGCTATGAGACCTACGCGCTAGCCAACTGCGCCACCACCCCATGATGCTGATTGGCCAAACTTTACTTAAATATCCTTTCACAATAAAATATCCTTTCATATTCATACTAAATCTTTTAGTCCGTATCAATGTTTGCTAATTTTTTGTTGTTCATACTTATATTTAAAAAGAAATAAGCTTTTATTTATATTTTTTTCATTTCAAATTTATTAGACAAAATTGGCGTTGGATACTATGGAGTATGATCCACCATATTATTGGCATTGAAATAATATTGATTTAAATATGCGGTTTGATATAAACAAATTACCACCAAAAATGCCAAACAACTCTTATCTACACTTTTTTGTGAATTGTGACATGTGTACATTTTTTTAGGACACATTTATACTAGCTTAGAAAATATAAATATATATGTAATAAAATATGGATTGTGCTATATGTTCAAACTACTCACAGATCTATTTTTAAAAAAGTTTTTATACATTCTAAAAAATCACAAATAATCATTGGTCAAGCTATGTCTTTTTTATCAATATGTTATTTCATTATTTTTTATATTGTTCTTACTAAATAATTCTTTAAAAATTGTTGATGTATATAATTCGTACGCAAAAATAAATATTTAATGTTACTGACTACCTTAATATATTTAAAAAATATTAATATCTTTAAAACTAAAATTAAAATAATTAAAATATATTAAATTCATTGAATATAAATATTATATATAAGAAAAAATTATAATAAATAAAATTACAGTTTTTTTAAATATCGTAGAAATAAAAAATTTCACAAGAAAAATGTACGGATATATCATAAACAAACTCTTAAACGACTTCAATAGTCAATATCTATATCTATATCTCCATCTATATAATCTATTAAATTTAAAGTTTCACATTATATCACAACGTATCATATACATCATATGTCACATACTCTATATAGTCACATCACTATTATTTTTATGTGGCGCTCTCTAAAACACATCTTTATTTTTCATAAGGCCAAAACACATAATATTATTTTGTTGAGATCATGAGTTCGAACTTTGACAAAAGTAAAAGTATGATTACCTATAAAATATTATTAAATATTATGTTATTTTGAAATATATTATTTCCTTAAATCTTAAATAATCTATATAATCTATTAAATTTGAAACTTCACATTATATCACCACACATCATATGTCACATACTCTATATTAGCCACATCGTCATTATTCTAAGGTCATAATACATACTATTATTTTGTTGAGGTCATGAGTTTGAACTTGCCAAAAATAAAAATATGATTACCTATAGAATATTATTAAGTACTATGTTATTTTGAAATATATTATTTACTTAAATCTTATATAATATCATTTATTTTTTTAGAAATAATTTTTTAATTATAATAAAAGAGAAAAGAAACTCTGACATATAATTTTAATATAATAACTCTAACATAATTTTATTTCATTTTTATTCTAAAAATTTAAATGATATTGTAATTTTTATCATACTAGTTACAACAAAGAAGTCTACAACAAAAAAAATAATCCATTTTAACGTTTGGTTTTGAAACCATCATGCGAAAAATTGAAATATTATATAAGATATTTATAATTTTCTTGCACATATAAATGATATATCCAAGATATAACTCAATACAATAATGGATATTTATTTTAAGAAATATTTTGAAGGAAATAGACTCACTATCCATTTTAAATAAAATAATATCTAACAACCCAAAATTACTCCAATTAAGAATATTTGTTCAAAATTTAAAAATAAAAGAGATGTGTGAATCAAAACTCTATTAAAATTTTTAGATTTTCATAAAATCATGGTAAAGATAAAAGTTGAAACAAATGTCTTTTCAAAGGCTTACCATTATTTGCTGATATTGAAATATGATAGAGTATGCCACACTTTTCAATCATATTTATATATTTCACCACTATATTCTTCATATTACCATGAAAAATAAATTAAAGACAAAGAATAAAAATATTTATTTCTTATATATGAATGTTAAAGAGACATGAGAATCAAAATAAAAAAATTGACCTCAAATAATATATTTTAGAATTATTAAAATATGCATAAACTAAAATCTAGATATCAATGTCAACTTTCAGACTTATATTTTTTTCAAATAAAATATTCTTTTTTCCTAATTATTACCTATATTATAATACATAATAAAATATTATAATATAAATTTTTAATTATATTTAAAAAATAGTAAATATAATTTAAATTTAATATAAATCAAATAAAAAGTAATTCATAACCGCGCATGTACGGATTTTAATCTAGTTTATATTTAATTCTCAATAGTTTCTATCTACATCCCCCTAATTCAATAAATGAGAGATAAAATTTAACACAAAATAGAGTTCATTATATGTTTGGTTGAATGATCTTTTCTAATTTAGATTAGTAAGTGGTTCTAAAACATTATATTTGATCATTACAAAAGAAATAATATAGACATCATTTCCTCACTAGAGGACTTCCTTACATAAAAACTTTAAGGACTTTTTTGCCATACACTAAAGGAATTTGAAAAAAAATAACAAAGGCGTTTGATTACGATAAATCTCACAGAGAAATAAAATTAATACATCCTGATTATAAGTGATTAAATTTTCTAAGAACGAATAATGAATAAAAGAACATTTCTGTCTAGATGTTTTGTATTTTCTAATATTACAATGATCACAAATATTTTGAATGTTTCATCGACAAAACAATAGTATAATAATTAGTCTGATATTCTTTTGTAACCTTCGATATTTGAAATTGTCCTTTATATAAGTCTTGGAAATTAGGTTTTTTTATACAACATATAAAATATTTGTTTTTTATTAGATTTTTCAACCAACAATCATACTCCACCATACATAAAATATCACATAAACAAATGAGTTAAGATTAAAACTATAATTATTCTTTAATGTGGATGTTGACTAAACAAATAAACTTTTATATAAACTAGAATGTATAGACATGATTTAATTTAAAGCAAAAGTTTCTACACAATAGCAACGATTATTCTCCACAAAAATAGAAATAATATTCATAAAAAATTTCTTTATAAATCTCAATCGATTTTTTTTAGAAATCAATCAAATTTACACTTGTTTCTAACACAATTTTTGATCGGTCTTCGTCTATAATGAGTACATAATATTTCAGATACTCAAACTTCAAATTAAATCTTCAAGGATATCCAAAAGCAGTGTTTGTTGCATCAGACCGGGATGTCGTAACATCATCTGCGACATCTGGCAAAAAACTCATAACATCAAAACTGTTATGACTGTTGATAAAGATGCTGCAATATCTTACTCGACATCAATATAGAACCAACCTTAGTCAAAATTTAGCCAACCATAATAACATGGAACTAATAGTGATATATACAATGAGTTAATTATTAATCATGTTGAATTCAAAACTAGCCAATGCTCACCATATAACCTTTCAGTGTGATATAGAGCATTATAATATAATAAATATATATATATATATATATATATATATATATATATATATATATATATATATATATATATATATATATATATATAAAGAGAGAGAGAGAGAGAGAGAGAGAGAGGAGGGATCAAATTACACCCGAAGAATTACACCATGAGTTACACTCGCTCAAAAACGCCGCTTCAGATTAATATTTTTTAAAATCAACCTTTGGATTGAAACATACCATCATATAGATCATACCTATAAAGTTTGAGATTAATCTATAATGATTTACTATGTCATTGAACTACATCAAAATTAACATTATATGAAAGTCCATTTTGACGTTAATCTTTGGATATCTTGATCGTATAGTAAATCATTATAGATTAATCTCAAATTTTATATGTATGATCTATATGATGATATTCAATCAGTTGATTTTAAAAAATAATCAATTTTTGAGTGTAACTCTCTTTAGGTGTAATTTGATCTCTATATATATATATATATATATATATATATATATATATATATATATAAGGAGAGATCAAATTACACCGAAAAGTTACACCATGAGTTACACTCGCTCAAAACGTCACTTGGATTAATATTTTTAAAATCAACTATTGGATTGAAACATACCATTGTGATACGGTGAACCGACTTTGTAGGATTTTTGTATCCAAATGTGCGGATAGCAAGAGTCGCCACCGACTTTTATTTTATCCAATTAAGGGAAGGTAAAAATGTGAAAAAGACCTTCGTTAGATTCGAGTTCGGAGAATGGTTATGAAAAGGAAGGTATTAGCACCCTTTTCATTCGTAGTTATCTACGGCTCTTAGTTGCTCTAGATCACTTTTAAAATTGCTTTCTGTGTGTTTGACAAAGATGTTTTGAAAAAGGCATTTCGCTTTGACTTTGTAATGACTCATGTAGGAGTGTATACAAAGTGTTCGGAAATGTTTTGTTTTTGAAAGAGAATTTGAACTTTGGAAAAAAGTGTGTAGTGTGAGAAGCATTTGATAGAGCAAGCAACTAAGAGACTTATTTACCCACTCAGAATTGGTCGTTTTTGTTGTACTTCTACATTCCTTTAGAATAGCGCTAGCCATACCATTAGTTAGTAGGTAGCTCCATTCGTTGGATGTAAGCGGGACATTCGAAGGGACATCGGATGGTCATAGAAGGCAACTTGTAGGAAGTATCCTAGCACATATCGAAGGGACTATCATCATTTTTCGTAGGCGACAATCGAGGGTCAAGATCATGTATTCGGAGGCGACATCGTGGGTCTTATGATCTTTGTATCGAAGGGACTATGATGATTTGTTTGGAAGGCAACGGTGCTAGAATACCTCTACGTTCGAGGGACATGACCATTTTGAATCGAAAGGCATCGAGAGAGAATTACCCTAAGGGGTGCGCGTGTGAAAGAAGCGTGTCGAATTCAGAATATATTATCTTGAAGATTAGTGGGCTAAGTTAATTATTATCTTGCCATACACGCCTAGTTACTAGCAATTGATAAGGGTGCGGAAAGTAAAATGCGGAATGTAAAGTGCGGAAAGATAAATGTCCTACGCTATTACATGGCTTTGGGGCAGATACATAATTTAAACTTGCGGAAAGTAAAACCCTAATTAAACTATTACAACCCATAGACAATTACATTATTGGAAAAAAATAGAATGATAAAAAGAAAACGTCCGAATCGGAGCAACCTGTGAAAGAATAAGAGATCGGAAAATATGATGAAATTGAAATAAGATAAAATGTTAGAAAAAATGCAAGTTTTAATATGAGAAAATTACTACATGCTGGAAATAAGATAAATAAGTTAAAATAATTTTTTGGGATTTTTTGGAAAAGATTTAATAATTAAAATGCAATTAAAAGTGAATTAAATGCAAAATTAAAAATAAAATAAATATGCATGCAAAAATTATATTTTTTAATTTATTAAATTAAATAAAGATTTTTGTGAAAATAATGCAAAAAGAAAAAATGTTTTTGGTAATTTTTTAATGCAGAAATAAAATATAGAAAAGAAATTAAAATGAATGGAAAAATATTAAAAATAAGGAAAAAATATGAAAATAGTTGGAAATATGCAAGTTTTGAAAAAAGAAAACAAAACCAGGTCCCTTGTGAGGTTCGAACTGGAGACCAAGGAGTGAAACCTTGAGATTGCTTGCTTCTACCACTACGCCACTTGACACTTGGTGTTTCTGAAAGGAAAAACAAATGCATTTGAATGATGACGCGTCAGGGATGCTTGAAAATCAAAGTCGGCACGCGTGGACCCGAGTCAAGCATGAACGAGCGAATCAGACGAAGCCATCGCGCCACGCAAGCCTTCCACCGGTCCTCGCCTGAGTCAGCGCCGGAGCTAGGGCTCCGGTCATCTTCTCCGGCAGCTATGATTCTTGAACCTGAAAAAATACGCGAAATAAACAAGAAAGGGAGACCCTACCCCCCTAAATCGAGGGCTGCGATCTCAATGGTGGCATTAGTTTGCCCGAAAATGCCTGTATCAACCGGTTCGATGCAGACAGCTCGAGAAAACCTAAACATGGCAAACCACGATTCTCACGTCCAACCTCTCAAACGATTGCCCAGATCAGTCAAGTAGAACCTCATGAACACACTCAAACCATTAGAAACGATTAAAACACGCAGATATTAAAAATGCAAAATCAAGAAATATTTGAATATGTATGAATGTGTATGGCACGATTCTGCTTGCTTTGATCAATACCAATGATGCATTCTTACTCATACTTACCCCCTGAGCACGTTTGGATGCTTGAGAGCGGCTGGAGAGGGCTGAAAAATAAAATTTGAATTTCAAGTTTCTTGGAAAATTTTTGCAAGAATTAGGGTTATGCTTGAGCTAGGGTTTCGTGTCTTGTACTGGCTGCATTGCTTGGTATTTATAGGAGTTTTTGGAAGAGAAAAAACAAGGAAAAAAGATTGGAAATTGAATGTGCAAATATTTTCTTTGAAAATCAAATCAAATTTTGAAGAAAATATGATTTTCTCATCAATGCCATGGCTTGCACGAATTTGGTAAATGGTGTGGGCTTTGTTGGACATTAAGAGAGATATAAATCCAACTTAATTGAAAAAATAACTTAATTTTCATATTTTACATAATTTATTTTTGAATTAAATGTTGTAAAATTCAAATATAAACCATGAAAATAGAAAATTACCAATGCCAAGCTTTTATGGGTCAAAAATAACATCATGAACAAGTTTGGATCAAAAGATTATAGGCCCATTTGGAAAATTTTGCATTTTGACCAAAATATCCTTTTGTGCAATTGTCCAAAATTGCCCAACTTCTGAATAGTGTATCTTGCTTATTTTTCCACATTTTTGAGAGTTCTTGGACTTTTTGGAAAGCTCTAAGAGTCCTCTAACCAATGTCTTTGATCTCATCTCAATTGGAGTTACTATGCTCAAAATATCTTTAAAACAAAAAGTTGACTTTTTGTTGACTTTGAAAATGACCTGTAATGTTTTGAGCTATACCTCTCAAATGAAGCATTTTTTGGACATTCTTGTGAGACATGAAGTTGTAGAGAATTGAATTTCCTTCAAAACAAGAGGTGGTGGAAAAATTTCTGAGAAAGTATGAGAAAGTTATGACCAGTCAAAGTTCAGTTGACTTTTCATCTAGAAACCCTAATTTAGAAAGTTTGACTTTTGAGCAAATCTTGAGTTCTCTTGATGAATCATGATCAACTCTTGATCAAATGATGAATGTTACTTCAAAATGAGGATGTTGACCAAAAATCAGAAGTTTTGACTGTATGTTGACCACAGTTGACTTTTTGTCCAATACACCCGATTTTCAACCATCTGAGCAATTGTCTGAGGAAACTTGACTTGTGAAGCTTGAAACTTGACATGGAGAATCTTTGAAACATATGAGGAAGCATGAAGACCATTGGAGATGTTGGAAATCCATCTTGACTTGAGAGATACCAAACCCTAGTTTGGGTTGATTGTCTAGGAGAGAGTTTGTCTGATCAACTCTTGAGGAATCCTTAAGCATAGATGTATGAAATCTCTTGAGAAGATGGAGGGAAAAATTTGGGGTATGACAGCTGCCCCTGTTCAATCTTCTTGTACTGGAGGGTTAGATTGACATGCTTGTCTTTCGTGACTTGAAGGTAGAAGATGATTGAACACTCGAGTACACCTGAAAATTTGCACTCGCTATTGGCTGACGATGCGGGAATGGGCTTACGATGCCATTTGAGAAGTTGGAGACTTCAGGGGAACGAGTCGTCGCTAGACTCGAGGTTGTTAATAGGAGAGCGACGAGATGGGCTTAAGATGCCATCTAGAAAGGTCGATCTTGGGGAGTGAGTCGTATGTTAGGCTCAGATGTTCTCGGAGAGGAGATGGGCTTAAGATGCCATCCGGAGGGAGTCGTACGTTAGACTTCGTGTTCACTTTGAATGAAGTTATTGGTCTGTATTAATTTTTAACCATATATGCAACATTCTGAAAGTGAAGAGATGTTGACAAATAGTCGGAGATGGGCTTAAGATGCCATCCAAGGCAACTGAGTCGTACGCTAGTCTCTGTAGTTGCTGTTGATAATAAGGAATCAGAATAAATCTTTGTGCTGATTACTCTAAGGGAGATTGTAGTTGGCAAGAATGTGGATAGCTTCCCTGTTGTGCATCGGGTGTTGATCCATTGCCTGTTATCGGAGGATAACCAGAGGTGGTCTTTCGGATAGTTTTCCCGTAGGTTCGGGGCTTAATCCTGGACCAGTCGTCGGAGGACAACCAGGTGTGGTCTTTCGGATAGTTTTCCCGTCGGTTCGGGCTTAATCCTGGACCAGTCGTCGGAGGACAACCAAGGGCGGTCTTTCAGATAGTTTTCCGTCGGTTCGGGCTTAATCTCGACTGTTTGCGTGTGTATTACTGTTTGGAGAAAACAAGAGGAACTTTGATAGAATATTGGTTAGTCTTATGCAAAGTATGATGCATGACAATGTATATGAATGACATATGCATGAATTATGACTTTATGAGAAATGTATGGATGATAGATGTTGTGATGTTTCAAAACATATCCATCTTGAAGAAGATGCAGATGTTCTGTTTGAGGATTTCTGGCTCCTGCTTGGGGAATTGAGTAGGTGGAAGTCCCTGCTTTTGAAGGAGAAGAAAGATACCCTGGATTCCTCCGATGCACTATCTGACCAAGTCTTGGGCCTAGATACTGTTGAGGAAGGTAGAGATTGAGAAGCTCGTTGTTGGAGATCTCATAGACCCTGCTGAGGAGAATCTGGGAGGCGATCCGTTGGGGATCTTGCATGTAGATCCTGCTGAGGAAATTTAGGAGGCGCTCTACTGGGGATTTTGAGTGTAGATCTCGTTGGAGAGCATTTGATGGTTGCTGAGAGACCGGGCTAGAAGAGTCTGGAGTCCGTTGTAATCTCTGGCTGGGGAATAAAAGGTGTATGTTTCCTCCGATGCACTATCTGACCAAGTCTTATGTCTGAATACTGCTGTCGGGGAGAAGGGGGAGGATTGAGAAATGTCCGCTGGAGATGAATACCTTAACTGGGGATGAGGTGTTACTGCTTGGAGACTGACGTATACTCCGCTGGGGAAGGTGTGTTGTGAGTGACACCCTTATGCTCTGTGGGGAACTATTTGGTGACTTTCGTCGTCATCTCAATTCCTGGAACCTGTAGTAAGCACTTTTGCACGTTTCACTTTTCGTATGTTTGTGATTAGATTCTTATTGTCAAATGCATATAATCATTCAAAGCAAACGTTGGACTTATTGCAAACGACAACAGTGAAAATTGTAAAGAGAAAGATCTCGCGTTTATTTGCAATGTGGCGTATGGCCAAGTAGTTTGTACACAAGAAAGGTAAAAAGCTATGCGGAAACAATCTCGTTAAGTTCCAACTATGCTAGTACTCATATATTTCAACTATCTCATCTCCTTCAAGAAAGTGAGTGAATTGATCTTCGCCATTTGAATCTTGAATGCGATAGTAGTCAGGCGGTGATCCGAAGAGACATAGTCGTACGCTTAAGTCCCTAACTTTTCCTAGACCGCCCTTTCGGTTTTCACCACTGGGATACCCTTTTTTGCCCAAGCCGCCTTTTCAGGTTTTCGACTTGCCGGGTGTACATGTTTTGTATATATCCTTTATTTTTGCCCGAACCTTTTGGTTCGCCAGGATGCCCTTATTTTTGCCTAGGTTCGTCGACCTAGCGGGTCTCTTTATGCGTAGTATTTTTTGACTATGTCTGCGTTCACAGGGTGTGGGAAGTCTTCACCATCCATGGTGCTAAGTATCATAGCTCCGCCGGAAAATACTGTCTTGACTACAAACGGTCCCTCGTAGGTGGGAGTCCATTTGCCCCTGGGATCACCTTGTGGAAGAATGATGCGCTTGACTACTAGATCACCGACTTGGTAGACTCGGTGCTTGACTTTCTTGTTAAATGCTCTGATCATTCGTTTCGATAAATCATCCATGGCGGATGGATGCAGTGGTTTCTCATCAATCAAATTAATCGGTCAAGGCGAGTCTCGACCCAATCGTCTTCGCCTAACTCGCCTCTGGAGGACTCGTTGAGGGTATCGACCCTCGATGGGTAAAGCTTCCATACCGTATACGAGAGAGGGGGTTGCCCCTGTGGATGTTCGTGCGGTAGTGCGATAACCATGAAGAGCAAATGGTAACATCTCATGCCAATCTTTGTAAGTCACTGTCATCTTCTGTATAATCTTCTTAATATTCTTATTGGCGGCTTCCACTGCGCCATTCATTTTAGGCCGATATGGAGAAGAATTATGATGCTTGATCTTGAATTGCGTGCAGAGTTCAGTGATCATCTTGTTGTTGAGATTAGAGCCGTTATCTGTAATAATCCTTTCGGGAGTGCCATACCGACAGATAAGATTGTGCTTGATGAATCGAGCCACTACATTCTTGGTAACAGATGCGAACGAGGCTGCTTCTACTATGTATTTTATCGGATCCACCTTGGAAATCAACAAGGTAGTGTGAGTCAACATATACTGTCTTAGTCGGCGAGCAGCCCAAGCCAAAGCGTTGCAAGTTTTCTCGAGCTGTGAGTATCTTGTTTCACGATCGGTAAACTTTTGCTAAGGTAGTATATTGCATGCTCTTTTCGACGGACTCGCCATGTTGCCCCAACACACACCCCATTGAGTTCTCTAATCGCAAGTACATGATAAGAGGTCTTCCTTTGGCGGTGCATCGGGATAGAGGATTCAGGTACTCCTTGATTTTGTCAAAAGCGATCCGCAATCGCTGCTCCATTCCACTACTTGATCTTTCTTAAGTAACTTGAAGATTGGCTCACAAGTAGCGATTAGGTGTGCAATGAACGGCAATGTAATTCAATCGCCCAAGAAACCTCGACCTCCTTCTGTGGGAGTGGCATCTCTTGAATAGCTTTAACCTTGGCGGGATCAACTTCAATACCTTTACCATCGACAACAAACCCTAGGAGTTTTCCGATCCGACTCCAAAGGTGCACTTGTTGGGATTGAGTCTCATCCGACTTCTTCAATCATCAAATAGTTTCGCAAATGATCAAGATGTTCTTCTTCACCGTGATCGAGCTATCATGTCGTCGACGAGACCTCTATCTCGTGATGAATCATGTCATGAAATAATGTCACCATAGCACGATAAGTGGCGCTGCGTTCTTCATCCGAACGGCATAACCTTGTAGCGTAAAATGCCCCACTGTAACAAAAGTAGTCTTCTCCATGTCTTGAGAGCCATTTTGATCCGATTGTAAGGAGAAACCATCCATGAAGGAGAAAACCTTATCCGAGCGGTGTTGTCAACCGTAACATCAATATGAGGAAGTGGAAATCATCTTCGGACTTGCCTTGTTCAGATCTCGTAATCCACACACATTCGTACCTTGCCATCCTTCTTAGGTACGGGTACCACATTAGCAACCGGGATAGGAGGTAACGGCTAAGAAACTGCATTGAGCGCTTCATAACCTCGGCTTTGATCTTCTCGACATCTCGGGACGCGACTAACCTTCTTTTATTGGGAGAAAACCCTCTTTGTCAATCGGTGCACCACAATATCAATGTCCAAACGCATGTCTTCGTATGACCAAGCAAAACCTCAACATAGTCTCGTAGCATCCGAACCAACCTTTCTTTAACACTGTTCTCAAGACCCGCTCCTATCTTGATCTCTTTTTTCTTCGGTTCCAAATTCACAACCTCAACTTGCTCTTCGTGTGGTGTATAACTCGCTTCTTCTTGTAGATGCAAGTTCTCCGGCACTTCACAATCTTCCTCACTTTCGTCTTGGCTTGGTAGATCGGATTATCAAGTCATATTTAGCACTAGCATTTATTAACTAGATTCGAGTGATTCTAGTTGTATCACATGGGTGTGTGTAAGAAACACATAGCTTTTGAAGGGTGATAAAGTAAAAGAAAGAAAACAAACAATTGAATGCAAAAGTCCAACGATTCATTGAATGAAAATACGCAAACGACAGATAATAACCCTCGAACGAGCCATGATGCCCTGCAAGGCACTAGGCTTTCAAAGTTTATTGTTCAAAACATAAAGAAATACGAAAAGCAAAACAAAACAAAAGCAATTACTCCTGGCTAAAGGAGATTGGTATGACGTCTTCAGTCTTCCAATTGCTGAGCCCATGTGTGATACGGTGAACTGACTTTGTAGGATTTTTGTATCCAAATGTGCGGATAGCAAGAGTCGCCACCGACTTTTATTTTTATCCAATTAAGGGAAGGTAAAAGTAATGAAAAAGACCTTCGTTAGATTCGAGTTCGGAGAATGGTTATGAAAAGGGAAGGTATTAGCACCCCTTTCCATCCGCAGTTATCTACGGGCTCTTAGTTGCTCTTAGATAACTTTTTAAAAATTGCTTTCTGTGTGTTTGACAAAAATGTTTTGAAAAGGCATTTCGCTTTGACTTTGTAATGATTCATGTAGGAATGTATACAAAGTGTTCGGAAATGTTTAGTTTTGAGGAGAATTTGAACTTTGAAAAAGTGTGTGAGGTGTGAAAAGCATTTGATAGAGCAAGCAACTAAGAGACTTATTTACCCACTCAGAATTGGTCATTTTGTTGTACTTCTACATTCCTTTAGAATAGCGCTAGCCATACCATTAGTTAGTAGGTAGCTCCATTCGTTGGATGTAAACGGGACATTCGAAGGGACATCGGATGGTCATAGAAGGCAACTTGTATGAAGTATCCTAGCACATTCGAAGGGACTATCATCATTTTTCGTAGGCGACAATCGAGGGTCAAGATCATGTATTCGGAGGCGACATCGTGGGTCTTATGATCTTTGTATCGAAGGGACTATGATGATTTGTTTTGAAGGCAACGGTGCTAGAATACCTCTACGTTCGAGGGACTTGACCATTTTGAAATCGGAAGGCATCGAGAGAGAATTACCTAAGGTGCGTGTGTGAAAGAAGTGTGTTGAATTCAGATATTTTATCTTGAAATTAATGTGAGCTATGTCCAATTATTATCTTGCCATACACGCCTAATTACTAGCAATTGATAAGGGTGCGGAAAGTAAAAGTGCGGAATGTAAAGTGCGGAAAGGTAAACCTACGCTATTACATGGCTTTGGGGCAGATACATAATTTAAACTTGCGGAAAAATAAAAGCCTAATTAACTATTACAACCCATGAGCAATTACATTATTGGAAAATAAAATGATAAAAGAAAAAAAACGTCCGAATCGGAGCAACCTGTGAAAGAATAAGAAAATCGGGAAATATGATGAAATTGAAATAAGAGAAAATGTTAGAAAAAATGCAATTTTTTATATGAGAAAATTAATATATGCTGGAAATAAGATAAATAAGTTAAAATAATTTTTTGGGATTTTTTGGAAAAGATTTAATAATTAAAATGCAATTAAAAGTGAATTAAATGCAAAATTAAAAATAAAATAAATATGCATGCAAAAATTATATTTTTTAATTTATTAAATTAAATAAAGGTTTTTAGAAAAATAATGTAAAAAGAAAATATTTTTTGTAATTTTTTAATGCAGAATAAAAAATATGAAAAGAACCAAAATTAGATGGAAAATATTAAATATGAAAAATATAGAAAATATGCAAGTTTTGTAAAGGGAAAAAACCAAGTGGTCCTGCCAGGATTCGAACTGGAGACATGGACTTCAAACTCTGAAAACCCACGCGCTGACCGCTACGCCATATGCACATCTGTGTTTGAAATCTGGGCTGAGTGGATTACAACACGCGTCGTCCTCGTATTGCTCCGTCTCCGCGCCAAGAACTTCATCTCTTTCATTTTGAATTCTGGGCATTTTGCGTCGGCCTCAGAGCGACGCTATAGTCCCTGCAAATTCCAAAATCCAGTACACGCAATATAAATTCAGTTTAAAGGCATGGTTCGATTGGATTTGTCATTCTAAACACAATGGTAGCATTCGTTTTGGCCAATTTGTCCTATTTCGTGGAATCCCAATTCGGTCCATGAAACCCTAGCCATGGCAAGCTTCGATTCCGGCCATGAAAATGCAATCAAACTATGCAGAAAGCTTGCAAACTTCCATCTAAACACAAAACAAACCACGAAACATGTTAAAAATGCATGAGAATTAAAATACGATTTCGATTTTTGTAAGAACAAACCAAACTCGGATTCCTTGATTCTGGATAGTTTTTGGCAATGTAAGTATCTGGATTCACTCTGGAGGTATCAAGGAATGCAATGGACACCTTAGAATCGATTGAAAACGGCTGGAACTAGGATTGCCAATTGCTTCAAGAACACGAAATTTTTGAGTTTGAAACTAGGGTTCTGGAGCAATTCTTCCGTCCTTAATCATGTGCTATGCATTGTGTATTTATATTGGATGGAATTGGAGCTGATTTGAGGAAGAAATCATCATTAATCAATGCAAATCAAATTTGATCTTGTACAAAATCAAATTTTCAAATTTTGATTAATTTTCAATCCAATCTTGCCATATCAATCCAATTTTCGAAATTTGCTGGCTTTGTTGAGTTACTTGGATGCCAAGGAAGAGAGAAAAATCAATTTGCAATTAATTTTTGATTTTATACTTTATTTTTGAATTTAATTTGTATTTAAATGAATAAATTCCAAATTAAATAGAAAAATAAAATAAAAATTCGTGGCTTTGGGCTTTGATGTTCCAAATTGTATGAGGAACAAGTTTGGATGAAGAAAAAGTGGGCCCATTTGCAAAGTTTTTGATTTTTTGAAGTATCTCTCTTTGTGCATTCTTCCAAAATTGCCCAACTTGTAGATGGTGTAACTTGCTCAATTTTCCACATTTTTGAGTGTTCTTGGACTTTTTGGAAAGCTCTAAGAGTCCTCTAATCAATGTTATTGGTCTCATCTCAATTGGAGTTACCATGCTCAAAATATATTCAAAACAAAAAGTTGACTTTTTGTTGACTTTGAAAATGACCTGTAATGTTTTGAGCTATACCTCTCAAATGAAGCATTTTTTGGACATTCTTGTGAGACATGAAGTTGTAGAGAATTGAATTTCCTTCAAAACAAGAGGTGGTGGAAAAATTTCTAAGAAAGTATGAGAAAGTTATGATCAGTCAAAGTTTAGTTGACTTTTCATCTAGAAACCCTAATTTAGAAAGTTTGACTTTTGGGCAAATCTTGAGTTTTCTTGATGAATCATGATCAACCCTTGATCAAATGATGAATGTAACTTCAAAATGAGGATGTTGACCAAAATCGAAGTTTTGGTATGTTGACCACAGTTGACTTTTTGTCCAATACACTCGATTTTCAACCATCTGAGCAATTGTCTGAGGAAACTTGACTTGTGAGGCTTGAAACTTGACATGGAGAATCTTTGAAGCATATGAGGAGGCATGAAGGTCATTGGAGATGTTGGAAATCCATCTTGACTTGAGAGATACCAAACCCTAGTTTGGGTTGATTGTCTAGGAGAGAGTTTGTCTGATCAATTCTTGAGGAATCCTTGAGTATGGATGTATGAAATCTCTTGAGTAGATGGAGGGCAAATTTTGGGTATGACATGCCCTGCTCAATCTTCTTGTACTGGAGGGTTAGATTGACACGCTTGTCTTCGTGACTGGAGGTAGAAGATGATTGAACAAGTACACCGAAAATTTGCACTCGCCGTTGGTGGATGATGCGGAATGGGCTTACGGATGCCATTTGGAGAAGTTGGAGACTTCTGGGAACGAGTCGACGCTAGACTCGAGGTTGTTAATAGGAGAGCGAGAGATGGGCTTAAGATGCCATCTAGAAAGGTCGATCTGGAGGGTGAGTCGACGTTAGACTCGTAGATGTTCTTGGAATGGAGAGGAGATGGGCTTAAGATGCCATCAGAAGTCGACGTTAGACTTCGTGATCACTTTGAATGAAGTTATTGGTCCGTATGGATTTTTAACCATATATGCAGATTCGAAAGTGAAGCATGTTGATAGATAGTCGGAGATGGGCTTAAGATGCCATCCAAGGCAACCGAGTCGACGCTAGACTGTAGTTCTGTTGATAATCGAATAAATCTTCGTGTTGATTACTCGAGGGAAATTGTAGTTGGCCGAATGTGGATAGCTTCCTGTTGTGCATCGGTGTTGATCCATTGCTCATTATCGGAGGATAACCAGAGGTGGTCTTTCGGATAGTTTTCCGTCGGTTCGGGCTTAATCTCGACCGATCGTCGGAGGCGGTCTTCGATAGTTTTCCGTCGGCTCGGGCTTAATCTGGACCTGTTCGGGCGGTCTTTCGATAGTTTTCCGTCGGCTCGGGCTTAATCTGGACTGTTTGCGTAAAGGTGGTGTTACTGTTTGGGAAAACAAGAAAACTTTGATAGAATATTTGTTAGTCTTATGCAAAGTATGATGCATGACAGTGTATATGAATGACATATGCATGAATTATGACTTTATGAGAAATGTATGAATGATGAATGTCGTGATATTTCAAAACATATCCATCTTGAAGAAGATGCGGATATTCTGTTTGAAGATTTCTAACTTCTGCCTGGAGAATTGGGTAGGTGAGAACCCTGCTTTTGAAGGAGAAGGAAGATATCTCGGATTCCTCCGATGCACTATCTGACCAAGTCTTGGGCCTAGACGTTGTTGAGGAAGGTAAAGATTCGAGAGGCTCGTTGTCGGAGATCTCATATATAGACCCTGCTGAGGAGAGTCTGGGAGGCAATCTGTTGAGGACCTTGTAGGTAGATCCTGCTGAGAAAATTTAAGAGACGCTTTACTGGGGATTCCGAGTGTAGATCTCGCTGGAGAGCATTTGATGGTTGCTGAGAGACCGGGCTTGAAGAGTCTAGAGTCCGTTGTAATCTCTGGCTGGAGAATAAAAGGTGTATGTTTCCTCCGATGCACTATCTGACCAAGTCTCGAGTCGGATACACTTTGGGGAGGGGAGGATTGAGAAATATCCATTGGGATGAAGTGTTCCGCTTGAGGCGATGTAACGTTGCTTGGTTGAGTGAAATTGTTGCTCGTGGATTCCTTATGCTCACTGGGAAGGTGTGTTGTGAGTGACACCTTTATGCTCTTGTGGGGAACTATTCGTTGACTTTCGTCGTCATCCCAATTCCTGGAACCTGTAGTAAGTACTTTTGCATATTCACTTTTCGTATGTTTGCAGAGAGATTTTTATTGTCAAATGCGATAGTCATTCAAAGCAAACGTTGGACTTATTGCAAATAACAACAATGAAATTGTAAAAGAAAAAGTCAGTATTATTTTGAAAGTGGCGTATGGCCAAGTAGTTTGTACACAAGAAAGGTAAAAGCTATGCGGAAACAATCTCGTTAAGTTCCAACTATGCTAGTACTCATATATTTCAACTATCTCATCTCCTTCTTGTCAGAGAGAGTAGATGATCTTCGCCATTTGAACCTTGAATGCCGATAGTAGTGCAGGCGGATGATCGGAAGAGACATAGTACGCTTAAATCCTAACTTTTGCCTAGACCGCCCTTTCGGTTTTCTCTAGGATACCTTTTTGCCCAAGCCGCCTTTTCGGTTTTCGACTTGCGGTGTACATCTTTTGCATATATCCTTAATTTTGCCCGAACCTTTTGGTTCGCCAGATGCCCTTATTTTTGCCTAGGCTCGCCGACCTAGCGGGTCTCTTTTATGCGTAGTATTTTTGACTATGTCTGCGTTCACGGGTGTGGAAGTCTTCACCATCCATGGTGCTAAGTATCATAGCTCCGAAAAACCGCCTTGACTACAAACGGTCCCTCGTGGGTGGGAGTCCATTTGCCCTGCATCACCTTGTGGAAGAATGATGCGCTTGACTACTAGATCACCGACTTGGTAGACTCGGTGCTTGACCTTCTTGTTAAATGCTCTGATCATTCGTTTCTGATAAATCTGTCCATGGCAGATGGATGCGAGTCGCTTCTCATCAACCAAATTAATCGGTCAAGCCGAGTGGACCCAATCGTCTTCGCTAACTCGCCTCTGGAGGACTCGTCGAGGGTATCTGAACCTCGATGGGTAAGACGGCTTCCATACCGTATACAAGAGAGAAGGGGGTTGCCCCTGTGGATGTTCGCGCTGAAGTGCGATAACCATGAAGAGCAAATGGTAACATCTCATGCCAATCTTTGTAAGTCACATCATCTTAGATAATCTTCTTAATGTTCTTATTGGCGGCTTCCTGCGCCATTCATCTTAGGCCGTAAGGAGATGAATTGTGATGCTTGATCTCGAGCGCATGCGAGTTCGGTGATCATCTTGTTGTTGAGATTGGAACCGTTATCTGTGATAATCCTTTCGGGAGTGCCATACCGACAGATAAGATTATGTTTGATGAATCGAGCCACAACATTCTTGGTAACAGATGCATACGAGGCTGCTTCTACCCACTTGGTGAAATAGTCAATTGCCACAAGGATGAAACGATGTCCATTGGAAGCTGTGGGCTTAATCTCTCCAATCATGTCAATGCCCCACATTGCGAAGGCCACGGAGAAGTTAAAACATTCGAGTCTGGAGGTACGTGCACTTTGTCGGCATAAATCTGGCATTTGTGACAAGATCGAGCATAGCGGTGACAATCAGCTTCCATGGTGGACCAATAGTAACCTGTTCTCAAAATCTTCTTAGCCATAGTGTGTCCACTGGAGTGGGTACCAAATTCGCCGTGTAACTCTTCCATGATGTATTCTGTTTTCTCGGTCTACACAATGAGTAAGCAAGTCGTGGTTGCGCTTGTATAAGATGCCGTTGCTGAGAAAGAATTTGGAAGCAAATCTTCTCATGAACTTTTTGTCATTAACAGATGCCCCTGCGGGATATTCCTGAGTCTCAAGATACCTCTTCACGTCAAAGTACCAAGGTTTCTCTTCTGCGTCAAGCTCACAACAATGCGCTGGTTCGTCGAACTTCTCAATGATGATCTGGGGAGCCTCGTTGTCCCATCTAACCTTGAACATAGACGACATAGTAGCCAATGCGTCTGCCAACTGATTCTCTTCTCGTGGAATGTGATCAAAAGTAATCTCTTCGAAGTAAGGAATCAAACTCAGAACATGCTCTCGATATGGAATGAGATTCGGATGCTTCGTATCCCACTCGCCTTAATCGACCGATCACTAAAGTGAGTCTCCATACACTTGTAAGAACTTGATTCTTAAGTCAATAGCGCTTTGATACCCATGATGCACGCCCGACTCGGCCATGTTGTTAGTGCAATCAAACATAATGGCGGTGAAAGGAGTATGTCCGCTGCGGGGGCGTAATGATGGCGCCAATGCCATTGCCAAGTGCGTTTGAGGCTCCATCAAAACCATGGTCCATCGGGATCCTTGTTCGTGTCCTTCGTCGGGCGGTTCTCGTGATCAGTAACTAGTAAAACATCTTCGTCGGAAATTGACTGCATAGATTGATAGTCATCTACGGCTTGATGAGCCAAATGATCGGCTACTACACTTCCTTTGATCGCTTTCGAAGTGTCTTGGATGTCATATTCGGTCAAGATCATTTGCCATCTTGCTATTCTTCGGAGAGGCGGTTTCTCAAAGATGTATTTTATCGGATCCATCTTGAAATCAACAAGGTAGTGTGAGTCAACATATCTTTCTTAGTCGTGACAAGCCAAAGCGTTGCAAGTTTTCTCATTGTGAGTATCTTGTTTCACGATCGGTAAACTTTTGCTAAGGTAGTATATTGCATGCTCTTTTCGACCTGACTCGTCATGTTGCCCCAACACACACCCCATTGAGTTCTCTAACATCAAGTACATGATAAGAGGTCTTCCTTGGTGGCATCGGGATAGGAGGATTGTAGGTACTCCTTGATTTTGTCAAAAGCGATTTGGCAATCGTCGTTCCATTCCACTACTTGATCTTTCTTAAGTAACTTGAAGATTGGCTCACAAGTAGCGATCGGTGTGCAATGATCGGCAATGTAGTTCAATCGGAGAAACCTCGACTTCCTTCTCGTGCGGGGCGGCATCTCTTGAATGGCTTTAACCTTGGCGGGTCAACCTCAATACCTTTATCATCGACAACAAACCCTAGGAGTTTTCGGATCGACTCCAAAGGTGCACTTGTTGGGATTAAGTCTCGATCTGCTTCTTCAATCATCAAATAGTTTACGCAAATGATCAAGATGTTCTTCCTCGATGCGTGATCGAGCTATCATATCGTCGGCGTAGACCTCTATCTCGTGATGAATCATGTCATGAAATAATGTTACCATAGCACCTGATAAGTGGCGCCGCGTTCTTGATCCGAACGGCATAACCTTGTAGAAAGTGCCCCACTGTAACAAAGTAGTCTTTCCATGTCTTGAGAGCCATTTTGATTTGATTGTAGGAGAAACCATCCATGAAGGAGAAAACCTTATCTTGGCGGTATTGTCAACCAAAACATCAATATGAGGAAGTGGGAAATCGTCTTTCGGGCTCGCTTTGTTCAGATCTCTGTAATCCACACACATTCGTACCTTACCATCCTTCTTAGGCACGGGTACCACATTTGCAACCCACTGGGGATAGGAGGTGACAGCTAAGAAACCAGTTGAGCGCTTCATAACCCGGCTTTGATTTTCTCGACATCTCGGGCGCATCGACAGACCTTTTGTTTCACTGGGAGAAAACCCTCTTTTGTCGGCAATCGGTGTACCAAAATATCAATGTCTAAACCAGGAATGTCTTCGTATGACCAAGCAAAAACCTCAATATAGTCTCGTAGCATCTGAACCAACCTTTCTTTAACACTATTCTCAAGACCCGCTCCTATCTTGATCTCTTTTCGTCTTCGTCGGACCCAAATTCACAACCTCAACTTGCTCTTGTGGTTGTATAACTCGCTCTTCTTCTGTAGCAGTCGGCAAGTTCTCCGGCACTTCACAATCTTCCTCACTTTCGTCTTGGCTTGGTAGATCGGATTATCGAAGTCATATTTAGCACTAGCATATATTTGAGATTCGAGTGATTCGCGTTGTATCACGTGGGTGTGTGTAAGAACACATAGCTTTTGAAGGGTGATAAAGTAAAAGAAAGAAAACAAACAATTGAATGCAAAAGTCCAACGATTTATTGAATGAAAATACGCAAACGATGATAATAACCTCAAAGCGAGCCATGATGCCCGGGCAAGGCACTAGGCTTTCAAAGTTTATTGTTCAAAACATAAAGAAATACGAAAAGCAAAACAAAACAAGAGCAATTACTCGGCTAAAGGAGATTGGTATGGCGTCTTGATCTTCCAATTCTTGAGCCCTTGATCCGAGTTGGGAAGATCCACTTGCGATGTCGAAGCCGTTGTCGCCGTCTTCTATAGCATGGATTCCACTGATCGACGGAAAGGAAGTTGGCCGCACGTTCGTATCATCTTCGACCCTTGATGGTGAAGCCTAAACCGGTCTTGTCGATTTGAAAGGAAGATCGGAGGTGACCCCAAATAGTACTACCTCCTTGTTCAACAAGAGCTTGAGCATCTTTCGGTGAGGCTATCCTGGCGGAGCTTGCGTAACTTCGGGAGGAGAGTCAGCAGCATGACTCTGGGATTGTTTCAAAAGCTTGACAGGAGTCTCAAGAATTCACCCTCCATATCGAGTAATGAACGATGTAGATGATGACCATATACTCTTCACCACACACTGTAACAACTTTCCCTTTCACGGGTACTTGGTTTCGATGCAAAGTAGAGGTATGGCTGCCCATGTATCCAAGGGCGTCCAAGTAGGCAGAATAGTGGACGGATGTCCATGACAAAGAAAGTGGAATCAAAAGTCGGGAACCGACTTTAGAGAGTGAGCTCTCCAAGTCTGTGCGCTTAGAACCATCAAAAGCTCTCACGATAATGTCCGGGTCTCGAACCAACCCTTCGACATCAAGTCGCTCAAAAGCAGTCTTCGGAAGGATATTCAGAGCAGAACCGGTATCCACCAGAACATGAGATAATGTAGTGCCTTTGCATTCAATGGAGATGTGCAAGGCCTTGTTATGTTTCTTTCCGGAAGGAGTCAAATCAGCATCAGAGAAGCCTAGGCCGTTGTTGGCAGCCAGGCTAGCAATACAAACTTCAAACTGGTCGGTAGTAGTGTCTTGCGGCACATGAGCATTCTTCAGAAACTTCACCAAGGCATTAGCATGAGCCTCAGAGCATAAGAGCAAAGCGAGCATGGATATCTTGGACGGAGTCTGTCCTAGCTGTTCCACAACATTGTAGTCACTCTTCTTGATAATTTTCAGAATTTCCTCCATTTCTTGTTTGGAGGTGTCTTCGGCAACTTCCTTTGGTACTTCTAGTGAAGCGGGGATGAGTTCTTGGTTCTTTCCCTCTAGGGGGATATTGATTGAGTAGCTGGAATGCAATGGAGTCGATGTCTTTTGGAGGAGAGATATCTGAGAGAATACCTTCCGGTTCGGGTCACCTTCTTGGATCCGGTGATGTTGTCAATGTCGGGAATAGAAACTTGATGAAGATCTTCAATTGTCGAGGATCTTGCTTGACACCATGATAGTAAACATCACTCCATAATTCCAAGGGATAGCCTTGTCGAGGAATATGGGGCCTTGGAGAAGTGATAATGAGAGGTGCCACTCTAGCACGGAATCGTGAGGAAATCCTTATAGTGTTAACATCGGCATAGTCTTAGGAAATCGTCACCCCATCCGTCGCCTTAACATCTCAATAGGAATCTTGTAACTATCGGGGACGATGTACTTCACCATGTAATCATACTTTCCACGGCTGCCCCAAGGTATCCCATGATGTCTGTTTCATTCACATTGTCAATCTTCAACTTAGACATTTCTTCACACACTTCGCACGGTGGCTTGAAATAGTATCTCCGGTTATCCATCATGCCTTGAACACGTCTTCTCAACCAAGCACAACCATCGGTGCGGATGGGCACGACGACAATTCTCCGGGCATCTGGATTGAAACCGGCTTGCAACAAATTCTTCTTAATCATCGAGGAATGGTCAAGTCATCTATGTTGAAGACATAAGTATCATCCCCATGAGATTGGAACTCTTGTCATGGTTAGGCATAGGAGCGTTGATCACATTGAGTCTCAACAGAGGGTCAAACTCAATGCTTAGCTTCAATCATATCTTGAATCTTGTTCTTCAGAGCCCAACAATTGTCAGTGTCGTGCCCTGGGCTGTTGGAATGGTAAGCACACTTAGCATTAGGATTGTATCTCGGAGAGGAAGTGTTGACATTTTGAGGAGGATCCCTCAAGGTTATCAGCTCTGCGTTCAACATGTGTTGCAAGGCTTGCGACAAAGGCATGTTGATCTTAAATAATTCGTGGCGCGTTCGTTACGCGTTGTCTCGTTGAGGTTGTCTGATGTAGGATTGGAGATCACTGCCCCACAGATTGAGCACGATCGGTCTTGGCTCAGCTTTTCTGACCATACACAGCATTATCTTCTTTCTTAGCACCAAAGGATCTCTTCGCAGCATTCGAAGATGTCTCTACATGAATCTTCCCACTCTTGATACCGGCTTCAATGCGCGCTTTGTCAATATCAACTCGGTGAATCCGGATGAAGAATTTCCAATCGATGATTGAAGAATGGGCGGTCGGTGTTCCATAAACATATCAACCAACTCCCTATTGGACAAGGGTGGTTGAACTCTGCTAAATCTCTCCACTACGAGCATACTCCTTGAACTTCTCGTCACGACCCATAGACATGCTTTGTAGTTGCATGCGAGTGGGTGTCAATTCAGATTGTACTCATATTGTCAGAAAGCATCGCTAAGTCACTCCAAATACGGATACGGTCATTTCTAGGCGATAGTACCATTCCAACTGGGTTCGGACAAACTCTCTTGAAAATAGTGCATCCACAACTTTCTATCATCGGTGTGGGGTTGATCTTACGGACATAGGACTTCAAATGCTTAGGGCAAGACATGCCATCATATTTGGAAAAAGTAGGAACTTTGAACTTGGGAGGAATCACCACACAGAACAAGACTCGGTCATCAAAATTCAGCCGGACATTTCGGGTTTTCCACAGCATTCAGACGGTCTTCAAGTTGCTTGTACTTGTCATCTTCATCGAGTGTTGGCTATAATCGAATGATCCTCTCCTCCTTTCTTTGGTTCACTGCTCACCTTCATCACCCTTGGTACTCCCTCGGTATGGACACTTCCTTGAGAGCTCAATACGGTGACCACCTTAGGACCCCTTTGAAGCGTCTACCCATGTTGAGGAGACCAACAACCTTCTTCTTCTTGTTGATGAGCTTCTTCGGATCTTCTTGGCCTTGGACCAAGTTGGTGAACATCTGCTTGGCCGAGCATTCGAGCACGAAGATCTTTGTGATCATTCAAGAGCCATTTCGCTAAAATAAATAGCGAGCAAATGAGAAAACCAATCTCAATGTACGTGATGCAATGTTATGCTATGATATGCAATGTTTATGCGAATGCAATGCAATGTTTTCAAGGACCTAAGAGATTTAAATTTGTTAAACAAGCAATGAATAAACATTTATCAGTACTTTTCATTATTCTTTTTTCTTTTTAAGTACAAGAGATAGTTCAAAACAATAAAAGAAAACAAAAACATCCTAAAGCTCTAAGTCTCCCATGGGCGCTTCCTCTTGGTGCCGATGTAAGCATTGATGTTTCGCTCTTCATGAAGTAGCTTGGTCAACTCTAGAACTTTCTTCTCACTTGCGTAACACTGAGCTTCAAAGGTATCCCTTTCTTCTTTTAGCTGAATCCAGGATCTCTTCAAGTCTTCAAAATCAGTAGGCATGTCAGGATGGAGAACAACATAGGGTACGTCACCTATAGCAACAGGTTCCATAATTCTTGGTAAAGCAGTGAATGGCATCATGAGGTTTTGAGCTCGAGCTCGCACCCATTTGAGGTAAGGTTCCCAAGGAATGGAGTTCGGGTGCCCCAAAGTCTTGGTATCAGTCTTCTTTACCATGCCCCAAGCATGTATAAACCTTTGTCGGAAATTCTGGAGATCGTGATTGTAGTCGAACACAATGTCTTGGAGAAGCATATCATGTAGACCTTCTCTTCGGGCAAAACCAAACTGACATAGAGCTAGAGAAGGGTTGTAAGTAATACCTCCCCTTATACCAAGGAGTGGTACATTAGGGAATTCTCCACAACGCTCAATGAATGTGAAATCCTTTTGAGAGAAAAGATTCCAACGGATGTCGGAATGAGAGAGTGACATTAGTCTTTGAGACCACTCAACCTTTGTTCGTTCTTCAAAACTGATGGAGGAAGGTGCGAAATAAACCACCTTGAAAGTAACGGGATACAACACATGAGAGTTCCTTGTCGCTTAGTAGTGCAGTGGAGAGAATGTAGAATGTCTCCAAGTAAGGTAGGCACTGGATTGCGGGTAAGAAATAACTTGATGGCATTGACATCTATGAATTGATCCGAGTTAGGGAATAGAACCAAACCATAAATTAGCAAGGCAACAATGTTCTCAAATGCATGGAAACTCATAACTTTGAGGAATTCTCGGGCTTTCTTGATTAAGAACTTGGAAAGTAAACCCTTAACTCCACTTCTAGTTTCCCAATTGGCTTCAATGTCTGAGCGCTTAAGATGTAAAGCGGATGCAATGTCTTCGAACTTAGGAACCTTTTCTAAACCGGTGAATGGCATTTGGTCAAGAATAGGTACCCCAAGTAGCTTAGAGAATTCTTCTAAAGTAGGAACCAACGATAATCTGAAATGTAAAGCAATGGTGTTTGGATCAAAGAAGCGGAATAGGACATGCATCATATCTTCTTCAAAACCGAGATAACCAAATCAAGTAGATAACCATGTCTTTTGATGAACTGGCATGGTCGGAATTTCAAACCAAATCTTTGAGTGAGAAGGATACCCATGAAGTTGATTCGGATAGTCTTTCTAGAAGCCATAATCCCTACAAAGCAGAGCAAAGATAAATCCTAGGTCCTTGAAATAGTTAGAAATGATATGCAATGCGAATGATGTCATGATGTCATGTTTAGCACACACAAACAATTCACACAATGAGCCTATGTTTAAGGCTTGCATGAGGTATAGGTGATTACCCTACCAAAAGTTTGAGTTGGTTCATCCTGTCCTATAATAGTAAGGGTTCTAGGAATCTCATATCAGATCTTTCTCGAGGCGCTTATTTCAATCGACGCCAAGTGGTCGATCGAAAATGTCCCAAAAGTCTGATCTCAATGAGCGTAGCATCGAGTATCAACCAACCTCGGTCTACACCAAAGTCGGCCATCTCACTACCTTCTAATGGCCAAGATGGGTCAATTAAGGTTCTAAACGTTTAGTTAGCGCTTGGTGACACCAAGCCAAATACTTTCTTCAACTTGGGAATGAAGAGTATCGGGCAACCAAAGTGTCACGCTAACGTAGCCATCATGTTGACCGCGTAGTTATCGTCTAACGGTCGCGATGATCTAATGCTACTTACCTAAAAGGAAACCCGGATCCGGGTGTAGGATCCCCCAACAATATAATACCCAAACAACCCTTAAAGATAAAGCATGCAAGTCAAACAGAAAGCAATAAAAATGATCTAGAAATCCCTAAGGCAATTCTCTCTTTAGGGTGTGTCCCAGTAGTCGCCGATTACGTGATACGGTGAACCGACTTTGTAGGATTTTGTATCCAAATGTGCGGATAGCAAGAGTCGCCACCGACTTTTATTTTTATCCAATTAAGGGAAGGTAAAAGTAAGAAAAAGACCTTCGTTAGATTACGAGTTCGGAGAATGGTTATGAAAAGGAAGGTATTAGCACCCTTTCCATCCGATTATCTACGGGCTCTTAGTTGCTCTTAGATAACTTTTAAAATTGCTTTGTGTGTTTGACAAAATGTTTTGAAAAGGCATTTCGCTTTGACTTTGTAATGATTCATGTAGGAATGTATACAAAGTGTTCGGAAATGTTTAGTTTTGAGAATTTGAACTTTGAAAAGTGTGTGAGGTGTGAAAAGCATTTGATAGAGCAAGCAACTAAGAGACTTATTTACCCACTCAGAATTGGTCATTTTGTTGTACTTCTACATTCCTTTAGAATAGCGCTAGCCATACCATTAGTTAGTAGGTAGCTCCATTCGTTGGATGTAAACGGGACATTCGAAGGGACATCGGATGGTCATAGAAGGCAACTTGTAGGAAGTATCCTAGCACATTCGAAGGGACTATCATCATTTTTCGTAGGCGACAATCGAGGGTCAAGATCATGTATTCGGAGGCGACATCGTGGGTCTTATGATCTTTGTATCGAAGGGACTATGATGATTTGTTTTGAAGGCAACGGTGCTAGAATACCTCTACGTTCGAGGGACTTGACCATTTTGAAATCGGAAGGCATCGAGAGAGAATTACCCTAAGGGGTGCGTGTGTGAAAGAAGTGTGTTGAATTCAGATATTTTATCTTGAAATTAATGTGAGCTATGTCCAATTATTATCTTGCCATACACGCCTAATTACTAGCAATTGATAAGGGTGCGGAAAGTAAAAGTGCGGAATGTAAAGTGCGGAAAGGTAAACCTACGCTATTACATGGCTTTGGGGCAGATACATAATTTAAACTTGCGGAAAAATAAAAGCCTAATTAACTATTACAACCCATGAGCAATTACATTATTGGAAAATAAAATGATAAAAGAAAAAAAACGTCCGAATCGGAGCAACCTGTGAAAGAATAAGAAAATCGGGAAATATGATGAAATTGAAATAAGAGAAAATGTTAGAAAAAATGCAATTTTTTATATGAGAAAATTAATATATGCTGGAAATAAGATAAATAAGTTAAAATAATTTTTTGGGATTTTTTGGAAAAGATTTAATAATTAAAATGCAATTAAAAGTGAATTAAATGCAAAATTAAAAATAAAATAAATATGCATGCAAAAATTATATTTTTTAATTTATTAAATTAAATAAAGGTTTTTAGAAAAATAATGTAAAAAGAAAATATTTTTTGTAATTTTTTAATGCAGAATAAAAAATATGAAAAGAACCAAAATTAGATGGAAAATATTAAATATGAAAAATATAGAAAATATGCAAGTTTTGTAAAGGGAAAAAACCAAGTGGTCCTGCCAGGATTCGAACTGGAGACATGGACTTCAAACTCTGAAAACCCACGCGCTGACCGCTACGCCATATGCACATCTGTGTTTGAAATCTGGGCTGAGTGGATTACAACACGCGTCGTCCTCGTATTGCTCCGTCTCCGCGCCAAGAACTTCATCTCTTTCATTTTGAATTCTGGGCATTTTGCGTCGGCCTCAGAGCGACGCTATAGTCCCTGCAAATTCCAAAATCCAGTACACGCAATATAAATTCAGTTTAAAGGCATGGTTCGATTGGATTTGTCATTCTAAACACAATGGTAGCATTCGTTTTGGCCAATTTGTCCTATTTCGTGGAATCCCAATTCGGTCCATGAAACCCTAGCCATGGCAAGCTTCGATTCCGGCCATGAAAATGCAATCAAACTATGCAGAAAGCTTGCAAACTTCCATCTAAACACAAAACAAACCACGAAACATGTTAAAAATGCATGAGAATTAAAATACGATTTCGATTTTTGTAAGAACAAACCAAACTCGGATTCCTTGATTCTGGATAGTTTTTGGCAATGTAAGTATCTGGATTCACTCTGGAGGTATCAAGGAATGCAATGGACACCTTAGAATCGATTGAAAACGGCTGGAACTAGGATTGCCAATTGCTTCAAGAACACGAAATTTTTGAGTTTGAAACTAGGGTTCTGGAGCAATTCTTCCGTCCTTAATCATGTGCTATGCATTGTGTATTTATATTGGATGGAATTGGAGCTGATTTGAGGAAGAAATCATCATTAATCAATGCAAATCAAATTTGATCTTGTACAAAATCAAATTTTCAAATTTTGATTAATTTTCAATCCAATCTTGCCATATCAATCCAATTTTCGAAATTTGCTGGCTTTGTTGAGTTACTTGGATGCCAAGGAAGAGAGAAAAATCAATTTGCAATTAATTTTTGATTTTATACTTTATTTTTTGAATTTAATTTGTATTTAAATGAATAAATTCCAAATTAAATAGAAAAATAAAATAAAAATTCGTGGCTTTGGGCTTTGATGTTCCAAATTGTATGAGGAACAAGTTTGGATGAAGAAAAAGTGGGCCCATTTGCAAAGTTTTTGATTTTTTGAAGTATCTCTCTTTGTGCATTCTTCCAAAATTGCCCAACTTGTAGATGGTGTAACTTGCTCAATTTTCCACATTTTTGAGTGTTCTTGGACTTTTTGGAAAGCTCTAAGAGTCCTCTAATCAATGTTATTGGTCTCATCTCAATTGGAGTTACCATGCTCAAAATATATTCAAAACAAAAAGTTGACTTTTTGTTGACTTTGAAAATGACCTGTAATGTTTTGAGCTATACCTCTCAAATGAAGCATTTTTTGGACATTCTTGTGAGACATGAAGTTGTAGAGAATTGAATTTCCTTCAAAACAAGAGGTGGTGGAAAAATTTCTAAGAAAGTATGAGAAAGTTATGATCAGTCAAAGTTTAGTTGACTTTTCATCTAGAAACCCTAATTTAGAAAGTTTGACTTTTGAGCAAATCTTGAGTTCTCTTGATGAATCATGATCAACTCTTGATCAAATGATGAATGTTACTTCAAAATGAGGATGTTGACCAAAAATCAGAAGTTTTGACTGTATGTTGACCACAGTTGACTTTTTGTCCAATACACCCGATTTTCAACCATCTGAGCAATTGTCTGAGGAAACTTGACTTGTGAAGCTTGAAACTTGACATGGAGAATCTTTGAAACATATGAGGAAGCATGAAGACCATTGGAGATGTTGGAAATCCATCTTGACTTGAGAGATACCAAACCCTAGTTTGGGTTGATTGTCTAGGAGAGAGTTTGTCTGATCAATTCTTGAGGAGTCCTTGAGTATGGATGTATGAAATCTCTTGAGTAGATGGAGGGCAAATTTTGGGGTATGACACCATGATCTGGAGTTGGGAAGATCCACTTGCTGATGTCGAAGCCGTTGTCGTCGTCTTCTATAGCATGGATTCCACTCTGACTGATGCGGAAAGGAAGTTGGCCGGCACGTTCGCGGCGTATCATCTTCTGACCTTTGATGGTGAAGCCTAAACCAGTCTTGTCAGATTTGAAAGGAAGATCAGGGAGCTGACCCCAAACAGTGCTACCTCCTTGTTCAACAGCAGCTTGAGCGTCTTTCAATGAGGCCATCCTAGGCGGAACTTGTGTAACTTCAGGAGTGACAGGAGAGTCAACAGGCATGACTCGGGAATTGTTTCAAAAGCTTGTGGAGTCTCGAAGAATTCACCCTCCATCTCGAGGTATCGGAATATTTGGAGATGACCATATACTCTTCTTCACCACATCTGTGACAACCTTCCCTTTCACCGGTACTTGACACGATGCAAGGTAGAGGTATGGCCTTTGCCCCATGTATCCAAGGCGTCCAAGTAGGCAAGTAGGTGGACGGATGTCCATGACAAAGAAAGTGGAGTCAAAGTCGGGAACCGACTTTGACAGTGAGTGAGCTCTCCAAGTCTTCGCTTAGAACCATCAAAAGCTCTCACAATTATGTCAGGGTCTCGAACCAACCCTTCAACATCAAGTCAATCAAAAGCGGACTTGGTAAGATATTGAGCGAGCAGGTATCAACCAAAACATGAGGCGGTAGTACCCTTGCATTCAACAGAGATGTGCAAGGCTTTGTTATGTTTCTTTCCGAGTCAAATCATCGAGAAGCCTAGACCGTTGTTGGCGGCGGACTAGCAATACAAACTTGAATTGATCGGTGGTAGTGTCTTGCGGCACATGAGCATTCTTGAAACTTCACCAAGGCATTAGCATGAGCCTCGAGCACACAAGCGGTGCAAGCATGGAGATCTTGGGAGTCTGTCCCAACTGTTCCACAACATTGTAGTCACTTTTCTTGATGATCTTGAATTTCCTCAATTTCTTGTTTGGAGGTGTCTTGACAACTTCCTTTGGTATACGGTGAGCGGGATGAGTCTTTGGTTCTTTCCTCTAGCTGGGGATATTGATTGAGTAGTTGGAATGCGGTGGAGTCGCATGTCTTTTGGAGGAGAGATCTCTGAGAGAATACCCTTCCGGTTCGGTCACCTTCTTGGATCCGGTGATGTTGTCGATGTCGAATAGAAGCTCCAACGATAAGATCTTCAATGGTCGGAGGGTCTTGTTTGACGCCATGGTAGTAAACATCGATCCATAATTCCAAGGATAACCTTGTCGAGGAATATGGGCGGTCTTGGAGAAGTGATAATGAGAGGTGCCACTCTAGGCACGGGATCGATGAGGAAATCCTTATTGTGTTAACATCGGCATAGTCTTACGGAAATCGTCACCCCATCCGGTCGCCTTAACATCTTCAATAGGAATCTTGTAACTATCGGGGACGTGTACTTCACCATGTAATCATATTTTCCACTTGGCTGCCCCAAGGTATCCCACACAGATGGCAGTTTCATTCGCATTGTCAATCTTCAACTTAGACATTTCTTCACACGACACACGGTGGTTTCGAAATAGTATCTCACGGTTATCCATCATACCAACACGTCTTCTCAACCAAGCACAACCATCGGTAGATGGGCACCAACGACAATCCTTTGGGCATCTGGATTGACATCGACTTGTAACAAATTCTTCTTGATCATCGGAGGAATGGTCAAGTCCTCTATGTTGAAAACATAAGTATCGTCACCAACATTGGAACTCTTGTCATGGTTAGGCATAGGGCGTTGAACACATTCGAGTCTCAACAGGAGGATCAAACTCAATCGCTTAGCTTCAATCATATCTTGAATCTTGTTCTTGAGCCCAACAATTGTCGATGTCGTGCCACGGCTGTTGGAATGGTAAGCACACTTAGCATTAGGATTGTATTTCGGAGAGGAAGTGTTGACATTCGAGGAGGATCCCTCAAGTGTCAGCTGCGTTCAACATGTGTTGCAAGGCTTGCGACAATGGCATGTTGATCTTAAATGCTGTCTTCGTGGCGCGTTGCTCAGCGTTGTCTCGAGGTTGTCTTGATGTAGGATTGGAGATCAACGCCCCCACAGTTGGCGCGGTCGGTCTTGGCTCGACTTTTCGACCATACACAGCATTGGCTTCTTTCTTACCACCAAAAGATCTCTTTGCAGCATTTGAAGATGACTCTACATGGATCTTCCCACTCTTGATACCAGCTTCAATGCGCTCGCCTGTCAATATCAACTCGGTGAATCCGGATGAGGAATTTCCAATCAGATGATTGAAGAATGGGCCTGTCAGTGTTCCCATAAACATATCAACCAACTCCCTATTGGACAAGGGTGGTTGAACTCTGCCTGCTAGGTCTCTCCATTTCTGAGCATACTCCTTGACTTCTCGTCACGACCCATAGACATGCTTTGTAGTTGCATGCGAGTGGGTGTCAATTGACATTATTACTCATATTATGCAGAAAGCATCGGCCAAATCACTCCAAATGCGGATCGGTCATTCTCTGGCGATAGTACCATTCCAAGCGGGACAAACTCTCTTGAAAATAGTGCATCCACAACTTTCATCATCGATGTGGGGATTGATGTTACGGACATAGGACTTCAAATGCGACTTAGGGCAAGACATGCCACCATGTTTGGAAAAAGTAGGAACTTTGAACTTGGGAGGAATCACAACACCAGGAACAAGACTCAGATCATCAAAGTTCGGCCGGACATTTTCAAGTTTTCCACACATTCGACGGTCTTCAAGTTGTTTGTACTTGTCATCTTCATCAGTGTTGGCTATAATCGAGTGATCCTCTCCTCCTTTCTTTGGCTCATGATCACCTTCATCACCCTTGGTACTCCCCTCGGTATGGACACTTCCTTCAGAGAGCTCGATCCGACTGACCACTTTGGGACCACCTTTGAAACGTCTACCCATGTTGAGGAGACCAACAACCTTCTTCTTCTTGTTGATGAGCTTCTTCAAATCTTCTTGGCCTTGGACCAAGTGGTAAACATCTGCTGGCCGAGCATTACGAGCACGGAGATCTTTGTGATCTGTTCAAGAGCCATTTCTGCTAAAATAAATAGCGAGCAAATGAGAAAACCAATCTCCAATGTACCTGTGATGCAATGTTATGCTATGATATGCAATGTTTATGCGAATGCAATGCAATGTTTTCAAGGACCTAAGAGATTTAAATTTGTTAAACAAGCAATGAGCAAACATTTATTAGCACTTCTTTTTATTATTTTTTTTTCTTTTTAAGTACAAGAGATAGTTCGAAACAATAAAAGAAAACATAAACATCCTAAAGCTCTAAGTCTCCCATGGGCACTTCCTCTTGGTGCCGATGTAAGCGTTGATGTTTCGCTCCTCCTGAAGTAGCTTGGTCAACTCTAACACTTTCTTCTCGCTTGCATAGCATTGAGCTTCAAAGGTATCCCTCTCTTCCTTGAGCTGAATCCAGGATCTCTTCAAGTCTTCAAAATCAGTAGGCATGTCGGGATGGAGAGCATATAGGTGCCACCTATAGCAGGTTCCATAATTCTTGGTAAAGCAGTGAATGGCATCATGAGGTTTTGAGCTCGAGCTCGCACCCATCGAGGTAAGGTTCCCAAGGAATGGAGTTCGGTGCCCCAAAGTCTTGGTGTTGGTCTTCTTTACCATGCCCCAAGCATGTATGAACCCGTCGGTAATTATGGAGATCGTGATTGTAGTCGAACACAACATCTTGGAGAAGCATATCATGTGGACCATCTCTTGAGCAAAACCAAAGAAGTAGAGCTAGAGAAGGGTTGTAAGTAATACCTCCCTTATACCAAGGAGTGGTACATTAGGGAATTCTCCTGACGCTCAATGAATGTGAAGTCCTTTTGAGAGAAAAGACTCCGGATATCCGAATGAGAGAGTGACATCATCCTTTGAGACCATCTCAACCTTTGTTCTTCAAAGCGATGGAGGAAGGTGCGAAATAAACCACCTTGAAAGTAGCAGGACCAACACATGAGAGTTCCTTGTCGCTTAGTAGTGCAGTGTGAGAGAATGTAGGATATCTCCAAGTAAGGTAGGCACGATTGCGGGTAAGAAACAACTTGATGGCATTGACATCTATGAATTGATCCGAGTTAGGGAATAGAACCAAACCATAAATTAGCAAGGCCACAATGTTCTCAAATGCATGGAAACTCATAACTTTGAGGAATTCTCGGGCTTTCTTGATTAAGAACTTGGAAAGTAAACCCTTAACTCCACTTCTAGTTTCCCAATTGGCTTCGATATCTGAACGCTTAAGATGTAAGGCTGATGCAATGTCTTCGTACTTAGGAACCTTTTCTAAACCGGTGAATGGCATTTGGTCAAGAATAGGTATCCCAAGTAGCTTAGAGAACTCTTCTAAGGTAGGAACCAAGCGATAATGGAAATGTAAAGCAATGGTGCTTCGGATCAAAGAACTGGAATAGGACATGCATCATATCTTCTTCAAAACCGGAGATAACCAAATCAAGTAGATAACCATGTCTTTTAGTTGAGAAGGGATACCCATGAAGTTGATTCGGATAGTCTTTCTAGAAGCCATAACACCTACAAAACAGAGCAAAGATAAATCCCTAGGTCCTTGAAATAGTTAGAAATGATATGCAATGCGAATGATGTCATGATGTCATGTTTAGCACACACAAGCAATTCACACAATGAGCCTATGTTTAAGGCTTGCATGAGGTATAGGTGATTACCCTACCAAAAGTTTGAGTTGGTTCATCTGTCCTATAATAGTAAGGGTTCTAGGAATCTCACATCATTGATCTTTCTCGTGGCGCTTATTTCAATCGACGGCCAAGTGGTCGATCGAAAATGTCCCAAAAGTTTGATCTCAATGGCGTAGCATCGAGTATCAACCAACCTTGGTCTACACAAAGGCCATCTCACTACCTTATAATGGCCAAGATGGGTCAATTAAGGTTCTAAAAATTTAGTTAGCGCTTGATGACACCATGCAGAAGCCAAATACTATCTTCAACTTGGGAATGAAGAGTATCGGGACAACCAAAGTGTCACGCTAACGTAGCCATCATGTTCACCGCGTAGTTATCGTCTAGCAGTCGCGATGATCTAATGCTACTTACCTAAAGGAAACCGGATCCGGTGTAGGATCCCCAACAAAATAATACCCAAGCAACCCTTAAAGATAAAGCATACAAGTCAAACGGAAAGCGATAAAAGTTATCTAGAAATCCCTAAGGCAATTCTCTCTTTTAGGGTGTTTCCCAGTAGTCGCCGATTACGTGATACGGTGAACCGACTTTGTAGGATTTTGTATCCAAATGTGCGGATAGCAAGAGTCGCCACCGACTTTTATTTTTATCAATTAAGGGAAGGTAAAAGTAAGAGAAAAAGACCTTCGTTAGATTACGAGTTCGGGAGAATGGTTATGAAAAGGGAAGGTATTAGCACCCCTTTTCACCCGTAGTTATCTACGGGCTCTTAGTTGCTCTAGATCACTTTTTAAAATTGTTTTCTGTGTGTTTGACAAAGATGTTTTGAAATAAGGCATTTCGCTTTGACTTTGTAATGACTCATGTAGGAGTGTATACAAAGTGTTCGGAAATGTTTTGTTTTGAAAGAATTTGAACTTTGGAAAAAGTGTGTAGTGTGAAGCATTTGATAGAGCAAGCAACTAAGAGACTTATTTACCCACTCAGAATTGGTCGTTTTTGTTGTACTTCTACATTCCTTTAGAATAGCGCTAGCCATACCATTAGTTAGTAGGTAGCTCCATTCGTTGGATGTAAGCGGGACATTCGAAGGGACATCGGATGGTCATAGAAGGCAACTTGTAGGAAGTATCCTAGCACATTCGAAGGACTATCATCATTTTCGTGGCGACAATTGAGGGTCAAGATCATGTATTCGGAGGCGACATCGTGGGTCTTATGATCTTTGTATCGAAGGGACTATGATGATTTGTTTGAAGGCAACGGTGCTAGAATACCTCTACGTTCGAGGGACATGACCATTTTGAATCGAAAGGCATCGAGAGAATTACCTAAAGTGCGTGTGTGAAAGAAGCGTGTCGAATTGAATATATTATCTTGAAGATTAGTGGGCTAAGTTAATTATTATCTTGCCATACACGCCTAGTTACTAGCAATTGATAAGGGTGCGGAAAGTAAAATGCGGAATGTAAAGTGCGGAAAGATAAATGTCCTACGCTATTACATGGCTTTGGGGCAGATACATAATTTAAACTTGCGGAAAGTAAAACCCTAATTTAAACTATTATAACCCATAGACAATTACATTATTGGAAAAAAATAGAATGATAAAAAAAGCGTCCGAATCGGACAACTTTGAAAGAATAAGAGATCGGAAAATATGATGAAATCGAAATAAGATAAAATGTTAGAAAAAATGCAAGTTTTAATATGAGAAAATTACTACATGCTGGAAATAAGATAAATAAGTTAAAATAATTTTTTGGGATTTTTTGGAAAAGATTTAATAATTAAAATGCAATTAAAAGTGAATTAAATGCAAAATTAAAAATAAAATAAATATGCATGCAAAAATTATATTTTTTAATTTATTAAATTAAATAAAGATTTTTGTGAAAATAATGCAAAAAGAAAAAATGTTTTTGGTAATTTTTTAATGCAGAAATAAAATATAGAAAAGAAATTAAAATGAATGGAAAAATATTAAAAATAAGGAAAAAATATGAAAATAGTTGGAAATATGCAAGTTTTGAAAAAAGAAAACAAAACCAGGTCCCTTGTGAGGTTCGAACTGGAGACCAAGGAGTGAAACCTTGAGATTGCTTGCTTCTACCACTACGCCACTTGACACTTGGTGTTTCTGAAAGGAAAAACAAATGCATTTGAATGATGACGCGTCAGGGATGCTTGAAAATCAAAGTCAGCACGCGTGGACCCCAGTCAGCATGAACGAGCGAATCAGACGAAGCCATCGCGCCACGCAAGCCTTCCACCGGTCCTCGCCTGAGTCAGCGCCGGAGCTAGGGCTCCGGTCATCTTCTCCGGCAGCTATGATTCTTGAACCTGAAAAAATACGCGAAATAAACAAGAAAGGGAGACCCTACCCCCCTAAATCGAGGGCTGCGATCTCAATGGTGGCATTAGTTTGCCCTGAAAATGCCTGTATCAACCGGTTCGATGCAGACAGCTCGAGAAAACCTAAACATGGCAAACCACGATTCTCACGTCCAACCTCTCAAACGATTGCCCAGATCAGTCAAGTAGAACCTCATGAACACACTCAAACCATTAGAAACGATTAAAACACGCAGATATTAAAAATGCAAAATCAAGAAATATTTGAATATGTATGAATGTGTATGGCACGATTCTGCTTGCTTTGATCAATACCAATGATGCATTCTTACTCATACTTACCCCCTGAGCACGTTTGGATGCTTGAGAGCGGCTGGAGAGGGCTGAAAAATAAAATTCGAATTTCAAGTTTCTTGGAAATTTTTTGCAAGAATTAGGGTTATGCTTGAGCTAGGGTTTCGTGTCTTGTACTGGCTGCATTGCTTGGTATTTATAGGAGTTTTTGGAAGAGAAAAAACAAGGAAAAAAGATTGGAAATTGAATGTGCAAATATTTTCTTTGAAAATCAAATCAAATTTTGAAGAAAATATGATTTTCTCATCAATGCCATGGCTTGCACGAATTTGGTAAATGGTGTGGGCTTTGTTGGACATTAAGAGAGATATAAATCCAACTTAATTGAAAAAATAACTTAATTTTCATATTTTACATAATTTATTTTTGAATTAAATGTTGTAAAATTCAAATATAAACCATGAAAATAGAAAATTACCAATGCCAAGCTTTTATGGGTCAAAAATAACATCATGAACAAGTTTGGATCAAAAGATTATAGGCCCATTTGGAAAATTTTGCATTTTGACCAAAATATCCTTTTGTGCAATTGTCCAAAATTGCCCAACTTCTGAATAGTGTATCTTGCTTATTTTTCCACATTTTTGAGAGTTCTTGGACTTTTTGGAAAGCTCTAAGAGTCCTCTAACCAATGTCTTTGATCTCATCTCAATTGGAGTTACTATGCTCAAAATATCTTTAAAACAAAAAGTTGACTTTTTGTTGACTTTGAAAATGACCTGTAATGTTTTGAGCTATACCTCTCAAATGAAGCATTTTTTGGACATTCTTGTGAGACATGAAGTTGTAGAGAATTGAATTTCCTTCAAAACAAGAGGTGGTGGAAAAATTTCTGAGAAAGTATGAGAAAGTTATGACCAGTCAAAGTTCAGTTGACTTTTCATCTAGAAACCCTAATTTAGAAAGTTTGACTTTTGAGCAAATCTTGAGTTCTCTTGATGAATCATGATCAACTCTTGATCAAATGATGAATGTTACTTCAAAATGAGGATGTTGACCAAAAATCAGAAGTTTTGGTGTATGTTGACCACAGTTGACTTTTGTCCAATACACGATTTTCAACCATCTGAGCAATTGTCTGAGGAAACTTGACTTGTGAAGCTTGAAACTTGACATGGAGAATCTTTGAAACATATGAGGAAGCATGAAGACCATTGGAGATGTTGGAAATCCATCTTGACTTGAGAGATACCAAACCCTAGTTTGGGTTGATTGTCTAGGAGAGAGTTTGTCTGATCAACTCTTGAGGAATCCTTGAGCATAGATGTATGAAATCTCTTGAGAAGATGGAGGGAAAATTTTGGGGTATGACAACCATCATATAGATCATACCTATAAAGTTTGAGATTAATCTATAATGATTTACTATGTCATTGAACTACATCAAAATTAACGTTATATGAAAGTCTATTTCGACGTTAATTTTTGGATATTTTGATAGTATAGTAAATGATTATAGATTAATCTCAAACGTTATAGGTATGATCTATATGATGATATATTTCAATCCAACGATTGAGTTTAAAAAATATTAATCCGAAGTGACGTTTTTGAGCGAATGTAACTCATGGTGTAACTCTTCGAGTGCAATATGATCTATATATATTTGCAAGTTGTGACGCATAGCTTGCGACGGTTTCATGAGAACCGTCCCTATTTGTAAATTACGACGGGTGCCACGACCGTTTTGGCCATCCTTCGTTTGATTTTTAAAACACTCTTAAACATTCGCGACGATTTTGTTTCTAGCTGCCGTAAATGTTGGTTTGCGATAACAACCGTCGTCCCCCAAATAGAAGAAGTGAATGCGATGCATCGAAGAGGCACTTAGTTCTATGACTGTTAACAACCGTCGTCCCCCAAATGGAAGTAAGTAAACACGCTAAATTAGAAAATGGCCAAGTTAAAAAGTGAAACGACTACGAAGGTTGAACAATAGTTGTTCCCCCAATTATCCCTAACACGCGCCTAATATTAAAGAAAAGGGATTTGCTTTGCTTCACGTACTACTTTTATGCAACCACCAGTCCACCATCACTGCGCCTTGTCATCTCTCTCAGTTCACGCCGTTGTCAAAGCAACCCCCACCATCACACCTTGGTATCTTAACAGGTTCCTTCTCAAACCCTACAAGGTGAATTCCTGTTATTGTTACTTCTTTGGTCATTGTACAGCTATGAACTCTGTTATTGTTTGTGTTTTGTTAAGTTTGTTGGAAAAAATTGATTTTTAGGGTTTGGGTTAAATCTAAAATTGGGGGTATTGCATATGGAGTAGTTGATTTTCACGTGCAATTGAATGTTTTGCTTGACTTGATTCTCTTAATAGTATCTCATGTGGTTTTGATGGGTCTTAGTTACTCTTTTGGTACATGCTTTATTTTACAAATAAGGTGTTTGTTGAAATGTCACAATGAGTTTCGTAGTGTTGGTTTTGAGCTGAACATGTAGATGTAACTGTAACTGGTACTCAAATGGTATGCGAATATTTTGACTATATCTCATTTGTTTGTGGCTGTTATATTTTCAAGTGATAAGTGAGAAATAGATATGCTTTAGGTATTGATTTGCAGCACAATATAAATCACATACTTCTTAACTTATATCTTAACTTATATAATATTGAATAGTTAATTTTAAACTTGAATCTTCCCAAAGTTGTGTTAAATCATTTACATGTTTGTTCTACTTCAAGTCATGTTAGTCTACTTGGTTTCTTGGTATTTTCAACGAAAGTCTGAACACAGTTAGAGGTATACATGTTAAATCCAGGTTTATGGATTGAATTTCAAAAATAGTTTGGTTTTTGAAAAACTGGTTTTAATACTTGCATGTCCAAAAGCTCTTACTGCAGGAGTAGTAAGAATGATTTTGGATGGGGATGATGATATATTTTATGATTTTATTGATACCCTTATGTTTTACCAACTTAATATGTTAATTACACCGATTCTCAATATATTTATTCCTACAAAAGAAGTGAAAATTAATGTTCTTTCTTCTAGATTCATCTTTGTTTCCATTTGTCATTAAAACTTGCAGAAATTGATGTCTCTTTATATATTGCAGGAGCCCTGTTGCTGACATAACAAAAGAAATGACGAAAACTCCAATAATTCCAGCTTTAGTGATTGATTCATTCTCATAAAGAGGACCTAGCACCATTCTTCCATCAATTCTAAAAGTTTGTTACCTTGTTTTTAGTCATAAACTTTTCTATGCTTACATTTAAATTTATTAGGCACAATTGTATTTTTTATATGAAACATAGACATCGAACACGACATTTAAGGACTGAGGTAACTTAAGAAAGTGAAATTAAGTCAGAATGTTACTTTACTCAACGTAAACTCTTAATGATATTTTTTAATGCTATAACGATTTGTAAAATCAATTTTGTTCCATGAATCCTTACAAACTTAGTCTTGCTTGGAAATATCATCTAGATTAAACTTTCGTTATGGATATTACTTTCTTTTAATCTCATTCAACTCGATATGTAAGCTTAATGTTATAAATATAGTGCTTCTAGTGCTCAAGATTATTGGGTTATTCATTAATGCCTATAACACGGTGGGAGAATTGACTTGTTTGTTTTGCGTTTTATCACAAATGTTGCGGATAGCAAGAGTCGCCACCGACTTTTCTTTTATCCAATAAAGGGAAGGTGAAAAAAACAGGAAAAGATCTTCGTTAGATTTTGAGTACGGGAGGCAGTTATGAAAAGGGAAGGTATTAGCACCCTTTCCATCCGTAGTTGCTTAGCTCACTTTGAAAAATTGCTTTATGTGTTTTGTGTAGTTTGAAAAGTATTTTGAAAATACATTTCGCTTTAATTTCATAATGATTCTCGTTGGAATGTATACGAAGTGTTCGAAAATGCTCGTTTGGAAAATGTTTAACTTTGTAATGATTCTCGCTGGAATGTATACAAAGTGTTTTTGAAAAGTTTTTGAGAAGTGTGACGTGTGAAAAGTATTTTGATTGAGCAAGCAACTAGGAGTCTACTACCTACTTAGAATGATCGTTTCTTGTTATTTACCTTCTCCTTTATGTTAGTGTAACACCTCAATTCTACCCAACATTTATTTAGAAATCAGAGTGCCAAAAGTTTCAACAACATGAGGCGTTACATTTCATAATCAAAACCGTCAACTTAAAATGCATATCATGATGGATACATAGCACATTTAATTCAAAGAATTTATAGTAATTATTTATTCATCAAAAATACTTCGTATTTATTCAAAAACTACGCCGAGGATTCATAAATATTTTCAAAACTCCAAACGGAATATAGCATCTTTCAAACAACTTAATTCAAGGAAAAATTCTCAAGTATTAACATTCAATAATGCAACGGATAACACTATAAAATCAAATATGCGTTTATTCCTCCCGAGTGCTACGTATCAAAGCGACGACGCCATAAGCAACTAAATTCTTTACTCCTCGTTACCTGCACGTTACCAATATAAAGGTAACGGCCAACAAAATAGAAAGGGTGAGATATCTACCAATATAAATAGGTGTATGATAAACAATATATTAGGATTAATTCATATAAAATTATCAAAACACGACTAACACGTCACAAATAATTCCTAAATCATCAACAGCACAACACACTTCGTTCGTTAGCAACAACATATAATTACTTCGCAATTAACAACGACATGACTTCAACGAGACTCAAACAATGCAAATGCATGTGGTACCGGTGGAGTAAACTCCCTTCACTAAATTGTCAATTATCAGAGGCACAAGGCATAAGTCTTCTTCACAAATCCGCCAATACAGGCTTTCACAAATGCAAAATGAAATGCGATGCTACAACAAGCAAATAACAATATAAATTCACTTCACAAGGCATACGCCTATCTCACTATTATTACCAATAATCAGAGGTAATTATCGTCACTAAAAACACCCTGCAACTTCACATAATACAACATACAACAACATATTCATCGCTAATTATTCGCAAGCACAAACAACAACACAATACCTTCATACAAATTCAACAAAATAAACAATCATAATCATCTACTAAAATATACAATTTATTCCGATCATTTTTAATTAATTCCGGACAACTATTTGTATCGCTTAATTTACTAAACCGGTTAATTCGATACTACCTTAAATCCTATTGTTACTATTAATTATTATGAATCTGCTAACTTACTATCAACCATGTTTCCAATACTAATTAATTATCATGCTGTCAATTTAATTGAACACATTATTATTAATACTCGGAATTACATTTCCATTCTCTACTACTAATTAACATTATGCCATTATCTAACATTATTGTTGTTACTATATTTTATCCTTGCTGCTATTAATCCTCATCAGTACTGTTACTGGAACCAACTGCCTTTGCTAATAATAGTATTCTTATTATTCCAACTGCTACTTCTTGCAGAACTATCATTTAATTACTAACACATTTAATTGGTTAGGTAACATATTATGATTCACCAAACATGTACTACCTGTTAATCTAGTGGCCAAATTGAAATCACAGAAAACTACACGAATAACACAGAAAAAGGACAAGTGGTCTCACCCCCCTCTGAAGCACAGGAGACGACCGCCCCCTTCAACCAATGGGAGGCGTCCGCCTCCAATTCCTAACCCCCCTGGAGGGCGCCCGCCCCCCAACATCCAAGGCCCCCGCCTCGTTTCTCTTCTTGTTCGTTTTTACATGAGACGTCCGTTCCTCTTCTTGGTCCCTGTAACACTAATCCTCAACCATCTCTACCCTTCGATTAATACCAACAACACTATCATACTATTAATCATTCAATTCACATACGGTCTACACAACACAGATAATTTCGTATAAATTCATCCCCACATACGATTTATCATAATCCCGTTTAGAAAGTTAGAATTCCACCCATTACCTTAAATTTGACGGTGGTTATAACTCTGATCGAATTCGTATTTCCGGTTTCGATTGTGCACTTCCGGTATCCTCTCCTAGCCCTTGTGTCTCCTCCTTCTTCAATTTGGTTTTTTTTTCACGTACAAACTGTTGTAGGATTTTTCCGTAAACAAGTATTTTTAATTATCGATTCCACAGGGATTGGTGCATGTTATAGTCTTTCAATAGAAAAGTATGTTTTAAGATGATATAACCAATGAGTTTGTTATCTACTCTACTAGAACCATGAGTTTCCAAACAACAACTAAATTAATTCTTTCAAAGAGAGTTATAGTTTGGATTAGAGAGAGAGTTTGAGATTGTTTTCAAATTATGAAGGCATGTCAAGATTAGTTTCATTGATCTAGTTTCATACATATTCATTTAATCAAGTGATGAACATAATAGATGATTTCTACAAATACATATCCTCTCAATCTTGTAGATTTCCCACCAAGATTGTGAATGTTATCATGTTAATCCTTGCATGATTCCTCACTACAACTATTAGCATGATAATCATTAAGTTCAATATTTTGTAAACTCTAACACACAAATCTATTCCTAGCATTTGTTTATTAGAGGATGAATATCCTAGGTCACTTTGAAATATTCTTTTCCAAGCAAAACTCAAAGCATAAAGATGAAGAACAAAGATATTCAACTATATTAATCATCAACCATGTTCATACACAAATGGATTAATAGAAATACATACTATATAGATCAACTACCTCTAATCTTGACACAAAAAGAGCTTAGCCACTCATTCCCATGGTTGCTTGCTCTCAAGATTGTTGGTAGTGATGATGAAAATCCAAGAAATCAAGAAGAAAAAGCTATGGTGTTTTTTCCTTCCTTTGTCCTAGATTTTTTACAAAGATGAAAAGATAATGAAGGTGTGTCTTTTCTTCCTTCCTTTACAAGCCAAAAAGATCAGGTGAAGTGATGGGTTGGTGGCTCAAAAGGTAAAAGCATGGGCTGTCCTTTTTTCTGAATTTCGCAGACCGCGCTGAGCGCGGGTAAGTTGTGCTGAGCGCACTCATGCTGGCACCGCGCTGAGCGCGACCTGTAGCTTGCTTCCTTCACCCAAAATTATCTTCAAAAGAATCATCCCTAAAGTTCTTCAAGTGGCCTTGAATCCAAGCTTGGGAGAATTAGTCAATAACTTCCTACAAATAAGAGTAAAATAAGTCAAATAATATATTTTAAACGAAAACTACATAAAAACCTAATTAAAACAAAATACTAGAATAAATATACAAATTAAATAAAAGACATTGTTAAGGACCACAAAATAATGTACAAAATAACTACAATTTGGTCCTTAACAACTCTCCCCAACTTACTTCTTTGTTTGTCCCTAAACAAAGGTCAATAATCTTACCAAGCTAGAAAGAACAAAATGCAAGCATGCAAACTCACACAAGAGTAATGGTTCAAACTCGACATACCAGGCAAAAGCACACATCAATCGCTTCTTCTAAACACAACATGGCCATGAATTAAGTTCTAAACACAATATATCAAAACATATAACAAAATAAAAGATATGTTCACACTTGAATCACCTAATCATTTCTTTAAAACTCAAGAAGAACAAGATGTATATTCACAAAGGACCAAACACTCTCACTAATAATTATGCACATCCAGAATAATTCATGCATTCATCGAAACAAGTCAAATGATGAAATGGAAACGAAGATCACTAAGGACTTTCAAGGTTGTAACTTGGCTTAGGTTAGAAACAAGGGATATTTAGGTACAAAGCCATTGAAACGAATCGGGTAAAAGGATATGAAGAGCATTTCACAACTAATTCCCATCTCATTATTCACAACCTCTTTTCTTTCCACACAATGATCCTCTCTTTTTTTTCTTTTGATTTCTTTTCATAAACAAATTTCTTTCTTCTTTTGTATTTTTCTTTTTCTCTATTCTTTTTCTTTCTTTAGTATCATTGTGCCATCAATTTAGGTTCTTTTTGATCCACCTCCCCAACTTCATTTATATCAATCCTTTTTTATTCAAGACATGCTCTTCAAGGGTTAATTGACAAAAGGGGTGGTATTCATCAACAAGAAAATTTATAGAATGAATTATCATTGAATTTTTCAAAAATCATCAACAACTATTAAGTGGCCTACTTAACAATTAGTCGATTTGATACATTCATCCTACAAATACTATTTAGCTCAAAAGGGTTCACAAGGATTTACTCACTCACGGGTAATTGAAGCCCTTTTAGAATTGGTGGTTTTTCTCATAATGCACAAAAAATTGCCTTGATCATTTCCTAGTTTCCAAGTTATCATAAACAAGTAAAGATTAAGCATGAATCACACGAGTTAACACAACTATTAGACACTCTATATTTGGTAAAAAGTGGAAGCTTCTCACATATATGGTTTATGTCCTAATGATTCGAATGTGAACAAAAATTTCTTTGTGTAAATGCCAAAATATCTTGCATAAAGAACGAATTTCATAGACATGTTATGTTTCTACAAAACGATTAAATGTGTACCTTCTTCGTGGAATGAATCGAGAATTTTATCATCACCATCACTTTGGTGAAACACGCTTACTAGCTTTGAAGAACCATTTGAACAATCCGGACAAACCACAAGAAGTAAATTCAAACTAAATACTATAATCTAAAAATAAAATAAAATAGAACAAAATAAAAGAAACTAAACTTAAAATAAAAAGACACCCCAAAATGGTGTTTAAAACTTAAAAAGAAGTATTTAGGCTCCATGCCTACAAAATATTAATTGGAATTACAAGTCAATCCCCAAAATTGGATGGCAACTGTTAGTGTTTTAAGTTGGCATCAATTTTGGTAAAACTAGGCTTTAACAATGTCATGGTGGATGTCATGACATTCAGAGATTGAAGATAAATCCCTCTTGGACAAGGATGGTAAAAGTACACTCAGGCGGGAAGCTAAAGTCTTGGAATTTCTGCAGAAAAGCAGTGATGTCATGACGGATGTTATGACATTACATTTAGAATCGATTTTCTGAGACTTTTCGGGAAGTTTGTTGAGCATTTTATTTATGTTTTTACATTATTAGAAAGCATGCTCACGTGGCTGCTAGGTTAATCTTAATTAAACCTAAATTGGTTGTTGAACAAACCATGTTTTAGGAGAAATTAAGTAAACCTAGCTATCTTTATAAAAGCGAAGATTCGCTTCTATATAAAGAAATCAACCTTACAATACTGATCACGCCTCCGAGTTTATTGAAGATATTGCGGGTTGTATTTTGTGTCTTGTTAAGGTTAGTATGATTGTTATTGTGTAATTCTAGTTTCTCTTGTGAGCCAAGCAACTATCAATTGATAAGTGCATTGGACTAGGATTTGTTGTAAGGTAGTTTATCACTCAAAGCTTTGAAGCACGAGTGTTTGTCTCTTGATTAAAGCTTTGAAGCAAGATCAAGATATTTTATTGAAGTGTGTCTTCACAATTCAATTAAACAATAGGTTGAGATCACTGCGGTGATTGAGGGGAGTGAGTAGGAACTCATATCTAAGTAGTACTTAGGTAAAAGTGTCATTGGGTAGTGATTAAGTGAGAAGGTCATCAAGCGTGAGTTGGTGTAGGGTCTTTGAATTGATACTACTAATAGTGAACTTTATCCACGGCTTGGTAGCCTCAGACGTAGGTTTGTTAGAACCGAGGCGGGTGAACAACTTATTGTGTTATTTTGCTTTCTATATTCTTGTGTAAATTAACAAAGCAATGTCGAATCTTGTGTCATAACATTCTGTGACATTAAGTATCTGCCGAAATTCAACCAACAAAATCCAAAGTTTAAAACTAAAATGCAAAAGTAAAATCTAAACTAGAATCTTGAAAGTAAAATAAGCAGGAAAATAAAGAGAACATCAATCGGTGGTCTAGAATCGAATCTCAATCGACCAGTCGAGCAGGAATCGAATCGAATTTTCTTCACCATCATCCCCATCTCCCACCTCCTCCTCGACATTTGGCCCGACCCGCCAACGATATCTTGAGTGCTCACCCGTGCGAGTGAAATGGTTCACTCCGGCTCTCTAATCTGAAGCAAGGTGCTCCATGCTCTCATGCATAAACATAAATGCTCTCGATGAGCGAGATGCATCTGCTGTTCCATTCTTGGATGGACTAGCACGAGGAAGTCGCAAAGTACGGGCAGCGTATTATCAAGGACCCTACAAAATCGATCACAGTAGTGATCATCAATAACTCCATCAATGGTTAGGTGTCCTACAGCAGGAAAGGCCACCTTCGCCCTCTTTAGCAAACCCATGATCAACCCAGGATATGTGAGAGCACACTTTATACGCTTCCCCCTGGAGGTATAACTAAGCGTAACCCTCTTCAGCTCATTCGCGATCAGACGGCCAAAATCAATTTGCTCCTCATCGAGCATATAAGCAATCAAACCTGCCGTCTCCATGGGTATCGAAGATGTGTGGCTCCTAGGTTTGATTATGCGAGCCACACATCATAACTCTGGCACTAGTTTTCAGACTGGCCCTGTTGAATTTCAAGGGTTGACCAACCCGATTCAACTCATAAGAATGCCTAGACAAACAGAGCTTACTCCTCAGCATGTTGAAATCCCAATTACCACGAGCCAGGTGCTCATGGTAGACATCGATTGATCCTGCAGGGCTGTCGGTTGATGCCCGAGCTGTGATTCTTGTCGAGAGAAGATACAAGTTTTCCCCGAACAACAGAAGCAAACCTAAATTCGCTCCCCTCGGTCGGAATAGCATTAGCATAGAATTCTCGCATAAGCTCCACGTTGACCTTCGTCTGAGGCGTGCAAAGAACTTCCAACCCGTAATTATCAAGGATGACATGAGGCGTGTGGTAGTGCCCTTGCTCACGGAGGCGGATGGTGCGCTCAGTCCAGATGTTGTGCTCCTCGAGCTCTTTGTAGCGAGCCTCCTGAGCGGCTCCCAAAAAATCGAACAGCGTCGAAAACGGCAGGCCTAGAGGGCCCAGCCCCAGCAGAGGAAACTCTTTGTCGCTTAGGTGCCATCTGAAATTTCAACACAAAAATCAACGGAAAAGTGACACCGAGGTGTCCATTAGCAAATAATCATGCAAAAAGCAAAGCAAACCAACCAACCAAAGCATTACAACTAATCGGAAACACTAAAAACACAGCAGAAGAATTTTTCAAAATTCTGCAGACCGCGCTGAGCGCGCTCTGCGATTTTCAGAAAAATTCCTCTGCAAAACAGAATTTTTCTCCACAAAAACACTTCCTAGGGCAACGAAAATAACATCCTAATACTTCTCTATCAAATAAACATCCTAATTCTAAGAGAAAATTCGAAACTTTCTAACCCTAGGTTTTCAAAATCTAACCTAAACATGTAATGTACACGAAATTGAGAAAGGAAAAACATAGAATACTTACTAGGATGCCTTGGGTAATTGATTTGACAAAGAAATTCGCAAAAATTCGAAGATTTTTGGTTGGGGGTTTTTAGGATTTTGAGAGAGTGAGGAATTGTGAAGAAAAGAGGGAAAAAGGGTTTAAAATAACCCTAACCCCTTTTAAAACTGACCAGGCCACGAATTGGGCCTCCAAAATCTGATTTTTCAAAAAAAAAAAAATTTCAAAAATCCCAGACCGCGCTGAGCGCGAAACATTCTGCCAGATGGGTCAAAATGCGCGCTGAGCGCGGTCTGCAGAATTTTCAAATTTTTAAGAAAACAACAAATTGACAGTTGGGGCTGGTCTAAATGAGTTCAAGGAAGAATACTTACAATGTTGGGGTGCCTTTCAACAAGCGCTTTGTTTAACGTCGGTAGAGCTCGACGGTCCATGATGATCATTGATCATCAAAGAAAGATTCGGCTATGTTGCGGCTCACCTCTCCGCCAACGTACCGTTTCAACCGCTGGCCATTCACCGTCCATTCTTTTGTTCTTTCAAGATCTTGCAAGACAATTGCACCATACTCTTTCACTTCTTTGATTAAAAATCGACCGGACCACTTTGTTTTGAGTTTTCCCAGAAAAAGCCTCATCCGGGAATTGAACAAGAGAACCTTTTGCCCCGGCCTAAATTCCTTGATCTTTATCTTCTTATCATGAGAAACCTTAACTTTTGCTTTGTACCTCCGGTTTGAATGGTATGCTCCCTCACGCATTTCTTCCAATTGAACGAGTTGTATTTTTCGCTTTTCACCCGCCAATGATGGATCGAAATTCAAGAATCGGAGGGCCCATAATGCTTTGTGCTCCATCTCTACCGGGAGGTGACAAGTTTTGCCATACACAACCTGAAACGGGGTTAGTCCAATAGGAGCTTTATAGGTGGTTTGATACGCCCATAAAGCTTCATCTAATTTTTGTGACCAATCTTTTCTAGAACCCGAAACAGTTTTTTCTAAAATCTTTTTGATTTCTCTATTAGACACCTCGGCTTGGCCATTCGCTTGAGGGTGATAGGGGGTCGTCACTTTATGTTTTACACCAAATTGTTTCAAAAGCTTTTGTAACAATGCATTACAAAAGTGCGACCCACCATCACTAATGAGCACCCTAGGCACACCAAATCGAGAAAAAATGTTTCTTTTCAAAATTTGATATGATTTGGCGTCGGTCTTAGGCGAAGCAATGGCCTCCACCCACTTTGATACGTAATCCACAGCTACAAGAATATATTCATTCGAAAACGAAGATGGAAAAGGACCGACAAAATCAATCCCCCAACAATCAAATACCTCCACTTCCAACATATTGTTCAATGGCATTTCATCTCTTTTCCTATCCGCCACTTCTTTGACATTTGTCACATGACTTAGCGTGAGCATCGCATCTTTGAATAGCGAAGGCCAATAAAATCGATTGTAGGACTTTGGTGGCCGTCCGCATTCCATTATAGTGTCCCCACAAGGAATTGTGACAATGCCAAAGAATGTTTTGGCCTCTTCATCACTCACACACCTTCTTAGCAATCCATCACTACTCAACCTAAAATGTAAGGTTCATCCACACATAATACTTCGTATCGGCTAAAATTTCCTCTTCTCATTCCAAGTCAAATCTTAGGCATTAATCCATGGCCTTGTAATTTGCCATGTCGGCAAACCACGGTCGCTCTTGGATCTAAATAACTTCTCATCCGGAATTCCTCCTTCACCTCTTTTCCTTGTCCGTAATTTTTCGTTCACTAAGCGAGACAAATGATCCGCTACCAAATTTTCCGAACCTTTTTATCACGGACCTCTAAATCAAATTCTTGCAAAGAAGAATCCATCGGATTAGCCTTTGTTTAGAGTCGGTTTGGTAGATATTTTATCGCGAATGATCCGTGAAAACCACAACTTTTGAACCAATTAGGTAAGGACGAAACTTTTCCAATGCATATACAATCGCGAGCAACTCTTTTTCAGTTGTTGCATAATTGATTTGAGCATCATTTAAAACTTTGCTCGCATAATGTATAGCATGGAAGATTTTGTTCTTCCTTTGGCTACACGGCTCCACCGCATAATCACTAGCGTCGCACATTAGTTCAAAATCAAGTTTCCAATTTGGCGCAGTGATTATGGGTGCATTTATCAAATTCTCCTTCAACTTTTCAAAAGCTAACAAACAATCATTATCAAACAAGAAAGACTTATCTTTGTTGAGCAAGTTGCTCAAAGGTTTGGCTATTTTGGAGAAGTCCTTGATGAATCTTGATAGAATCCGCATGACCCAAAAGCTCGAATGCCTTTGACATTGATAGGTGGAAGCGTCTCGATAACATCAATTTTGCTTTGTCAACCTCAATTCCTCTTGAAGATATCTTGTGGCCAAGGACAATCCCTCGGTCACCATAAAGTTGCATTTTCCCAATTCAAAACCAAATTGGTCTCCACACACCTCTTCAAGGCGGTGTCCAAATTTTCAAACATAAATCAAATGAAGCTCCAAAAGCGGAAAAGTCATCCATAAAAACTTCAATTGTCTTTTCAATCAAATCGTGAATATAGCTTGCATGCACCTTTGGAATGTTGTCGCATTGCATAAGCCGAAAGGCATACGCCTATCTGAAAATTCCAAACGGACATGTGAAAGCCGTTTTCTCATGATCTTCCGGATTCACCAATATTTGATTATATCCCGAATAACCATCCAAGAAACAATAGTATTGTTGTCCTGCAAGCCTTTCTAACATTTGGTCCATGAACGGAAGAGGAAAATGATCTTTTCTCGTCGCTTTGTTAAGCCTACGGTAATCAATACACATTCTTCACCCCATCACTTTTCTTGTTTGCACTAGCTCATCCTTATCATTAGATACAACTGTCAAACCTCCTTTCTTAGGAACCACATGAACCGGGCTCACCCACGTACTATCCGAAATCGGGTAAATCATACCCGCTTCAAGCATCTTCACTACTTCTTTGCGAACTACCTCCTTCATCACCGGATTCAATCGCCGTTGAGGTTGGGCTACCGGCTTGTACTCATCCTCCATCATAATGTTGTGCATACAATAGGCCGGGCTTATGCCTTTCAAATCGGCTAAGACCCAACCAATCGCATTTTTGTTCGATTTCAAAACTTCAATTAAGCTTTCCTCCTCATTCTCCGACAATGTATTGCTAATGATTACGGGCTTTTTACCTCCCTCCTCAAGAAACACATACTTTAAATGAGACGGTAGCTCTTTCAACTCAAGTTTTTGGTCTTCATCTTTTAGGTCTTTTTTCAAACTTTCCTCTTCTTCCTCCCAAGGGTGCATTTCCTTTGAAATCTCCATTCCTTCCAAACACTCCTCAATATCTCGACTATCATCATCATCATTCACTTCTTGTGTTGCTTCCTCAATAACGTCAATCTTGAAACAATCTTTCTTATCCATGGGATGCTTCATTGCTTCAAAAAGATTAAAATAAATCTCTCCGTCTTGTACTCTCACCTTCATTAGGCCATCATCTATATCAATCATCATCCTTGCCGTCTTCATGAATGGTCTTCCAAGAATTAAAGGTGCATCCACATATTCCTCCATGTCTATGACAACAAAGTCAACCGGAAAAAAGAATTTGTCCACTTTTACCAACAAATCTAAAGCTACGCCGTGTGGGCGAGTAATAGACTTGTCTGCTAATTGCAATGTCATTTTTGTGGACTTTAATTCAATATTCCCCAATCTCTTCACAATGGATAATGGAATCAAGTTGATACTTGATCCCAAATCAATTAATCCTTTTCCAACATATACATCCCCAATAGTAACGGGCAAAGTTACACGCCCCGGATCACTCTCCTTCTTCGGAATAGTGCGTTGAATTATTGCACTACAACTCGCATCCACCATTATGGTTTCTTGATCCGTGTACCTTTTTTTCCCGTCAAGATATCCTTCATGAATTTGGCATATTTGGGCATTTTCTCTAATGCTTCGGTAAATGGAATATTTATTTGCAATTGCTTGAAAATATCCATAAACCTTGCATAGTGCTTTGCATCATCCTTTTTAGAAGGAAGGTGAGGATATGATAAGCTTCTCAATGGATAAGTTACTTCCTTCTCTTTTCCCTTTTTCATTTTCTTATTTTTCTCCTCTACTTTCTCCTTTTCAACTACACCATTTTCTTTTTCATTTTCAACTAACACCTCATTTTCAACTAAGTCATCCTCCACATCAACATTATCATTTTTTCCAACTTCAACCTCTTCATCTTTTTCAACTACCTCTTCCTCCACTATTACTTCTTCATCTTTCTCCACTAATTTCTTTTTTCTTTCAACTACTTTCCTTATCTCATCACAAACTCTACCACTTCTTGTTGTTATGGCTTTGCAATGCTCCTTAGAATTTGTTTGCGTAGTTGGGGAAAATGACGTCGAAGCACTTTGTTCGGAAAGTTGCTTATCTAGTTGTCCCACTTGAGTCTCCAAATTCTTGATGGACGCCTCCGTGCTCTTTTGATTAGCCATGGAGGCTTGCATAAATTGAGCTAGAGTGTCTTGGATGTTGGAAGATCTCACTTGATTTGGAGGTTGGTTTTGTTGTTGACTTTGATTTTGATTTTGTGTTTGATATGGATTTTGCCTTCCTTGGTTATTGTTATCTTGCCTCCACCCTCCTTGATAACCTTGATTACCCCTTTGTTGGTAACCTTGGTTTTGATTTTGATAAGGGTAAGGAGCTCGTTGTTGGTACCCTTGGCCTTGGTTGGCCACATAATTAGCTTCCTCATTCTCCGGAGGACAAAAGTCGGTTTTATGATCTCCTTTGCACAATTCACAACAAGCTATTTGGTGAGCTTGCTTATTTGATGCTCCTTGTAACTCCATGATTTGTTGAGGGAGTTTAGCCATTTGTTTTGTCAATTCTTCAACTTGTTTCGCAAACAATTTGTTTTGCCACAAGTGCTTCATGACTCGAACCAATTTCTAAAACTCCGTTTTCACTTGTACACCTCCTTGATCATGTTGAGTTTGATGATCATTCCTACCCATCTTCTCAATTATTTGGATTGCTTCATATGGTGTTTTTGCCATCAAAGAACCTCCCACCGTGGCATCCAACAACAATTTGTGTTGAGGTTGGAGACCATTTGGAAAATATGAATTTGTGTAAGCTCGTCAAAACCGTGGCTCGGACACTTCCTTAGCATAGACTTATATCTTTCCATGCCCGATTCAAAGGCTCGTTTACTCCTTGCGAAAATACCGAGATAGCCGTCTTAGCCTCCATGAAACGTGATTGAGGGAAAAAGCGTTCAAGAAACTTTTCCTCCAAAACATTCCAATTAGTCATTGTCTCTTGCAATTGATCAAGATACCAATCTTTGCCTTCCCACTAGAGAATGAGGAAAAGCCTTTGGAAATATTGCTCTTCTTGGTCTTCCCACCGCTCCCGCGATCTCATAAAACTTGGTAAGGTGAGTGTAAGGATCTTCATGGTCATGGCCATGAAATGGACTTACATAGAAGTTGAAACAAGCTCGTCTTCATTTCATGACCCTTGCATTTGCTTGACGAGCAAATTGGGCATTGTGACGAGGGCTATTGACACACGGCCCCATGGTGGTGGTGGTGGTGGTTGTGGTTGATTCTCCGCCATAGTGGTGACTTCTCCAAACACGGGTGGTGTTGAAGAAGTAGATGCTTCTCCTCTTTCTTGCCTTTGCCTAGCTTGTCTTTTTCTTCTTTTAGCACTACTATTAAGTCTCCTAGCCGTCCTTTCAATTTCGGGATCAAAAGGGTTGGTCGGCGAAATACTTCCCGCATAAACTAATTCTGAAAAGTCTAGCCACACAAAAGAAACAAAGAGAGATTAGTAGAAAAAGTCTTAAAACACACAACTATTGCTATACTAACAACATCAAACGCCAATCCCCGGCAACGACACCATTTTGTTGTAGGATTTTTCCGTAAACAAGTATTTTTAATTATCGATTCCACAGGGATTGGTGCATGTTATAGTCTTTCAATAGAAAAGTATGTTTTAAGATGATATAACCAATGAGTTTGTTATCTACTCTACTAGAACCATGAGTTTCCAAACAACAACTAAATTAATTCTTTCAAAGAGAGTTATAGTTTGGATTAGAGAGAGAGTTTGAGATTGTTTTCAAATTATGAAGGCATGTCAAGATTAGTTTCATTGATCTAGTTTCATACATATTCATTTAATCAAGTGATGAACATAATAGATGATTTCTACAAATACATATCCTCTCAATCTTGTAGATTTCCCCACCAAGATTGTGAATGTTATCATGTTAATCCTTGCATGATTCCTCACTACAACTATTAGCATGATAATCATTAAGTTCAATATTTTGTAAACTCTAACACACAAATCTATTCCTAGCATTTGTTTATTAGAGGATGAATATCCTAGGTCACTTTGAAATATTCTTTTCCAAGCAAAACTCAAAGCATAAAGATGAAGAACAAAGATATTCAACTATATTAATCATCAACCATGTTCATACACAAATGGATTAATAGAAATACATACTATATAGATCAACTACCTCTAATCTTGACACAAAAAGAGCTTAGCCACTCATTCCCATGGTTGCTTGCTCTCAAGATTGTTGGTAGTGATGATGAAAATCCAAGAAATCAAGAAGAAAAAGCTATGGTGTTTTTTCCTTCCTTTGTCCTAGATTTTTTACAAAGATGAAAAGATAATGAAGGTGTGTCTTTTCTTCCTTCCTTTACAAGCCAAAAAGATCAGGTGAAGTGATGGGTTGGTGGCTCAAAAGGTAAAAGCATGGGCTGTCCTTTTTTCTGAATTTCGCAGACCGCGCTGAGCGCGGGTAAGTTGTGCTGAGCGCACTCATGCTGGCACCGCGCTGAGCGCGACCTGTAGCTTGCTTCCTTCACCCAAAATTATCTTCAAAAGAATCATCCCTAAAGTTCTTCAAGTGGCCTTGAATCCAAGCTTGGGAGAATTAGTCAATAACTTCCTACAAATAAGAGTAAAATAAGTCAAATAATATATTTTAAACGAAAACTACATAAAAACCTAATTAAAACAAAATACTAGAATAAATATACAAATTAAATAAAAAGACATTGTTAAGGACCACAAAATAATGTACAAAATAACTACAATTTGGTCCTTAACACAAACCCTATTCCCCTTATTTCCTTCCTTTAAATACTTCTTTATATCATACTCTATTATTAATTAAATTAATTATTTTACTCCTTTAATAATTCAAGTATTATTCTATCATATATTTTATTGGCCAATTAAATAATACTTCTCATTCTATTTCTCACATTATAATAAAACTCACTAATATTCTAGTTAATTAATTTCTACTCATAATAATAATTCTCCAACTAAACTGATTATTTCACTTAAATAAACTAGTCCAATAAATAAATAATATTATTCTTAATATTAATCCTCCAATTACACCAACCAAATAATCCGGCTTAAACTTAATAATCCAAATATGTCTCTTAAATAATACCGATAAATCCAATTACTCCGATTAATTCTCAAACTTCGTCTAATTCCAATAATTAAATCTTTAATAATTTAATTGACTAATTAATTAAATTCGGGGCGTTACAACTCTCCCCCACTTAGGATATTTTCGTCCTCGAAAATCTATCCGACACAACCATCCTTAACACTATATTCACATCCAATCTTTAGATTCAACAACAACCCATCCATGGCTTAAATCCACAATTTATATCTCAATCTTCCAATGCTCTTGCAACATAATCCTTACTAACTCGCCAACCATTTTGGCAACATCTTGAAACAACGTCTTATAACATAGCAACAACCTTCACTTGCTCATACTCGACTCATACAACATTGCATCATTATCCTAGCAACATCTTCAACACTGAAATACTTATACAAAATCCTTATTCTCATACTCCGAGGTCATTCATCCACAAAACACCAACAACTCTCTTAATTCTCATAAACTCAAAAGCAACTACTTTCACGGCATAACACCCATTACTTAATGCACTATTAAGATAGCAAGTCAAGTCTACATCATCCAATATGATCTCATCTATTATCAATAATGGATTAAGGGTGATCAAGTCCTCAATTTGTCAATAGATGTCCGACAATCATAATGGAGTATAAACTATCGTTACCGACTACCACAATGTTCCTTTAAAAACTTGTACTTACCCAAAAGTACCATACTTCAACAACTTCCAAAACCTTCCAAAAATACTAACTCCGACGTCTTACAATTACACTCTTCGTATTTCTAACGACTCCAACAACTCTTGCACTGTCTCCATAAGCAGTACATCGCACCAATGACTTACAACCGAAACATGTCCGAGAAGCACAACTTCTTCCCCACTTAGCTTCAAACCAATTCCTGCAAATAACCAACCAACCAAAAGTAACAAGTACCGACAGTGTTCCACACACTTGTCACGTACGAAGGAAATAAACAACGTTAGACAACATTGGCCGGACAGACCGACCTGCTCTGATACCACTAATGTAGCATCCCAATTCTACCCAACGTTTATTTAGAAATCAGAGTGCCAAAAGTTTCAACAATATGAGGCGTTACATTTCATAATCAAAACCATCAACTTAAAATGCATATCATGATAGATACATAGCACATTTAATTCAAAGAATTTATAGTAATTATTTATTCATCAAAAATACTTCGTATTTATTCAAAAACTACGCTGCGGATTCATAAATATTTTCAAAACTCCAAACGGAATATAGCATCTTTCAAACAACTTAATTCAAGGAAAAATTCTCAAGTATTAACATTCAATAATGCAACGGAAAACACTATAAAATCAAATATGCGTTTATTCCCCCCGAGTGCTACGTATCAGAGCGACGACGCCATAAGCAACTAAATTCTTTACTCCTCGTTACCTGCACGTTACCAATATAAAGGTAACGACCAACAAAATAAAAAGGGTGAGATATCTACCAAAATAAACAGGTGTATGATAAATAATATATTATAATTAATTCATATAAAATTATTACAACACGACTAACACGTCACAAATAATTCCTAAATCATCAACAACACAACACACTTCGCTCGTTAGCAACAACATATAATTACTTCTCAGTTAACAACGACATGACTTCAATGAGACTCAAACAATGCAAATGCATGTGGTACCGGTGGAGTAAACTCCCTTCACTAAATTGTCAGTTATCAGAGGCACAAGGCATAAGTCTTCTTCACAAATCCGCCAATACAGACCTTCACAAATGCAAAATGAAATGTGATGCTACAACATGCAAATAACAACATAAATTCACTTCACAAGGCATACGCCTATCTCACTATTATTACCAATAATCAGAGATAATTATCGTCACTAAAAACACCCTGCAACTTCACATAATACAACATACAATAACATATTCATCGCTAATTATTCGCAAGCACAAACAACAACACAATACCTTCACACATATTCAACAAAATAAACAATCATAATCATCTACTAAAATATACAATTTATTCCGATCATTTTTAATTAATTCCGGACAACTATTTGTATCGCTTAATTTACTAAACCAGTTAATTCGGTACTACCTTAAATCCTATTGTTACTATTAATTATTATGAATCTGCTAACTTACTATCAACCATGTTTCCAATACTAATTAATTATCATGCTGCCAATTTAATTGAACACATTATTATTAATACTCGGAATTACATTTCCATTCTCTACTACTAATTAACATTATGCCATTATCTAACATTATTGTTGTTACTATATTTTATCCTTGCTGATATTAATCCTCATCAGTACTGTTACTGGAACCAACTGCCTTTCCTAATAATAGTATTCTTATTATTCCAACTGCTACTTCTTGTAGAACTATCATTTAATTACTAACACATTTAATTGGTTAGGTAACATATTATGATTCACCAAACATGTACTACATGTTAATCAAGTGGCCAAATTGAAATCACAGAAAACTACACGAATAACACAGAAAAAGGACAAGTGGTCCCACCCCCCTCTTAAGCACAAGAGACGACCGCCCCCTTCAACCAATGGGAGGCGTCCGCCTCCAATTCCTAACCCCCCTGGAGGGCGCCCGCCCCCAACATCCAAGGCCCCCGCCTCGTTTCTCTTCTTGTTCGTTTTTACATGAGACGTCCGTTCCTCTTCTTGGTCCCTGTAACACTAATCCTCAACCATCTCTACCCTTCGATTAATACCAACAACACTATCATACTATTAATCATTCAATTCACATACGGTCTACACAACACAGATAATTTCGTATAAATTCATCCCCACATACGATTTATCATAATCCCGTTTTGAAAGTTAGAACCCCACCCCTTACCTTAAATTTGACGGTGGTTATAACTCTGATCGAATTCGTATTTCCGGTTTCGATTGTGCACTTCCGGTATCCTCTCCTAACCCTTGTGCCTCCTCCTTCTTCAATTTGGTTTCTTTTCTCACGTACAAACCCTATTCCCCTTATTTCCTTCCTTTAAATACTTCTTTATATCATACTCTATTATTAATTAAATTAATTATTCTACTTCTTTAATAATTCAAGTATTATTCTATCATATATTTTATTGACCAATTAAATAATACTTCTCATTCTATTTCTCACATTATAATAAAACTCACTAATATTCTAGTTAATTAATTTCTACTCATAATAATAATTCTCCAACTAAACTGATTATTTCACTTAAATAAACTAGTCCAATAAATAAATAATATTATTCTTAATATTAATCCTCCAATTACACCAACCAAATAATTCGGCTTAAACTTAATAATCCAAATATGTCTCAAATAATACCGATAAATCCAATTACTCCGATTAATTCTCAAACTTCGTCTAATTCCAATAATTAAATCTTTAATAATTTAATTAACTAATTAATTAAATTCGGGGCGTTAAAGTTAGCGCTATCCATACCATTAGTTGGTAGGTAACTCTATCCGTTTGGATGTGAAGGGACAATCGAAGGGTCATTGTTTGGTCATAGAAGGCAATATCTAGGGATACCTTAGCATATTCGTAGGGACGATCATCACTTTTCGTAGGCAACAATCGAGGAACGAGATCATATATTCGTAGACAAAATCGAGGGTCATCGAGGGACTATGATCTTTGTATCGAAGGGACTATGATGATGTTATTCGTAAGTAGTTTTGCTAATGGTATCCTTACGTTCGAGGGACATGACCATTGTATTCCGAAAGGCAACAAGAGAGGATACCCACCCTAAAGGGAGGTGCAAGTGTGATAAGTGTGTTAAGTTCAGATATATTAATCTTGAATTAGAAGTGATCTAAGGATTGTTCTTAGTCTTGTCATTCAAACCCTAGTTAACTAGCAGTTAAATATATACAGTAAAGCAAAGGTGCGGAAAGTAAAAGTGCGGAAATGTAAATCCTACGTTATTACATGGCTTTGGGGAAGATACATAATAAGAGGTGCGGAAAGTAAAACCCTAATTAAGCTATTACATCCCATGAGCAGTCACATAATAGTAAAAAATGCGAGGAATTTAAACCCTAACTATTATAACTTGTGGGCGATTCTGATGTCGAACGATATCGCGGAAAGATCGAATTGTAAATAAGAGAAAAAAGTTAGTAGAAAATAGACTTTTATGTTAGAAAAAGGTTGTAGGGTTAGTAAACCTAATTATATGAAGAAAATATTTTTTGGGAATTTTCTGGATTAATTCTAATGCGGAAAAAATAATTAAAAGTTAATTTATGATTAATTAACAATTAATTAAAATAAAAGTGAAAAATATAATTTTTTAATGTCAAAGATTAAATAAGTCTTTTTCTGACCTAAATGCAAAAAAAAAATATTTTATGATTTTTATGGTATTTTAGTTAATTTTGCAAAGAAATTAAGAAAAATGTGAGAAATTGAAAAAAATGCAAGAAAATCAGGTGTTAAAAAATAGGTTGGGGCGTTGGGGTTCAAACCCCTGACCTTGAGATCAATGGAAAAACGCACTACCATCTGGGCTGCAAGTGTTTGGTGTTAGCATAATGAATGAAAATAATTATAAAGGAAAAATAATTCCCAGAAATTAATTACAATAAAACGCGCGCGAAGAAATCATCTTCTTCGTTTGAATTTTATCCACGACCTTACCCACGACTTTTTTGTGGGTAAACCTATACCAACGGCCAGCGCTTGTAGCTATATCCCTGCACAATCACAAAATTTAAAATACGAAATAGATATTAGTTGTGAGGACATGGATCAACTCGGTTTGATCCCCTGGGCATGATGGTGTCCATGGTTTGGTCTAATTTTGTCTTAAACGTAAAGCCCTAATTTGGAGCTTTGAACCCTAGCCATGGTAACTCCTCGTTCCTGCGTCTAAACGTCAATTAAACGACCCATAATGCATCGAAACATCAATATAAACACGAATACATGATCAAATTCAATTAACAATGCATGAATATGTGAAATCCAAATTGAAAGTTAAGAGGTAAACCGTGATCGCGTTTTTGCAATCCTGGATGCTTTGATTGCTTGTGAAGGGCTGGAATGCTTCAGAGAATACTCAGGAACGTGTTAGTAACCTTTGTTTGGCTTGAAACAATGCAAAAATTGGTCTGCCACTTGCTTAGAATGCACAGATTTTTGCTACTTAGGTTAGGGTTCTAGAGGCATAAATTCGTTCTCTTTGGCATCTGGGATCAGTGTATATATATAATAGATAGAATTAGGTCAAGAATCATGAAGAAAATATATGCCAATCAATGAGAAAATATTTGATTTGGAATGAAAGTAAATATTTCCTTTTTTGATCAAATCTCATTCAATCTCTTGCCTAATCAAGAAAATTTCGAAATTATCAGATATAATGACTTGCTTGGACCTCAAGAATGATTAAAAAAATCAATCTTCCATTTATTGATTTGATCCTTTGCATTTTATTTTAATTAAAATTGAATTAAATTGGATAAATTCAAAAATAAATAAAATAAAAGAGAACATGGCGTGATATTGGGCTTGAGAGGTCCTTGGAAATGTTATAAGCAAGTTTGAATCAAAGAAACTTAGGCCCATTTAGAAAAAAATTGAATTTGCTAAGTATTTTTCTTCATGCACTTCTTCAAAAATGTCAAACTTGCACAAATTGTATCTTGCTCAATTTTCAGCATTTTTAATTGTTCTTGGACTTTTTAGAAAGCTCAAGATGTCCTCTAAACACTCCTTTTGGTTTCATATTCATTGAAGTTTCCATGTTCATGTACACGTCTTTTCAAAAACATGACTTTTTGTTGACTTTTAGAAGGACCTATAATGTTTTAATCCATAACTCTCAAATGAAGCATTTTTGGCCAAAGCTTGTGAGACATGAATTTGTAGAGAATTGAGTTCCCTTAAAAATGAGCTTTGGTGGAAATTTTTTTGATGAAGTATGTGAATGTTATGCCTGGTCAAAGTTTTGTTGACTTTTGTCCAAAAAACCCTAATTTGGAAACTTTGACTTTTTGATCAAATCTTGACTTTTCTTGATGATTCATGATCAACACTTGATCAAATGATGAATGTAACTTCAAAATATTGATGTTGACAAAAAATTATGAAGTTTGACTGTATGCTGATTACAGTTGACTTTTTGTCCAATACAACTGATTTTCAACCAGCTGAGCAATTGTGTGAGCAAACTTGAGCTATAAGGCTTGAAACTTGACATAGTGATCCCTTGAGACATATGAGGAGGTATAATGACCACTTGAAGCACTAGAACTCGATTTTGTCTTGAGAGAATGAAAACCCTAGTTTGGGTTGATTGCTTAGGAGAGGGTTCCTCTGGCCAACCCTTGAGAAATTCTTGAGTATGGAGATGTGGATTGTCTTGAGAGATAGGAGGGAAAATTTTGGGGTATAACAATGCCAATTGATTGTTTGTTTATATTTTGTTTCTAATGAGCACAACACAACCACGAAGACATTTGCTTACAACTGGATGAACTGTGTTTGTTAATAAGAAGAACTTGTATTTTGAGATGTTGTTATGTACCTCAAGTAAGATGATATAGATTCTACTAGAATTGTGAAATAAAACAAATATGTGAAAACATTGTCTTTTACATGGCATGGGATTGTATTCAATAGGTGAGTATCAAAAGCTGAGGAAGCCTGTAAGTTCCTTGAACTTAAGGGTTGGCTCAATTTTAATAAACAAATAATAAGCAACAACAATATATTATAATACAATAGGATATATGCAGCAAAAGTCCTATTGGAATGCCTAAACATGTTGTGTTGAAGACTTTCAACATCTGGAACAACATGTCATATGAGATGTCGAGACATCAGACATCAGGACATCACGCTACAAAAATTGTTAAGTTTGTTACAGTTTTGTTTCAATTGTGCAGAATATTCTGGGAATATTATGCAACATAAGACGCGTGATCTTTAAGGCATATGTGGAGGTCCAAGAGCTAAGGAGAAAGATCAGCAAGGACCTTGATTGTAGCAGAAGTTATCTGCGTATTTAATTCTACAAAGTTTGTTACAGCTTCAAGTTGTTATTTTGAAGGCCCAAATCCAGTTGGGTAATAGGTTATAAATAAGCAGTTGTAACCTAGTTTTAGTAAGTTATCCGGTTTTAGAAAGATGTAATCTATAGGGTTAGCCATGTAAGTAAACCACCCGAATTGTGGGATGGTCATTGATTTGTACCTCGAAGCCTGTAGGCAAGAGGATTATTTTACTCACTCAGAAGTTGTGAAGCAATGAGTGTAGTTGTGTCCTTGGAAGAAGCTGTGAAGAAATTCCAAGCTTGCTTGTGTCACAAGTGTGACTGTTTTGATTTGTGTTTGGAGTGAGGTATCTCCAAACTGATTTTAGTTTTTAGGAGCCAAGCAGTTGATGCAGTTATTGGTGTGATAATGACTGATAGACATTACTGAGGTGATTGGAAGTGAGTTGAGGTTCTCATATCTAAGTGTGGTATCTTAGGTAGAAGGGTCATTGGATAGTTTGATTAAGTGAGAAGTGTAAACAAAGAGGTTTTCCTTCGAATCAAGATGAGCTTATATCTGGTATATTCTTTTGATCAAAGGAACCATATATATGGAATTTTATTCATGCCATAATTAAGTCTGTTCCAGAAACCTAGTTGAGGAAATCTCCTCTGTAGGTACAGACTATGGCATCCAGCCTCTCAAATTCAGAATGGAAGTTTGAAGAAAAGTTTATTGAGATGTGAATCATATTATTCCTTGATCATGTAAATTGCTTAGATGTAAGGCTGATGTTCACTGTGCTTCCTGTGTTCCCCCAAGTGTTATGGACGAGATATTATATATGTTACCCCCAAGAACCATAATGGATGATGTCATATTAGATGTTGAAACATCATCTTATTGTCTTTAATCATGAGAAGTATGTTTTTTCCTGGAAGTAAGAAGTAAGTGTGAAGATGTAATCAGTCAGGATGATATAGTGTGAGTAATTAATTCTAATTGACTAACTGGTAGGTACTTTGATGGGAGACTAAGTACTTATTAGATGTGCATCCTGAATACAAAATTCATATACTATGTTGGGAGATGAGTACTTGTATGATGAATTCATGGCATAGTGTGAACTTAATATCAAAATTAAAGTTCACTGTTATCTTCACAAGTTTAGGAAATGTGGCAATGTTATCTGGTGATTATTTGAAGAACTGATTCAACTAAGGAAATGCATACAGATGCTGTCAAATATCTTGATGAGAGATGGATATTTGTAATAACTGTGTGGAAATCTGAATCAAGAAGAGAAGAAGTATGTGATGTAAAAAAGAAGAATGTTCTACATGAATATGTAATATCACAACTGTTGAAGACACCATAGATTGAAGAAGGCATATAAGATTCAGCCTTATCTTTTGAAGACGTATCATTGGTTATATGCATGGTTAACTATATGGTTTCTTATATTACAAGTTACAGAGTGTGGCAGTCTAAATCTTGTGTAGCAAGCAAACTAAGGAGTCCTAATTTGGAAACTATGGAAAATTCCAAATAAAGAATACTTCAAGTAATATAAGGATCAACATCAAAGAAGTCCTTATTTTGTATAACTCAGGGGGAGTAACAACATATGGTAAGCTTCATCTTAGAAGCTAAAAGGAGGATTTATGATATTAAGGGGGAGCAAAAATATCATTAGGGAGCAACAGTCTACATGAAGAGGAATTGTTAATTGTCAATTGTGAAAGCTGTCTTGTCTAGTGAAATTGGATATGTTTATTAAAGAAGGTGCAACTGTTATATATGTTGATGACCAGCTAATGTCAAGGGAGAGATTGTTCATTAGCTGATGTAAAGGGGAGTTTATACTGCTATGTGCTGAAAATCTTTAAAAAGCAGGTTTGTGATCTTGATGATATATAATGATGCAACATGATATGAGATCTTAGGGGTAAAAATTAGGTTATGACACATCGGTAAAATAATATGGTCTATTTATACTAGAGTCTTCTCCTAAGAATGGTTTAGAAAACTAATATATTTCAATTTTTGATTAGTGGTTAGCATATGAAGTATATAATCACATAATAGAAAGACACACAAAATGGTGCTTGATGACCTCAACAAAGGGAAAGACATAGAGAGATGAGGGTTAAGAAACAACCAGGTTTGTGATCTTGATGACATATAATGATGCAACACGATATGAGATCTTAGGGGTAAAAATTAGGCTATGACACACCGGTAAAATAATATGGTCTATTTATACTAGAGTCTTCTCCTAAGAATGGTTTAGTGGAACTAATATTTTTCGGATCTAAGAGAAATTTATCCAACTTATGCTCTGATGCCAATTTTAAGTTTTAGATGCAAACTCTTGGTGGATTTTTCTCTCTTTTGCGATAAGTTCCTGAACTTGTTAAAATGTATGAAACAATAATAATGTATGTTACGCGTGAAAAAGGTAAAATGCAAAATTTAAAGTGCAAAAAATAAATAACACACGAGAATTTATACTAGTTCCCCCTATCAAATTAAGGGTATATATATTGTCCGATTATTCTCTTAGATGATTTTTCACTATGTTTAAATTATTCTACAAGTCTCACACTAAGACCTCTTTACAACCTTATAACACATACATTCAAAAAAGAATACTACTTTCTTAAACTTATACTTTTCACCAACGACTTGATGAATAAGTACTGCATACACTTTGTAGATACTTTTAAAGAAGTTTTTGTTGTGGACTTAAAATTTCAAATTAACACTTGTATTATTGAACTTTTCTTTCTTGTATTACAAGTCAAACTAATTTAACTTGAGTTCTTATAATTTGTATTAAAAATGTTAAGATATGTGAAAGTATGCAAAGATTTTAAAACTTAAAATATGAATGAACATTTTAAAAAGATGTTTGAATTGTATAAAAATTGAATTGAAATAGCTTAATTTCATTTTATGGCGTATATTGTTTTATATACACTCTTAGAAACCTATTAATGCATAGATTTGAAAATGTTCTATGAAACTTAGTTGTTAATTTGTTATAAACAATGATGTTTTTTTGGCGGAAAATGTATTTCTTCATGTGGTAATTGATTTGGGAGTAATCGATTATCACTGCCCACGTTTAAAAAAATAACATACTACCCACGTATAAATGTCATCATTTTAGGTATGATTTTACCATTATACCATATTGAATAATTGTTAAATTTTAAAAAATTGAGTTATTTGGAGATATACTGAAAATGTCAAGAAATTTCTGATTTTTTTTTTTGAGTAACATACCAGAAATTTTAATATTTTTTAAATTTTTAAATTTTTCTTTAAAAAGAAAAAATTTTCAAAAAAATAATTTTTTTTTGAAATTTCTGAAAAAAATAAATAAATTTTTGAGAAAATACCAAATTTTTATAAAAATCCGATAGTTTTCCGGAAAAAAAATTTCAATACCAGAAATTTTAGTGTATTTAAAACTTCTGGTATCATATCAGAAATTTCAAATACAGTGAAATTTGTAATATTAAATATTTTTTTCTAAAATGTTTTTATCAAAAATTTCAATATGTTTATCGAAAATTTCATCTAAAAATCGTTTATAACTTAACATGAATAATTTTGAAATAAAAAAATTTGAATCACATATTTAATTTGAGAGATAACATGTTAATTTCTTCACTGATACAATTAATTTCATAAAAAATACAATGTTTATGTTTAATATCTTTGTAGATGAAGTTTAAAAAGTATTTCTCAATGTTAAAAATACTTTCAAAGTATACTTGTCTTTATCAAAATCAAATCAAGTAAGAGAGATCTTGTTCACAATTCCTTCTGCCAGGACTCACTAACCATGCACTCTTTTGAAATTGGCATTCCTCAGCCAAAATCTTTTAAAGCGGATGGATTTAGGTCCCCATCTTAGTCTATATGAATCTTATTGTATCACTTTAATGAAATAAATTTTTATTTTGATTGATACAAAGTGTATTACACATTTTTCATATTTTCTCTTTTCTATAGTTTTCTCTTTTATAGATTTATCAAGAATCTTAACCAATAGCATTATTGAGTTTTGATTTAGTTTATTCCATTCAACAAGATCTATATTTTTTTCTTCAATTCAATTTACTTCAAGATTGTAACACATAAATGTAAATTATTTATCTATTAATTTTTTGATTGGAAAAGTTATTTGAACATTTAAAACAACACCTACACCGTAAAATGATAACAGTTTTAATTTTTTTTATCAATAAATTCTCTATCATCTTTTTATCAATAAACTCTCTATCATCTTTTTTAATCAAAAGAAAAGGACAAATATATTTGAATGTATTTACGTACGATGTTTGACATGGGTGTCCATTTTTGATGTCCATATAACAAGACTCTTTTTAGTTATGCGTTATAACAAGAAACATTAAATTCATTGAATGAGTTCAAGGGGTACTCTATCCTAGTACAATAAGACCATAATATTTTAAGAAATTTAATAGATTTTCCACCGATTGTAAAAGATCCCCACATCATCTAAATTTAATCCCAATTACATACTGCACCATGAGGTTACATTACATAAACATGTGATCCTCTAAGTAGCACGTTAATGTCCCACCACACCATGTATGGATAAAGTTGAGTGAAGTGTAACAATTTACAATCAATTTACCAATTTAACTTAATTTAAGAACTATATTTATTTTTACAAATACTCACAAATTTAATTGTCAATTTGTATAAATATTAAAAAAGTAACTGCATATATCAAAAGGTTAAAGTTATTTAGTTAATAGTACTTACAATCAAACACCATTTTTAATGACAAGACATTATTTTTTTGCAATAAAAATTATATATCTCTCGCATGCTTTGTCTTTTTAAGGCATCAGGTACTTGAACAGATGTTTTTCCCAGTGAAGGAATGGATTCAATTGAAGTGGGGAAAACTGTTCAATCTTTGCCAAAAGTTGTTCATCTTTTTGAGTTTATGTTCAAAATTGTAGGGTACTATGTCTTTGCGTGGGTATATATGTGACAGATATAAAGAGAGTCTTTTACTATTTGAGCTTTAATAAAATGCCTGAGAATGGTGCAGGGAGGATAGTGATGAGTAAAAAACCATCATTGCTAACGAGCAAGTGAAAGTTTTGTTCATTGGTATGGGCCCTAAAATGAAAGGTCAAAGAGAAAGCATGCCCTTAACAAATCTCCCAAAATCCGATGATTAATCATTTGAGTTTTATTTAACACTATTTCATAAAAGTTTAATGTGAAAAAGTGGACACACTTTTGGAAAAGTAATATATACTGTGCTTAATGTGACTCAACTTTATTTTAAAAAAAATTCAAATATTTTTTAATTTTATCTCATATAGTGCAATGTTCATGTCTCATCATTTTAATTTTAAACCCCAAAGGTGAAATCATGTAAAAGTTCATGATATATCAATCAAAGAAATTAAAAAGATTACTAGCTTTTGGATGGATATAATATATCCTTCCCGGCCAAGGCCTTTCATGCAAAGGCAAGTCACTTTAACTAGTCAACTTATAAGGATTCTAATTATTATTTTTTTAGCCAAGTGCTTCAAAAGTGACTGAACATTAAATATTGATTATTTTTTAGAAATAACCATTATTTATGTGTCATTTTTTTAATAGATAATATAATATAATAAAAAAGAAAATGAGAAAAAAATATAAGGTGTATTAAAATATTTTACAAAATTTAAAATTGTACATGTAAGCTCTCTAATTATTAAATCTACTGAAGTTAACGCAAGTTAGAGTCGCAGTTACTTGTCTTTGTAAAACTGTGAATAAATTGTTCCTTTGATCTCCTCTTCTTATATAGTAGTTTTGACATATTTTGTATGGTCCAATTGAGAGTTTTTAATGTGACATATTATATGTCCATAATGATGATTGAGAATCATATATGATTTTTCATATTCTTGTATTTAATTCATGTGAGTCCTCTAATCGGTGATAATAGATGCTCTGCTCTAATCACGAATGGATCGGAGATTGTCTCATGGCAAAAATATGATTAGTATAATTAAATCGACTTAATACAACATCCAACACATTTGCGCCATATTGGATCATTTATCTAAGTGGACGAGTTCTCGCCTATTTTGGGTTCAGGACCCAACCCAATATCTAAAGGTGTGGGGTCAAGTCTAAATTATTTATCTAGAATGTACATGGTTCCTCAAACATGAGGTTCATAGGGGCGAGATACTTAAGTTAGAGGTCTTGACCATATCTTTAAGAATTTACATGTACACAGTCTTTCAAACATGAGACTTGTAAGGGCGTGATGCTTAAGGTAGAGATCTTGATCATATATTTAGGAATTCATAATGTACATAGTTCCTTAAGCATGAGATCCATAGGAACGCGATACTTAAGGTATGAATCTCATATATATTGTAAGAAACCTGAAATATACAATGTCCCCCAAGCATGACGATTTTAAAGGCGAGATAATTTGGGAAGAAAATTAGGTTGACCCACATCTTCATATATCATGTTGCAGGGAGCTCTTATTATCTCTTTGATTGGAACTCACCCATTTTAGGAGTATGTGGTGAGGTTCTCTTCTTGTTATCCTTATGGGCACGAATGTTACAGGTAATTAGCACAAAAAGGTGTATCCGATCTTGATCGTGTCGTTGTTCATATCCTCGTTCAACTTTTTATCTTTTCGTCTTTTGTAGGGAGATAAATTCTTAGATTTAATGATTAAGTTCTTATAAATTTACATAAATTTTGTTATCATCATTGCCTATATTCCTATATGCTATTTAGCCTTTAATATGGCTGCTCTTTTCACACGTCATCGGTCTCTAATAAGTAAAGATCCTCAATGTATCACATCCTCTAACATTCTCAAATCAAACTTTGGGCTACATGTTTCCTCTTATTATCTTAAGAGTAATTTACTTTAAGATTTAATTTTCTCGCATCTAAGTCACAATATATTTACTTAAAAATAGGGTTATTTATAACTCCGCATTCATCCTCTTCAATATATTATCAGTTAATAACTTGATATCTTCTCCCTTTTTTATTTCACTTTTGATAGTCATTATTTTGGATTATGATGAATTTACATCATAAAGCCTAGAACTATTTCAAAAATAAATTAGTTGTGGAGGCGATGTATGGAGGAATAACACCCTTAGTTCTTCTAACGATAGTAACACTTACTCAATGTCTTCTTCCTCAGGTTCGGTCGAGATCATCATGGAGATTTCTAGTAGCCTTTTCAACAAAGAAGTATTGAGTTTTGACTCTCTTTGTCTCAATGATAACTGGGTGGAGGCCTTTGAGTTAGTCTGGAATTGTCCAACATTGAAAATGAATCTCACATAATCTTGGAACATTGTGTGTCGCGGGATAAAGTATGCATGAGGTGTTCTCCTATAGTGCCAAATGAATATTTTTATTTTTAATTTGGATTCATTGAAGACTTCTTGGTGGTATCTCGTTCACCTTTTCAATTTTTGTTTCCTTAAGGTACTCAGTATCACCCATTTTCAAATGCGCTCTAATAGTTAGGTCATTTATCGAGGATTCTAGATTATTTATTGGGATCTTTACATCACACATGCCATCATCTTTTTATCATTATACGAAACTAAAGGCATGGCTAAGGTTGACAGGGTTTCTATGAACTACATCCATGGTCGTGCTCTGCTTTCTCTATACACCTCCAATTACAAGGGTTAGAAAGATAAGTTTGTCTAGGTTAAGGGAAGTGTCTATTATCATAAAGTTATTAATGAGGAGGATAAGTCTTACTAATTCTCTATCTATAGGATTTATGAGCATATTGCGATCATATGGGCTATGACCCTAACAAACTGAGTGAGACAGAGACAAGGGGTTGCTTGTTTGGAACAATTTTGTATCATGTGTGTACAAGATTTGTTTATCTATGAGGTCGACTACATGAAATTATTTGAGTTTTTGAGTAATGCGCCTTTGTGATTTTATTATTTTCCCTGATTTTTTTTCTGATTCAGATCAATTCCTCTAATTTTGCAGCTAGAATGACTCAGGTCTCAGTGGCTAAGAGAAATACGAAGATGGAAAATGAAAAATCTCGACAGGGCAAGACACGCCTCGTGTATTAGAGTATTCCTACCAAGTTTCAAACGTGAACATGCAAGAAAGGGGAAATGAGACAAAGGGGTCTATGTTCAAAGTTATCACTTTGACCATCATTTCCTCCAGCTCTACCTTAGAGGGATTAGAGTTTCCTCCAGGGAACAAAAGTAAGGAGGACTTAGGAATTTTTTTATAGGATTTTGATGCAATTTGTTCAATTGATCTAGAAGAAGATGGCATGATGGCGGGCAAAGTGGACAGACCACAAAAGGACGACTCTTCCTCCTCATAAGAAAAAGAGGTATTTAAATTTTGGTGCAGGTGTGATACGGTGAACTGACTTTGTAGGATTTTTGTATCCAAATGTGCGGATAGCAAGAGTCGCCACCGACTTTTATTTTTATCCAATTAAGGGAAGGTAAAAGTACAGAAAAAGACCTTCGTTAGATTCTGAGTTCGGGAGAATGGTTATGAAAAGGGAAGGTATTAGCACCCCTTTTCATCCGTAGTTATCTACGGGCTCTTAGTTGCTCTAGATCACTTTTTAAAATTGCTTTCTGTGTGTTTGACAAAAATGTTTTGAAAAAAGGCATTTCGCTTTGACTTTGTAATGAATCATGTAGGAGTGTATACAAAGTGTTCGGAAATGTTTTGTTTTGAAAAGAATTTGAACTTTGAAAAAGTGTGTGGTGTGAAAAAGTATTTGATAGAGCAAGCAACTAAAAGGCTTATTTACCCACTCAGAATTGGTCGTTTTGTTGTACTTCTACGTTCCTTTAGAATAGCGCTAGCCATACCATTAGTTAGTAGGTAGCTCCATTCGTTGGATGTAAGCGGGACATTCGAAGGGACATCGGATGGTCATAGAAGGCAACTTGTAGGAAGTATCCTAGCACATTCGAAGGGACTATCATCATTTTTCGTAGGCGACAATCGAGGGTCAAGATCATGTATTCGGAGGCGACATCGTGGGTCTTATGATCTTTGTATCGAAGGGACTATGATGATTTGTTTGGAAGGCAACGGTGCTAGAATACCTCTACGTTCGAGGACATGACCATTTGAATTCGCAAAGGCAACGAGAGAATTACCTAAGGGCGTGTGTGAAAGAAGTGTGTTGATTTGAGATATTTTATCTTGCAAGTTAATGGGCTATGTTCAATTTTAGTCTTGCCATACACGCCTAATTACTAGCAATTTATAGGGTGCGGAAATTAAAATGCGGAATGTAAAGTGCGGAAAGGTAAATGTCCTACGCTATTACAAGGATTTAGATACATAATTTAAAATGCGGAAAATAAAATCCTAAATTAAACTATTACATCCCATATCATTACATTATTGGAAAATAAAATGAAAATAGTAAAGAAACGTCCGAATTGGAAGAACCTGTGAAACGAATGAGAAATCGGAAAATATGATGAAATCGAAATAAGAGAAAAATGTTAGGAAAAATGCAAATTTTAAATTGGAAAAAATATGACATGCTGGAAATAATGTAAATATACTAAGATAATTTTTTGGGATTTTTTAGATGCAATTTAATAATTAAAAACTAATTAACAATGATTTAAATGCAAAATTACAAATAAAAATAAATATGCATGCAAAATTGTGTTTTTTAATTTATTAAATTAAATAAAGATTTTCTGAAAATAAATGCAAAAAGAAAATTATTTTTTGATGAGTTTTTAATGCAGAAATAAAAATGTGAAGTTAATTAAAAATAACATGTAAATATTAAAATAAATTGGAAAATAGAAAAATATGAAAAAATTGAAGTTTTGAGAAAAGAAAGCAAAACTGGCTCTGGAGTGGATCGAACTGATGACCTTGAGGGAAATCCTGGAACAGTAAGCGCCTTAACCATCAGACCATTTGACACTTGGTGTTGGAAAGCTGGAAATCAAAGGCATTTGAATGATGACGCGTCGGGGAATGGTTTGAAAGCAGTCGACGCGTGGACCCGGTGACTACATGGACGAATCGAACACGTTATATTGCCACGCACGCTCATGCCGGTCAAAGAAAGTCCACGGGCCCTAGCTCCGTCGTCTCCGGCGAGATTCACGAACCGCAAAATACGCGAAATAAGAAAAGAAAGACCCTATCCCCTAAATCGACCCTCCGAATCCATTGGTGGCCTTAGTTTTGATTGAAAGCAGTGTAGCTATTGATTGAAGCTCGACATTGAAATGCCCTAGACATGGCATCTCACAATTCTAACGTTCAAACTCGGCGATGGCGGATCGAATCCTTGACATCTCATGATCATGATAAAAGCATTAGAATCCATGGAAACGAGCAGATAATAAAAGTGCAAAATCAAGAAAATATTCAATATGTATGTATGTATATGCATCGATTCTGGATGGTTTAATCAATGGTAAAGGTGCATTCTTACTCAAACTTACCTCCTGAGCACGTTTGGATGGCTGGAAGAGGCTGAGAAAGGCTGGAAAATAAAATTCGAATTTTCAAGTTTCTTGGAAAATTTTGTCAAAATAAGGGTTTGTTCTTTGGCTAGGGTTTCGTCCTTGTTGCTGGCTGCATTGCTTGGTATTTATAGAAGAGAATTGGATGGCAAAAGCAAGCAAAAAAGATTGGACATTGATTGTGCAAATATTTTCCAATAAAAACAAATCAAATTTTCTTAAAAACTTGATTTTTCCTTTCCATATGCATGAGTCACGAATTTGGCAATTGTTGTGGGCTTTCTTGGACATTAAGGAAGATATAAAATCAGCCCTTTTGGAAAAAATAATTAATTTTCATATTTTATATAATTTATTTTTGAATTAAATGTTATAAAATTCAAATATAAATCATAAAAATAGAAAATTACCAATGTCAAGCATTTATGGGTCAAAAATCATGTCATGAACAAGTTTGGATCAAAAGATTATAGGCCCATTTGGAAAATTTTGCATTTTGACCAAAATGTCCTTTTGTGCAATTGTCCAAAATTGCCCAACTTCTGAATAGTGTATCTTGCTCAATTTTCCACATTTTTGAGTGTTCTTGGACTTTTGAAAGCTCTAAGAGTCCTCTAACCAACCTTTTGGTCTCATCTCAATTGGAGTTACCATGCTCAATATATCTTCAAAGCAAAAGTTGACTTTTGTTGACTTTGAAAATGACAGTAATGTTTTGAGCTATACCTCTCAAATGAAGCATTCTTTGGACATTCTTGTGAGACATGAAGTTGTAGAGAATTGAATTTCCTTCAAAACAAGAGGTGGTGGAAAATTTAGAAAGTATGAGAAAGTTATGATCGATCAAAGTTACATTGACTTTTCACCTAGAAACCCTAATTTAGAAAGTTTGACTTTTGAGCAAATCTTGAGTTTTCTTAATGAATCATGATCAACCCTTGATCAAATGATGAATGTAACTTCAAAATGAGGATGTTGACCAAAAATTATGAAGTTTGACCGTATGTTGACCACAGTTGACTTTTGTCCAATCTGACTAATTTTCAACCATCGAGCAATTATGAGGAAACTTGACTTGTGAGGCTTGAAACTTGACATGGAGAATCTTTGAAGCATATGAGGAGGCATGAAGGCCATTGGAGATGTTGGAAGTTCATCTTGACTTGAGAGGTACCAAACCCTAATTTGGGTTGATTATCAGGAGAGAGTTTGTCGATCAACTCTTGAGGAATCCTTGAGCATAGATGTATGAAATCTCTTGAGTAGATGGAGGGCAAATTTTGGGGTATGACACTGCCCTTCAATCTTCTTGTCTGGAGGGTTAGATTGACACGCTTGTCTTTCGTGACCGGAGGTAGAAGATGATTGAACACTCTACGAAAATTTGCACTGTTGGTGGATGATGCGGGAATGAGCTTACGATGCCATTTGGATACTTATTTGGGGATGAGTCGACGCTAGACTCGAGAATGTTGATAGGAAAATTGACGGAGATGGGCTTAAGATGCCATCCGGAAAGATCGATCTTTGGGGAGTGAGCTATCGCTGACCGTAGTCGTTTGGAAGGAGCATGGAGATGGGCTTAAGATGCCATCCGGAGGTAGTCCTACGTTAGACTTCGTGCTCATTTTTGAATGAAGTTCTTGGTTTGCATTGATTTTTAACCATATATGCAGCATTCGAAAGTGAAGCTTTGTTGATAAGTAGTCGGAGATGGGCTTAAGATGCCATCAAGGCAACCGAGTCGTCGCTAGACTACGTAGTTCTTGTTGATAATAAGGGATCGAATAAATCTTCGTTTGATTACTACGAGGGATAGTAGTTGGCAAAATGTGGATAGCTTCTGTTGTGCATCGGTGTTGATCCATTACATTATCGGAGGATAACCGAGGCGGTCTTTCGGATAGTTTTCCGTCGGTTCGGGGCTTAATCTGGACCGATCGTCGGAGGACAACCAAGGCGGTCTTCGATAGTTTTCCGTCGGTTCGGGGCTTAATCTGGACTGTTTGTGTCAAGTATTACTGCTTTGGAGAAAACAAGAGAAACTTTGATAGAATATTTGTTAGTTTTATGCAAAGTATGATGCATGACAGTGTATATGAATGGTAGATGCATGAATTATGACTTTATGAGTAATGTATGAATGATAGCTGTTGTGGTATTTCAAAACATATCCATCTTGAAGAAGATGCGGATGTTCTGTTCGAGTATTTCTATCTTCTGCTTGGGGATCGAGTAGGTGAGAACCCCGCTTTTGAAGGAGAAGAAAGATATCCTGGATTCCTCCGATGCACTATCTGACCAAGTCTTGGGCCTAGATATTATTGAGGAAGGTAGAGATTGGAGAGGCTCGTTGTTGGAGATCTCATATATAGACCCTGCTGAGGAGAATCTGGGAGGCGATCCATTGGGGACCTTGTATGTAGATCCTACTGAGGAAATTAGGAGGTGTTCTACTGGGGATTCAGAGTGTAGATCTCGCTGGAGAGCAATTGATAGCTGCCGGAGGGACCGAGCTGGGAGAGTCAGGATCCCGTTGTGATCTTTGGCTGGGAGATGAAGATGTAGCTTCCTCCGGTGCGCTATCTGACCAAGTCTCGAGTCTGGATACCACCGCCGGGGAAAAAAGAAGGGACTGAGAGATGTCCGCTGGGGATAAATATCTTGGTCGGGGACGAAATGTTACTTCTTGGAGACTGATGTAATCCGGCTTAGTTGACTGGGATCACGGCTCGAGGACCAACATATACTCCGCTGGGGAGGTTTGTGGTGAGTGACACCTTTGTGGGGGATCATGCTCTGTGGGGGAATGTTTTGGTGACTTTCGTCGTCGTCCCAATTCCTGGAGCCTGTAGTAAGTACTTTTTGTATGTTTGTGATTAGATTCTTATTGTCAAATGCGTATAGTCATTCAAAACAAACGTTGGACTTATTGCAAACGACAACAACAAAAATTGTAAAGAGAAAGAAGCTTGCGTTTATTTGAAAGGTGGCGTATGGCCAAGTAGTTTGTACACAAGAAAAGTAAAAAGCTATGCGGAAACAATCTCGTTAAGTTCCAACTATGCTAGTACTCATATATTTCGACTATCTCATCTCCTTCATCGTTGGAAAGTGAGTAGGCGATCTTCGCCATTTGAACCTTGAATGCTAATAGTAGTGCAGGCGGTGATCCGAAGAGACATAGTCGTCGCTTAAATCCCTAAATTTTGCCTAGACCGCCTTCGGGTTTCACCTGGATACCCTTTTTGCCCAAGCCGCCTTTTCGTGTTTTCGACATGTGTACATGTTTTGCATATATCCTTAACTTTTGCCCGAACCTTTTGGTTCAGCCCTTATTTTTGCCTAGGTTAAATCGACCTAGCGGGTCTATTTCATGCATAGTATTTTTGACTATGTCTGCGTTCACGGTGTGGGAAGTCTTCACCATCCATGGTGCTAAGTATCATAGCTCCGGGAAAATCATCTTGACTACAAATGGTCCCTCGTGGGTGGGAGTCCATTTGCCTGGATCACCTTGTGGAATGATGCGCTTGACTACTAGGTCACCAACTTGGTAGACTCGGTGTTTGACCTTCTTGTTAAATGCTCGATCATTCGTTCGATAAATCATCCATGGCGGATGGGCGAGTCGCTTCTCATCAATCAAGTTAATCTGGTCAAGGCGAGTCTGAACCCAATCGTCTTCACCTAACTCTGCGTCTTGGAGGACTCTGGTTGAGGGTATCTAAACCTCGATGGGTAAGACGGCTTCCATACCGTATACAAGAGAGAAGGGGGTTGCCCCTGTTGATGTTCGTCTTTGTAGTCGATAACCATGAAGAGCAAATGGTAACATTTCATGCCAATCTTTGTAAGTCACATCATCTTCTGTATAATCTTCTTAATGTTCTTATTGGCGGCTTCCACTGCGCCGTTCATCTTAGGCCGATATGGAGAAGAATTGTGATGTTTGATCTTGAATTGCGTGCGGAGTTCGGTGATCATCTTATTGTTGAGATTGGAACCGTTATCCGTGATAATCCTTTCGGGGGTGCCATACCGACATATAAGATTATGCTTGACGAATCGAGCCACAACATTCTTGGTAACAGATGCATACAAGGCTGCTTCTACCCACTTGGTAAAGTAATCGATTGCCACAAGGATGAAACGATGTCCATTGGAAGCTGTGGGCTTGATTTCTCCGATCATGTCAATGCCCCACATTGCAAAAGGCCAAGGAGAAGTTAAAACATTCAGAGGTACTGGAGGTACGTGCACTTTGTCGGCATAAATCTGGAATTTGTGACAAGATCGAGCGTAGCGGTGACAATCAGCTTCCATGGTAGACCAATAGTAACCTGTTCTCAAAATCTTCTTAGTCATGGTGTGTCCACTGGAGTGGGTACCAAATTCGCCTTCGTGTAACTCTTCCATGATACGCATTGCGTTTTCGGTCTACAATGGTAAGCATAAGTCGTGGTTGCGCTTGTATAAGATGTCGTTGCTGAGAAAGAATTTAGATGCAAATCTTCTCATGAACTTCTTATCATTAACAGATGCCCCTGCGGGATATTCCTGAGTCTCAAGATACCTCTTCACATCGTAGTACCAAGGTTTCTCTTCTGTATCAAGCTCACAACAATATGCTGGTTCGTCAAACTTCTCAATGATGATCTGGGGAGCCTCGTTGTCCCATCTAACCTTGAACATAGACGACATAGTAGCTAACGCGTCAGCCAACTGATTCTCTTCTCGTGGAATGTGATCAAAAGTAATTTCTTCGAAGTAGGGGATCAGACTCAAAACATGCTCTCGATACGGAATGAGATTCAAATGCTTCGTATCCCATTCGCCCTTTATCTGACTGATCACTAAAGCTGAATCTCCATACACTTGTAAGAATTTGATTCTTAAGTCAATAGCAGCTTTAATACCCATAATGCACGCTTAGTATTCGGCCATGTTATTAGTGCAACTAAAACAAATCTGGCGGTGGCGTATGTCACTTTGTAGGGATGTGATGGCGCCAATGCCATTGCCAAGGCGTTTGAGGCTCCATCAAAGACCATGGTCCATCGGGATCTTTGTTCGGTCCTTCGTGGGCTTGGTTCTTCAATGGTAACTAGTAAAACATCTTCGTCGGAAATTCGCATAGGCGATAGTCATCTGACGATGAGCCAAATGATCGGCTAATACACTTCCTTTGATCGCTTTAGAAGTGTCTTTGGATGTCGATTCGGTCAAGATCATTTGCCATCTTGCTATTCTTAGGAGAGCTGGTTTCTCAAAGATGTATTTTATCGGATCCATCTTGAAATCAACAAGGTAGTGTGAGTCAACATATCGCCTTAGTCGGCCAAGCCAGCGTTGCAAGTTTTCTCAAGTTGTGAGTATCTTGTTTCACGGTCGGTAAACTTTTGCTAAGGTAGTATATTGCATGCTCTTTTCGACCAGACTCGTCATGTTGCCCCAACACACACCCCATTGAGTTCTCTACACTGTCAGTACATGGTGAGAGGTCTTCCTTCGTGCATCGGGATAGGAGGATTACGTAAGTACTCCTTGATTTTGTCAAAAGCGATCGGCAATCGTCATTCCGTTCCACTACTTGATCTTTCTTTAGCAACTTGAAGATTGGCTCACAAGTAGCGATTAAGTGTGCAATGAATGCAATGTAGTTCAATCGCCCAAGAAACCTCGACCTCTTTCTCGGTCTTGGCATCTCGAATAGCTTTAACCTTGGCGGATCAACTTCAATACCTTTTCCACTAACAACAAACCCGGAGTTTTCGGATCGACTCAAAGGTGCACTTGTTAGGATTAAGTCTCGATCCATACTTCTTCATCAAATAGCTTCGCAAATGATCAAGATGTTCTTCTTGATCGTGATCGAGCTATCATGTCGCCGACGAGACCTCTATCTCGTGATGAATCATGTCATGAAACAATGTCACCATGCACGCTGATAGGTGGCACTGCGTTCTTCCCGAGCGGCATAACCTTGTAGTGCCCCATTGTGTAACAAAAGTAGTCTTCTCCATGTCTTGAGAGCCATTTTGATCCGATTATGGAGAAACCATCCATGAAGGAGAAAACCTTATCTTTGAGCGGTGTTGTCAAAACATCAATATGAGGAAGTGGGAAATCGTCTTTCGGACTCGCTTTGTTCGGATCTACGTAATCCACACATTCGTATTTTGCCATCCTTCTTAGGTACGGTACCACATTTGCAACCTTGTGGATAAGAAGTAATACTAAGAAACACGCATTGAATCGCTTCATAACTTGGCTTTGATTTTTCGACATCTCGGGACATCGACGAACATACATTTCTTTGGAGAAAACCTTCTTTTGTCGAATCGATGAACCACAATATCAATGTCTAAACCGGCATGTCTTCGTGCGACCAAGCAAAACCTCAATATAGTCTCGTAGCATCTGAACCAATCTTTCTTTGACACTATTCTCAAGACCGCTCTATCTTGATCTCTTTTCGTCTTCGTCAAGACCCAATTCACAACCTCAACTTGCTCTTCGTGTGGGTATAACTCGCTCTTCTTCAGCGATCGGCAAGTTCTCCGGCACTTCACAATCTTCCTCACTTTCGTCTTGACTTGGTAGATCGGATTATCAAAGTCATATTTAGCAGCATAGTTATTAACGAGATTCGGAGTGATTCTGCGGTGTATCACGTGGGTGTGTGTAAGAACACATAGCTTTTGAAGGGGTGATAAAGTAAAGAAAGAAAACAAACAATTGAATGCAAAAGTTCAACGAATTTATTGAATGAAAATACGCAAACGACGGATAATAACTCATGAACGAGCCATGATGCCGGGTAAGGCACTAGGCTTTCAAAGTTTATTGTTCAAAACATAAAGAAATACGAAAAGCAAAACAAAACAAGAGCAATTACTCGACTAAAGGAGATTGGTATGACGTCTTGGTCTTCCAATTCTTGAGCCCTTTATCGGAGTTGGAAGATCCACTTGCGATGTCGAAGCCGTTGTCGTCGTCTTCATAGCATGGATTCCACTGGGCGATGCGGAAAGGAAGTTGGCGGCACGTTCGCGTATCATCTTCGACCCTTGATGGTGAAGCCTAAACCGGTCTTGTCAAATTTGAAAGGAAGATCGTGGGCTGACCCCAAATGCTACCTCCTTCTTCAAGCTGAGCATCTTTCGTGAGGTCATCCTAGGCGGAACTTTAGCAACTTTAGGAGTGAGGAGAGTCAGCATGACTGGGATTGTTTCAAAAGCTTGACAGGAGTCTCGAAGAATTCACCCTCCATCTCAAGGTATCGGAATGGTGGAGATACTCTTCTTCACCACATCCGTGACAACCTTGCCTTTCACGGGTACTTGTTCGATGTAAGGTAGAAGTGAGGACCCCATGTATCCAAGGCGTCCAAGTAGGCAAGAGTAAGTGGACGAATGTCCATGACAAAGAATGTGGAGTCAAAAGTGCGAACCGACTTTAACAGTGAGTGAGCTCTCCAATCGGCGCTTAGAACCATCAAAAGCTCTCACAATAATGTCTTGGGTCTCGTAACCAACCCTTCGACATCAAGCCGATCAAAAGCGGTCTTGGAAGGATATTCGAGCGAACCGGTATCCACCAAAACATGAGATAATGTAGTGCCCTTGCATTCGGCGAGATGTGCAAGGCTTTGTTGTGTTTCTTTAGAATCAAATCGACATCGAGAAGCCTAGGCCGTTGTTGGCGGCAGGCTAGCAATACAAACTTGAATTGATCGGTGGTAGTGTCTTGCGGTACATGAGCATTCTTCAGAAACCTCACCAAGGCATTAGCATGAGCCTCAGAGCACAAGAACAGAGCAATCATGGAGATTTTGGACGGAGTCTGTCCCAATTGTTCCACAAAATTGTAATCACTCTTCTTGATAATCTTCAGAATTTCCTCCATTTCTTGTTTGGAGGTGTCTCGTAACTTCCTTTGGTACTTACGGTTGGCGGGATGAGCCGGTTCTTTCCTCTAGCTTGGGGAATGGGTTGAATAGATGGAATGCAGTTGAGTCGCGGTGTCTTTGGAGGAGAGATATCGGAGAGAATACCCTTAGGTTGGTCACCTTACTAGATCGGTGATGTTGTCAATGTCGGGAATGGCAGCTTCAATGTGAGATCTTCAATGGTCAGGGTCTTGCTTGACGCCATGATAGTAAACATCACTCCATAATTCCAAGGGATAGCCTTGTCGAGGAATATGGGCGGCCTTGGAGAAGTGATAATGAGAGGTGCCACTCTAGGCATATGATCGCAGAGGAAATCCTTGTGTTAACATCGGATAGTCTTACGGAAATCGTCACCCCATCCGGTTTAACATCTTCAATAGGAATCTTATAACTATCGTGACGATGTACTTCACCATGTAATCATACTTTCCACTTGGCTGCCCCAAGGTATCCCACACGAGAGGTGCAGTTTCATTCGCATTGTCAATCTTTAACTTAGACATTTCTTCACAGACACGCACGGTGGTTTCGAAATAGTATCTCACGGTTATCCATCATGCTTGAACATGTCTTCTCAACCAAGCACAACCATCGGTGCGGATGGGCACCAACGACAATTCTCGGGCATCTGGATTGACACGGCTTGCAACAAATTCTTCTTAATCATCGGAGGAATGGTCAAGTCATCTATGTTGAAAACATAAGTATCGTCGCCAACAGATTGGAACTCTTGTCATGGTTAGGCATAGGCGCGTTGATCACATTTGAGTCTCAGCGGAGGGTCAAACTCAATGCTTAGCTTCAATCATATCACGAATCTTGTTCTTGAGCCCAACAATTGTCGATTCGTGCCCAGGCTATTGGAATGGTATGCACACTTAGCATTAGGATTGTATTTCGGAGAGGAAGTGTTGACATTCGAGGAGGATCCTCAGTGTCACTCTGCGTTCAACATGTGTTGCAAGGCTTGCGACATAGGCATGTTGATCTTCAGAACTGTCTTGGGCGTTACGGCTCACGCGTTGTCTCGTGAGGTTGTCTTGATGTAGGATTGGAGATCACAACTGCCCCACATTGAGCACGGTCGGTCTTGGCTCGGCTTTTCGACCATACTGACATTGGCTTCTTTCTTACCACCAAAAGATTTCTTCGCAGATTTGAAGATGACTCTATCTGAATCTTCCCACTCTTGATACCGCTTCAATCGCTCTTTGTCAATATCAACTCGGTGAATCCGATGAAGAGTTTCAATCGGATGATTGAAGAATGGGCTGTCGGTGTCCCATAAACATATCAACCAACTCCCTATTGGACAAGGGTGGTTGAACTGCTAGATCTCTCCACGAGCATACTCCTTGAACTTCATCACGACCCATAGACATGCTTTGTAGTTGCATGCGGTGGGTGTCAATTCAACATTGTACTCATATGCGTAGAAAGAATTAGCTAAGTCACTCCAAGTACGGATACGGTCATTCTCTAGCGATAGTACCATTCCAACGGGTTCGGACAAACTCTCTTGAAAATAGTGCATCCTGACTTTCTCATCGATGTGGGATTGATCTTGGACATAGGACTTCAAATGCAGCTTTGGGCAAGACATGCCATCATATTTGGAAAAAGTTGGAACTTTGAACTTGGGAGGAATCACAACACAGAACGAGACTCAGATCATCAAAATTCAGCCCGGACATCTTCAAATTTTCCAAAGATTCAGACGATCTTCAAGTTGCTTGTACTTGTCATCTTCATTAGAGTATTGGCCATCATCATAGTTCTTCTCAAGCTCTGACTGCCTTCACCATCACCCTTGTTACTTTCCTCGGTATGGACACTTCCTTCGAGAGCTCAATACGGTGACCACCTTAGGACCACCTTTGTAGCGTCGCCCATGTTGAGGAGACCAACAACCTTCTTCTTCTTGTTGATGAGCTTCTTCAAATCTTCTTGGCCTTGGACCAAGTGGTGAACATCTGTTGAACCGAGCATTCGAGCTTGAAGATCTTTGTGTCTGCTCAAGAGCCATTTCGCTAAAATAAATAGCGAGCAAATGAGAAAACCAATCTCCAATGTACCTGTGATGCAATGTTATGCTATGCTATGCAATGTTTATGCGAATGCAATGCAATGTTTTCAAGGACCTTAGAGATTTAAATTTGTTAAACAAGCAATGAACAAACATTTATTAGTACTTTTTTCATTATTCTTTTTCTTTTTAAGTACAAAAGATAGAAAAACATATAAATCCTAAAGCTCTAAGTCTCCCATGGTCGCTTCCTCTTGGTGCCGATGTAAGCGTTGATGTTTCGCTCCTCGTGAAGTAGCTTTGTCAACTCTAGTACCTTCTTCTCGCTTGCATAACACTGAGCTTCAAAGGTATCCCTCTCTTCCTTGAGCTGAATCCAAGATCTCTTCAAGTCTTCAAAATCAGTAGGCATGTCAGGATGGAGAATAGTATAGGGTACGTCACCTATAGCAACAGTTCCATAATTCTTGGTAAAGCAGTGAATGGCATCATGAGGTTTTGAGCTCGAGCTCGCACCCATTTGAGGTAAGGTTCCCAAGGAATGGAGTTCGGTGCCCCAAAGTCTTGGTATCGTCTTCTTTACCATGCCCCAAGCCTGTATGAACCTTCGCTTGCGGAGATCGTGGTTGTAGTCGAACACAATATCTTGGAGAAGCATATCATGTGGACCATCTCTTTGCGAAACCAAACCGACGTAGAGCTAGAGAAGGGTTGTAAGTAATACCTCCCCTTATACCAAGGAGTGGTACATTAGGGAATTCTCCACAACGCTCAATGAATGTGAAGTCTTTTTGAGAGAAAAGACTCCAACGGATATCTGAATGGGAGAGTGACATTAGCCTTTGAGACCATCTCAACCTTTGTTCGTTCTTCAAAACTGATGGAGGAAGGTGCGAAATAAACCACCTTGAAAGTAACGGTATACAACACATGAGATTTCCTTGTTTCTTAGTAGTACGAGTGTGGAGAGAATGTAGGATATCTCCAAGTAAGGTAGGCACTGGATTGCGGGTAAGAAATAACTTGATGGCGTTGACATCTATGAATTGATCCGAGTTAGGGAATAGAACCAAACCATAGATTAGCAAGGACACAATGTCTTCAAATGCGTGGAAACTCATAACTTTGAGGAATTCTCGGGCTTTCTTGATTAAGAACTTGGAAAGTAAACCCTTAACTCCACTTCTAGTTTCCCAATTGGCTTCAATGTCTGAGCGCTTAAGATGTAAGGCTGATGCAATGTCTTCGTACTTAGGAACCTTTTCTAGACCGGTGAATGGTATTTGGTCAAGAATAGGTATCCCGAGTAGTTTAGAGAACTCTTCTAAGGTAGGAACCAACTGATAATCTGGAAATGTAAAGCAATGGTGTTTCGGATCGAAGAACTGGAATAGGACATGCATCATATCTTCTTCAAAACCGGAGATAACCAAATCAAGTAGATAACCATGTCTTTTGATGAACTGAGCATGGTCGGGAATTTCTGAAACCAATTCTTTGAGTTGAGAAGGGATACCCATGAAGTTGATTCGGATAGTCTTTCTAGAAGCCATAATCCCTCTCAAAACAGAGCAAAGATAAATCCCTAGGTCCTTGAAATAGTTAGAAATGATATGCAATACGGATGATGTCATGATGTCATGTTTAGCACACACAAACAATTCACACAATGAGCCTAGGTTTAAGGCTTGCACGAGGTATAGGTGATTACCCTACCAAAAGTTTGAGTTGGTTCATCCCGTCCTATAATAGTAACCGGTTCTAGGAATCTCACATCATCGATCTTTCTCGTAGGCGTTTATTTCAATACGACGCCAAGTGGTCGATCGAAAATATCCCAAAAGTCTCGATCTCAATGTAGCATCGAGTATCAACCAACCTCGGTCTACACCAAAGCCGCCATCTCACTACCTTCTAATGGCCAAGATGGGTCAATTAAGGTTCTAAAAGTTTAGTTAGCGCTGATGACACCACGCAAGCCAAATACTATCTTCAACTTGGGAATGAAGAGTATCGGGACAACCAAAGTGTCACGCTAACGTAGCCATCATGTTGACCGCTTAGTTATCGCCTAGCGGTCGCGATGATCTAATGCTACTTACCTAAAAGGAAACCGGATCCGGGTGTAGGATCCCCCAACAATATAATACCCAAGCAACCCTTAAAGATAAAGCATACAATTCAAACAGAAAGCATTAAAGGTTATCTAGAAATCCCTAAGGCAATTCTCTCTTTTAGGGTCTAGTCCCCAGCAGAGTCGCCAGTTCTGTGATACTGGTGAACTGACTTTGTAGGATTTTTGTATCCAAATGTGCGGATAGCAAGAGTCGCCACCGACTTTTATTTTTATCCAATTAAGGGAAGGTAAAAGTACAGAAAAAGACCTTCGTTAGATTCTGAGTTCGGGAGAATGGTTATGAAAAGGGAAGGTATTAGCACCCCTTTTCATCCGTAGTTATCTACGGGCTCTTAGTTGCTCTAGATCACTTTTTAAAATTGCTTTCTGTGTGTTTGACAAAAATGTTTTGAAAAAAGGCATTTCGCTTTGAATTTGTAATGACTCATGTAGGAGTGTATACAAAGTGTTCGGAAATGTTTTGTTTTGAAAAGAATTTGAACTTTGAAAAAGTGTGTGGTGTGAAAAGTATTTGATAGAGCAAGCAACTAAAAGACTTATTTACCCACCGAATTGGTCGCTTTGTTGTACTTCTACGTTCCTTTAGAATAGCGCTAGCCATACCATTAGTTAGTAGGTAGCGCCATTAGTTGGATGTAAGCGGACATTGAAGGGACATCGGATGGTCATAGAAGGCAACTAGGAAGTATCCTAGCACATTCGAAGGACTATCATCATTTTCGTAGGCGACAATCGAGGGTCAAGATCATGTATTCGGAGGCGACATCGTGGGTCTTATGATCTTTGTATCGAAGGGACTATGATGATTTGTTTGGAAGGCAACGGTGCTAGAATACCTCTACGTTCGAGGGACATGACCATTTTGAATTCGCAAAGGCAACGAGAGAGAATTACCCTAAGGGGTGCGTGTGTGAAAGAAGTGTGTTGATTTCAGATATTTTATCTTGCAAGTTAATGGGCTATGTTCAATTTTAGTCTTGCCATTCACGCCTAATTACTAGCAATTTATAGGGTGTGAAAATTAAAATGCGGAATGTAAAGTGCGGAAAGGTAAATGTCTTACGCTATTACAAGGCTTTGGGGCAGATACATAATTTAAAATGCGGAAAATAAAATCCTAAATTAAACTATTACATCCCATATACAGTTACATTATTGGAAAATAAAATGAAAATAGTAAAGAAACGTCCGAATTGGAAGAACCTGTGAAACGAATGAGAAATCGGAAAATATGATGAAATCGAAATAAGAGAAAATGTTAGGAAAAATGCAAATTTTAAATTGGAAAAAATATGACATGCTGGAAATAATGTAAATATACTAAGATAATTTTTTGGGATTTTTTAGATGCAATTTAATAATTAAAAACTAATTAACAATGATTTAAATGCAAAATTACAAATAAAAATAAATATGCATGCAAAATTGTGTTTTTTAATTTATTAAATTAAATAAAGATTTTCTGAAAATAAATGCAAAAAGAAAATTATTTTTTGATGAGTTTTTAATGCAGAAATAAAAATGTGAAGTTAATTAAAAATAACATGTAAATATTAAAATAAATTGGAAAATAGAAAAATATGAAAAAATTGAAGTTTTGAGAAAAGAAAGCAAAACTGGCTCTGGAGTGGATCGAACTGATGACCTTGAGGGAATCCTGGAACAGTAAGCGCCTTAACCATCAGACCATTTGACACTTGGTGTTGGAAAGCTGGAAATCAAAGGCATTTGAATGATGACGCGTCAGGGGAATGGTTTGAAAACGAGTCAGCACGCGTGGACCCCAGGCTGACTACACGGACGAATCAGAACACGTTATATTGCCACGCACGCTCGCTGCCGGTCAAAGAAAGTCCACGACGCCGGAGCCCTAGCTCCGGTCGTCTTCTCCGGCGAGGAGATTCCTGAACCCTGCAAAATACGCGAAATAAACAGAAAAGAAAGACCCTATCCCCCTAAATCGACCCTCCTGAATCCATTGGTGGCCTTAGTTTTGATTGAAAACGGCTGTAGCTATTGATTCGAAGCTCGACAGTTCGAAATGCCCTAGACATGGCATCTCACAATTCTAACGTTCAAACTCAGCAGCGATGGCCCAGATCGAATCCTTGACATCTCATGATCATGATAAAAGCATTAGAATCCATGGAAACGAGCAGATAATAAAAGTGCAAAATCAAGAAAATATTCAATATGTATGTATGTATATGCATCGATTCTGGATGGTTTAATCAATGGTAAAGGTGCATTCTTACTCAAACTTACCTCCTGAGCACGTTTGGATGGCTGGAAGAGGCTGAGAAAGGCTGGAAAATAAAATTCGAATTTTCAAGTTTCTTGGAAAATTTTGTCAAAATAAGGGTTTGTTCTTTGGCTAGGGTTTCGTCCTTGTTGCTGGCTGCATTGCTTGGTATTTATAGAAGAGAATGGATGGCAAAAGCAAGCAAAAAGATTGGACATTGATTGTGCAAATATTTTCCAATAAAACAAATCAAATTTTCTTAAAACTTGATTTTTCCTTTCCATATGCATGAGTCACGAATTTGGCAATTGTTGTGGGCTTTCTTGGACATTAAGGAAGATATAAAATCAGCCCTTTTGAAAAAAACCCTTAATTTTCATATTTTATATAATTTATTTTTGAATTAAATGTTATAAAATTCAAATATAAATCATAAAAATAGAAAATTACCAATGTCAAGCATTTATGGGTCAAAAATCATGTCATGAACAAGTTTGGATCAAAAGATTATAGGCCCATTTGGAAAATTTTGCATTTTGACCAAAATGTCCTTTTGTGCAATTGTCCAAAATTGCCCAACTTCTGAATAGTGTATCTTGCTCAATTTTCCACATTTTTGAGTGTTCTTGGACTTTTTGGAAAGCTCTAAGAGTCCTCTAACCAACCTTTTTGGTCTCATCTCAATTGGAGTTACCATGCTCAATATATCTTCAAAGCAAAAAGTTGACTTTTTGTTGACTTTGAAAATGACCTGTAATGTTTTGAGCTATACCTCTCAAATGAAGCATTCTTTGGACATTCTTGTGAGACATGAAGTTGTAGAGAATTGAATTTCCTTCAAAACAAGAGGTGGTGGAAAAATTTCTGAGAAAGTATGAGAAATTTATGATCAGTCAAAGTTCTGTTGACTTTTCACCTAGAAACCCTAATTTAGAAAGTTTGACTTTTGAGCAAATCTTGAGTTTTCTTGATGAATCATGATTAACCCTTGATCAAATGATGAATGTAACTTCAAAATGAGGATTTTGACCAAAAATTATGAAGTATGACTGTATGTTGACCACAGTTGACTTTTTGTCCAATACAACTGATTTTCAACCATCTGAGCAATTGTCTGAGGAAACTTGACTTGTGAGGCTTGAAACTTGACATGGAGAATCTTTGAAGCATATGAGGAGGCATGAAGGCCATTGGAGATGTTGGAAGTTCATCTTGACTTGAGAGGTACCAAACCCTAATTTGGGTTGATTGTCTAGGAGAAAGTTTGTCTGATCAACTCTTGAGGAATCCTTGAGCATAGATGTATGAAATCTCTTGAGTAGATGGAGGGCAAATTTTGGGGTATGACAGCAGGGGCTTTGTTAACCTATGTTTCCTTTATGGTCATCTCAACATAATCGAAGATGTTGAGAAAGAATATACAATGGGTGACCAAAAAAATGATACAACGTTTGAGTACTTATTTGATAAGAAGCATCATTCTAGGGAGAACTTTTTTTGAAGATTCAGACTCTGTGTACCAGAACGAAAATAAGCTAAGGGTGAGCATACAAAGATAAAATAAGCTCAAGAGGTCAATCATACTTTGTTGACTTCGACCAATAAGAGGATATCTTACCTTAAGGCGAGCTGAAGGTAGTGAAGGAAGAGTGAGACTCCCTCATAGGGGAGAAGAGATCAATGGAAACTAACTACAAAATCCTTTGCCACAAGCTCGCTGAGGTTAAAGCCGAAGCGAGCCTGCTCAAGAAAGCAACTAAAAATCACACATTTCTCCTCTAGTCTCGCATAATTGATCTTAAGCAGGAAAAAATTGTTAGTTCCATGGTTTTCTGATTGGCTAACTTTTGCTAAAACATGTTTATACTAATGTTTAGAAGATGTTTTAACATCTGCATCAAATATTATAGCAGTTTCAATTGTTACGAGTTTTTTATTCAGATGTCGAAGCAGACGTTGTGACATCCTGGTCTGATGCAGCAGGATCTGCTATTGAATATCCTTGAAGATTTAATTTTAAGATTTAATTTGAAGATATGAGTATCTGGTATATTCTTTACTCATTATAGGCTCATGCCAATCAAGGGTTTTGTTAAAAACAAGTGCAGATTTGATTGGTTACTCAAAATGATCGATTTAGACTTTTTAGGAAACCTTTTATGAAGATTGTTTCTATTTTTATGGAGAATATTTTGTAGAGTTTTTTCAGCTGAAGATTGGAGTTGATTGAAGAGTTTAATCCAATCCAAGCCCAACTGCAAAATTTTAAATAAGAAGTCATCCAAGACCTAGTATTTAAGCATACTTTTTATTGTAAAACCTTGTGAAAAAATAAGTGTTTAGCGTTGGTAGTTCCTTAGGTTCTCTGTGTGTTTTATTTGCATGTTCTCATGTATCTTTTGATGCATTTGAGTTGACTGATTGTTGCTTTTTTAACAAGCTATTGTTCTCCTCAAAGCTGTGAAGCAAGAGTTGAGTATTGGTCTTAGTGAAGATTTTAAGCAAACTAAGTATTTGTAATTTGAAAGTGTGTTCTTCCTGTTTTAGTTTCTTGATACATTTCTTGGGATACAAATTGGTCTTTTATCACCACGATGATTAGAAGTGAAATGGGTTTTCATATCTAGGAGATTCCTAGGTCAAAGTTGCATTGGGTAGGGATTAAGTGAGAGGTTGTAAACGTGGAAGTTTAGCTTAGAATTAATAGTGCTAATAGTGGATTTCCTTCATGGCATGGTAGCCCCCAGAGTAGGTGAGTTTCACCGAACTGGGTTAACATTTCGCTGTGTTCTTTAACTTTCTGCAAGTTATAATTATGCATTATTATTATATTGTTGATGTTCTGTGAGCAAATATCATAACACCTGTTGTGACATTATGTGTTATTGAGACACCAGTCTTGATTTCTGTTATTGTGTGTGCCAGAATTTCACAAATGAAAGGACACATATCTAAGGATCATAGATTCGATAAAGAAAAGGCTTAAGTACTTTGTTTCTATCCTAGACTCGACTTGGTATGCTGGATTACTTTTAATTCTTGGTGGATGGTCGCCTGGTAGAGGAGATTTACCTTGAGGTTGTCTAGCATTTAAAGACCGAGTATGAAAGCCATTGAGGGGTTATTGAAGAATAATGGTGCCCTCGAGGAAAATGACTTACCGACGTTTCTCTTGAAGCTTCAAGACTTAATTTCCTTTTTCCACGTTTCATTTCGTTTACACTTGTATTGAGCCTTTTAAGCCCTAAATGGCATTTTTGTAATGACAGTATTTATCATGTTAAGTTATTGGTGATTCGTTGTTTATTTCTCTGTTAGAATTTTCTTCATTTTCTTTCTATTTTGATTTATTATTTTCGTTCCTCCTTATGGAAGATTTCAAAAACTATTAACGTTGTTGAAAAGTGGAACATGGAGGTTTCTTGTGTTTTTTCGTAATAATTTTAAGTGAATGCAGGAGAGCCTGATGGGTTCCAGCTTGGCACTTTTCTAAAACACATAGATGACTTATAATTATCACATTAGTTGTTAGGCCTTTAACGATGATAACATCATCAAGACTAAAGAGTAATGGACAATCCAGTTCTCCAATACCCTAAATTTAACCTTTTGGCACCATCATCAAAAGTAAAAAACCTGGTAGAATAAAACTAAATGTTTACCATAAACTTCTTTACTCCATCCACTATCCGAGTACCAAAGTTCTATTGTTGAAGCTCTAAGATATCAAGAGCAATAAGGCAAATATTACTTTCCTTGAGTTTCGATACCTTCTTAATTTTGACAACTTCTTAGTCAACCTTAGGTTGAATTGGAATTTGAGATGGCCATTTAACTTGAAACAAAAACAATGCTTGATATGATCAATTTTACCACAGAAGAACATCTTCAATGCAATTACCTACTTGTAGCTTGAGTATTTTGATTTTGGGCATGATGTCGAAACATTTTGATTGACATCATTGACTCAACCTACTTTTGGAGGAACCAGAGTTCGTTACTAGAGATTTTCCTTGTTTGTTGGAGCCTTGATAATCAAACCCTACTTATTCTAGGTTTCCATTCATTATCCCCTCTTGAATAATCTCACCGACAAATTGGAACCATTTGTTCAACATCCTCACAGACTTGATCATGATTTCAAGTTTAGAGGCCAACCTCATCTTGTAGGTTAAAGATAGTAGAAAAACATTCTTTCTTTTTAGCATGTAATGAGAAATATTTACCTTTTGTTTTTCTCCCTGATGACAGAATTCTTTACTTTTGATCCACAAATATTTGTAAGAAGCATTCAGCTCATTATAAGTTATTCCCTTAATGCAGGAGTCTACACCAGAAATCATCCTTCCAGAAAAGGCAGTTAACATCCTCAGGCAAATTCTTCAACAAGATCACATCCCTTTGTTCGCGGTAAAAAATGACGAACGAGGGAATCGAATCAGAATTCAAATCTTAGGCTCAAAACGATTTACTCTTTTGATTTTTTTTGTTTTAAAAGATGCCATGAGCACCAAGCTTTATTATTTCCAAACAAGAAAGAAGATGGAAAAGGGGAAAGCTGAAATACCATAAATATGATATGAGATGCGACTAGCGTGAACTAGACGCAACACATTGTGGAGAGACCAGGGTAAGAGGGTTGGTTATATAAAGGGAAGGTATTAGCATCCTATATATCTATAGTTTTCTATAGGAACTTTTTTATGCATATTTTGTATGTTTGTGTGTTTTATTTGCTACGCTATTTCGGGAAAGTTTCGCCTTTGGGATTTAAGAAAGGAAGGTTAGGCAGGAACCTAAGTTTTGTTATAATTATTATGCTCGCAAAGATCACTGGAATCCTCTGCATACATATCCCCTAGTGGAAATCAGAGCATCTGTAGCTCGGATCTAAGGGAACTAAGGTTTGTTTGGTTTGAGGGAGAAAGAAGTATGCTCGCCAAGGGTGAGACCTTGTGCCTACGTATTCTCAAAGGGAGGTTGAGAAAGTCATAGCAATCGTAGTTCCCACTTATGTGCTAGTGGAAGCAAAAATGTTAAGAGACAACGACAAGTGTCATCTTAATGAAAAATGTAACTAATCTATTTCATCATATACATTTTTGAAGATTTGATTGTTTAAATCTTTCATTGTAAGCATTAGGTGTTTTGCTTTAGTGTACAAGCGTTACCACTTACAAGTTAAGAAAGATGTTTGAATCTTTCATTGTAAGCATTGGGCGTTTTTCTTGAGTGTATAAGCGTTACCACTTACAATTAAAAGATATTTTGTTTGAAAAAGTGTTGATTTGAAAAAAAGTTTTATTTGTATGTGATGCTATAGATGAGATACTTCTTCCATAGAGATAATACATTTCTAAATCTCTAGGAGAAATTGATTATTGATTAGGGGGATGCTTTTATGAAGCCCGTGGGTCCTTGTATTGTAAGTCCAAGAGGAGGCTATCTGAGGGACATCGAGGGTCATCGAGGGTCCTTGTATTGTAAGCCCAAGATAAGGCTATAGGGTATGGCCGGCTTGGATTTAAGAGTGATTTCACCGGGAAACCATACTCTTAGGGTTCATGAGTGATTTCACCAGGATATCATACTCTTAGGGTTCTATCCTAGCGAATGTGATTCTTTGTATTGGAAGCCCAATAGGAGGTTATTAGAGATTTCCAGGTCTCTTTCTTGTATGATGCCCAAGATAAGGCTAAACTCAATGAGGGAGTTCTTTTGTACGAAGCCCAAGAGGAGGCTAACTCAACAAGGGAGTTCTTTTGTACGAAGCCCAAAGGGAGGCTAACTCAACAAGTGAGTTATCTTATACAAAGCCCAAGAGAAGGCTATGGGGAACCTAGTTGTTATACTAGTTTTGTGACATAAATAAACATGAACAAGTATATGAATAAGTATATAAATGACAAAGTGTGTGTGTGCATTCACAAGAGTTTATGAAGGAAATATATAAACAAGTGTATAAAACAAGCAATTAAAGCTAGTGTAACTTGGATAAATACAAAGGAGTGTGAAAGAAAATATATAAACAAGTGTTTAAAAAACAAGCGGATAAGCTAGCATACTTGAATATATATACAAAGGAGTGGGACTTACACCTTAAGGGAGGCCCATTGGTTTAAGAGAAGTTTCACCGAGAATAATGCTCCTCTTAATACCAATAGAATCAGTGTATAAACAAGTGAATAAAAATTAGCAGAATGAAGCTAATTTTACTTGAATATTTACAAAGATGATTGAATATGTACAAGGAATTGAATATGTACACAAAAGGTGGATATGTACAAAGAAATTAAATATGTACATAGGAGGGTTGGGACTAACACCGTGAGGGAGGCCCATGATAAATTTGATTTTGAATTCGAAAGAAAACATTTTTGAAAAGTATTTAAAATACTTTAAAACGTCTATTATAACCTAATAAAATATATCTAAAAGATAATATTTTTGGAATTTTTTGACATAATCATAAAATAGATATATTAAATGACAAGTGTGCAAAAAATCATCTCAAAATGAGAAGTTTTGATTGGTTTTTGAAAATGTTGAAGTTTGTTAAAAAAAACTTAAGAAAACAAGTGATAGAAAATTAGTTTTGGTCTTGGAGAGGTTTGAACTCAAGACCTTGATCTTAAAGGTGAAAAGATTAACCACTGGGCCACATGCGTGGCTTGTCATTAACACGCCTCCATTTGATTATATTTGAAAATCAGTTGTGAAAATGTTTGAAAAAAGGTTGAAAATGTGAAGAAAAGTGAAGTTTTGAAAATAAAAAGGTCTCAGGGGGATTCGAACCCTGGACCTTGGCATGGAAAGTGACTTAAGAGCACGCTGGCTGCCACTGGGCGCATGATCATCCTCTTCCTCCATCCTTCTATGATTCCTAACTCTCTCAATTCTTGATGAAAGTAAAAGATGTAAAGATCAAACTTGCTCATTTTGATCCCAAGAACACGATGGTGATGATTAATTGCATTTATTTTAAGCCTAAGATGATTAATTTTCGTATGAACACGAAGAACCCTAATTCTGAAATTGATTGTGAAATCATGTTTGTGCAATAAATTAAGCAATTGATTGAGGGTTTATGATCCTCATAGGTGCAGAAACAAGATGGCGTAGCCATTTTTGAACTAGAATTTAGAAATCAAAGAGTTAAAAGTTCAAGCTCTTACCTCTTCAAGTTGAAATCTGATTCTTCGAAGAAGTGTTTCTAGAAGTTGTTTGATGATTGCTACAGCTTCAGTGAACCATATGGAACGTGTATGGATGCTTGGTCTGCTTAAAGATAGCCCGGATCAGTCTTCCCAAGTCCAATTGTAGTTGCTTGGAGTGTGATTCTATTTTGATGATTCTGTTGTTTCAGATCATGTATGAGTGTTTGGATCATTCATATGAAGTATATGGATGATGTTTGAAGTGGAAAATTGGAAGATGCATGAGTAGATTGAGAAATGTATGGTTAAGGCTCAAGTTGTGCATATATGGTGGTTGATGAGTGATTCTGAGTTTGGCTTCTTTTTGTGATGGATTGAAGTTTCAAACAAATTCTAAATTATGTTTAGAAAGTGTTTGAAGCATTGGTTTTCTCAAAAATTACAAGAATTGAGAGTTGTTATTGTTGCCTCTTTGAAAACCAATTACTTACAATTCAAGAAAGAAAGAGAAAACATGTTATTTGAGATGTTTTGGTGTGATTTTGAAATGAGGAATGACCTCTATTTATAGGCCAAGAATTCTTAATAGCAAGGCAAGGATAAGCTTGAAAGAATTAGCAACTTGCCTTAAAGGGTAAGAAAGAATCTTTTACATTTAATGCACATGGTTAACTTCTTTAACCATGGTTAAAAATCTCACTTGATCCAATCCTTCTCTCAATCATTGCTATCAGATATTATCAAGTTATAACTTATCTCTCAATGATGACAAGGCTTCTAGAAGAGAAAGTTGCAAAAGTGACTTGTAATTTTGGTGAAATGACTTGAAAATTATGGTTATGGACCTCTAAGTTTAGATTTCAAAACCCTAGCTACACAAAGTGTTTTTGCAAGTTCTTGGATATTTTGGAAATATTGTTATAAGATCTACAACTTTCTTGTTTTGAGTGTTTCTTGAATCAAGATGGATCTAGGTGAAAAAAAGCCATGAAAATGGTGAAAACCCATGTTTTTAACACTTGAAAATTTTTCTAAGTGTTAGAAAAATTTCAAATTTGACTTTTTGTTGACTTTTTTACACATTTTGATTTTTTAGGATCATTATGGATAATTTGAAATGATTTGATGATTGAAAAAATTGGAATTTCAAAAAGTTGACCAAAAGTCAAAGTTTGACTGATCTGAAATGTTGACTTTTTGTCAGATGATTCAAAATTTCTCTGAGAATCAATCATGGCATTTGGAATGTTTTGAATCAAGAAATTAGGTCAAGATATTGTATTGATAATTTTGAGATCATTCTACAAGCAAATAGGTCATTCATTGAGCAGAAAGTCAATGATACACCATCCTCGATCAAAACCCTAATTGGTCGATTCAAGATAGATCTTGAGGAAATGATGGGAATTTGAAGATCAAATGTTGATGATTGATGAAGATAGATTATTTGAGGTGAGTGAAGACTCAAACCCTAATTTTATCATATCTTGAACAGATGAAATTTTGTTTGATCAAAACCCTAATTTGGCTTAAGGAGCACACACACGATCTACCTTGTTCTGAAATTGTCAGTGATGCAATGATGTATATGTGAATGATATTAGATGGTGTCTTAGGTCAAAAATTGGGGTATGACACCCTTATCAGACCAAGAAATAGAAATTCCCTTAAGATGTTTCCTGAGAAAAATAACGCATATGTCCAAATTCTCCAAATTTATGACACAAAATGCCTTTACTTAGATTGGCCTTTTCATCTGTTCCAACTTTTCTTTGAGAAACATAGTTCTTGTTGATGTTAGAATAAATTTTATTGACATTTGGCCTTGACCTTCTATCCACTTACTTAGAACCTAGTTGATTTTCTTCTCAAGGAACACAATAGAAATTAATAACCCTTCATTAGAAACCATGTCACAGGCGCTCCTACAGAGTTGGAGACAAAAACCATGCTCTTTTTTTCTTCTAATCATATCTGCCATTTTAAAAATCATCTCACAAATATGAAGTGACCCAAAAGGTTCATCTATTCTTTTAATGTTTGTATCTTCTTCAATGGATGTCCCTTTCATGTTATATCTCATGGGTAGAGACCTCAATATCTTCCTTACCATATATGCCTTCAACAATGGTCTTGAGAAATCCCCAAGCATCTTTTGGGAATATCACATATGTTTAAAGACTGAACATATGTATATCAACTCTATTGAATATTGAATTCAAAGCTTTAGAGTTAACAAGAGCCAACTCATACTCTTTTATTATATATCCTTAGCATAATATTCTCCCAAAGTGACAAACTTCCAAGTATTGTTTCCCATCAATTTCAAAAATGCTATCATTCTATATGTTAGATCCATGGTTTTGTGATTGGTTAAATTTTGTTAAAATATGGTTCCTAGTGATGTTAAGAAATATGTCATAACATTTTGACCAACTGTCATGACATGATCTCCTATCATACTAGTTTGCAGATGTCAAGCTAGATACTGTCACATCGTGACTTGTTATACAACAGTGGCTGCTATGTATTTTCTTGACATATTTGATTTAATTTTCTGATATTTCTTTTGGATATATCTCAGTTATTATCGTAGGTTAAGAAGATTTAATCTAGAACAAGAGATTTGATCTACAACTGTACAAGAGTTTCTATTTTAATAAACTTGAAGATTGTGTTCCAAGATTTAAAAATATTCTGCAGTATTTTGTGTTATATTTTAGCGTGCGGATCAAAAAATATTTGGACTAAGAATTAGAAGCCAACATACTGCTAAATCTTATAAAAGGATTACCAATACCTAGTGCAAATTAATTTCTTAGGTATTGAGTAAAAATAAGGATTTAGGTTTTGAGAGTCTCTTGGGTTCTTTTGTTTTAAAGTTACCCTTGTATCTTTTGATACTTGTGGTAGACATAGAGTTCTCACTCTGAAGCTTTTAAGCAAAGAGTTGAGTATTGTTTTAGGATGAAGCTTTTTAGCAAAACCAAGTATTGTTCTTAGTTAAAAGTTTTAACTAAGTACTCCCTTCGATCACTATTATAAGCAAAAATTTACTTTTTAGGTTCATTAAATTATTAATGTATCTAACCTCTATATAGTCTAGATACATCAAATATTTAATGAATCTAAAAGGGAATCTTTACTTATAATAGTGACTGGAGGGAGTATTGTTTATTGGAAGTATAATTTTCTTGTTAAGTTGTTCATGATACAGTCACTGGGACTGATAGATATCACTGAGGTGATTAGGAAGTGAGATGGTATTTCTCATATCTAGATGGTGATTTCTAGGTAAAAGTTATAAATTGGGATGTTTAAGCTTTGAACTAATACTATTATTGTGGATTTCCTTCCTGGCTTGGTAGCCCCCAAATGTTGGTGATGTTGCACCAAACTAGATTAACAATTCTCTGTGTTATTTATCATTATGCAATTTTATTTCAGTGTTAGTTATAGCTTAATGAATTTGTTCAGTCTGTTTATATACGTGGTAACATATATCTTGACATTGTTCTGATGTTGGGATATCAGTATTAACATGTGTTGCAAGTCCCATAATTTCAATTGGCGTCAGAGCAGGCACCCTGGTCTGTTTATTGGGTGAGCTTCAGGGTGATATTTTTATGGTACTACTTTTGGAAGGCTGGATTTAGTGTATTCGGGTTATCAGTGAACAGTAGATCATGAAAAATTATCAGGATAGAAGAATCATGGTGTTGAGGAGATAAAAGGGATGAGTATGTGTTAATTTTTTGTCACTCTAAGATTATCAATATCATGATCATTGGAATTGATAAGTACTCAGTATCACTTATATTATGGCCAAAGATATTTGGGATTTCACAAGTCCACTCATAAAAACACATCTCAGTGTGTTTGGGACAAAAAAAATAAAAATAAAGGATGATCGAGAAGAAGATACTCTGGTCTCTACTCAAGAGATTTTACATAAAAGTAACCAGACATTGAAGAACAACAAGAGCATTTTTTTTGTTCTGTTTTGAACTTGTAGAAACTTGTGCCCCAGTCTCAAATGAAGGGTTTATTATTGTTATTATGATCCTTAGAAGATAATACAACCAGGCTTTTAGGAATGGATAGAATTTCTAAAACATCTATACTAACTTCAGTAAGTATGTGATGTCCAAGAAAAGGTTGGAACTGGAGTAATGACCAATCAATGTCAAAGCATTCATTAAAATGAGTATGAGAACCTTAGATTATTATGGAGCCGAATTCCCTACTTATCTCAAAGAACAAATGTATGGGTTTTCTATTTCTTTGTTCAATTAGGAAAGTAATCTTGATTATGGATCTGCCAAGGATATTTTTGGTTTGACTGGAAGATGGAATTTTGATGAATATGTTCGTGTTGAAGAATTATTTCCCAGTGAGCTAGATATTTATTCCAAGATCTGTGCAATTAGAATAAAAAGGGTAGTCAACCATGAAGAAAATATGAGGTGACTATCTCTTATCTTATGTCTTAAGAGAAGTAAGGTTTGTCTACCATCTATAATTTACAGGGTGAGGTAACTGAATTAAACCTTCAAACTTGATATCATGATAAAAATATGCAATGATAGTTCAGTTTAGTTGAAGGATGTTCCTCAAGTGGGAAACATAATTGGAAGCCTAAAAGAGATAGAGTTTTTCAGAAAGAGAAAACTCAAGTGCCAAAAGGTTATTTTTCATCAAAAGACCAGTTGAGTCTAAGATGTCAATATTACTGTCTCAACATTGTGCTAGACATCAAAATACTCAAGCTAAAGAAATATACTTATACTGAAGGTGTTTCTTATGTGAAAAGTCAGTATTAATAGTTTTTTAACTTTCTCAAAGTCAAACCATCATTGGTTAACCAAGTTGTGGTTAAAACTTAGGGAAGGTGTTAATTGCCTTATTTCTCATACATGTCTTAGAATTTCAACAAAGGTGATTGGTATTTTAATACTAACTATACCAAGACACTTGATTGCAGTAAAAATGTTTGTGGTGGTTTGTTTAGTCTCATTTAATCGTCTAGTTCTTTTGTTGTTGATGCTAAAAGGGAAGATTAAGGGCATTGGGTAACTAAAGGATAAAGGTTAATTTCTCTAAGTTTTGGTAATGATCTTATTACTAAAGGAATGATGACTATTGAGATAAACATAAGTTAGGATGTGATCAAGTTCTAAAGGTATATGTCATCAAGGAAGAATGTTTGTCTCTAATGAGATGTGTGAAGTTCTTATGAGGATTTAAAAATAATTTATATTTGTGAATTCCACAAGTATTTAAGTGTTTATCGCCTTGATTAATGTTCAAGGAAGATGGAGTTAGGGATGGAAATGGGTCGGGTCGGGTGTCTGTTTCACACTATCAAAACTCGCACCCAAAATCACCACTAGAACTCAAACCCAAAGGCTATTAGGGTCGCAAAATAACACCCACGCTCACACCCGTTGGGTTTAGGTTTTTCCACCCAAACCCGAACCCGCAACAAAAATATAAAAATACAACAACAACATTAAAATTCAAAACACAATAATTCTATCAAGGTCTCTCAAAGAAATTAATGAATTAAATTACAACTTTCCATCAAGTTTGGTAACATCACAATTAAAATTAAGGTCTTAAATTTTTACACTTATATATATTTACGAGTACTTATATAATTTAATGTCTAAACGGGTGTGGTTTCGGGTGTGGGTTTGAGTGAACCCAAACCCGTACCCGAAATATCGAGTGGCACCCAAACCCGAATTCAAACCGAGTTAACTCGGGTTTTTACCCGTTGACTCGGATTTGGGTGCAGGTGGGCCCCATGAGTTTGAGTCTTCCTGCCATCCCTAGATAGAGTCGAGATGTCACACCAGAAGGTGCAACATCAGACAGTTGCAAAAGCTCAGAAATGTTTCTATAGATTTGATTCGTCCAATGCAAGGTGAATATCCTGATGGATAAAGACATTTATGTGATTTTCTTTTGTGATTTATACTAAAGAAAAATCTCTTATTTGCAAAGTCTTCAAAGGTTCTAATCTATTCCTTTAAATGAGAACAAGGTATGCTTATGAGTTCCTATTCTGAGAGAAGTACTTTTAGTAATGTTAACTTCCTTACCAAAATCAATGGTTTATTCATTGAGAAAGGAATTGATGTTCAGCCAAATGTTGAAACAACATCTCAACAGTTTGATACACCATAAATTATGGAAGACTCTAAAATGCTTGCAGGAACTGAATGAGAAATCTCTCAAGAAAAAATATTTTTTTCTAATAGGGAGTTCATTATTTGGAGTTGATTTTAGTCTGTGATCATCAGTAGTTTCAGAGATGAAATATCTAATGATGGTGAGTCTTTGAGTAAAAGCTACTGGCCAAGTTGAGAAAGATAATATTAATGGAGGATATTCTTATTTGAGAAACAATATGATCTCTTAGATTAGAATTACTTTAATTATGGTCTATCTTTAAGATTATGTACATTGCTGAAGGAAGATGTATTCTCAACTAGGGTTGGTTAATTAAAGAGTACAATGTCAAACAGGATCTCATGACATTGTAATTAAACTATCTTCATTGTGTCAGGGGTTGTGCTATAGGTAAATATTGACGCTCCTAAGATTGGTATGGCCAAGAAGCTCTAGGAATAATACTTATCATAACTTGAGGTGCAAGTTACATTGAGAACATGAGGGGTAATTCTGGAATTGCACAACTGAAGAATTATAGTAGTAACTATTTGGACGATTTTGCCAACTATATTCGTTCACCTAGTGATATGTGAAATCTCAAAAGAATAATTTCTAATGGAATGGAGAATGTCATTTCAAATGTTGTAACATTTTCTAGCAGTCAAAGCTTGGAAAGAGAAAACTGAACAAGAACATCTCTCTCTCTCTCTCTCTCTCTCTCTCTCTCTCTCTCTCTCTCTCTCTCCTCTCCTATGGTGAGTGGTGCACAATTACTAAGGATGATTTTTCTTCTTAAAAAACTGCTCTCATTGATTAAAATTTTGTTATAAGCAAAGTGTATTTACAAATTAGGTAAATCTCTTTATATTTAAAGGCTTTACTTCATCAGCATCACTCACAAGTTGTGTTTCAACATGATCAATTCTTACAAAAATGTTGGTGCAAAGAATATTCTTCTTCTAGAAACCAAGAAGGAATTGAGCTCTGGTTCAAAAAAGGTTGTGTCCCACACTATAACAAATATTAGAACATCCATAGAACATACAGAGCAGAGAAAATATTTGTAACAAAGATGAAATCCCTCAAGAAAAATCAAGTGCAAATACATGATTTAAATTCATATGCTGATGAAGATCGAGTCAATTTCATTGACTCAAGAGGAAGTTTTGGATAGTTGTAGTGTGCTATCTTTTAGTTTTAAAAAAAAATACAAAAAGGTATTTTTTTAGTCTGTTTGTTTCTGTTAGAACAAAATTTGTCTCTACAATATAATCTCCAAGTTTGGATGATAACAACACTTATATTTAATGAGAAACAATTTTAGTTTCTAATGATTTTATTAAGTGTGCAGATATCAGATATCAAGAGTTTAGAATTGAAGAATTTAAGATATAATCAGAAACATCATTGCACCCATTAGAAGAACTATTGTGACATTCTCTAAAGAAACATCAATAGTTCTAAGGAATGCTGAATGTTTTCCAGAAAGGAAAGAAAATGTGTTCTAAATAAAAATGTAGCTCTATCATAAGAAATTACATAAGCTTCGAAGAAATAATTCAAGATTAAAAACAAAGATGTGGCTGGCATATGATGTTTCTTTCAGCTCAATCCAAAGATCAAAATTCAGAAGTCCAACCAGAAATATTTCTATGTTATAGATAAGATGTACTGATGTTAGTTTTGTAGATTGAAAATAATTTTGGTAAAACGTTCTGCTAAAAAAATTCCATGAAGTTTAATATATCAACAAGATTTATGAAAATGTCACCGCAAATGTCCTGACATGTGAAACTGAACTGAACTGGTTTTTAAGTTCAGAAACATTAGGAGTCAGTTTGTTTAAATTGTATGCTTTGATTAAGCAAGATATGTAACGTTCTTCAGCAATATTCTTGGATAACTTTTGTCCTACTTTTATGGAGAAAGCTTAGGACTCGGTGAAGACTAACTATGAAGCAACCCTAGCTACTGTCAACATATATAAAGACCGCTAACCCTGTTTGCAGAGTTGGCCATTCCAAAAGAACTTTAATCGTACTATTTTAATTGTTGGTTGTTAGTCTTTTTTGGTTGTTAATTGTGAGCCACTCTAGTGTTGTTTAATACTTGAGATGGACGTTAGTTGAGTTGTAAATTGTTAATCATCAATAAGCTTTGAAGCAACAATGATTATGTGTCTTTGAATGGTGTCTTCAAGTTTTGTGTTATTGTTAATTGTCACTGTCATACCCCAAAATTTGCCCTCCACCTACTCAAGAGATTTCATACATCTATACTCAAGGATTCCTCAAGAGTTGATCAGACAAACTCTCTCTTAGACAATCAACCCAAACTAGGGTTTGGTATCTCTCAAGTCAAGATGAATTTCCAACATCTCCAATGGCCTTCATGCCTCCTCATATGCTTCAAAGATTCTCCATGTCAAGTTTCAAGCCTCACAAGTCAAGTTTCCTCAGGCAATTGCTCGATGGAAAAAGGTGTATTGGACAAAAAGTCAACGTGGTCAACATACCAAACTTCATAATTTTTGGTCAATATCCTCATTTTGAAGTTACATTCATCATTTGATCAAGGGTTGATCATGATTCATCAAGAAAACTCAAGATTTGCTCAAAAGTCAAACTTTCTAAATTAGGGTTTATAGGTGAAAAGTCAACTGAACTTTGACTGATCATAACTTTCTCATACTTTCTCAGAAATTTTCCCACCAAAGCTCATTTTGAAGGAAATTCAATTCTCTACAACTTCATGTCTCACAAGAATGTCCAAAAAATGCTTCATTTGAGAGGTATAGCTCAAAACATTACAGGTCATTTTCAAAGTCAACAAAAAGTCAACTTTTTGTTTTGAATATATATTGATCATGGTAACTCCAATTGATATGAGACCAAAGAAATTGTTTAGAGGACTCTTAGAGCTTTCCAAAAAGTCCAAGAACACTCAAAAATGTGGAAAATTGAGCAAGATGCACCATCCACAAGTTGGGCAATTTTGAAAGAATGCACAAAGAGAGATACTTCAAAAAATCAAATCTTTTGCAAATGGGCCTACTTTTTCTTCATCCTAACTTATTCCTCATGCAATTAGGAGTATCCAAGCCCAATGCCACGAATTTTTGATTTATTTTTCTATTTAATTTGTAATTTATTCATTTAAATGCAAATTAAATTTGAAAATGAATTATAAAATCAAAATTAATTGGAAGATTGATTTTTATTTCTTCTTTGTGATCCAATCAATACATTGAAAGCCAGCAAATTCGAAATTGGATCAATATGGGAAGATTAGATTGAAATTTGACCAAAATTTGAAGATTTGATTTCATGAAAATATCAAGATTGATTATCATTGATTATTGATCAATTCTTTCCCAAATCAATCCCAAATCCATCCAATATAAATATGTGATGCATACCACACGGATTAGGGCAGAATTTTTGACTCAAGAACCCTTATTCAAGCTCAAAGAAACTGTGACCTTCAAGCAATTAGCAATCCTATTTCCAGCCGCTCTCAAGCAATTTTGAGGATTCCATTGCATTCCTTGGCATCTCCAGAGTCGATCCAGATACTCACTTCATTCAAAACCATCCAGAAACAAGAAATTTGAAATCGGTTTGCTCACACTTTTTCCAAATTCGATTTCTAACATTCATGCGTTTTTAACACGATTTGTTGTTGTTTTTATGATCAGTGATAAGTTTGCAAGCATTCTGGGTTGTTTGATTGCATTTCCATAGCCTGGAGCTCGATATGCCATAGCTAGGGTTTGTAACCTCGAATTAGGGCTTTGCTAAAACGGAAAAATTAGACCATGAGACTAGCACCAGTGAATTCAGAATGATGTTCTGAATCGAACCATGGCCTTGGAACTTATTTATATTATGTTTGCTTGATTTTTTGAATTAGCCAGGGACATAGCGTCGAACAATGGCCGACGCTAGCTTCAAATATTCAAATCGAAGAAGATGAAGTCTGGCGCGAAGGAGGAGGCAATGGGGAAGCAACGCGTGTATTCCACTTACTCCGTTTCCAAACAGTAGAGCATGCCAGCTCAGTTGGTCAAGGCGTTGGTTTTCAAAGTTTGAGGGTCAGGTCCCCTGTTCGAACCATGCTGGGACCATTCTTTTTACAAGTTTGCAATTTCTTCATATTTTTCATGTTTTTTCATATTTTAATATTTTTGCATTATTTTAATTTTTATTCTGCATTTTAAAATCATCAAAAATTAATTTTCTTTTTGCATTTATTTTCTGAAAATCTTTATTTAATTTAATAAATTAAAAAATATATTTTTGCATGCATATTTATTTTTATTTTTATTTTAGCATTTAAATCATTGTAAATTAGTTTTTAATTATTAAAATGCATCTAAAAAATCCCAAAAAATTATTTTAGCATATTTATCTTATTTCCAGCATATATTAATTTTCTCATATAAAAAAATTGCATTTTTTCTAACATTTTCTCTTATTTCGATTTCATCATATGTCCCGATTTCTCGTTTGTTTCACAGGTTAATCCGATTTAGACGATTCTTCCGTTTCTATTTCATTTTTCAATAATGTAATTGCATATGGGTTGTAATAGTTTTAATTAGGACTTTATTTTCCGCATTTTTAATTATGTATCTGCCCCAAAGCCTTGTAATAGCGTAGGACATTTACTTTCCGCACTTTACTTTCCGCAATTTACTTTCCGCACCCTATCAACTGCTAGTAACTAGGCGTGTATGGCAAGATAATAACGAACATAGCCCACTAATCTTCAAGATAACATATTATGAAATTAACACACTTCTTCACACACGCACCCCTTAGGGTAATTCGCTCTCGTTGCCTTACGAATTCAAAAACGGTCATGTCCCTCGAACGTAGAGGTATTCTAGCACCGTTGCCTTCCAAATAAATCATCATAGTCCCTTCGATACAAAGATTATAGACCCACGATGTCGCCTCCGAATACATGATCTTGACCCTCGATTGTCGCCTACGAAAAATGATGATAGTCCCTTCGAATGTGCTAGGATACTTCCTACAAGTTGCCTTCTATGACCATCCGATGTCCCTTCGAATGTCCCGCTTACATCCTACGAATGGAGTTACCTACCAACTAATGGTATGGCTAACACTATTCTAAAGGAACGTAGAAGTACGAAAACGACCAAATTCTGAGTGGGTAATAAGTCTCCTAGTTGCTCGCTCTACCAAATGCTTTTCACACCACACACTCTTTTCAAAGTTCAAATTCTTTTTTTCAAAACAAAAACATTTCCGAACACTTTGTATACATTCCTACATGAATCATTACAAAGTCAAAGCGAAATGTCCTTTTCTCAAAACATTTTTCAAACACACAGAAAGCGATTTTTAAAGTTATCTAAGAGCAACTAAGAGCCCGTAGAGTAAACTGCGGATGGAAAGGGGTGCTAATACCTTCCCTTTTCATAACCATTCTCCGAACTCGTAATCTAAACGTCTTTTTTTCGTACTTTTACCTTCCCTTAATTGGATAAAAATAAAAGTCGGTGGCGACTCTTGCTATCCGCACATTTGGATACAAAAATCCTACAAAAGTCAGTTCACCGTGTTACAGTCACCGCGTGTGACTGTGGGGAGTGAGAGGGGTTTCTCATATCTAAGAAGGGATCTTAGGTAGAAGGGTCATTGGGTAGTGATTATGTGAGGGGTGTAGACGGGGAAGTTTAACTCTAAATTAATACTACTAATAATGGACTTCATCCTTGGCTTGGTAGCCTCCAAACGTAGGTGTGTAGCACCGAAATGGGTAAACAATTCACTGTGTTATTTAGTTTTCTACATTTAAAATTATGTTCTATTATTTTTTCATCCAACAGATATTAGTGTCTTGACACCACCTTAGACATCTCATATATGATACCAAAATTTCAACTAATATAAGCTTTTGCTTCAGAAATCAGACATCGGATATGCAACTCATAAGAGCTGTTATCAGAGATCAATGATCAGATCAAGAAGAATCAACATCGAAATCAGATATACTGATATAAGCAATTGCTTCAGAAATCAAACATCAGATATGCAACTCACAAAAATCTATCATCAGAAATTAAGATCAGATCAGAACATGGCGGATCATAAATTATTTCACTCTTAAAGAAGTTGTTCCTTATATAATTTGTTTCTTGTATATTTGAAGACAATTTTCATCTATCTGAAAGATTTTATTTCCACAAAAAAGAAGTATCTTCTAGATCACTCTTATTCATCATAACAGAATAAATCCAGCAAAGAATAAAGGAAAAAAAATCAATAAGAGATATCTTCCAAGCTTACTACTCCAAGACAGAAGTAAATCATCAGAAGATAAGATCTAAGAAACTTAGCCACGAAGCTTAATAGTACTCTTAATACTATTCAAATATCAACGATCTATTTCTCCAAGTCTGCTTATGTGCTGTATTGTTTTGTTTCCAATGATGAAATACTACTGTTACTGTAGCTGGAAAGCAAAAATGACATCTCAACACATCACAATGATCTATTTCTCCAAGTCTGTATAAAGAGATCTCTACAACATTTGAAGAACGACAAACTACTCCACATTATCAAGATTGAATCAAATTTCTAAAACACTAAAATACATCAAGAGAAAAAGAAGAATCATCATTCAAATATTCATACATTTATTCTTCTAGATAAATATCTAGAACACAAGATCTGTTGCTCATTATTTGTGTTTTATCTTAGAGTTCTAAATACAAGAGTTATTGTTAAATATTTGTATTAGAGACTTTTATTATCATTGTTGTGTTAGTATTCTTTTTGGAAGCAAACATTGTCAACACAAATGATTGTAATTCTGTGAAGAATTAATTGTTGCCTCAAGTGACTAGGTTGTTAATTTGTAGACTTGGTAGGACTAAGGCGTTTGTTGAGACTCTTAGAAGGTTGTGGTTAGTCACATGCCGGAAGCTTGTGCATTTGTAATATGTTGATATTAGTGGATTAAGTCTTTGTGGAAGGCAAAATCACCTTGACGGGTGGGCAAGACTAGCCTTGTTGAAGGTAAACTTGTATAAGCCAAAAGAGTCATTTTATTTTTTATGTAGTTTTATTTTCCCTAGTTAGTTTGCAAAACATTTTTTAAATAGCTTAGCTTAGTTATAAGACCCAATTCAAACCCCGATTTCTTGTGTTTTTCTCACCCTTCAATTGGCATCAGAGCTCTGACTCTTCATTGATTATTAAATCAAACACTTAACCGTGTTAAGATATCCAGTTGAGAAAAATATTATATGGTTGTGCCTGCTATCACAAACGAAAGAGATGACTATTTCTCTAGACCTTCTATCTTTGATGATAAGATATTTGAGTACTAGAAAGACAGACTAGAAAGCTTTTCTGGGCTATGACTGACTAGAAAGCTAAAAAATATTTGTTAAGCGTGATTACATTCAAGGAATTTGAAAAAAAATCCATACAAGGACACCACAAAGACTATTTATGACACTTTATGAGCAAAAGTGTAAGCGAGTTAAGTGTAAGATGAGTTCTTTCTCTCATCTCCAAAAATGTTTAATGTATGAGAAATAAAGAAAACAAGCAAGAATATTATTTGCAGCAAGTGCTAATATCTTGAATTATTCAAGAGTGAATGTCTAAATCTTAAGAAAGACAATCCTCAAAGGAATGCCTTCAAGAGAAGAAAAAAGACATAATAAAAATATTTGACCATTTTGTTCGATCCTCTCCTAAGAAAGATGAAGAGTGTTTGGATTCAATTTTTTTAATGCTACTGCACGTTTGGAAGCAGTCTACCGTGAATTTCAAGAAACTACAAAATGTAGTTTTTCACCTGCCGTAGCTTTTCATCGTGATTTTCTCCAAATCACAATAAAAGCACAAATTACCAAACATACACTATATCCTCTCTAATATGAATTTAAAAGATACTACATACGACAACGACAACGCATTTTCAAATTTACCTCATGACTAATATACATTATCTTTAAATGATATGTTTAAAAGACACTAAAAACGTTAGTGATAATAATGACGACATATATTGATATTGTCTTACTCTTATAGACATTACATTCTCTAATACTAGTATGAATTTAGAAGATACCACAGACAATATCGTCAACGATGATGACATATTATTTTCACATTTTCTGGTGATTAATACACATTATTTATAAATCATATGTTTGGAAAAATTCAAAAAATTTATATGAATTTATTTTCTTTCAATATTTGATATAAAGTGGGGTAGAGGATGCTATGTTGGTATAGAATAATCATGCTGGGCATGAATAGTTCGAAGCATCATTAAAATCTCTTTGATTGGAATTAAAATCTCACTATCACTTATGAATAGAAGAATCAAATCATATAGAATTGACGTGCCAGCGTTAATCTTAACACTAGGCAGCTGCCAATAGCCAGACGCTATACAACAAACAAAAGCCAACCTCAATTTTTTTCTTTCCATTCTTCTCTTTATTTGCTGTGAATTTATATTTTAACTTCTAATTACAATTATGAATTATTTTTCTTTGATTATATAAAATTAATTTCTTTTTCATGTATAAGCAAAAACTGGACCATGTTACATAGATTACGGCGAAAGCCAAATTGTCTCCAACTTGAACTTTTCCACTTATTCAATTAGCAAATTTTACACCCTAAATTAAAAAATAAAAATATTCATGATCTAATTTAAAATTTAGTCACCGCTAATATTTAACACTTTTAACCATATTATATAGACTTTCCATTTTCCACAAACATTAAAATCCATCATAGAAAAGTCTCATAAAAGACTGTAATAGAGCATGCACGCGTACGACTTTCCTTTTCCCTTTCCTTCATAATAAAATGTTTTTTAATATTAAAACAAATATAAAATCGTCTTTTTCTTTTACTACAAAGAAATCGTATTTTATTTTGAAATATAGTAATTTAATAGGATTCTAGTTTTGAACATCGTGGCAACATTTTCATTTTGTCATTTACGAATATGTACTCAAAATAGTTACGAATATGTACTCAAAATAGTTACTCGAAATCGTATTTTACCATAATATTTTAGAATGATATGTACGAATATGTACTCAAAATAGTTAAATAAAATGACATTATTAATCATGTGGTGTACATGTTTGAGACCTTCCTGAAATTGAATAGAAATTTTAAAACATGCTAAATATTACTGAAAATACGTTTTTGTCGTGAACTATAATAGTTTTGACATATGTAGTGATTCTTCTTTCAAAACAAAGCAATACCCTTCTTATATTGACCATTTGACCAATTAAATATTTATAAGTTGATTTTATAATTAGTAATTTAAGTAATCTTGAAGTCATTAAAAACAAAAACAGACCATAATATTTTAGTAATTGAGATTATTTATTCACTTAAAATTGTTATAATAATAAGAATACAACAAACAAAATACTAATAATTATTGAAGTTAAAGAAATATGGAATCTAAGTCATCTTTGAGGACCTGAAAGCTATTGATAGAGTCTACAATTTTTCAAAATTAAATTTATAACTAAATAGAACTTTATTTTTTAGGTTAATTTATGATTAAATAAAATTTGTACTTACTCTAAAAAAAACTTAATACAACTCTAAATAGAGATATATTTGCCAGTGATTATCATAAAATATTCACAATTTTATAAAACAATTTCTTATTCTGGATGAGAGGCTAGTCTAAGTTTAAGATATATATACAGCTTCAAAAGTCATATCTTTAAATTAATATCGATTTTTTTCTTTCACTACATGAATCAGTTTTTGTCTTGCATGCTGAATACCATTCTCCCACCAGGTAGATTTGATGTAAGCTTTATTATATTTAATAAAAAAAAATTTCATTTTTATGTTTGAAATATCTTTTAATAAAAATATTTGATGTATTTTAACTTTTTAATTATTAAAAATAAAATGGATTTACTTATGGACATTATTTTAAAGTTCATATTTAATTGACTATTTTTGTACAACATATATTTCACGAAGCATTTTTATTTTAATAAAATAAAATCGCAAATCAACATTTTTAAGTCACAAAATTAGAAAAAAAGTTTAAATATATTTTAAAGTTTTTATGTTAAATATTTTTTATTTTTCTTTTTAAAAAAATTGTTAAGAATTTTAATTTTTTTGTCCCTCCTACAAATCTTTAGACATATTTAAGCTAAAAAAAACAAATTAAATTATTTTACTACAAATCTGGACAAAAGTTTTGTAATACTAAATAACATTATTAAAATAGTATACAAAACATAATGCATTATAAGAATTTATTATGTGGGAAATATTAATTTTCTATTTACTTTATTTTATTTGCTGATAATTTTTTAAATAACTTTAATAAAGTAATGCCCCCCACTTCTAAATTGTTTAAAGTTTACCCTAGCCTAAATTACTATATTTGTGTTAGTAAAAAGGGTGTATCAAGAGAAATTAATCTGTTTCTATCTCTTTTAATTTATATAAACTGTTCCCATGTGTTTTATTCACAAGCATATTTTGTGTTTCTTTTCAAGGTTCACGAGCATAATTATGATATGAGATATCTAAAAAAAACATATCTTGTCAACCCAAAAAAAAAAAATTTGTCTAATAAAAGAACACATCTTTGATTTTAAAAAAGAAGATTTCGGCGGCTAACAATCCCCCAAATCTTGCCACCAATTACTCCTAGAATCTTCAATTATATAATTGTCAATAAATAAAAAATTGAAAAAATAAAATAAAATAAAATAATAGAAGAATAACAATATAGCATAAACTATAGAGTACTAGAGACTCCAAAACAACATATACAGCCAGCATCAAACAAACCTATCTATATAGTTCAATTAATCTTCTCAACATTGCAATAACAATAATAATGATCTCACACTTGCAAAGTTTAAAAATCAAAATACAAATAATGTAATAATAAACATAACCTAGAACTTTTTTTGTATACTATTTCTTAAAAAAATTTAAGAAGCTATATAGCTGCTACTAATTATATTTACGCAAAATTCTAAATGACTCAAAAGAAAAAACATGGTAGAATTAATTTGATTTGATGGTGGTGGTTTATGATGAAGATACAAAGATTCTCCATTTTCATGCATTAGCGTTGTATACTACTACTGCCAGAATAATTTGCTTTAAATAAAGTGTATTAAAATAATATGTACCATACGAATTACGAACCTACCTTGTTCTTTTTTCTTCCATTAATATATTTTGATGGTGTTTGTTCGCTAATCAGAAGAAGAACAATTAATCCATGATTCCACTGTAGTAGTACCTTCTCCTCTTGTAGTCGAACCTATTACAACACATTCTTGTACTTTTTCAGCACCGAAATCATTGGCTCTCTGACTCCATTGATTCTCATTGTTGTTGTTGTTGGTTCCGTCTGGGGATGTTGCTGTTGTGTTGTTGGTGTTGTTGTGATGATGAAGAACACCAATGTTAACGTTGTTGTTGCTGTTGTTAACATGGGCATGGCTCAAACCTAATTCATCAAAAACAGTACCCATTTTGATGCGCGAGTCAACATTGGGCGGGGTTTCCAAGGAGGGTTGATGGGTCCCATGTGGATATTTTGTTGGTGTTTGAGAAATTGATTGAAAACCGAGAATCTGGTTGTGCTGCATGAGAGGAAGATTATTCTGCTGTGATAAATGGTAGTTAATGGAAGCTGAATTAGATGAAGCTAAATTTTCCATCATGGAAGAACAAGAGGATTGGATCAATGGAGAAAAGGGTTGAATTTTTTGAGCGAAAGGACGAAGAAGATAAGGAGGCGGTGGTTGTGGAGGAGGGTCCATATGATTTGACATAGATCTTGAAGCAACAGAAGAGCCAAAAAGATCCAGTCTTGTTCTTGGAAAAGGCGAAGAAAACGGTGGCGCTGGTATGCCAGTGAATTCCTGAACCATGGCTCTGAAATTTGTGGTATCTGTAGTGAGAACTGTGGTTGGTGCACGCCGTGAAGCTCTGGATCTTTTCTTCGGATTTCGACCCACGTTGTTGTTGTTGTTGTTATTAATAAGATCTTGATGATCATTGGTGAGTGATCCTCCACGTGAAGTACTTTCTAGTGGTAGAGAATGGTGCTGTTGTTGTTGATGGTATTGGTGTTGTTGTTGGTGTTGTTGGTGTGTGGTGGGAACAGAAACCACGTTTTCTCTTTGACCAACGAATTGACTCAACAAGAAAGCTTGTTGATTCTGTTGAGAAGATGATGATGAAGAAGAAGATGGTACTAACAAGCTGCTAAGATCGGTGTTGTTTGGTTCAGATCTAGCCGTGGCTTTGGACCAAATCATATCAAGGTTCAGAAAAGAGTTTGGGTTTGATGATGTTGATGATTGTTTATGTAATGAATCTATGTAATAATTGGGTAATGGATCGAACATTTGGTTATGATGAAGATTGTTTAAAACTTGATTGTTCCTTGCTCCTGTTTGTGGTATTGTCTCTATTGTTGTTGGTGGTGGTGTTGGTCTTGGTAGTGGATGGTTTAAAAACGCAGAAAAATTTGATGATTCAGCGCGTGAATCATACTCTTCAATTTCATCACCACAGCTTGAAGATTGCATACTACCACTATTTCCGGAATCCATGATGAGGAAGATAGTGTAGAAGAGAGAGAAAGAGAGAGAGAGAGAAAGAGAGTGAAGAAAGAGAAAGAGAGAGATATTTGCTTTATCTTTTGCTTTTTTGGTTTGGTTTGGTTAGTGTTGGTGCTTACACAAACTACTACTACTACCCCTCCACTCCATGTATTTAAGTGGTGAGTTCGTACAGGGTCAGAGAATGAGGTATGGGACAAAAGAAAAAAACATGAGAAAGGGTTGTTTCTGGAGTAAGGTAATTATTATGAAAGAAAAAGATAGTTTTCTTTCTTCAGAATATTGTACTCATCATCATAATTCTCACACACACACACTCACGTTTTCTCATTCAAACATATCACTCTCTCGGATCTGAACAAAAAAATGCTTGCCTCACTTTTCTTACTTAATTTGTGTTTCATATAACCAAAGCAAAATATATGTTTACGTAATTCTTGCAGTTGTAGGTAAGATGTGTAAACATAAACTTACTCTGTTTGTTTGGAAAGAGAGAGATATATTAGGGTTTGTGTGGAGGGAGTGTGGAAGAACAAAAAGTGAAACTGTTAATGTTTTATGTGTATGTTTGTGGTTGAATCATCTGGAAAATATCAGAGTGGGGTAGACACTAGACATAGATATGAGGTGGTGGTGGTGGTGAGTGGTGATGATAGGTTTATGTATGGTCAAAGTTGTGGTTTTCATTTGCAGTATGAAATGGAGAAAAGATATAGTAGTAGGAGTACTATATATGATGGAGGTTAATTATGTTAATTAATGGATCATTAATTTAATATGATGTTTAATTTATTTTTTGTTTTTCATTTTTTATTTATTTTACTATGAATAATGAGGTGGGCATGCAGTCAGATTGGAGTGATGGTTGTTGAGTTGCGTAAAGAGAACCACCCTATCTACCTTTTTTATACGCTTCAATAATTTTAAACCAAATCGAATACTTGCATATATTATATCTAGATGCTACCAACAAAATATAGATATATCATATCTAGATATAGAGATGAAAAGATTATTAGAAAATAATCACACATAAAAGAGGGTTAGTTTTTACAGTAAATCCGGTAATGATATTATTCATACCCAAAAATATATAACAGATATTTCCAATATATATTTCGAATACATTTGACTAAGTCAGAAACAGTATACTAGAAGAAAAAAAATTAAAAGATATGTGGTACACCAATTTTAAAGTTATTTAACTTTTTTGTGAGTCAGGAAAATAATTAAGTTTCTTGCGCTTATGATTTATCTATGCTAAATTGCTGAATCAGTTGAACAACATCTAAGGTTGCTCCAACAATCCAAACTAATAAAAACACTTTACTACTTTGTCTTTGATTATGACTACTTATAAGACCTCTCTTCATTAATAAATTGATAGATCTAATTTTCTTTTTTTTGAGTAATCTTCACAATAATCAACTTAATTTTTGGAACTGATTAATATATATATATATATATATATATATATATATATATATATATATATATATATATATATATATATATATATATATATATATATATATATATATATATATATATATATATATATATATATATATATATATATATATATATATATATATATATATATATATATATATATATATATATATATATATATAATTATATGAGAATGTGAATAAATAACAACCATCGATTAAAGATTAAATTGTGATATTTACTAATTTATCTTTTTATTAATGACACATGATTTAGTAAATATCACAATTTAATCTCAACATTTCATCTTTAAATCTAATGATTGTTATTTATTCTCACATTCTCTTATAACTTATTCATTCTTATATGATATGTCTATATATATATATATATATATATATATATATATATATATATATATATATATATATATATATATATATATATATATATATATATATATATATATATATATATATATATATGTGTGTGTGTGTGTGTGTGTGTGTGTGTGTGTGTGTGTGTAATATTATTTTTCTTAAAATTATATTTTTTATATAGTGGCGGAGCAAACAAAATTATAAAGTCTGACAAAAAAATTAAAGATTGCAAATTCATATTGTATATAATATATAAATATTCATCAATCAAAATAAAATAGACTTGTCATTTTGTCAATAATAATATTATTTAAAAGGTCATGCTAACCCGTGCCCTAAAAACAATGTTTAAGAATACCAAATAAAAAATATTCTTTATAAAAGTCAACTATTACAATTTCCAATGCATTGATTACACATATTTTTAGAAAATATTACTACTTTAAACTCTTAAAAAGTGTCCCAATGGCACTGGTTAACATTTCCCTTGTTTAAAATAAAAGAAATGAAAGTATAACTTTACAATAGTGTGTTAAATAAAATCAGGAGTAATGTTTTTTCGGAGACTTCTTTATTGTGAATATTTAAATAATATCAATATCATCAAATGGCTTGAATATCTCGTATTTAGTGTAACATACCATTAAGTCATTGAATCATATTTTATTGATCTTATTGTAAAATTTAGACATAATAATCTTCATTGTTGAAAAAATTCTTTCAATTCTTCTGATTCCTTAGTTGTTTTTGTAAACTTACTTGCCACACCATGGATCCTATTGATATTGACAAACTATCTATACAAAAGTGTTTAAAGAAAAACTTTATGAACAATAACAATATCAATACATAGCATTAGAGTCGTCAAAATGTGGCAAAGTTCATGGACCAACCCATCAGGCACGAAAAAAGTCAGGGTCTGAGCCTCATTTTTCGAGCCCATTTACATTCAGGCCTGTTTAGTCCGACACGAAAAAACCCTAAAAAATATGGGTCGGTCTGTATGGGCCATGGGTAGCCACCCATCTGAAAAAAATATAATTAGAATTTATCTTTCCTAATTATAATTGTTATAAAATTTTATAACAGTTTCTTGTTATAATTGTTATAACATTATAATTGTCATGAATATTTATAACTTAAAATTTGTTGAAACAAGTTATTTAATTTTGTGTGTTACATTGGATAATTTGTGATGTATTTTGGATAGTTTAAATTAAGTTAATGTGTTGTTTTACATGTTAATTGTTAACTTATATGAATTATTTAGAAATTCTTATTTGGACATGAAATTTAATATATATACATGTATTGCATGCAATTGTATGGTTACTTATAAAAATAAGGAGAAAATTCTTCTCTTTTTTTATTTATAGAAATGAGCTCATTTAGGACCAGGTAGCCCACAGCCCAGACAGGGTTGGACGTGTGTAGTAAAAATAGGACCCATTTAAATATGAGCTTTTTGGACCCGACACTGAAAAGCCTGAGACCCGCATAGGTCAGTCCATTTAGGGCCGGATAGTCCATTTTGACAGCTCTACCTAGCATCTGTTAGGTTGGTTATTCATAAATATATTCTGATACAACTTTCAGAATTCTTAATACTCTTATATAAGATTCATGGTTCCTCCCTAAAGTTGCATATATTAAATTTCTTAACCTAAAATATATACTAATACAACTAACTATTTGGAAACAAAAAATATGCATATTTAAATAGAAACCAATAAAATTATAATTAGTGGGCATAGTAATCGAAATTTACATAATTTCGTTACATTAATTTATCTCCCAGCTTTAAATTAATCAAAGAGTTGTGTTTTTTATTTTCATTTTATTGAGACATGGGTCTGATGAGTGATAAATTGTTATGAATTTAAGCGTAAATAATTAGTATTATTCATTTTATTGAGATATCGACTTATTTCATTTGCTTTTCATCAATAAACCTAAAGTTTTGTGTGTATTTTGTATAGTTTATGTTATAGTGTATACCATGTGTTATCGTGTAAATATCATTGAGTTTAACTATTTTTTATCTCATTTGAAGGTATTCAATCAATGATATTTATGCATTGCAAGATAGAGCATTACATAAGCTTTCCAACGCTTCAAACCCTATGTAAAACGGAGTTACGATTCTCAAGTTTTGCCGAAAACAAAAGCTAATTTTTTTTTAGAATACTTCCAATCTTTTGCTTGCCGCTTTAATTCGTTAACAAAATGGCGTCGTTATCGGGGGTTGGTGTTTTGATATTGAATCACATTGCAATAGTTTCTTTATTTTTGAACTTTGCACATAATGTCTATAATGTATAGATAGATACTTGTTTATATTGATACTTGTATATTTGTATTTAATTCCATACTTGTTCATATGTGATTTTCTTATTGTTAAAATGTGTGTTTATATGTGTTGTCATGTTGTTCAATTTTTGTATATATTTGTACTTCTAACGTTTGTTCGAGTGTTTGGTTATGACACTTTCTTTCGGTTTGCACGATGAGGGAACACCATTGCATGACAAGAGGAAGTTATCAACCAAGCACAATAAAGGCGTCAAGCTAACGGTGTAAAACAAGCGTTTGTTGGGAGGAACCCCAACATTTATAAATTGTTTATAGTTGTGTAGTAGAGTTATTTTGGTGTAGTTGATGATTAGCAAGGAAAACCATATGTGATTCTGATTTGTATGCAGAGGCCTACTCGCGTCGAGCACAATCTGTGCCCGCTAAGCATGCATTTTCTGGTGTAGCGCGCTAAGTGTGGTATGTGGGGCTAAGCGTGTTCTACTATGTACTAGTGGAATTTATGTTTCACTCGGTCCCTTTTTGCCCATTTTCATCCAAGTTATTTAGAGAGTACATAATAGTAGTATTTACTAATTCTTTTGTTTGTTGTTTGAACTCAAATTTTGGCCCGTTAATTTGAAAAATTTTGAGGTAATTTTCTAAGTTTGATCGTTTCAACTTGAAGATGTATGATAATGATATTGTTTTGAAGTTGTTTTATTTAAGGTACTCGTTTACCGCTTTCAATAACATAACATGTTTATGGGACTTTTCTTTTGTACAAAATTGCATGTCATTTATTCTTTTGCCATACTTGTTCATTCTTGAATCAGTTTAGGACAAAATCCTTTTTGTGAGGTTGCTTCCATTGTCTACCATATGCAGGAGACAAACATTCTTGTTTAACTCAATTTTATTATATTTAATCTTGTATTTGTGTTGATGTGTATGAAAAGTATGAAAATGATCAAGGCATTTTGTTTGATTTTGAGCATAACCACCCAACCAAAAGTAATTTACCATGTGAGTGTGTGAGCATTTGTTAGTCCCTTTGAGCCTTGATGACATGATCTATATTGGCATAGAAAAGGTTTAACTTGTAAATAACTAACTAGTTCTTCATTAATTTTTTTGTATGGATTCTTAATTTATTTCTTGAAAGACTTAACCTTTCAACCATAACGTGTGGTTTGAATTTTTAGCCTTGCCTTAGAAAGTTAGGGAGCATTCACATTATATGTTAGTTACTTTGTGGTTGAAAAGAAATAAGTGGTTGGAGTCAAGAAAAAGAAAAGAAATAAAAAATGTGAAAAGAAAAAGAAAAAAAAAGAGAAAGAGAAAGAAGAAGAAAAAGAAAAAGAAAAAAGTGCATGAGTAAAATCAAGGTTGTAGAAAATGAGAAAAGTGAGAGGGTGAACAGACTTTTTTGATTGCTTGAATGAGTGTAATTTAATTGCTCTCATAGGTTTAGACAATTTTGTTTCATTAGCTTTAAAAATGACACTTATTTTTTATCCAGTCCCAATTATAACGTTTCAAAGTCCTTGTCATTCTCGCTTTCATATTGTTAAATATGAGTTTTTTCTTTATAAATGCATAATTTAACTTGTTGTTAGCTTGATTATTGGATGAGAGTTAAGCCCTTCATATTTTTGTCACTCATCTACTGATGTATTGGGTGCTAGGTGTGATTCATTTTTTAATAGTGTAATATTTTAAAAATTTTGACATGTGTTTTGTATTTTGGAGTTGTTTCATTTTCATGTTGTCGTTAAAGTGTAGTGGTAAGTTTTGATTTGCTTGTACATTTTGGTTTTGAACCATACATTTATTTTTCGTTTTCCAAACTTGTTGATTCGTGATTGCTTGGTTAATACTTTTGTTTCTTTAGGTTTTCATAACTTTATTTGAGGACAGATAATGTTTTAAGTTGGAGAGATTTTGATGAGTGTAGATTGGTGTGAATTTGAGTGTGAATAATTAACATTCATAGGCTTTTTTCATTTGCTTTTCTTCAATAAACCTCAATTTTTGTGTACATTTTGTATAGTTTATGTTATAGTGTATTGTGTCTTATTGTGTAAATATCATTGACTTTAATTGTCTTTATCTCATTTTTGTAGGTATTTGATCAATGATATTTAGGCATTATAAGATAGAGCATTGAATAAGCTTTCCAACGCTTAAAATCGTGTGTAAATAAGAGTTACGGTTCTCAAGTTATGGCGAAAACAAAAGCTTTTTTTTTCTTCGAGACAACAAATTTCGCGTAAAGCTCCCTCTGTGGGGCTAAGCACGACATGCGACTTTGAAACTCATTAAATAGGTCAAAAAACACGTTTTTAGGTTATGAGCTGGATATTTTTGAGTCCCGACACCATCAACTTCATTTTTGGCCGAGTGAGCTTAGAAAGCATCAATGGAGGTTGCAACTCGATGATTAGGGGTTGATGATTCTTGGATCGTGATTGATACCACGAGCGATTTTGATTCCTTTACTTTCTTCCCTTTGTGATTTCTATTTTTTGTAAGTTTATATGTAAGTTTACCTTGATTATATGTATATGTATTGCTCATGGTGTTGTATAAAGTTTCTTTTACAAATAAATATTGATGATTGCTTTCTTTGCTTGGGTTTGAGTTGTTGTAGGATCGAATCCAAATTTAGAATTAACACTTATTAGATTCTAGATTCTAGATTCTAGAAATAGATTTAGGCTTAATATTTACGTGGGTATCGGTTCTTAATGCCTCTGTCTTGTTTGAGTTGCGCAAGACATCACCTCCGAGAGCAATACGATTGATATCTCACTCCACGTTAGAGATAACCTCTGTGTGAAAGATACATGATGATGTTTACGAGTGAATTAGGTTGAGTGTCACTGAGTAGTAAGTTTAAATATTTGAAAGGGTAGATAAATTTCAAACCCGAAATAGTTCTCTCCTCTCCAAAGAATATATTTAATTTATGTCTGTATATTTTACTTTTCTAGCAAAACACCTTTAAACCCATTCAAAACTAAGATCAGAAACGCGAAAACTTTTGAATGGCATTCGTTCCTGCACACTGATCCTTGTGGATACGATAAAACCCAAATTAGTTCCAATCTTTTGCTTATTGTTTCACTGCATCAACAGGGTCCAATGAAATATCAACTAAAACCTTGTTTACAAATTTCAAAAGAATCCTATTGAAAACAACATTAGGATCCATGTATTTTTTATTGAATATAGAAATGAAATATAACAAGATAGAATATTATGTAATTATTCTATTAAGTTTTTTGAAGTCTACGATAAAAAGAGTTCATTGTGCAGTTGAAACTTGTTTCACCACATGTCCTTTTTTTCTTCTCATTAAAAAAATCAAAATACTTCGGGTACCCATGTTAGAAAACCTGAAGCTAGACAAATACACACCAGTTGAAGTGAATAGAAACTGATATGCTCGTGCCATGACAAATGCATTGGAAGATGTTGTTAGATTTATACCCACTCCACCGGCTTTTAGAGAGATCAACAACAACTAGTGCAAGAAATAACTACGAATGGTTATTAATAATCAATGCATTGAAACAACTCGCTGTATTGACTAGGTTATAGATAAACATGAGGAAATATGTTAAAACTTGTATGTCACGGTCGTCTGAGAATTATTTGATTACTTTTTCTTGTTGTTGTAGATTCAATGTCACATCAAGACGTAGAAATGATATTTTATTCTTGGATATCAATGATAAAACAAAGGTAATAATTAATGAACCTCCAGGACCATTGTTCATCACCAATATGAAGCATTTCAATCACAACAAGAATGATTAAAACACTCTAAAAAACTTTGATTATCTATAGAAATAACTCTTTAAAAAACCAAGATTTCACATTCACTGAAATTCTCCCATGTTATTCTTAAAACGCGATTAAACCAGCTATAATCTTACAGAGTAAAGGGAATCTGCAAGAGGTATAGAAAAGCAGTCCACTTGCTGAAAACCATGTTCTTAGATTATGAGGAGCAGAGATTTTCAAGTTCATTTAAAAGAGTGATTCACTTAGTGTGCAAGTTGAAAAATGGTGGTAATGATAACAAGTCAAAGATTCGATACTGATTCATAAACCAAAACCTTCAACAACAAAAATCATCAACATGAAGTGAAATAATTGAAGCAAAATATGTGAGAAATTGATTAAAGCATTCTATCCAACACCTTATAGAAAAGACTAAAAGAGGAGAAAATGTATTTTTCTGCATTTTTATCAGGTAATCATTCTTCCGCTTAGCTTCATAATGTTGTATGATAGTTGTTATACCCTAATATTTTCCCCTAAGATCCCTCATCACTTTTGCATCTTTACAACACATCAAGATCACAACCTTGAGTTTTCTCTCAACCTTTGTCTCACTTATCTCTTTAAGCTTGTCTTTCAGGGATCACCAAGAACCCATTTGGGTATCTTGTATATACATGCTTTATGCTTTAATAACATCTTATAAAATTACCAAAAATATTTTTTGTTTTCTTTTGTTTGCTTTGCAAGGACAAATGGAACCAAGTGGATCAAACAAATGCCCTCAACTAAGGTTTGCATCTGATCAAGATCAAATTGATCCTTAAGGAGTTTTGCATTGGGGATTATCCTATGATTTTAGGTCGTATCATTTTCAAGTGTGATTCAATCTCAATTGATCAAGGAGCGCCCAAGGATTGGTTACTTATTTCTTAAGAAAGGTCAAAAGTTCATGTATTTATTTCCATGCCTTCATCAGCAAGTAACCTCAAGTGTGTCCATGTTTAATCAAAGATCAATAAAGGCTTCATTATTATAGGTTTACATGAGCTTAATCATGCCTTGTATTATAAGAAAAGATCAAAAGTATCAAACTTATGCAAAGTGGTTTGACCTAATTTGGCCAGTTTTCAAGTCAAAGTTCACAAGACCACAACTCCTTCATTATTTAACATTTTTGGATGTTTATTTTTTAATATGACTCTCCTTGACTTCCTCTCTCCAAATTATATTTACAAGTCAAGAGCTAATTATGGGAGGAAATTCATCAAAAGTTTAAAGACATTATAGGTCATTGTTGTAGTGAATGTCCACAAACAAGTATTTTTAATTATCGTATCTACAGGGATTGGTGTTGTATCGTAGTCTTCCAATAGTGAAGCGTATTTTAAGATTTAAGTAACCAAAGGGTTTGTTTCCTAAACTACTAGTATCATGAATTTCAAGTAAACAACTTTAAAGTGCTTTTCAAAAGAGAGTTATGGTTTGGATTCAAGAGAGTTGGAGTTTGTTTTTAGATGATGGAAGCATGTCAAGATTAGTTTCATTAACCTAATTTCATATGTATTCTATTAACCAAGTGATGAACTAGTTTGATGATTGCTATAAATACATATCCTCTCAATCTTGTTGATTTTTCACCAAGATTGTGAGTTTTATCATGTTAATCCTTGAATGATTTCTCACCACAACTATTGACATGATAAACATGAAGCTCAATACTTGTAAACACTAACTCACAAATCTATTCATAGCATTTGTTCATTAGTGGATGAATATCCTAGGTCTACTTTGAAGCATCCTTTTTCAAACAAGATTCAAAGCATAAAGAGATAGAAGAACAAAGATATTCAACATATATTAATCATCAACCATGTTCATACAGAAATGGATTAAAAGAAATACATACTAGTTAGATCAACTACCTCTAATCTTGACACAAAAAGAACTTAGCCACTCATTTTCATGGTTGCTTTGCTCACAAGATTGTTGGAGAAGATGATGAACATGGAAGAAATCAAGAAGAACTATGTTTTTCTTTTCTAATTATATGCCCTAAATTTACAACAATGATGATCTATCATGAAGAAGTGATGTTCACTTTTCTAACACACCAAAAGCCAGCTGGAAAACAAGGAGTTGGTGGCCAAAAAGGTGAAAGCAGGGTCCGTTTTTCGATTTTCAGACCGCTAAGCTTACATCGCTTAAGCGACTCATGCTGAGCTGACCAAGCATGCTTCTTCTTCCAAAAATTACTTCAAAAAGAATCATCCCAAGAGCTCTTCAAGTCTCCTTGAATCCAAGCTTGAGGGAATCAATATTAAAAACCTACAATTCAAATGTAAACTAAGTTAAATAATATATTATAAACAAAAACTAAATAGAAACATAATTAAACCAAAATACCATACTAAATACTACTAATTAATTAAAAGGCATTGTTAAGGACCACAAAATCATGTACAAAATAGCTACAATTTGGTCCTTAACAACTCTCCCCAACTTACTTCTTTGTTTGTCCTCAAACAAAAGTCAAAAACTCACAAAGCAAGAAGAATCAAAATGTAAGCATGCAACTCACACAAGAAGGATGGTTCAAACTCAACATACCCGACAAAGATACACATTAATCGCTTCTTCGAAACACAATATGGATATGAATTAAGTTCTAAACACAATATATCAACACATGTAGACAAAATAAAAGACATGTTCACACTTGAATCACCTAAAGATTTCTTCAATAATCATGAAGAACAAAATGCAATATTTACAAAGGACTAAACACTCTCACTAATAGCTATGCACATCCAGAGTAATTCATGCATTTATCAAAACAAGTTAAATGAACAAAATGGAAACAAAGATCCTAAGGACTTTCAAGGGTTGTAACCTGGCTTAGGTTAGAAACAAGGGATATTTAAGTACAAAGCCATTGAAACAAATTGGGTAAAGATGATGAAGAGCATTTCACAAAATCATTCCCCACTTCCTCTTATTAATCACAGCCACTTTTCTATCTTTCACACAATGATCCTCCTTTTCTTTTGTTTTTCATATACATGTGTGTGTGTGTGTGTATATATATATATTTTTTTTCTTTTGTTTTTTTCTTTTCTCTATTTTTTTTCTTTTGGATCATTGTGTCATCAATTCAAGGTTCTTTTTGATCAACCTCCCCAACTTGAATTTATCAATCCTTTTTATTTAAGAACATGCTCTTCAAAGGGTTAATCAACAAAAAGGGTTAGTAGTCACAAACAAGAAAAATTTATAGAATGAATCATCATTGAATTTTCATAGATTATCAATAACTATTAAGTGGTCTACTTAACAATTAGTTGATTTGATAGATTCATTCTACAAATACAATTTAAGCTCAAAAGGATTCACAAGGATTCACTCACTCACGGTTAGTTGAGGCCCTTTTGGAATTGATGGTTTTTCTCATAATGCACAAAAAATTGCCTTGATCATCTCTAAGTTTCCAAAATATCACAAACAAATTAAGATTAAGCATGAATCACACGAGTTAACAAAACTATTAGACACTCAATATTTGGTATAAGGTGGAAAGCTTCTCACCTTTGTGGTTTAAGTCCTAATGATTCGAATTTGAACACAAATCTTTTATGTACATGCCAAGATATTTTGCATAAAGCACAAATTTCATAGACATGTTAATATTCTACAAAACGATTAAAAATGTACCTTATTTGCGGATCGAGTTGAGAATTATATCTGAAGGAAAATCGCCTCTTAAAATTGCAGCGGAAATTCGATTTTCCTTTGTGATCCTTACGAATGGACATGGTCAGTGATAGAGAATTTTTACCTCTTGTGGTGATTCAGATTTCTGACGCTGTGATCACGAACGTTGATGAAGAACAACGTCTCCACTCAGTCCACACGAACAGCTTGCTTCCGATCACAGTGCTAGCTGCTCACGAACGAAAACTTTGAGTGAGAGAGTGAACGGAATCTCGGCAGGGATTCAGGACCGAATTTTCATCAAGTGTCAAGCTTCATCACAAGGGTCCTATTTATAAGACCACAAGTGTGGGCTACAAGCTTAAAAGCCCAACAAAGGCTGTAAACTAAAAGCCCAATAAAGCACACGAAAATCATACATTATGATGTATCGTGTATCACTTAAGCATGTGGTACCTTACCATATTTCGTATTCCACTTCCGTATTCCATTTAAGTACACCGTACCCTACGATGTTCCTTATTTTCACTATCTCTCATTAATCTCCTTATGTGTGTGACCAGTAGGTTTCGCGACGTTGGCAATTATATTAAATCATATTTAACATAATAAATGTGAGCGGTATCTAGCAACACATCATCTACCAAGTCACGAAAATGTCATGTGATCCGACAAATCCTTTCCGTGATAATACTTGTGTGTATAATTACCCTTTGCCCTTATGTCTATATTGAACACAAGGCATAGACCGTGTCATCCTTGTCCATTCAATATTGGGTCCTCGACATTTATCCCGTTATGCGGGATGGGCAAATTCCATCTAGGTCACTCATGTCCCTCAAGATGCTTTGTGAAGTACCCATCAACGCCTTTATGATCATCCGCACGGACAACGTTTGATCAAGAATAAAGCACTTGACTCTACATCTAGGGTCCATAGTGGTTTCAGTCAAGGGTGGTATGCACCACTTATCACCATGAGAATAACTTATGACACTTTGCATAACATTCTATGTAGTACTCTCATAGCGGGTCAATCCAAAGATAAATATTACTCCTAATATTTATACCTATGTCAAGACTTGATAACTCCTTATCCATGATCCATGAGATGCGATCATCAGTCTATCTTCATAATAATCTTAATGCTTTAATGTTATCCCACTTCACAATAAAGCTCGATTATGGATACTTTAAGAATAGTGTCCTTATGTTTAATAGATCTCATGATTAAGTCACACTTAACATTGCATTAAACAAACTAACTATTCTAGGGACTTTATTATTTCAAAAAAGAGAACATAATAAAGAAAAGCCTTTTATTATTTAATAAATAATTCGATACAAGTACCAAAAGGTATTGGCCTCTAGGGCTTACACCAAAAATATCATCACCATCACTTTTGGTGAAACACACTTACTTGCTTTTGAGTACCGTTGAAAAATCGGGACAAACCAAAAGAAGTACAATTTAAAATAAATAACCTATAATCTTAAAATAAAATAAAGCAAAATAAAATAAAATAAAAAAGATACCCCAAAATGGTGTTTCAAATTAAAAATAGTACTTAGGCTCCATGCCTACAGAATACAAATTTTGGAATTACAAGCACATCCTAAAAAGGGATGGCAACCAACAAAATTCATTAAGTCTAAAAGAAACTAAAACCAAAACAAAAACTAAAAACTAAAAAGTACTAAAAATAAAAACAAAGACAATAACAGAAAATCAATCTGAAGCCTCCAGGATGGAATCTCTCGGAGTCTCAGAACTAGAATCAGAGCCACCATCATCATCACTCTCATCCTCCTCATCACCATCTGCATCAGCTACCTCCTCCTCTGCATTTGGCCCGACCCCGGGCCAACTGGCATAAGCACTCAACTGCTGGCTCGTACGAGTGAAGTGATCCACTCCCGGCTCTCTAATTTGCAACGCCAGTTGCTCCATACTCTCGTGCATGAACATAAATGCTCGCTGATGAGCAAAATGCATTTGCCGGTTCCATTCTTCACCTGGACCGACTTGAGGAAGTGCAGCAACTATAGGAACAGCCCGGGCCGCAGGGTTATCATCAAAGGCCTTACAATAGCGTTCACAGTAATTATCATCAATGACCCCATCTATCGTCAGGTGCCCCACAGTAGGAAAAACTACCCTGGCCCTCTTCAGAAGTCCCATGATCAACCCAGGATATGTCAGGGCACATTTTATACGCTCCCCCTGGAGGTATAACTTAATGCAACCCTCTTCAACTCATTAGCAATTAACCGGCTGAAGTCTATTTGTGCTTGATCAAGCATGTAAGCAATGAGGCCGGCGGTCTCCATGGGGATTGAGGAGGTGTGGCTTCTTGGTCTCAGGTTGTATAGTGCCACACACATCAGAACACGGGCGCTAGTTCTAAGGCTGGACTGATTAAATTTCAAAGGTTGGTCAGCCCGGTTAAGCTCATAGGATTGCCCGGATAAACACAGCTTTCTCCTCAACATATCATGATCCCAATTACCACGAGCCAGGTGCTCATGGTAAACATCCAACTCATCTTCTGGGGCTGTCCAATATATGCCCAGATAACTGTTGATTGTGGAGCGAGAGAATGATATCACCTTGCCTCGCACCAAAGAGGTGAACTGGAAGTCTCGCCCCTCAGTGGGAATGGCATTAGCATAAAATTCTCGGACCAACTCAACATTAACTTTGGTTTGGGGCTCACACAGAACGCCCAAACCATAGTTATCCAAGATAACATCTAGGGTAGCATAGTGCCCATGCTCTCTGAGACGGATAATTCTCTCGGACCATATGTTACGTTCCTCGAGCTCTTTGTACCGTGCCTCTTGAGCAGGCCCCAAAAATCGATCTCCATCAAAAGAACTAGGTCTTGAGGACCCAGCTCCACCGGAAGAAACTCGTTGACGCTTAGGAGCCATCTGAAAACAACACAAAAATCAACAAAAAGTGACACCGAGATGCCCGTTAGAAATAAGTCATGCAAATAGCAGTAGAAATCAACCAACTAAAGCATCAAGACTAATCAGAAAACACAAAAAAACAGCAGGAAATTTTTTTCAGGATGTTGCAGATCGGGCTAAGCGCGGTGACCGCACTAAGCACGCTCTGCGATTTCCTGAAAAAAAATTCTGCAAAAACAGAAATTTGCCCAAGAAACAAGCCCTAACAAGGACGAAAATCCTAATCTAAGCTTTATGAACAATCGAAACATCCTAATTCTAAAAGAAAAACCCTAAATTTCAAAACCTAGGTTCCTAAATCCTAACCTAAAAAGCAGAAAATACGAAATTAAAGAGGGAAAACCATAGATACACATACCTTGATGCTTGGGATGATGATTGACACAAGAAATTTGCAAAAAAAATGTTGATTTGGGGTTGGGGTATTTTGAAATTTCTTAGAGAAGAAAAGAAGTGTGACAATGGTGAAAGTGAAAGTGAAAAACCCTAACCTAAGTGAAAATAAACCAGGCCAACAAGTTGGGCCTGGGTAAACCAGATTTTTCAAAAAAAAAATTTTTTACACGCAGACCGCGCTAAGCGCGAAACATTTTGGAATTTGGGTTAAGATGCGCGCTAAGTGCGCTTTGACCGCGCTTAGCCTAGTCTGCAGAATTCAGAAATTTTTTGAAAAACAGCAAATTAACTTAAGAGACATATCAAAATGAGTGCAACATAAATACTTACAATGTTGGGGTGCCTCCCAACAAGCGCTTTATTTAACGTCGGTAGAGCTCGACGGTCCAGGATGATCAAGGATCATCAAAGTAGGATGCGGCAATGTCGCGGCTCACCTCTCCGCCAACATACCTTTTCAAACGCTGTCCATTCACGGTCCATTCACTCTTTCCCTCGGGGTCTTGCAAAACAACGGCGCCATAGTCTTTCACGTCCTTGATTACAAAAGGACCAGACCACTTTGTCTTAAGTTTTCCCGAAAAAAGTCTCATCCGGGAATTAAACAAGAGGACGGTTTGGCCCGGTTGAAATTCCTTATGCTTAATCTTCTTGTCATGAAAAACTTTCACTTTTGCCTTGTACTTCCGATTGGAATGGTACACTCCATCTCGCATTTCATCCAACTTCACAAGTTGTTCTTTCCTTTTATCACCCGCCAAAGAAGGATCAAAATTCAAGAATCGGAGAGCCCATAAAGCTTTGTGTTCCATCTCAACAGGGAGGTGACAAGTCTTGCCGTAAACCACCTGAAAGGGGGTTAGTCCGATAAGAGCTTTATAGGCGGTTCGATACGCTGCCCATAAAGCTTCATCCAATTTTAATGACCAATCCTTTCGAGAACCCGAGACAGTTTTTTCCAAAATCTTTTTTATTTCCCTATTAGACACTTCGTTTTGACCTTTTGCTTGTGGGTGATAGGGAGTTGTCACCATATGTTTTACACCGTATTGTTTCAAAAGTTTTTGTAACAGTGTATTGCAAAAGTGAGAACCGCCATCACTAATCAACACCCGAGGCACACCAAACCGCGAAAATATGTTTTTCTTTAAAAAAATTATCACGGTTTTAGCATGGGCCTTCGGTGAAGCAATGGCCTCCACCCACTTAGAAATATAATCAACGGCCACAAGAATGTATTCGTTAGAGAACGATGACGGAAATGGACCAACAAAATCAATTCCCCAACAATCAAACACCTCAACTTCCAACATATTATTCAAAGGCATCTCATCCCTCTTGCCTATTCCTCCACTTCTTTGGAATTTATGACAACTCTTAGTGTGAGCATAAGCATCTTTAAATAACGAAGGCCAATAAAATCCCGATTGAAGGACTTTGGTGGTCGTTCGCAATCCATTGTAATATCCCCCACAAGGGGAATTGTGACAATGCCAAAGAATGTCTTTCGCTTCCTCACTAGACACACATCTCCTTAACAACCCATCACTACTCAACCTAAAGAGATACGGTTCATCCCATACATAGTACTTGGCATCGGCCAAGAATTTTCTCTTTTCATTCCACGTGATATCTTCCGGCATTAATCCCGCGGCTTTGTAATTTTCCATGTCGGCAAACCACGGCCGCTCTTGGATTGAATACAACTTTTCATCCGGGAACTCCTCCCTAACTTCCTTCTCCTTATCAGTAATTTCCACGTTGACCAAACGAGATAAATGATCCGCCACCAAATTTTCTGAACCTTTTTTATCACGGACCTCCAAATCAAATTCTTGTAACAAAAGAATCCATCGGATCAATCTTTGTTTGGAGTCCGGTTTGGTGAGCAAATATTTAATCGCGGAATGGTCCGTGAAAACCACCACTTTTGAACCAATAGGATAAGGACGAAATTTTTCCAATGCATACACTATTGCGAGCAACTCTTTTTCGGTTGTTGCGTTGTTAATTTGAGCATCGTTCAAAACTTTGCTCGCATAATGAATAGCATGGAAAATTTTGTTCTTTCTTTGGCCAAGCACGGCTCCCACCGCATAATCACTTGCATCACACATCAATTCAAAATCAAGTTTCCAATTTGGTGCGGTGATTATGGGTGCATTGATGACATTTTCTTTTAATTCTTCTTCCAAAAATTCCTTCAAAAAGAATCATCCCAAGAGCTCTTCAAGTCTCCTTGAATCCAAGCTTGAGGGAATCAATATTAAAAACCTACAATTCAAATGTAAACTAAGTTAAATAATATATTATAAACAAAAACTAAATAGAAACGTAATTAAACCAAAATACCATATTAAATACTACTAATTAATTAAAAGGCATTGTTAAGGACCACAAAATCATGTACAAAATAGCTACAATTTGGTCCTTAACAGTCATTTACGGACTTAGTGATAATTTGACCTAATTTCAAGCAGTTTTATCTCAACTTTCAAGAATCATAACTTGCTAAATTTTTATCATATGAAGCCCATTCTTTTTTTACAATACTCTTCATGATGACATATTTAAGTTATCTTAAAGGATAAGTTTCTAAAAATTCTTGGAAGTTCATGTAATTCATTGGAACATTACATGTCATTTTAGGACATTTGGACTTAGAATTTTTCCAAGTTTGAACTCAGTTTCATCGTGCCATTTTCCAAGTGACATAAATTTTGATCATAGCTTCCAAATGAAACATTTTTGGCATATTGATATCTTTGAGATTTTCTCTACACATTTCAAAAAGAAAGAACTCATAAAGCCCCCTGAGCATGATGCCCCATTGATCAAACATGGTCACTTGAAACTGAAATTCCATTTTTGATAAGAATTTTGAAGCTTGATAATTTGAATTACAAGTCAATTAAAGGTCCAATATCGTGCCTAAATTATGTTTAGCACATGTCCAAATCGGTAATTGACCTCTAAACTCAAGCATTGGTTGCGTTTTGATGCACCTTGAGGTCACACTTTTTTGCACTTTGCAAGCTTACATGAATTCGATTATTCTTAATCTTTCTCACACGCTTGAGAATTCCACACCCATTCACAAGCCAAGTTTCTCATTCCTCAAGCTTCCTTGAACTTCAATAAAGCTAACAAAAATAAAAAAATAAGCAAAGTTATTCACTAATTCAAGATCTTCAAGTCAGTTGTAGAAGGTTTTGAGCATACTTGGTTTAGGTATAAATCACCATAAATTCAACTCAAATTTATGGAATCTTGAGGTTGAATACAATTTGTTGGCACGTCTAACCAATGATAGGATGCCACTTGAAATTTTCTAATTGGCTTGACCTTCTTACCTTCTGCGTGCGCGCTTTGAATTGCTTCCATCATACATCCTCACCTTTTGGCCTTGGATTTTCCAGTTTGGTTAAGTGAGAAGGATTTGACGCCTCACACGTTTTTGTTTTATTTCTAATTTTTACAAATTTGTTTTAAAATTCGTTTTATCTTTAAAAACTCATAACTCTTATTTTTTATCCAAAAATCATGAAAAATTACACAAAAATATTTTGTATTATTTCTTCCTTTTTGTGTTTTTTTTTTAGATTTTAATTTTGATGTTTGATATTTTTTTAAATATTTTTTCATTTATTTTAGTGTTTTAATTGGTTTAAAAACAATTTTAAGTTTATGAAAATTATGAAAAAATTCACAAAAATATTATGAACCATTTCTGATCTTTCTATGATCTTAGTGGATTTTTATTTGATGTTTTGAATGTAGTTTGATATTTTACCTTTTATTTTTATTTTAAAACCTTTTTTAAAAGTCATTTTCTTATTTTATTTTGTTTATTAGTGCAATTTAAATTTTGTATATTCTGGTTGGCTTGGATCTTGATCAATTAGGTCATGAATTTCATCATCATCAATGTAACTTGGCTGTTGATAGGTTGAAAGGCCAAATCTACTAAAATGGATGATTGATTTTTAAGAAGTTAGACCTAATTCATGATCAAATTTGGATTTTGATGGCTTTATCTCCTTCCATCTTCATCTCGTTCTTCTTCTTCTTTCTTTTTGGATCAATTGGATGATGATTGACTCATATTTGTTCAGTTGAATTTGGATTGCTACTCTATGAACTTTCATCATTTCAAATCTACCTATAAGTGATAAATTAATTACCCAAGGTACTTTGGATTAATAAAAGTTTGTCCTAAGGTATCACGAAGAATTTGATTGATGTAATGATCTCATATCCTTGACTTAGGTCTAGATCAACCCTTTGTTTTACTTGTGCTACATGTTTTAGGAGTATGGTTTTTATCATATCTCTAACATGTATGGTACATAGATTATTATTGACCAACCACATATAGGTGCAACTTCTACATAAGTTCACTTGCGATTGCTTTGTTAGATTAAAATTATCTAGTGTCTCTCTGAGGGATTCGTAAAGGCTTAACATCCTCTCATGGGCGCCTACACAGATGTGTTAGGTGGGCCAAGTAGGTCTCGTGCTGGGTTCACTAGAAGGAAATAGATTTGCACCTTGGCTACTAGCAATTCCTTTTAGCGTAGTGGTAAGCGCTTGATTCGGGTTTACATGGTATGAAAGCTAGGTCATGGGTTTGAATCCCCCCAGTTGACACTGGGGGGAGTATTGTTGGATTAAAATTATCCAGCGTCTCCCTAAGGATTCGTAAAGGATTAACATCCTCCCATGGGTTCCTACACATGTGTGATAGGTGGGCTAGGTAGGCCTCTTGTTGGGTTCACTAGAAGGAAATAGAGTTGCACCTTGGCTACTAGCAATTGCTTTTAGTGCAGTGGTAAGCGCTCGATTCAGGTTTAAGTGATTGTTAGAACAAGATTTGGTTCTGCAATTATGTCTCTGAGTTTTGATGATAACAAGGAGTATGTTTGAGTGAACAATTTTGTTACTATAATGTTTATTGTATTTTTAAGAATAACTAAACAGGTTCTGTTTCTGATGAATGGTGTGGCCAAAACACTAGAAGAGAAATGCTTCATTTCTAAGCTACAGAGGTTCTGATGAACAAGTAACGAGGAAAGCTTCAGAAGGCTCTGAAGCTAAGTTACTCTAATACGACCGTCTGAAGAAACCAATCAGAAGATCTAAAGATAGAAGGGATAGTTAAGTTAAGATGCTGAAGACTCCAATTTTAGAAGACAAAGGGTTCTGAAGACCAAGTGCTTGAAGACTCTGAAGACGTGGCTCTGAAGATTCTAAAGACTTGAAGTTCTTTTGAATTTATGTTATGATGCAAGGCTACAAGACCAAGTGCTGAAGACTCTAAAGAGTTGGTTTTCAAGATTCTGAAGACTTGTAGTTCTTTCAACCTTATGTTATGATACAAGGTTCTTTAAAACCAAGTGCTAAAGAATCTGAAGAGGAAGATCTGAAGACTCTGAAAACTTTAAGTTTTGATTAACCAGATGTTATGTTCCCACTTCTAAACTCATGCTCGCTGAAGCCTCTGAAGTGTAGAAGAAAGAAGATAACATAACGTAGTACAATATTACATGGTATAAACAAATGTTTCATCCCACTATCATGAAGGATGGACGCTGCTTACGACCTTGTCCCCCATGTTCTTTCAAGTTTCCACAAGTTTCATATTTCCAGATGTACCGTCCAACGGTTACATCACATGCATGGCACTATATAAGGGCTTGAAGAAACAACTTCTAATTCACGGGGAAACTCTTTACGCTTATATGCTATTTTTCTTTGTAAAAAACGGTATATTCTTTCAAGTCATTTGTACTAAAAATATGTTTACATATCAGCTTGTGTAGAAACATATTTATTTATAAACAAATTGTAATCAAACGGTTGTTTGATTGTTCCTTGAGAGACCAGTTAGGTAAGCTTCTCAAGAAGTCTAAGACAGTAGTCTTAGAAGTTGTTAGTCACATACAATTGGTGTATGCAGGTGTTAGTTACTTCCAGTTGGGTTGTTGAATTTTAATAATTAGTTGGATTATTGGATTAAGTCAGAGAGAGATAGATAGATAGAGAGAGAGAGAGAGAGAGAGAGAGAGAGAGAGGAAAATCATCTCGAAAGGATGGACTAGAGTAGCTTAAGGTTTTCAAGTGAACTAAGATAAAAATTATGTGTTCTTTATTGCTTTCCTTATCTTTCAATCTTCATAAATAGGAAAGCATCTTTAAAAGGGGGTTGTTTTAAGAAAAAGTTTTTCAAGTATAAAACCCAAATCAAGCCCCCCTTTCTTGTGTTTTTCGCACCTTCAATTGTCATCAGAGCTCCAGTTCTGAAGTGATAAAAAGGTTAGATTTTTATCAAGCACCTAACAGTGTTCAGTGCCAATCCAGCATGTGAAAAACAATAATGGCTGCTCGCAACAACAACGTAGTTGTTATTGCTTCTGATCAAGAAATAGATTCTTATAGTTCAAAACTTTCGATCTTTGATGGAGAAAGATTTGACTATTGGAAAGACATGATAAAAATTCATCTTCTTGGATTCGATCTAGATCTATGAGATATTGTATTTTATGGTTACACCTACCCAGTAGATGAAGAAGGAAGAGAAATTCCCAAAACCACCTTGACAGACGCCCTGAAGATGTACAAGAACCACCATAAAGCAAGAACAATCTTTCTCAGTGCAATGTCGTATATAGAGTACGAAAAGATCATAGATAAAAGAGACAGTTAAGTCTATCTTTGATTCTCTTCAAATGACTCACGAAGGAATTGCTCAAGTCAAAGAAACTAAGGCGTTGGCCTTAATCTAGAAATACGAAGCCTTCATAATGGAGGAAGACGAGTATGTGGAAACGATGTTTTTAAGATTTCAGATGCTTGTTGTAAGACTCAGAGTTCTTAACAAAGGATACACTACTCCAGATCACGTCAAAATGATTATCGAAATTCTGTCTATCAAATAGAGACCCATGGTAACTACTTTGAAACCAGAAAAGGATCTAAACAACACCATTCTTGAAGAACTCATTAGTTCTTTAAGAAGTCATGAGATTGAGCTTCAACAAGATGAACCTCAGAAGGGAGGTAAATCCATCGCTCTCAAGTCTAAGGCTAAAAAGACAATGGCATATCAAGTAATGGAGGAATTAAAAGAGTCTGAAGAAGACTCAAATGAATATGAACTATCTCTAATCCCTATAAAGATAAACAAACTGTGGAAACACAGACAAAGTAAGTTCAAAGGATCAAGAAGATTTAAGGGTAGGCAATAGTCTACATCTGATCAAGGAAAAGGTTCTGAAAAAAAGAAGTTATTTGCTATGAATGTCAAGAACCTGACCATTACAGAAATGATTTTCCTAATCTTAGAAGAGAAAGAAAATCTAAGATGGTCTTCAAAGAAAAGAAAGGACTCAAAACAACATGGGATGATTCAAATTTTGATGAAGAACATGCCAATGTAGCTCTTATGGGAAAGACTAGAGTCAACAAATATGATAACGATCTAGACTCTGATGATGACAGAGAAGTATTTGTTTCCCTTTTATGTTAAGATTCTAGTGTATCACTATCACAGACACAAAAAGGAAACTTCTAAACACAATATCTTGCACATAGTCTATGCATATATACTCTGCATAGTGATTCAAAGGTGTCAGAACCTCATGAAAGACTAACGAAAAAGGACCCAATATGGGTACTTAAGAGTCAAGTTATTCATGTGCAGATATCATTGACGACCTCAATGAAACATCAATCATGGTATTTGGATAGCGGATGCTCACGAAACATGACTCGCGATAGGCACGTGTTCTAGGAACTTGAACTTAAGTATGGAGGTGTTGTTGGTTCAGAGGAGACCATAAGGGCAAAATCATTGGCTCTGGAACAATTGGTAACAAAGTGTCTGTTTTTAGGATATTCTGAACGCTCAAAAGGCTACATATTATATAACACAGAAACACGTATTGTGGAGGAACCAATTCATGTTACATTTGATGATAAACTTGACTCTGAAAAGTCAAAGCAAGTTGAAAAGTTTGCAGATATGGAAATCAACTACTCTGAACCAAAAGATAAGGTAGAATGAAATTATGGTATCACATATGAGATGTCGAAGGTGATGTCATAACACTGACATCTGTTTATGAACAACTAAAAATGCTGAATTTTAAAAGCAGAAAACAATAAAAACACAGTGAATTGTTTACCCAGTTCGGTTCAAACCAACCTACGTCTTGGGGCTACCAAGCCAAGGATGAAGTCCACTATTAGTAGTATTAATTCAGAGTTAAACTTCCCTGTTTACACTCCTCACTTAATAACTACCCAATGATCCTTCTACCTAAGAAACCTATCCTAGATATAGGAACCTCTGCTCACTCCCCACAGTCACACGTGGTGACAATTAACAAGAACAAATATTGAAGATACTCTTCAAAGACACATAATCATCTTTACTTCAAAGCTATGATGATTAACAAATTACAACTCTACTAACGTCCTACTCAAGTATCAATTAATACTAAAGAGGCTCACAATAAACAACCAACAAATTAACAACCAATAATATAAAATTCTATGTTTAAGTTCTTCTGGAATGACCAACTCTGAAAAATAGATTAAGAAGCCTATTTATAAAGTAATAGTTGCTAGGGTTGTTACACTCTTGAGTCTTTAGTGATCCCTGATCTTTCTCCATGAAAGTAGGATAAAGACTCTCCAATTATATTGCTGAAGATCGTTCCAAAGCTTTCTTAATCGAAGCATACAATTAACAACAAACCTACTCCTATATATATGAACTTAAAACCGGTTCAGTCAGTTTCACTTGACAGGACATCTGCTGTGACATCTTCAAAAAACTGCTATTGCAATATACTTCATGGCATTTTTTTGAGCAGAATGTTTTACCAAAATTTCTGCCAATCAATGGAACCAACAAACTCCCCCTTTGGGAAATTTTGGCTAAAACATTACTTGGGGTACAAGCCATACAATTAAGAGTACCATCACAATCATCATTTGCAGTTGAGCACATACAGTAGAGAAGCACAGTAAAATTTGCATCACGGACTATCAGAAATACAGCAACGGAAAAAATAGATGTTCAAACATTAGTTAGAACATTCACAAATGCAACATTTTGCTCCCCCTGCACACAACATCAGTTTTCGCAGATGCACAATTAACAACATCTTGCTCCCCCTGCACAACACAATCAACATTTGGAAGCACACATTTTTAGCACATATAACAGCAGTTGCTTCCCCTTCATATCACAGCTTTTCCCCTGCATATCACAACTTCTCACACAACATCACACACTCACATTCAGGCTCACATTCACACACAGTCACACTGATTCTCCCCCTTTTTAGCCATAATATGCCAAACACATACTTAACTCATAGAGGATGACAAAAACAAATTCTAGATTCAACTACTATTTCACTGTATTCTAGAGTTAAATATAGACGAAAATAAGTTTTATGCACTTAAGTGCCAAAATTATACAAAAAAAAGAATTCAACATTGAGCCATTGGAAACACAATTGACAGTTCTTCAGCATATTCAGTTTTCTGTAGAATTTGTAATGATTTACGTTGGAATGTATACAAAGTGTTCGGAAATGTTTCGCTTTGAAAAGTATTTGAACTTTGACAAAAGTGTGAGGTGTGAAAAGTATTTTGATGGAGCAAGCAACTAAAAGTCTTATTACCTACTCAGAATGGTCGTTTTCGTGTTGTTTTACTTTCCTTTAGAATAATGCTATTCGTACCATTAGTTGGTAGGTAACCCTATTCGTTGGATGTAAAAGGGACATTCGAAGGGTCGTCGGATGGTCATAGAAGGCAACTTGTAGGAGTATCCTAGCACATTCGAAGGGACGATCATCACTTTTTGTAGGCAACAATCGAGGGACGAGATCATGTATTCGTAGGCGACATCGTGGATCTATGATCTTTGTATCGAAGGGACTATGATGATATGTTTGTAGGAAACGGTGCTGGGATACCTCTACGTTCGAGGGACTTGACCATTTATTCGAAAGGCAACGAGAGAGAACTACCCTAAAGTGTGCATGTGTGAAAAGAGTGTGTTAAATTCAGATATTTTATCTTGGAATTAGAAGTGATTTACGTTCATTTTTATCTTGCCATACACGCCTAATTACTAGCAGTTTATATGGTGCAGAAAGTAAATTGCGGAAAGGAAAGTGCGGAAAGTAAATATCCTACGCTATTACATGGCTTTGGGGCAGTTACATAATATAGGAGTGCGGAAAGTAAAGGCGGAAAATATAAATCTACGCTATTACATGATAAAAACTTTGCGACCTATACATCCTTTCTAGAATTGTAAATGCGAAATAAGAAATAGATAATCGGAATAACAAGAAAATGTTAGCAAAATGTTTTGGAAATTAGTAGAAAAAAGGTTTTTAGGTTAGTAATGATAATTAAATGATAGAATAATTTTTTAGGAATTTTTTGAATTGGTGACGATGAGAAAAAATAATTAAAAGTCAATTTTATGGTTAATTAACAATTAATTAAAATTTACATGCACAAATATTAATTTTTATGCTAAAAATTAAATAAACATTTTTCTGACCTAAATGCAAAACAAAAATATTTTTCGGTGATTTTTTAATGCATGAGAAAATTGTTTGAAGAGAAAATAAATTAAATAGAAAAATATGAAAAGAAATAGAAAAAAATGTTAGCTTTGGAAAAGTGGTAAAAAGAAAGTGACATTGTCAGGGATTGAACCCCTGACCTTCCTTTCACATGCACGCGCCTTTGCCACTTAGCCATCCTGCAGATCGTGTTAGTTAAATGAAACAAAAACGTTTTAAACGAAATAAATTTCTGAAAACCAAACTGAAACACGCGCGAAGAACTTCATCTTTTTCGTTTAAATTTTTAAACATATAGCGACGGCTTTGTTCGTCGCTAAATCCCCTGCAAATTTTGAAAATAAAAAACAAGCAATGTAAATTCATTGTAAGTACATGGTTCGACTGTAAATTTCGTTCTGAGTACGATGGTGGTCTTAGTTTTGTCCAATTTTTCCTAAAATGCAAAGCCCTAAATCGGACCTATGAACCCTAGCAATGGCAGATTTCAATTCCTGCACTGAAACTTAAATCAACCTATACAGAAAGCTTCGAAACATCATTAGAAACACAAATATGCAATCAAAATATGTTAAATATGAGTGTATGCACGAAACCGATTTCAAGTTTCTTGGAGCAAACCGTGATCTGGATGTATCGATTCTGGGTGTTCCAACGCGTGGGGATGATTGGAATAGGTTCATGGGACCTTGAGGATGCTTGTTCAATCCTCAAAACTCCTTGAATTGGCCTGGAAAGTCAAAACCGAAATTGCTTTTTTCACAAGTTTTCTTGAAAAAAATTTAGGGTTCTTGAGGCAGAATTTTCGTCCTTGTGTCATGTGAATGCATTGTGTACTTATAGTGGATGGATTTAGGTCAAGAATCATGAGGAAATAATGTACCAATCAATGAGAAAATATTTGATTTGGTATAAAACCAAATATTGCCTTTTTGATCAAATTTCAATCAATTCCTTTGCCAATTAATGCCAATTTCGAATTTGCCAGCTTGTGTGGTTTGCTTGGACCTCAAGAATGAGAGAAAATCCAATTTGCGTTTAATTTTGATTTTCTACCTTTTATTTTAATTTAATTGGCTTTTAAATGATTAAAATCCAAAATAAAAGATAAAATTCGTGGCCTTGGACTTGGAGGTTCCAATTCAGCTGAGGAACAAGTTTGAACCAAGAAAACTTAGGCCCATTTACAAAATTTTGGATTTTGTCAAGTATTTCTCTTTGTGCACCTCTTCAAAAATGCTCAACTTGTGCAAGGTGTATCTTGCTCAATTTTTAACATTTTTGGGTGTTCTTGGACTTTTTAGAAAGATCTAGATGTCCTATAAACAACCTCTTTGGTTTCATCTCAATTGGAGTTTCCATGCTCAATAACACTTCTTTACAAAAAGTTGACTTTTTGTTGACTTTGAAAAGGACCTGTAATGTTTTGATCCATATCTTCCAAATGAAGCATTTTCTGACCATTCTTGTGAGACATGAAGTTGTAGAGAATTGAATTCTATTCAAATTGAGAGGTGGTGGAAAAATTTCTGATAAAGTATGTGAAAGTTATGCCTGGTCAAAGTTCTGTTGACTTTTGTCTAAGAAAGCCCAATTTAGAAACTTTGACTTTTGATGAAATCTTGAGTTTTCTTGATGAATCATGATCAAACCTTGATCAAATGATGAATGTTACTTCAAAATATGGATGTTGACCAAAAATTATGAAGTTTAACTGTATGTTGACCACAGTTGACTTTTTGTCCAATACAACTGATTTTCAACCATCTGAGCAATTGTCTGAGGAAACTTAACTTGTAAGGCTTGAAACTTGATATGGAGATTCTTTGAAGCATATGATGAGGCATGATGACCATTGGAAATGTTGGACGCTACCTTGATCTAAGGATGGCCAAACCCTAGTTTGGGTTAATTGCCTAGGAGAGAGTTTGTTTGGCTAACTCTTGTGAAATCCTTGAGTGTGGATATGTGAAATGTCTTGAGAAGTAGGATGGAAAATTTTGGGGTATGACACATCTTCACAAAATTGTTGTTGCAGTATACCTCATGACATTTTTTTGAGCAGAATGTTTTACAAAAATTGCTGCCAATCAACAGAACCTACATAGAAGAATAAATGACCTCAGAAGTCCCTACTTCAGGTGTTATTGCTTCTGTTCCCCCGTTGAAGAAAAGTAGAATAACAACTTCACATCCAGAAGAACTGATCATTGGAAGCAAATAGGCTTCCATCAGAACCAGATCAACATTTAGACCTTCAGAAGAAACCCCTAGGGTTGGTATCCTTAGTTGAACTAACATCTATTGAAGAGGTTGTTCTAGATAAATATTGGATTCTGCCCATGGAAGAAGAACTCAATTAGTTTTCAAAAAATGATGTTTGGGACCTTGTTCAGAAGCCTAAAGGTGTTCATGTTATTGGAACCAAATGGGTGTTCAGAAACAAGCTCAATGAAAAGGGCGAAGTTTTAAGAAACAAGGCACAACTGATTGCACAAGTTTATAGTCAACAAGAAGAGGTAGACTATACAAAAACCTTTGCTCCATTTGTCAGGTTAGAAGCAATTCATTTATTAATTTCCTTTTCTATTAATCATAACATGATTCTTTATCAGCTGGATATTAAGAGTGCATTTTTGAGTGGATATGTCTCTAAAGAAGTTTATGCAAACAACCTCCTGGTTTTGAAAATTCTGAGAAATCAAATTTTGTTTTTAAACTTAAGAAATCTCTCTATGGTCTGAAACAAGCTCCCAGAGCTTGGTATGACAGATTTAGCAAGTTTCTCTTAGAAAATGAATTTACTAGAGGAAAGTTTGACACAACTCTTTTTTGTAAATCAATCAAAAATGATATACTCATAATGCAAATATATATTGATGATATTATTTCTAGTTCTGCTAATCCCTCTCTTTGTGAGGAGTTTTCTAAGATGATGCAGGCTGAATTTGAAATGAGCCTAATGGGAGAATTGAAATTCTTTTTGGGAATTCAAATTGATCAAAAGTCTGAAGGAACTTATATTCATTAGAGTAAATATACTAAAGAGATTTTAAAGAAATTCAACATGATGGAATGCACAATAGAAAAGACTTCAATGCATCCAACATGCATTCTGGAGAAAGAGGAAGTAAGTGGTAAGATTTGTCAGAAGCTCTATCGTGGTATGATAGGGTCTCTTCTGTACCTAACTGCTTCTAGGCCAGACATTCTATTTAGCGTTCATATTTGTGCTAGGTTCCAATTAGATCCTATAGAATATCATTTAAGTAATGTTAAGAGAATCCTGAGATATCTGAAAGGAGCCACTAACCTTGGGTTGATGTATGAAAAAACATCAGAGTACACGCTATCTGGTTTCTGTGATGCAGATTATGCTGGAGATAGATTAGAAAAAAAGCACATCTAAAAATTGTCAATTTCTAGGCAACAATCTAATCTCTTGGTCAAGTAAGAGGCAATCTACAATTGCTCTTTCAACATCAAAAGCAGAGTACATATCAACATCACTTTGTAGTACTCAGATGCTTTGGATGAAGGATCAATTAGAAGATTACCAAATATATGAAGGTAACATTCTTATCTTTTGTAATAACACTGTTGTTATATGCTTAAGCAAGAATCCAATTCTACACTCTAGAGAAAACACATTTAAATTAAGCACCATTTCATTAGAGACTATGTTCAGAAGGGAATTTTATGTTTAAAATTCATATATACAGACCATCAATGGACTAATATTTTTACAAAACCCTTGGCTGAAGATAGATTTCTATTTATTCTGGAGAATCTAAAAATGAAACTTTGTCTAGAGTAAAAACTATTAGAATAAATGTGTTTAGTCATAGTCTAAGATATTGGAGTCTTGGTTAATAATAAGTTTCTTATTTTCCTAAGAATCTCAGTGTTAAAAATATGCTTCGGTCAGAAGTGTTTATGATCATATGGAAACCGTTGGTTGTCTAGAAGTCTGAACATATAAAATGTGTCACCTAATCATTAATAATGAATAACGTGTACAACTTGTGTTATACCGTAATCATTATTCCAACTTAGCGTGCATACTGAGCAAGCAATCCTTCTTGGGAATTGACTAAATATTTATTACTATTTACTGCTCCTCCCTATTTTGAATTTTTAAAACCTATTTAGTTATAAACCTATCTTGTGTATGCTCTTCATCTCTTCACCTTCTTATTAAAGTGATAGTTGTTTGCCATAATATTTTCTAAGTCCTTGAGTTGTTTGATTGCAACTGTTTATAGTCCTGTTGTGTTATGTTGCATTTCATCTTCTTATTCCTTCTTAATTCGTTATTAGTTAAGTCTCTCCTCCATGGGTACTCGAACCTTCAATGATGACATATCTCTTCTTGAAGTGATTAACGAAAAATGAATTGATTGTATGACCGATGAAGGTCAAATTAGTTCATTAAAAAAACAAGGTTGGTATGAGTATTCAAACATGCTTAGAGGTCCTATTTATCCAAATCTTGTGAAGCAATTTTAGATACATGCTTCAATTGATTCTACTGGATAATTCGTTCATTCTCATGTTTTTGGGTGCCCTGTTGTCATCACTCGTCTCTCCATTGATCAAGCTATCAATTGTCCTTCTCCTTATAACTTGTGCACTAGTGTTGATGTTTTTTTTTGCTATTCCAAATACACCCCTTTCTGGTATAGCCAATGCTTCATACAGACTAAACTCCTCTTTTAATAGTTGGTTTAATATCTGCTAACAAATCTCCTCCCCATAGGACAAAATCTTGATTTGATTTTTCTTAGGGATACATGTTTACTCTATTGTCTTAGAAAGGAAATCCCTGTTCATCTGTCCTCAATCATTTTCAACCATCTCAATCTATCCATTATTGGCTCCAAAGACTCTCAGAAGTCATTTATTCCATATGGACGGTTATTATCTGAACTGTTTGAGTTAGCTCATGTAACTGAAACTGTTAGAAACAATCCGTTGTATGGAGAAAATGTATTGTTTGATGAGTGTTGTGGTGTTTTTGAAGCTTAGCTTCGTCTTTCTCTTTAATGTACTCGTTTCTTCTGAATGAATGAAAGTGTTTTATTTATTCTCTTGTGTTATTTTATTTTGTGTTTCTCACACTTTTTAAAATATATCTTTTTGATTATGACAAAAAGGGGGAGTAGTCAAAGAAGAAGTTTTGATTCTCAATGATCAAATTCTCTGAAAAATGTTGTTGACATTCTAACCAAATATAAACTGTTGTTTCTTGGTAGAGTTATGTTGCTTTTCTTTTTCAGGATTTTTATGGAATCTAAAGAAAGTCATGCATCTGACTCCTTACACTAAACTCTGAAAGAGTAAGTTTGAAGTCAAGTTATAACTAGAGAATATGGAACTTGTCTGAGCGATGTTAAGTTCAAGAACTCAATTGAGAAGTCTTGTCTTCAAGAATCAAGACTATCAAAGATCTTCTATCTAATCTGTTGGAACCAGAGGGAGCTATTGCTCAGATGGTTCTTAGTCAGAAGCTCTGATCTTTTACCAAGTCTGTGATTTAGAGGGAATTTCCATGTAAGGGTTAAGTAATCCTTAATGTTTTCATTTTTACTTTCTTATAATGTTATGAAAAATTGTATCATCAAAATACATAGTTTTGTCATCATCAAAAATGGGGAGATTGTTAGAACAATATTTGGTTCTGCAATTATGTCTCTTTGTTTTGATGATAACAAAGAGTGTATTTGAGTGAACAATTTTGTTACTCTAATGTTTGTTGTATTTTTAAGAATAAACAAACAGGTTCTGCTTATGATGAATGGCGTGGCCAAAACATTAGAAGAGAAAATACTCCGCTTCTAAGCTACATAGGTTTTGATGAACAAGTAGCGAGGAAAGCTTTAGAAGGCTATGAAGCTAAGTTACTATGATACGGACGTTTGAAGAAACCAGACAGAAGATCTAAAGACAAAAGTGTTACTTATGTCAAGATGCTGAAGACTCAAGTATCAGAAGACAAATAGTTCTGAAGACCAAGTGCTTGAAGACTCTAAAGATGTGGCTCTGAAGATTCTAAAGAGTTGAAGTTCTTCTGAACTTATGTTACGATGCAAGGTTACAAGACCAAGTGTTGAAGACTCTGAAGACGTGGTTCTGAAGATTCTAAAGACTTAAAGTTCTTTCAACCTTATGTTACGATACATGGTTCTTCAAAACCAAGTGCTAAAGAATCTGAAGAGGAATATTTGAAGACTTTGATGACTTGAAGTCTTGATTAACCATATGTTATGTTCCTACTTCTAAACTCATGCTCGCAGAAGCCTTTGAAGTGCAGAAGAAAAAAGATAATGTTAATGTGGTACAATAGTACATGGTACAAACAAATGTTTCATTCCACTACCATGAAGGACGGACACTGCGTACGATCTTGTCCCCCATATTCTTTCAAGCCGCCACAAGTTTCATATTTCCCGATGTATCCGCTAACATTTACATCACATGCATGGAACTATATAAGGGCTTGAATACTTGAATAAACAAATGCTAATTCACGAGGAAACTCTCTACGCCTAAACGCTATTTTTATTTGTAAAAAGATGTATATTATTTTAAGTCATTTGTACTAAAAATATATTTACATATCAGCTTGTGTAGAAGCATATTTTATTTGTAAACAAACTGTTATCAAACGGTTGTTTGATTGTTCCTTGAGAGACCAGTTGGGTCAGCTTCTCAAGAAGTCTAGGACAGTTAGTCTTAGAAGTTGTCAGTCATATACAGTTTGTGTGTGCAGGTGTTAGTCACTTCCAAAAGGGTTGTGCAAGTGTAATAATCAATTGGATTATTGGATTAAGTCCTCAAGAGAGAGAGAGGCAAATCACCTCGAAAGGGTGGACTAGAGTTGCTTGAGGTTTTCAAGTGAACTAGGATAATTTTTTTTTTGTTCTTTACTGCTTTCCTTATCTTTCAATCTTCATCAAAAGCAAAGCATCTTTAAAAGGGGATTATTTTAAAAAATGTTTTGCAAGTATAAAACCCAATTCAAACCCCTATTTCTTGTGTTTTTCGCACCTTCATGCTTAATATAATGCTAAATTAGTCCTGAATCGGAAACTAACATACTAACTCTAACATTTTTTTGTACTAACTTTACTTTAATGCAATTTAAATTCTGTCATTTACTTTATGTATTTATTTTCTTGCCCTTTATTTTAGCATATTTATCATTCTTTTCATATATCTTTATTTTTATCTTTACTTTATGTCATTTTATTGTTGCTCACTTGAGTATTTTATCTTTATGTCATTTTCCTTTTGCTCACTTGAGTATTTTATCTTTATGTCATTTTCATTTTGCTCACTTGAGCATTTTATCTTTACGTCATTCTTCTTTTGCTTACTTGAGCTTTCTTTTTATCTTTAAGACATTAATAGTAGACTTGAGCAAATAAAAGACTTAAGGATCTCCTTGGAATATGGTTACTATTCCTTTGCATCTTGGAGTATTTGGACCTTTGAACTTAGGTTAACCTTGACCTGGACTTTGAGACATTTGGACCTTGAGATCTTTGTTGTTATTTTTTTTGTGTAATGGGAAATTTTCTGTGTGCAAGTGTTACTTTGAAAATTCATCTGATGCAAAAATAATTCATTTGAGACATCAAATTCATCTAATACATGCCAAATTATTTGTACCTTTTTGGATTCATCTTATAAAAGGCTTGCACCTAAGGCACTATAATTCATTTGATGCTTATTACTTCTTTGTCTAGCATGTTAACCGTAATCTCGAAGGTCTTGTTGGTTGAAAAAGGGTTCCTTTAATATTATCTTAAAACTTCCATCATACAAATTAAGCTCTTTAACTTCTAACCTCATTATATAGTCTTTACCACGTAACCTAAGATGATCAAGTTTCTTTCCATAGAAGGAACATACAACACATCACACACGATAGTTTTTGTACATTCTTCTTCTTTACAAGAATGTTATTGTTATCAAACCTAATGGGCATTTTCACTAATTCATCAAGATTGATGAACTCGTTTTTATTTCCAATCATATGATTATTGCACTACGTGTCAAGGTACCAAACATTGATTTTGTCTTGATCCAATTGTGTATCATCCATAAAAATGTCATCTTCTGAGTCAATACTTCCAGCATGAGCAAATTGTGCCACACCTTTATTATTTTCCTTTGATTCTTTGTTAAAGTAACAGCTCCTAACATAGTGTACAAACTTTTGGAAACTAAAGCATTAAATCCCCTTCATCTCCACCTTCTTCTTAAGTTTCTAAATGTGAGAAACACCATTTTTGGTGGTCTTTCCTGATTCTTGAGTTCTTGATTGCACCATCACCTTCATTCCACTTCTTCTTCCAATTTTTTTCATTTGTTTTTCTTTGACGAATCTTCTTTCATTTCCTCAAGAATTTGGCCTACAAATCTTGTTCAGACACCTTCTCCAAATTTCTACATTTCAACCTCAACTTATGAGTTTCAAGAGATGTCAGTAATTCTTCAAGTTTCATCTCAGAAAAATATTTGAAGTCCTCAATGGCTACAACAATGTGATCAAGCTTGGAAGAAAGAGCTATTAGAACCTTATCCATTTTTGCAGTTCATATTGTTGTACCACAAAATTTTCCCTCCTAATTATACTTTTGTTATAATCCAATTTTCCCCCTAAGATCCTTTATCATCACATATTAACATAATGCATCAAGATCACACATTGAGGATTGGTTTTCTCTTTTATTATGCCTTGTTTTTAGGTTTGCCCTTGAGGGATCACCAATCACCCTGAAATGTGTATTTTATTTGAAAGTGTTATATTTTTTCTAAACTTTAACCAAGATCCAAAGATGTATATATTTGCTCTTTATTCTTTGTAGGTAGAGAAGAAGGCAAGTATATCTCACTCATCTCTTGAGTGGTGTTTGAAGATAGATCTTTAATCAAATGATCGCTAAATGGATTTCAAAAGCTTGAGCTTCAATCATATATCATGATATCAAAGCTCTTTGGTCTAAGTATATCTCTAAACTTCATTTGGACAAGTTTGTCTCAAAGATTGAAGTTTGAAGTCATCAAGAAGTTATAGGTTCATTGTTTATTTCCATGCCTTCTTAAACAATTTCATTGATAAATGGGCTTCATCATCACATGTACTTCAAGACAATTTCATTTCAAGGTATAATATAGCTCATCATGCCTTAATTTGCAAAGAAAGTTCATAAGGTTCAAATTTGGGTCAAGTGGTGTGACCAAGTTGAGACAAGTCCTTGATTCCATGATCACAAGTGCATAGCTCTCTCAATTTTCAATATTTTGAGTTGGTTAGCTTTGCTATGGATTCTTATTTTCATCTAGAATAACTTCTCTTTTCATGATAAGATCCATTTGTGTAAGGAAACTCATCAAAAGCTGAAAGGGGTTACAAGTCATTTTGGTACTCTCTGCACAAGGGTTTGTTGACTTCTCAAGGTCGTATCTTAATCAATTTTTGAGATTTTTGATTGGTTCCAAAGCCATGATTCTCTCCAAAGAGTCCTTATCAATTTTCCTTAAAGGATCAAAGGCTAATTTGGCATGGATGATCATTTAAATTTTGAAAAGATTACAAGTTCTTTGGGAAAGCCATGGAATTCTATGTTGGGACTTCAAATGATCATAACTTTGTCAATTTTCATCTCCTTGATCTTATTCTTCTTCTACAATAATCTTTGGTATGTCTACTACAATTTTCTTCAAGTTTCTAAGCTTGAAAATACTTTGACGATGGTTTAAGAATTGAAAAGATTATAGGTCCTTATCATACCCCAAATTTGTCCGCCCTTTATTTCTACAGTCAAAAATATTTTCAACATTGGTTCTTATAATATTCTTTGGTTCAAATTTACTAACATTTTAACAATAATTCATTTCGCTCACTAAAAAATGATATAATAGTTTATTTCAAATTATTTGTATTTTTAAATAGAAAATACATGTTTACATTTCATATGTTTTCAATTGGCTTCTTATTTCAAATAAGTAACATAGCAAAATTGGTAAGGAATGAATTGCAAGTATAAGGCCGTGGGTTTGAATCTCTTGTGTTGCATTTTTAAACATTTTTTTTCTATTTTCTGTTACTATTTTTCTTTCCTTTTTTGGAGATCAAACTTTGGGCTTTTCATTGTGTTGCGTAACTTTCTTCTCAGGTTTTTTAACCTAATTCTAACTATATAGATAGGGCTCTTGTTGTCCTAGTTTGACATCCACAAAAAGCTACGAATCTCTCTCTTACAAACCCTGTTGTTGTATGTATCAGACAATGATAAACAAATCTGCAATTTACTAGAGTTCTCCTAAAGTTGTTGCTCTTCACATCGAAGAACAACAACAAAGAAACCCTAAAACTTCCATCAACAATCATTTGGGGAGTTACAGATCAATAATTCTTGGAGAAAAAATATTGTTGTTGTTGTCTTTAACAAACAATAGCAAACACTGACACTTTCTTTTCAAAACACTATTGGTGTTATTATTTTTGGTCGATGATTTCATATGAGGCCCCTCCATATTTTTTCAATGTCATCTTATTTTGATTTTAATTTAGGGTTAAATATGTTTTTAGTCCCTATAAATATGCGACCTTGCAATTTTGATCCCTTTAAAAATTTCCTTCGAATAATGGTCCTCACAAAATTATTATGCACGTAGTTTTAGTCCATGTTGTTAAATCGATGTGTATTTTTGAATGATTATTTTACATACATGTGTAGAACGTTATAAAAAGTATCTCGAAAAAAAAGGAACTCAAAATTTAATTTCTAAATCGAAGTTTTTATTACTTTTATCATTATCTTTTGAAATTTAAAAAAGTTATATTTAATTCTTGTCATTTTAAAAAATTCTAAAATTTGTTAAAGAAATATTTTATTGTATTTTAAACATGCTTGAAAAAAATTATTCAAAAATTTAAAAGTTTAAGTGTAATTAAACAGTTTTCAAAATTTTAGAAAATAACAAAGACTAAAACTGCATGCATAAAAAAATTGTAGTGATTAAAATATTTTATTTTTTTTAATATGGACTAAAAATAAAAATTGAGATATTTATAGAGATCAAAAAATATTTAACCCTTTAATTTATTTGTCCACCGACAATGATCCGTTGGTTCACTCACTTCACCCTTTTCAATTCCATTATTTTAATTAGTTTATTGTTGTAACTAAATGAGGATTTTCTGGTTTACTATGAAACAATTACTAATCAAGTGATCAAAGAGACAAATATGCCCTTTGCTAAAAATTATTTTATATTGCAAAATGGAGTTTCTTGTAATTAATAAATCCACCCATAATTTTGTCACTCCTTCTTTATTGTAGCGTCAATTGTTCATTTATCATTGGTCTGAATTATAATATCATTTTTCCGCAACTCTTTTTACTTACTACTTTCGCTTTTCATTTGACATTTAATCTTAGTGGTCTTTCTCTCTCCCTGTCGAACTCATAAGCACTTTGAATATGCTCAACTCTATTGTTTCATCTTCATCTTGCTCCTAGGTAATGCAACCTTAAATCTGCTACAGATAACATCATTTTTCTTGATTCCTTCTTTTATAAACTGATTCATGGCAGCTTGTATTTTTATTTTGCAAGTTCTCTCATTTTTTATTGTTTGTTCTTATGTGGTTAGCCTTTGAATTTTGAATCTCCATTGTTTCTCATTTTCTCTTCTATATATCTTTCAATTTGATAATGCTTTTTTGAGTGTTTGAACTTGATTGTGTATAGCTTTGTGTTTTTTGAAGTGATGGTGCTGGGTTTCAATGTCATTGAGCTCCAAAATATGTGTCATAAGGCATTTGGTTTAAAATTTTAATTCTTTGGCTAGCAAGAGTTGAAAAACCAGAGAAATGAAAGGCCATCTCTCACTTATATTAGAGAAAAATAGATGAGAAACTTTCTTTTCGCATACTTTTGTTTGTTTTTGGATGGTTTATCATAGGTGGAATTTTCAAAGTTTGATTTTACATTTTGCATTAGCATAGACATTAGTCTGTCCTTATACTACTTATAATTTATCGCATAATCATATATGTAATATATGTTTATTTATTTGTTATTTTAAGGACATAAATTTTTATCATGTTCAGAGGCTTTGAGATTTGAGATATTCATCATTTGAAATTAACGTTGCCTTTAGGGACTATTACTATACTTGTATCTAAGGACTCAAATATTGAAACAGTTCCATTTGGAAGTATGGGTTCACTCTATCAAAGCATATACAGATCTTGATGAAGAATGTCTATGTGCCCATGTGTTTCATGAACCTTCAACAATGGTTTTTGTGGGTTCAAGTATACACTCCATGAAACTATAACAATGGTCACATACTTTTATATATATATATATATATATATATATATATTGACTATATCTTAAATATTGCACTACCTACTTCCAACTATATTAATTGAATTAAATGTGTTTAGTAGTATGTATTAATAGACCAATTTATATAGTCCAATTTATAGTTATGCATATAATATAATCATTTCAAGACCAATTTTGCTCCTGTTTTTAAGTAAAATTGCTTTTGAAATATTTTAGACTATTACCTTAATTCTATACCTAATTATTACACTTTACACTTATTGCAAAATATGGGTATTAACACTTGACTTGCTAAATCTAAAAGAAATAACTAAGCTGCTCATGTTTCTTCCCTGAACCTCCTTCCCATACGAATCATTCTATTGCTCTAGCATTTTCATATTTGATCATTCTTCATATTTTATCTGCAACTACATTTTTTAAAACACTCTCTTTCTTGATAAATATTTTAAATTACTCTCACATTTTTTCCTACACTTTCTTATTTTCATTTTGCTTTTTTTTTTTCTTTATTTATTTATTATCACTAAAAATACTAATAGTCTATTATTTAATTTTAATAAAATTTAAATTTTATTTATCTCACGGTCACTATCATCGCAATATCTATTTTATTTTTAATCAATAATTTTTTTAATTTGATAGACAAAATTCTTACTTTTAAATATTAATTTTTTTCCATCTCATAATTCTTTTTTAGTGATTGTTTAATATAATTAATTTTATATGATTATTGTTCATTTTATAATTAAGTAAATCATTTCAAATTTTAAATTTATATCTAAATATATTTTATAGGGTATTAAATAATTTTTTATCTCACGAGTCATTATTAACATAATATCTAATGACATTTACTTGTATCTAATTACCTCTATTTAAGAGACAATTTTTATTTTAAAATTTTAAATTTTCATTTATAGTAAATCACTTATAAATAGTTATTTAATACAATTAAGTTTATATAACCATTGTCTATTTATAATTAAATTATTTATTTTAAATTTTTATAAATTTAAATATATTTTATATAATATAAAATAAATTTATTCGTGCGGAAGCACAAACATGTGACTAAAATAACTTCAACCATTGCCATATTCCACGATGCACTTTGTACATATTTTCACACCAATAACTTCCCCACACTGTCTCAACTTACTCATAAGTCTCATTTCATGTATTTAGAAGAAAAGAAGAAAAAAAAGACAAACATAAATTTTTTTTAGTAATACTCTGGTTTGGTAGAATTACTTATTTATGCAATAACAGTTTTACTACAATAATTTTTTTGGGTATGTATATATTTTTCAAAATAATAAAATAATAAAAATTTTAAAATTTGTATTGATGCAATCGATTGCATCTTTTCATCAACTAATTGTATCTTTTGAAAAATATGCAGAAAACCATTATGGAACTGATGCAATCGATTGCATCAATATGACAATCGATTGTCATAGTTTATTTTTTTAAAATTTTAAAACGTTGCAAAGTTGCAATCGATTGTAGCTTTACTGCAATCGATTGCATGCTGCCAGATTTTAAAAAATCAGTATTTTCATGCACCTTTTGGGAAATACCTCTTCATGGCAACACTTGTATCTTTTCACTTTCACTTGTTCATATTTCTAACCATTGACATGATATATGAAAAGATTTTTTACTTTATTATAAATTGATATTGATTTTTCAATTTCAAACAACCTCTTTCAAACAATCATAAAAAACTCTCTACATATTTTCTCAAACAGAATTTTCATACAGTGATACTTTTTGAATAACATTTTCATATCATATTCATAAAAGTATTGATCGTACCTGATCAGAAGGTGTCTTGGCCCAATCTGCAACGGTGGTCCAAAGTGAAAGAAGGGGGGGTACCTGCAAGATACTCCGATGCCAAAGTAAGTAAAGGCAGAGAGAAGCAAGCAAGTGAGAAGAGAGTAAAGAATGAGATACCTGACCCTCTCAAGTGAGAGGGTATTTATAGCCCCCAGCGCTGGGCCAAGATCCGATTAGTGGGCAGAAATCCAAGCCCACTAGCGGATTGCTAGGGCTTGCGTGTGCATGGAGGCCAGCACGTGGCCTCCTCCCTAGATTGTCGCCCGGGAGATCCGGGTTTGTTCCGAAGTTCCTGGGAGACGCGACGGTTGATGGAATCCAGTAAAAAGGGTCCGATATTATCGGGGCACGTGGCGCGACCGTTACGTGGCGCGAGACGCTCAGTCATTTCCAAGGGCAATTGGACTTAGAATCTTATTGGGCCTAGAGCGTGGGCCAGTCCAAAACAGGAGCCCCCCAAGTCTTTGCTCTAGTAGAGTAATGACTTTGAACTGGGCATGTCCTCGACCGTATCCAATGACCTCTTCTATCTGGCTAAGCGACGGGCAGAAGTCCGCAGACGCGGTAGCCGTCCGGCGGGCATCTTCGGGTCGTTTATACTCGGGGACGTCCGCATGGGAACATCGGGGAGTGAGGCTAGTGAATCGAGTTGCCCGATCCACGAGGAGTAGCTCGCCGGCTAAGCGTCGTGTCAGTTTGATGCCACTTGTCATTTTGAGATGGGACTTTTGGCGCCTAAAAGGTGTGACCTTTCGTATGCCCTTGGATTTTTGTTATAAAAAGGACTTTTTAGGGTTTCATTTGTTTATTCTCCTCTGATTTTCCAACCCAAAAGCTCTTGAACGCAGAATCTTCCACAACCTCCTAACTCAAACTCTCAACATGTCTTCAACTCCAAAAGTAGGTAAACATCCATAATTCTTTGATAATCTCCTTTCAATTCGTGTTTTAGGATGAATTTAGGGTTTATTTTATATGAATATCGCGGGGAGGAGATTGAATATCGCGGGGAGATTCATGCATTTAACGGGGGTAGAGTTGAATCCTGCGAGGAGAAATTAGGATGGGACGGGTAGAAGTTTGAATAGCACGGGCAGAAACTTGAATACCACGACCAAAACGTGAATCTCGCGGGGAGATCGTTGTACATTACGGGGAGGTTTTAATGATTGGTTGATAAGTTTGAGTGCGTCGCTGGGGACGCAATCCGCGCGGGGTCCTCGAGAAAGAGGGACTCATATCTGATCGCTGCTGCTCGCGCTTCCTGGCCCTTCGCCGTGTCACTTGAGTCGTGGTGGAGGGGTGGATTTGACATCCTCGAATTCACTTTTCTTTCGCTGCTTTTCAGGTGCCGGGGATCAAGCTCGCGACGACGAGGGTACGGGCGGACCTCGCCGGATAAGGCTGGCTGCTGACCTCTCTTGGGTTGCGCCTGAGCCGAGGGACTTTCGTTCGGACTTCTTCTGATCAGGTACGATCAGTGGCGCCGACTGTGGGGAGAAATCCAAGCCCACTAGCGGATTGCTAGGGCTTGCGTGTGCATGGAGGCCAGCACGTGGCCTCCTCCCTAGATTGTCGCCCGGGAGATCCGGGTTTGTTCCGAAGTTCCTGGGAGACGTGACAGTTGACGGAATCCAGTAAAAAGGGTCCGATATTATCGGGGGGCACGTGGCAGTCAGCGACCGTTGGCCACGTGGCCCCCGCGAGGACGCTCTAGGTCATTTTCCAAGGGCAATTGGACTTAGAATCTTATTGGGCCTAGAGCATGGGCCAGTCCAGAACAAGTATCTTGAGCACTTAAGAGAGTATATTATTCTTGAGTTTCATATTTGAAACAGAAGAAGTCCTTCACAGGATTTATATACTACAAATTTTCTTATTCAAAAATTCTTGTTGTGTCACATCTTATTTTTCTAGGATTGTTGGAATTAAGATTGTGTGTTTTGTATTTTCTTGTTGTCCATAATTGTTGGAAGCAAGTGTGTGCATTGAAGAGGATTGTTCTTCTTGCACTTAGTGTTTAGATCTTAAAGGTTTTAAGAGCCTTTGATCTCCCTATAGGTTAGATAGTAGGCATCACCATTGGTGTGAATAGGATGTACAATCATTCTAACTATAGTGAAATCTCTTTCGTGTTGAAAGGCGACTGGAGTATTCTCGGACTGTGAGGGGAACCAGGATACATCCTTGTGTTCTTTACTTTTCCGCATTTATCGCTTTCAACATATCTTAACCAGAAAAGAAAGAAACTCTCATAAAAATTCATACATCAAACCAGAAAATTATTTCAAGTATTCATAAAACCGATAAATTTTTTAAAGACCTAATTTACCCCCCCCCCTCCGCTTGGGTGGATTTTGAACTTACAATTGGTATCAGAGTAGGTTATAGGTAACCTACTCCTATAGATCCATAATGGCTTCCGCAAATCAAAATCTGGTTTTCAAAGATGGTGGTAATAACAACAAGCCTCTATTTTTTGTGGTGAATACTTTGATTTTTGAAAAATTCGCATGAAGGCTCATCTTGAAGCGCAAGGAGAAGAAATATGGAATGTTATCCCAAATGGTCCATTTATTCCAATATGTGTTGTCAATGGTGTTGGAACACCAAAGCCCAAGGCATCATGGAATGACGACGATAAGAAAAATGGTCTCGATGACAAGAAGGTAATCAATCTTCTTCAAGGTGCTCTTAGCATGGATAAATTCTTTCGTATCTCCGTGTGTACAACAACAAAGGAAATATGGGATACATTGGTAGAAACTTATGAAGGAACCGCTGAAGTTAAAAGGTCTATATTGAATACGTTGAGTCAAGAGTACGAGTTATTTCGAATGCAGCCCCGGGAATCAATCTTTGACTTGCAGAAAAGATTCGTGCATTTGACAAATCATTTGAAAGCACTCGGTAAGATTTAACTAACGATGAATTAAATATTAAAGTGCTTAGATCTTTAACCGGGGAATGACAACCAAAAGTAACGTCAATATCCGAGAAGAAGAATCTATCCACGATGACATCCGCAACTTTGTTAGGAAAACTTCAAGAATATGAGACAAAACTTGCAAGACTTGAAAAACATGAAATCCAAGTAAAAGATTCAAAAGACATTGCTTTAAAGAAAAGGATAAAAAATCATGATAGTGTTATACCCCAAAATTTGCCCTCCTATTTCTCAAGGCAATCCACAACTCCATACTCAAGGATTTCACAAGGGTTGATTAGACAAACCCTCTCCTAAGCAATCAATCCAAACTAGGGTTCTGCTCCCCTCAAGTTAAGATGGATTTCAAGTGCTCTAAATGGTCATCATGCCTCAATATATGCTTCAAGGGATCGTCATGTCAAGTTTCAAGCCTTACAAGTCAAATTTGCTCATCCAATTGCTCAGATGTTTGAAAATCAACTGTATTGGAGAAAAAGTCAATTGTGGTCAACATAAAGTCAAACTTCATAATTTTTGGTCAACATGAATATTTTGAAGTAATATTCATCATTTGATCAAGGGTTGATCACGATTCATCAAGGAAAGTCAAGATTGGATCAAAAGTCAAAGTTTCTAAATTAGGATTTTTTAACAAAAGTCAACAGAACTTTGACCAAGCATAACTTTCACATACTTTATCAGAAATTTTTCCATCAAAGCTCATTTTAAATAGAATTCAATTCTTTACAACTTCATGTCTCACAAGCTTGGGCCACAAATGCCTCATTTGGAAGTTATGGATCAAAACATTACATGTCCTTTTAAAAGTCAACAAAAAGTCATCTTTTTGCAGAGAAATGTTCATGAGCATGGAAACTTCAATGAAGATGAACCCAAAAGGGATGTTTAGAAGACATCTTGACTCAGGAACAAGCAACACACATATATTTATGCTTTCACTTTGATACATGGATGTATCACCGCCCCAACAGTCTACCTTGTACGCGTTATCTCTCTCTATCCCTCAGGTTGTGGGTTCGAACCCCACCTTTTGCTGTTTTTTCCAATTTTTTCAATTAACATAGGTTTCAGAGTTTCCAGAAAGAACACCTCCAGAAGCTCCAGCTTCTGGACCCCCAGAGGCAGTATCACCTCCAGAAGCTCCAGCTTCTGGGCTCCTCCAGAAGCTCCAACTTCTGGACGCTCTCAGGAGTTTCACCTCCAGAAGCGAGCTTCTAAACGCTCTCAGAAGGATCCCCTCTAGAAGCTCCAGCTTCTGGATGCCCAAGGCGCGCCACTCACAGAAGGATTAGCTTCTGTGCCAGTTTCTGTCAGAAGCCCTGATGAAAACCCTCATCCTTTTTATTTTTTCTGCTGATTATTTTCTTATGTTCCCTTTTTTAAAATTATTTTAATTAATTAATAATTAGTAATTAGGTTAAACAATTAGCTTAATTAGGATTAATTTCACATATAATTTTCTATATTTTTCTTAATTAATTAATTAATTTAATTAGTTTAATTTAGGTTAATCATTTAATTTAAATTAAGTTTTTATTAATTAAAAATCAATTAGAAATAGGATTTTTTATATTAAAATCAATCTTCAAAAATACCAAAAAATATTTTTTCTTTTGCAATTAGGATTTAGGTATTGACTTTAACCATTTTACGTTTTTCTTCTATTTTATTTTTGCATTTAAATTCTAGAAAGGATGTAGAGGTCGCAAAGTTTTATTCTGTAATAGCGTAGATTTACATTTCTACTTTTACTTTACGCACCTCCTATTATGTATATGCCCAAAGCCATGTAATAGCGTAGGACATTTACTTTTTGCACTTTACATTTCCGCAATTTATTTTTCGCACCTATTAACTGCTAGTAACTAGGCGTGTATGGCAAGATAAAAATCAACATAGATCACTTCTAACACAAGATAAAATATCTGAATACAACACATTCTTCACACATGCACCCCCTTAGGGTATCCTCTCTTGTTGCCTTTCGAAACCATGGTCATGTCCCTCGAACGTAGGGATATCTTAGCTAAGACGCTTACAAACATATCATCATAGTCCCTTCGATACAAAGATCATAGTCCCTCGATGACCCTCGATTGTTGCCTACGAATATATGATCTCTTCCCTCGATTGTTGCCTACGAAAAGTGATGATCGTCCCTACGAATATACTAAGATATCCTTATAAGTTGCCTTCTATGACCATTCGATGTCCCTTTGAATGTCCCTTTTACATCCAACAGATAAGGTTACCTATCAACCAATGGTATGGATAACCTTATTCTAAAGGAAAGCAAAATAACATGGAAACGGCCGTTCTGAGTGGGTAAATAAGTCTCTTTTGCTTGCTCAATTAAAATATTCTTTTCACACCTCACACTTTTCAAAAACTTTTCAAAACACTTTGTATACATTCCAGCGTGAATCATTACAAAGTATTTTCTAAAACAAAACATTTCCGAACACTTTGTATACATTCCAGCGTGAATCATTACGAAGTCAAAGAGAAATGTCTTTTCAAAAAATCTTTTCAAACACACACAAAAAAAACAATTAAAGTGAGCTAAGAAATTAAGAGCCCGTAGATAACTACGGATGGAAAGGGTGCTAACACCTTCCCTTTTCATAACCACCTCCCTTACTCAGAATCTAACGAAGGTATTTTCTTGTTCTTTTCGCCTTCCCTTAATTGGATAAAAGAAAAGTCGGTGGCGAATCTTGCTATCCGCAAAATTTGCGATCAAATGCAAAACAAACAAGTCAGTTCTCCTACCGTGTTACAGAACTGGCGACTCTGCTGGGGAATACCCTAAAGAGAGGTTACCTTAGGGTCTAGATCACTTTAATTGTTTGACTTGTATGCTTTAATTTTAAGGGTTGCTTGGGTATTATACTTGTGGGGGATCCTACACCCGGATCCAGGTTTCCTTAGGTAAGTAGAAATGATCATCGCGACCGTTAGGCATATACCGAAACGGTCAACATGATGGCTATGTTAGTGCGACACTTTTGATGTCCCGATGCTCCTCATGTTCAGTTGAGGAAATTATTTGGCGTCTACGTGGTGTCACAAGCACTAACTCAACTTTTAGAACCCTAATAAACCCATCTTGGCCATTAGAAGATAGTGAGATGGCTGGCTTCGGTGTAGACTGAGGTTGGTTGATACTCAATGCTACGCTCATTAAGATTCGAATTTCGGGATGTTTCGGTCGACCACTTGGTAGTCGTATTAAAATAAAGCCTACGAGAAATATCAATGATATAAGATTCCTAGAACCCGGTTACTATTATAGGACAATTTTGAACCCACTTAAACTCTGGTAGAGTAGACACCTATACCTCATACAAGCCTTGACCCTAGGGCTATTGTGTGAATTGCTTGTGCTTGCTACTTGTTTTAAACATGACATCATAACATCATATCATTTCTAACTATTTCAAGGACCTAGGAATTTATCTTTGCTCTATTTTGTAGGAGTTATGGCTTCCAGGAAAACTATCTGAATCAACTTCATGGGTATACCTTCTCAACTCAAAGAATTGGTTTCAGAAGTTCTCGATCATGCTCAGTTCATCAAAAGACATGGTTATCTGCTTGACTTGGTCATCTCCGGCTTTGAAGAAGATATGATGCACGTCGTATTCCAGTTCTTCGATCCGAAACATCACTACTTTACATTCCCAGATTATCAGTGGATACCTATCCTTGATCAGATAATATTCACCGATTCAGAAAAAGCTCTGAAATATGAAGACATCACATAAGCGTTACATCTAAAGCGATCAGACATTGAAGCTAATTGGGAAACAAGAAGCGGAGTTAAGGGTTTGCTTGCTAAGTTTCTGATAAAGAAAGCTCGAGAATTTCTAAAGGCTATGAGTTTCCATGCATTCAAAGACATTTTGGCCTTGCTAATATATGGCTTGGTGCTATTTACTAATCCAGATCAGTTCATAGACGTGAACGCCATCAAGATATTCCTCGCTCGTAATCCTGTGCCTACTTTACTTGGGGATATCCTACATTTTCTCCACACTCATACTATCAAAAGACAAGGAACTCTCATGTGTTGCATACCGTTACTTTCCAGATGGTTTATTTCGCACCTTCCTCAATTAGTAATGAAGAAAGAGCAAAGATTGAAGTGGTCTCAAAGGTTGATGTCACTCTCTCATTCAAATATTCGTTGGTGTCTCTTTTCTCAAAAGGACTTCACTTTCATTGAGCGTTGGGGGGAGTTCCCTAATGTACCACTCCTTGGCATAAAGGGAGGTATAACTTACAACCCTTCTCTAGGTCTACATCAGTTTAGTTATGCTCAAAGAGATGGTTCTCATGATATATTTCTTCAAGACACTGTGTTTGACTACAACAACGATCTCCAGAACTACCGTCGAAGATTTGTGCACGCTTGGAGAATGGTAAAGAAGACTGATACTAAGACCGTGGGGCACAAAAATTCCATTCCTTGGGAACCTTACCTCAAATAGGTGCGAGCTCGAGCTCAAAACCTCATGATGCCGTTTACAGTTGTTCTAATAGTGGTTATGGAACCTGTTGCTGAAGGTAACGAACCCTATACCATTCTCCATCCAGACATGCCTACTAATTTTGAAGACTTGGAAAAATCCTGGATTCCTTTAAAGTAGGGATTGTGGAACTAGAGTTTGATTCATGGTTGTTATGGACTTCTTCTTCATCAAGCTACAAAAGAAAAGAATAAAGTGTCATGATCAAAACCTAGCTCGGGGCCCTTCACAAACAAGAAAATATTTATCCATTCATAAGTTTATATTAAGCCAATCCAAGAATCATTATTCACAATAAAACCATTAATTCAAACACTAAAATTCCATGACATCTCATAATAACATAAATTCAAAGTGTCTCTAACAAACTCTCAATCAAATGCATCTTCACTCTCCATCTATAAAAAAAACTTCCTCCAATTTAATGGATATGATTCACTTAACTATAACTAACTCTTCATCCTCAACTTCCTATATAAAGCTTCATCTTCTTCATTCTTTTTCACGATTTTTCACCAGAAGCTTCGATCACCACCTTCAATCACTTCTCTCTGTCTTGATCTCTCTAACTAACAATTCTTCAAGATCAACCTTCATTTTATTCACTACAACAATCGCACCACCATTGCACCTTCATCATCAACATACTCGTTTGGTGCGTCCTGTCTTCAACAACATACATGCATTGCAATACAGCGACTAGAACAACAACACAGAATATGCTTAAAATAAAAAAGAAAGAAAGAAGAAGGCTCGGAGAAGCATACACAGAGATCAAGGGAAAAATTCGTACCTTAAGATCGAAGCTCTCTGGTTTACTCATCATCTTCATCATCGTTGAAGAGGTACTAAACTTTCTGCGGTAGGTAAGTATCAGTTTATTTTATTTCGTCATCTCTTCTGCTTGTTTTTGTTACCATTGTGTAGATTAATCCTTCCTAAACGATAACCCTAAGGTTTCAAGCCTAGTTGCAACTTTAATTCCAATTCGGTTAGATATAGAGTTTGTTGTTTTCTCCGATTACGAGAGATTGAAGTAGAAGCGGGGAGAGGAAGAAGAAGCGAGTGGAGTGAGACAAGAATTTTCTATTGTTGGACTTAGCACTGCCACTGTAGGGTGTGTTGGCGCGACGGTGGAATTTTGAAGTGTTAAAAAGAATGGTTGAACGCGTTGAGATGGAAGGGAGTTTTGAAAGTAGGTCAACATGCATAATACTAAACGCATCATTTCACCTTTCACTTTTATTTCTCAATTTCTTTTTTTTTAAATTCGTTTTAGTAAAATAATAATCTGATTGTGATGATCTATTTGGATTGAATGCATGCGGGTCTGAATGTGATTTGTTGCATGTGTACACCCCCTTAAACCCATGTCACACATGTTTGAACACTTGAGAGCTTGTGAACAAAAAATGATCCTGGACCTCACTTAATTGGGACTTAGTGCCACATTGTTGAACCATACCTCCGGATTCAGATGTTGCACCCCCTGAATTCTTCTTTGCATTTTCATATTCTTTTAATTCGATTAATTTTCTTTTGATTAATTTTTTATTAATTTTACTTTACATGAAAATTGATAAAAACTATTAGATATTTATTTATTTTATTTTGATGATTGTTTGGTTGATTCTTAACACATTTCTTTAGGAAATCCATTAAACGAATAAATTTCCTTTTGATCGTTTTAGGTCCAATTAGAACATTAGGATCAACCTATGCATGACAACATTTATGTTAGAATTTTCCCTTTCAAACTCAATCTTTGGACCACACTTGCATGACAAAAAAATAGGGTTTAGAGTTCCCTTATACTTTTGTTTCGTTTGCGTTGCATTTCTTTTCTTTTAAAAGACTAAAATCATTTTCTTAATTAATTAAACTAAAAAATACTTAATAAATACGATACGTATAATACGCCATGAGCCATAAGCAAATGGGGAAATATGAGCGGGAGCCTTCCTTACCTCTTCTTAGAGTATTTTGTATGTGAGACGCATGACTCATTTGCACAAAGTATTCGCCCTCGTTTCATAGACTTTAGTATAATATATATCTCAAATCTTTTCAAAACTAAAGGAGAATATACTCAAATACCCCCATCCTTGGAGAACCATTTGATGTATCTCCTAACAAAACACTTCAACACATTCAAACATTTTTTCCTTCGGGTTTTTTCTCTTTTATTTTTTTCCAGAAAGGGCGTGTTATTTCCGTTTTACCGCAAACAGACAACGTCTAACTGCTAGAATAAGAACTTAGTATTACCCATTAAAAACAACCAACATAACCGACTTATGTACTCGTATCTTGTCTAGGGATGGCAAAAAACTCCGTACCCGCGGATACCCGCGGGTAAAACCCGTTACAGGCACGGGTATGATGGCTTAATGGGTATCCATGGGTAAAATAAACGGATATTTGGTTACCCATTTACTTATGGATATGGATTTGATGGTACTCGTACCCACGGGTATCTGTATCCGTTAATAATTAGAAAAATACTTAAATATTAATTTGTTTGATCAAAATAATAGTGTAATTATGATTGTTATTATGTTAAATATGATATTTTTATTACTATTATTATTATTATTATTATTTTGATAAAAGTAAAAATAAAATGAATGTGATTTATTTTTGTTATTATCTATTATGTGTTAAGTGTGAAAATATTTTTTTGTCTTTAAAAGAGATTATAAAATTAGTTATTTAAATATATTCTTTTAAAAAAATATAATTAAATAATAGTATCCATGGATACCCGTAAATACTCGTGGGTATCTCAAAGTTCACAGATACTCATCTAACAGATATCCGCATGAGTATGGGGCGAGTACGGGTATCATATTTATTAAACAGGGCAGGTCGCCGGAGATTAGTACCTGTATCCATGAATACCCATTGTCATCCCTAATCTTGTCGCAAGACCATCTTATCATTCCTTTCGAGGTTTTCTTGATGTTTCTCCTTCATTTTAGGATAAATAAAATTCGACGACGACTCTGTATTTTTTCGCGTAACGACACATATATTTCCGCTCCACGCGACTTTATTTGGTTTTGTCAAAAATTATGGTCTCGGTATCAATTTTTTAGGATAATTTGAATTATAAGTTATTTGCAAATTAAGCAAAATAGAAAAGAATAATGAACAATTGAGAAAAAGAATTATTATTGATGGAATTAGGATTTTACTAACATTTATTACATCAATTATATAGGATCATACTACCAATATTATGTCATTAAAAATTAATCTTAAATTAGGAGTTAAAATGCTAAATAAAAATTTTTAAAATAATTAAAAACTCAAATTGAGGAACAAATCTAAATAAATTTGAGGTACCAAAGTTGTAATCAAATTTAACATAAACATTATATCTTATCTTTTATCTTGCTACTTTAATAATATAAAATCTTATAATAAATTTAAAATCTTAATAACAAATTTGATACCACGATACGGGGTTCGTGTATTTTTTTTGTTTTGTTTTTGTATAAGCTATTTTATATCAGTATACTATGTTTTATATAAAAGGAAAATTGTACATAGAGAAAATATTTGACAGGCTCTTAAACAATTGATTACACAGTTTTTTCTTTTAAATTTTATTCTTAGCATTGTTTATAGACACAACGGTCCTTGTCATTTGAACGTGTAATATCTACGTGCCTTTTCCTTTTTGATTTATACCTATGGTCTCTATTTGCCCTCTATATAAAATAATATAACGTACCCGATTCTCACGTTTTCTAGGTCTATACGTATTGTACGTAATGTATGGACAAAATTCACTCCATCCTAACGTTATTTTAACCCCCTTTTCGTGTTAAATGAATGTTCACCTCATTCAAAACTTAATTGGGACCTAAGAATCTCATTTAACTTTATGATATTATATAGTATGGCTATTAATTCAGTAGGAATGTAAATATGTCAACACTGTATTTTTAATGTATATTTGGTGTAATGGAGCGAGAAATGACACAGTTACATCAAATAATACACTTAGTACATTATACAATAATAAAGATACTCATCATTTTTTAATTAATTTTTTTATCTCATTTTGAAATCTACGCAAACTAAAGCAAATACGGTGGAGATAGCAAAAGAGTGTAAACATAGCGTAGCTCTAATGGAGCAGCATGGGTGACATTTTAAAAGGATAATGTGCATGGCTTGAGGAGAAAAGAGATTTTAAAGGAAATAAAATAAAATTTTGTAACGATCGATATTAAATACAAACAAAAAAAAAAAGTTAACGTGGTACTTAGGTTATGAGACTATTCCAAATTACATACTAGTCTCTTAGGTTAGGTTCATGGGTTTATGTCATAGTAATGAATGCTTTCATTTAGAGTTGGGTTACGGAAATTTCTTTAATAAGTTTAATTAAAATACTAATTATTGATTGACAAGTGAAACTGTCAAAGAAAATGAATTGTGTGAAAGTAGCCACGACTGTGGATTTTTAAAGGGGTAGAAATGTTATGACGATTTTTTTTAATAGTCAAACAGAAATAATATATTACTATAAAAGAAATAAAGATTACAAAAAGTCCAAAACAAACAAAGAGCACTAGAAGTAGACAAATTCACGGACAAAAACAACACCAAATAGATGGAGAAGTAGATAAACCTAGTTAAATTCCTTTTGAAGCATAGAAGATAAGAGAAAATTTAAAGTTGATTTCAAAGACTAATATTTTTTTTTGTAGTGATGTTCTTAGATAATAGTAAATTCTTTTATGTTTATAATCGCAGACCACCAAGAAAATGTGAGATATTTTTGAAATAATATATGTAGTTTTTTCAAATATCAAATGAGAGAAAATGAACATCCTAGACGAAGACTTATCTCACAAATTTAGAAATATTATAAATTATATTGTAATGTTTGTTACTAACAAATATCTAATAGTTAAGAGTTGAAAATTAAATTCAAATCCTTAAATCAAGAGATGGGAGTACCTATGAATTTCAGAAAAAATCAAAGAAGGTTAAAATCATAAATAAGTTAAATGAGCTAGTTCAAGATGAAGGCACACGTTCAAAGAACGAAGAATATTCAACAACTTCATCAAACTCCTATCAAACAACTTTTGTGATTTCCTTTGAAGTAACATACTCAATAGTTAAACGATTCTCAGGGAATTCAAGACCAAATGAAGGAACCTCATTTGTGAGAGGATATGAAGAAGAAGCATTGTCGAGGGAAATCTTCAAAAGAAGAATAGAAAACAAAAAATCCACAAATGAAGAAGAGTAAACCTCAGGGAGAACCACATAATAATCTTCTTCAAACAAAGGATATGAAGTTTTCTTGGAAGCATCTTACGAGGAAGAATGTTATAAATTAACTAAGTCGTCTTACAAGGAATTGTTTAGAATTAGTGCTAAGTTAATTGAAGAAATGATAGGACTATAACACGTAACTTAGATTTTAAGGAGTATCTAGAGTTACTTGAAAAAAATGTTTAAGCTCAAAATTTTCAATATTAGAAACTCAGGTAAAACTCGTGAGACTAATTGTGTCTCGTTGAAAAAGGAAGTGGCAGATCTGCATGAAACCATAAGTGAATTTACTTCGGGGAAAGAAAACTTTGACTTGACCCTATCAAGTCAAAGGCCTTCCTTAAATGAAAATGGACTAGGATTTAAATTAGATATAACACATAATATAAAGATAAATAAGAAGAAAATGAAACGTCTTGTTTATAAATGCTCGCATTACAATAGATTTGGCCACTTCGAGCCCTTTTGTTTTGATAAGTTAAAAATATCTAAATGTAATAAACTTAAACCTTTTAAATGCAATAACACACCTGAACCCAAGATAATTTGGGTACCAAAGGTGAAACCATGGTATGTTTTGCATGAATGCTTTGCAACTCAAAGCCATAGTTCATAATAAATGAAGTTATACTAAGCAAAGAGTACTCTCGAGTAGGGATGGCAACGGGTACCCATAAGTACGGGTAGTAGTCTTCCGCTACCCGCCCCATTTAATAAATATGATATCCGTATCCTCCCCATATCCGTGCGGGTACCCGTTAGATGGGTATCCGTGAAATTTGAGATATCCGCGGGTATTAACGGGTATCCATGGATATTATTATTTAAATATATTTTAAAAATATGTATATTTAAATAATTATTTTTTAATTTCTTGTAAAGTAAAAAAAATATTTTCAAAGTTAACAAATTATAAACATTAATAAAAATAAATCACTTTCATTTTATTTATTCTTTTATCCAAATAATAATAATAATAGTAATAATAATATTGTATTTAAGACAATAACAATAATAATTTTGATGAAACAAATTAACGTTTAAGTATTTTTCTAATTATTAACGGATATGAATATCCACGGGTACGGGTACCATCAAATCCATATCCATATCCATATCCATAAATAATTGGGTAATTAAATATCCGTTTATTTTACCCGTGGATACCCATTAAACCATCATATCCATATCCGTGACGGGTTTTACCCGCGGATATCCACGGGTACGGGTTTTTTTGCCATCCCTACTCTCGAGTATACAATAATTTTGAAGTCTCTTATCCAAAAATTAGTGTTGATGGTGGATATCCATGATGGTTATTAAAGAAATTTTTTCTGTTGAGGATCATATCAAAATCATTGATCCTCAGTGATAAGCTAACTTTATAGTAGGTCGAGTGGATACATTTGTAATCAACATATTTATCTCATTATTTAACCAACTCTTGTATCCAACAATCTGTAGACAAGGCAACACCACAATGTGTTTGTGTTCCCTTCAAAGAGGGATGTTTTATCAAGACTTCTTGATATTTGAGGTAGTACATTAATTTTAAGTTGAAATGATCTATAAACTCCAATTAATCCTTTAAAACATTGTGTTTAATATTTCTCTAAAATTAAGATTATTATGACAGCCTAAATAAATGAGTTTTCTAGTTATTTATAGTAAGCAGGTGCAAATAAAGTTAGGCTAGGGTGCAGAAAATTGAAAGAGTATAAAGCAAATCCAGCACAAGGCCCAAAGTGCGCCAATGAGGCTGAAATATATAAGCACAGTTGATTGGATGCAATATTAAACCAATTGATTGGCATAGGATGATGGTGCACTCTATCATGGCAAGTATTTTATCGAAGAAACGGAGAAAAATAAGTAAAAAAGGACCATATTTGAAAAACAATGGCCAAAGATTGATGAAAAAATTACCAAATATGAAGAAATAGGGACTTAGTAGAACATTGGATAAAAAAGGAGCAAAAAAGTGAGCAACTTTCTAGAAAAATCGTGCTAGACATCACACGATATTGCATGCATGACAGGGATACAAAAGTTACATCGCGCGCGGTGAGCCCTCTTTCTGGGAAAAATATGATGCGTTCTAGTACAATCTGAAGGCTTTAAAAAGGGGATTTTGGCATCTTTTCAAGGGTTCTACGATTTTAGACTACAAGTGACGAATTACAATACTGAGAGTCAAAGAGGGAGAAGCATATACGAGATGAAGTTAGAAAGCACGAAGTCAGGGGGGCCTTTGATAACTACATGAAGTTCTTTGTCACAAGTTTTGCCATCATCAAAAAGGTGGAGTATGTGAGTGCAACTTCACCATTATATGTTTTTGCATGATGTCAAAACTAGTAAAACTTAGTATTTATGTATATTGGACAGTATCTTTGTGTCTTGTGGCACTCCTTTCCATTAGGGATCTTAAGAACTATTAAAAACCATTTTGAAATTGACCAAAATCTTGAAAAACAAGTTTTGCATAATTTTTGCTTGCATGTGTCTACACATACATATTCCAGGTCGGCACATACTAAAGCTTTTAAGAAATTGCAGAAATTCTTATTTTATATTTTGACACATACGAATTTCAGGTCAACACTTGTACCACTTTTTTAAAGGCTTAAAGTTACTGCCATGCTTAGGTCGACACATCAATTTTCCACTTCGACACATACAGTTAAAATTTGACTTATGTGTCGACACATACGATTTGCAAGTCGACACATACTGTTTGATTGGGTTCATTTTTTAATTCATTTTACTTTCGAAAAATCTCCTTTTTTTACAACTATAAATACATCATTCATGCATGATTCCAACTTAATGATACCACAAACATTTCCTGCAATTACTCCTCACCTTCAACCTCCAACCTATGATCTAGAAAATCGTGGTTTTCTCCTCCAATATCATTGATTTATTTGGGGGTTTTCATGCAATACGTTCAAGAGATGATTGCAGCCTAGTGAAAGCCTTTGGAGATAAAGAACGCAAAAGAACCTTTAGAGATAAAGAAAGAAAAGGAAGTAGCATGAAAATGACGAATCGAGTTGAAGTCTTGTGTTTCAATAGGTGCAATTGATGGTATGCGAAAGATTTGAAGATAAAGTACGCAAAGGAGTAGCAAGATATGTTTAATCAATTGGCTTGCTATTGTGTCTTGATCTTGTTGAAGATCAAAAGAACAGAAGGGGTTTAATCAACATCAAACATCTATGGTTTGTAGGATTTCTCTTAAACGTTTCTCTTATAGTCATACTTTTGCAAAGTAAGTATCCTAATTCCAAATTGGAATTGGGTGCAGACGTACCCACGTGCAAAGACGAAATTGGTGAACTGTGTAGACAAATCCTTGTATTTCTCTATTTTATCTCTTTACTCTATTTTGTTTTTATTACGTAATTTGTCGAATATCATTGTTTGATAGATTGGCTCGTAAGAATTTTGCCGCAATTTTTTTGTTTAAAGTGGTGTGTTGATTAACTTATAATGATTTTGATTATAAGTGGTTTTTGTATCAACACAACTCAAAGGAAATTTTTTGAAAATTCGAACGCACACCAAGTGTTTGACAAATTGCAATATTATATACTTTTGTTTAAATTTCATTGGAAATAGGAAACTGTTGTGTTTGACATTAAACCATTAACTGAGATATTATTATGTGATTGTTTATTATTATTTTAATTCCATACAACTTGTGCATATCTAAGTTTCCAATGACTAGGTTCGTTTATACTACAATTTTGATATAGGCCAAAAGTCTTTCGCTCAACATTGTTTTTCAAATAAATTTTCAAATACATGTTTTTGAAATGTTATTTTTAATTGGGGATTTATTCACCCCCTCTAGATAAGTCACAATAGTCTAACATCTTGTACTTAAAGCACATTATCAGAGATACTGTATTAATATGATTTTGGATGCATATGGAATAATAACCCTTAGCCTATGTGTTTTACCTAGAGTAACTATTGTACCTATGTCAGTTTAATAGGGATATGAGACATCGAGTAGTGGCATTAGAATTATTGTTTTGTATCATTGCCTGATTCCACTTATGCCGGTTGAATATGGATATGGGATCTCTAGTAGAAATTAGTGACATATACATCAAGGGATTGTGCATAATGGTTTTGTTAATTCCTCGTGTAAATATAATGAAGTTTCATTCATGTAACGCATTAAACATCAAAAGGAGAAAAATAAGGGATTCTAGGAAAAACTTGACCGCTTTCTCAAAACAACTTTTCTTTTTTGCAAAATAAACTTGAACCCCCCCCCTCTTTTGTTACTTTCTTTAACCGCTTTCTCATAAATGTCAGAACAATTTTTATTTTTTGCAAAATAAACTCGACCCCCCGGTCATTTGTTACTTTCTTAACATTGCACAATTGTTGTCTGGTTATATTGCAGTCCCTATGGATACAATATATTTTTATTACTTCGACACTATTGGTACACTTTCCGAGAAGTCATAAAGTTTTTGGCGTAGTTGCTGGAGACTGTTGATAATTTCAAAATGCCAATGTTTATTCAACGTTTTTGTTTAGTTTTTAATATTGATATTTTTTGTTTTTATTTTTATTATTGTTAGGCATTACGACTAAGGTATTTTGTTTGTGTATGTGAAGTTTAGGATCAGAGTTGATACCTTTGGATCCATAAATTGAAAGAACTGCACAAACAAATTTAAAAAATGTTAGAGATACCACTTTAGCACAAGAGACGTTAGTAGAGGAAAATGCAAATATTTCTTCATTTAGTGACTTAAACAAAGAAACAACCATGGCACTTGTACTCGTTGACCCTGCTAACTTTGATATAAAAAACTATGTGTTTTAAAGTCTACGGTTCAACCCTTTTGATGGAAATGCAATTAAGGATATATAGGAGCATCTTGCTCGCTTCCATGAAACAACCTAAATTTACAGACCAAATAATTCCACGGAATATCAAGTAAAGCTGAGGTTTTTCATGTCCTCTTTAATTGGAATAGCCAAAGATTGGTTATTATGTCTTTGTAATTGTATCATCAGAACTTAGAAAGAGCTAGAGGATAAATTTCTGGAGAGATTCTTCACTACCACACAATTTACTAAAAGAAAATTAAAAATCATTAAATTTGAGCAGAAATTGACCAAAACTCTTTATGATTCATGGGAGAGAGTGAAAGTGGAGGCGATGCTCGGTTGAATGGTGGTTAGTCGGTGGTTCGCATCAAGATACGGAAGTGTCTAGGCTAGTGGAATATGAGCAGGCGGACAAAGGGACTTCTCGCGGAAGTAGTAGATGGAGTGAGTCTCGGTTGAGGTAGTAGAAGGAGTGAAGGAAGAAAGTGGTATGGGTGGTGATCGAAACGTGAGAACGGAGGGAGTATTCACGCTTCTAGTTTTCTGCTTTTAGATCTGCTACTTTTGTTTTTGTCATGTGTCACCTTTATAATCTCTTATCTTATCCCTTAAATAACTCATAAACTAGGTTTAGTAATTTTTCTCATGACCAAAAAACCTTAATTGATAAAAATGACAAACGAAAAATGAAAGAGTAAAAATAAAGCTATTAGAAACAATTTTGTTTCAATTTTTCTGAATAAAAATAGAGACCCAAAATAATCAAAAACAATAAAAAAAAAATACATTTAATTAACTCAAAAAAGGAAACGAACACATTACAATAAACTACATGTCACAAAGATTAATAAAAAAGACTACAAATAATCAAAATCGAAATAAAAATGAGAATAAGAATATCAGGCTGAACAAACGCTGACAATTAGAAAAGAGACTGCAAACTGCACCGAAAAATTAAAGCGAGCATACTGACATGATCTATGCACAACATTGATTCATAAAACAGTCAGCGAAAGATGAAAATTTGAAATATTTTGCCTGTTAAATTTTTGCATAGTGCTGAAACGCATTTAATAGTTTGTCTATAGAACCAAAATATCAATATTATCGACATATAAACAACTTGAAGCAATGCGTGAAGCGATTAGAGAGATAAAAAATGCATGAAGTCGGGGTAATGAGTTTTTTCAGCTATAAAATGAGGCAAAAGTTTATTTAAACTGACTTTTGGTCAACCTAAATGCATGACGACCGACTAATAATGAAAATGTGATGAATGAATGACCCTGCGGGAAAATTGGGGTATGACAGCTGCCTCTATTTAATTATCCTTAACTAGATAACATCGTAGTGAAAGGTAATTAAATACGGAAAGATCCAAATTAGGTCCCTTGGATAACAATGAAATGCAATGTAATGTAATGCACTAACTCTTTTTTTACATTTATGTTTTTGTGTGCATGATATGATATGAATGCATAGGATAAGACACTCTATAGGATAACTTGAAACAAGATATTTATGGTAGGTTGAAAGAAATGATGTGGCAAGACACGCTGGAGAACACAAGTTATTTCTGGATATCCATCAAGGTGACAAGCAGTATCCTTCAATACTTGGATCCAGCTAGGACTAGTTGACATTCGTTATATATTGACCCAGATGAGTTGGGATAGGTTTTCTGTAGTAAAACACCCAACCTACAGAAATCTCACACTGGAATTCTTAAGTTAATTCAGTTTTCTACCCCACATTAGACTAGGACAAGATAAAGGCTTAGCCTCATTTAGATTATTTGTCCAGGATTACCGCCTTAAAAGTAAAGACTTAGCCAAATCCTTTGCTTTTCATCATAGCTCCCAAGCTTATTTCGAAGTGTTGGATAATATGCAAAACAAACTAGACTTTTTCCAGGGAGGAATTACTAAAGATCTTCACCCTGGTCATGAAGCTATGAATAATACTCTCATACAGAATTCTTCCATTTGCTATTTTCACATGGTTACGTCGTAGGCATTCTTCGAAAAAGCACCAAACCAAACTTGTGTGAGCAGTGATGAGTTGTTTTTCATTATGAGTGTTTTCCAGAATCGTCTCATAAACCCAACAACTTTCCTATTGAGAAACCTAAGTAAGGTTTCCAATCAAACCATATAAAATATCTTTGTACGATATTTAGTCACTCATATTGCCACTTCCTTAGGACTTCGAAATAAAATTGCTCACCTAAAACCATTTTATGGCTATGATTTACTAGATATCGACCATTGTGAATTATGAAGCGTTGGCATTGATTTGGCGTTGTTTGCCTTAAATCTGAATGAAATTCTAACGTTGATACCACTTTGTTTGTGTTTAATCCCCTCCTTTAATCCTAGTCGTTATCACTTTTCTTCTTCTTTATCTCTTAGAGATAGGTGATTTACCATTGATTTTGATCTAAAATCACCCTTTCAAATAGTTTTTGTTTCTCTATTAGTTAAATAAGTGATTTTCATATATATATATATATATATATATATATAGTGTTTCTTTTGTATTATTTTTTGTGATTTTGTCATTTTAGTGTGTTATTGTTTGTTTTATTTTTTTTGTGGTATATTTTGATTTCTCGTCTTTGTGCGATGTATTTTGTTCTTTTGTTTTTTTGCGATGCTCATTTGTTTTAGACTGAAAGATTAATTTCGATTAGTGCATATTCAATCTATGACTTTGGTACGATTAACACTACAGATCTAGAGACATGAATATTTTGAACATTTTAATACTACATTATTTGTAGGCTTATACAATTTATTGTTTTAACATGGATGATGTGAGTTTGTTCGCAAATTCATTCTTTTTATTTTTGACGATTTTAAATTTGTATTTCAACGATAAACTCTCTAGCAAATTGAATGAATGAATATTGTTTATTTTTAATAAAAAAAGGTAAATGATATATATATATATATATATATTAAAATTTAAATATGAAAAATTAAAAACTTACCACTTATATTCCAAATTATAAGTTATTTTGTCTAACATATTTTCTTAGTATTTATTTTTTACTTTTCAATTCTAACAAAATATTGTGATTTGTTTCTAATATATTCTCTAGTATTTATATTTCTTTCTTCTTTAAATTTTTATTTTACGTTTTAATATAATTATTAAATAAAACTTTTGTCAAATATTATATCGTTTTATTTTCTTATAATAGAATAATTGTATTTTTTATAAATAATAATTTTATTTTTTATTTAGTGTGAAAAAAACTAAAATATCATATAATTTAAGACGAATATAAAATTTCAGTATTTTAACCGATTATGAAATATCAGACGTATGTCAGTTACAAAACCTATATCTAATTTTATAGGTTTCCGTGTTTTATAAGATAAATCATATCTAATGCTTGTCTTTTAATCCGTGGTTGCAGCTAATTATGTATTAATTAAGTAGCTTGAACATGTAAAATTACTTTAATTTGTATTAATTGAATGTGGTCACCGTCACTCTACACCTAAAAAATATTGTGGCAAATCTAAGGAAGATTGAGAAATGATGGGACCTCTAATCTCATGACCATTATTGTCAAATGGATGGGATTGTTTGAGTGTTGTTGGATATATACATATCTGGAGATGATATTAGCCGTTGGATATTATAAGGACAGTTTAGGTATAATCATTTTTATTGTCATTAGAAAAAATTATAGAGTGCATAATCTGTGTACTTGCTGACCTCACAATATTAGGGGTGTTCGCGGTGCGGTTTGAGCGGTTTTGACGAAAAAAATTATCTGAATTGCAAGAGAAAAATATGTGCGGTTTAGTTTGGTTTGGTTGGTTTTTTTTAAAAAAAAACCGAATCAAATCAAACTAATGCGGTTTGATTCGGTTCGGTTGATTCGGTTTTTATAAATATTTTATTGGATCATACATACGCATATAGATGACAACATAGTTTCGTATTTACTCATTCATACACTACCGAATAACAACAAAACTCATCATATTTGGACAATAACTTTCCATTTAATATGTATAAATTAGATTAGACAAAAGTGAAATAATAAATATAAAATAATATCAAAAATAATATCAAAAATATTATAATGAAACAAAAAAAAAAAAAAGACGAGATATCAATGAAGATGAAAAAGAAAGAACATATGAGATGAGAGATTATAGAAGAAGATGTGCGATAAAAACAAAATTAAAGAGAGAACATTTGCATAAAAATGAGAAGGTGGAAACGAAATAATCAAAGAATATAAGAAAGTAGAGATTAGAGAAGAATATGTAAGATGTATGTGGCAAAGATGGCGCAATAATGCTATGAGAGATTTGAGAAGATTGAAACTGAAATCAAAAGTGTAAGAATGAGAACATTATTCGTAATCATAAGGCTAAAGTATAATAAGTTTAGCTATGGGTGAGATGTGAGTTAAGTAAAATTTAAGTTGTAATATAATACGGTTTGGTTTGGTTTGCAAAATACAAACCGCAAACCGAACTGAACCATGCGGTTTTGACAAAAGATGACCCAAATAAATCCGAACCAAATGCGGTTTTTTGCGGTTTCGATGTGGTTTGATTTGATTTGCGATTTTCTATTGGGTTGGTTTAGATTTGAACACCCCTATCTCACACTATTGCATCCACGAATTTAAAACAGATGAGAAAATCAATTATGTGAATTGATTAATGTGAAGTCTTGATTAGTAAAGAACATGACAATCTAACAAGTTTATGATTCGATTATGATATAGTTGAATATGACTCATATTAGTAAGAAAATTATAAATTGTTAAAATAATTATGGATTATTGAATATATAATTTATATTGTTGAAATAATTAAGGTTGTTGCGATAATTATAGATTGTTGAGAGTATAATTCATATTCTTGAGATAATTATGGATAGAGATAATGGTTTCTTGAGAGAAAATGAGGATTATGGTTTTAGATCAACTAAAATTTAGTATATATATATATATATATATATATATATATATATATATATATGATTTGTAAAATTTTAATTCAATGTTGTTGTTAGTCTTGTTGTGAATTACGATAAAATTCAATATCAATTTGTGAGATAAAGAATAATAACAACTAAAACAAATGATCTACAACAATAATAATCCGTACTAATATAACAGAATAAGATGAGAAAAAGGTGAAAGTTTGTTTACGCAGTACGATTTTACAGAAAACTGAGGTAATGTTTTCTACGTAAATTCTATAAAAAAATATAGGTGCATTTTTGTTTCTAAATAAAACACAAAATTGCAAGAGTTGAAAATTGAATCTCAAACCTTGAGCATATATTTATGTCAGTTTTTGTTAAAATTGAGGTAACATGTTGAGTTTTTGTTTTAAGTAAAACAAGGCGCAACCATTACATATATCCTCATTTTTTTATTATTCGTGGTGGAAGCTTTGTCATAAAAATGTTATTTGTTGTAGCGTCAATTCCCTTTCCATGTGTGATTTCTAGGGTTATGTTGCCCATTATCTATACTTGCTCACCTGATAACCCTGTCAAAGAACCGTTGAACGTTTTGATGTGTTTGGTTGGGTTTCAACTTCTATAAGGCGTCCGAAAATAGGATGTCAGTGGAGATGTCATGGTCTATCAGGATGCACTTGATGCCCCAGATTCCCTATTGCACAATGACAACCAACAAACCATCATCATGAGGGTTGAGTCTGAGTGCGTCCTCCTCGAAGAATATGATATTATCTGTGTTTTCCTTGGGAGTTTCTGGGGAAGCCGAGGGATATTACATTAGCCGCAAATACCTGACTTGCACACTTCCTCCGGAAAGATCTAAAGTTACCTCTACAGATGAAGCCTTCGGCGATGATGTTTACGTTGTAGGTTGTGGTTTTTTCATCCATCTTCAATGGAAGATGGAGAGAGTTAGACTAGAAGTGTGGCCCATATTAGTTTTACCTGGGACTCACGGTGGGCACCACTGTACTGGTAAAAAGTATATGTGTACATGTTTCCCCTGAAAGGACATGGAGACTCAGAGGCTTTAATAGGTTTATAACATGATATGGTGGTTAAAGTTTGTCCATGATGACAAGAAGCTTTGTACGTTAGTGTTTTAGGCGATTTAGGAGACCTACACATGAGGTGAGAGACTCTGTTGATGACCGATAATACTTGGTGGCAAGTGTAGGATTAATGGTGGTTGTGTATCAAGGCTATATTAAGCGTTGTGCTCTTAAGGATATAAATAATATGTATCACTTAGAGTCTCTCTTTCTCCTTTGAGATATATGTATTTATAAAGGTCTCTGGGACCCAAGTTTTTTCGGAAAGGGAAACTGCTCACTTATTTAACAATGTACAATTGAATCCTTATTTTCAAAAGAATTGTGGGTTAGTAAATGATCTTGACTTTCTTTCTGCCCAAGAAACATCTTATCCCATATTTTTCGCTAGGGGGCAATGGAAGACTACGAGCCGTGACGAGACCTTTCTTTGGACGACCTTATATCGTCACGTCTTCTAGAGAGGTCCAAGGGTGTTTCTCAAGGCAATTCCTTTTACAAATGTAATATTACATCATGTATTATTATTACTCTTACATCGTCCAATTCTCTTAATTTTTCTTTTCTTTGTAACTAATGAAGAATAATATTATAAAATCATATATAATTTATCTTTATCATACAAAATTAATTATATTTTTTATTTATGTGTAATACCCAAAACATCTTTTATATTTGACTCATTATCAAGTTTCACGTACATAAGTTTTGTTTGTTACAAGGCTTAAAAAAATTAACTAAAATAATTATTATCTGAAAAAAGGACAAGGTTTTAAATACTTTGAAAAACTGTAATTTTGGTAACTTCAGTTATCAATTTATTCTCTCACATAAATACAATTTATATTAATTATTTTTTCATTAATTTTTTTAAATTAAAATTACAAAGTTATGGCAATAGTAAAGTCACTGAAGTCATTCCCTTAAAAAAGAAGATTCTTAGCTTATGTCGAAACTGATAGGTGTGAACCATGAGAACACAAAAGAGAATTAATTCAACAATAAAAATCTATTTATAAGTAAATATATTAAAATGGAAAATACACTTAAAATTATATAAAATTAATCATAGCTTAAGATATCTATGTACTCCTTCCGTAATGACTTATAAGTAAAATAAAACTAAAACCTGGAGGCGATCTCACGTTGCCAAAGACATCCAAGCACCACTCCTTATCAATAGTTTTCAAAGTTGATTAGTTCATTTTCCACCACACGCTTTGAAACAAATATGTTACAGTTAAAATTGTTTTAATTGACGCATTCAATTTGAAAGACATTTTTTGTTGGTTCAGAAATTTGATAAACAGAAATGGTTGTTTCAGTCCTTGGAATATTCAAAAGAAATTGATAACTCTCTGTTTCCATTTTATGCAACAATTTTCTTTTTTTTTAATAACTAACACATATTAATAGGCACAAATGAACCCAACTTTTCAACAACAAGAGGAAAAAATATTAACCAACCCACAACCGCTGCAATCCAACATACAACATAGAAGTGGAAAATCAAACCTCCTTAATTAAACCCAAAACTCTTTGTCAAGAATTAACAATCATTCCAACCAAGTTTTTTAATGAAAGCCACAACATCATCCACTTTCAAACTTTGGTATTGAACACCACTTAATTTCTAAATAACCATACACCTCCAACAAACTAGCAACCAAAGAAAAGGATAAAAAAAAAAGAATGAAACAATAAAAAATATCCTTAAGCCTCAACAAAAAGTCAACCAGTAAAAAGATTAGCACCGAACCAAAAACCTCAAAAGCCTCAACTGTCATCACCCCATCAACGAAACACCGCCGGTCATTAATTACTCCAAACTTCCGCTTTCCAAACCACTCCCAACTCAAAGACTCCTGTCATCCACCATCAAATTATGAGTTTTAAGTTTAAAAAATCATTTATAACTATTCTTCACCTAGAAACCATCCACATTTCTCTGCCACACCTCTTTATCTAATTCCACAATATTAAGATGAATATCCTGCAAAATAGATAACAAAATCAACTATTTCTCCCTAATGACATCGAGAAGATGAGAATCAACCACCCCACATTCCAATGCCAAAAGCCATCCAACCAAAAATCCAACTCTCCTACTTTATTCTTACGAGAAACACAAACCTTGTATACGAGAGAAAAAGCTCCTTCAACGACTTCGGATCCAATCAACAATGATCCCAATCCCCTTTCTATATAGAGATAAAAATGTACTATGAACAATCGCACACCCTATCATAATTATTAGCCGTTTGATGTAAATTTGATGATCTAAATTTAATCCCAATAATTTTTGTTGTATAATTAATATTAAACATTCATTTTTTTAATTATTAGATTGAGATAAAATGGCCTGACTTTGAGACTGCATGATTTATTGACTGCAATTAATCCTATTTTGATTAAAAAAACCCGGTAAAATCATGACTATATAACAATAGAAAAGTGCTAATCGCAAGAAAAAACAATTTTTGTTTATTTTTTTATGTATAGTTGATATATATAGATTTGATATTGAGACAATAAAGAATAACGTGAACAAACAAGTTTGAGATGGTTCTATAAGAACTAGTAAAAACATTCATTAAAGATCACCAAATAAGTTTATTATTGCAATATAAAAATTGTAGAAAAAGAATGAAGTGGAGGAGATTGAAAGAGGAAATAAGTGGTGCAGAAATAAGGACAGAGTCAAATGCCACAAGAGTGTGGTCCAATCTAACGGTTTGTGTATGGTGGCGTTGGTCCTTTTGGGGACATAGTTGGTTGGTGCCACTGCTTAGAAAAATTTGACGATTGACTTGTCTTTGATGTGGTTAGCAATCTACACCGCATTCACGAGTCTCACCAAATCTTAGATGGCAAAGGTTTGAAGATTAATGAGTTCTTTAAGATAATATGTTATGACACCACCAGATGATGAAGAGCCTGGGAAACAATTGAAGGCTCGAGTGAAGAGGAAAACCAAGTCCCTAGATATAGGACCAAGAGAAATACAAAAAAAACCCAAAAGTTTTGAAGACTATGTGATGGAGATAAAATGTAAGAAAGGGGGTAAGAAGTGGCAAGTATTAGAATATTCTCTTGTTAAATTTTAAGATTATATATTGAGTCTTGTAATATGTCAATGTTTCAATATATTGAATTTAAAATCATTTTAAGTCTCACATTGTTAGAATGATTTTTCTGGTTGAAAAATCCTCCAGTCCCACATTGCTTATGTGAGAAATTTTAAGTAGCCTATTTCATTATATAAGGAGTGCACATATTTTATTCTAAATCACACAAAAAACTATTCTATTAGTTTTTTCTTCCCCATTGTCATAACTCTTGTCGGAGCACCAACTTCTTTCTTTTTTTTTCTAATTGTCTGAGTTTTCTTTTGAGAATAATGTTAATTTCTCCTCATTTGAGTTGAGAAATTATCTAATATATATATTTTCTTTAGAGAATTAATGAAAATATAAATTTTTCTTTGTTTGAGAAATCATTCTGACCACTGATTGGTGGTTATGCTAGATACTACGGTGATATTTATACAATAATTTGGAGAATTATCTATTATCTTAGAGGCGGCACAGTAATTTGATTGCTTTGCTAAATTTTGTACAGTACCGCAAAATGTCTTAAACCTTTCAAAACTGTGAAACAACATTGTGTCATAAGTGTTAGTTAAAGAAGTGTTTTGAACTCTAGGAAAATTTGTACTATTTATTGTATCTTTTGCACATCAATGAAAACATAAAATTTAGATGATATTAGTTAGTAGTGTTAGCAAATAAAATCTAGCGCATATCTAGCATTCTCTCATCTACATTTATAGTAATTTGGTGCCTTCATTGAAATGACTCCACCTCCGTTCATGGAAGAAATCACTGCCACCCTTAACCAATTACTCCTAAGCCAACAAGCCTTTCAAGCAACCGTCTCTGCTAACATAAACACAATTATTTCTGACTTTCAGGATCTTCGACTCTACATTCCAGTACCGAAGTTTTCCTCTCCGCGACAATCCGACCTAATATCATTTTCGGCTACCACGATGAAACTCGACATTCCTCGTTTCGATGGTTTTAATCCGTCTATGTGGATCTTTAGAATCAACCAATTCTTTGATTACCACCTCACACCTGATGAGCAACAGCTTCACATCTCTTCCTTCTACATGGAACGTAAATCCCTAACATGGTTCTAGTGATTGTTTTCAAACGGAATACTCTTTACTTGGACGATTTTCTACAGGAACTAGAGACATGTTTCGCTTCGTCCTTGTATGAAGATCCAAAATGAGCTTTGTTCAAACTTTGCAAAATTTCATCTGTCAATGAGTACCAAACGCAACTTGAAGCTTTGGAAAATCACATTGCAGATCTCCCTCCGCCATTTTACCTGAGTTTCTTTATCTCAGGCCTCAAACCCACCATTCCCAGAGAGGTGCAAGCATTTCAACCACTTTCCCTTACTCAAGTTGTTCACCTTGCTAAACTGCAAGAGGGGAGATTTATGGATCACACTTTGTTTCCTTCGAAGGCGTCTCAACCCCAACTACTAGATCTAATTTGGGGTCATCGTTCAGACCGACATTCACCGTGGCACCTAGAAAAGTCAGACCCCACTCAAACGCTTGTCACGGAGGAGTTGCAAGTTCGTCGTGACAAAGGGCTCTATTACAATTGCGATGAACAATTTCAAAGGGGGAACCGCTGCAAAAGATTGTTTCATTTGCTAATTGTGGAACCAGAGGAAGAGATTGGAGCATCAACAACGTATCCGTGGATGGAAGGTGAAACAACACCAGAGCTCTAACCACCGGAAATACCAATACCTGACCCAGCCCAGATAAGTCTTCATACCCTATTGGGTCACTCGATTCCTCAAACATTATGGGTCGTGGGTCAAATCCAACATAAAACAATAGCAATTTTGATAGACAGTGGTAGTACCCACAATTTTCTGCAAGATAGGGTTGCCAAACAAATGGGCTTACATACCGAACCAGCCTACTCCTTGTTAGCTGGCAATTTCGAATAGAGGATAATTGAAGTATCAAACCAATATTTCGAGTGAGCATAGAAAAGGAGGTTAATATCAATGATGAATATTGGTGAGAAATATAGAGCCTTTATTCCAAATGAAGCTTTCGATCTCCAGCAACCGATGGTGGATTCGATTTTGAGATCTTAGTGTTTAAAATATAAAGAAGCTCCTTTGGACGAATGTGCCAGTATTAGAAACGGTCCAAGCAGAAGATTAATTTGAATTGAAACAGACTGGTACAGGATTCGAATTTCAAATGATACAGGATTCGAATTTCAAATAAGAGCGCCATTCTTAGAAGACGCGTGGAAGTCAGTAAACGTGGGAAGCCTGCATGCTTCGAACGTGGCGTGATTTTAGGATAGGACCGTTAGGGTCAAAACACTATAAATAGACGTTTTTATGTTAGATTTTGTGTGTTCATTTTCGTGTACTAAAAATCTCAAACACTCAAAATACCGTAATTGAAGGGAAACAAGTCAAGAAGACAAAATGTACGTACTGAACATCATGATCCTTTACAATTCAAATACAAGTCTTTTTATATTTCTTTCACTTTTACTCTTAGAATCCTTCGATTTCCTTTCATGTTCCTATTTTACTTGCCTTTAAACACCTTTATTTCACAGAAACTCCACTTTTATTTTATCTTTTTATCAAACACTTTTGCATTCCAGAAACTTTTATACTTTCAGAAGTTCTTTATCTTTACATTGAATCTAAGTTTAATTCGAAGCATTTTCCTTTATACATTCGATTAGCATATTTACATAGACAGTTTTAGAGAAACCACTTAAGAATCTTACATTCTGCAATATAGAATTTATGAAAATAATGGGTTTATACATAGAAATCAATTATGACACATGTGTCCTAGGATCAATCTAGTCGATCCTGCAAGTAACCAATAGTAATTAGTAAAATTGGAAGACTAGCGGTTGTTTACTAGAAATCACTGTAAACACTCCTTTAAGATTTTGGTGGGTAACTGGGAAGAGTTACACTGCACTACCATCTGCCTAAATGTGTCACTTATTTTGGACCAACACAAGTTCACTATAGATCTGTTTGTGCTACGCCCCAGTGGTGCAGAGTTAGTTTTGGGGGTTCAATGGGTGAACATGTTAGGTCCAATTATAAGTGACTATGAGAAGCTAATCTTGAGCTTCCAAAAAGAGGTAAAAATAGTTCATCTCACAGGCATACTTGAACTTTGGTAGGAAGAAGCTAATTTGCATCAGCTATAATAATTAATGGATACAAATGCTATTGACACTTGCGTGTAGCTAAAACTTTCAAATTCGTCAACACCGCCACTTCTTTACACCAACGATGATGAACGAATTTCGCAACTACTCCAAAAGTACTCCACTCTATTTCGACCACCTTCGACACTACCCCCAAAGATACCAATCGACCATAAAATCACTCTCACTAGAGCCTCTGACCCCATCAATCTACACCCTTACCGCTATCCTCATTTTCCAAAATAGGAGATAGAAGCTCAATTCAAGGAGATGCTGAATAATGACCTTATCCAACCAAGCACAAGTGCATTCTCCTCACCGGTTCTATTAGTCCGAAAGAAGGATGGAACATAAAGGTTTTGCATAGACTATCGAGCATTAAACGCAATCACCATCAGCGATCGCTTTTTAATTCCTTCTATTGATGAATTTTTCAACCAACTATATGACACCAGATGGTTTTCCAAAATGGATTTATGTTCAGGGTACCACCAAATTCGTATGTAAACCAAGGATATACACAATACAACTTTTCGCACACATCAAGGTCACTACGAATTCCTGGTCATGCCCTTTGGATTATGCAATGCACCCTCCACATTTCAGGCTACCATGAACCTCATATTTGAACATATTCGTGTCGTTCTTTCATTGTATTTTTTGACGACGTTCTCCGTATATAGTTCTACTTTGGATGACCACTTGCAGCACCTTGAAGTGGTGTTCCAATGCATGTGTGCACTTACTTTTTCCGCAAGAAATCCAAGTGTGCAATTTCTCAGAACTCGATTAAATACCTAGGGCATATTGTGTCTAGTGAGGGTGTGAGGCCTAATCCTGCTAAGATCAGTGCCATGATCCGATGGCCTACTTCGACAAACCTCAAACAACTTAGAGGATTCCTGGGACTCATAGGATTTTATAGAAAGTTTATGCAAGGATACTCAGTGTTAGCTGCCCCACTCACCACGTTTCTAAAAAAAGGGTTTTGAATGGAGCAACGAGGCAATGGTAGCTTTTGAAGCACTGAAGTGCGCCATGTCAGAAGCCCTTGTGTTAGAATTACCAAACTTCAATGAAGAGTTCATCATTGAGACGAATGCTTCAGGGTTAGGAATGGGCGCATTTATCATTCAGAATAATCATCCTATTTGCTACTATAGCAAGCAGTTTTGTCCCCTCATGATGATAGTTTCCACTTATGTACATGAGTTATGTTCTATTATGTCTACGGTAAAAAATGTAGAACCTACTTTCTAGGTATTACCTTCACAATACACACATATTAGAGGAGTTTTGTGGGAGTTGATGACTCAATTCATACAGACACCAGAATAATAGTTTTACCTAGCTAAGTTATTGGGATATTCAGACAAAATAGTTTATAAACCTGGAGCTCAAAACATAGTCGTCGATGCTCCTTCGAGGGTTCATTGCTTATCCATGTCAATCCCTCACATAGAGTTTGAAATTCCTGGCAGCAGATACTTAATGTCACAGAGAATGTTATGACACAGTATCTGACACTGCTTTGACAATTCACACAGTAAATATAGAAAGCAGTAAATAACACAATAAGTTGTTCACCCGTTCGGTTCTAACAAACCTACGTGAGGCTACCAAGCCGGAGGAAATTCACTATTAGTAGTATCAATTCAGAGTTAAACTCACCCGTTTACAACTCCTCACTTAATCCCTACCCAATGACACTTCAACCTAAGTCCTACTTAGATCTGAGTTCCTACTCACTCCCCCTCAATCACCGCAGTGATATCAACCTATTGACTAATTGAATTGTGAAGACACACTTCAATAAAATATCTTGATCTTGCTTCAAAGCTTTAATCAAGAGACAAACACTCGTGCTTTAAAGCTTTGAGTGATAAACTACCCTTACAACAAATCCTAGTCCAATGCACTTATCAATTGATAGTTGCTTGGCTCACAAGAGAAACTAGAATTACACAATACCAATACTAACCTTAATAAAGACACAAACAAAAGCCTTCAATGTCTTCAATGGAATCCAGAGGCGTAGAGTAAGGTTGAATTCTTTATATAGAAGCATCCTGAATCTTGGGCTTCCATAAAGATAGCTAGGGTTCACTTAATTTTCTCCTAAAACATGGTTTGTTCAACAACCAATTTAGGTTTAATTAAGATTAACCTAGCAGCCACGTGAACATGCTTTCTAATAATGTAAAAACATAAATAAAATGCTCAACAAACTTCCCGAAAAATCTCAGAAAACGATTCGCAGCAGAATGTCACGAATGTCATAACATCTATGACATCGACTAATTTCAGATGACTTTAGCTCGCTCGAAATGTACTTTTACCATCCTTGTCCAAGAGGATTTATCTTCAATCTCTCAATGTCATGATATCTATCAAGACATTTCTAAAGCCTAGTTTTACCAAAATTGATGCCAACTTAAAACACTAACAAACTCCCCCTTTGGCACATTTTTGGCTAAAACTACTAGACCTATCAGAGTACAAAATGCAGCAGAAGACTAACAACCTAGTTCTAAGTTTTCCTAAGCTTTCCTAAGCTTCAAGTAACTAGAACTAAGAGAAGATAAATTCTACCCATACACAAGTCCCACAATTTCCCACAATTGCCCACAAACAAAATTTAAACAAACAGGCCATAAAATTTTTAGGCCATACAATCCCCAACATGCCATACAAGTTCCCAAAGTCCCACACTACTGTCAACACAATAGTTCTTCTCCCCCTTTTTAGCCATAAAGGGCCAAAGGAAACCATACAAGTCCCCCAAACTTTTTAATCAAACAGTGTCAGCAACAAAAAATTATACCAGCAAGTAATTAAGTACCAAGTATGAGGATACATCTCTGTCAGACAATGTTTACAATCATCCAAAAGAAGCACAAATGGAAAAATACAAGAAACAAAGCAAAACATTGATGAAACAACAGAAGGAAAATGGATGAATACAAAAGATAAAGAAAGCAACACGGAACTTAATTAGTTGCTCTCCTCTTGAAGAGGCATCTTCATTGTCGAGATCAAGATCATCTGCCTTATCAAAAGCTTGTTCAGCTTTGCGTGTTCAGAGCTTTTCTTGGCCATTGGTGTCCTTTTGCATTTTGAACACCAAAAATTTAGCTCTATACTTCTTTGAGGAAGTTCCGCTCGTTATTTGCTCAACTTGAGAACCGTAAATACCTCCTTTGCTTTGACAGGAAATCAAGAATCGTGGTTCACATGAGTTCGACGTGATCATCAGATGTCATGACATTCTTTGTGACATCTGGATCATCTGCTAAACTAGGGCTAGCAGGTCTTTGATTAAGGGGAACAGAAATTCCAGGAACAGAGTGATATTCGTCTAGGATTCTGGTGACTATCCTAGCAATGGCTTCTTCTACATACTTGGTACCTTCCTATTTCTTATCTCGGGGAAAAGAGGCGTAGTCTTACCAGATGATGAACCTTGATCCTTCCGTGCATGCTGATTCTGAGAGTCAGTTGCCATTGAACACTGAGGGGAGACCTTCACTGGTTCAATATCCATGGCTTCAACAAATGCCCTAATCTCAGCCATGGTGGGAGATGAAAATGTAGTCCAAGAGGATGAGGAAGACATATTTCTCTGGAAAGGTTGAGAATCGAGACCAAGAATGACGGCGGTTTAGAGTATCCGTTGGATGGAGAAGGTATGATACTTTCAACGAAAAGGTGTTATATGGAGGAGTCTTTTCACATTCTTGAACCCTATAAAATAAGAGGAAATAAGCAACCGACCCACTTATAATTAATAAATGGTCTCTTCCTTTCTTGGAGGCAATCTTAATTGCTACAATTCCTCATCGACAGATGCCCGTTTGCTCCTTAAGTTTTCAAATTGACTAGCATCAAGAGCCTTGGTAAAATGTCATCCATTGAAGTTACGTGACTACATGATCCAATTTAATCACCTTCTCCTCCACAAGTTCTCGATGAAGTGATGTCTCGATGTCTATGTGCTTAGTCCCACTGTGTTGAATAGGATTCTTTGATATATTAATAGCACTGATTGTCACAATACAATGTCATGACATCCTGTGACATTATACTCGACAAAGATTCGCTTCATCCGCACCATTTGAGAACAATCGCTAAATGCTATATATTCAAAGTGGATAGGGACACAGCTTTGCTTCTTGCTAAACCAAGAAACAAGATTGTTTCCCAAGAAGAAGCATCCTCCGAGGTACTTTTCCATCATCAAGACTGGATCACAATATCCGCATGTAATTGGTTCACATCCACGGAATATAGGATACCATAATTGCAAGTTCCACTCACATACTTGTGATTCTTTTCACGGTTAATGTGACTTACTTTAGGCTCACTTGATATCTTGCACATACCCTAACCGCATAAGCAATGTCGGTCTGGCTGGTTAGGTACAACAGCTCCCTATCATGCTCCTATATAAACTTTGATCAACCTTTTCTCCACTTGCATCCTTGGTCAACTTCAAATGTGTAGGAGCAGGAGTCCTTTTATGGATGGCATTCTCCATTCCAAACTTCTTGACAATATTCTTTGCATACTTGCTTTGTGAAAGAAATGTTGAATCTTCCATCTGTGTGACTTGCAATCCAAGGAAGTAAGTTAACTCTCCCATGAGACTCATTTCAAACTCTGCTTGTATTTGATTGGCAAATTGTTTCACCATTGTCTCTGACATTCCTCCAAATACTATGTCATCAACATAGATTTGAGCCACCATAACCTTCCCACCTTCATTCTTGACAAAGAGAGTTTTATCCAATCCTCCTTTCCCGTATCCTTTGTTAAGAAACTTGGTCGCCTTTCATACAGGCCCTAGGGGCTTGTTTTAGACCATATAGGGCTTTCCTTAATCTGTAGACATGTTCAGAAAACTTGGATCCACAAATCCTTTAGGGTTCTACATATACTTCCTCATTTAAGTAGCCATTTAGGAAGGCACTTTTCACATCCATCCGAAATAATTTGAATTTTGAATGCAAACAACCTAGTAGAAGCCTGATTGATTCCGCCTAGCCAGTGCAAAGGTCTCATCAAAGTCAATTCCTCCACTTGAGTGTAACCTCGAGCAACAAGTCTTGCTTTATTCGTGAGTCCCTTCGCATCGACTTGTTCTTGTAGATCCACTTAGTGCCAATGATGTTTGTTCCTTCGGTCTAGGAACTAATTCCCATACTTCATGTTGCTTGAATGGTTCAATTCTCTTGCATTGCTCCAATCCAAAATTCATCACATAGAGCTTCTTTGACATTCTTTGGCTCTATTTTTGACACGGGGAGTTTGAGACGCTGGATCTTGTAACAACACCTTTGGTTGGGTCTCCAATGATGAGATCCTTTGATGATCTTTCCGAATCTCGATTGAGGGATCTTTGTTTGCTTCCTCGTGTTGATTTAGGTGAAATAGGAGTAGGAACATTTTCCTTATCGGTACTGAGGTGATGTCTCAAACCATGTCTCAACATCATATGGGACATTGTGCTCCGATAATGATCATCAACAATGACATTAATAGACTCCATCATAACCGGGTTGAGTTGAATACCCTATATGCTCTGTTTGTGAGTATCCCAGAAATGCCTTCATCACTCTTAGAATCCATTTTTCTCCTTTGATCACGATCTGTCAGAATATAGCATTTGCTCCCAAACACATGAAAGTATTTCACAGTTGGTTTTCTTTCTTTCCATAGCTCATACAGGGTGGAGACAGTTCCTTTCTTAAGGTAACCCTGTTGTGAACATAGCAAGCTGTATTCATAGCTTCAGCCCAAAAATGAATAGGAAGTTTCTTAGCATGAATCATTGCTCTGGCAGATTCCTGTATAGTCCTATTCTTTCTTTCCACAACCCCATTTTGTTGTGGTGTTATAGGAGAAGAGAACTCATGGTTGATCCCTTCTGAGGAACAGAATTCATCAAACTTGTTATTCTCAAATTCCTTTCCATGGTCACTTCTTATTCGACAATACTTTCCTTCTCTCTCAAGTCTTTTGCATAACTCCTTAAAGACATCAAACACTTGATTTTTCTTTGATGAAGTTTATCCGTAACCGAGAAGTCATCCACAACAACATAGGCATATCTTTTCCACCAAGGCTTTCAACTGATAGGCCCCATCAAGTCCATGTGCAGCCCAGATTTAGATGTGGTCGATGTCTAGACATTGGGTGTGACATTCGGTTTGCTTTCCAACTGGCACTCACCACACACCCTTCCTTCATCAATGTGAAGTCTTGGTATCCCTCCGACACCTCCATTGAGATGATCTTTTCATTCCTCCGAGGTGCGATGTCCTAGTTTTTGGTGCCACAACTTGACCTCCTTTTCATCTTTGTCTGTGGAACATACATGAGAGGTTGTGTTCTCGATTCCACATGTAACAGCTTGTCTTTTGATCGATTCCTCTCATAACTACTTCTTGTTGATCATTGATTACAAGGCATTCAGATCTAGTGAAGTTAACTTTGAATCCCATATCACATAGTGACTTATGCTTATGAGGTTAGCCAAGCTTTTACCAAAGAAGACTCCACTTAGATTTGGAACCCGTAGGCCTAAGTTTCCAACACCTTTGATTTCTCCTTTAGCTCCATCTCCAAAGGTAACAAAGCTGGTGGAATGAGGTTTGACATTATTCAAGAGGTTTTTATTCCGTCATATGCTTAGAACACCCACCAAAGTACCAATCTTCCTTGCGTACACTCGAGAGAAGTGTGAGCTATCATTGTTCTTCTTCTTCCACTTTTGAGTGTAAGGTACTTTGATGTTTTAGGCTTAACATAAGGAGTCCGATTAGGTATCCATGTAGCCTATAACAAGGGATTTATGTGTCCAAACCTTCCACAATGATGACATCTCCATCTTTGAAACTTCTTCTTCATGTTTCTCTCGATCCGATGTTGATCCCAATGTTGTGACATCGCCTTGACTTCGGTTTCCTAGGCCTCTTCTTTTCTTGTCACTACAGTGTTCCTTTGCAGCCACATATCCTAGACCATGCTTGTTTCCAAAGATTTTGCCCAAGTCAAGGATTTCTTCCAACTTTTCTGCTCCAGGTCGATTTTGATGATTTAGTCATCCGATCAAGCTTGGAATTTAACACTGTAATTTCACTGTTGAGATGTCTTATAGTGTCTGTATTCTCCTTCTTTTCAGCTTCCAGCTTCACATTTTCTACCTCCAACTTCTCAATCGCCTTTTTTTTTCATTCGACATACTTCACCACTTCGACACGCTTGTAAGTATCGAAGTTCTTCAAAGGTCACTTCTTCATCACTAGAGTCATTATCTAATTACAACTTCCGTAAGGTGCGGTGACAAGATTAGTCGCTTCTTCCTCGACTCACTCGAATCGCACCAAGTGACAACCATTCCTTTCTTTTGTTTCTTAAGAAAGGTGGGACATTCACTTTAATATGTCCAAATCCTTCACATTCATGACATTGGACTTTATCGCTTTGACTTTTTCCTCGACTTGGATCTTCCGAGTCATAAGACTGCTAATGTCGATGGAATGTCCTTGACATTTGACCTTGACTTTGGATCAATCCTCCCGATCGTTTGTTGAACTGCCTTCCAAGCATGGCAATAGCTTCGATATTTTCTTCATCTTCCACTTTGCATCCTTCTTCGTTGGATACAAGTGCTATGCTTTTGTTTTTCTTGTCACGCTTCACCGATTCCCATCTCAAAAGTCATAAGAGATCCAATAAGTTCTTCAACCTTCAAGGTGTGATGTCTTGAGCCTCTTCTATTGCAGTGACTTTCATTGTAAATCTCTTTAGGCAAGGATCCGAGAATCTTTCTCACCGCCTCTTCAGACATCTTTTCACCAAGTGCCTCAAGCATTGGCAATTTCCAAAATATTCATGTGAAATTCATGAATATTCTCATCTTCCTTCATCTTCAAATTCTCAAATTTTGTAGTGAGCATCTAAAGTCTTGACATTTTCACCTTGGATGTTCCTCATGAGTAGTTCCGAGAGTGTCCCAAACATCCTTGGCCAGCTCACATTGATGAACCAATCAAGATATTCTGTCAATACCATTGAATGAGCATTCAATGCTTTAGAGTTCCCAAGAGCTAGCTCTTCTTCTTTACTCCATTCCTCCTCGTGTTTCAAGACAGAGTGCCATCTTTCTCAAGCTTGGTGGGATGTTTCCATCCTTTATCGCCAGCTTCCAAGCTTTAATGTCCATCGACCTTAAGAAGGCAACCATACGAGGCTTCCAAGAATCATAATTAGACCCATCCGAATAGGTGGTCTTCCTCCAAATCCTCCTTCTTTATCCATTACGCCGTAAACTATTATCCCTAGATCTCACCTGAAATAACAAGGTGGTGCCTGCCTGATGCCAATTGAAATTTCGGCAGCAGATACTTAATGTCACAGAATGTTATGACACAAGATTCGACATCGCTTTGACAATTCACACAAGAAATATAGAAAGCAAGAATAACACAATAAGTTGTTCACCCGTCGGTTCTAACAAACCTACGCCTGAGGCTACCAAGCCGTGGAGGAAATTCACTATTAGTAGTATCAATTGAGTTAAACTCACCCGTTTACAACTCCTCACTTAATCCCTACCCAATGACACTTCAATCTAAGTCCTACTTAGATCTGAGTTCCTACTCACTCCCCCTCAATCACCGCAGTGATATCAACCTATTGACTAATTGAATTGTGAGGACACACTTCAATAAAATATCTTGATCTTGCTTCAAAGCTTTAATCAAGAGACAAACACTCGTGCTTTAAAGCTTTGAGTGATAAACTACCCTTACAACAAATCCTAGTCCAATGCACTTATCAATTGATAGTTGCTTGGCTCACAAGAGAAACTAGAATTACACAATACCAACTGTTACTAACCTTAACAGTACACAAACAAAAGCCTTCAATGTCTTCAATGGAATCCAGAGGCTGTAGAGTAAGGGTTGAATTCTTTATATAGAAGCAGTCTGAATCTTCGCTTTCCATAAAGATAGCTAGGTTCACTTAATTTTCTCCTAAAACATGGTTTGTTCAACAACCAATTTAGGTTTAATTAAGATTAACCTAGCAGCCACGTGAGCATGCTTTCTAATAATGTAAAACATAAATAAAATGCTCAACAAACTTCCCGAAAATCTCAGAAAATCGATTCTGAATGAATGTCACAATGTCATAACATCCTATGACATCGATCGCTTTTCGAATTTCCAGACGCTTTAGCTTCCCTGCTCGAGCTGTACTTTTACCATCCTTGTCCAGTAGGATTTATCTTCAATCTCTGAATGTCATGATATCTATCAAGACATTTCTAAAGCCTAGTTTTACCAAAATTGATGCCAACTTAAAACACTAACAGAGTTTATTAACAAGCTCAAGGAACAATTATTACATGATTTGGAATTTCAATAATTCCTACAAGAGGTTCAGAACAATCCTCCAGCGCACAAGGATTTTCAAATAGTGAAGGGAATAATGTTCTTCAAAGGTAAACTTTTTATTCCGCACAAATCACCACTATAACAAGTATTTCTATAAGAGTTTCATTCCTCATTACTAGAAGGGCACATTGGAATGCATAAAACTTTTGGGAGATTACAAGAGAATGTGTTTTGGGTGGGCGTGCACAAATATGTCATTGAATTCATCAATAATTGTCTTGTGTGTTAACAAACCAAACCCACAAATCATGCACCCTATGGGTTGCTCTAACCTCTTCCAATTTCAAATCGAATATAGGAAGATATCTCATTAGATTTTATTGTAGGCATCCCTTCATTCCAAACTTATACCATGATTTTAGTGGTGGTGGACAGGCTCTCAAAAGCTGCTTACTTTGGCATGTTGCCCACTCATTTTACAATAGCCAAAGTGGCAGAACTATTCACAACCATGGTTTGCAAGCTACATGGTATGCCTCGAAGCATGATTTTCGACAGAGATCCGTTCTTGAGTAAATTATGGTAGGAACTATTTCACTTGAACGACAAGAAGTTGTTAATGTCTACTGTTTACCACCCACAGAGCGACAGTCAAATTGAAATTGTGAACAAACTCCTGCAACAATATTTGAGATGTTTTGTGCATAACCAACCAAAAAATTGGGGATATTACTTGCATTGGTATGAATGGGATTACATTACAACAACACAGACTTCAATAGGATTTTCCCCTTTCCAGGTCATATACAGTAGAGCACCTCTAAATTTACAAGATTACATCAAAGGTGCGACACAATTGCAAGTAGTGGACACCAATCTGCAAGAGCGTTTAGAGGTCTTACATTAGCTAAAGAACAAGCTGACTAAAGCTCAAACTACCATGAAATAAATGGCAGACTGAAAGCGCACTACTCACAATTTTAAGGTTGGTGACTTTGTATTTGTCAAGCTGCAACCCTATCGATAAAATTTAGTGGCGGGACATGAAATTTAGAAGTTAGCTAAATGATTTTAGGGGCCTTTCAAACTGATCAAAGCTTGAGATGAGGTGGCGTTTCAATTGGAATCACCTCCGTCTAGCCGAATCCACCCTGTCTTTCATGTGTCATAGTTGATACCAAGTCACATAGAGGCAATCAGTGAGTTACAACTTCCAGAGGAATTTGTGGGAAACCAACCTCATGTCAAACCACTTGTTGTCACGGATTGGAAGAAAACAAATGAGGCTGGTAATTGGCATATACTTATTCAATGGACAAGAATGTTTCTGGAAGATGCAACATGGGAAGATTACCAACACATGAAGATAGATTATCTGGATTTCCACCTTGAGGACAAGGTGGTTTTTTTATTACCCCAGGAATGTTATGACACCACCAGATGATGAAGGGCCTGAGGAAACAATTGAAGGCTCATGTGAAGAGGAAAACCATGTCTCTAGATATAGGGCCAAGAGAAATACAAGTAAGCCCAAACGTTTTGAGGACTATGTGATGGAGAAAAAAAATGTAAGAAATGGGGTAAGAAGTAGTAAGTATTAGAATATTCCCTAGCTAGACTCTAAGATTATATGTTGAGTTATAAGAGTTAGTTAAATAAGTGATTTGGATTCTAAATAAATTTGTACTATTTGTTGTACCTTTTGCACCACTGATTCAGTTTCAAAGGAAAGTCACGATGTCCCTTTATCTACTTAGAGTAATAAGGATTTTTGAAAGTTCAATTTAGTTGATACTTTCATGAGTGAAAACAGGCCACTGCCGATTTCCATAAAACCCAAAAGGGAATAATTACGAATTATAAAACATAGAACATGATGGAGTAAGAAGAAAATACATACAGTGAGTTGCAGAGAGAAAGAAGAGATGAGAGGTTGAAGAGAATGAAGAAAGCACAACGAAACCCTAAAGAAGTTTCTGGTTCAAGAAGGATGAAAAAGAGAACCACGAGAGAAATGTCACCGCTACTTAGGTCGAGTGTCTGGTCAAAGAAGCTCGGTTTAAGACTTTTGAGATTGAGAAGATGAAACGAGAATGAATGAGTTTTGCAGAAACGAGCGCTTTTCCTAAGACTGCCTTTAGGCAGTGCTTTCAAAAAATTATCCTTAGCAACGCTTTCATAAACAGACCTTTAGCAGCGCTTTTTATAAAGTGTTGCCTTATGTATTTCCTTTAGGCAGCGCTTTCTAAATTATTTGGCCTTTAACAGCGCTTTCAAAAAATGGCCTTTAGCAGCGGTTTCATAAAATTGTCATTTAGTAGTGCTTTTTCTAAAATTTTAATTTTAAATTTTTTTGAACTTATAGCAACGCTTTAGAAAAAAAAACGCTGCCTAAAGTGCATTGTCTAAAACTAATTTTGGCGTAGTGAGACATCATGGATATACAACCAATTTTGAAAATTATTTGAGTAATGAATTTGATGAATATATATATCAATCACTAAGATTGATCTTCTCTTCCGAACAATCAATTTATAAAGATATATTAGTGCTCAAATGTTTATGAATGATTGAGGAATTATGTAGAACAAATGCAGAAAAATTCTCAATGAAAGTTGAAGTATCAAAACATTTATTTGAAAATGAATGAGTATATGAATTCAAATTTCAATGGAAGAGATGAGATTTGAATTATGAAAATAAGAGTATATATAACACCTTAAGACCCCTACTAAAGTGTACGAATTAATGAAAAGATGCAATATTCAAAAGGTGTTGATTTTAAAATGTTATCTCCAATACAATAGTAAAAAATTTAAATGCTTCAGTTGGAAGTTAATTCCTAAAAAAGGGGGTAATCGATTTCCATGACTAAACATTACTTTCTGGAAAAGGCATGTGGGTTGAAACATGAAGAGGAAATTGATTCCTAAAAACAGGGTTATCGATTTCCTTAACTAACGAGATATTCTCAAAAGAGGTACTAAAATGACATATTAGCATTAAAATTAAAAATGATATTCTGCAAAGTATTATATTTTGTCACTGTCACATAAATTAAAAACATCTAAGAAAGCCATTAATAACATACCATATGATGGATATTGTAACATTGAAATATATCAGAATATGCAAAGAGAGAGTTTCATGTGACATTATAAAATAACCCTTGCTAGAAAATCAGATTATCTTCCATTCACATTCGTTTGCACTCACATAGTCAATGTATCTATCAATGGTTGTTTGAAATCCAAATTGTTTTATTTCAATTCAACAATCATCGGTGAGTTTGACTAACACCCAAAGATACTGGCATAACTTAGTAGATATATTATTTGTAAAGAGATAGATGTAATATGGGTATCAGGATTCATATATATAGATGTGAACACTAAAGGCCTGAGAATTCATGAAATGTCAGGATTGTTGAAGGTAGAAGCAGATATCTATGTGCAATCAAATATAAAGTTGCATGTTATAATTAATAGCTATAAACATTTGAAGAATATTGCAATTGACATGTTTCCTATGGATGGAAGTAGCATATACCATAACATATAGTCAAGATTGCAAAACATCTAGAATTCTGAAATAGTTTTACAATAGTAACATTGACAGATATCTATGCCATTAGAAAAACTGTTATTTTCTTCCACCCTTTCTTTTGATGCCTTAAATTTAGTTTATGTATTCTGCTTTCTACAGAATATGCAAAATGTGGGTACGAGCACTAACGGAAGTGGATCAATTAAAGATGTAAATACTAGTGTTTTTGAAGATTATCTACAACAGATCAAAGATCTCAAGGAAGATTCCTTCTCATTAGACGTGCTTCATGAAACAAGTGAATTTTTATTTTATATTGATAGGTGGGACCTTTCTGAAATAATTTCTGGCGATAGATGAATCTCCACATATATATTGACTTTATGGTGCTCGTAAGTATCTAATTTTATTTTTAATTATTTTTATGGTGCTCGTAAGATATAAATTAACATTTGTTTCAAAAATTCAGATATCTACATGGAATTTGTATCTCCAAGAATGTCATCGAACTATTTGGATTTCTTGACCCAAATAGGACATTACTTACCGTTAGAGAGTTTGATGCTATTTCATCGTACATACAAAATAAGTTGGATGCCGAATCAAAAACATGTTTCTTAGGACCATTGTTAGATCGGTAAGTACACGTATACATGTACATATTAATGTTATTTTGTAGTATTTGAATTTTAATGATTCTAACCCTATTATTTTGAAACTACAACAATCATTGGCAGATATTTGTTATTTGTCCTCAAGATAATGATATCTTTTGGTTTTGTTCATTAAACACAATACCTAAGAAACGTATTAAAGGCATACTTGGGAGGTAAAAAACCTAAATCAATAGACATCATTTATACTTCATTTATGTATCTTTTTAACTTTATATTTATATCTTATTTATGGTGCAATTTCTTTTATCAGAGCTCTAAAAGATATCACTCATTAAGAGGGGTTGACATGAAGAAGCCTAATTGGACGTTTGTCTAGGTAATTGGAAGTTGTGATAACAAATCTGTCATAGGAGAATATCCCTTTCTTCAATTTAATCTCTTTGATGCATTTATGTAATAAATTATATCTAATATGTAGGCACATAAGCAAGATAATGGATGAGCGTGTGGATATTATGTAATGAAGAACATGTTTGATATTATTGAGACTTCTATTGTTGAAAGATTCGACGAGGTAGTATAATTTAAAATTGTGTTGCGTATATTTAAGATATTTAGTTTATTGTATGTTGAACTTGTAGATATTTAAGGACACATCACCCTATGAACAAGAGATAATTGAAAGTATTAGGCAACTTTGGGCTCAAAGTTTTTTGCACATGGTTGAAAATTAAAAGATGTTCAACCAAAAGATTAAGGAGCAAAATCTACAAGATCAAACGCAAATAGATGGAGAAGATAAAGCAATAGAAAAAGACAAAATGCAAATTGATGAAGAGGATAAGGACATGAAAATTTTGCCGAAACAAAAGCAAAGGAAGCAAAAGAGGAAGAGAATTTATATATGAAGAAAGTGATTTGATGAAATATTATGAGTAGGTTGAGTATTTTGTAAATATTATGACTTAGTGCAAAAATAGGTTGAGTATTTTGTAAATATTATGAGTAGGTTGAGTATTTTGTAAATACTATGACTTAGTGCAAAAATAGGTTGAGTATTTTGTAAATATTATGAGTAGGTTGAGTACTTTTTGGTAAATATGAAATATGATGATTTTTATGTGCATTTATTTAAAATATTCTTCTTAGTACAACAAAGAAATGTGATAATTAAAATATGATACAAATGGAATTAAATAAAATATAATTTATATTAAAAAGGGGTTTAAAATTATATTAAAACAGAGTTGTAATTACACCTAATTTTTATTAAAAGAGGGTGTACTTAAGAAATGTATGAACACCCGATTTTTATAAAAATAGGGTGCACATAAGAACGTATTTACACCCTTTTTTAAATTATAATTACACCCATTAAATTTAATAAAAATCGGGTGTAAATCATAAGCTATTTACCCTCTATTATTAAATGGGTGTAATTAAGATAGACATTTCTCACCCAATGAATATACACCCGATTTTTATTAAATTTAATGGGTGTAATATAATATAAAAAGGGTGTAAATTAATCTTTTTGTACTAGTGAAGGTGCCCTTGTATTCCTACGAGGGAAAGAAGATATAGTAAGCTAAAATAAAATTCAACAACACCGAAGCTATTATCATAGAGGTTCACGAGGGTATCAAGAATATAATAGCGAAGATGATTCCAAAAGTTCCTACTTTGAACTTTCTGTAACTTTGTTGTGACGAAGTGGTGATGGGGTATTACAATCTACTTGAGTAGTGACTTACCATTAGTAAACCTCTATAATACATTAAAAATCAATCATGTTAGTATTCTATGTTTATGTTAATTTGCCAAACCAAAAACAGATGATCAAGAACAATATTCTATGTTAATTTGCCAAGTCAAAACAATCATGTTAGTGTTAAATATCACTGATAATCTTCTAATTAACCATATCTATTGAACTTGCATATCAGAAATTTACAAGTATTGTATCTTACAACATATCAAGAACCGATTTGTCCAAGAGTCCCAACAGCAATGACCAAACCATTGTAAACTCAACTCCAGGATTTAACTACTTTGCACCATTTGCGCAATCCTCGGAGTTGAAACCGCAAGTGTCACGCTCGGGGACTATACTTTTGATAAAGAAGGAACAAGGGTTAACATCAAGGTTAATCGTAAAAGCAGAGTTAGTAGTGACATTGGCGCCATTGATCTTACATACGGAGGCAACACCTTAGAAGTCCGCATAGACGCAGGATAATTTAGCATCGAATATGGAGTTCCACGGGTTAGATATGTTTTTTTTTGTGTCAAAGCATTGTACTATAGATACTCATAGTATTGATGCCTTGTTTGTGACATACTTGTATGCTACTGCAGTGTAGAACAAAAGTTGTGTATTATTGTTGTGTTTAAGGTTTGGTATGATGTTGGGAAAGGTTGTTTTATGTGTATGTTGACAGGTCCTTCACGCACACTTCACTTTTAGAGTCTCTGCTATAGCGATGAAGAAAGATTATCCTCATATTTCTTCCGGAGCAGGTGATTATCATATCGGTGACGGTGGCAGCCATCTCAAAGGATCCATCATCAAAGGATCCATCTCAAAGGATCCTCATATTTATGTGTAATGTTTTAATACATTAGCGTTGAATTTTCCACAGGAAGCAATTTCTTAAAGAATGAATTCTGCCTCAAATCTAAATTCACCATCTAATAACGTTGCACCACTGGTTCAGTTTCAAAGGCAAGTCACGATGTCCCCTTGTCTACTTAGAGTAATAGGAATTTTTGAAAGTTCAATTTAGTTGATACTTTCATGAGTTAAAACAGGCCACTGCCGATTTCCATAAAACCCAAAAGGGAATAATTACGAATTACAAAACATAGAACATGATGGAGTAAGAAGAAAATACATACAGTGAGTTGCAGAGAGAAAGAAGAGACGAGAGGTTGAAGAGAATGAAGAAAGAAGAGAATGAAGAAAGCACAACGAAACCCTAAGAAGTTTTTGGTTCAAGAAGGATGAAAAAGAGAACCAAGAGAGAAACTTCACGCTACTTAGGTCGAGTGTCCGATCAAAGAAGCTCGGTTTAAGACTTTTGAGATTGAGACGTTGAAACGAGAATGAATGAGTTTTGTAGAAACGAGCGCTTTTCCTAAGGCTGCTTTCAAAAAATTATCCTTAGCAGCGCTTTTTATAAAGCATTGCCTTATGTATTGTGTTTAGGTAGCGCTTTCTAAATTATTTGGCCTTTAACAGCGCTTTCAAAAAACGGCCTTTAGCAGCGGTTTCATAAAATTGTCCTTTGGTAGCTCTTTTCCTAAAATTTTAATTTTTAATTTTTTTTGAACTTATAGCAACGCTTTGAAAAAAAGCGCTGCCTAAAGTGCACTGTCTAAAACTAATTTTGGCGTAGTGAGACAACATGGATATACAACCAATTTTGGAAATTATTTGAGTAATGAATTTGATGAATATATATCAATCGCTAAAATTGATCTTCTCTTCCAAACAATCTATTTATAAAGATATATTAGTGCTCAAATGTTTATGAATGATTGAGGAATTATGTAGAACAAATGCAGAAAAATTCTAAATAAAAGTTGAAGTATCAAAATATTTATTTGAAAATGAATGAGTATATGAATTCAAATTTCAATGGAAGAGATGAGATTTGAATTCTGAAAATAAGAGTATATATAACACCTTAAGACCCTTACGAAAGTGTATGAATTTATGAAAAGATGCAATATTTAAAAGATGTTGATTTTAAAATGTTATGTCCAATACAGTAGTAAAAAATGTCATTGCTTCAGTTGGAAATCGATTTTGGAATATGGGGTAACCGATTTCTCCAGAAAGGCAACTAAAATTTCAAATTTTCCTGAAGGAATTCAATTCCTAAAAAAGGGGTAATCGATTTCCATGATCAAAAATTATTTTCTGGAAAAGGCATGCGGGTTGAAACATGAAAAGGAAATTGATTCCTAAAACAGGGTTATCGATTTCCTTAACTGAAAATTGAAAAAATATTTGTTTTCAAGGACATAAACAGTTTGACAAAAACTCATTTGGAACAACGCATGCATGTGAATATTTAGGATTATTTTGAGCATTAAGTTATCAATATAGATTGCATGCTTATACCTCAATAAATTAAAATCAATGCTATTAATCCATATGCATTTTGCTCATGTTGCTTTTTCTCATCCTTTGATATACTCACATAGGAGTAGTCTTCATCAAAACATAATGTTGAAGAAGCTTGACTTCATATAATCACCTTCTTTCTTTTGGATGAGCAAAGTGTGCTCGTAATGACATATTTAAAAACCAACCTCTTGAAATTAATGTTCAATCTTGCTATCATGCTCTTGGTTCTTGCTTTAATCTATATAAGGCTTTATTCAATTTGTAAACTTTATCTTCCTCCTCTGAGATCACAAAGCCTGGATGTTTCATTACAATAACCTCTTATGCGAACTCAAAATGGAGGAATACACTATTCACGTCTATTTTATAGACATGCCACCCATGATGTGCAAGAGCTAGCAAGGACCTTATAGTATCCCTCCTTACAACCAGAGCAAACACTTTGTTGTAATCTATTCCATATTGTTGAGCACATCCTTTGTCACTAACCTTGCTTTGTATTTACCCACTCCATCTTTCTCATTTAACTTGGTCTTATATACGAATTTAACATCAATTGGTGTTGCTCATAAGGGTAAGCTAGTCAACTCCCAAGTGTCATTTTTCTGAATGGATTTCATCTCCACATTCATGATTGTTCTCCATTTTTCTTTCTTCACATCATCCTCAAGAGAAATATGATCACCACTATTCAATTGCAATGCATAATGATTATACCAAATCGGTTTTGTTCGTACTTTTGGACCCAATTTAGAACTCTAGGCATTTGAATCATTTGTGGTCCCAACTTCTGAACTCTATACAATTCCTGGTTGGTTTAAGCTTAAATCGTCCAGTTCATCAGGTCACTTTTTCATTTGGTGACCCAATTTGACCAACCATTGGTGCAGTAACAACAATATGCTCCTCAAATTCTTCTTTTTAAATCATCTATATCCTCTTCATAACCCTCCCACGTAAGATGAGTTTTAGTACGTAGCTGCTTTCTCAGAGTCACATTCGCAAACCTTTGAATTCATTAAATGTAACATTTGTACTCACAAAAACATTTTGAGTCATTATATTATAGACTCTATAGGCTTTGGATTCATGTGATATTCCCAAAAATACACACTTGATACTTCTATCATCTAGTTTCTTTCTCTTTGATCAGGTACATGGACATAGCTCATACAACCACATACTCTCAAATGATCTACTACGAACATAAGTCCACTCCAAATCTCTTGTGGAGTTTTATCTTTACATATAGTTGTGGGGCTTTTGTTTAGCACATAAGCTGCCCAATTAAATGCTTCACACCAGAATGTGCTTAGAACTTTTGTGTCAGCAAGCATACATCTCCTGGCGATAGTTGTGAACTTCATGTAGCAGAAATAAAGTATTATGTTGAAACATTTTCAGGTGATGGTTGGAATGGGTTTGTGAGGGATAAGCGCCTCAATAAAGGTTATAAGGTTGCATTTAGACTCAGCGACCCTCCTGGCGAAAAGATTGTTGTTACAGTGTTGAGTCGTTGAAGAATAGAGTGGTCAAAGAAGTGTTTGGATGTTGGACGTAGAGGATTATATATAGGTTGTGTTGGATATGTCTAAGAAGAATTTTTTGAAGTTATATATCAGTAGTTATGTTTCTACTGACGTTTTTATATGGATTTAATCAATGTAATGTGTAAAATGACCATGTTGTTGGATGTGAATTTTGAAACAGCAGTTGTGTAATCATCCTGCATTAGCCTCAAAATATTTTGTTATATATGCTAGTTGAAATTGAGTAATGTTTGCTATTATAAACATTTGTTATATTTTGAATGAAATATGCATTAGATGTTTATTAGAAACCAAAAGTTATAAAGTTAATATTGATTTGATTACAATTTTTTGAAATATATTAAGTTGTTCAATGGTGAAAAAAAGTTGTAATATTTAGATATATTAGCAATACAACAATGTGAAAACAAATATGATGTTGGGGAATCAAAATAATAATTATAAGTGGTCCCATGTAAATGCTTCACAAATATGCTTCACAAATATGGTGATGGTTAAAAATATTAGTATTTAAATAATAAATAATTAAGAATAGACATAAAAATAAATAAAAAATGTAATAAAAAAATAGAGAAAGCTTGTTAAAATATATAAAAGTCAAAATTTTATAGAGAGAAATAAAAAAAATCAAGAAGTCTCAATTTTAAATAGGTTGAAATGTTGTAGTGTTATAGTGTAATATAGATAGGAAAGAGTCATCGTTGAGTGTTGTCACTTTGTGCAATTTCTGAGAAATGGCAAGCTACAGTCATTTGACTCCTCAGGCAGGCAGGTAAAATCACTATAAGTATTACATTAGGGTTACCTATTTTTATAGATGAATAAATTACACTTTAAGATTTTCATTGTTGTGTGTTATTGATTTTGTAGATCTATACATGGCTTACCGTGAGCATCTGAAAGAGGTTAAAGAATACTGTGTGACCAAGGAAAAAGCACAGATCGCAATATCCTTTTCACTAGTATACTCCATATGAAATAAGAAGGCAAACATAGAGGCCAATCCGTTGGTTTTTCGAAAATGCCCTTCAAGGGAAAGAAAATTTACATGCCTCAAAGGGTACCTTGGTCTATTCATAAACATCTTTTTTATTCACTCCTCCAAAGAATCTGTGAGCCACACGTGTCCTACCAAACTTCATACCAGAGATACTTTATAACACCCTCTTGCTTTGCACCTCAACTCCTTCTTTCTCTCATCTACTACGACTTCTTGCTTTGCACCTCGCCACCATCTACGCCTTCTCCTCTCCGCCTTCTTGCTGCTTCCAACACCGCCTTCGTCTCTGTCCCTTTTTAAGGTATGAAGTTTCTGAACCTTGGCAGACCTTCCATGAATTTCTCATGTTTCATGTTTTTAAGCTTCTGAAAACGAAAATTGTCATGGTATTTGTTTCCGTCTTTCCTTACTTCATGTTTCCTTACTTCTGAAAACGACTACTCTGTGTTTCTTTCCGTTCCATTTTGTGTTAACATGCTACTTAGTGATTATCATGGAAACATCATTGAATTGGTGTTGTGGGATGTCTTTGCTTGCCAACTATCTGCCTTTCTGAACTCAAACAACAATGACACCACCACAGTTATTGTCCTAACACATGGATGGTGCAAGACAAGTGCAAGTATGACTGTGATGAATAATTTTTAAGTGTTCTAACTTTTTGTTTTATAATAATATTGATCTGAATAACAATGTTTTAGGTTCAAGCAAACCTATATTGTCAAATGCATGGAGTGGAAGCAAGCTACTCTTCAACCTTGAGCACCCATTACAACAACAAGTGTTACAGAAATTAAAGATCTCAGAAATCAGTTCATTTGTAAATTATAGACTTTGTAACTAAAACATTTAGAATTTGTAGAAGTCACTGTTACAGATATTATTCAAGTTAAGAGAGTAACTACATCATTTTTTTTCAAGACCTTTAGATACACCTTCAAATATCTCAATAATAAAACATTTAAAATATATCATTAAGCTTAAGTTGTGGAACATATCCCCAATCATAGGTTTTTTATTAATACAAGTGATATGTTGCTCTTGGGAAAATCTCTGCCAGATTTGACTTGATATATAGAGGTCATGCTTCTATGCTTCTATTTGATGCTTCTGACTTTATCATGTCAACTCTACATCCACCACGCAAGCTGACTTTTTTTCCTATTTTGTATTTCAAATATAAGCAACACTTTGGCGCAAAGTTAGAAGACTTGCAACCTGGATGTAGAGTTATCTCAAATCTAAGCAACTCCTCTTCAGAAAAGCAAAACGAATTTTGTGAAAGAAAAATAAAAGACGACTAACAACTTCACCTTCTGAACAACATGAATACCCCAAGTAAATCTCAGATCTGGCGAATACATATGTCGGCTTGCATCATCAATCACTTCGCCCTCCTCAAAACTCACAGATCCAAAATATTGGCAACTATGAAACACATTTAAGACTCAGGGTTTTTCCGGCCGTTGCTCACACTTGCCACTTCTATGATGAACAAATTTTTTCTAGGGTATGAGGATTCGGGCGTCGTTAGGGTTTGAAGGATGAACATGTAAGTGAAAGACGAGAGAGAAAGAGAGAAGTGCAAAAGAGAGTAGGTGTTAAGTTTTGAAAAAAAAGGAAAGAGAGGGAGGGAAATATCCACTGGTTATAGCAAACTTTCAATAGGAAATTTAAAAAATGGGTGCCACTTGGAAGAATCGGAAAAGCTGATCGGTTGGAATAAATTTGATTTAGCAAAGTACAATTAAGGGCATTTGCTAGTGCAATTAAATTTTAATAGAAAGGTAATTAAGGTTTGTTAGTGGCATAATATTTTCTTGGTTAGGTAGTTGAAGTAAAAGAGATTAAATGTAAGATAAAATAATTTTATATTACCATTTAATAAAAATTCGTTATTCAAATATGTCATTCTTCTCACTAATTATTTTAATGTGATTTCGCAGAATAACGATTATTATTAGTTGAAAGTGTAAAATTATTTAAAATATATTATCTAATTTTTCAAAAAAAAATTATACTAAAAATATATAAATTTTTTATTGAATTTATACAAAAATATTATAAAACAATGATTTTTTTTAGTTCTTACAACAAAATACTTCTTAAATGGTACAATAAATTTAATAAAAAATAATTGGAATGCATACTTTCTGCTTATTCTTATGAATTTTAATTACAATATTATGCTTCATCCATTTTAAAATAAATATCACCAAATCAAAAACAATTTTTTTTATATAAAAGACAATTCACTTGTTAAATTCATTGAAGAAAGAACGTATTTGGTTAATTTATAAACTAAATATATTCAATAAATTTTAAAAATTGAGTTCTCTCTCATAAAAAACAGAACAGAGATAGTATAATATTAATTATTTTATTTAATTTATAATATATGAGATTATATATATATAATTAAATATGTTTTAGTAACTATAAATATCTTAAATTTTATTTTTAATCTTTATTAAAAAATAATAAATTTTGATCTTTAAAAAATTTCTATTCCTGCATTTTCAGTTCCAATTATTTTCTAGTATTTTAAAAATCATTTAATTACTATTAAATCTATAAAATTTTAAAATTTCTTTTATGTGAGTCTAAAATAATATAAAATATCTTTTTTAATATATTTAGAATTTTTTAAAATGAGAATAATAAAATATAATTTTTTAAAATTTTAAAAATTATTGATAAAAGTAATAAAAATTTAGACTTAGAAAATCAAGTTTTGAATTATTACAGGTGGAAACTTATGAAGCTGATATCCCTTCTCTTTCCGTGTCTTCCTTATTGTTTTCTATATGAAATGTCATTTCTAAAATTGTCCATATCCTTATTAAGCCAACGACCGAATTTGTTGCTTTTCCTGTCACCAATACTATCAAACAAACAAAAAAATTACAGAATTCAAACAAGAACAAAAGTCAAAAGCAGAAACAATAGCACAATTTCAACTTTTGCATTTCAACAAACACCTAACCTGAATCCTCTATTGCAAATTCTCTCATGATCGTCCCTTCAAAATCTATCTCTACAACATTTTGGATTCTAAGGTTTCCAAGTGTTTAAACCCTTAAAAGATAGAAAAAAAATGGGAGACAATTCGCCAGAGAGAAAAGCAGGCTGTGGATCATTAATAACCAGTGTATTCCGACACAGTTTATGGCCAAAAAAAACATCCTCTGCGAATTCTCTTCCCTTACCAAGCAATGCCGCTTCAAATGATACAAAACGACGTAAAAGTGCTTCTAATGAGGCTGTTTACGTCGATGCACCTTCCCGCAATACTTCGACTGCTCGTTCTGTTACAAAGCCATCTTGTTCGCCAAATAATAACAATAATAACAATAATAATAATAATAATAATTCGCAGAGGAGAAACCAAAATGAAACTACAATGCCACCTCGGGTTGTTCCTGTTCCTGTTCCACATAAGGCTTCAATTTCACCGGCTACTCAGGGGTATGTTAATCAAGGAAGGAGGGTACAAAAGGAAGCTATTGGAATTTCGGGTGAGTTAGAAAGTATGATCAATGATCATCAAAAATCGAAGGGAAGTGGTAATTTCGTTCGCGCTTCTTCTGGCAATGTTATGTTGTATGGGAATTTAGGTAATATTAGGCAAGGAGATAGGGATAATAGTTATTCAATTGCAATGGATAACTATAATCAGTATTTTGAAAATTCAAATTCAAATGGAGGAGGAGGAAACAAGAAGAATGGGGTGAGTATTAGTAATGGGACGAAACCAGCTATAAATTCGGGTGGTGGTTCGCTTTGTAGGGCTATATCGACTAGAATGGATCCTGAACAGCTGAAGATGATGGGGAATGAGGATTATAAGAATGGGAGATTCGCGGAGGCATTAGCGTTGTATGAGGCAGCTATTTCGATTGATCCTAAGAAGGCTTCGTATAGAAGTAATAGAAGCGCGGCTTTAACAGGTCTTGGTAGGTTGCTTGAAGCTGTGTTTGAATGTAGGGAAGCTATTCAGATTGATCCTCATTATCATCGAGCTCATCATCGTTTAGGAAATTTGCATTTAAGGTAGGTATGCATATGCAATTATGCAATACTAGTTTTGGTTTCGTTGATGAATACGCGTAGTTTTTTTTTGCTTATATTTAAGATTGAAGTGAGTGATTGAAAGCGTGTGTTTATTGTTGATTACAGATTAGGAGAGACGGATAAGGCTCTTTATCATTATAAACAAGCGGGACCAGAGGCTGATCCTGATGAGATTGCTAAAGTGAAGATTCTTCAAGTTCATCTAAATAAATGCACCGAGGCTCGCAGGTTAGGAGATTGGAACACGCTCATTACCGAGGCTTCCAAAACTATATCATCTGGTGCAGATTCTGCTCCACAGGTACTCTTCACATTTATGGTTCTAAATAGCGGTTAGAGTCACCTTAGCAGTTATGCAGCGAGTCTTTATATTTCAGTAAAATAAGGACAAATGTGGCCGCAACTGTGGTTGCGACACCAATACCTCCAAAATCGTCATATTGTGGCCGCAATAGCAGTTGCAAGCCTCAATTTGAATCTATTAGCTTAATATATCTCTCTCGCGCAATGACACATATATACATGCAGCATGCTATGTTTCAAGTTTCAACTGATTATGTTCTGATATTTGAAACTGGTTTTGGCCTTTTAAGATATTTGCATTGCAAGCCGAAGCCTTCATAAAACTCCGTAGGCATCAAGATGCAGACAATGTAATCTCAAAGGGTCCTAATTTTGATGTTGACGATTGTACAAAGTTCTTCGGACCAATTGGTAATGCAAATTTGTTAGTCACGCGCGCTCAAGTTGATATGGCTGCTGGCAGGTAATTAGTACTAGTACTTATTTAGTTCTACCAATGATTTTTTTAAAAAAACTTTGTAACTTGACAAATCACAATAATAAATATTGTATTATCAGATTCGATGATGCTTTAGAGGCAGCACAGAAAGCAGCAAGGCTAGATTCAAACAACAAGGCAGCAATGAAGGTGTTGAGAAAAGCTCGAGCCGTGGCAGCTGCAAGAGGCAGAGGAAACGAGCTTTTCAAGGCATCGAAATTCTCTGAGGCTTGTATTGCATATGGAGAAGGTCTTGAAAATGATCCATGTAACTCCGTTTTACTATGCAATCGGGCAGCTTGTAGATCAAAGCTCGGCCAATTAGAGAAAGCGGTGGAAGATTGCTGTGCGGCGCTTAGCTTGCGCCCATCTTACACCAAAGCAAGGATGAGAAGAGCTGATTGTAATGCTAAGGTAATTATTTAATATAAATGTTTCATAGCACTTAATATTTTAAACTGTTATGATTAATCTGTTTATATGATATGTGTGATGTTGATATATGTAAAATTGTTTATAGTTGGAAAGATGGGAAGCTTCAATAGCAGACTATGAGATCTTGTTAAGAGAGACACCAGAAGACGAAGAAATAAATCTAGCATTGTTGGAGGCTCGTGTACAACTTAAGAAACAACGAGGTGGATGAACGACTTGGAAATATATAGATAGTAAGGATCAAAGATCCGTGAAGATACCGATGGAATAAACGTCTGCCAGTATGACAAGCTTCGTTTCGGGGGAGAAAAGAGCATTTTTGTGGACCAATGATTGAAGAAAAACTCTCATGAAAATGTGATAAATCCTTTCCAAAAGAAATAGAGAAGTATGGTGTTTGGAGCCAAAAAATGAAATTCACTATTTTTTCATCTGAAATGTTCTGAAGTCACATGTTAGTTAATGTATAGTAGAAGTAGCATTGGTACTTGTCTCGTTTATTCTTTTTGTTTTTCTGTTTCTTTTGAAAGAAACTGTATAATGTACTTACTTGTTTATGAAGGATTTCAAATGTGTATATTAGATTTGTTCATATTATCACTTGACAGGTTAGCAAGTTCTTCAGTTTTGCTCTTCTATATCTTCTCCATATATTGTTATTCAATGTCAAATATTGACCGGCTCCAAAGAATGTTTTCAATAGTTGTAATGCTAAAATTCCAATGGAGGCATTTTGACATGCCCCAAACTAAAGAAGATAGTTCAAACATCATGTTTTATATATCTCCCAAAAATTAAAATTGCTTTGGATGACGGTATTGTACGCACTTTGAGTGGGTTGCATTATGATCTAAAATTGAGAAAGAATTTGATTTCTCTAGATACTCTTCAAACGAATGATTATTCATTCTAATCATATGGAGATAGAGACATTATGAGGGTTAGCAATGGTGCAATGACAATGATGACAACAAGGAGTGTTAGAACAAGATTTGGTTATGCAATTATGTCTCTGAGTTTTGATGATAACAAAGAGTATGTTTGCGTGAACAATTTTGTTACTCTAATGTTTGTTGTATTTTTAAGAATAAACAAATAGGTTTTGCTTCTGATGAATGGCGTGGCAAAGACATTAGAAGAGGAAATGCTCCATTTCTAAGCTACAGAGGTTCTGATGAACAAGTAGCGAGGAAAACATCAGAAGGCTCTGAAGCTAAGTTACTCTGACGTCAGTCTAAAGAAACCAGTCAAAAGATCTAAAGACAAGAATGCTACTTATATCAAGATGCTGAAGACTCAAGTTTCAGAAGACAAAGGATTCTGAAGACCAAATGCTTGAAAACTTTGAAGACGTAGCTCTGAAGATTCTAAAGACTTGAAGTTCTTCTAAATTTATGTTACGGTACAAGGTTATAAGACCAAGTGTTAAAGACTCTAAAGACGTGATTCTGAAGACTCTTAAGACTTGAAGTTTTTTCAACTTTATGTTACGATACAAGGTTCTTCAAAACCAAGTGTTGAAGAATCTAAAGAGGGAGATCTTAAGACTCTGAAGACTTGAAGTTTTGATTAACGAGAAGTTAGATTCTCTCCTCTTACTCATGCTTGCAAAATCCTCTGAAGTGCAGAAGGTTAAAATATAATGTTAATTTAATACAAATAGTACACAGTATGGAAAAGCTTCATTCCACTATCTCTCCACTAGCATAAAGTGTGGAATAGAAAAGGACATGAAAGTACTATTTTGTAACGACTCTCTTTTTCAAATGGCCAATGAATTTATTTTAACTGACTATATAAAGGGAAGCATCACAAAGTTTGAGTTGTTGTTGCTGCGTGCCAAAAATGCAACGATAATGACAATTATTGTTTATAGAAGATAGCAACAAGATTATCAATCACTATATCAACGACAAGAGAAACATGAAAAAAAATCATGGAATCTTGAATCATGTTAATTGATAATCTCAAACAAGCAATCATTGATTCACACTGTGCTTAAATCCACATGCTACAATGAAGCTTATTAAGTTGCAGAAGAAACTGAAGAAGATCATGAAAGCATTAATTGAAAAACCCACACCATGGATATGTTGCATCATGATGTTATGGAACAAGGGTTGTTGTCCAAAATTTTCTAAGGTGAAACAAGATGAAGAATTTCTTATCATGATTATATCAAGATCAACAAAGCTCTCAAAAGCTTATGAAGAAGAAGACTTCAATCATTCAAGTGCTTTGGGTTGTTGTCCGTGAAGAAGCAACTTGAAGAAAAGAAGATCAAACATTTGAGATAAAATACAATGTAATATTCTTAGTGTGTATTAGGATTTTCTGATGTACTTAATTGAGTTTACATCAGCTTGTGTAGAAGGATTCACTTGTAAGAAACCTTGTAAAAACAAACGGTTGTTTGTTCCTTCTAAAGGACCAGTTGGTCAGAAGCTTTAGGAAGGTGTTTGACGATTCTTCTAAAGGACCAGTTGGGTCTGAAGCTTTTGAAGGTATTATGTTCCTTAGAGGACCGATTAGGTCAGAAGCTTTGAGAAGACTAAGATGGACTCTTAGTAGGTGTTAGTCACAGCAGTTGTATATGCAGATTATAATCAAGATTGATTATAGTGGATTAAGACCTCGAGTTCAAGGAGAAATCATCTCGGAAGGGTGGACTGGAGTAGCTTGAGGTTATCAAGTGAACCAGGATAAAATCATGTGTTCTTTACTTTTGCATATGTTTTACAGTTTATATTCCTATAAATTGTTAGAAGCGACAGTCAGAAGCAACCGTAAGATGCAATTACTATGAGCAAAATTCAGAAGCGTGATTCAACGCTAAAATGTGCAAGAAGCAAAAAGTTTGTCAAAGAGTGAAAACTCAATTAAAACCCCCTTTCTTGTGTTTTCTTCACACCTTCAAGGAGGACTTCATGCAACATTTATAAGTTGTTGGCAGCATAATTATGAGTGATGTAGCATCTGTTGAAATTGATAATGATGCAACTATACTGTGGCACATGTGTTTGTGTCATCTTAGTGAATGTGGGATGATGAAACTACATAAGAGGAATCTTAGATTATGCAAGTATTGTGTTCTTGGGAAATAATGTAGAGTTCGTTTCAAGACCATGCAACACAAGACTAAGGGAATCTTAGATTATGTCCATTATGATGTCTGAGGACCTACAAAAGAGCCTTCTGTTGAAAGTTCCAGGTACTTTGTGATATTCAGTGATGATATTTCTCGCAAGATATGAGTTTGTTTTATGAAATATAAATATGAGGTCTTTGTCAAGTTCAAATTGCAGAAAGCAAAGGTTGAAAATAAGACATAAAGAAAAATAAAGTATTTGCGGTATGATAATTGAAGTAAACATACTGACAAGAAGTTTATGCATTTCTGTGAGGAGAATAAAATACATAGATATTTTTTTCCGAAAAAGACACCAAAACAAAATGAGAAAATTTTCTGCAATAACCAACTTTTATGATTAAAATCCCTCAATGTTTCAAAAAAATTACATAAATAACTAGATTTAGAAATGACACTTACACTTAAATCAAAATTCAAATCTAGTTATTTAAATAATTTTTTATAAAAAAATATGATCATTACATTTTTTTAATTATAATAGTTGATTATTGATAAAAGATTCACACAAAATGATGTAGCAGGGAAAATAAGCAGGTCACTAGTAGAGATAATATATGAAAAATCATAATTTCATATTTTATATTTTATATACAAAATAGTATTCGACAAATATTATGTTCCACATCTGGAACACTCTATGAAATAAAATAAAAAAAGAAATGGCGGCATTGTATTGCATAAAAAAAAAAAAAAAAATTGTCCTTGTATCAATAAAAATATAGTAAGTTATCCCCATTAAATATTGCTCATCAAATATAAATAATGTATATAAAAAAGCTTGCAGACACTAAAAAACAACTGATGTCTCAATCATGTCAACAACACAACTACTAATTTTTGAAATGAGCTGTCTAACTATTAACTTTAAATAGGAAAAAAATATTAAGATTCATATTTCACAGTTTATTCTAAACGTTTAATTTTAAAATCAATAACCACAATCCTTAAAGTCCAAAAGCCCAGTCATTTTTATTCAACAACAATACAGATTACAAGGGTTCTAGATGAGGAACCCAGCAACTTTGCGACCAAAACAAGTCACACCATCACACCGACAATACCTACTAGCGACGAAAATAAAAGAACAGCCTCATTATTAATTTGAAACATAGAGAACCATGTAGATTTGTCGATCTAATCCTACACGCGCACGGTGGAACCCATAATAGAAAAACCAGATCTGACGGCATCAACTGCCGTCAGTTTCACCTCGGCCTGGTCCAGCTTATACGGGCAGATGTCCGTAACAAAAGAAAGTTCATACGGCGACGTGTCGGTAGCCAGCCACTGTTCCACGGTGAAGAGCTTCTGAGCACATCGAGAATGGACCCCAGTTGTAGTAACCTCAACGTAATTAACATACCAACCGTGATGATCACCTGCCCCGTCTGAAGTCAAGTTCATCTTGCAAACGGGTGCGTCCAAACAAGGAGCTCTACCACTGAATATATCAAGGTTGCCACGCTCGAAGTAGTTGTAACCTGGACCCATTAACCCGCCCCATGCTTCAAGGTTGTTGATTTTTATGCCGTAGCCTTTTGCATTGTATAAGGTGAGAATGATGTTTGAGTCTGTTCCTGCTTTGAGGATCGATCCGGTTCTGACGTACACCGTGTAGACACAGTCCTCCTCCTAACAAGTACCAAGACAAAGATATATAAGTACAGACAAAAAAATGTAGATGAATGGTTAGTGTTAATGAAAGTTAAGTCTTACAGATGTGACGATTCCGGTGAAGAAAAATGAGAAGAGAAAGAGGAGAGCGAAGAGATGAGTTGGGTTTGCCATGATTTAAGTGTTTAGTGATGGGGATTTGGTAATGGATGAGGTTCTTAAATAGAGGAGTGATATGTGGTAGATGGAAAATTGATGAGATTTAGTATCTAGCTAATAAAGATTGAAATTTAGTCTCTGGTGTATGATTTGAGCGGCTCCATAACCGGGACCCTTATACGATATTTGTTGGTGAAATGACCATATAAACTAGAAGCACGTTCTGCACGCGACAAGAATATGCTTTAAATCATACTTATACTTTCGGGCTGACTATAATGGTGATACCATTTAGAACAAGTTGCAATTCATCTAAAATCTTCTCAAGAGTAAGAAAGCTATCTTAGAGAAGAACACCAACGGTTCAAGTCTTGGATACATTCAACCGTTCTACACGTCACACACCTAACAAATAGTGAATTACTCCCTTCGTCCTAAATTATACGACGTTTTGGGTATATCACACTATTGTACTCTAAAATTTATCTTCTTCATTTTATTTTACATGGTTTATGTTTCATCATACAGACTCATGCATTTTTGTGACAGGATCAAGGTACTTTGGTCCTCAAAGCAAAGAAGTTGGTTGTGTGGACAATCATTGCAAGAGGTGGTTTCATTTCCTCAATCTTTGGATTACTCAAAGCCACAAGGATTTATCTCAAGACATCTTATTTGTCTCATTGAATCATTAGAGGATTGAGGATTGTATTGCTTTTGAAGTCAATCACATTTATACTCATCATATCTCAAATTAGGGTTTTTGTCCAATTGAAGGGGTGAGGCTTATATGAGCTAAATTTTTTGAAGCATCATCTTCTCCTCATTATATGAAGCATCTTTGTTCAAAGAATCTCTCAATTTGTCCAGTTGATTTAGGATTTTGAAGCTTGATCATCATCTCTTAACACAAGGGGCAAAGAACTAAGATTTTGGATTTAATCTGAATTTCTCCGAATTTTTTGGTAAGACTTGATTCCATGCTTCTATACATGTCCATGGTCACCTATAAGTGAAACATGGATCATCAATTTGGAGTGGAAGAGGTTCAATTGATCAAAAGGGGCAAAACACTCATTTTGACTAAAAGTCAACAAAATCAAGGGTTGACCAGGTGGACTTTGGCCAACCATCAATTCAAACATCCTAATTTCATATTTCATGGTCAATTTCATTAAAAAATCATGGTAATTGAGTGAATTGAAGATTACTTGTAAAAGAAGTTACTTGATCATTTTGAAAATTTTACAAGTGTCCATAGTACTGATTTTTAGCATGTCATAACTTTCTCATTTTTTATTCAAATTGAGCAAACCATACATGCTTGGAAAGCTTGTGAAAACCTCTACATCTTTGTCCTTGTCATAAAAAGTCCAAAAAGTGAAGGGATTTTAAGTTATGAAGCTTAGAACTTCAGGGAACAAGGTTACAAAGTTGCCAAGCTCAGGAAGCACCAAGCGCGGATTTTTCACAAACAGGTGGTGTGCCATTTTCACCATTGATTCTTTTCTAATTCAAGTTTTATATTGAAAAGTTTTCAAAAGGGGATTGTAATTTGATATGTGAGATTCATTTAGCTCTTTGAATCATGTCAATTGGCCAAATAATGAGTGAGATATGTGATCATGAAGTTGATGCTTTGAATTGACTAAGCATGCTAGCCATGTAGGCCATGCACGTGCATGCATGCCTAGGCTTGACGGTCATTTTTGTTCTCAACTTTGCAACAAGATATCTCTATGATACAAGCTCCAGATTTCAAAATTTAAAGCACTACATTGAAGCTCATCACAAGAGCTTTCAAAAGGCCTCAAGAACTTTGAAAACGCACGAGCCAATTTTAGGATATTTGAATGGAAAGTGAATGACCAATGGGCTATGCATACAGTCACCATTTCAGAATTTTTGTGCATAGTTGAAAGTTGTTGTGGTACAAAATTTTTTACCTTTTCTCTCGACGCATTCCTTTTCATTTTCCTTGCCAAAAGTGACCAAGCAAGGCACATGACCTCATGCAATCACACTTTCTTCATTTTTCCAAAAAAAGCAAAAATTCCCTCAAGATACTTTCACCCCCATGTGATCAATAGTGCCAGCTCACCTCCCACGCTTTATTCCTCTCATTTACACTCACCTTCAGTTTGCCAAAATGCACAACAATGATCAGCTTCACAACTTAAAACACACCTCACCATTGCAAGCTCACAACTTTTCTGATTTTTCCTATTATGCCCTCTAACGGCTCTCAAGCCTTATTACCTCTTTGCCCTCACTCTCTGAACTCTTTATAAGAACTCCCTCACTCTCATTGCTACACACACATACTCTTCACAAAATCCAAATCTGAAAGCTCTTCATTTTTCTCTAATTTTTCCTTTGAAGATTATTCTCCTCAAGTTCCAGTGGTTATTTCTCTTCCATTTCCTCTTCATTAAAGCTCAACAAGCAAGATCATCGGGTTTCTTTTTAATTTTACAGAGGCACAAGTGAATTTCTTTTTCACTTTTGGAGGTAAGATTTCAGATCTCGAATTCTTTTGTTCTAGCTTGAATCAATGCTTGAGATCTTTGATATGTGTTCATAGCTGTCCAAACGTTAGGTTTGAAGTATAAATTCGCTTTGATTTGAAGTTGATTCGTGTTTATGAAGTTCTGAAAATTTTGTGAATGCATGATTTCAATGATATTCAAGCATGACTTTCTCTTTGATCTCTTGATGATTTTAAATTTTGTGAGATGTATGATGTAACTTGATATGAGATCTTTAATTTGAGCTTTGATTCGCGAATTTTGGTTGAGAATTGAGCAATCTGTGTAGATCTGAAGTTTGGATGTTAGATCTGGTTGTTTAAGCTTGTTTTCATGCAGCGATTTTCGTGCGCGTTCTTCTCTATGATTCGTGTTTCATTTTAAGAAATTCTTGATTCTATCATGTTCCTCATACTTTGATCTTGAATTTTGATTCAAATTTTGTCTCATTTCGTTGAGAATTAAGAGAGTTATCATGATCTGAAATCAATGGTTCCAAATTGTAAAAAACGCGTTAGGACATGAGTTGTGGCCGGGACAATGAGGTGGCACATTTTGGTTCGTGCATGCAATGAGGCTTTTACAGCGCTTTTGTGAAATAATAGGTGTTGATCTAATTCATTTTTATATATATTTATTTCATTTAATTTGTTTTTTCCAAATTTTTAAAAATAGTTTTAACTATTAAAAAATTCCCCAAAAAATATTTCCGACTTTATTTTCCATATATTTTTTTATCATGAATTTTAATCATCTTTTAGGTTTTTAGAATTTTTTATCTAATTTCCTTTAACCTAAAAAAATTCACAAAAACTATTCTGAGATAATGTTTGAATCTACTTCATGCACATAATTTTTTTTTTTTTTTTTTACAAAATTTGTAACATGCATTTTAAATCATTTTATGTGATCATATCATATTTGCATGCATTCTTTGTCACATTTTTGTATTATTTTTTTATTAATATTTCCTTCAAGATATAATTCAAAAAATATATATTTGCTAATCCTTAGATTTTAGATTATTTTTCTATGATTTTTAATTGAATTTACCATGAGGTTTATGTATTTTTCGAATTTATGCACTTAATTGTTGTCTTTTAGCCATTTCCCTTGCTTAAGCCTAAAGAAACCTCTAAATCGCTAATCTCCCTCACCTATAAAAATCAAGAAAAATAGGTTTGAACTTCTTGAATGACCTGAGGTCCTGAAAATAATTTTTTTCCGAATTTTAAGTTCTGATCTTGTATTTGTTTTCAAATATTTTTGTTATACCTCTCCAGGTTAAGTCCTTTCTTAACTAGTATTGACAATTCCATGTCAATTTCATCCTTTTAGGTTAATTTAAGAATTATAACATATGTTTCTGACTTTTATAGGTTCTTTAGATGCTAGATTTTAATTGGCATAATTTTTAAGCCATTTTTTTTATTTTTAACCTAATTTTGACTTAGGAGCATGTATAGGATTTTGCCTTGACTAATTTACATGTGTTTGAAACCTTATGCACATATTTTAGGGACAATATTTTGCATAGCATATACTAATAACCTGACCTTATATTGAATCAATTTTCTAATTTTTCACATACTTCTAACTTCTACTTCTTTGATCCATGATTATGTACAATTTGTGTGCTTCTTGTAGCCCTTTCTTGTGTAATTGATGCATAATCTTCTTGAATTTGGTATTGAACTTGATTATTTACTATTATACACTTCAAGCTACTTACTTATACGCCAATGCATCATTTAATCATGTCCACTCTTCATCCATGCTAAATTTAGAATCTCGTTTGCATTTAGGAACATGTTAGGAGGTGCTTTGACCTAGATTATTGCATTGTCTTGCATGTATAGCAAAATGTTAGTATATTAGATATGATTAGAGGCCCTAGAGAATGATAACATGATGCATTTACTTATGATTTCACTCATATTTTAAATCTAATGCCATAGTATATCTTCCACACAGTTCTACTTCACATGCACTTCACATACACTTTGTCTTGGCCTAGTTTTGTGCATTGAGTAATGTTTTGTGTGAGTACTTCCATGTGTAATTATTATTTTGTTTCAATATGATCTTAAATCCTCTTCTCGTCTCAATTCTCATGCTCTTATGATCCTTTTAGTTGACATTCAATTGTCAACTAACATAGTGACATAATGAGAACTATATTTTACTACTTTTTTTGACTTACCCTTGGTGTACTTTGTGTATGATATTTCCCCATAACTTGTGGTGTTTTAATCTTGACATTAGGTTGTGTTAGCTAATGACTTATACGTCTTACATTCTTCCAAGCATGTTGTACTCTCATTGATCGCGACTTTAAGAGTCTATGGATTACACTAACTACGAGTGCACAGTCGTGTCGCATAGTTTTAAAAGATTGTCGAACCTCAGAGACTATAAATCGATCTATCATAATCTAAACCTATAGTGTAAGCTAAAGCTATCGAATAATTGATTGGGGGAATTTTTGGGTAATAAAACTTAGATCTAGTTGAAATATAAATAAAATGGATATCGGTATGCAAGTATCAAATTTTAGGCGATCCGAAAGTTTGTTGGCCAATTTTTTTGGTTAATTTAAATTACTAAATTCACTAAGCAGTATCCTTATCTCAAACTTTCGTTCTGTTGACTTAGATTATGCCAATAAACCCTAACGCACGCTTCCGTTGTCCTGCTGAATTTAAAAAACAATTTTTGAAAATAAATAAAACCTAATTTGTTTTAAAGCGCTACCGCTATATTTAAAACCAATGCCTAGTAATCACTATTTGGTAGAAAACCTCAAACTTCCACTCTATTTATTTTTAACCTTAGTTTGATTCTTACTTCCGTAACAAACCTTTAAAACTTATAATTGAAAACTAAACCAGATAAAGCAATTTTTATAAAAAAATAATAATTGGACAATTTATTTTGGATCCCTTAATTCGATTAACCTACATACCGATACCTAGGTGATTTAGCCAGACATAATATTAATTTCTAGAGCAGAGTAATAGATAACAAATGACAATATAGCAAATAACAACATATTAATGATTTTCATGCAAAATAATATATAATAAATATTAAAGCAATAATAGAAACCTGAAAATTAAATTAATTCTAGAAACCTGAACAAACTTCAAACTGGTAATATTTGGCAGTATAATATTGCTGGAATGGAAATAACTTGAAAATTACCTATCAAATCTGAAAGTTTTGAATCAAACGATAAGGGTAATAATTTTCCAGTGTAGAAAATTATTACTAACAGGTAGGGATTAAAAATTGCTTAAAAACTAAACTAGGAAAAAAGGGCTCTGAACGATAGTACGAAAAATAAAGCAAGCTGGGTGAAAAATTTAGAACCCCTTCTAGTCTCCCAAGCTGGTATTTATATTAGTGGTATGTAACTACATTGAGATATTTCCGTTCCTTCAATCTAGTGCACGTTCAATTGCTATTGAGAAAAAATAGGTTGCACTTTGAACGTGTGGTTGCTTGCTGAGAAAATTCAGGAACGAGAAAATATAGTGAATTTGAACTATGTTTGTTGCATGGCGGGGGCCACAGGAGATAAGGGCGGACGCCATGGCCTACGTGGCATGGTCCACTTTGCTAGGTTTGTGGGGCGGGCGCCCCTTGCTTGAAGGGTTTGTGAGGCGGGCACCCCTGGCTCCAAGGATACTTGGACTTTGCTTTATTGTAACGAGCGTGGGCTACTTTGTTTTGGGCCTTCGTTTGTTTTCATGTCACAGCTAGCCCGTTACTTGTTCACCCCTCTTGTGCTATTTTAACCTCCTTGCCTTCTTTAAGTGATTTTTCCACATAATTCTCCTCGATTTCTTATCTTTTTCTCGATCCTTTTTAAATAGAATTAATACCTGAAACACAAGAGATACCAGTGTAATATTGAAATAAAACAATGTAAATTAAGGGAAAACAATAACATTATTTATACGAATTAAGTGGAATAAACGTTATAATTTTGTGTTATCAAACTCCCCTACACTTGAACCTTTGATTGTCCTCAAACAAGAAGTAATATGAAAAACCTTTTGAACTCGTGGCGAATGCAAGCGCAGGACATAAATCAATTCGTACTCGGTTTCTAAGCGTTCTTGTCTAAATAGCATAAGCTTAATTTCAACACCAAAGCTATTGTAATGACACTAGACAACCCCACCTTGTGCAGACCAATTTCAGTCATGCTATCATAGCGCAACTTAATTCTTTTCATTTTGTTTCACCCACTTCGTTCGAACGCAATCACATTAAGCCCATTATCTCTTCAGCACATAGTGGAGTAACCGGTTAGTGACTCTGATCCCTTTAATAGCTAGGATCTCTGGTACATAAGTTTGGTGACTCCTTTGTTTACCTCTTTTGCAAATTGCGGGGGATCGAACCGTAGTCCTTCCTACCAAGTTCAGCACCAGATACCACTGAACCAACTCACAAAGAATTGCTTGTAAAATATATTTTTGTAGGGTCCACAATTGTTAGATTAAATGATCAGATGAGAATCACCTAACTTAATTAGTGCATTTCCTGAATTAATTAGCAGGAATTTTGAACTTTTGGATCATTCACTTATATTCATCGGTTCTCCGCGTAGTTTGTGATTAAGACGGTGCCGACTGCTTATATAAACTACTCGGGGTTACTTTAAAACTAAATCTTAAGGTATTGGTATAATAAGTACTTAAACCGATCTTGCGTACTAGGGTTTTAGAGCGTTTGAATGGTAACGATTTTGTTTAAATCTCACTCAAGATATTAAAAATATGCAACCTTGAAACGTTTGAGTGTATCGAGTCATGCATTTAACCATTAAAAAATTTGTTATGGCTCAAGAAAATGGAAGAGATCAACTAAACACGAAAGTTTTGGCATTTAAAACTTAACGTAACATAAATAAGCTTTTTATTGAAGGGAAATCTACTTAAGTAAATTGTAAATAAACTAAAGACGGTAAAGATTCCCCTACACTTAAAACTGGCATTGTCCCCAATGCCATAAAATAGGAAGGAAAAAGATCACTCCTAATCGCCTCTACCGCGCGCTCTTCCTCCTCTTGTTCGTGGTCCTCTATGCCTTTCAGTGTTATTTTGGAAAATGTCGTGAATGTCGTCTACACGGAGATTCATAGCTTACATTTTGGCGCTAAAATTTGACATTTGTTGAGACATTTCCTCGTAATTGCAGTTGTTCCAGTAGGCGTAGCCATGCTGATCCCGTTGAATTTCTCGGACTAGCTGCATCATGCCATTATGGTGTGCTTCTATTGTTTGGAAACGCTGGTCTTGTCGTAGCACTACGACATGAATGGCTTCGAGTGTAGCCGGTGGATAAGCATTTTCCAAAGGTGCTTGTGCAACATGTTGGGGAATTTCTTGCTCTCATTCTTGTTCCATTTCATCCACAACAACGTTTTTAGCATTACCTTGGTTTTCTTGTTAATTTCTCTTGGGAGCGGGTTCATCCATATTATATTGCCAATTGTTTGCTTGTTACACATCAGTTCGGTTTGGACTAGGAAAAATCACGCCTTCGACCACGTTGTTATTAATCACCAAGTTAAATCTTCCATCTGGTCTCGGAGTAATTAAATGCGAGTCGCGATAATAAGTTATATCAAGAAGTTGCGCCGGCATTTGGGTGAGCCCAATGGTTGCTAATTCGGTGGCCAGTCCTAGAGAGAGGGTTATCGAAGTGATGATACCTCCAAAACAGACCGGGTTTGTTCCGCTTGCACGAACTATCACCTGAATTTGTTATGGTGGTATTTGAGACCAATGGGAATGTCACATTAGGAGTTTCATCCACCTCTCGTGCTCTTGAAACCCAAAAATTGGTATATCCTTCGTACTTCTTGATTTTCAATTTTGAGTTGGGGGAGTTATGTAGTGGAGGCTTTCTCTCACTAAGTAGTTTCCCACCGATTGAATCAACGACGAAGATCAGAGATGATCTAGAGTTCGAAGGTTCTAAAGTGATCTCAAAAATAAGGGTAAGAGTTGCTTTCTTTATCTTAGCATAAATGCTACAACGATCATAAATTTGACATATTAGATTGTGGATATTTGTTGAAATCATAAGTCGGTTCCCACAGGCGGCCCCTTTTTTTTCTTGGGAACTAGAAATTATTGGTGAAATAGTGAGATGAGATCTTGGATTAGTGGAGCAAGTTATGGTGCAGCGGAGATGAGACTGATCTGCAAGGTTAGCACTCTAAAGTCCAAGTCAGTGAGAAAATGAAGAATAAATGTGAGTGAAAATCAAGTTAGATTATATCCTTTTCTTCATATAGATTACCTTATATATAAAATTTATTTGAGGTGTATATATTTTACTGTATAAAATAAAGGAGATCATTATCTAATATTCAACTATGGACAGAGACCCATGATCAGAATCAGATGTAAAACTTTTTTATTGGATCTTTTACTAATCTAGAAAAAAAAATCAATTTGATCTATAACATTTAGATCTTAAGTTATATTTCAAAAGAGATGCGAAAAATATTTTAAAAATCAGACCGATCATCAAATTGGTGAGGGTATTGGATCACTGGTTTATCGGTCGAACCAATGAGTCACTGGTCGAACCGCATGACCAAAATGGATTAAATTAGATAACTCGATTAAACAGATCAATCATTATAACAAGACTATATAGATATAAAATTGGTTGAATATGATGATTTAGTCTCTACAAAATATAACTAACACTTATATTTTTTAAAAATATCATATCATAAATTCACAAGTTCATAATTTAAATTCAAATTTTAAACAAAGGTATAACACATAAAGAAATAGTACAAAATTACAAAGTTTAATAGCAACCTAATCTAATTAAATAGTTTATAAAACAATAACTCCAATGTGTATAAACTTAGTTCAAAGGAGGAAAATTGTTTAAATGTTGAAATCTCGTTCTTCTATATTAAAATCATATGCAATAAAATCAATTGCATCCGCAATAGCTTCCCCGTTAATAATATCATTACTTTGTTTTATTTTTTAAAATTCTGACACACACAATATTAGAAGTCAAGACAGATGTCTTAACAACACATAATGTCACGACAGATGTTATAACATCTGCTGACAGAAAACATTATTGTTAAAAACAGAAAGATTGTGCAAAAAATATATATTGCAGAAACTTAAAGAACACAATCAATTGTCAACCTGATTCGGTGCAACTCATCTACTCTAGAGGCTACCAAGCCAGAAAGGAAATCTGCTATCAGTAGTATCAATTCAAAGCTAAACAGTCTTAGTTTACACTTTTCACTTAATCCCTACCAAATACAATATCTACCTAGGAACCTCCTAGATATGAGAACCCCGCTCACTCCAAATAACCGTAGTGATATCAAACAAACTCAATCCCAAGAAATGTCTCACGAAACCAAAAAGAAGAACATTCTTCCAAAAACAAAATCTTTGCTTAAAAGTTTAGAGGAGAACAATAATTTGATAAACAAGTACCAATCAGTTAACTCAAATGCATAGAAAGATACACGAGGACATACAAAAAACACACGGAGAAGAAACTCTCAAACCCTAAACTCTTATTTTTCACAAGGTTTTACAAAAACTATGCTACTTCAAAAAAATTAGGTCTTGGACGTCTCCTTATATAGCTTCTGCTGTTGGGCTTGGATTGACTTGCACTCTTCAATCAAATTCAATCTTCAGTTGTAAATCCTTGCAAATTTTCTCCACAAAAATAGAAACAAATTTCATAAATATGTCCTAAAAAGTCTCAAAAATCATTTTTATGAATCAAATCTACATTTTTGTTTATAAATAATCTCCTTGACTTGCGCATAATGATGATGAATATTCAAATTAATCTCATAAAATTAAATTATATATGTCAAGAGATATCCAACAGCATCACCTGTTGTACCAGACATGAGCACAACATCCACTTTAACATCTAACTGAAAACTCATAACTACTGTACGGAAAAACTCAACATTAGTAGAATTATATTTTACTAAAATTTAGCCTATTATACAACCATGAAATTAATTTTTATTTTATTTTTAATTTTTATTTTATATTTCATTTCTTTTTTTCTTTCTTTTCTTTCTTTTTTTAATTTTTTTTAAAAAAAGTATTTAAAGGTAAGTTTTTCTAATTATAGTGGTTTATATTAATTTTTACCAGTTCACACGATCCAACAATTAAATTACATCAATTATCTAGTTGGTTTCCAATTCGATCAACCGGTCCGATGAATAATTTTTACTTGGATAATATCTTTGAGTTTGTGCTCATAATTATTTCTCCGGATGTTCTCTTCATAATATTTTCTTAACTCTAAATCTAAATATATTCAGAAAAAAGCCACTCGTAGTAGCTCATGATTTTCCCTAGCGGCCACATCTTTGACTAATTTTCACCTTTCCATAAAAACTCTCAATTATATTCACCGAATTGTTGATAATAAAATAAGTTAACTTTGCCTCCTTAGAAAAACAAAAACAATTTCCCACCTATTCTATAAAGTCAAAGAAGCCAAAACTTGGTGCGCACAAAGTTTTCTTAAGGTATCATTTTCACATAAACGACAACCCAAAACTCCAAACGCCCTTGATGTAACCGATACTCAAGTACAATAAATTCAACCGATAAACATCCCAACGACACTAACAACAATATAATCAAATAGAACCACCTACAAACAATACCATTATTAACTAACCACCTCTAGATTTATTGGTCTGATCTAGGCCCGGGCGGTAGAGCCCAAAATAGAGTAATCAGGCCCAGGCCCAGACCCAGACCCTGATCTTACAGCTTCAACGATCTTTAATTCAGTTCGGGGGCCCAAATCATACTTACAATAATTCCTAACAGCGGAAAGCTCATACGGCGACGTATCCGTCGCCAGCCACTGTTCCACCGTGAACTGTTCCTGAGCACAAGGCGTATGAACCCCAGTTGAAGTAACCTCAACATAATTAACATACCACCCGTGATGAGGACCCGACCCGTCCGAAGTCACGTTGATAGCACAAACGGCTCCTTCCAAACAAGGTCCCTTACCACTGAATATATCAAGGTTGCCCCGCTCAAAGTAGTTGTAACCCGAACCCATTAACCCGCCCCATGCTTCAAGATCCTTGATGTATAGTCCGTATCCGGATGCATCGTATAGCTTGAGCCCGATGATTGAGTCTGTTCCGCCTTTGAATATTGACCCGGTTCTAACGTACACCGTGTACACACAATCTTCATCCTATATAAAAAATATTTAATTATTTTTTCACTAAATTTATGAAACACTGACACCTAAAAAATGTCAGATATCCGATTCCGATACAGACTCAGCACTGAAAGATGACTAACTAATAAGAGAAAGTAATAATATAGAGAGAGTCTTACCGAGATAACGGTTGCGGCGAAGCAAAAGGTGAGAATGAAGAAGAGAGCAAAGAGAGAAGTTGGAGTAGCCATGAGACGATGGAGCGGGTGGAATTAACTATGTTTGTTGAGTGATAGGTGTGTTAATAAATAGAGAAGGGACAAATGGATTAACCAAGTTTGGACAACTTTCATTGATTTTGTTTTTTATTATTATTTTTTTAAATGTTACTGTCATGTCCTTATTCGAATAATTTTTTATTATATACTTTGAATAAATTAAGCAAATACGTGTTGAGAATATAATTATTCGTAATATTACAGAATCATAAAATAAGAATACCAAATAAGAAAACACATGAAAATTATGAAATTATTATTATTTTGAAGGTCTAGATTTATACTTTTCTTTTACTTTTTTACGAATTTATTTGATATATGTTATCAATGTATCGTTCAAAAAAAAACATGGATGAAATAACTCAACTAATGTATTTATTTATATTTTTATATTTAATATAAATATTCTGATATTTACAAATTAATGATTTAATAAAAAATATGTTATCCTTAAACTAAATCATTTATAGTAGTTAATAGATTTTATAGAATGTGTTTAATGAGAATTTAAAAGATTTATTTGATGAAAAAGTCTTATAATATTAAGTAAAAAATCTAATTAAACTTGAAGAAGTTTTGTAATATTAAAAAATAGTATGTTCTTTTTTAATTGAGTATATAAATTATGTTTTATACTATCTAATTATAATTTCAAACAATTTTATAATATAAAAAAGGGTTAGAATTTAATGACACTAATCACTAATGTGTCAAGTTTAATATAATGATACATTTTATAACTTTTTACTGCAGTATGAAAAAATTTACAGTTGAATTGAAAGTTATTTAAAATTTATTTAACATATCAATGAGATAAAAAAAAATTATGTCTTACAAAATTTTATGAAAATCATTAATTTTAAAAAAAATTTAACATACCTTATGATTAATTGATGATGTTAAATTATATATATATATATGAGATATATGATAATATATTTTAATCTTACGATTTTATCATATTTATATGTGATAAAGAGTTATCAGAGGATGTAACAAAAAAAAAAAAAAAGAGTTATCAGAGGTGTCATAATATTAAATTTGACACATTGATATTATTTGATCCTGATCCTATTAAAAATATTAATTTTGATAGATTGCTTAAATATATCAAATATTAATTGCCTTTTTTTTGGCAATGATTTTAGTCAACAATATACAAACGTTTCAAAATCAATCGGATTTCAACTATAAATCTCATTTTAAAAAATTTACATTGTAAAGGCTATAAGTCATATCATAAAAAACAAGAAAACTATTAATACTTGTAAGAGATAAGGAAGTATTTAATTATTAACTGATGAGGTTCTTCTTGCACCAATCTAAAACTCTTAAGGCAGTATTAAGTATGAATTCATCAGACTCTCATTACATCAATCTAAGACTCTTAAAAGAGCATTAAGCATAGGTTTATTGGACTCTCCTTGCATCAATCTAAGACACCTGAGAGAGCACTAAGGAGAAGCTCGCATGACACTTCTTACATCAATATAAGACTCTAGAGGGAGCACAACAAATGAAGTAGAAAACGCTTGTAGGGTGGGCGTCACCACTCATTGAACCAATTCGGCTATACTAGGCTCAACCCTGATGAGTAAGAGCATTTATCATTCAAGACATCTTGCCAATAAACTTATTAGGTCAAATGGGGAACAATACCAATTCAACCCACCGGAGAAGTATGAAGCCACCACAAGTTCAATAAGATAATTAGGAAGACCTCCAATAATGTAAAAACCTTGCACGACATCTAGCGATACAAAGCCTTATACAGTATGTAAATGGCAAACCCAACTAACTCTCTTTGTAGTTATTCAAGACTCGTAAGGGATAACCACATAGGAACCTACCGGGATCTCCTGGTATTTATTTAAGACTCATAAGGAATCACCACGACAGATCCCACTACACATTCCTTGCACTTGTTTAAGATTTATAAGAGAGCATCAAGCAGGAACCATCCAGACTATACTTCCAGTTACTTAAGACTCATAAAGCATCAGCACACATGAACCCATCATACTCTTTTTACACTTATTCAAGACTCCTAAGGGAGCAGCACACACAAACCCAACAAAATCTCCTTGCACTTATTCAAGACTCTTAAGGAAGCACCAAGCTAAAATCCACTAGGTTGTTCTTGCATCAATCTAAGACTTCTAATATAGCACTAAACATGAATCCATCATGCTCTCCTTACATCAATCTAAGAATCCTAAGGGAGCACTAAGTAGGAACTCACCCAAGATATTTTTTCATCAATTTAAGACTCTTAAGGAAGCACCAAATAGGAACCCACCAGGCTCTACTTGTTGGATTTTATTATGGATTACTTTGATTAATTAATAAAAATATATTATTTAATTTGTTATTCCACCTTATTTTAAAAAAATGAATACTATATTAGATTATGTTGTTGAATAATTTGTGATGGATTTGGATCCTTTCATGTGCATTGTCTCCTACTTCTGTTCTGCTACAATCTCAGCTCTTAATCTCTATTTTTTTCTCTCTTCAAAACTCACTTTTTGTTTTCCAAGAACTTTCACCCATTGGATCAGAAACAAGAGGGATGTTGGTCATATGGGGCAGGAGATGATTTGTTTCCATTCATGATAAAATGGGATATTCTTTTTAGTTAGTATGTTGAGAGGTATTTATCCCATCTGGTGGCTATATAAAATGAGATATTCTTTTTAGTTAGTATGTTGGTCATAAGCTAGGCTTGACCCTGATGAATAAGAGCATATATTATTCAAAGCATTTCGCCCTTACATGACTCATACGTGAGGGGTGGTGTACGTTTTGACGATCTAATCCAGATTCAAACCCGAGCATAACATAATCGACCTCGACTTAATTCATTCACATGGATGAACCAAGTCAAGTTACTCCTAGTAGGCCAGAGCTAACAATCTAATCCAAGTTTAACAAAACTCAATTCTAAACAATTCCTTTTATACATGCGAATAGGGAATTTAAGTTGTTAAATAGTCATAAATGGTCGGTCTCAATCAAAGAAAGAAGGGACTTGATTCCCATTTATTTGTCTTGAGCTAGACAAAGAAACATGTAGCATACTGACAAATAAATTGGTTATAAATGACTTCGAGTATAAGATATATAAGATATCATATCCAAACTAACAATCACCGCATTGATCACTCATAATTTTTATATGGCTCACACTCAATCAATTGGATGCAAATCCTCTCACTTCCTACCCTTTAACTTTCTCTAACTTTAGGCAAATTTTATGAGAGAGAAATAAAAAAAATAATGAAAAAAGATAGGAAAACAATCTGAAAGAGAATGTGTAATTAGAGAGATAGAGAATAATTTAGGGGTGTTCATATCTAAACCAACCCAATAAAAAACCGTAAACCGAACCTAACCAAATCGAAAACCGCAAAAAACCGCAAAAAACCGCAATTGGTTCGGATGAATTTGGACCATTTTTTGAAAGAACCGAGCGGTTCGGTTTGGTTTGTGGTTTTATAATCATAAACCAATCCAATCCAAACCAAACCGCGATATTTACAAACTTGTTTTTGTTAAAACATAACAGACTAACATAGGCCCAATTTTATGTCAAAAAATAAGAAGCCCAATAATTGTTTTTGCTAGGGTAACTACCAACTGGGTAAGTCACACTCACAGACCAGTAACGCGAAGAGGAAAAAACACAACGAACTAGGGCAAAGCAACGACGGAGAGATTTGGCTCGAGGAAGAAGGGCGGAGAGTTCTGGCTTGAAGAAGAACGGCGGTGAAGAGATTTGGCTCGAGGAAGAAGGGCGGAAAGTTCTGGCTTGAAGAAGAACGGCGGTGAAATACGGAAATCAACCAGGTAACGTTATTGTTATATCTTCAACAATTCGAAAATTGTTATGTCTGAATTCGAAATATTATGTTTGAAAATCTGTAGGGTAATTTCTGTTCGAAAATCTGTTCGAAATTTCTATTAATTTCTGTAGGTAATTTCTGTTCGAAAATCTGTTCGAGATATTATCTTCAAAATCTGTTCGAAAATTATGTTAATTTCTGTCTTCTGATACATAATTTTTGTTCTGATATGGAGATTCTGTTTCTATACATAATTTCTATATTGATATGTTAATTGGCCTTTGGTATATGTTTTATTTTCATCTCCTTTTCTTAGATATGACTATTGATAAAGAAGTCAATTCTGTTATTGGATCTGATGCTTCCTTTTCCATTGCCGAAAATTAGGTAAAACAATGATAAATGAGTGTATTTGATAAAGTGGTTATATTTATGAGTGTATTTGATAAAGTGGTTATATTTGTCATGTATGTATTATGTATTTTCAGCCTCAAAATAGTCCATGGATGCCTACAGTAAACCTGCCCCAAACTATTGATTTAGACAAACAAGAAGGCGACAATGCTCAACAGAAAAAGGAAAGGAAAGTTGGAGAAACGGATGATTCTAAAGCTGGCGATTCTAATGCTGGAGATTCAGGTAAACAAAAACCTTGTAGGCCTAAATCTTGGGTTTGGGATCATTTTACAAAAGATGAATTGGGTACTCGGGCTAAATGTAATTGGTGCACGAAATCTTATGCGGCTGATTCACATAAGAATGGAACCTCAAACTTAAATAACCATTTGATGCATCAATGTAAAAAAATTCCCAAACATGTTCTTGATCCTAGTCAAACCATTCTTAGCCTTCAAGAAGGCTTTAAAGAAAATAGGAATGCACTTGTTGGTATCCATTTCAATGTTGAATTTTGTAGACAAGCCTTAGCTAGAATGTTAATCGTGGATGAATTGCCTTTTTCTTTTGTTGAAAACAAAGGATTCCGTCATTTTATGAGTGTTACACAACCTAGGTTCCCACTTCCAGGAAGGATTTCAATTGCTAGGGATTGTTTGAGTCTTTACGAGAGTGAGAAAAATAAGTTAAGAAGTATGTTTACTAAAACAAATCAAAGTGTTTGTCTAACAACTGATGCTTGGACTACTGTGCAAAATATTAATTATATGGTTCTTACCGCGCATTTCATTGAACAAGACTGGAAGTTGCTTAAAAGGATTCTCAATTTTTGTCCAATAACTTCTCATAAGGGAGCGATAATTAGGAAAAAGATTGAAAAATGTTTGGAGGATTGGATGATAGATAAGGTTTTCACCATCACAGTTAATAATGTTGCTTCAAACGATGTTGCTATCGCGTACCTAAAAAATAGAATGGAGGATTGGAATTCACATCCATTAAAAGGGGAGTATTTCCATATTAAATGTTGTGCTCACATTCTTAACCTTGTTGTCAATGATGGGATGAAGATGAAACACATGAATTCTTCACTTTCGAAAATTAGGAGTGCGGTTCGATATGTTCGTCAGTCACCTGGTCGTTTAGATAGGTTTAGGACATGTATTAAAGAAGTTAGGATATAAGACAACTCTACTGTGCAGTTGTTCACAGTGATTTCTGGTGAAACAACCGCTAGTCCTCCAAACTATCAAATAAGCATTATGATCGCTATTCAACTCCTCTGGTAACTTGCAGGATCGACTAGATTGACCCTATGGGGTATTGGTCGTTTGTGTAAACTTAAAACAAGGATTCATATTCAAGACTTGTTTTTGAATGTTTTATATATGTTCAAGTGTTGTTTCGATTATGATGTTCAAGAACTTAATAACATGCTCAAGTAAGCAATATAAAACTAATTTGAACAATTAAAAGCATAAAGATTTCGAATTGCAGAAAATGTATAAATGCAGGAATGTTTAAATGACTTTTAAATGTAAAAGACTTTCAAAGTAAAAGCATAAAATGTAAAAGGCATGAATGTAAGAACAAGTATGTAAAAGCTTTCTGGAAAATAAGAGCGTTACTATAAAAGTTTCAGAAAAATAAAGGGTTTCAAAATGTAAGAAAACGTTTAAATGCAAGGAAAGTTAAATGACTTTGAATGTAAAGAATTTAAAAGACATTGATGCAAGATAAAGATGAACTGGAAAGCTAAAGATGCATTATTGAATAATAAAGAGTTTGGTGCAATCATACGTACATTATTCGTGCATTCGTTTCCCTAGTCATGTGGTATTTTGAATGTTACTGAATTTAGTACAATAGATATGACACACGAAATCCTAACACTAAGACTTCTATTTATACTATTTCGACCATAACGGTCTGACTTATGAGATCTTGCCACGTTTCAGACATGCAGAATACTATGCTTCTCTAGCTTCCACGTCTTCGAACCGTTTCCAGCGTGCATATTCGAACTTCCTTTTATCCCGCTCACGTTTGAATTTCAAATATCTGAACTGCCTTTCGTTTCGAACTCGCTTCTTAAACATCACGCTACTAACACTTCGAAGCTCCTTCTACATGTATCATCATAATTGCTACTCGAAGCTCCAAGTTTCGGTATATTTATTCGAAGAGCCAATTCCTTCATTCCAAATCATGACATTCCCTTTGTTCCAATGAGTACTGATATTGTTTCGCTTCGAGCTCAATGATTCCTATTCGAATCATAGATATCAAAATCTTCAGCCAACAAAATGCCCCTTTAAAATATGTATTTCGAATCTCTTTCTGAGAAATACTTATTTTAAATATATCCACAAGATTTTGATGTGACTCTAAGTAATTATGATACTGTGTATGATTTCCATTACGTCAATCACGACGGCTCTTGGGTTTCCGAACCGCTTCAAAACAGTTGCCACGGTATGGTGCGGTTATTAAGGACAATGATTATCTTTAATCATGCTTAGTTCCAAAGCTTACCTTACGCCACCTCACTCCGCGTCCAACCCACGTTCTCCACGTACCTTGGCCTTAGTTGATGAGTGTTTCAAATTCCTTACTATAAAACTAAACAAACTTAGTCCTTTTACTCTTTTTACACACTCTGAATCTTCTTCTTCTTTTCTCTTTGCTGAAAAACCCTAAAACCTTAACAACTTCCAACAATGTCTTCAACAACATCTCAGATAAAAAAGATTTCCAAGAAGAAGAACAAGAATGCTGGAACGATCCTGGAAAGCAAGGTTGATATTCACCAAGGCCAATCCGTGCTTATTCCTCAAGGCATCTCCAAAGAACAAGAACTCATGTACGCTTCCCAGGTATTAATCCCAACCAATGCCTCTGGAAAGAGGTTCGCCCTAATGGGCCCTCTCACAGTTTTTGAGATTCTGAAGGATGTTAGAACCATATTCCTTGTGTGCTATGATTTTAAACCTTTGTTCAACAAAACGGAAACCCCTAGGTTAGAAACTGATAATGTGAATAAACCCTCAGCTCCGAAAGACATAGAAACCCCTGTGGTTCTCCCAAAGGATCCTTTTATTTTGGACTATGTTAAAAGTAATTTTAAGCCATTTCGATCACCTCTGCTGATGTAGCTTACCAAAGCGGTTTGCTAAAGTAGAGGCTAAGAAATCCCATCGATGGGAGGAACTAGGTATTTACAAACTCCTCTATCGAAACCAGGCTGCCACCCTCTACTATTTGCATCTGTGGGATAGTACTTATAATACCTTTCACCTTCTTGGAGGAATGATCACACCCACCCTTTTTGATATAGCTGCTATCACTGGCCTATCACCAGTAGGAGAAACATATATCCCTGATTCTGAGGAACATTCCAGCATAATTGACTTCGATATCAAGTTGGCTAGCTTCTCCAAGTTTATCAGTCATTATCACACTGAAGGTGATAGTGTTTCTGATGTCGAACATATTGCCTTTCTCACCCTCTGGTTATCAAGATATGTTTTCGGTAGGTCGCCTGTAGCCGCAGGTTTATCCCTGTAGCAAGGGATCTTCACGAAAATATGAGGATTAATTTAAGTGAGCTCTTACTAGTTGACCTTTATGAAAGTTTGAGGTCAGCTGTTTCGAGTTTAAAATCGCACACTCCTAAGAATATCTTGCTATTGGTCCTTTCGGTTGCTCGGTTATGGCTTAATGCCATGTTCGAATCTTCACTTTCTACTGCGGATACTATTGTTGAGCAAGATCCAGAAATAGCGGATCGAAATGTTGAAGGCACAAGGTTAAGAAGACTGACTCTGAGTGATGACAAGGCTGATTTCCAGATTCTATTTTCACAATACATTATGCTCTTTTCCAAGAAACATAAGTTTGAAGAAACTATGGCGCCCTTTGCTTCGAGGACCCATGGGCCATCATGGTTCACCATGCCCCTTCCAGAGGCGGCTAAGTGTAAAGAAGTCCAAGATATCTGGAAAGCCTTCTTGCTTCCAAGACTAATCTCTTCAAGAATCACTCCGACCAAAAATCAAATTCTCCTATTTGCCTATCAACCAAATTTCGTTTCAAGACAATTCGGTCTATGCCAATTAATCCTTGAACCCCTCTTTCAGACTCAGAGCTCCATTACCTCCGGTCGAACTTTCAAGGCCAGAGAAGCTAAATTACAACAAGAACAATATCAAGAATTTGCTCAATTCGAATTAATTCCTTTCGAACCAACTTATTTTTCATCCAAAGGTTTTCTGGATTGGTGGACTAAATTCTACCAATCTTGTATGTTTGATACTCTCACCATCCAAAATAAACTGACTGATGCGTTCGATGTGCAGGTACACAAAAAGAAAGGTATGTTCACTCACACGCAAGAAATTAAAGCTTTTCAGACTTACTTCGAAACAACTTATGATCCCACACGCTTGGAGTCCACAGTATATCGAGCGTCCCAAACCTTGAAGGAAAAATTTAAAGAAAAAGTCTCTAAGTTCAGACTTCCTTCAGGGTTGTCACCTCAGGATAGGTATAGGTTGGCACTCGAAATGCATCCACCTAAGTTTCCAAAACTACCTACCTCAGAACTGGCTATGGCGTGGTTTCCCCCATACCCTTGGTGGTTAACTTGCAAAGAGATGTTCAAATACCAATCTCAAAGGAAACTAAAGCCATCTAAGACTGTGACATGGGCTCGACATTGGCTTCATAATTTCCCAGGGCATCTTCGCTATGACCTTTCTGCCATGTCGATTCTTTCGAATGAAGGCGCAGGTGCGAATGCTTGGGAAATCCCCAAATAAGTCTTACTTTCTTTATTTTAACATTTTGTCTTATGTGTTTCACTTTTCAGCCATCAGAATAAAGACTGTTGCATCGAAGGCCAAAGAAAGAATCAGCTCTCAACCAACCATCGAAACAAATGATGATGTGCCCAAAGCAACTCCAACAATTACTCCTGCAACAACAACAACAACAACAACAACAAACACTATTGCTCCAACTCCAACTACCTCTCCAATTCCAACAACTGCTCCGACTCAAACAATTGCTCTGACCCCAAAGGTAAACAATTTATTTTGATATTTCGAATAAGCCTGAACTTATGATTGAAGTCTAACTTATGTTTGCACCATTTCAGACTAGTAAACTCCCACCAACCACTCCAAAGAAGAGAAAGCCTACTACCAGTGGGAAGACTCTCAAGGCTGGGGAAAGTTCACCTACTGCTTCGAAGAAGAAGTAAGAGAAAGACAGCTCAAAAGATACTAATGTCTCTGGACTCGATTCCAGGGATGTTGCTCCCTCACAAAAATCCAAAAATCCACCTTCGACCTCCATCGTAATGTTGGAACACATAGACAGCAATATATCTGCAGATAATCCACAGGTGAATTCATTTCGAATTTTTGAAAATGATTATTCGTACCTTATTTATAAGTTTCTAATCTTTCTTTATTTGTGTAGGATGATTCAACTCCGATCCCAACTACTTCGACTCCTCCCCCACAAACAGCTGCTCCGATCCATTCTTCTCCTCATGGAGATTCAAGCAACCTGGTGCAAAATAAGGGGTCCTCCAATATGGCGGTTCCGACTGGAGCTCCTGAGCAGCCAGATGATCAAGGCACTTCACCTCCTCTCAAGGAGACCAACGAAACAACGCTTGAAGATGCTACAGAAATACCTCCAGAGACTTCTCACCCAGAATCTCCTCTCCAGACTCATCAAGAAAAGGTTACCCAAATTGAAGAAGAAAAGGCTTGCCCTTCTCAGGAGAGCGAGGATTCGAGTAAGGAAGGATTTGAGGATGAAGAAGGAGAAGATGCTCAAGACGGTTCGAGCGAAGGGACGGAATCTGATGCTCCCAATAATGAAGACGAGGACATTGAAATAGTGGATCTGGTTGGTGATGACGAAGATGATGGTGAGGGAATTAATAAAGGTGATGGTGTCCTTGCCAACGAGCCAATGGAATTTGAAACGGAACCTACTCCATTGCGTATGGAACTTCCCAAATCCCCTCAACGTCAAACAGCTGAAGAGAAGTTAGCCCTCTTAAAACGAACTGACCCTATTGGGTATATGAAGGCTAAGCTAGCTCAGAGAAACACTCCTCTTCCCAAGGCTGGTATTAGTTCGACTACTACTTCAACGCCTTCTGATGATAGGGTTGTACTTCTCCATAAGATTAGGAAAACAATCTTAGATGTGGATTTATTTGAAGTACTCAAGAAAGACAGTACCGCCTGCTTTATCATGAAGGGACTTCTCAACCAAGTCGACCTTACCAATTGTTCTTTGGAAGTTAGCACCATCCTATTCGAACTTCAATCCTTGATAGATAATATAACTGGGTGTTTCCTCCAAGATGAATCTGCTACAAACAAGGTCCGAGAGAAGCGTATTGCAATGGATGCTGCTTATGCGCATGCTTCGAAGCTTTCTAAAGAAGCTGAGGAGCAAGCCACGCATATCGCGCAAGCCAAAATTGATTATGAGCTTCGAGCTCAATCCATTCTTCTCTGGGAGAAACAGATTCTGGAACTTCAAAGTAAAATCAAGGAGGCCCAACAATAACAGATATCATATCAGACCAACACTTTCGGTAATCGTTTCGAAGAGCTCCTGAATAAAGGACTTGCAGAGACAGAGGCAGCTGAGCAATTCAAGGGCGAAGTTGCCATCCTAGAAGGAGCCAAGCGCTTTAATCAACAAAAGCTTGAGTCTTTTAGGAGTATCTTCGATCGATTAAGGAACAAAACTTATTTCTAAAGATTGTCTGTCTATCATGCTTGTAATATTAATTTGACTATAGTTTGTATTACTTGAACAATGCCATTTTGGCAACTTTAATTTACCATTTTGGCATATCCTCATTGTGTTTGATTACGTTCTTGTTATCCGAATCTCTTGCAGGCGTGGCTTATACTTCTTTAGGTATTTCCCATTAACCTTTAGGATTCGTTTATCACTTGCCAACTCTTCGATCTCATAAGCGTTATTTGAAAATGTTTTTACTATTCGAAACGGTCCTTCCCAATGGGGTGACCATTTACCTAATGCTTTATTTTTCTTGTCCATGGGCAATATAACTTTCCAAACTAAGTCATTAATACTGAATGTTTTACCTTTCACCCTTTTGTTATATGCCCTGGCCACTCTTTCTTTTTGCCTCATCAGGATTTCCAATGCATGTAATCTAACTTCATCTAATTCGACCAACTCATTCATCATCATTTCCCAATATAAAGAAGATGGGATTTCGTTTTGTCTTTGAATTCGAATTGACTGTAGATGAATTTCTACTGGTAAGACTGCATCATGACCAAATGTTAATTGGAAAGGTGTAGTGTTAGTGGCTTCTTTAGGAGATGTTCTACAGACCCATAGTATTTGATCCAAAGTCTTATGCCAATTTCTTGGTTTTTTACCAACATATTTTTTAATCAAACCTATTATTACTTTGTTGGCTGCTTCGACCTGACCATTTGCTTGAGCATAATATGGTGTAGATGTTAGCAACCTAAATCCCATTTCTTGGGAAAATTCTTGCATCTTTCTACCAGTAAACACAGATCCTTGGTCTGTGATTATGCTCTCTGGCAATCCGAACCTATAGATAATTTGTTTCTGTATGAACTCAATAATAGCCTCTTGATCCACAGCTACTAATGGTATTGCTTCGATCCACTTGGTAAAATAGTCTATTCCTACCAGGATATATTTCTGACCTTTAGATGAAGCAGGGTTGATTTCTCCTATTAAATCTAATGCCCATCCTCTAAAGGGCCATGGTTTAATGATCGAATGCAACTCACTTGCAGGAGCATGTTGAATCCCTGCATGTTTCTGGCATTCCTCACATCCTTTGGCAAAATCTATACAATCTTTGAGCATACTGGGCCAGTACATACCATATCGAAATAGTAACCACTTCATTTTATGGCCTGCTTGATGTGCCCCACATGCCCCATTGTGGACTTATGATAATGCTAAATATGCCTCACTTTCTCCCAAGCATTTGAGTAATACTTCTTGAGTCTTCTTGCTGTTCATTTCCATAAGGACATATGATTGTGCTCTATATTTTATTTTTCGTCACATTCAATGTTGGATTTTCTAAATACCTTATTAATGGATTTTAATCATACGCCAAAGTGCTAATGGCTAATACTTGAATCTATCTTTATCACCATAACTTAATTTAATATTTTCTAGATCGATGGTGTAAGTCGGTAGCCATGACTCTTCCTCTTTTCGATCAAATCCTCAAAAATTTGGCGTAAACTTTATAACACGCTAATTGTGCTAGGTCATTTGCTTCTTGATTTTCTACTCTTGGTATGTCTTTGAATATCCATGTACTCGAATTGTTTGAGCAGCCTATTAACTATGACAAAGTAGGTCATCGATTTTCCTTTATGCATTTATATTCCTTTGTTATCGCTTGACCACTAGCTCAATCGCCTTTGATTTCGACTCTAGTTGCCCCAATTCCAACAAAGCTTCAAGTCCAACGATGAGGGCTTCGTATTCACGTTATTCGACAACGAGGACCATCCAACTTATACTTGAATTTTGTTGGAATTCCTTCGAGAAATTATGAGAACTCCAACACCACGCCTCTATGGGTCGAACCATCAAAGTATAGCTTCGGGGTTGCATTTCGACATAACCCATGACATTGTTCGACCAATGAATGGTCCACAATGAAATCGAAATTACTTGACCTTTCACCTTAAAGGCATGAAAGTCAAAGAGTACTCGTCAAGGCTAAAGCCATTTACCAATTCGCTATGCATTATTGGTTTTGAAAGCATGTGTTTGATAACATCGAAATGAGATGAAACATAAACATCAACGGTTTTATATAATACTTGAGTTTCATACAAGAAAAGTACAAACAAAGACACAACTTTTCTATATTACTATATCTAGTTTCCGCATCATTCAACACCTACTTAAATAATATATGGCTCTTTCGATGCCATTACTATCCTCTTGTACTAACATACTACCTATAGTAAGTTCGAGCGGATATGTACAATCTCATGAGTTTTCCCATGAAGGTGGAGATAAGATAGGTGAGAGAGATATCTTTTAATCTGTCGAAGGCCTCCGATGTGCTTGTTCCACTCGAAGGCTTGGCCTTGTTTTAAGCAGTAGAGGAGAGAAAGCTTGTGTTTTCCCACTTAGATTCGAAATGAATCTCCGAGAAAATTAATCTTCCCAGTGACTTTTTTCGATGTGGGGCTTTAGTCTCCATGATGGCTTTGGTCTTATTCTGGTTGATTTCGATTCCGTTTTTATGAACCACAAAGCCCAGGAAATCTCCTGCCTGCACAAAAAATGCACATTTAAGGGGATTCATTTTTAAGCCATGTTTTCTCATTCTTTCGAATGATTGGCTCAAATGATGCAGATGGGTTTCTGCAGATATAGATTTGATGACTATATCATCAATATACACCTGCATAAATGTCTCAATAAAATCATGAAAAATGGAATTCATTGCTCTTTGATAAGTTTCCCCAGCATTTTTTAAACCAAAAGGCATCACTACCCATTCATAGGTGCCTAAGGCTCCTGGGAAACGAAATGCTGTCTTAGCAACATCTTCTTCAGCAATGAAAATCTGGTTATAACCAGAGTATCCATCTAGTATACTTAGGTATTCGAATCCTGCAACAGAGTCTATTAACATTTCTGCCATAGGCATAGAGTATTGATCTTTGGGGGTTGCAGTATTTAAATCCCTAAAGTCTATGCATATTCTCAGAGAACCATTTTTCTTAATAACAGGTACTATATTTGCTAACCATTCGACATACCTTGTAGTTCTGATGAATTTGCAACGCAACAATCTTTCGACCTCAGCCTTGATCTTTGTGAGTACTGCTGGCGCGAACCTTCTGGGAGTTTGTTTGATGGGCTTCTTGCCATCCTTGATTGGAAGTCTATGCTCCACTAACTCTCTCTTCAAACAGCATTTCGTCATAGTCCCACGCGAAGCAATCTTTGTTTTTCTTGAGGACTTGATCACCTCTTGCTTGAGACTTGAGTTCGCGCTTAGGTAAGTTATTCTTTTTGTACTGTCATCCCCCAAATTTACTTCTTCGAGTGGATCTTGTGCTAACATCTTAGCACCTGAACTTGTAGGATCCTTCTCGAAGCCCAAGGGTTCTGTATCATAAATGGCATCAATCCTTTGATCTATTTCGTTTTCTTTATAGGGTGCATTCTTCGAGCCATTCCCTCCGAGTTCGTTTACTTCAACTATACTATCTATTTCAGCTTCTGAAGCTGCTTTCCATTCATTCTCAGCCATATAGGCCAAAATCCTTTCAAAGAAAGAGGACTCGATCATGAGCAGGGGTTGTCAAGTCCCACTGGTGGCCGTCTGAAGTGCCTTGACTCCTTCATCTCCTTAATTATTTTTCTATCCCAATACATGCCATCATGGCGAAGGGTCATATAGTAGTATGCATTCCGTATTTCGTTCATTTCGTCACTTGGGGCACAAGGGGCTATTCTTGCCAGGTACTTATCATAATTCCGTTTGTTGACCAAATTGACTGTTGTCATAAAGTAGCTCTCGGCTCGATGTTCTCTACTATACCATCTTCTCTCCATAGGACTAGCCTTTGGTGCATTGACGAAGGAACTGCCCCTACGCCATGAATCCACTCTCTCCCTAGTAGCAAATTATAGTTGGCCTTGGCTTCGATCACCATAAACATGGTGGGCCTACAACTCGATCCGACGGTTAGCTCCACTTGCACCACTCCCAACGTTTGACCTACTTTCCCTTCATAATTGGAGAGGACCATATTGTGTGGTTTGACATCATTCTCTTGAATTCCTAACTTTTTCAGCATGAATTGAGGCATAAGATTAACTACAGTGCCTCCATCCACTAGGACCTTGTTCACCCCATGGGCCCCTTCCTTCGCTCGAATGAACAATGGCTTCAAGTGATTCTTCATTGCTGGCTCTGGGTGTTCGAAGAATGCGTTCTGCTCTTCGACCGCGCCGTTATCCATTACATAGTAGCATACTGGCCTGTGTTTCATCAAATCAATGGTGTCTTCTTCCTCGTGCTCTTCGATCTCGGTCTCTTGGCCAAATTCAAATGGTAGGACAGATACCACGTTGTAGTTTAAATTAAGTGAGGACTCCCCCTCTGATTCGAAGTTATCAGTCAACATATCCTCGTCTTCTTCTGGACTTGGAGTATATTCTTTTGTTTCATATGGTTGTGTTTCGGAGAAAAGTCTCCGACTGACTGGGGGTTTGTTTTCAGGTTGCTTGCTTGTTGTTGGTTTGTTGGTACTTGACATTTCTTTGTTGCTGGTCGAGGCTGCTCCTTTGTCTGCCAAAGCTTCCTTTTCAGCCTTTCGAATTCGTTGTTGCCTTCGCCATTGGGATCTTGACATGGGATTCTTACCTTTATAATTCTCTAGTCTTAGTTCTTCCCTCTTTGCAGTGTTAAATTGTCTCCTATATACCATGGCATGACACACATTTCGCTCATTACCTCTCCATTTATCCTTCCCCTTATTGGCTTTGACTTGCAGCCATTTGTCTGTTGGTACTTCAGCAGGGATTTTGAATGTCACCCTTCGAGCACCTTGTGGATATGGGCTATCAGGCTTTCGTTGATTACCATCGAAGCGCTGACTCATCTGACCAACCTCCTTATGATTCCAACATGGGGCGAAGGGAATGGTTTCGAACGCTCCAGCCATGTGCTGGTCATATGCTGCTGAACATCTTGGGCAAATCAGGCACTTTGTTGCCCCTTTATGACAGCGAACTAGAAATTCCAACAAACTCTCCCCAGCTCTAGGGTAACACCTGAATAATTGGTTGTCTTGGCGCCAATTTACTCCGGTTCGAGCCCTTTGTTTTCTTTCGAACTCTGCAGCAATCCTCTCATTGCATATGATGCTGCATCTTGGACAAAGCATCATTTCAGCATTTCCTTGGTGGCACAGCATGAGGTATTGTTTGAGGCTGGTATCTGCAGCATAACCCTCCTCCATCTTGTATTTTTCTTTTTCAAGATATCTTTCCATTTCCTACATCTCAGAACAAGGTCTCTCCATGTCCACCATATTGACATCTACATCTTCCCCTTTCTCAACGTTATCTCCCCATCCTGATGGTTTGACGTCTTCGATTCGAATCTTTGAACTTTCTGGGGCAGAGTATTTTACGAGATAATCAAATTTTCCAGGGTTCCCTAAGGTGTGGACTTCCTTCTTAGCACTGATACTATCTCTATTCTCCCTTTTTGTATCGTCATCTCCCCATCCTGATGGTTTGATGTCTTCGATTCGGACTTTCGAACTTTCTGGAGCAGAATATTTTACCAGATAGTCGAACTTCCCACTGGGTTCACCCAAGGTATCCCAGATTTCTTTGTGAGGGGAGGCTTGCCTTGTAATCTGTACCTTCTCGAGTTTGAGCCTCAGGCCTTGATGCTTTGTGTCAATTCCTCGCTACGGTTTTCCGGCCCTCGAGCTGGATTTCTTTCAAAACAATAGCTGGCGTTGATTCGATCGAAGTCTCTAGTTGTTTGTGGATGTCTTCAGTGACTCCATTGTTGACTTCGACCAGCTGAAGCAACTCGTTTTTTTCAAAAATCGTTTAAATGAATTTTCAAAAAAAACACAATGAAATCGCCACCTAATTTTATTTGTTCTAAAAGAAGAACGGGAAAATATAGATAAAACCCGCGAAAGAAAAGGATAAGATGGTCTACGAAATTAAGAGATATAGGTTCGGGAGTTGGTTATGCAAGGGGAAGGTATTAGCACCCCTCACATCCATCGTACTCGATGGTACCCATTTAGTTCAAAGTGTGGTTGTGTGTTAGTGTGAAAATTTTACGATCTTAAAAGTTTTGAAAGGAGAAAGAAAGGGAATGTTTTTATTATTTTTGAGTTTGACACGGTTTTGAAACCGCGTGCCTACGTATTCCCTCGTGCAATGGGAAAGTCAAAACTCCGTAGTTCTTCTAGAAAATGTTTGTTTGTTGATTGATTTTAAATGAAAAGACAAGTCGTCATTTTTAAAGGAGAAGACTCGTTTAACGTCCACAAGGTGTGATAAAGAATAAAAGACTACGCACCAACATGAGGGAGGGTTTGAGAACACCTCTAGTACTCAAGTGGAGAAGTCGAAAACCTTGGGAATAGAGGAAGAAGCATCTCAATTATAAATGAATCATGTCTAATCTTGAAAAAAGGCTTTAAAGGTAAAATGTGCTTAGAGCGCACAAAAGATATTGAATGTGTTGCAATTGATTTTAAATTGTGGATGACAAGTACCAAAACGTTGGGCTATCCTCTAACGATTCGAATACTCGAGATTGGTGATTGAGGTCAACCGATCATCTCTCATCCAAAATCTTTATTATGAAAAGAGTGAGGTGAAACAAAGTTCACTTTTATTAATTGTATGGAATAAAGTATTTAAGTCATTGGGTTACCCTCTAATGGCCCAAATACTTTACATTTTAATTAAATCGTCGGGTTATCCTCTAACAATTTAATTAAATACCATAGCACTATGTTTTTTTTTTGTGGTAGAAAAATTGATTTTTGAAAATAACTCGACGTTGGATCGAGGTTTGAGAAGAAGACTCGACGTTGGATCGAGTTTTTATTGAAAGTGTTTTAAATGCTTGGTGAATGGAGAAAGAATAAGATCGAGATAATTGTGAATAACAGATAAAATCGACAAAGCCCATACAAGGTGGCCAACACAAACGATAAAGCGATTTACATTGTGTAAGTGCATGCACGAAATAAATTTAATCAACTAATTAAACAAAATTTAATCAAGTAATTAGTTTAATAAAATTAATTAGATTGACTAATCAATTTTGAATAACCTAATTAGATAATTAAATAATGTTTAACTAATCAATTAAGGTCTCATTGTAAGCCCAAGAGTAAGCGTGGTGTGTGCACAAATGTGTGGCCGTTGCGACGCTTCTAAGCTTTGTCGACTCAAGGTAATAAAAAATGGCTCGCAATCGAGTATTAGTTTGAAGGCATTTGGTTTGTGAGAGTGATGAATAATTAAATAGTAAAGCAATAAAATAATTACTAAACTATTACATCTCATAGGGAATGGGGGTACATATGTACAAATGGGGATGAGTTTACAAGTTCATGAGTGTTCAAATGAAATAAATAATAAATCAACAATTAAATAAATAAAAAATTATTTCTAAGAAAAACTAGTTAGTAATAGAAATTCTTTCTGACTATTAAAGAAGATTAACTATATTTTTTTTTTGTATGTTCTAAACTATAAAAGAATAAAAATAGAGGTAAAAAATTACTAAGTATTATTTTCTAAGTCTAATTAAAAGAAAATAGAAATAGTAGTAAATAAAAATGAATTGGGGTTGGAGATACAATTTACAAATGAGGTAATTACAAATCTAAATAAATGTACAAATGAAAATAAATAATAATTCAATGATTAAAATACAAGATTAATTCTTAAAAAAAGAAAACTATATTTAAATTGTATTGTTTTTTTTATTATTTTTTTTTCAAAATAAATTGTGCAATTAAATTGGGGGTAGGGAAGCAATTCTCTGGACCTACTTGGTCAAAATAGAAAATAGGCCAAACTAAAGCCCACTTGGTCATAGTATGAGGATAATCTAAAAAAACCTAGACCTAGTGAAAAGCCAGCTGTTACATTGCTTGTTTATCTCAAATTCAAATTAATTATTCCAATTATAACACTTAATGCTAATTAAAATGTTAAACAAACAAATAAATCTCTCTTAAAAACAAAACGTGAAATTCCTTGAATCTCTCAGCAAAAAAAAAAACAATTAATGTCTTAATTTCAATTAAAAAAAAAAGAAAGAAATTATGTAAGGAATTAGAAAAAAAACTTAAATGGAAGAATATTAACATTCAATCATTTTCTTCTCAAAACAAAACTCAGGGTTCAACAACCCTTTTTTTCAAAAATTTTCTATGTTCCTTCTTATTCACTATTCTCACCGTAAATTAACGCAACATCATGCAAGAAACATCAATCAGAAGCAATATCCTCATCTCCAATTAAACCCTAGACCCCAAATTCAAACAAATTTTGCAGTTACAGTTTGCATCGCATAAATTAAAATATAGATATATGAATGAAGACCGAGAAACAAACAGGTATGTTGATTTACGATTTCGCTTCGTCTTCTTTCTGATCACTTCTGAGTTTTCTGTTTTCTGGATCTACACGGTTCTGCTTGTGTATTGTGCAGTTTGGAGGATGTGATGTAGTTTGAGATTATGATTTTGTTTGAGGATGATGATGGATGGGTTGAGTTTTAGTGGATATGGGTGTTGTTAAGGTTAATGAAAGGTAAGGTGGTTTTCTGGGATTACTGAGAACGATGCGGTGGTTACGGAAGGTGGGAAAGTGTGAAAGGAGGTTTTCTCCCTTTTTTAACGAATGAAGGGTAAGTTATATAGATGAGATTGAGTGAGGGCAGAATGGAGAACTTGACAAGGATAAATGATCTTAGGCAGCAAGTTTTGAGGTACGAGATGGAGTACAAGTTGCAGGGTAGTGGAGTGAAGAGTGGAGGTAGTGGAGTGGCTTGAATTTAAGGTGCAAGTTGTACTAATTTTTGAATTTTGTTTCTGTATTTTGCAAGGTGTGCTACAAAGATGGTGGGAGCAAGGAGGTGGTGGGAATTGAGTAGTGGAGTTGTACTGATGTTGTATTGTTGGTATATTTTTCTGCAGTATTAGAACAGTGAATGGAGCAGAGGGATGTTGTCCTTTTTGTTTGTGGTCTCACTGATTTTTGAATTCTCTTGTGCAATTTGTATGGCAAAGGATGGTGGAATGTGTTTGCAGGTTGTACGAATTTGTGGAGGCAAGGGTGAAGCGTGAGAAGAAAACTCAAATAGCAACATCAACATTTATTTTATTTGTAATTGGTACAGTACTTGTTTAAAAAAAAAAAAAAGCTAATATATTTTTTGTGTTTTTTTGTCTTATTATAGGAATAAAAAAAAAATGTAAATAAATTCTTAGTATCCAAATCTATTATATAACAAAAACAAAAAAAGAAAAAGAAAAAGAAATACTAATTTTAATTAATGATAATGAACGAAATCAATAGGAAGTGTAATTTCAATATTTTAATAATAACCTAAATTCTTTATTAACAAATATGACTTTCAAAATAAATAAATGTAATTAGAAAATTGCAAATTTATTTCAATTGCTTAAATATTACTAAAAATACACAAATAAAATAAAAATGATGCGAATATAATTAAAATGACTTTGATGCAAAGAAAAAATGGTTTAATTGCTAAGTTAATTGTGTACTAATGTAACATGTAAAGTAGAAAAAAAATTTTTGGATGTAAATGAATTAGATGAAAATGATGTAAATGAATCTGTTATGGCCAGCTGGTGCAAATGATGTAAATGAAAAATTATGGGTGAAATTTAGGTGGCGACTAATAGAAAATATTTTCAATGAAGAAAGATTTTATTTAAACCAAAGCTCTAATAAATAAAAAGCAAAAATCAAGCATGAAATAATCTATAAATACAAACATAATTACCATTAAAAACAAAACATTGTTATTTAGAAAATAAAACAAAAATCCCTTTTAATTATTATTTCATTATTTAACTAATAGAAATTATTTAATAAAAACCTTACCAAATAATTAGAATTAATCAAATGTTAAAAAATAAAAATTAAAGTGAGAAAGGATGCAAATGCAATGAGTGAATGACTGTTCTTTTTAATATAAATACAATGCAAGTAGAAAAATAGCAGGGTAAAATTTGGGGTGCAATACCAGCACCCAACTTTCACTCTCAGTGCTTTCCTCTTTCTCTGCAGTGGCCCCTTGGTCTGCTTCCACCATATTGATTTCTCCAATGCTCGAAGGCTCGGAGTAGTTGGTGTCTGCAATATCTAGAGGATCTTCATCCACTTTCATTTTTGGTTTATCAGCAAACTTTAATCTGCCTTCTTTAATTGCATTTTGAATTAAGTCCCTGAAAAGAAAACACTGTGAGGTTTTGTGGCCTAGGAAACTATGATATTTACAAAACCCTCTTTTCTTTCTTTGATCTAAAGGAGGTATTTTGACGTTTGGTGGCACAATTAATTGGCCATCTTTGACAAGTAAATCGAAGATTTCATCACACTTTGTTACATCGAAGGTATACACCTTCTTTGGAAACTTGTCATTTTTCTCATTTTCAATAATCTCTTTCCCTTTCGTGGGGACTAATAGTTTACAAGAGTAGGGTGGAGCCTGTTTTAATTCAACGAGATCTATTTTGACCTCTTCGAATTCAGGATAGTTTTCAATTTCCTCTGTTTCAACATAGGAAATTCTTTCCTTCTTATTACTTTTAAAAGCCCTGGCCTTTTCGGCCTTTAGCCTTTCGACTTGTCGAACCCTATCTGCTAACTGAGCCATGTCCCTCAAGTATTGTGTATCTAATTTCTTTCGAATAGAATAGTCCAGGCCACCAGCGGCCATTTCGACTAACTCGTGTTCAGGGACTACTTTGAAACATCTAGATTTCAAAAGTCTGAACCTATTTAAGTACTCATCAATAGGTTCAGTAAACTTCCTCTTAAGACTTGCCAATTCCTTTAGACTTATCTTGGATTGTCCCATATAGAATTGTTCATGGAATAACCTCTCCAAGAGGGTCCAAGTGTCTATTGACCCAGGAGGCAAAGTGGTAAACCATGTGAAAGCGTTTTTAGTGAGGGAACTAGGGAAATATTTAATCCTAAGGTTCTCATTATTCGCTATGTCCCCTGCTTCAGTCAGATACCTGGCTATGTGTTCAACATTTGATTCATTGGTATCTCCAGCGAACTTTGTAAACTTAGGGATCTTGTATCCCCTAGGTAAATCAGTATGCATTACATACTCTGCTATGGGAGAGGCATAATTTGGTCTTCTACTCCCTGTATTAATACCGTTTTTGGCCATGATCCTCTCTATCATGGTGGTTAGGTTATTTTCTGCCAAGATATTATCATTTCGAACTCTATGGACCACTGCATCAGCATCTTGGTTTCGACCTACCATGACAACCCCTCTAGGTTGTTCTTCCCGAAGCGCTGGGACTCCCTAGTCTTTCGACCCTTGCCCCTGGTTCAATAATTCCCCTTTGTGGTTCTTCTCGAATCACTGGGGCATCTACCCTTTGTGCTCTTGCCCCCAAGTTAACTCCCTCTCTGGCTGGCCTATAAGGTGGGTCATCAACAATCTGTTCTATGATAGGTACATTCGCTCGAACCAATGCCTGGTTCTGCCTACGCCTTTCTGGCGGAGCAAAGAAATCTGCTATTCGACTCATATTATCCGCGTTCTCTCTGTTCGTCACAGTCACGTTTTGGACTATTGGGGCAAAGATTTCTTGCATAGTTTGTGCTAATACTCCTATCATATTATGGTTACTATCATCCATTAACTGCCTAAAAGCCATTTGATTCTCTGTGGTTAAGATAGGCAATGCACTATAACCTACTGACCCTTGGTTATTTGTCATGAATTGATTAGCCCCAGATCCTGACCCTAAGTGTGGTGACGCGTTCGACGTCGAAGTCTGCAAACCTGCCATAAAAGATGTTGGCATTCCATACTGGGAATTTATGGGTCTATTACTATCGAAACTGAATGGTCTAGTTGGTGGTGGGGTAGCGAAAGGGGTTTGTGCCCCTGATGGTGGGACAAATCCCCCAGGATACCCAGTGGTTCCCTGTATTGCCTAGGATCGAATTGTTCGTTGACATGCCACTTGTTCCATTCGTGGCTATATTACTAATCGAAGACGCAACAGACTGTGCATTCGAAGGGATCGCACTGGACGTCCCTGTCGAAGTAGATGCATTAGTGCCTGTTCCATGTGGGGCGTTTTGTTCCCCTTGTGGATTGTTTGGATCTGACATCCTATTATTTCGATTTCTTCTGGGTAAGGGTTGGTTACTATTAGTTATTCTACCACTCCTAAGGTTCATATACCAATGAACTTTATTTACTCAGAAAGACTTTATAATAATTATGTCTTATAATCCTTTTTTTTTAAATTTGTGACAACCAATGACTGTCCCACTGGGCGTGCCAATTTGTTCACAGTGATTTCTGGTGAAACAACCGCTAGTCCTCCAAACTATCAAATAAGCATTATGATCGCTATTCAACTCCTCTGGTAACTTGCAGGATCGACTAGATTGACCCTATGGGGTATTGGTCGTTTGTGTAAACTTAAAACAAGGATTCATATTCAAGACTTGTTTTTGAATGTTTTATATATGTTCAAGTGTTGTTTCGATTATGATGTTCAAGAACTTAATAACATGCTCAAGTAAGCAATATAAAACTAATTTGAACAATTAAAAGCATAAAGATTTCGAATTGCAGTCAATGTATAAATGCAGGAATGTTTAAATGACTTTTAAATGTAAAAGACTTTCGAAGTAAAAGCATAAAATGTAAAAGGCATGAATGTAAGAACAAGTATGTAAAAGCTTTCTGGAAAATAAGAGCGTTACTATAAAAGTTTCAGAAAAATAAAGGGTTTCGAAATGTAAGAAAACGTTTAAATGCAAGGAAAGTTAAATGACTTTGAATGTAAAGAATTTAAAAGACATTGATGCAAGATAAAGATAAACTGGAAAGATAAAGATGCATTATTGAATAATAAAGAGTTTGGTGCAATCATACGTACATCATTCGTGCATTCGTTTCCCTAGCCATGTGGTATTTTGAATGTTACTGAATTTTAGTACAATAGATATGACACACGAAATACTAACACTAAGACTTCTATTTATACTATTTCGACCATAACGGTATGACTTATGAGATCTTGCCACGTTTCAGACATGCAGAATATTATGCTTCTCTAGCTTCCACGTCTTCGAACCGTTTCCAGCGCGCATATTCGAACTTCCTTTTATCCCGCTCACGTTTGAATTTCAAATATCTGAATTGCCTTTCGTTTCGAACTCGCTTCTTAAACATCACGCTACTAACACTTCGAAGCTCCTTCTACATGTATCATCATAATTGCTACTCGAAGCTCCAAGTTTCGGTATATTTATTCGAAGAGCCAATTCCTTCATTCCAAATCATGACATTCCCTTTGTTCCAATGAATACTGATATTGTTTCGCTTCGAGCTCAATGATTCCTATTCGAATCATAGATATCAAAATCTTCAGCCAACAACAGTATGATTGTCCCACTAGGTGGAACTCCACATACCTTATGCTTGAAAGTGCATTGAAGTTTTAAAAGGCCTTTAAGAGATTAGGTGAGAAACGTGTTGAGTATGCGATGTTGGAAGGTGGTGTCCCAAATAATGAGGATTGGGATAATGCCAAGTGTTTTGTGAAATTCTTGAAGTTGTTTTTTGAAATCACTACGAAGGTGTTAGGTTCTACTTATGTAACATCTTCTACTTATTTCATGGAACATTGTACAATATTGGGGGCATTGAAGACTTGGAAGGAATCTCATAAAAATGACCTATTACTTACAAATATGGCTAATGCTATGGATGATAAATATAATAGTTATTGGGGAGAAGTCAAAAAGATGAATATGCTAGTCTTTATTGCTGTAATTTTTGATCCTCGGCGTAAGTTTCAATTTATCAGGTGGGGATTGGATAAGTTTTATGAGAAGGAAGTTGCTGATTATTTGTGTGATAAGGTGAAGCAAACATTAAACAAAATGTTTGAAAGTTATAGTCTTTTCTTAAGTAAAGACCAAGCTGAAAGTGTTGCACAAGAAATAGAGCTATCAGAAGTTGTTACATCTTCAGATCATATGGATGATCAATTTGAGAAGGACATAGATCAAGATTCAAATTCAAATAAAAACGAAGTGGATTTGTATCTAATGGAGACGAGGGAGAAGAAAAGTTCAGATTTTGACATCTTGAATTGGTGGAAGGTAAATTCCACCAAATACCCTACTCTTGATTTAATAGCTAGAGATGTATTGACTATGCCAATATCTACTGTTGCTTCGGAGTCAGCTTTTAGCACCGGGGGTAGAGTTCTTAGTTGTTATAGGAGCTCTCTTACACCCCACACCGTTGAAGCTTTAATATGTGCACAAAATTGGTTAAGATCCTCTCCTTTGAAAGTGGATATTGAAGAGCACTTGGAAGATTTGGAAAAACTCGAACAAGGTATATCTATGTTGTAAACTTTGTTTATGAATCTATTTTACTCAATTAAGTTTGTTTTGTCTAACGTTTGGTAATTTATTTGATTATTTTTAGAAATGGCTCCAATCCCACAAGTAAATGAGGGACTTTCTAATATTGAATCCGATTAGAGACATGCTGTAAAATGCTGAAATTATGTTGTATTATGCTGTAAAATGCTAATTATTTAGTAATTATGCTGCAAATTAATAAGATGTTGCACGTTATTTAGTAATTAAGCATGTATTATAAGATGCTGCAAGTTATTTAGTAATTAAGCATGTATTATAAGATGCTGCAAATATCTTATAATTATTTGTAACTTGGTATTGTTTTGTAGTGGCAAAAGAAGCATGATGGTCAGATTTATACTTTGTCAATAGCAGCTCACTCCAAGAAGCAAGAAGAAACAAATTATTAGTGCTTTTGATAGTTTTAATGTCTTTTGTCTTAATTTAATTGTGCATTTGTGACAAACAGAAAGTTTTAGTTTATGTATTGATTTGATTGAATACTACATTGATGAGTAATTTATGTATTGAATACCATTTTCATGTTAACTATTTTGAATTTTGCATTTGATTGCATACTACTATTTTAATTATTGTCAATTTTGCAAGAAGAAAAATGCAACATTACGTATGAGTTTTGTTACAAAATTGAATTGTCTGTTTGAAAATATATGAAATAGAATTGTAAGAGTAGTGTTGCCACATAAATAATAATAAAAATTACTATAGATAATTAAATTTGTTATATTTAGTGTTGCCACATGAGTAATAATAAGAATTACTATACATAATAAAAAAAACGAACTAACCGAACCAATCCAAACCGCATTGATTTGGTTTGGTTTAATTTAATTGTTTTTCTAATTAACCGAACTAAACTAAACCGCATGATATTTTCTCTTACAGTTCGGATAATTTTTATAAAAAAAAAAGTCCAAGCTTCACCACAAACAGCCCTAGAGAGTATGGCGCAATTTCTTCTCTAAAGGTAGACAATCTATGCATCAATGAGTTGCTTAGTACTGTTACAAACTTTACACCGATAGAGTTACCAATAAATGTATAATGCGTCCACACAATATTAAAAAATTATGAATTTTTGCACGTGCATCGAAAAATATAAAAGAGTTAAATTGTTTATTTGCTAATTTTTATTTCAAATATGAATCTTTAAAACGCTATATCATAAAAACTATTTAAGACTTTGTCAATTTTAAAAAAATAATATAATAATCACAAACTAATTACTTGTCATTTACGGAAAATAATATAGGTTTAAATACACTTTCGGTCCCCTTATATTAATTTTCTATATATTTTAATCCTCTTAAAAATATTAACTATTAGATCCTCTAATATCGTATTTTATGTTTTTCTAAGTCCTTATAACGAAATAGTCTAATTTACATATGTGACATTGAAATTATGAGGTGACATTTTTTAATTGTTATCACGTCATTAAAAATAAAATCAAAAATATATATTTTAGAATTAAAATTTATAATATATAATTTCTAAATAAATATTTATAAAGAAAAATAACTAAAATAATTAAAAATATTTAATTATTATAAAGAAAACTTGAAAAAGAAAATAATAATAAATTTTTAAATATTTATAATGACGTAACATCCGTTTAAAAATTACACTTCATAATTTTAATAATAGACTATTTTATCATAGAGACTTAAAAAAATATAAAATATAATATTAAAAATTTAAATATTAAACTTTTTTATAAAGAGAGTAAAATATTAAAAAAATTGATATAGAGAGATAAAAATGCATTTAAATCAACAATTTAATAATCACAAACTATAAATACTATTTATGATATGCTAGAACTATTGGGACCCTTGCACAGAATATGCGGGTTCACATTAAATCCGATGTGGGGTACCCGGTAATATACTTTCTTCTAGTAAGATCCATGTTTAAGTTGTCTTTTTGAAAAATCTTCCATAAAAAAGTAAAGTTTTCTAAAAAAAAATTGAAGGGGCAGATTTTTTTTATTAATTTAATTTGGATGATCAAATATTATTATTAAAACCATAGTGATATTTATTTTATATTATTTTTTGTTTATATTAGAAATTATATTATTGTCTTAAAAATTTGAAGCATGCAGGTTGAACCCACCACACCATTTTTCCTTCAAATCTGAACCCACCACACTCTTTCATTCAAAACTCCAACAACTTTCCACTGGGCTGAAATGTGCATTTTGAATTTAGTTTTCTTTTAAATCAGATTAATACATGTTTATCTTACTGGAACATTACTTTATCAGATAAAAATAAATTTAAACCAATATATTATATAAATTTTACTAACATCAAATTATAAATATTTTACTAATTAATACTGTATTAAATAATAAATTGATATCAAATGTAAATCTGTAATATATTTCAAATGTAATGTTATTAATTAGTTTTAAAAATATTTCTATAATTGATACATTCAAATATATTTATAAATAGTGAAAGTAATAATATATTTATTAAAATTTGTTATGTTTTTTATATTCAAAATTTTTATAAAATAATATTTAAATATTATAAACTTATTCTGAAATATTCAAATATATTTAAAGTATAATTGAAATGATTAATAAATTGCAAACTATATTTAAAATATAATTATATATAGTTAAAATATTCAAATATATTGAAATAATATGTATTTACTAATTTCAAGATTATATACAAGTAATAATATTGAATATTTTAAGATAATATGTATTTACAAATTTATGTACTATTTTAATTATATTTGTGAAAATATCGGATCAAACGAAACAAAAATATTCACTGAAAATATATATTTATTAATATTGAAAGCAATAAGATATTTAATAAAATTTGTCACCAGTTTTATTGATGATAAAATGAGATGAAGGTAAAAGATAAAGAATAATTAAATGTTAAGGGAATTCAGACAATTTATTTTTTTATGAGAATTTTCATCTTCTATGGACGCTTTTTATCATTTTCTATTATCAATAAGATAAAAAATAAAGAATAATAAGTTGAGTAGGCTCTGAAAGTTTCTTTTGCCAAGAAGGACCAGAAGTATTCTTGGTCAGAGGCCAAGAATAGATGTGGTGATAGATTCCATAAGTCAGAAACATCAACTTCTGATGAGAAGAAACATCAGAAGGGGAATGATAAGTCTGACAAGAAGAAAATTTAATGTTACTGTTGTAAGCAGCTTGACCATTTTGCTAGAGATTGTTGGTCAAACAAAGGAAGGAAATCAGAATAAGCAAACATAGCTAGAGGAGATTCAGATGATGAACATGTGTTATTGATGACGTTTGAGTCTGATGGAAGATGTTTGGCAGATTGGTGGTACATGGACACTGGTTGTTTAAATTACTTGATTGGAAACAAACAATGGCTGATAGATTTTGACTCCAGAAGGAGGGCAAAAATCAGATGCGCTGATGATAAGTATCTTAATGCAGAAGGTATGGGAAATGTCAAAGTTAAAGTGAAGAATGGGAAGAATGTTCTGATCAAGGATGTTTGGTATGTTCCTAGAATCAAAAGCAATCTGAGAGTGTGAGTCAGCTCATTGAGAAAAGTTTCTCAATTGTTATGAAGAACAATCTCTTGAAGTTGTATGATTCCAATCAGAAGTTGATTATGCAATCTGAACAGGGAAGCAACAGAACATTAAAGGTGAATGTAGAAACAGCTGAAACAGAGTGTCTTAGTGCAGAAGACTCTGAAGGAGATAGTAAGTTGTGGCACAAGAGATTGGGGCATCTGAACTATAAAAGTTTAGGGCATCTAAGTTCTAAGAAGCTCGTACGTGGTATTCCGAATATTGTGAAGCCTGATAAGTCATTTGAGGTATGCATGAAAGGTAAGCAACCCAGATTTCCATTTGTATCAGAAGTAACCCCAAGAGAAAAACATGCTTTGGGAGTAGTATATTTTGACGTGTGTGGACCATTTCCAGAACCTTCACTGGGAGGAAATAGGTATTTTGTGTCTTTTGTGGATGAGTTCACAAGAATGACGTGGGTAACACTCATCAAGTTTAAGAATGTGGTGTTTACAGAATTCCAGAAGTTCAAGGTGAAGGCTGAGAATCAAAGTGGTCAGAAGTTAAAGATTCTCAAAACGAATGGTGAAGGTGAGTATAAATCTACAGAATTCCAGAAGTTCTGTGATGATAATGGAATTGAGCATGAGGTTATTTCTCCTTATACTCCTCAACATAATGGTCTTGCTGAATGAAGAAATCGTATTTTGCTTAATATGACGAGAAGCATGCTAAAAGAGAAGAAGTCTCCTCACAATTTATGGGGAGAAGTTGTTGCTACTGCAGCATATGTGCTCAACAGGTGTCCACACAAAAGCTGAAGGGAATTGTTCCTTTAGAGAAGTGGACTGGAGAGAAGCAAAGTGTTAGTCATTTGAAGGTTTTTGGTTCTGTGTGTTACAAACATGTTCTAGAAGCAAGAAGGAAGAAGCTGGATGATATAAGCAAAGTGATGTTATTGGTGGGGTACCACAGTACATGTGCATACAAGCTTTATTGTCCAGGAACTAACAAAGTTGAAGTCAGCAGAGACGTTATTGTTAAAGAGTCAGAAACTTGGGATTGGAGTAAGTCTCAACTCACTTCTGATGTAGAGATAACTTCTGAAGATGAGTCATGAGTTGTAAGATATGAAGAAGAGTTAGAGTCAGAAGATGATTCTGAAGACTCTGAAGATGAAGATGATGAATCTGATTCTTATCCAGATTTTGGTGATGATCCAGAATATGGTGGTGTTCATGCTTTTGGAAGGGAAAACTCTGAAGACGTAGGTTCTGGAGGCCAAGCTTCTGAAGATGATCATGTTTCTAAAGGTGGTAATTCTAAAATAGGGTTTCTGGACAAGGTCCAGAAGCTAATATTGTTCAAAGTTCTAGAGAATATTCAGAACAAGTTTATAGGCCACAAAGAATCAGAACTATACCTAGAAGGTTTGCAGATTTTGACATGTTGCAAGACACCGAAGTTGACTCATATGGAGAAGTCATTCAGTGTGCCATGTTAGCAGATTTTGAACCATTGGGTATTGAATAAGCACTCAAGAAGAAATTCTAGATGAATGTCATGAAAGAAGAACTTGAGGATATAGAAAGAAACAAAACTTGGGAGTTGACTAAGATTCCGAAGAAGAAGAAAGTCATCAGCGTCAGATGGATTTTCAAGGTGAAGCTTAAGCCAGATGGATCTGTTGGTAAGCACAAAGCAAGGCTAGTGGCTAGAGGTTTTCTTCAGAAACCTGGGCTAGACTATTTTGAGGTGTTTGCACATGTAGCTAGACATGAAACAATCAGACTGGTGATTGCCTTAGCTGCAAATAGGAATTGGCCTCTGATGTATTTGGATGTGAAGTCAGCATTTATGAACGGTCCATTACAAGAAGAGGTATATGTGTCACAACCACCTAGCTTTGTGAAAAAGAATCAAGAAGGGATGGTGTACAATTTAAAGAAGCAAGGGTTAAAGCAAGCGCCCAGAGCTTGGAATCAGAAGATTGATTCATTTTTCAAGAAGCAAGGGTTTCAAAAGTGTGAGATGGAATATGGAGTTTACGTGCAGCATTCTAGAAGCAATATGATTCTGGCGTGTCTTTACGTTGATGACATATTGTTTACAGGGAGTTGTCCAGAAGATATAATCAACTTCAAAGAGGTGCTGATGAACGAGTTTGAGATGACGAAATCTGGAAAATATGGTATATTTCCTAGGGATGGAGATTCTGTACTCAGAGGAGGGTATCATTTTGCATCAGTTGAAGTATGAACTTGAACTTCTGAAGAAATTTAAGCTGGAGAATTGTAAGGCTGCTGTTACACCGTCATAAACCAATCATAAATTGATTTCTGATTCTGATGGTGAGAATGTGGATGCTACGACCTTCAAACAACTGGTTGATTCTCTGAGGTATTTGATTAATACCAGACCTGATATTTCCTATGCAATTGGATTGGTTAGTAGGTTCATGAGTAAACCTAAGCGGCCCCATTATCAAGCTGATGTCAGAATTATGAGGTATATCAAGGGAACTCTAAAGTTTGGAGTATTATTTCCTTCTGGAAGAAAGGAAGAATCAGAGTTGATGAGCTACTCTGACTTTGATTGGTGTGTAGATAGAGTTGATAGAAGAAGTACTTTTGGATACTTATTCAAATTTCTGGGAGGTCCTATTTCTTGGAGTTCCAAGAAGCAAGTTGTTGTTGCTCTATCAACGTGTGAAGTTGAGTATATTGCAGGCGTTGTAGCTGCATGTCAAATTGTATGACTTATGAACTTATTGCAAGATCTGAAGATTAAAGTAAAAAAGCCTCTGAAGCTAATGACTGATAACAAGTCTGCAATCAGTCTTGCCAGAAATTCAGTGTTGCACGGAAGAAGCAAGCATATTGAGACTAAATATCATTTCTTGAGAAGTCAAGTCCAGAATGAAACATTAAAAGTTATGCACTGTAGCACCCAGAAGCAGTTGGCAGATGTTCTGACGAAGGCAATCAAGACAAATCAATTTCTCCTCTTAAGGAATAAAATTGGTGTGGTTAGTTTTGTTTAGAAATATAAATTAAGGGAGGGTATTGAAGGGTAATTTAATATTTTCTATATTTGTATCTTTTATCTTGGTTATTAAGTTTACTCTATTAGGGTCTATGTGACAATTTTCTCTTTCTATAAATAGACTAGTGATAGATGTCATTTATAACAACAATCCTTATTTATTTCATATTTTTGTAGTCGTCATTCTTTTATTATTCTCTTATTATTTCTATCATTAATAATAGATAATCCAAAATAGTCAAACACATTAGTTTCTCTCTATGTCACTAACATATCAAGTTATTCCCTCTATTTCTCTCTCTCTAGTCTATTGGGTATATAAGTGTGAACAAAACAGTTTCCAACTACATCCCCAATCGAATAACTATTAACCAACGTGTTACAAAAAGTAAATGGTACTTCACCCTTTGAAACCTCGAACTCATAAACAAATCTAATCATAAACAAAAAAATGAAGCCACGGAGAAGGAAGAACCATGTGAAACTATTTAATGACACTGATCTCACTTCACTAGTAGTGCTAGACATGATTCACTTCTTATGCCGCAAGAGACGCACGCACTGAAAAATATATATTACCCCAACCTCATTACTCAACTCACTCACTCATTGTAGCATCCAATTCACTTCTCATTATCATTTCAACATTTTCACTACTAGTCATGGCAAGGATTGTGTTGCTGTTAATGACCCTTTCCATGATCACTGCCCTCCCTTTACTTGCTACAGCATTGTTCCATGTCAAAGGTTCTGTTTACTGTGATACCTGTCGCGCTGGATTCGAAACCAACGCCACCTTCTACATTCAAGGTAAAACGAATAATGGTTATAATGAATGCATGATTGTTTCATATTTATTGTCAGTTTGGCTTCTATTTCTGTAGAAATTTTAGTATATAAAACTTTTATCAATTTCGTTATAACTAACTTGTAACTAATTTATTGTGGTGCTTGTTAATTAGGTGCGAAGGTGGGAATTCAGTGCAGAGACAGGAAGACTATGGACGAAGTTTTCTACACGGAAGGAGTGACGGATTCGACCGGTACATACAACATTATGGTTGAGAATGATCACTATGACCATATCTGCAAATGTGTGCTTGTTAGTAGTCCAATAAAATCTTGTAATACACCAGATCCGGGGCGTAACAGATCTAGCATTGTTCTTAGTCACTACAAAAATGGTGTTCTTAACCATCTTCACTATGCAAACTCTATGGGTTACTTGAAGGATGAGCCATTGCCTCAATGCCATCAACTCCTCAAATATTATCTCTCTGATATCTGATTACTATGATATGCTTTTTTTTTACTATGTTTTATTCACTAATTACTATGATATGTTTCTTTTACTATTTGTCATAGGAGGGATACTAAGTTGTAGTTACTATTATTTACGATTCAGTTTTGCTTGTTTAAGTAATTAGGCCACTTAATTGTGGTATATATTAACTATAATAAGATGTATTGTTGTTGAATATTATGTGATAATCAAAATAGTTCTACATTACTTGAGAATCGAGATTAAAGATAGTTTATATACAACACCTATACATCTCAAGTCAACGAGATGTCTTTTCAAAAGAGTAAAGCCGTGAAACTCCTTATACTAAAAACAGATAATACTTCGTAGCTGCAGTGACGCAGACTTGAAGTCGATCGAAATAGATACAGGATGGAGATAAAAATAATGTGAATTAACCAACAGTACAGTACATTCCACTGAGATAATCAAAAAGAAGAAAACACTCCACAAGGTGGTATTGTGTCTCCTATATTTTCTTTATTATTAGTAACAAATATGCTAAGAGCTAAGATATATCTAAAAATATGGTAAATGGATTGCTAAATAATCTAAAGCATTACAACAAATTAAAGTCCCAAATAGAAGTGAACATTTTATTTAGTATTATTCTGGATGGTATTGATATCTAAAGTCCCAAATAGAGTTTTCTTCTTCCTCTCGGCCATTTAAATTATGTGCTTGATTTTGAGGAGTAAAATCTATGTTGTGATTACCTTTCACCATTTCAAGTGCAGCTTCCAATTCAAGACCATCCACATCATTCAACCAATGTTCTATATCCCATCCAAATTTCCCACCTTCAATATCTCCCATCTTCAACCATTCATCAACATTTTCAATTCTTGCTTCACAATCAAGCAAATTTGCAAGACTCAGTGGTAACTTATTCTGTGGAAACTCTGCATCTTCACCTCCAACATCAGACACAAACTTCCTTTTCTCACTTCTGCTACTGCTACTACTACCTCCAGAGCTTTCACCTTCCTCCGAAATCGACATTTTAAAACACTTATTAGTCACACCAAGCAAAGCTTCTTCTTGGTTCATAACTTTACACCAAGTTGCACTATCTCTAGCAGTCATCTTATCCTGCAAAGTCTTAGACTGAGTAACCAATCTCCTTAGTTTCTCTAAATCAGGTGACATATGCTTTATAACACCAGCTAAAACAGAAACTTTCCATGCTTTCTTAAGATCATGTGGCTTTTTATAAGGCGGCGGACCTTGTTCTTGAGCCAATAAACCTTGTTCACCCCACCAAATTTCCGACCCTGTGGGCCACCACGGAGGAGATATTCCTCTTTCTAGAGGAAACCTTCTCTGTGGTGGCACACAATGTTGCATTGAAGCCGAAAGAAGCGAACCAAGAGTTGAATCTTGTAAATCTTGGAGGAGATGTATGTAAGAGTTTGGATCATCCATCATAGTATTAAACTGTTCATCTTTTCCAACAAGTGGTAAGTAGTTCGTGACTGCAAGAGGCGCGCTTTGATCGAAACGGATTTGACCTTTCCACCATTCGCGTAAACTATCCGAGGAACCTGAAACTGGTTTACCTTTTTCTGGGATGATTCCGTAGACGAAACCTTTAGCTTTGCAAACATCCATGATTTTTGCCATGTATTTGAGTACTGCATCTTGTGCTCTTGCCATCTTTTTCCTTCTAGATGCTTCTTGTTTCGCTTGTTGCTCAGGTTCAGTGTTGTTGTTCTCCTGCTTTTCCTTGAACTTTTGTAGAAGGATCTTGTCCTTCCACATGCGTTTCTTCAGCTCCTCATAGTCCACACTATCTATTTCTGTTTCTGTTCCTTCTTCTGTTTGTTCTTCTGCATAAGGGTCGGTTTCTTCGCTGATCACCACCATGGCTAGCTTGAGTTATAAGAAAGTTTAGAAATGTGAGTAAGATAAGAATGAAGAATGTGTATGAGAGTTTTGTTTTGTATAGTTGTGTTTATATATGAAGTTTGTTGAATGGCGGTGTTTGGAAAATTAAATGAACATGATAAGGAAACAAGCAATATATTTGCGGAAATGGTGGAGTTAGTGCCAGGTGTTGATGTGTTTTACGCATGTCTTGTTCAGTGGTGTTTACGAGTTACAAGATTGATTGTTTCTTTATCTGATTTCAGTTAAGTTTATGACAATGTTGGTGATGATTGATGATTAGATTTTGAGAGTGACTATTTTTTACTCAATGTTTTATGAGAGTGAGTGATATAGATTGACGAGTTTGTTGTGTGTTTGTGAATGATGTAAGGGCAACGTGAAACAAGCACATGCAATAATCTAGGGCAAAAGAATGGATAGGCTCTAACTCTTAAGTTAGTGAAGATTCTATGATGTTGAATTTTATATATTCGGTTTGGTCCATAGAGATGGGAAGGCCTATTCTTCTTCTAATAGCTAGTAGTTTTTTTATTCTATCAGAAATTTCCTATTTTGATTTTAAGTCTCTTTGATGCGGCAAAAGAATCAATAATGTTTTATGTCGGCCTTTTTCTTGGGAACATGTGATATGCGACTGAGATTTTTTATCAGTCAAGTTGTTGAACATTTCTTCTATTTTTTTATTTTATTTTATTATGGACAATAGATACGAACAGCCACTATCTAAAAACATAGGTATGATATCAACTGACCTGTTTTCTTTTTGGTTGGGTAATAGATAAGTAAAACAGTTATTTGTTAAGAAAATGTTACGTCCCTAAATGATTTTGGATGATAGAGAAGTTGTTTATCCACAAACGGTTAATTTGCTTCATCAATTTCATATAAATAAAGATGTTGGTTAAAGATGCAAACAATATATGTTAAAAGATACCAGTGGTATGCAATATCGGATAATTTCACTATAAACAGATCGTGTTGTCCCCTGTGGAGTTTCAATAGCGGTTGCATCAGTTTCAGCAAGCATGTGTTGGTTGTAACTTATTTGCTAATTATGTGAAAGATATATAATTGACTCCTTATAAAAAAAATGTTTGTATGAGCGTTGATCAATAGAGCGCGACATTCGGGCAACACATTAATTTGATCTTATTTTTTCAAGTAAACATGAAGTAGGAGTTTCTGATGCCTGAAATTATATGAAATTTAGAAAAAAAATTATTCTCTAGAAGCAGCATCTTAGATGTTATGTTTTATCAGATGACTACAACACTGGTAACAACTTACACACGTGGTTCAAAATATTGTTAGTTTAGAATAAATTGAAGGGAAGTCACGATTAAAATATGCATTAGAAAATAAAAAATTTCCCTTAAATCAATCCTTACGAATGAACATGAGAGTGTGTTCAATTTCATTGCTAGCTGATCAGAAAGAAGATTACGAGAAAAAAAAGTGTGTGACTAGGATTTCACAAATCAAATTTCGTTAAATATTAAGTACTTCACCACAAGATTTCTATTTATAAAACTGCATGTGTGGACTACAAGCTGAACAAACCCACTAAAACATAATAGATTTTACGGTGTATTGTGTTTCAATTAAGTACAATATACCATAAAATGTCGTATATTCCCTTTATCTACACCATATCTTATGATGTTTGGTGTTCTATTTAAGTATATATTGAACCTTACCATGTTTACAAATGATTTTAAACTTTGATTTTCTCAAAGACTTTGTTTGTAATCAAAGATTTTCAAACTTCTACAATTCACTCTCGTTCCCTCTTGTGTTTAGAGTCACTTGTATAAAAAGTGGCATTAGAGTCTAACTTTTATTTAAGGACTAATCGTCTCAGGAGGATGGTGATTTCAAACATTTCTTTTAACTTAAGAAATATCTTAAATACACCTTTGTTGTTCAATAGAGATACGTTTGATTTATAAAAAGTTAAATTTAATTTTTTATTGAAGTTATTAACTATGAATCGTAAAAAAAAACTATAATAAATGGTTTGTTTATCCTCTCCCACTATGTCAATGGTGAAGTAGTAGATAAATATGTTTTTCTTTGATCTGAAGAATACATGAGAAAGTTCAAACTTGATTTCAAAGCTAAAAAATGTTAATTATGTCTTTGAGTGAGAATCAGTTCTTATATGTCTATAATTACAATTTCACTAAGGAAGTGTGAGACACTTTTGAGATGATCTAAGAAGTCTCTCCAAATATCAAACAAGAGAGAATGAACACACATATTCAGAAAGTTGAAATATTAAATGAATGTGAGAATTATCTTTACATATGGTGATCAACCATTGAAAACCTTGGAAGAAATGTGGAAACTTTTGTATTTAGTAAATATCTAAGTTAAGAATTTGAATCAGAAACTTGGTCTAATCCTTAAATCGAGAGATAGTAGTGTTAGTAATATTAAAAAAAAATCCAAGAATAAGTCCTTTAAAAACATAACAAATTGATACTACTTTGAAAGATTGAAGAATAAATTAAATAACTCTAGAAGAATCTTCACCAATTTAATAAAGAGATTATTTCAAAGCAGAAGAAGCCAAGTCAACCTCAGTGATTTTGTATGAAAGAACAATCTCAGTAGATGAACGATCTCTTGAAGAATATTCGTCTAATAATGAAGAAGCTTCGGTTAGTAGAATATTTGAAATGAGAAATGATGAATGAGCTTCATTAAGCAGAATCTTTGCAGCTTCTTCGATAGAATAAGATGAAGACTTTTGTAAAAATTTCTTCAAAAATATCCCAAAATCTCCTAAGCTTCATATAGGTCACTCATGTCCTTCAATGTGATTTTAAGAGTGCCGATCAAGCATCTTTATAGTCATCCTATAATTGACAATTTTTGAATGGTAATAACGTACATAGAACCAATTCTAGTTATGTCTAACCAAACATCTCAAAATCACCTAAAATCAATTCTACACTTCTAAAATTGTTTTTGACCCTTCTAAAAGTCAAATAAACATGCACTTAATATTTTGTTAAATAAACTATCTATTCTTTAAATTTTATTACTTTAAAAAACAAACATAATAAAGAAATATTTTAATGTTATTAATAGAGAGATAATTCTTATTCATCTCACTTATTATACCCTGATGATTCAAACCTACTCTTACCCAACCTTTTTTTTTTATGCATCTAACAAATATCTATATCTTCCAGCAAGGATCTTCCGCTTATTCGAATCATCGTCTTCTAATGGATCCAATTTGACAGGATGTGATTAAATATCAAAATTAAATATGATAATACACTATAAAATGTCAATCTCAAAATTTGGGTCAAATAATCTTACTCTAAATCAAAATATATTTTGGTGGATAATATTAGTAATATCTCTACAATCATTTGGCGTTGATTTTATTCAAATTTGAGTTACAACGAGGAAGAACGGATTAAAACGATAAAGTTTAACAACGGAAAAGAAATTTTTTTTATAAAGGTAATCAAATAACTAAAAGTTTAAATAAAAATATTAAATTCACCAAATCTCTCATATTAAGGTCATATTGAAATCTATCTATCTATTATCAATCTATTAAAAATAAAGTACTTGAAAATTCCAAGTCTAACCTTTTGATTAAATGTTATAACTTTTCTTATTCCAAGGGTATAATAGACTCATCAACACTATGTTGTTACCGTATTCATTTGGCATTTAATTTTGCTGACGTGTCAATCTATCATAATTTTACACTATTTTTTATTTATTTGATTTATTAATTTATTTTATTTATATTTGAATTTTATTTATATTTGAATTCCAATGTTTCATTCACGGTTAATTTATTTATATTTGAATTCCAATGTTTGACTCACGGTTAATGAGGAAGGAATTTGAATGGTCAAATTAGATCTATTATAATTAAATGGAATATTATTCATTGCATGATTTAAAAATACCCACTATTTATCATTACACTACAAGATTAAATGTATATTATTGGAATTAGAATGAATTATTTTGATATTCCAAGATATCACAACTTCCCATGCATTCTAAACCCTATATATAGCCATTCTAAAGGTTACGTATTATTTTCCAATTCTTCTTCTTCATTTCCAGGTCTAAATAGTAACAGCGCTTATTTGATTTATTAATTTATTTTATTAATTTATTTTATATGATGCAGGGTAACCATGTGTGTTTTTTCATTCTTCAGCTGACATTTTCTTTATTATTTTTTTGCATTTCCACCTACAAAATTTCTATTTGAAGTTTCAAATCAACAAGAAAGTGGAGGATTTAATGGATGTTTAATTTAGGAAGTTTTAAATAGGTGTGGTTAGATTATATTTTTTTTAAAATGCTTTGGTTAGTTTTTCATTTAATCTAATCATTTATAATAGAGATTGAACAACATAAATGATAGATATTTGCTCTTGGAAAGAAAAAACCAAAAACCAAAAGAATGATTCAACATCATTTTACTTGAGGCACTTAAAAACTTAATGATTCAACATCATTTTACTTGAGGCACTTAAAAACTTAATGATTCAACATCATTTTACTTGAGGCACTTAAAAGAACAATTTTTTTAAATGAAAAATTAAAACTTGATAAATGATTTTATAAATTGGGATAAATTACAATTATTTTTATAAGCAGAAAATTAAAATTTGATAAACGATTTTATAAATTGGGATAAATTACAATTATTTTTATAAACGGATTATATAATATGTGAATATTAACAAATTAAAGTATGAATTCAAACTTATAAATGAGTGTTTAGCATATGTAAATCAAAAGAAGCTCCATGCGATAACACAGGTTAAATATTTAGTTTATCATTATAAAAATATATGAATACAAATTATTTTATAATTATTTAGATCCTTATATGAAATCAAATATATTTTGAAATTATTTAGATTTTTATAAAAAAGTTAACAAAAGAAAACAAAATCAATTGAAATTTTGTATGGAGGTATTAATATGAAAATATGAAAAAAATTAAATCAAAACTTTACAAATATATCTTTTGAATGGAGGTATTAATATTATTTAATTTTATTATATATAGAAATTATTTTGAATGGTAATATTAATACATTTTATTTTTATGTATGATTTGATTTCAAAATTTATGATCAATAAATTTTGAATGGAATTATAATTTAACCAATAAAATTTTCTCGACTTCTAAATATATTTGTGTATATTTATTGAAAGGTTACATTTATATTCTTGAAAAAATTAACGTAGTTTAAACGATGTATTGCTAACTATAAATATATTGTTAGTAAAATTAACAAAAAAATATATTGTAAATATATAAAAGGTAAAGTAAATAAGAACTCTAATATTTAAAGCATATCACAATCTTTTTAAAATAACTTTAAAATTGTAATCATGATAAAAAAATGTTAAATTATAGTCATGAAATTTTAATGAAAAATGATAATCATAAAAATTAATAATAAAATGTATAAATTTATTCATACAATCCTTTTTATAAATTGAATAAAAATTGATACAATCCTTTTTATCATCTAATAATTGAAATGTAACGAGAAGTTGTCTCTATGAGATAGCATAGATTCATTTTAATATTCATATTTTAAAAATTTATATTGCTATTGTTTTATATAATTGAAGTTAGAGAATCGAATATACGATTTATTATAAGTACATATCAATGCTTAAAAATTTATGTATATTATTAACTTATATTTAAACTTTACAAAAGATAATTTGATAGACATGAAGTTAATGAATTCAAACTTTACAAAAGACAATTTGGTAGACATGTAGTGTGAATCACGACAGGAAGTTGTCATACATTTTATATTTGGAAAAAATGCTAATATCTAAAATTGGTTTAATACATTTTTACAATTAACTATTTGGATTCAATCTCATCGAAATTCACGGGTAAAATGTGAACGTATGACAACCAACTATTGACTGGTCATTTTAATATCTATCATTAACTATTTTTTTAATTATTGTCTTATATAATTGAAAATACGTTGTCATACTTAAAAAATATAGGAATGTTCTATTATATGACAAAATTAGTTCCATGTTATATGAATATATAAAGATATGAAAAAAATTAAATCAAAACTTTAAAAATATATCTTTTGAATGAAGGTATTAATATTAGTTATTTTTAATATATATAGAAATTATTTTGAATGGTCACATTAATACGTTTTATTTTTATGCATGATTTGATTTCAAAAAATTTATGATCAATAAATTTTGAATGGAATTATAATTTAACCAATATAATTTTCTACCGACTTCTAAATATATTTGTGTATATTTTTTGAAAGGTTACATTTATATTATTGAAAAAATTAACGTAGTTTAACGATGTATTGTTAACTATAAATATATTGTTAACAAAAAGTATATTATAAATATATAAAAGGTAAAGTAAATAAGAACTGTAATGTTTATCTTAAATATTTAATTTATCATTCTAAAATGTAAGAATAAATATTATTTTGTAATTATTTAGATCCTTATTTGACCTAAAATAAATTATTTCAATTTTTATAAAAAGGTTAATAAAACAAATCAAAATCAATTGAGATTTGATAATTTTTTTAACTTTATGAAATAACTAAAATATATCATAATCTTTTCAAATTAACTTTATATTTAATTTTAATTCGATACTTTAACAATATATTTTTTGAATGGAGACATTATTTTCATTTATTTTTATTATACTTATATGAAAATTATTTTGAATGGTGACATAAATATGTTTAATTTTTATGTATGATTTGATTCTATAAAATATTATGATCAATAAAATTTGAATTCTCTTTTAATATTATAGGTTTGATATTGTTTCATATTGTAGCAATATTATATACATTAGAATATATAAAGATATGAAAAAAATTAAATAAAAACTTTACAAATATATCTTTTGAATGAAGGTATTGATATTATTTAATTTTAATATATATAGAAATTATTTTGAATGGTCACATTAATACATTTTATTTTTATCCATGATTTGATTTCAAAAAATTTATGATCAATAAATTTTGAATGAAATTATAATTTAACCAATAAAATTTTCTACCGACTTCTAAATATATTTGTGTATATTTTTTGAAAGGTTACATTTATATTCTTGAAAAAATCAACGTAGTTTAAACGATGTATTGTTAACTATAAATATATTGTTAATAAAATTAACAAAAAAGTATATTATAAATATATAAAAGGTAACGTAAATAAGAACTCTAATATTTATCTTAAATATTTAATTTATCATTCTAAAAATGTTAGAATAAATATTATTTTGTAATTATTTAGATCCTTATTTGACCTAAAATAAATTATTTCAATTTTTATAAAAAGGTTAATAAAACAAAACAAAATCAATTGAGATTTGATAATTTTTTTAACTTTATGAAATAACTAAAATATATCATAATCTTTTCAAATTAACTTTATAATTGTAATCATGATAAAAAATATTGAATAGTAATCATGAAAATTTAATGATAAATGTTAATCATAAAAAATTATGATAAAATAAAAAAATTATTGATATAATCATTTTAATAAATTAAATAATTTATAATTGATTATATAAAGGTCAATAAAAATCATGTATTTTAAAGAAATATTTATTTAAAGAAATATATTTTACAAAGGTGAATAAAATTCATGTATTTTAAAGAAATATTTATTTAACTAATCATTTACTCAATTATATGTATAGTAACTCTATTAAAGAGTTAATCATCTGGATTCACGCGTATTTATGAGATATCAACTGTAGAGTGTTCATTTTAATGTTAATCTTTTAAATTTGTTTTACTGTTGTTTTATATAGTTGAAGTTAGAGAATCGAATGTATGATTTATTATAAATACAGATCAATACTTATTAGTTTGTGTATATTATTAGTTTATATTAAAAACTATAAGAATGTTAACCGATTGAAAAATGAATTCAAACTTTACAAATAATGATTTAGTAGACATATATAAATGAGAATAAACTACATATATTGAAAGTACATTCGATTTTTTTAATTGTTGTCTTAATTGAAAATACGCTGTCATACTTAAAAATATAGGAATATTCTATTACATGACAAAGTTAGTTCCATGTTATATGAAATCTCGACCCGTCATGGACATTATGTACATTTTCCATATATTTCAAGAAGTATATAATTTTTCCTATTTGTTCATGCAGACGTGATTTATTGATAGGACCGACGCTTGCTACAAATATGGAGTTAAATGCCAACATGGTTTACATGAGACATATACTCAACTGAAAACATGGTAACATACTTAATAATTTAATAATCTATAAATGTAATGTGAATCCAGACGAGACCCGTGCGATAGCACGAGTTTGTTACTAGTTTGAAATGAAACCGAAAATATTTTGCACAAGTGTATGACTTCAAAATTAGTTTTCCTCTTCCTATTCTTATGCACATTAATGTACGGTTAATTAGAGAAATTTTCTTGTATCCCTCTTTTTATACCTATTATCCCCTCATTTTGCGTTATTTCTAAAATGTCCTTGATAATATTTATTCAAAATTTTTATTTTTTGAAAAAAATACTGTTTACAAATGGATCAAAAAGAAAAATTTTCAATACCTCAATAAATTTCTATACCTTTTTGACGCATATCGGAAATTCTTTGTATTTTACAAATTTCGGTATCCATTTATCAAAATTTTTTAAAATTTCCGATGCGATTTACGAGATTTTAAAAAATATGATATAATTTAGAAATTTTTTTCCACGTACCAGAAATTTCTGATATAAAATCAATATCGAAAATTCCATATTTTCGGTGTATACCGAAAATTTCTTTGAAACCTGAAATTTCGATATGGCGGATGAAGTGTTATATATATATATATATATATATATATATATATATATATATATATATATATATATATATATATATATGTGTGTGGTCCTGAATCGAAAACTTCAACTTCTTTTATGGATTCATGTACAGATCTTACGCAGTACTTCATTATAGATATGGTATGTTTACTTGACTTTATACACATTTTAATTTTTAATAAATTGATGAAATTATCTAATTATATGTTTATCTGATTGTCAAATTTTTGAATTACGAGAGAATGTTCTAGAATGGGCACGGTCATTTGGAAAAACTCATGGTATTGTTGTTGTTATAATCCGATTCGATTCAGCTAATGGAATGCGTGGACGGAAGGATAAATTGATTATGGGCTGTGACAAAGGAGGAAATTACAAAAAGGAAAATGAAGTTGCGACCCCTTCTGATGGCAATAATACTATGATTTCTAAGAGGAAATTTGAATACCCGGTATTTTTTCCGGTACCGGATATTTTAAATTTCTGGTATGCATTCTACAGACCAGAAATTTGAAATTTCCATTATTATTTTCGATACCGAAAATTTAAAATTCCCTATATGTATTTTAATTGATTCTACATGTCGGAAATTAAAATATCTGGTACCAGAAGTTTGAAATTCCCGGTATGTAACGTCAAGCACGGTAAACTGGTAATCCCACAAAATTTATGATATTTTTTACAAAATTTCCGGTACGTACCGGAAATCCCTAAATATTCATTTTTCGAGGATATTTTGGTAAAAACACCATATTTGAGTAAATAGTGTCTTGCCACCCCCGCTTTTGTACCTGCCACCCCCTCATTTTGTGTTATTCCGAAAATACCCATGACACTATTTACTCAAAAATTTTGACCTTTTCGGAAAAAAAAACAATTACTGCTACCAATTTTATTAAAAAGAAAATTTTTGATACCTCAGACCAAATTTCCGGTACCCCTTTTTGGTGCTTATAGGAAATTCTTTGTATCTTCCAAATTTTCGGTACCTATTTACCGGATATTTCCAAGTTTCTGATGCGGTTTACCAGAAATTTAAAAAATTCGGTATATTTTAAAAAAATTATCACACGTACCGGAAATTCCATATTTCCGGTGGATACCGAAAATTTCTTTGAAACCTGAAATTTGCGGTATGACAGATGAAGTGTTATATATTTGTGGTCCTGAATCGACAGCTTCAGCTTCTTCTACGAATTCATGTACTGGTCTTACGCAGTACTTCATAACAGATATGGTATGCTTACTTGACTTTATACACATTTTTATTTTTTAATAAATTGATGAAGTTATCTAATTATATGTTTATGTGATTGTCAAATTTTTGAATCGCGAGAGAATGTTCTAGAATGGGCATGGCCAATTGGAAAAACTCATGGTATTGTTGTTGTTACAATTTGATCCAACTCTGCTAATGGTACGCGAGGGAGGAAAAATAAATTGATTATGGACTGTGACAGAGGAGGTAATTATTAAAAAAAAATAAAGTTGTTGCTCCTTATGATGGCAATTATACTATGAAGCTTAGACGCCCATTTAGGTTGACATCTGCTATGAGTGGTGATGGTTTGATGCGGGATGCACAATCATAGACTAGACAAAAATTTGATAGGTCATGACATATTGGGCCGTCTAAAGGAGGAAGAAAGAAAGTTTGTGAATGACATGACGAAGTACAATATGGCACCAAGGTACATCATTTCTTCTTTAAAAGACAAAGATCTAGAAAACCTCACGAGTATTACCCATATTTATATATATATATATATATATATATATATATATATATATATATATATAAAGCTAGAGAAACATATAAAATAGGCAAGATAGGTGCAATGACATAAATGCAAATGTTATTGGATCTTGTTCACCTATCCATCCACAACTTCAATGTGTCCACCGCCGGTGAAATACAAGTCAAAGAGAGGAGTTAAGAAGAGTAGAAAATATGAGGAAAGTGATGTGCATCGTGATCCAAGTCATTGGGAATATGCTGAAGGTTCGTATGAGAGTCAGACTACGAAGAGATCATGCACACAACTAAATGAGAGTCAATCGTCAACCATATTGGTTCGTAAGCAACCTTGTACCATATATGCAAAAGGCGAGTACTGTCACAATTTCCTGCTTTCTTTCATCCATATTATCCATGACATTATTGATGTTGAACCCGATGAAAATTATGGTTACCGTTGTATTGCAACTATATTAGGATGGGAGAAGATGCATGTTTTGATGTTCGGAGGCAGTTGGATACTCAAATCCATCAACATGAAGAATTGTTTTCTAATGTGTTCTACGACACTGTATCTTATATTAGGAATTCATTAATCCTGAAACACTTGGGTCCTCAGGGTAAGGACAAATGGATGTCGATTCTAGATATGGGTTACCCTATTGCTTCTAGATATAGTGTTGTATTTGTTTATGTTTCCATGAGAATTAGCACGACATTTTTCCCGTTTCTCATACCTCCACCCTTGTAGACGAGTTGTTATACAATCATTGTTGTTGGTTTTGTCAACGACAATCATTAAGTTATGATAAAATTGAAACTCGGTTGTTCAATGCCTCCCGTCACAAACCGTTGGAGAAATAATTGTTCTGATGTTGCAAAGGCATGAGAATCAACATATGCTGAGTGGTTCAGACATTGGGCAGTATTGTCTAAGGAGTGACCGTAGTTTATTTGTAATGCATCTATGTATGACATTAATTATATTTATATATTACCATGTTTTGTTATTTTATCGTGTATTTTATTCAAGTGTAAGTTTAAAAGTTACAAAAATGAAGAAAAAAATTAAGTTTCAATATTACCGGAAATTTGAAATTTCCAGTGTTAAAAAATAACGGAAATTTCAAATTTCCGATTATTTTTTGAACTGAAATCATACTGAAAATTTGAAAATTTCAGTATTTTTTCGATACCGAATTTTTGCAAATTTTCGGTATACATTCTACAAAACGGAAATTTAACATTTTCGATATTGTTTCCGGTACCGGATATTTAAAATTTTTGGTATGGATTTTAACTGATTATACATTCCGGAAATTTAAAATTTTCGGTGTGTAACATCAGACATGGTAAAATGGTAAATCCCACAGAATTTTTGATATTCCTTACTAAATTTCGGGTATGTACCGAAAATTACTAAATATCTAATTTTTTTGAGAATATTTTAGTAAAAGCACCATATTTAAAAGATGGCAGCTATAAAATCAGATGTGACAAGAAAAATTCTTCGATTGTCACCTTTGTAAAAAATTAAGTTTAACTTTTCCTTCTTTTATTCACACATGGGCTTGACCCATATATAATATATTAAATAACTATTTAAGCCTCTATTTATTTTCTAACACAAAGGTCGAATTTACTTAAACACACATTCGCTTATTTAACTATACTTTTTTTTAATAAAAAAATGATATTCTCTAAAATACTTATATTAAAATATTATTATTTTAAAGAATGACTAAAATAATAATTTTAAAAAATAAAGTATTAATCTTTTTAATTCACAATCAACCCATGATAACATGAATATTAATCACATCTTTAATTAGAATCACATAATAATTTAAATTAGTTATATCGTAACTATGGACTCACTTCACTTGTCATCAATTAAATGCAAACGCATATATATCACAATAAATAATAGTGCAAGCATGCATGCAAAATCATCTAAAATAATAATTAATTTATATGATTAACACAAGGCAATTTCTTTCTCCACCTCATGCTTTTTATATGCACCATGCAAAATTTCAAAAATATTTTTAAAAATATAAAACATATTTTCGGTGCGCATCAATACATATATAATTTTTTTCGTTTTTTAAGATTTACCTTATTTAACAATATTTTTTTTAAAAAAAATATTTGTATTATAAATTAGAAATACACTTTCAATTTTTTATTTTTCTGTATTAATTTTGAAGATACATACAATTATTCACCAGTTGCAACTTGAACATCTCGGTCGGATTCCTAGCATTCTCAACTTGCCCTAACATGTGACACCACCACTTCTATAATCAACACTATTCCGTAAACGCATCATCAATGAATGCAAATTCAATTAAATCATCAATCTTCACAATGCCATTCAAATTAGCAAATAAAAGATTTAGATTTCAATTCCAACAAAAGCAAAATAACAAACACAAAACACTGAATTTTAAAACACTAAAGTGCATTTCTTATAAAAATTTGTTGTAAAATAAGATAAATTTTAAAAAAACAAATGAATTATATGTGTGAGAGTGCGAACTAATATTATATTTTTAATTTTTTAAAGTATTTTCAAAATTACATGAAGTGTTTTTCAGCCTTATAAGTTGAAATAAGAAATCCCCTTAACACAATAATATATGAAAGTTATAATATGTTAAAAATGAAGTGTTACACAAAAGGTTTTGTTAATGGGTCAATAACGAAGGTTAGTCTTGTGCAAGTGTAACAAAAGCTTTAGCACATGATCCTCAAATTTGAAGGATCTCATAAACAAAATATATATAAATTAAGCTTATATAAATAAATGGATGAAAATTTATATAAAAGAAACAAGCTAGTTGAATGGTAGTTATGGATATTTCATATTATGATAACGAGAAAATATAAATTCAAAATAAAATTTAAGATATATCTTTTTCTCAATTGTTTTACTTTTTTTTTCAATTTTGTTAAGTTCTTTTTCTTTTTAATTTTGTGATTTGATTTAACAATTTCTAATTATATAAAAAGAATTTATATTAATTTCAAAAATATATATTTACAAAACGACCTCTAGAGTCTGGCTCAAACATGCAAAAGTACAATCTACGTGGATGTGGCATATCTCCAGTATTTCGTGAATTTTGATAGAATTGGACAGAGGAACCGGGGGCTGACTGTTTAGTATATTATGACAATTCTAAATAGAGGACGAGACAGTTGACAGACTCTTGCACACTGCTCACGGTACCTTTTATTCAAACTATTATATTTAATTTGCTATTAATAATATTGTTCTTACATATCTCTTATTCGTTTTTAGGGCTGAATCATTTCTCACTTCCATCACATTCATGGTCTTGATTATGAGCCGAATTATATAGAAGACATGTCGAGGGCTGACATGTATAACCTCCACAAAGGGAATCATGATGTACCGCCATCTCGAGTGTATCTTGATCGGATTGTTCATGATATATCATCTGGACGTCTTTTAAGGATCACATGGAGATTGTCTCATTCGAATCCATCTCATCATACTCAAGGTGGCTTGCATGTGGGACCAACACTATGGTTAGGTATCTTTCAGAGTGATGAATCCGACAGTTTCGCAATGTGTAGACTATACCCAGATCTTCCTTTCAGAATGCTCTAGACACCTTTGTCCGCCGGGAGTTCAATGACATCTGTCGGGATTGGGAGAATCATATGGTGCCTGATGAGGCTCGGATGATGCAGGCATCCAATAATTGGCATTGTGTAGAAGGATACATCACATGGTTCTACACAATATCACATTCTATTATGACACTGATGCCCCTAGACGTCAACCTTGGCCAACTCATGAGGAGATCTTGGAGAACTAGTAAGTCCAGAATGACGGTGTCACTAATGTCTTGTCGATCAGTCAGCAGATACAATTGATTGGACATGAGGCTTTGGACTTAGAGATCATTGAGACGGGCGGTCTGATGTACTGGTCATCGTAGAGAAGATGGTTAGGGAGACATCTCTTGCAGCGAGTTATTAAAAACAAAGGAGGAGTCAGGGGGTTAGGATATGCAGTAGACTATGTCTATATTTTATTTACCGGTGTATTTATTTTACATTTATCAGGTACCACATTGATGTTTTTTGAAAAACTATATTGCATAAACATTGTGTCTAGGATTTCATAAATAAATATCTGAACGAACTCTTAAATTAATTTTCAAAATCTTTCGAATATGCATGTTCGAAAACATCATTGAATAATGTATAAATTATAATAAAATGTAAAAAAGAGTTTTTTAAAAAAAATTAATTTAAATGTGCATCTCCAAAAAAAATTTAAAGATTTTTCAGATGTTTTTTTTATCCATATAAACTGTACTAAGAAACCCCCTTAAATTACTCTAGATGAAAATACAAATTGTCGCAAAGGAAAATACAAATACTGGGGTATTCTGTTTGTGTCTAGAAACCCATCAAACTACTTACTATGTCCAAGTCTCTTTCTTGTGTCGTAAAAGTGTTTCCCTATTAAGAATCAAGACATAATGTCCAAAAGAAATGTAATGGGGCATTCTATTTGTGTCTGGAAAACACTTTCATTGTTCGATACATCAAAATTACACGCAAGTTCTAAAGGAGATAAGGAGGGTGTGCTTTTTGTTTTACAGGTCCCACAATTAGCATCTTTTAAGTTTGTGGCTCATGAATCTAGTTATACCTGGCAAAAAGAAGAAAAGGGCATTAAATGCACCACAAAGGAATTTTGTGGTGGATAATGACATACAACACCGTCCACTCTTTTTGAAATAAAATTTTGTTCGTATTCCAAATGTTACAATTGTTATCCATAAATTTATAGCAATATAGTACTTTATGTGCCCAAATTTATATAGGTAGGAGGTGTTCTGATTTTAGGACAGTTCTAAACTGGTAAAATGTATTTTAACATAAATAAACTAGGTTAAACTAGAGTCTTAGGGGTAATAAAAAAGTTTTATTTGATAATTGTTATTATATTGTAGTTTTCTTCTTAATTTTTAGTTCTTTTTCTTCTCAAAAGTCATTTGAAGGAGCTTTTAAGTTTGTAATTTTTAGTTGTGATATTTTCTTTCATTTATACCTTTATTATTTTAAAAGTTAAATATGTTTTCTACTCTCTATAAATATTTTAATTTTTAATTTTAATCTCTATTATAAAATAATATTTTTTAATTCCTATAAAATTATTATGCACGTAATTTTAGTCTCTCCTTTTAAACCATATATATTTTAAAATGATTATTATGCACACATCTTTATAACATTATAAAAAAAAATTCGAAAAAAAATGAACTCAAAATTTGATTTTAAGTCTAGATTTTTATCACTTTTATTATTATTTTTTGAAATTTAAAAAATTCATATTTAATTCTTCTCATTTTTAAAAATTATAAAATTTGGTAAAAAAAATATTTGATAGTATTCTAAACATGCATGAAAAAAATTATTCAAAAATTTAAAAGTTTAAGGATAACTAAACAGATTTCAATTTTTTTGAAAATAGTAGGGAATTGCATGCGTAAAAAATTTGTAGGGACTAAAATATATTATTTTTTAATAGGGACTAAAAATAGAAATTGAAATATTTGTAAGGACCAAAAATATATTTAACCCTCATTTTAACAAAAATATATTAAAACTATCAATTTCTTAATTAAGAATGTCCTTTTATGTCATTTTGTATTATTAATTAGTATAACAACTAATTTTCCAGACACTCAAACTAATTTATTAACTATCAACTATCAGCTACTAGCTACTAGCTACAAGTCATTAGTTACCAACCATCTGTTAGTTTTATCAAATAGAGCCTTAGTATTTATTTTTTTAAATAATGGAATAATTTTTTTATTAAATATTGATATGGACTGGTGATCAGAATTAGAGATGGCCGGAGCGAACGAAGGTCCTTTGAGCGATGTTGATGATGAGGAGGGGGTGGTGTACCTGCAAGACACTTCGATGCTAAAGTAAGCAAGTGATCAAGATGAGAATAAGAGAATATTAGGGTTGTTAGAGTAAGAATGTGATACCTTGCCCTTAAAGGTATGAGGGTTTATACAATGATCTTAGAAGGTGTTCTGGACTGCGCGAATGTTTGTCCAGCAGGTCACCCCATCTCAAGGTGTGACGGTCCACCGAGATTCAGCAACATGCTAGGGGCTTTATTCTGCCCGTTTCCTTAGCCACACAACTTCCTTTGCTCGACACACGTCGAGCAGATAAGTGATTTATCTCGTAGAGGACTATGCTCGTTATGTCCTCTCCTGCCCAACATAACAACTAGTTACGAGCATCATCGCTCGGCTTTGACCTATTCAGTTCGAACAGCTATATTCGCGGACCCACGTATCTCGGCCCAAATATAACAACCAATGAGAATCCTCCTAAGATCGCTATATAAATCCTCATATCTTTGAGGGCAAAGTATCACGTTCTTACACTCAAAACCCTAATATTTTCTATCATCTCCATTGAACATTTGCTTACTTTAGCATTAGAGTGCCTTGCAGGCACACCACCCTCTCCTCAATATCAACTTGCTCGAAGGATCATCAACCGTTCCGGCCATCTCCGATTCTGATCACTTGTTCATATCAGTGGCGCCGTCTGTGAGAATTATCTTCCCCGTCTTCATCAATCAGTCAGATATCAGAAGATCAAAGATAATCTCAACCTAACAAGATGGTTGATAACAATGATCAACTTCTTTTCGGCAAGACCGTTCTCTCACCTGTCCGAAAAACGGACATGAATGATACCTCTCCTCATCTCGAGGACCTCATTGACCACAGGGATGGCAGGACCGCCTCCCCCGATTCTGAAGATGATGGCGACCAAGATTCCCTCTTGGATAACCAGAAACCCAAGGATCAAGCTGACGACCTTGTTGTCCCTCAGCCCTCGGCACCACTATCGACCAACGCGGACCCAACATTGGCTGTTATTTTGTCCACCCTCAATCACACTAACAACCTCCTCCTCCAGCAAGGCCAGCGCATAGAGGCTCTAGAAAAGAACCGCCCAGCGTCTCCACCTCAGAGACTTAAAACAGTCATTTTCCGCAACCTCTCACCAAGAAAACCTGCTTGGAAAGAGGATTATCTCGAACGATCTTTTCTGAAGAAGAGGGGACACACCCACCTCAAAAAAATCGGGGATCTCCCTCACACAAGAAGACGAAGAATGAGTTGTATCGCTCCCCCGATCATTCTTCGTCGCCCAGATCAAGATAGGAGAGAGAACTCTCCTTCCGTCACAAGAGAAACAATCATTTCGTCTCTCTTTCTCTCGACCAAAGCGATGAAGACGAGTATCACGACCCTCTGTGTCGGGCTATCATGGACATCCCTATTCCGTTTGGTCTAGAGAAACCCCCCAGGCTCGGTCAATACGACGACACCACCGATCTTGATGAACATATCGAGAACATCGATGCCTTGCTCGATTATCGAGGAATTCGTGGGGCCATCATACATAAGATTCTCAATCATTTAAGCATGACTTATTCTTTTCCTCAAATATTAGTCATCAATTTTTATCAATTAGAATCTAAATAAGAGCGCTTCTGAGAAAATAAAAAACTTCCTTCTCCAGAAGGACAACACTTCAAATTCCACTTCCCAAAGTCTTATATTACATTATCATAGGAATTTTTTTATTCTAGATAGTATTCCATGTTCATATTTTTTATAGATAAAAGTGAAACTGTCCTCAACAAGGGGTATTGTAAAAACATCGGTCTATTGATAGTCAGTGTCAATGAATTTTAGATTTAAAATATCCTTATGAACATAATCTTTAATAAAATTATGTCTAATTTCAATATATTTTGCCCTTGAGTGTAATATAGGATTCTTGGATAAACAAATAGTTGAACTATTATCACACAAAATATGAATTTTACCTTATTTAATCTGATAATCTTCAGCTGACTTTTCATTCAGAGTACTTGTGTGCTACATCCAAAGGCTGTAATGTATTCATCTTTTACAGTGGATATAACTATTGTAGATTTCCTCTTATTTGATCATGAGATAATATTTACACCTTGAAACAGACAGCTTCCACTGATGTTTTTTCTTTCAATATGATCTCAATCATAGTCAGCACCACAATAACCTACTAACTTGTATTATTTTGATTTTCTATATATCAAACCAAGGTTACTAGTTCCTTTCATATATTTGAAGATTCTCTTAACAAATGTTATGTGATATTCTTTAGAATCTTATTGGAATCTAGTACGTAAACATACATTCTATAGAATGTTAGGTCTAGAAGCAGACAAATATAAAAGAGAACCAATCATACCTTTGTATAACTTATGTTAAATCTTCTTACGTTCTCCATATTTATCAAGCATACATGTTATATGTATATGAGTCTTAGCTATCTTACATTTTGATAGATCAAACTTATTCAGAAGCCCCTTTGTGTATTTGTTTTGATGAATGTAGGTTCTTTCCAAAATTTTGTTGATCTCTATTTCCAGAAAGAACTTAAGATCACTCATCAGGCTCATCTCTAACTCTTATTTCATAGACTTAGAATTAGGGATGGCAAAAAAACCCGTATCCGTGGATATCCGCGGATAAAATCCGTCACGGATATGGATATGATGACTTAATGGATATCCACGGATAAAATAAACGGATATTTGATTACCCGATTATTTACGGATATGGATTTGATGGTACCGTACCCGTGGATATCCGTATCCGTTAATAATTAGAAAAAAATACTTAAATGTTAATTTGTTTGATCAAACTTATTATTTTTATTTTCTTAAATATGATATTATTATTACTATTATTATTATTATTATTATTATTTGGATAAAAGAAGAAATAAAATGAAAGTGATTTATTTTTATTAATATTTATTATGTGTTAACTTTGAATTTTTTTTTTTTTTTACTTTAAAAGAGATTAAAAAACAGTTATTTAAATATACATATTTTTAAAATATATTTAAATAATAATATCCATGAATACCCGTTAATACCCACAGATATTTCAAAATTAACGGATGCTCATCTAACGGGTACCCGCACGGATATGGGGAGGGTACGGATATCATATTTACTAAACGGGGCGGGTAGCGGGAGACTAGTTCCCGTGCTCATGGATACCCATTGCCATCCCTACTTAGAATAACTAGCGAAAACTCTTCACATCGGTTCTTGAGCTTAGTTTGGTCAAAATCTCTATCAGTTCGAGATCAGTTTGATATAAAATCTCACTTTTTATTTCAGCTTGTGTAAAAACTCAGTAGGTTCGAGATCAACTCAGTAAAATTCTCGATTCGATTCGTGGTCATCTCGTGTAAAAAATTTGTTCAATTTGGAGGATAGCCAACCTAAAAATCTATCTTAGTTTGAGACAAGCCTACACAAAATATGAGTTTGGCTTAGAGACTAACCGCTCGTATCTCTGTTTTTTGTTTAGTGTGAAAACTAACCGCTTCATTTCATAGTTCGTTATTTGTTTGCAAGTTTGATTGAAACTTCATTTCTTTGTATAAAGGCATTCACGGTCTTAACCTTCTAAAAGCTATCAAGAAATATTGGATTCTCTCAAGATTAGTTCTTGGAGAGAAGAGTATGTCACTTCTTTAGACCTAACCTTATAATTACTTGTGTTGTTGTCTCTTCCCTTAATTATTTTACTTCCTACATATTTTTTTACCATTATTTATCGTTACTTATTCAAATGTTTTTCGTATAATGTTTTCAACTTCTGATTTTGAAAATAATTTTGTTTTAAGCTACCGTTTTTCAAACCTCTACAATTTACTTCCTGTTGTGTACGGAGTCACATGTCCTACAATGATAACCAAAACACAGTACATATAACAAACAATTAAGTATTCCAGGAATAGACAAAGTACATCGAAATAGATTGTCATTTGATTCAGAATAAATATCACAACAAAGTAATTCATCACCAACTTATCAACTCTGCCAATCAAGTTGGTGATGTATTTACTAAATCTCTCATTCAAGCCCTCTTTTGCCCTCAATGTGGAAACTAGACATGTATTGTATTGATGTTGGAATAAAATTAAATGCAGTCAAAGAAAGTTATATTCACTTGGGATTAGAAAAGTCCATTCCTTGGATCTACACCTCCTTAGAAATATCTAGCTTTTATTATATAGCATTTCCTATGTAGCATTTATATCTTTGTATTTTGAGTCTCTATATATAGAACTCATTTGTATCATATTTTCTAAGGCAGTTAAACATTTCAATATACAAGAAGAAGTTTCAGTCCTCTAACCACCACCTCTAGAAAGTTTATCTTTGTTATTGTCTTGTTGTTATCTTCAAATTGGCATCATAGCTAATGGCGAACATGATGAATCAGATGCCACTACCACAACTATCAAAATCCAATTATGAACATTGGAGTATCCAGATGAAGGCTCTTCTTGGATCTCTTGATGTGTGGGAAGTAATAAGGGATGAGTTTGAAGAACCAACTAATACAACTAGGTACACAGCAACCCATAACAAAGCGTTGAAAGAGACACGATCGAAAGACAAAACAACATTGTACATGCTGTTTAGGGTTGTTGATGAATCAGCCTTTGAGAAGATTGCTTCGACTACGTCGAAGGCAGTGTGCGCCACCCTTGAAATAGCGTTTAGAGGAGCAAATAGAGTTAAGCAAGTTCGCTTGCAAACTCTTCGAGGTGAACTAGAAAGAATTAAGATGAAGGAGACAAAGTCCGTGTTGGACTACATAACGTGTGTGCAAATGGTGGCAAACAAACTGAGTCGAAATGGAGAAGCATTAACTGATGCTCATATTGTCAAAAATATTTTGAGATCTTTGAAAGACAAGTTAGAAAATATAATAATCGAAGAATCTTTCGAGAGTTACCGTTGAAGAATTTGCAAGTTCTCTCGAAGCACACGAACAATGTAAGTTGAAGAAGAAGAAGGAGGCGTCTGATGAAGCATATCAAACCAAGGAAGTTGCTAGAGACGAAAGAGCATTGTTCTCTCAAAACTTTCATAGGAGAGGACGTGGCCGTGGAGGACATGATGGTGGTCGAAGTTATCAAAACAACAACTTCGAAAGAGGACAATCAAGCCAACAAAATTGGCATGGAAGAGGACGTGGTCAAAGAGGTGGTCGATCAAACTACACAAACATTGAATGTTACAAATGTAACAAACAGGGGCACTATGCAAAGGACTGTAATTCCTACAGTTGCTACAACTGTGGAAAGGTAGAACATCTTATAAAAGATTGTCGTCTTAAAAGAAAGGTGGAAGAGACAGCAAAATTTTCCCTATATGCAGGTTCAAATGAAGGTTTTCTACTGATGACTCAAAAGGAAGTAAATATAGAAAAGGACACTATGTGGTATCTTGACTTAGGAGCAAGTAATCATATATGTGGCCACAAACACTTGTTTAGAGAGATTGCAAAGATTGAAGATGGCCATGTATCTTTCGGAGATGCATCGAAGATAAAGGTTGAAGGAAAGGGTACAATATGCTATTTGCAGAAGGATGACTTGATTGGGTCAATCCAAGACGTGTATTATGTTCCAGATCTCAAAGCAAACATACTGAGTTTGAGACAATTGACTGAGAAGGGATATTCAATTCTCATGAAAGATCGAACGTTGCACCTCAAAGATAAGTCTGGACATCTGGTCAATGAAGTCAAAATGGGGAAGAATCGAATGTACAAGTTGAATTTGAGGAGAGTTCGAGAAAAATGTTTGTAGGTTAACATTAAAGACAAAGCGTCTCTATGACATCTACATTTTGGTCACTTACATCATGCTGGGCTAATGAGATTAGAAAAGAAGAACATGGTGCATGGACTTCCAGACATGGAGTATGAAGGAAAATTTTGTGAAGATTGTGTTCTTGGTAAACAAACAAGAACATCATTTCAGAATAAGGCAAAGTATCAGGCTAAACATATTCTTGAACTAATTCACACCGACATCTGTGGACCAATTACTCCAGAATTCTTCAGTGGTAAGAAGTATTTCATTCCATTCATTGATGATTTCTCAAGAAAGACTTGGGTGTATTTCTTGAAAGAAAAATCTAAAGCATTCAAAGTATTCAAAAAGTTTAAAGTGATGGTGGAGAAGGCCACCGATAGACACATCAAGGCCCTTCGATCAGACAGAGGTGGAGAGTATACTTCAACAACATTCATGAAGTATTGTGAAGAGTAGGGGATAAGGAGGTTTCTAACTGCAGCACACTCACCTCAACAAAATGGGTTGGCTGAAAGGAAGAATCGAACAATTCTTCACATGGTTCGATCAATGCTTAAGAGCAAGAACATGTCAAAGGAATTTTGGATAGAATCTGTTCAATGTGAAATCTATGTGCAAAATAGATGTCCACATTCAAAGCTAGGAGATCAAACACCACAAGAAGCTTGGAGTGGTCAGAAGCCAACTGTGTCTCATTTCAAAGTCTTTGGTAGTGCTGCATATGCACATGTACCAGATCAATGAAGAACGTAGCTTAAAGACAAGAGTCAAAAGTACATGCTCATTGGGTATGATGAGGAGACAAAGGGATATAGGTTGTTCGATCCTATAACCAAAAAGGTGATAGTAAGTAGAGACGCTCGTGTGAACGAAGCAAGTAGATGGGACAGTTCGATAGAAGCCGTGGTCGAAGCTGGAGAATCATCTATTGTTGCGCCAACAAATTCTTCGACAGATCATGAAGACTCTGATAGTGAAAATGAACCCTTACAACTCATAATTCGAAGCTTACAAGATTTATATGATAACACAGAAGAAGTACATCTTGTATGTTTATTGGTAGGTTATGAAAACATTAGTTTTGAAGAAGCTTGGAGAGATGAAAAATGGAAAAATGACATGAACGAAGAATTCAAGGCCATTGAACATAACAACACTTGGGAACTTGCAGAGTTGCCAAAAGGAAGTCAAACAATTGGTGTGAAGTGGTTATTCAAGAAGAAGACGAATGCTCAAGGAGAAATCAAAAGGTATAAGGCGCGACTGGTGGTGAAAGGCTGCAAACAGAAAGAATGAATTGACTATGATGAAGTATTTGCACATGTTGCAAGAATGGAAACAATTCGATTGCTCATTTCTCAAGCTGATCAATTTAAATGGAAGATATTTCAGATGGATGTCAAATCAGCTTTTCTGAATGGTGTGCTCGAAGAAGAAGTCTATATCGAAGTACCACTAGGATACATGAAAAATTAAAAATGAAGGAAAAGTGCTGAGATTGAAGAAGGAACTTTATAGGTTGAAGTAGGCACCACGTCCATGGAATAAGCGCATTGACACATACTTCAAGGATAAAGGTTTTTAGCAATGTCCGTACGAACATGCTCTGTACGTGAAGAAGAATAAAGAAGGTATACTACCATTTGCTCTTTATGTTGATGACCTGATTTTCATGGGCAACAATGATCAATTGATCGAAGAATTCAAAAGCACAATGACACGTGAGTTCGAGATGACAGACTTAGCCCTGATGAGATACTATCTTGGCATAGAAGTTTGACAAGAAGAAACAGGAATCTTCATCTCACAAGAAAAATATGCAAAAGACATCTTGAAGAGGTTCAAAATGGATAGCTGCAATCCAATTTCGACACCGATGGAACCAGGAACAAAGCTTTCAAAATTTGATGGGGGAGAGCATGTAGAAGCAAGTAAATTTCGAAGTTTGGTAGGAAGTCTTTGATATCTAACTTGCACAAGGCCAGACCTTTCGCTACGTGTTGGTATTGTGAGTCGATTTATGGAAGAACTAGTTCACACACACTAGAAGGCATTGAAAAGGATCCTTCGATACGTCCAAGCAACTATATCACTTGGAATGTTTTACTCAAGAACAGAAGATTACAAGTTGACTGGCTACTTCGACAGTGATTGGTGTGGAGACATAGATGATCGAAAGAGCACTTCAGGCTATGTGTTCTTCATGGGAAATAGTGCTTTCACTTGGGTTTCGAGGAAGCAGCCAATTATAACCCTTTCGACATGTGAAGCAGAGTATGTAGCAGCATCTTGGTGTGTATGTCATGCAATATGGCTTAAAAGACTGTTGAGCAAGATGAAGCTGATACAAGAAGAGGCAACAACAATTCGAGTGGACAAGAAGTCAGCAATCGAATTAGCGAAGAATCCAGTGAATCATGAAAGAAGCAAACACATTGATGTTCAATTCCATTTCATTCGAGAACATGTGAAGGAAGGAAGTGTTGAACTAAAACATGTAGCAAGCAAGGACCAGGCTGCTGACATCTTCACAAAACCATTATCGAAAGAGTTATTCGACAAAGGTAAAAGGATGTTGAGAATGATGGATAGAAGAAGCATTTAATCTTATGAGGGAGTTTTGTTGGAATAAAATTAAATGCAGTCAAAGAAAGTTGAAAGTTATATTCACTTGGGATTAGAAAAGTCCATTCATTGGATCTACACCTCCTTGAAAATATCTAGCTTTTATTATATAGCATTTCCTATGTAGCATTTATATCTTTGTATTTTGAGTCTCTATATATAGAATTCATTTGTATCATATTTTCTAAGACAATTAAATATTTCAATATACAAGAAGAAGTTGCAGTTCTCTAAACACCAACTCTAAAAAGTTTATCTTTGTTATTGTCTTGTTGTCTTTATATTGTAAGAATTGAATTAGATTAGTAAAAGACTCTTCTTTGTCTCTTTGAAATGATATCATTTTCTCTCTTTGTAGTGATATCATTTATTATGGTAAAGCTTGTGTCTGAAGTAATCACAAGTTAAGAAACAAAAAACCATCCTAATAACTAATGCTAATAATATTGTACATATCAAAAAAGGGTAAAAGTAGTAGATTCTAATGCAGAGTAACTCCAGAATCGATAGCGAAGAACCAAAGGTTGGGGGAGGAGAGTGTGGACATTGGACCACATTCAAAGAGGAACGTGATTTACAAGGCACAAATGGCAATTTTTAATTAGACACTTTGTAATACAACTAGACCTTTCAAAACCATTATCTAATCATAGCCTCACATGATTCTAACCCTTGTAGGCCCATGCACATATATGCTAATAGTCCTTGGTTGGCTGAAAACAACTTGATCATGTACCATGTCAATCTTATAAAGCTTTAACCAAATAATTTTTCACAATTACAATTCCATTTTTATCCGATACATATCCATTTATTACACATATTACTGACAACAGAATAATGCATGCATGATGCATCCAGTTGGAGTATATTATGACTGCTTCTAAAAGGCAATGCCAAAACTAATGCATCAGCATGGTATTTGTATTCTGAACGCAATATCCTCTTTTATATATCCATTAACTTACTAATAACTATATAGAGAGAATATACAAGATCAACTTGCAGTTAACTTTTTTATAAAAGAGTGATTATATTCCTTAAGTATCAAAAGAAAAAGAGTGGTTACATGATGAGGACCAACTAGTTTATTTAGCTCTTTTGATTTGCTTTGCTGGATCAGGCTCATCAATGGGATTCATCCGGATTTGGGTTCCCTTTCTGTATGGAAAAGTTCAAATATGAATAGTCTGTTTCTCTCATTTATTTAAATAGAGAACGTTAATTTAGAGTTAAGAAAAACAGAGAGAAAATAAGAATTTAAAAAAATGAGAAAAGAGAAGAGAAACTCATTCTTGTTTGTTTTTGTATCAATCTCACTAAAACGACGATCCCCGATTCGTTCACCGTTGGATCGAGTTAAACTTTAGTGGACTTGTTCGCAACACATATATATAACTTTTGACCGTTAGAATCTTCAAAACAAGGTCTCAATTGAGATATATTGCCTTCGCACCGAAGTTACAAATTTGTGAAAATTTTCAACTTTTTTATTCTTATTTGTAAGTTAATTTGCTTTGTGATTTGCGGTTGTTATCACTATTTTTTGAATCACTTTAAGGCTCTCGTGTATCCTCAATTAATGATAGTGGAGCCTTTTTCTTGGGTTTGGACGACTCGTGGTTTTTACTCTCATATAGACACTACAAAAAAAAGGTCATCTACCACGGCCAGAAAACCGCGGTTATATGCAAAATAACAATGGTTGTAAGCTTTGACCATAGTTTGACCACGAAAAAGCAACTGTGGGATATGCATTTGTGGCCTAAAATATATGCCACGGTTTTCGTGTTTGCGCCACGTTTTATATACATTCGTGGTTTGATTAGGCTGCGGTTTAGGTATATAGATTAATGTATAGGGTTTTAATTTATGGCCACATATTAAAATTGCGGCTATGTTTTGCTCATGGTTTTACACCATTTGAGTAGGCAACATTTTATTTTTGTGTCGCATAGTTGTGACCATGTTGTTCTTCATGCCATGACAGAAAGAACCATTTTAGATCAATATAAAATGTCTTCCAACAAGAATACTCATTTTTATAGATATTGATTAAAAAAATTAAAATCTAATTATAAAAGAAAATATTAAGGTACAACGTCAAAATATTCATTAAGAAATATAAGTAAGTCTACATCAAGTGACGCTACCGACTAATAAGTCGCAAAATATAGATAAGTTTTGATATTATCATTCTTAAACAAAACCAAGTCTCTCTCTCTCTCTCTCTCTCTCTCTCTCTCTCGATTTATCATATATCCGGTTATAGAGATTGAGCTCCACCCTTAACTTGGATTGAAGGTCACTCTAATGGTTTTTCGGTTCGATCTCACGTTTTGGCCTCCGATTGCACTCTACGTATTTCCTCTTCAAACCCTTGTTTCCTTTCACTCGTATGTCTCTTTGTTCCAAAACCCTTGTCAAAACTCCAATGCCACTTCTACTGCTACTTCTATTTTTCTTTTGTTTCAAAACCTAATATATTATTATACTTTACTATGTGGTCTTAATGGGCCTATCAAATAACACTCCCTCTTTTGCTACTACAATCAACAACTAAGCCCACTAACACTAGTCTTGTATAAAATTCTAATATTATTAGCTATTATTATTTCTACAACTTAATCAATTAAATTAAATAATCGTACCACCCAAATCCATAATTCACAACTTTGAAAATTAAATTGGAAAATATTCGAGAATATTTTATTAAATAAACAATTAAATATGGGCGTTACAATTCTCCCCTACTTAGAATATTTTCGTCCTCAAAAATTTACCTGATTCGAATATCTCAGGATACGAATCCCGCATCTTGCTCCCCAATTCCCACGTCTTACTTTATCTAGCCTCTCCTGACCAGACTACTTTCACCAAAGAAATATCCTTGCCTCTTAGAGTCTTCATTTCACGATCCGCGATTCGTACAGGCATCGTTTCTATGGTAAGAGTTTCCCGTACTTGCACATCATCCATACGAATCTCATGAGATGAATCTGGAATATACTTCCAGAGTTGCGACACATGGAACACATCAAGCAAATTCAAAAGATTCGGAGGTAACACTACTCTATAAGCAATCTTTCCAACTATGCCCGATATCTGATGCAGACCAATAAAATGAGGAGTGAGCTTCTTAGACTTCAATGCTCACCCAACATCGGTCACAGGCGTGGCTCTCAAAAACACATGATCACCTTCTTGAAATTCTAAATATTTCCTTCGCTTTTCATGATAACTCTTCTGTCTACTTTGGGAAGCTTTCATCTTTTCTCGAATAAACTTCACCTTTTCAGTAGTCTCTCGAAGAAGTTCAGGTCCAAGTACTACACTTTCTATAGATTCATGCCAATATAAAGGAGTTCTACATCTTCGACCATACAACGCTTCAAAAGGTGTCATTCCAATACTAGAATGGTAACTGTTATTTAAGTAAACTCTATCAATGGAAGATAAGTATCCCACGAGCCTCTCTGCTCAAGAACACATTCTTGCAATATATCTTCCAATGACTGAATAATCCTCTATGTTTGACTGTCCGTCTGAGGATGATACGTCGAATTCAACTTTAACTTAGAGCCCAACGCGTCTTGCAAACTTTGCCAAAAATTATAAGTAAACCTTGGATCTCTATCTGACACAATACACAACGGAACACCATGCATCTTTACAATTACATTAGTATAAATCTCTACGAGGTTCGGTACTGGAAAACTGATGTCGATAGGTATAAAATGATCCGACTTCGTAAGCCTATCAATAATCTCCGAAATTGAATTACATCCCCATGTAGTGTTAGGTAATCCCTTCACGAAATTTAGTGAAATACTATCCCATTTCCATTCTGGAATTTCCAACAATTGCATCAACCCAGCAGGCTTCTGATGTTCAATTTTCGACTTCTGACAAGTTAAACATGCATACACAAATTGCGCCACATCACGTTTCATCTCAGGCCACCAAAACAATTTCTTCAAGTCTTGATACATTTTAGTAGCTCCCGGATGAATGCTCAACTTACTTCTATGGGTTTCTTCAAGAATTAGTCTTTTCATCTCCGCATCATCAGGAATACAAATCTAATTATGGAATCTTAACACACCTTGCGTATTCAGATTAAAATCACTATTTTCAGATTGATCGATTCCAACCATCGAATCTATCAGTTTCACATCCAACTTCTGAGCTTCTTTGATCTTATCCAGGAAATCATTATTAATCTTCAACATTCACAGCATAACACTCTGTGGCGTCGTCTTGCAAACTAGACTCATATCTCTGAACTGTTCAATTAATTCTAACTCTTTAACCATCATTGTTGACATATGCAAAGTCTACTGACTTAACGCATCAACCACTACATTAGCTTTACATGGATGATAATTCAAACTAAAATCATAATCTTTCAATAATTCCAACCACCTTCGCTGCCTCATATTCAACTCTTTATGGTCGAACATACTTTAAACTCTTATGGTCACTAAATACTTCAAATCTAGAACCATATAGACAATGCCTCTAAATCTTCAATACAAAGACAACTGCAGCAAGCTCCAAATCATGCGTAGGGTAATTCTTCTCATGAATTCTCAACTGCCTTGACGCATACGCAACTACCTTATCATTATGCATCAACACTCCTCCCAACCCCATCTTAGAAGCATCACAATATACTACAAAAGGTTATCCCGCATTAGGTAAGGTCAAAATCGGAGCCGACGTCAATCTTCTCTCCATTTCGATATAACTTTCTTCACATTGAATGTCCCACACAAAGCTTTACCTTTACAAGTAAATTTAGTTAACGGAAGTGCCAACTTGGAAAAACCTTCGATAAACCTTCTGTAGTAACCATCCAATCCCAAAAGGCTTCTAATCTCAGTAGCGGACTTCGGAGTTTCCCATTGCAACACTGCATCTACTTTAGACGGATCCACAATAATTCCACTACTCGAAATGACATGGACAAGAAAACTAACCTCTTTCAACCAAAATTCACATTTAGAAAGTGTCGCATACAACTTCTTTTCTTTCAACACTTGCAAGACTACCCTTAAATATTCTGCATGCTCCTATTCTGATTTAGAGTAAATCAAAATGCCATCAATGAACACCACCACAAACCGATCCAAATAAATATGAAAGATATAGTTCATGTACTCCATGAATACTCCTGGCGCATTGGTAACACCGAAAGGCATCACTAAATACTCGTAGTGTCCATGACGTGTTCTGAAAGTCTTACTAAACAATCTAGCACCCACCAATTGATCCATCAAGTCATCTATTCTCGGAAACAGATACTTGTTTTTAATCGTCACCTTGTTCAATTGTGTATAATCAACACAAAGCCTCATACTTCCATCTTTCTTATTCACTAGCAACATTGAATCTCCCCACAGTGATACACTTGGTCTTACAAACTTCTTCTCTAGTAATTCTTCTAATTTCTTCTTTAATTCCGACAATTCAGATGCGGACATCTTGTACGGTGCCATAGAAATAGGTATGGTACTAGGTACAAGATCAATAGCAAATTCAACTTCTCTTTCAGGTGGTACATCAGGAATTTCATCTGGGAAAACTTCAGAAAATTCATGCACCACCTGAAACTCTTCAATTATAGTTTGGTTCTCAACAAATAGTGATGCTGTCAACGAAAACACTTGTGCGTCACCTAGCATCAACTTCTTCAAGTGTCTTACAGTCAACAAACCAGCTTCTTCCTCTTCAAGAGGAGAAAACAAGATTTATGCAACACCATGATCAACAAATATGAATATGTTCAAAGTAATTATACATACAAAACCCAACAAAATAGAAATACATAGAGAGGAGAAGAGATAAACCACAAATCTTCTGATTTCTCACCTTCGGTCGATGAGAAATCCACCTTTAATCATCCATAAGCAAAGCCCTAATGTTGGTTTATAATATAATGTACCAAAAAAATAATCTTTGATGGTTTGGAATAAAAAATTACCCAACCCATACCTAAAAGTTGTGTTTTTTTGACCTAAATATGACTTTCTGCCCAACCCGCACCGCCTGGCGCTCAAAAACCACTGCCTGTCACTCAAAAGTGCATTTTAGTGCATTTTCGCGCTCTCGAAGCGCCTCTCCACCGCCGAAGAGCTTGGGACACAGCTGACTGATACTTGAAAAATCCAACATTGTTTCGGCCATAACTTGAGAACCGTAACTCCGATTCGCGCACAGTTCGAAGCGTTGGAAAGCTTATTCAATATCCTGTCTAACCTTGAATAAATAACATGATTTATGACTATTTGAAATGTTTTAAAATCTTCTTCTTTGCTTTGTCTGTTCTATTTTATTGCTCAAAATCGTATCTTTGAAGCTTTATTCGATCTCGAACGCCTAGTGCTTCAACCATGCGATAAATCATTAAAAAATAGGATAAATTATCAAAAGAATAGTATTTATAAAATAATTATATTATACTATTATTCACACTAAATTTGGGATTTATTATACAAAAATAGAATGATAAGTGTCACAAATTTACACTAAAAATATCGACATTTTGACACTTATCAGTTTGATTATTTATAATATGCATATCTGGAGTTAGGACATAAGTTGTCAGTCAACATTTCCATTGATTTATTTGATGAACAGAAGTTTCATCTATTCTCACTTTTGAAAATACATAAGAAGGTTATTGCTTGGAAAATATCTAATATCAAGGGCTTTCGTCCTATTGTATGCATGCTTAGGATATTTCTAGAAGATAACTCCAAGAGTATAATTGAAAGCCAAAGAAGGAAAAATCATATCATGAAATAAGTGGTCAAGAAAGAGATTATAAAGTGGCTAGATGTTGGAGAATGAGTTAATTCCCTCATGGAAGTAATTGTCAATAAGAAAAATGAGTTAATTCCCGCTAAGACGATTACTTGTTGGAGAATATGCATGGATTATAGAAATATGAATAAGGCCACACACAAGGATCATTTCCTTTTAACTTTCATGAATCAAATGTTAGATAGATTAGGTGATAAGGAGTTATATTTTTTCCTTGATGGTTACTCGGGCTATAATCAAATTTCCATTGCACATGATGATCACGAGAAGCCAAATTTTACATGTCCTTATGGCCTTTGCATTCAAAAGGATGTCATTTTTATTATGTAACACTTCAACTACCTTTTAACCTTGCATGATGAAAATATTTTCAAATTTGATAGAAAGTTCCACGGAAGATCTCATGGATGATTTTTCTATTTTTGGAGAATCATTCAAGAAAATTTTGGAAAACCTTGATATGGTGCTTACCAGATTTAAATAAAGTAATCTTATGCTGAATTGGGAGAAGTTACATTTTATGGTAAAGGAAGGAATTATGTTAGCACACAAAATTTCAAAGAAAGGATTGGAGGTAGACCAAGCAAAAGTTGGATTAATAGAGAAGTTTCCTCCACCTATCAACATCAATAGATCAAAATTTTCCTTTGTCATGCTAAATTTTATACGAGGATCTTCAAAGATTTCTCCAAGATGACAAAACCATTGTATCAATTACTGCGACATGGTGTGGCACACGTCTTTAGTTAGGAATGTGAAGATGCATTCGAGTAATTAAAGAAGGCTTTAATCTCTGCACCAATAATTAAGACCCTTGATTGGACAAAACCTTTAAAGTTGATGTGTGGTGCTAGAAAATTTTCTATTGGAGTTGTGTTGGGACAAAGGAACAACAAGGTGTTCCACACTATTTACTATGCTAGTAGAACTTTAATTAAAGCATAAATCAACTGTACCACCATTAAAAAGGAACTTCTAGCTGTTGTGTTTGTATTTGACAAGCTCATATTTTATCTAGTGGGTACCAAAGTGATAATCATAAATCATACAGTAATAAAGTACCTCATTATAAAGAAAGATGCCTAGCCAAGGTTGATAAGATGGGTGCTATTGTTGCAACAAATTGATTTAGAAATCAGATATAAAAAAGGAGTGGAGAATTTAGTTGTTGGTCATTGTAATACGGTGGGAGAACTGACTTGTTTGTTTTGCGTTTTATCACAAATGTTGCGGTTAGCAAGAGTGTCCACCGACTTTTCTTTTATCCAATAAAGGAAAGGTGAAAATAATAGGAAAGACCTTTTATCGATTATGAGTACGGGGGGTAATTATGAAAACGGAAGGTATTAGCACCCTTTCCATCCGTAATTTTCTATGGGCTCTTAATTGCTTAGCTCACCTTTTGAAAACTTGCTTTGAGTGTGTGTGATTTGTTTGAAAATATTTTGACTTTGACTTTGTAATGATTCTTGTATCAGTCCTCAAGAATGTATATAAAGTGTTTGAAAATATTTCAAAAGTTTAACTTTGTAATGATTCTCGTATGAATGTATACAAAGTGTTTTTTAAAGTATTTTTTTTGTAAAGAGTGTGAGGCGTGAAAAGTATTTTTTATTGGAGAAAGCAATTAAGAGTAACTACCCACTCAGGAGGTCGTTCTTGTTATGTTCCTTCTCCTTTAGGACAGTGTTATCCATACCGTTAGTTAGTAGGTAGCCATATCCGTTGGATGTGAAGGGATAGGCGTAGGGTCATTGTATGGTCATTGAAGGCAACGTTGTAAGGATACCTTAGAAACTTCGTAGGGACTATCATCATTTATTCGTAGGCAACAACTGAGGGACAAGATCATGTATTTGTAGGCAACTTCGAGGGTAATCGAGGGACTATGATCTTTATAGAGAAGGGACTATGATGATGTTATTCGTAAGTGTCTTTGCTAATGGCACCCCCACGTTCGAGGGACATGACCATGTTTTTCCTAAGGCAGCAAGAGAGATTACCCTAGGGGTGCAAATGTGCAATTGATCCATTTTAGATATTTATCTTGATTAAGGTTATATAAATTCGTTTTAGATCCTACCGTACAATCATAATTAGCATATATCTAAATAGTTAATATTTGCGGGAAAGTAAAGGTGCGGAAAGTAAATGTCCTACGCTATTACATGGCTTTGGGGCAGTTGCATAATAAAAGGTGTAGAAAAGTAAATCTACACTATTACAAAAATATCCTTGCGACCTATACATCGATTTCTAGAATTTAAACAAGAATAAAGCAATAAAGAAATAAAAGAAAAATGTTTTAAATGTTAGAAGAATGCTAAAACCTAATTATTAAAAGAAAATATTTTTTGAGTTTTTTAGAAATAGATTTTAATTAAGAAAACCCTAATTCTAAGTTAATTAGAAATTAATTAAGAAAAATAATTTAAATGCAAAGAAAAATTAAATATTTTTTGTGTCAAAAATTAAATAAAAGTTTTTTAAGCCTAAATCTAAAATCAAAACATTTTTAGGGTTTTTTGTGATTATTTGGAAAATACTTGAAAAAAATTAAAATAAAATAAAGAAAAAGAAAAATAGGTTAGAAAATAGTGTAAAAATAGAGGTTGCCCCCGGGGATTGAACCCCAGACCTCTGAGTCATGCGCGCGCCTCCCTTGCCATCTAAGATATGATGCTTATCTATCATGGGAACGGAAGCAAAACAATATATATGAAAAAACGAATTTGAAAATTATTTAAAAAAAGAAAATGCGCGCGGTCACTGTTCATCGTCCCTAATTCAAATTTTATAGAAATATTACCCACGGCTTTTCCACCGGTAAGCCTATATCGACGGTGTCTTTTCCTCACTAAAACCCTGCACAATTTAAAATTTGAAAATATGAATGATAAATTATATTCAAAGACATAGATCGACTAGAAATTTTCTTCTGAATCCAATGGTGCCCTTGGTTTTGGCCAATTTTCCTCTAACCTAATGTCCCTAAATCAAGAACTCGAAAACCCAAACCATGGTGGTTCATGATACCTGCACTTAAACTCAAATCAAACCATCCAGAAAGCTTTCAAACATCATTCTAAACACAAATATGTAAGCAAAACATGTTTATGATGCGTAAATTACTATAATCGAAAATCAAAGAATAAGGCAAACAGTGATACTTGGTTGGCTAGATTCTTGGAGCGTTGGACGTTGGTGATGATCGATTTCTCTTCAGAGAGGATCGATGAAGCTGATTTGACGCTTGGAATGACTTGAATTGGCCTGGAATATGGTCTACTATGTAGCTCTTCTCCATGGTTTTTCAAGATTTGGATTAGGGTTCTTGAGGCAGAAAAATAATCTTTGAGCATCTGTTATTCTTATGCATATATAGTAGAAGGAATTAGGTTAACAAATTTGATGAAAAATCAAGCTTTGAATGCAAAGATATTTGATTGGGAATCAACATCAAATCTTGATATTTTTGATCTTCAATCAACTCCAATCACTCTTGCTCGATTTCTTGGCTTCCAGGGTTGATTCCTTTGGGCCTCCAAGTGATTCAAACAAGACCTCACGAATTAATCTTGCACTTTTATATTTTATTTAATTTATTTAGCTTTTAATTGAATAAAAATCCAAATAAATATAAATAAAAATCATCAAAACATGGGCATGGATTTAGAGGCCCTATTTGTGCTTATGGACATGCTTGAACTTCAAAACTTAGGCCCATTAGTCCAAAACTTGAGTTTTGCTCAACATTTGATTCATGTACTTCTTCAAAATTTCCAAACTTGATAAAACCATAACTTTCTCAATCTTTATCATTTGAAAGTGATCTTGGAATTTTTAGAAATCTTAAGATTTCCTCTAAAAGCTCCTTTTGGTTTCATCTTCATTGAAGCTTTCATGCTCACGTACACTTCTTTGGAAAAAGATGACTTTTTGTTGACTTTTGAAAGGATCTATAATGACTTGACTTATATCTCTCACATGAAGTATTTTTGGGCAAACCTTGTGAGAGGAAAAGTTGTAGAGAATTGAATTCCCTTTAAAATTAGCTTTGTTGGAAAAATTTCTAATGAAGTATGTGGAAGTTATGCTTGGTCAAAGTTTTATTGACTTTCTCCTTAAGAAACCCTAAGTTAGCAACTTTTGACTTTTGATGAATCTTGATGAATCATGATCAACCCTTGATCAAATGATGAGTGTGACTTCAAAATTTTGATGTTTCCCAAAAATGATGAAGTTTGACTGTATGTTGACCATACTTGACTTTTTATCCAATACAACTGATTTTCAACCATATGAGCAATTGACTGAGCAAATTTGGGCCATGAGGCTTGAAACTTGTCATGATGATACTTTGAAGCATATGATGAGGCATGATATCTATTTGAGCCATTAGAACTCATCTTTGTCTTGAGATAAGCAAAACCCTAGTTGTGGGTTGATTGTTTAGGAGAGGGTTTGTTTGATCAATCCTTGAGTAGTTCTTGAATATGGAGATGTATTTTGATCTCAAAAATAGGAGGGAAAATTTTGGGGTATAAAAATCATCTCCCAAGATTGTGAGATGAAGTCTACAGTCATGTCAATAAAAGAATCAAGGATAACTTTCCCGATGAACAACTTTTACTGATTATCTCAAGCGTGACACCCTGGTATGTAGATGTAAGTGCTGCCAGGAATTTCAGTAGATATTGTCAACTACTTGGTTAGTGGGTATGTCCCACCAAATTTCAACTCTCAATAGAGAATGAGGTTATTTCATATGTCCAAAAGATATTTTTGGTATAAACCCTTTCTCTACAAGCGTTGTTCTGACCAATTACTAAGGAGGTGTGTAAACCAACCAGAGGCACGCCAAATCTTATTAGTATGTCATGATGCTTCATATGGAGGATACTTTAGAAGAACCTGAACTACTATAAAGGTTCTTCAATTAGGTTATTTTTGGCCCTCTTTATTTAAATATGCTCATGAAATGGTCAAGGCTTCTGATAGATTCCAAAGATCTGGGAACATTTCCATGAGGAAATAAATGCCACTCACCAACATCACTAAAATTGAACTTTTTAGTGTTTAGGGGCATAGAATTTATGGGGCGAATCCCTTAATATTTTGAAAATAAATACATTTTAGTCGTTATTGACTATGTCTCTAAATGGATTGAGGCAGTAGAAACCCCTACTAATGATGTTCAGGTAATGACCAATTTTTTAGTCAAAAACATATTTTCTACACATATGACACCTAAAGAAATCAATAGTGATGAAGGGTCCCATTTTTGCAACAAATTATTTGAAAATCTTACGGAAAAATATGGTGTCAAACATAAGTTTGCTACAGCCTATCATCAACAAAGAAGTGGGCAATCTGAGTTGTCAAATAGGGAAATTAAGAGGATATTGGAAAAGGTAGTAAATCCTCAAAGGAAGAACTGGTCAAAACATCTTAACGATACATTATGGGCCTACGTAATTGCCTACAAGAATCCATTGGGCATGCCCTTATAGACTTGTTTAGGGCAAAACTTTCCACTTGCCGATGAGTTGGAGCACAAATCCTTTTAGGCTATAAATCATTTGAACTTTAACTTGACATCTATTGGTCAAGCTAGAATGTTTCAACTCAATAAGCTGGAAGAGTATAGGTTATTTTTCTATGAGAATGTTGAGTTGTATAAAGAGAAAACTAAGAAGTGGCACGATAGAAAGTGCCAAAAAAGAGATTTGGTGGAAGGACAAAAAACTTTGTTATTTAACTCAAGACTAAAGTTATTACATGGAAAGCTTAAGTTAAGAAGGCCAACCCCCTTTAATTTGTTAAAGATTTATCCATATGGAGTTCTAGACCTCTTGAATGAGAAAATAGGGGAGGAATTTAAAGTCAATGGTCAAAACGTTGACATATTTTGGTGACCCCTCAACAACACAAGGGTCACTTTAAATTTGAATGATTAATTTTGTTTGTATTGAAATTCGGGCTATAAGACTTTAAAATAGTATTACTCGGAAGCAACCCAACATTTTAGTTTTGTTTATTTTTGTTTTAGTTGATTGTGAACAATTAAGAATGGTATGTGATGTCCCTGTCGAGTGGTGACACCTACAAAGAAGAAAGCCCTGTAAAAGCTAAGATCCCTGTTAAAAAGAGCCTTGCAAAAGAAAAGGAGGTGACTGCATTTGTCACGACTGAAGTTGTCAGTGAGGCACTGTTGCTGCGGTAAAGCGGCAAGCAAAGAGTTGGTATTATTTTTACCGGGTGATATATACCAGTTAGGTTATATCGTATCGTGTCCACAGAGATTGGTTATTGATTCGTCGTTCGATAATTCTACCGTTAATGAGTTTGAGATTAAAAGAAATGAAAATAAAAGACAAAAAGTAAATGAACAAAAAGTATAAAAGATAGACAACTTGTCTGGAACGAATGTAAACTACGTCACAAACTTAAATCTACCACCCACGTCATACTCGGCCTACGGTACTCGTCTGTGTCATCACATACCTCTCACAACCTTCGTTATTTCTAACCCAAATTGAGAATCCTCCTAAATCATCTCAATAGCCATGTTTGGCCTATCTCAACAACACAGGAGTCAACTGCGTCACCTCCATAACCATCTCTAGCATACTTCACCAACACAGAGGCATTAAGTTCGGATACTCTATAGTGAATGTTAGATCTAAACCCATTTCTAGTATTCAGAAACTAACAGATAATCATCCTAGGTAAGAATCTAAGCAATCTATCTCTAGTAAAGCTCAAACCCCTAACATAAAGTAAAAACCTAAGACAATCACCGACACAAATTCGTAAAAGCAAACTTTATACGACACTAAGGGCAATAAATATACAAGAGTTATGAGTAGAAATACATACAAACCCAAAAAAAGAGAAATACACAAAGAGGAGAAGAGATAAACCACAGATCTACACTGGTTGTCAAAGCCAATCGAAGAGCAATCCACCTTCAATCATCCATGAGCAAGCCCTAATGTTGTTTTCTAAGCTAATCTACCAAAAATGAAGGTTGATGGAAATGGGGATCAAAAACCACCCCAAAACCATAACCTAGAAATTATTTTGAAAAGTATTTATAAAACAAAATCCCGCAGACCGCGCTAAGCGCGACTTACTTTATTACTTCAAACCACTTTACCGCGCTAAGCGCGAAAGTTGCTGTTTTTCTTCCCAAAAATGCATCTTCGGAGCCGTGTCTTCGACACTTTATTCCTCCATGCTCCAAATATGCAACAAATACCTACAAAAATAGATACAAAACTATCAAACGGTACATTATGTACGCAAAACACAATAAAACGTATTTACAAAAAAAATTGGGGTTATTCAATGATTATTAACAAACAAGAACAGATAAGTGCCACAAAACATACATACAAAATAACTACATTTTGGCACCTATCAACTCTCCCCAACTTGACACATTGTTTGTCCTCAAACAAAGTCAAGTAAACCTAAAGAAACAAAAGATGATAATCAAAGAATCACGAATCAACAAGTTTTTAAAACGAAAAACAAATGTATGGTTCAAACAAAAAGGTACACGACAAAATACATACTTACCACCATCCTACAACGACAACATATAAATGAAACAAATCCTAAGTACAAAAATCATGCAAAACATTCTAAATCAAAACAAGCTCAATCATGAATCACACCTAGCAAAAATTCATCGGTAGATGAAGAACACACAAAGGTGAGGGATAAAAAACACTCCTCCACAATCTTGCAAACAATAGACTAAATTATGCATTCATCCAAAAACGTATTGAAAATACAAATGCAAGAATCACAAGGGCTTTTCAAGGTTGTAATGTGGCTTGGTTAACAAACAAGTGATAAGTCCTAAAGCTAATCGAAACAAAAACTTGCCTAAACCTAAGGGAGTGATCAACTCACAAAGTTCCAAACAATACAATTTCAATCAAACTTATTCTTCATCACAAATTTCACACCAAACACACCTCACTTATTAACATAACATTATTCCTACTCTTTTTGTTGTTCTTTTTCAAAACTTTTCTCTTTTTTTCTTTCTTTTTCTAATCTTTCTTATTCACATTTTTTTTCTTTTGTTTTTCTCTTAACCTCATACCAACCACAATATAACTATATAAACATTTCTCTCCCCAACTTGAATTCAACCAACATTAATGTGTGAATACTCCCTACTTTCTAAGGCAAGGTAAAAATCCATACAAAAACATATAGTTGAGGGTTCAAGAAACAAAGAAATCAACATCCATACAAAAAAGGTGAATTGACACTCATAGACAAGCATCAAGGTCAAATAAAATGGATGTTGATAAAAGTTCAAAGGGGCTAACAAAGGTTCACACACTCACAAGGTGAATTGAATATTTGGCCAAGGTAGTTATGCTCAAAATCAACAAAATGCCTTGATCATTTTCTTGCAATCATACAATCAACACAAAACAAAAGATTAAGCATAATAAAATCCAGTTAAAACAAGAATGTGGACTCTCAACATATGTAAACAATGGAAAACTTCCTCACATTTATGGTTAAAAATGGTACTAAAGTGATTCAATTCATAAGCAAGTAATGCAAAAAGAATGAATAACATGGTAATTATACAAATGATAAATTTCCTAAACATGTTATGCTATAGAAAGCAATAACGAGTACCTGACGTGTACCAACTTTGAAAACCATCATTACCATACATCCGCGAGTTGAAACGATCAAACTCGGAAAATCACCTCAAAAGTCTTCAAGTTACCGAACCAAAATTTGAGTCCAAACAACAACAAAAGAATTAGAAAAACAATACTAATTTTATTCAATACAAAAAGCCTTGGTGAAAGTGGGAAAAAGGAAAACCAAGTGAAATTTTAAAAGAATTCACTGGCCCTGCATAGCAGAGCACGCTAAGCGCGCTACACCAGTTGCAGAAAAATGACAGCAACATGTGCAACTGCTATGCAAGCTCCACTTACACACGTATACAATCTCATTTACACATCTAAACAATATTTACAATATATACACACTTCCACAAGCTAAAACACTACAAACTTGTGGAAAATAACAAATTGACATAACAAAACAAAAACAAATAACAATACACACAATTGGTGAAAAGGAATTAATAAGTTGAAAAGTGAAAATTTGAAATTAAGAGCAAGTCCTATTTCAACTTGTCAAAACACAAGTCACCACACACATAAACAACATAAACAAACATGCTTGTTTTACGTCGTAAGCTCGACGCCTTTATTGTGCGAGCTAGTAACCTCCCCTCGTCATGCCATGGTATTGCCACACCGCGCAAACCTAAAGAAAGTGTCCTAAAAACCACACAACAAACGTTACGAGTACGAGACAATTCAGAACATCACATGAAAGCTAAGAAAATCACAAATATGTACAAGTATGGAAAGTAAACACACAACATGTACATGTAACATATACAAGTTCATATACAAAACCTATACAACATTTACATTAATTACAAAACTCAAAAACAACGGAATTATCGCAATACAGAAACAATAAACCAATCCCCGGTGTCGCACCCCAAAATTTACCCTCCTGTCATAAGTTTTTCTTGGATTTTCTTGCAATGGTATGAGTTCAAAAAGGTGGATTTATTAATGTCTTGGTTCTAAGTTAACTCGCTTCTTGGTTTGGTATATGTTTGAAGTTCCACATGTTTGAAATGATTTGTAGTACAATGGTTGGAATCACGATCATGACTTTCTTGCTTAATTCATCTGGTGTTTTGAGTCAAATTTGGAGTTAAAGAGAACGTTTAGAAGTTGAGTTTGTGGCGGATTATTTGATACATTAAGTTTTGATTCGTCTAAAAACTTATATGTTTATTTAATACAAGCAAGTCTGAAACATCTCATCGTGCTTTATTCTTTTGTATCAACCAAGATTATTTCAAATGGCGGTTCAATTGATTCAAGAGGCTTAGAGCGAATGTTTTGTGCGGGATTAAAGGTGGTAACTCAAGAATGATAATGCCGGGATTCATTGTGGTGAATTTCTTAGAATTCATAATTTATGGTGTTCATCATTTATTCCGTTTCAAATGCTTCACTTTGGGATTTATGTCAAATTCATGATCTGTGTAAATATTTGATATTTGAGTTCTAGGCAACTTTGTACAATGCAATTTTGTACGCCTAAATTCTATATTAATTTCAAGGTACAAAATAAAGTTTGAATATTGTTTCGGGTTACTTCAATGTTGCGTCAGTTCTTGTGAGTTGTACAAATTATGCCATTTCCAAGCATCAATTCAAATTCTATTAAAATTCCAAATAATAGTTCAAGATTGTTACAAATAATTTTACAAGTTCGACGTCAACTTGAATTACAAAACGAATTTATAATTGTATTCATTCTAAACTACATAAGAAATTGACTTGCTACAAGAATCTCAAGTTTCCTCCAAGCTTTCGTTCTTCACTTCGGCTTCATAGTGACAACCATCCGAGTCCTCCAAGCTTTGCTCAAGTTGTTGCCCGGCCCACCTTCTCAAATGCCTCATCACCAATGAAGTTCACATGAAAAATAAAGAAGAAGAAGTGATTAGCATAAGTCATAATGATATGAATTTTAAGCAAGAAATTAAAAGAACATTTATCCTCTCTCAATCTCATCATTAGGGTATGTGTCAAGGAATCAGGTTAGAGGGTTTAATCATGTTCAATGCCTCATAATCTGAAGATTAATCATGGGCTGGCTTTCCTAATTGCAAATCATAAAGTGATACTTTAGTTCACAAGAAGGAACAGGGCAGCAGTGTAAATAATCCAATCCAACAGAAGTTATAATCCAGCAGTTATTAATCACAGCAAGCAGGGGCAGGGACAAGAGAAGAAAAGCAAGCATAATATCTGTTCTTTAAGACAAAGACAAAACAGAAAAATGACAAGGCTAGCATCTGTTCAATTATAACCAGTTCCCAAGCCAATACCAATCAGGGACAAGAGAAGAAAAGCAAGCATAATATCTGTTCTTTAAGACAAAGACAAAACAGAAAAATGACAAGGCTAGCATCTGTTCAATTATAACCAGTTCCCAAGCCAAGACCAATTGGAGAAACCAAGAAAAAAAAGCACCTGTTGTTTTTGAAAAGGACCTTTCAATACAAACCATAGCAGAAAAATCAGAAAAGGGGATGGTATCAAGCATTGTATCTGTTCACAGAAAATACACAAGAATGGGAATGTACTCAAGCCAGCAACAGACAGAAAGGAATCTTAGGAAAAAGTTAGCAATATCTGTTCTTAAGACCAAGACCAAGACAGAGGAAAAACACAAGCAATATCGGTTCAAATATGATAAACCATAACAACAGTTGAGGACCAGTCCAAAAAAAACCAAAAAAAGAAAACCAAAACCAAAACCAAGAGAATGCATCTGTTCTTAGCATAAACCAGCAAGAGAAAATCAAGGGCATCTGTTCAAAGATAATCCCAACCCAGGCAGCAAGATTGTTCAAAAGAGAGGATCGGTGCCAAAAGAAAACAAGAACCTGTTCTAGAAAATACCAAACCAGAACCAACAAAACAGTTCCAAAAACCCAGAAAATCGTATCAAAAACTCCAACAAACACCAAAACCAAAACCCAGAAACAAGGTATCAGAACAGAAAACAGAGCAAAAACCCTAAGTGTTGCTAATCATCATCTTCCCTAACACACGACCCTTCAGAGAGAAAGAAGAAGAGGGAAAGAAGTTTAGAGTCAAAAAGATATCACCGTGTAAGCTCAGAAAGGCGTCTTGGCCGCTTCATCCTCGCCGTCACCGAAAATTGCCTCGGAGACATTTAGTGTTTCCGAAATCCCTTTCAAGATCCGCGACAAGCCATGAATTTTCTGCAAAATCCAACCACAGATTAGAGAAGAGAAGGGCAAGACGAGCATAATGGCGTGAGAAAAACAAAGATCGGAGCATCGACACCCTAGATCGCCGCAACAACCACCATGGGCGATTTCCGGCGACGATGAAGATCAACCGAGGGTCACAAATTTCCGAAGCAACTCGCAAGCCCACACGAAACGGCGACGGGATCGAAACCGGAAAAACAGATCGAAACCCACAGACCAAATGCACAGCGTAGAGGGTAACTCGTGTAAATGCAGAACACTCAACCTTTTCTTTTCTTCTTTTCCAATTTATATTTAGTTTAAATAAGTAAGTTTTATTGGTTTAGGATTAGTTTAGTTTTTTTTTAATTAGTTTAGGAGTAAATTAAAAAATAAACAAGTTTTATTTATTTATTTATTATTTGGTTTAGGAATAGTTTAGTTAATAAGTTTTTTAATAGTTTAGGAATAAACTAAAAATAAACAAGTTTTTTTATTATTTATTTATTTATTTGGTTTAAAAGTAGATTAGAGATAAATAAGTTTTTAATTGGTTTAGGGGTAGATTAGTGCTTTTATTATTACTAATAACTATTATTATTATCAACTTAATAGCTACCAACTACTATTATTATAAACCGTTATTATTTTCTTTCTCTTAAGTAAATAGGATTTTTAGCATACTTCTAAAAAATAAAAATACAAAAAAATAATAGTATTAGTAGTACTAGTTAGTTTTTTATTAGGAATTTTTATTATTAGGAAATTTTTAGCATTTTCTTTTCTATTTATTCCCCATTTGTAAATTTGTACCCTCACTCCCCACCGGTTGTAATAGCTAGTAAATATTTGTATTGTTTTATTATTTATTTATTATTCACAAAGCACAACCAAAAATATTTTTCAAACTAATACTTGTGCGAGCCATTTTTTAACCCTGAGTTGACAAAGCTTTGAAGCGTCACAACGGCCACACCTTTTTGCACACACCACGCTTACTCTTGGGCTTACAATGAAACTTTGATTGAGCGGTTAAACATTATTTAATTATCTAATTAGGTTATTTAAAATTAATTAGTTTACCTAATTAATTTTATTAAACTAATTACTTGATTAAGTTTTGTTTAATTAATCGATTAAATTTATTTCGCGCATGCACCTACACAATTCAAATCATTTATTTGCACAAGCCACCTTGTATGGGCTTTTAATTTATTTATTTGCTTTATGCTTGTATACTATTGTGTATTCTTTTCCATTATCGCACTTTAGGACCATATATTCAATTAACCATAACTCGCATTGCAAAAACACTTTCATAATAAGTTTCAAACCTCGATCCAACGTCGAGTGCCTTTTCGAAATCTTTTTCATAATAAAGTACAAGTTTTTAAGTCGTTGGACGCTAGACCAGTTGCTTAAAAAACTTGTCCCCAAACAAACTTTAGTCTTTAAGTCGTTGGACGCTAGACCTGTGGCTTAAAGACTCCTAAATAATGTGAACTCATTTCACTTCACTTTTTTCTCAAGAAAACTTTTCGGGTGATAGACGACTTGGGCGAACTTTCGTTCCTCGGGTTTCTAGTATTTGAATCGTGAGACGCTAGCCTCGTTGTTCGGTACTTTTTTCATCCACATAAAAAATAATTCAACTCATTCAAATTCTTTTATCGCTCATATGCGATCGTAAAAAACTCTTTTCGGATAAAGAGAGTGTAATAGTCGTTTCAAATACGAACAAGGACTTAAGCTTTTCAAACAAACAAAACAAGTCCTAGTTCAAAGCATTCGAAACGTCTAAATGCACGATTTTTCTTATAAAATCAATACAACAAACTTAAAACCTTTTTAAGAGGAACTACAGAGTTTTGACTTTCCCATTGCACAAGGGAATATGTAGGCCCGCGGTTCAAAAACCGTGTCAAACTCAAAATAATAACAAACAATTTCTTTTCCTTTGGTATTCATAACTTAGCAATAAACACACACACAAAACGCGTAGAATTAAATGGGTCCCATCGAGTACGATGGATGTAAGGGGTGCTAATACCTTCCCCTTACATAACCGACTCCCGATCCCACTTTTTGGTCATGTAGACCGCCTTATCCGCTTGTTTGGGGTTTTATCTATATTTTCCTGTTCTTTTTAGAACAAATAAAATTAGGTGGCGATTTCACTAGTTTTCGAGAATTAAAAGATTTTTGAAAATCGAGTTGCTTCACCCGGCAACGGCGCCATTTTGTTGCTGCGGTAAAGCGGCAAGCAAAGAGTTGGTATTATTTTTACCGGGTGATATATACCGGTTAGGTTATATCGTATCGTGTCCACAGAGATTGGTTATTGATTCGTCGTTCGACAATTCTATCGTTAATGAGTTTGAGATTAAAAGAAATGAAAATAAAAGACAAAAAGTAAATGAACAAAAAGTATAAAAGATAGACAACTTGCCTGGAACGAATGTAAACTACCCGTCATAGACTTAAATCTACCACCCACGTCATACTCAGCCTACGGTACTCGTCCGTGTCATCATATACCTCTCACAACCTTGATTATTTCTAACCCAAATTGAGAATCCTCCTAAATCATCTCAATAGCCATGTTTGGCCTATCTCAACAACACAAGAGTCAACTGCGTCACCTCCATAACCATCTCTAGCATACTTCACTAACACAGAGGCATTAAGTTCGGATACTCTATAGTGAATGTTAGATCTAAACCCATTTCTAGTATTCAGAAACTAACAGATAATCATCCTAGGTAAGAATCTAAGCAATCTATCTCTAGTAAAGCTCAAACCCCTAACATAGAGTAAAAACCTAAGACAATCACAGACGCAAATTCGTAAAAGCAAACTTTATACGACACTAAGTGTTGCACCCCAAATTTTACCCTGCTATTTTTCTACTTGCATTTGTATTTATATTATAAAAAAACAGTCAGTCACTCATTACATTTGCATCCTTTCTCACTTTAATTTTTATTTTTAATATTTAATTAATTCTAATTATTTGGTGAGGTTTACTAAATAATTTCTATTAGTTAAATAATGAAATAAGAATTAAAAGGAATTTTGTTCTTTTTTTTAAAAAAAATATAACAATGTTTTGTTTTTAATAGTAATTATGTTTATATTTATAGATTATTTCATGCCTGATTTTTGTTTTTTTATTAGAGCTTTGGTTTAAATAAAAATTTTCTCCATTGAAAGTATTTTCTATTTTTATTAACAATTAGTTTAGTTTTTAATTTGAAATTGATTTTATTTTAAAATGTTATTTTATTTGATTTTTAATCTTTCATTTAAGACAATTAAAGTATTTTCTTTCACATTAGCATTAATTTCCTTTTTTAGGTAAATTATAGTTTAGTATCAAAATCTATTTTATCATATTTACATTATTTTATTAGATTAATTAATTTTTTTATGTTTGTATCTTTTCATTCTACTTTTATTATGATATTTAATTTCAATCATTTTTATGATTAAAAGTTATTAAATGATTTTTATTAAATAGAATAATAAAATAGGATTTAAATTAAAATTATTTTTTTTGTTGTTAAAATAGTAATTTATTTTATTTATTTGTTATTATTAAATTATTTTTAGAGATGGTTAGTGATTATTGTTACAAAGAAAAAAAAGTAAATTTGGTCTTTGATAAGGTTGCTGCATCGATCAAATCAAGATGAAGGGTTTTGTTGTAAGTTTCCACTATCCCACCTCTTGTATTACCTGCAAAATTTATAAAGAAAATTCAAACAAAAAAAACAGTACAGGTTGTATACAAGTTCTCTGCTCCACCATCATCCCATTACCTCCTTGCTCCACCAATTTCTTGTACCACCTGCAAAACAACAAACATCAGTACAATGACAGACTGGCTCCTCACAATTGCTCATTCCACAATCTCAATTCTACAAATTCACAACTAATAAATTGTACAATTTGTCTCCACTACTTGTACCTTAAAACTAACCTCACAGCCATCACTATTTTAAAACCCTTCACCTCTTAGTCACTAGAGAAGCGACCTTTGGCCTTCATTAACAGGACACCTAGAAACGGCAGCGACGAAGTTCATCCAACCATTCACTACCTTACAACCCTCAGAACTCTTCACGTTCCTTCAACTTCTCATAACTCCAACCTTTAAATCCAAACATAGTCATCCCTAACCTTGCCTCTGCTCCACCATTTCCACTCAACCTTCAACCTGAACCAGTAGCAGAGTTTCGCAGAAACGGCAACCCAGAAACCAACACAGATCCAGAAGCGGGTAAATCGAAGAAGAAGAGACGGATAAGTAAAAGCATTTGTACCCGTTTCTTTTTTGTTCTTCTTTGATGTAGATCTTATTGTTACTTCGTTTTCTTTTTCACCGCTATAATTTTGAAACCTTAAAACACTGTGATTTGGGTTTATAGGGTTTAGGTTATTTTTGTCTATATGAGTTACATGCAGAAACGATGGAACAAAAGCATATCAACAGAGGCGAGATCGATGAGAGATTGAGAGACCGATAGAGAGATGGAGCGAGTCTGAGAAACAGAGGAATGTTTGAAGCATGTGAAACGAGAAAACGAGAGAGACAACTCTTAATTGTTTTTTTAATTTCATCATTTTTTGGTTTTAATTAATTTTGTTATTAAGGTTAATGTTATAAGCTAGCAGCGGCGCCTCCCAACTTTAGATCTAGGGTTTCTTTACAAACTATTCCACATGGGCCTTTAATTCATAAATAAAACCGGTCCAATTCTATTCAACACCACCCATTTTGCTTAATACACCCCCTCCTAGCCTATCTTAGTTTATTTGTTGTAAATACTTTTACAAATTTTATAATATTTTAGATCTTTGTTTTAGTAAAAATTTTTTTTTCTTCCTAAAGAACACTAATAATAATAACAATAATATACTTTCTTTTCTATCTAGAGATTTTGTTTATTAATAAAAAAGATTTTTTTTTTAGTTGTTAAGAAATAGTATTGCTTTTATTGATTGATACTAGAAATAATATATTTTAGATCTTCAAAATAATTTTCAAAGATACAAAAATTTAGTTTTACTTTATTTACTCAAAACTTTATTTTTAAAAGAACAAAAATTTATTTTTATTTTTAGTTGTTAAGTTTTTTTTTTTTAGAAATGGTATTGCTTTTGTTGATTTGTACAAGTAATATATTTTAGATCTTTAAGATAAGTTTCAAAGGTACAAAAAATAAATATATAGTTTAGAACTAATTTTTTTAGTAGTCAAAATATTTGCTATTTCTAAGTATTTTATAAGTTTTATTTGATTTAGATTCAATTAAGTAAATTTAAGATTTTATTTAGTTTAGATTTAATTTAGTAAACTTTAGAATATTTATTCGATTTGGATTTAATTTACTAATATTAGAATCTTTATATATTTTACATTTAATCTTATGATTTTATAATTTTTATTTAATTTAGGTTTAGTTAGGCACTTTAGAATTTTTTTTATTTTTATTTTTAGATTTAATATAGTAAGTTTAGAATTTTAATCTAGTTTAGATTTTGTTTAATAATTTTAAATTTATTTTTATAACCTTAGACTTTGTAGTTGTTTTTAGAATTACTTTAATATCTTTAGTTTTTTTTATTAGGATTAATTTAGTGATCTTAAATTTTTAATAATTATTATTTTCTTATGAATTTAATTCATTTAATTTATTTTTTTTCTTTTACATTTGTTTGGACTTGTAATTTATTTCCGTCATCCCCATTTGTAAATTTGTATCCCCATCCCTATGGTTTGTAATAATTTTAGTAAATATTTATTGCTTTATTATTTAATTATTTGTCACTTACACAAAAACCAAAAAAAAATCATTTTTAAACTAATAATTGTGAATCATTTTTAAACCCGTAAGTCGACAAAGCTACGAAGCGTCGCGATGACCACACATGCACACATGTACGCTTGATCCTGGGCTTTCTTACAGTGAGCCTATTTCGATTAATTGTTCCAATTATTCGTTATAGTAGACTAGCCCACTTTGCTAGTACACATGTAATTTAATTGTTTTATACTTAGGATGGCCACCTTGTATGGGCTTTGTTGATTTTATTTGTTATTTACAATTATCTCGATCCTATTCTTTCTCCATTCACCAAGCATTTAAAACACTTTCAATAAAGCTCGACCCAACGTCGAGTCTTCTTCTCAAACCTCGATCCAACGTCGAGTTATTTTTTCAAAAATCAATTTTTCTACAAAACAAAAAAACATGGTGCTATGGTATTTAATTAAATTGTTAGAGGACAACCCGACGATTTAATTAAAATGTAAAGTATTTGGGCCATTAGAGGGTAACCCAATGACTTAAATACTTTATTCCATACACTTAATAAAGGTGAACTTTGTTTCACCTCACTCTTTTCATAATAAAGATTTTGGATGAGAGATGATCGGTTGACCTCAATCACCAATCTCGAGTATTGAATCGTTAGAGGACATCCCAACGTTTTGGTACTTGTCATCCACAATTTAAAATCAATTCCAACTCACTCAAACTTCTTTCGTGCGTCCAAGCACCTTTTACCTTTAAACCCTTTTCAAGATTAGACATGATTCATTTATAATTGAGATGCTTCTTCCTCTATTCCCAAGGTTTTCGACTTCTCCACTTGAGTACTAGAGGTGTTCTCAAACCCTCCCTCATGTTGGTGCGTAGTCCTTTATTCTTTATCACACCTTGTGGACGTTAGACGAATCTTCTCCTTTAAAAATGACGACTTGTCTTTTCATTTAAAATCAATCAACAAACAATCATTTTCTAGAAGAACTACGGAGTTTTGACTTTCCCATTGCACGAGGGAGTACGTAGGCACGCGGTTTCAAAACCGTGTCAAACTCAAAAATAATAAAAACATTTCTTCTCCCTTTCTTCCTTTCAAAACTTAGAAGATCGTAAAATTTCACACTAACACACAACCACATTTTGAACTAAATGGGTACCATCGAGTACGATGGATGTAAGGGGTGCTAATACCTTCCCCTTGCATAACCAACTCCCGAACCTATATCTTTTTTTCTCGCAGACCGTCTTATCCTTTTCTTTGTGGGTTTTATCTATATTTTCCCGTTCTTTTTTAGAACAAATAAAATTAGGTGGCGATTTCATTGTTTTGAAAATTCATTTAAATGATTTTTGAAAAACGAGTTGCATCAGTTGGCGACTCCACTGGGGATAAAATGTCAAGCGAGTTAACCCTAGTTTAGTTCTTTGTGTGGTTGTGTGTTTATCATTTTATTTTACTTTCTTCTTTGCACTTTATCTTATGTTTCTGTTTCTGTTATTTATTTTTCTATGCTTTATTTATTATCATCTTTATATATCCATTGTGTGGGAATTCTTGATGGGCATTGTTACATAGATAAGCCCACTACCCAGGCTTCTAGGTCACCTTTTAGGAATAGAGGGGTTGCGTAGCCTAGGTCCACCTGACTCCACTGTCTTGTTGGCCCGAAGCGAAGACTCCGACTTAGAGTTGGTTGTTTTAAGGAGGTTGTTGGCCCGCGATAGCGCGAGACATCAATCTTTGGACAAATGACCTATAACTCTAAGTTTGTTCATGTTGTCCTAACCGAGACCGAAAGCTCAAATTTTGGATTTTGAGTATCCCGTTAAGAGCCGTTTCTTGGGGTATACTTTTCCAAATACTATTACCACGTAGGCCTCTCGCGTGATGATAGTGTTTGTTAAAAGGGGATCTGAGACTCCAAGAAACACTTAGCAGAAAACCTTAGAACCTTCCTGTGGGGAATTTGGGTAGAAAACTTAAAGCCATCCTATCATAGGATCCCACCTAATTAAGTTGTTTGATTACCTGTACCATCCCTGTTTCACATCCCTGTGAACCTGTTACTGTTATTATGTTGCATTCCATTTGTATATGTGACATTGTATTTCATCACATCTTTTGCATTAATGACATTACATTTCAATGCATCATCTGTATATTTCATGCATACATCCAAGTTGTCGAAAGACTCATTTTGTTTGTCTCCGTCTTCAGTTGTTGATTTACTGTCAAGCTGATTCCTCTGCACAAGCACGGAACTAGAGCCAACGTCAAGAGAAGAATGGAATACCAAGAGCAACACGATGTAGAAGTCCGAATGGAAATCGATGAGTTGAAGTCAGGCATGACTAGACTTACTGAAATGATGCAAGTTCTGATCGCTAGAGGTGAACAACCTCAAAGGACTATAATTTCTGAAGTCTCAGCTGCTGTTGTTGATCCTTAATCTTCTCGATGCCGCCATTACTTGGTCGAATTTGGTTACCGAAATTACGCTCCACCCACTGCAACTACTCCAATGGTTGGCGAGTCTTCCCGACAGCTTTCCGTGCTCCGCCACCGAGCCTCAACCGATCATGCATACTGCTCCTCTTCGACCTTTTGTGCATCAACCTACTACACAAGTTGCTTATGAGAATCCTCTCTTTGATTACCGTAGTGACGCTCCCCGAAGTGTGAGTCAAGAAGATTTTGATGAACTTGAAGAAGTCTGCGAGCAATATCGACTCGAAAGAAGGATGAGAGCTATGGAAGGCAACGATGTCTTTGGTATTGCTGCAGAAAACATGTGTCTTGTTTCTGATCTAGTTATGCCTCATAAATTCAAGACTCCTGATTTCGAGAAATACAAGGGGCACACTTGTCCAAAAAGTCATTTGCTGATGTACTTCAGGAAAATGTCTGCTTATACGAGGAATGACAAGCTTCTTATCCATGCTTCCAAGATGACTGAGTGGAGCTTCATTGAAATGGTATATGGGACTGAGAAAGACCATATTCAATGCTTCTAGGATCGATTAATGCTTTCATGAAACAATACCACTACAATCTTGACATGGCTCCGATCGCCAATTGCAAAATATGTCTCGAGTGATAAGGAATCTTTTAAGGAATACGCTAACGGAGAGAGTGGCTTCACAAGTTGAACCACCTTTATCCGAGAAGGAGCTCACCTGGTTTGTTTATGGATACCTTGTCTCCTTTCTATTGGGAGAAGATGATTGGTAGTGTGTCCTCTCGCTCACAGATTTGGTGACTATTGGCCAAAGGCTGAAGAGGAATCAAGAGAGGAAAAGTGTCTGTTGTTGGTGAATCCTCTAGTGGTGCCAAGAAATCTTTTGGAAACTTCCATAAGAAGAAAGATGGTGAAACTAATGTTGTCTCGATTGAAAGGAGAAGACCTCGCCATAGGCCTCATTACTATGACCAACCGCAAGTAGATGCCATCACTCCCGCAATAAGGCTCAACAAATTCAGATTCCTCAACGCCAAGTCAAGGACAAAATCAGAACTATAATGCAAGGAATAGGAATCAGTTTGACCCTATTCCAATGACTTACACCGCATTGTATCCTCACTTGGTTGAACTAGGTCTAATTACAACTAGGCCTCTGACTCCTCCAGATCCTCTCCCAGCCGGATTCAGGTCTGATCTTCATTGTGAGTTCCACCAGGGAGCTGCTGGTCACGATTTGGAACGTTGTTACCCACTGAAGGCTAGAGTTCAAGAGCTAATCAAGGAGATAAATTTCGGAGATCCTCCGCCAAATGTTATCAACAATCCATTGCCAGGAAAAAGTGGCTGAATAATGGGTCAGAATGTCCCATGTCACCTCCTAAAGCCAGTGTTTCAGACAGGACAGCTCATCCTTGTAACTGATTAGTCACTAGGCCATGTTTCTTTCTGTTTGCATTTTCCTTTGTTTATGTTCAACTGTTGCTTTCAAATCTTTGTTTGTAATTCCATGTTAATTTTAATGAAATGAGCATTGCACTGTTTTGATTCAAATCATTACATTTACCGCTTTCAAAAATATATATCTTCCCTATTTAATTTCTTTACCAAACTTTTGTTTTTGCAAAGATTGGAGGGAGGATGATAAAAACAAGATACCCATAATTGATGTTGGTATGCTTTCGAATAAAACTTTGCTGATGATATACAGGCATTGTTTCAATTCCTAAACACCGGAGAAATAAGGAAGTTAATCCCTCGTCAACCCCTTCGAGCCTAGAAGTTGGAGTTTCTTTCTATACAAAAGAACCCGCATTTTTTAACCTGGGGCAAGGTAGTTCTCAGTTAATTCGGAAGTGCATTTATTCAAGACGCCTTTCAACAAAGGTTGTATTCAATCAAGCTTCCTTCACACACATCAAAGAAGTGTTGGAGATGTCATACAAGTCAAAAAGTGATGATGATGGTTCCCCGTAATCATGAAAATCAAGCAGTCACTGTCTTTAAAAAAAATATATATCAAAAGAAAAAGCCGCTAAGTTAAAATTAAAAAGGCAACTTAGGCAAAAGTTAGGGATGACGAAATTCAAAACAAGAGTTGACAAAAGTCCTCAAACAACAAATGTTGCAAAAAGAAGTGACTGCAATCTCAAGAATATCTGTCAACTTCTGAGCCATCATCACTATCAGTGTACAATCCAAAATCTATTGGAACCTAAATGCACAATCTGAGTTTAACTGAGCGTAGGACTGAAGAACATCATGAAGATTGGGTTGGGTACAAATAAATTTTGAGCCTTTATCCTTTGTTTCTTAAACCGTGAACCAGACCACGTTACAACCCTCAAAAGACCTAATTGAAGCCAGGTTTCTTTTGAAAGCATACTACAGCAAGGTTGCGTAATATGACTCCTAAGACTTTTTGCAAATCACCAATCTCGAGTATTGAATCGTTAGAGGACATCCCAACGTTTTGGTACTTGTCATCCACAATTTAAAATCAATTCCAACTCACTCAAACTTCTTTCGTGCATCCAAGCACCTTTTACCTTTAAACCCTTTTCAAGATTAGACATGATTCATTTATAATTGAGATGCTTCTTCCTCTATTCCCAAGGTTTTCGACTTCTCCACTTGAGTACTAGAGGTGTTCTCAAACCCTCCCCCATGTTGGTGCGTAGTCCTTTATTCTTTATCACACCTTGTGGACGTTAGACGAATCTTCTCCTTTAAAAATGACGACTTGTCTTTTCATTTAAAATCAATCAACAAACAATCATTTTCTAGAAGAACTACGGAGTTTTGACTTTCCCATTGCACGAGGGAGTACGTAGGCACGCGGTTTCAAAACCGTGTCAAACTCAAAAATAATAAAAACATTTCTTCTCCCTTTCTTCCTTTCAAAACTTAGAAGATCGTAAAATTTCACACTAACACACAACCACATTTTGAACTAAATGGGTACCATCGAGTACGATGGATGTAAGGGGTGCTAATACCTTCCCCTTGCATAACCAACTCCCGAACCTATATCTTTTTTTCTTGCAGACCGTCTTATCCTTTTCTTTGTGGGTTTTATCTATATTTTCCCGTTCTTTTTTAGAACAAATAAAATTAGGTGGCGATTTCATTGTTTTGAAAATTCATTTAAATGATTTTTGAAAAACGAGTTGCATCACTAAGGGCAATAAATATACAAGAGTTATGAGTAGAAATACATACAAACCCAACAAAAGAGAAATACACAAAGAGGAGAAGAGATAAACCACAGATCTACACTGGTTGTCAAAGTCAATCGAAGAGCAATCCACCTCCAATCATCCATGAGCAAGCCCTAATGTTATTTTCTAAGCTAATCTACCAAAAATGAAGGTTGATGGAAATGGGGATCAAAAACCACCCCAAAACCATAAGCTAGAAATCTATTTTGAAAAGTATTTATAAAACAAAATCCCGCAGGCCGCGCTAAGCGCGCTAGCCGTGCTAAGCGCGACTTACTTTATTACTTCAAACCACTTTACCGCGCTAAGCGCGGTCAAACCTGCGCTAAGCGCGAAAGTTGTTGTTTTTCTTCCCAAAAATGCATCTTCGGAGCCGTGTCTTCGACACTTTATTCCTCTATGCTCCAAATATGCAACAAATACCTACAAAAATAGATACAAAACTATCAAACGGTACATTATGTACGCAAAACACAATAAAACGTATTTACAAAAAAAATTGGGGTTATTCAACGATTATTAACAAACAAGAACAGATAAGTGTCACAAAACATATATACAAAATAACTACATTTTGGCACTTATCAGGCACCAAAAACATCAAAACCAAAATCTTGGGGGTGAAAGTAAGAATGAGGAGAGATAGAAAAAGAAAGAGGACAAAGTTATTAGGAAGAGCAGTAGACTTTGTGCCTAATAGATATTTTTTCTATAACCATGCAGGTTGACAAGTCATGATATGTCATTACTCACCAGATGATGGTGATGACCATGTCCATACTCTATGTTTGGGGGTGTGGAAGCTTCCATCAAGACATCTGTTTACCAAATCCAATCACTTTAATCATAATCATCTGCTAATCTTAGGTTTTAAGTTTTTATTTTGCAAATTTAGAATTCCTCTATCATTTCAATTTTGTTATTTTCATTTCCAAGAAAGTAATGAATGCAATTATGTTTTCTATTTTTATTTTCTTTTACAAAGTTTTTATGTTAAAAAATAATATTAAAAAATTAAAAATAAGACTGGCACAAAGTAGTCAGGAAAATAGTTATCCTTTTGACGAGTTTAATTGTTTAAAAATATAAAACCAGGATCCATGGTAAGATTTAGTCTAGGAGGATTTTACTCCTATTTAAGACGGACACAAAGGATACACTGCATATGTAAATAAACACACAAAGGTGTGTAAAAATAACGAAAATGTCAATGTGCATGATAAATAAGTTCATTCGTCCGAAACTGAGGGAACAATTCATGTGCCCGAAACAAGAGGAACAATAAATGTATTCATCACTAGTTACGAGTTAGACCTATTATTGTTAGATGACAACGACTTATCTAGAGGAGGATGAATAGATCACCAAGCCAAAATACCAATAAAAAATTTGGTAATTAAAATTTTTTTTGGAAAAAGTGGAAGCAAAAGGTTTAAGTGTAGATCGATAAAAGTCGTACATACGAACCTAGTTATTGGAACTCGGATATGCAAAATGTCTTATGGAATAAGAGTTGATGAGAGAAATTAAAGCACTTAACACAATCAATACTTTAGTACTCGCTTATCACAATTCACTAAGCAAACAAAGAGTTAATAATGCGGCCTTGATTGATGAATTTAAGTTGGAAATAATGAAAGAATTTGAGATGACAGGTTATGGATTAATGACTTATTTTATCAGAATGGAAATCAAACTAAGCAAGGACGAAGTGGATGAAGTTTTCATTTGTCAGAAAAAATATACAAAAGAAATTCTTAAGAAGTTTGAAGAATGCAGATAAATGACCACTCCAATGAATTCAAAGGAGAAGCTTTGCAGTGAAGATGGAACTGAAAAGATTGATCAAGCATATTTTAGAAGTATGATTGGTATGGCTTGATGTATCTTACAACTACACAACCTGACATCTTGAATGATGTAAGTATTTTGTCTTGATTTATGCATTGTGCTAGTGAAGTGCATCTCAAGACTGCAAAAATGGTGCTTAGATATGTCAAAGGTACATGTGATTTGACATTAAATATACCAAAAGAAAAGAATTCAAGATGATTGGTTTTTCAGACAACGATTAGGGAGGTTCTATTGAAGATATGAAAAGCACTTCATGCTATTGTTTCACACTTGGATCTAGTATTTTCTCTTGGAGCTCGAAAAAAGCACTTAAATATACTGTCGAAGCAAAGTTTGTTGTTGCAACTGCTGATGTAAATCAAGCTATCTGGATGAGAAAGATATTGAGTGATCTTCATCCTGAGCATAAAGAAGACACTAAGATCTTTGTTGATAATCAAGCTCCAATAGTTATTTCTCACAATCCAGCTTTTCACAGAAAAATCAAACATTTCAACATCAAAATGTTTCTCTTGAGGAAAGTGCAGAATGATGGTATTGTTACTCTTGTTTATTACAAAACAGAAGAGTAAATAACTGATGTATTTACGAAACCCTCACCAACTATCAAATTTGAAGACATGAGATAAAATAACATAATAAATAATCCTTAATAATAATAGTATTACAAATATAAAAAGTTATATACTTACTTAATATGTATAATTGAAAAATAACATATTTAATATTTAACAATCTTTTAAAAATCGGATTGAACCGGTTCAACTTTAAACCATTGTCTAACCTAATTCAGTTTGGACCAATAAACGGTTAGATCTATAAAATTATTTGAATAATAAAAAATCAAAATAACTGTAAAATTGAGACCGATTTTAGTAAACCATATGATTCAAAAAATCACAGATATTTTTTTATGTTTTACTTCATTTTATTTCTTTGTTTTTTAAATCTAAAAAATTAATTGTAATAAACATTTAAAATTGTATAAAATTGGAAAACATGAGACAATGTAAATACAAATAGAAGAAATAATGTAATATTTGTAAACATTATACCGATAAAAAATTTGTGGGTTTGAGTTAAGTAATTAGTACAGATATATAGATATCGGTCCTTAATTAATATTTTGATTTATTGAGTCTTACATTGTAGACTTCTTCTTTTATAAGTTTGTTTATTAGTATTCTATTTATTTGAGAATTTTAAAAAGAATTCTGACATAATGTAATTTTATTAGGATATTTAATAATATATTTATTTATTTAAATGTAATATACAATTTAACCGGTTCAATCGATTGAATCTTGTCTCGTATGTTTAACTGGTTATTTTTTTCGATTCGGATTTTAAAACATTGTTATTTAGAGATATACCACTAAGAGTGAAGAGAGAATTTTGCACTATCCTACCATAATTTTAGAAAATAAATCCAAACTACCATTAATGTCATTAGTATATACTATTATATCATATTTTTTTAAAAAAATAGTTTTTGATTAAAAGACTCTGCTCATTGAATTGATGGAGCTTCTTAACTGAATATTCTTTTAAAAAAAATATAATATAATAGTACATATTAATGACATAATAATAATTTAGAATATATTTTTCAAAAATATGGTATGATAGTACAAAATTCGTGAAGAGGGTACTCCTTTTGAATCGGTCAAATATGTGTCCCAATCATGAATCATGATGACAATTTTACTTGTTATTGATACCAGTTCTGTCCAACAAAAAAAACTAACTAACCAGCAATAGTAAGCATGTATACGCGTCAATAGTTGGAGCGTGAGATAACAGTGTTATTGGAGATTCCAGAACTCCTCGAATTTTCCGGAGTTTGTGTTATTACTTTAACGGTGCATTCGCAAGTCTCACTCTTGGTCCCATTCAACACTGTCTTTTTCTTCTTCTCCTCGTTAACAAAAATTGCAGCACATGCACTTGGTGGCCACTCATGCCATTGCCACGCACGAAAGTATCTCAATCCTTCACCTCTTCACTTTGCATCTTGTATTTCATTTTCAATATCACATTCACTAATTTATCCTTGTATCATAGGAAATTAATTATACTAAACAATGTACATTCAACATGAGTGTCACTCCAAGAGAAAGAAAATAAATAGTCATAATCCGAAAACAAAAACTATGTCGGCTACATAGTTATGAATTTGGAATTGGAAATGGAAATGGTGTTAAATAAAATATAACAAGTTAAAGTATGTGATTGAAGAGTGAGAAGGGTGAGATGAGAGAGTGGAGGAGTAAGAAATAATTGTAATTTTGTTTTATATTTTTTCAATTTTTATAAAAAATGAATTTAATTAGAATACATAGACATTATAAAAAGTTTTACACTTTCAATGAATCCGTTAAATTATAAATTATATTTTATTTTTATTATAATAATTTATTAAATATTATTAATGAATAGTTGTGATGTACTGACCGTGTAAAAGATTTTAATTTTCAAAATAAATTTTAAATTATAATAAACATAAATATGTTTATTTTGTACATAAATTTTCTATATTGTATCTCTTACTTATTTTTTATTTTGGTTTAATTATAACTAGACAAATATGCGTGTGATGCCCATGGTTTGTGAAGAAAGTTTTAGAAGTGGATTCAAACTCCATTGATGCTACTCAGGATATTATTAAGGAGAAGCGGTCGGATACCACCAACTCCAGGGTTAATAAGGATGTGGAGTTTCTGCAATCTTCTTGGGCTAATATGGTTGAATTAGAGCAGGCGATGCAGGCGATAGGAGACACGGAGCAGAATATTAGATATTTGGATGCAATTGGTTTTCAAGTCTAGACTAAATCGAGAAAAAAAATATAGCATAAAAAGATTGTTAGGAGTAACTACACAACTAGGTCCAGGTAGTTCTCAATCTTCCCAATCAATTTCATATATTGGAATGTGTTCTCAATCTTCCCAATCAATTTCATATATTGGAATGTTAGAGGAATTGTCAACTCTCCTACAAAATTGACTCTAATAAGGTCAATTCTGTTGAAAATAATTCTGTGTGTCAGAAAATATTTGATTTGATTGATTTAATTTAGGAGTATGGAAACAGTTTGTTACACACATATTTGATTTTAAATTTAGATATATTTGATTTAAATCTAAAATAGAGTATATTTGATTTGACTTAGGGAACAAATCAAATATATTTGATTTGGCTTAAGGCGCAAGCTAACCTAAATCTATAAATAGAGGGAGTAACCCTTATTTTTTGTAATTGAATTCATTCAAGTATTTTGCAGTTGCAAAGTGAATAATAAAGTTTTCATAAGGGAGAGAAACTGCAGAAAATAATTCTATCTTCTTTTTTCTTTAATTATTCATTATCATTGCGCAGTGATATCAATCTTATTGATCAAGATTGGTAGAAATTCATCATAGAAACAAATTTAGTCTAATCATCCTAAATTTGTTTTTATAGCATAGCCTTGGAACGAGGTACATTTGTTTCCTTTATCTTAGCTTAACAAACTTAATCTCAATTTTTTTTATCCTAAATAATAGATCTCATCATTCTCCAAATTTGTGGTGTTTGTGTGACAACAGTCTTAATCTAAACATTGTGGATATTGAAGATCAACATATTGCTTTCACATATAAAGAGAACGAGATAACTCTGGGCTTTTCAGTGGTGTATGCCTCTACCTGCTACTTGACTAGAAGGAATTTATGAAGTATGTTGCAAGATGAGTTTGACCATAATAGTCTTTATGGTGATTTCAACATTATTATTGGTATGAACATTGTGGTTCTTTTACTCCGGCTAGAGGTCATATGGATAAGTTGACTAATTGGACTAAAACTAATCATTTGGTGTATATTCCTACTAGTAGTGCTAAATTTACTTGGTTTAATCATAGGAGTGGTGTCGTCCATACTCAAAAAATATTAGATAGATCCATTTATAACCAACAGTGGATTGATGCTTGCACTCTAACTTCTTGCTCCAATCTTATTAGAAATAGGTCTGATCATTATCCCTCTCTTCTTCATTTTGACTGTTCTGTTACTAAAGTGAGGTCTCAGCTCAGGTTCATGCACACTTGGACTCTCCACCATGACTATAAAAGAGTGGTAGAAGACTCATGGAAATCTAATGTTGTGGGATGTTTTATGTTTGTTCTTGCGAAGAAACTTCAAATTTTAAAGAAAAACCTCATAGATTGGAATAAAATTATTTGTGGGAATCTGCAAGATCAAGTCAAGAAAGAAGAGAAAGATTTGGGGGGATATTCAAGAGAAAATTAAGAATGATGGTTAATTACAATGATGAGGTAGCGTCCCTTGAGAGAGAGGCTCCGATTAAGTTCGACATGGCTCTCAATATTGATGAGTTATTTTGGAAGAAGAAAGCTAAAGTGCATTGGTTTGTGGAGGGTAGAAATAATAAATTCTTAGAATTACTAAGATCATGCTACTAAGGCTATTCATTCTTTGAAGATTAGTGTAGTTTTATACAATAACCATGAGAAAATAGCGGAGAATGAAGTGAAGCATTTTAAGGATTTATTTGACAATTTTTCTATTTTGCAGATAATTCTTTAGTGAAAGAGGTAATTCCTAATCTTGTTAATGAGCAAACTAATAATTTACTTACTATGTTGTCTACATAGCTTGAAATTCATGGTGCAATCTTCAATTTGCAGTGAGATAGTGCAGCAAGTCTGGATGGGCTTGGCCCATTATTCTTTTAGATCTTTTGGAGTGAGATAAAAAATGATGTTATGAATGCCACTTTACAATTCTTCAAAGAAGGCTTGATTTCCCTGGGTTACAACTATAATTCTTTAGTTCTCATTCCTAAGGTCAAGGAGGGTGAATATAGATTATTATCTGCAGATAGTTAGTTAAATAATATTAAAGAAGGAAGGTTTCATGTTTACCATGGTTTTAGGATTGGAAACAAATTTTCTAAAACATGGTTCACAACAAGATGTTATGGAAGATGTCCTAACATGGTGGTCAGGTTCATTGAAGATATATGTTCTGACATGTTGTACCAAAACATCAGTGCATGTTATTTTATTCTTGACATATTTGATTTGATTATATGATATTCCTTTTAGATATATCTCATATATTTATGCAGGTCAAGAAGATTTAACTTGGAACATTTGGTTTGATCTCCAACTATATGAGACAAATTAGGAAACTTTATATTTTGTTCTAAGATTTAAAGAGATTTTCTGCATAATTAGTGCAGTCCTTAACTTTTGGATTAAGAAATATCTAGGTGAAGATTTCAAAGCTCATGGGCAAGTGTGTGTTATATAAAGAGAAGTCTAGACCAAATGTAATTTAAAAGTCTTTAACAATTGTAAAATTAGGAGAAGATTAAAGTCTTAGGTTTTGAAAGTCTTTTGTGTTCTTGTACACTTGAAATCACTCTTTAGTGATTCACTAAAAATATTTAAAAACGGTCAAATATAAAAAATATATATAATTATTATTTTATAACTGTTTTTTATATTAAAAAAAATAAAATATATATTAAAATTTAATTACATGCATTTGTTTTCTATATAATTTTAAAATTTTTTTATATTTAAAAGATAAAAAAATTAAATTATTAGCGACAACTTCTAATGATTCATTCGCAAAAATGAACACAAAAATAAATGTAAGAATATTTTTGTACAAATAAATATATGATAGATATATTTAATTGATATATACTAATTTTATATTGTCATTCAATAAAAAATTTGCTATGTCATTAAATTTTTTTAAAAATAAAATGTGTTATAATTGAATATAGGATTGTAATTTATAGAAAGTGTAAAACTATTTTATACCATCAATTTATTATTTCTTTTTTCATATTTAATTACTCTTAATTAATTATTTAATTATATTTATTTATTTTTAGTATTTTTTTAATAAACATAATTTTATTAATTTATTAGTATGAAATAGTTGTATTGTATATATTATATGCTTAAGTGTCACTTTTAAATAATATATTTTCAAAAATAAATACATAAAAATAATAAAATCTTCTTTATTAAAAAGATATGAAACAAAAGTAATCCATACTTGCCCGAAACAAATATATGAAACAATAGCAAAATAGCAAATCACGCTAATATCCTAAAAGTGAATGGGTGTTTTAACATAGGCAAGGCAAGGTAAAAGAATATATATGTAGTATTATTAGTGGTAACGAGTTTTCTCAAATTTATATTGGACCTTTTAAATCTTTTTATATTTAAATAATTTAAAATATGTTTTTTTATTTGCTAAGATTTGACAGGTGGGATTCTCATGGGAGAATCTGCTCCAATTCAAGTTCATAGTTATTCTTAATATTTAATTTAAAATAGATTAATATTATTTTTAAATCTAGTATGTTAATCTTAAAATTTATTTAAATCTCTTAATCAAAATTTATATTTAATTTCTTAAACTTTCAAATTATATTATATTGATTTTTTTGGGTCTAATTAACCATAAATTTTATGAGCAATCTCTGAGTTTTAAGATCAAAATAAACCTTTTATAAAATAAACCTTTTATAATATATAATTTGTAAATTTAAAACAAATGCCTCTTTAGAGATAGTAAAACATTTTAGTTTTTTATTTCAGAATCATAAATAACCAAAAATAATAAAATTATATTATAAAACTAACCCATTCACTATACGCCACGTGACAAGCACAGTTGCATATTCGTTTTCTATATATAGAAGCATCTTCATTCCATTCATGAGCACCGATCAACCATTAACAAAATCTCTCACACTTTCTTACAGTTTCAGAGAGAAAGAGAAAGAAGAATCTGCCTTTTTTTTCTTCTTCTTTCTTCTCCAAATCCCTCTCTTCATTTTGTTAATTAATTAATTACGTTGTTTGAGAAATGTTTATCGAGAATTTCAAGGTTGAGAGTCCAAATGTGAAGTACACAGAAACTGAGATTCAATCTGTGTATAACTACGAAACCACCGAACTCGTTCATGAAAACAGAAATGGCACTTATCAGTGGATTGTCAAACCTAAAACTGTTAAATATGAATTTAAAACCGAAACTCATGTTCCTAAATTGGGGTTACTTTCTTAATTATCTTTCTTTTTTTCTTTCTAATTTTATTCTATTTTTTCATTTTTCTGATTTTTCTTTATTGGTTGATTTGTTAGGGTAATGCTTGTGGGATGGGGTGGAAACAACGGTTCTACCCTTACTGGTGGTGTTATTGCTAATCGAGAGTTAGTTTCTTAAATCTTGATTTAGGGTTAATTAACATTGATTATGACTGTGATTATGATTGTGATTATGATTTTTAGGGGTATTTCATGGGCAACGAAGGATAATATTCAACAAGCCAATTATTTTGGTTCTCTCACTCAAGCTTCTGCTATTCGTGTTGGATCTTTCCAAGGAGAGGAAATTCATGCTCCTTTCAAAAGCTTGCTTCCTATGGTAAAAAAAAAAAACTTTAATTTAATTGCTTATTTGGATGTTTAATTTTGATACGTGATGATTGAAATTAAATTAGGTTGTTATTTTATTGTTTAAATACTAGTACTATGTTATGATGTAATATGATTAATATTGAAAAAATGATCTAATCTTACGTATTAATTGCCCATTTGTTATGGATTGTGTAAGTGATTTTGGTATTCAATAGTTTTGAGATTAATCTTTAGAGATTTTAAAGTAAAGCAGAATCGTTGTGTTTGTTTACTATAAGAAAAATCACTTTTACTAAAAGTTAGTTCTTAAAAATGATTTTTTTAAGAGAAATTGCTCAGACCAACTTTTCATTTTGAGTGTTTTTTAGATTATTTTCAGATTCATCTAAATTAAGCTGCAATTAAAAGGCTGTAAATTAAATGTTATTTTTATTTGAAAGGGTCTTGTTTTGGTGATGTAACTAAATGATGAATTTAGTGTTATTTTCCTTGTATTACTTTGTTTAGTACTAGTACTTCATTATCAGTTTAAGCATACTATAGTTGAAGCTTTTGATATGTGACATTTTCTTATTTAAAATATAAAATTAGAGTGCAAGATGATTTGAATTAAGTATGATAAACTTGGACTTATTTTTGTTAAAAACTATATATGCAGGTCAACCCTGATGACATTGTTTTTGGTGGATGGGATATCAGTAACATGAATCTTGCTGATGCCATGGCTAGAGCCAGGGTTTTTGACATTGATTTGCAAAAGCAATTGAGGCCTTATATGGAATCCATGGTTCCACTTCCCGGTATCTATGACCCGGATTTCATTGCTGCCAATCAAGGTGAACGTGCGAACAATGTTATTAAGGGTACAAAGAGAGAACAAATTAACCAAATCATCAAAGACATTAGGTATGTCTTACTTCAATCTACATGCTTTTTGGTTTGTGTTTATGTACTTGACCTGAACCAGCTTAAAGTTTGCTGAATCTGCTTCTATGTTTACATGAATGTAGGGAATTTAAGGAAGCAAACAAAGTGGACAGGGTGGTTGTTCTCTGGACTGCCAACACAGAGAGGTACAGTAATTTAGTTGTTGGACTCAATGACACCACAGAGAACCTTTTTGCTGCTGTGGACAGAAATGAGTCTGAGATTTCTCCTTCCACCCTGTTTGGAATTGCTTGTGTTATGGAAAATGTTCCTTTCATCAATGGAAGCCCTCAGAACACTTTTGTTCCAGGGCTTATTGATCTTGCCATCAAGAACAACAGTTTGATTGGTGGTGACGACTTCAAAAGTGGTCAGACCAAAATGAAATCTGTTTTGGTTGATTTCCTTGTAGGAGCTGGTATCAAGGTACATCATTCATGATATGAATGCCATGTTTCATGTGTTTATTTCCTTTTATGCTGATTTAACTATTGCAACATGGAAACAAACTTGAAGTTTCTTGTTGATAATTGCAGCCAACATCAATAGTGAGTTACAATCATCTTGGAAACAACGATGGTATGAACCTTTCTGCACCACAAACCTTCCGCTCCAAGGAAATTTCCAAGAGCAACGTTGTTGACGATATGGTCAACAGCAACGCTATCCTCTATAAGCCCGGTGAACATCCTGACCATGTTGTAGTCATTAAGGTAATTTTTGTTTCACAATTCTTTCTATGATTCCATATATTGTTACTTTTTCAGGTATTTTATTGTCTTTACTTTGATGACTTTTGCAGTATGTGCCATACGTCGGAGACAGCAAGAGAGCCATGGATGAGTATACTTCAGAAATATTCATGGGTGGAAAGAACACTATTGTGTTGCACAACACATGCGAGGATTCCCTCTTGGCTGCCCCTATTATCTTGGACTTGGTTCTTCTTGCTGAACTCAGTACTAGGATTCAGTTCAAATCTGAAGCTGAGGTCTGTATGCAATTCTAATTAATTTCATTCATTGATTGTGTACTAGGCTGTGTAATATTTCTGAGACTAACTATTTTGTGGTCCTTGCAGAACAAGTTTCACACATTCCACCCTGTGGCTACCATCCTCAGTTATCTGACCAAGGCTCCTCTGGTGAGTTCGATCGATCTGATTCAATGTTTGAGTACATACATATACTCTGAATCCAGTTTCAAGAGACAAATTCAGTTATTATAATGTTACATTCATATTCTTGCAGGTTCCACCAGGTACACCAGTGGTGAACGCATTGTCCAAGCAGCGAGCGATGCTGGAAAACATCATGAGAGCTTGTGTTGGATTGGCTCCAGAAAACAACATGATCCTTGAGTACAAGTGAAGCAGGGGATAGAACATAGTTGGAATTTTCTAGCTGAATCATAAAACTTGCTCTTTTCTTTTTTTCTTCTTTTGATGTTTGCCTAATGTTTTCTCAAGTGTAGTATTTGATTTGATAGTCTATGCTCTCAAGTGCTTTAGAGCTTGACTTAGTTTATGTTTTGGGTACATGGAAATATATAAATATTTGTGCGCAGTTGGTGTTTATCCATCTATTCTATATTCTCTTACAGTACTTCTATTTTACAACCTGTTTACTTGATCAAAATGAATATTGTTGTAAAGGAGAACATATTACAAAGAAAAATCACACTAGAAACGATAGATGCAGTTCATTGAACAAACACCAAGTGAATGTATTGATTCTCATAAAAAAGGGAACCATTTTAGGCTTTTTCATTTTTTATAAATAATAATCTCTGTTATCACATGCCATTGCCAACACTGTCAGAACCAAAAGACTGGTTTTTCAGAAAGAAAAAATCACCAATATCCGGGCCGCAGATTAACCGGGCCGGCACGAAAGCCCGTCAAAAAATTCGGGTTTGAACAAAAAAATTTAGAGTCCGTTTATCATTCGGACTTTTAAGTCAGGCCCATTAAAAGCCCGATGTTAACCGGGCTAGCCCGATCAGGTTCCAGGTAGCCCGCTTATTTAACTTTTTTTTATTTTTTTATAAAAACTATAATATATTATACAATTAATGTCCATATTATTTTTTAATAAAAATACAAATGTCCATTTTATAATACATTTTACTACTAATGTCCATTTTAATAAAAAATTATAATACATTATACTACTAATATCATAACTTGAATCTTGATTATTTAATTAAAATAAATTAATTTTATTATATTTTATTTTAGATTTTATGAATATAATTGATTTATACTTTTTAGTGATCAATAGTCATGTATATTTTAGTTTTTTAGTTTATAGTTTATAAATTAATTAATTAATTTACTTAAAAAGTTATTTTTTTAATAAAAATTAAAAATTAAATATTATCTAAGCCGATCCGAATAACCGAAGTCCGTGAAGGGCCGGACTTGGAAAATCAAATTGTAGTTTAAATTTCGGGCTTTTAGGTCCGGTCCGCCAAAGGCCCGAACCCGTCACGGGCCGGGTAGTCCGTTTTGCCAACTATATATATATATATATATATATAAAGATGTGGCAATAGGCGCATATATATTTGTCATATTTATATTTTTATTGTAGAGAAGAATGAACCACGTCTATGAAATTGTATGTAAATATTAATTTTTTAGTTATTTCTCAAAAATAAATTTTTTAGATGAAATTATTTTTCAAAAGAAATTTTATAAACTTTTTCTCAAAATATTTAAAAATATTTTTTAAAATAAAATAAATCTTTTTATAAAAATTAGAATAAAAAAATTTTAACTGAAAAAAGTTGGTCCCTACTTTAATTTTGGACCTCATTTATTTTTGGGGATTGTTCAGTATCTCATATCTTACTCATTTATCTTGGCCAAATTTTTGAAATATTTCAAAAATTAGATTTTAAAATTCAGACGCTCGCAATACATCACAACAAATCCAACCTATAAGTTAATGTCAAAGTTAAAAATATCTACGAATTTCAAAATTTGAAGTCAATTTATGAATTTAATAATCAAATGCATTAATTTAAGTAATCACGTCCTGGCTCTTCCTTTTTTTCCCTTCCATTTGAAACAGAAAAAAAAACTAGCGTAGAATAGAGCCCTCACTACTGTCTACTCATGTTCTAATATTATTATAATCTTTCTTTAATGCTCTACTCCTGTGTCTACTCTTTGAGGATTTAGCACGTGTGTGCTCGATTAACCCATTTAAGGGTAATCTGGCAAGTGAGCAATACAAAATTGATCTTAAGTGCATCTTGCTGTATAATATCTATTTCGCGTCGTACAATGATCATCATCATACACGACCATTTATGGTGATATCCTGGTACTCTAGATGGTTGTCATGTGGGTCTCGACTTATGTATCCACATCCACCTGAGTGGTATCACGACAGTTAATGTGTTTATTGGGTATACCCAGGGATCCTACATTTATTGTTCCTGTCACCGTCCTTAATATAGATTTTGATGCAATGTTACCTGACTACCATGATCATTAGATGCAAGAGGATGCACGTAGTGTGTCAGCTCCTTGTCCATGGAGTACGTTATACAATTACATCAAATAGTTTTATAGAATGTCTTATCTTTACATGACACCGAAGTCAAAAGAAGATTCTCAGAGGTCAACTCATCTGGAGGTACTAGAAGAGGAATAAGAAAGGGATACTATGTCGTGGATGTACTACCTATATGTCAACATATTGTTTCTAGTGGGATATAAGTCATAGCTAGAGAAGATTTTCAAGAAGACACTCTTGAGATGTTCACACTACAAGAAATCTTCGCAGATGCACGATATGCATTGTAGTATATGAGGTAAAGAAGGAACATGGAAGTTAGATATACATCATAGTTGTATTTTTATTTTATTGTAAACATTTTAAAAATTTGCTTGGTTAGTTGTATTTTATGATTGACTGATGTATGATTTACGAATGAGTTACGAAAATTTGACCTTAGTTATGACTGACTTATGTGTATGTTTTATTGTGTGAATCATGTAAGATTTAAAATGATATGAAATTTTCTTCCTAGTTATTGTCAAAGGGGTTCACAATATTTCCTAAGGATTTGTTTGAATAGTGAAATTTAGATTCTTCCTTTTATTCTGAAATAAAGACTTACGCAATACGTAAAATACTATCTAGAGTGTGTCTAGATTTTGAACTCCATACTCATCCCTTTGTTTAACACACAAACAAGTGAATAGTTCAAAAAAGATATCCGAATACATTTTTACTTGGATGAAGGAGCCTTTTTATGAAGATATTTTCCATATAATTGGTGCGTTTGAATTTCAATCTCCAGACAATGTAAAATGACATTTTTGAGTTTTCATATGATTAAAGAACTATACTCTTATTCTTAAAATTGTAGGCCTTTAAATCTTAATGAATTTGAAAATGACAATTTTGGAAGGTAATTTGTTAGCTGGATTTTTCGATATTTTTTAAACTTCGACATATTGAGAGGGAGTTTGAAGAAACACTTGGATAAATTTAACTGATTATATTGGTGTTTTTCGACAAACATATTGGAAGAGTTTTCGAAATACATGTTCAAAGGAATGTGTCAAACTTCCTATACATGCAGTAGTGTTTGGGACTTAGTGATTTTTAGAGTACTTTGAATATTATTTTGACTGAAGAAGTTGGAATGTGAAACGAGGCTTATAACTGCTTTTTGGCCTTATCCGCATCCGAAGGACGCGTGGAAGCAAGTTAAACACAAAACGCATGCAAACGAAGATGTGTCAACTTTGGAAGAAAGGAGCATTTGTTACACTTATTTATATTTCAGTATAAATAAAAAATTAAGTGTTTCAGTGTGTTGAAAATACTATAAAACTCAATATACTCAAAGTATTTGAGCGAAGAGAGAAAAGAGTCTAACCAAGTCCATTGTATATATGAAAACACCATCTTTTATTAATGCAAAGTCTTTTACATTAAGTTATTTTTGTATTTAATTTATGTCGAAACCTTTTACATTCCATGCATTCGTATTTTAATATTTTCATTTTATCTTAAAGATTTTTTCCACATCGAAATCTTCATCTTTTACACACAAAAAATTATATAAACTTCAGAAAAATTTATTCATATATGTTCTAGGATAATCTAGTTGATCTTGCAAATAACCTTTTGGAAGACTAGCGTTTGTTTACTAAATTTTACAGTAAATATGCCTCTAACTGCCTCATGTGAAAACTGGTCCGGGCTACTCTCCTCGCATGGAGATATGAGTCATCTACGTCAACTTGCCTCACTTGAGTCGTGGCTGCAGCAACTTCAGCTCTATCACGTTGCCGAGAAGCAATTGTGCCATCTAATCCTGACGGGAAAAAAAAACACAATTATTTAACTTATTGGATTTTTTGAAAACTTCAGTAACACACTGTGGCAATTTTTGAATTTTTCCAAAAATCTGATAAAATTGCATACATTGTTTTTTCGAATTTTTCAAAAAAATTGGTACAAACCATACTTGCTTCCAGATTTTTCAAAACTATCAATAAACATATATTCATTTTTATCGAATATTTAGAAAAACTAATATAATATATTTATTTTTACCGAATTTGTTAAAATATCCGATAAAAATACATAGAGTATGCATTTTTTTCGAATTTAAAAAAATCAATAGAAATACATACATAATATGTGTTTTAACATAATATTTCCAAAGATCCGGTAACACTGCATAAAAATCGGTATAAAGAAAAAATGCGATAAAAATGAATGCTTATTTCTCATAAATTTGAAATATCTAATAAATTCAATAAATTCGATTATGATAAGAAGTTTTACAAATGGTCCAATAATTTTGTGAAATGAGTTTAAATATTTTACAAATTAAAATGGTAAATTCATAGGATTTGTGGACGAGGAGTGACAGGATAAAATCTCATTCATAGGTCCGTATAACCTTTTTCATTCGTTTTTTTCTATCAAAAACATTGAGAATTCTTCTCAAAAAACAATAAAAATAGTTTACTGAATAAAACAAATTTCAATTAAAAAACATTGCTGTATCAATTAACCAACATAACTGGGTAATGATAAAAACCTACTAGCACTGGCCCATAAAAATAATAATTTCATGGACTGTGCATAAAAATGGCAATTTCTTAACGTAGTTTTGCACTCTTTTAAAATTTTTATGTGAAATATTCAAAATATTTTTTAATTTCAAAATTATTTATTTAAAATTATTAGTTTTCTATTACAATGTATTACAGTGGAAAGGAAAAGCAATTGGAGAAGAAAGCATTTTAGCGGCAACTGGGTTGTTTGAATTTGTCAAAAGAGAAAATGTAATATTAAAAAAAAGTGAAAAATACAAAGAAACAAAAAGGCTATATATGCATACAATAATGGGCTTAGAGCCAGAAAGGAAAAAAAAACCCATCAAGATATATGGTCTGTTAACACCCCCCATAAGCTTGAGGGTAAATGGAGTGTAAACCAAGCTTAGTCATGTTGGAGCGGAAAGGCGTGGCGTCTAATGGTTTTGTAAAGATGTCGGCAAGCTGTTGGGAAGAAGAGATGGGGAGAAGGTGAAATAGTTGTTGTTGTAGTTTCTCACGAACGATATGGCAATCAAGGTCAAGATGTTTTGTTCTTTCGTGGAATGATGAGTTATTGGCAATGTGTCTGGCATAAGCATTGTCACAGTAGAGGAGAGTCGATTGTTTGAACTGTATGTGAAGTTCAGTGAGTACGTTGGTGAGCCATTGCAGTTCACAAACGGTTGAGGCCATGGAGCGATATTCAGCTTCTGTGGAACTTCTGGAAACAGTGGCTTGTTTCTTCGATTTCCAGGATATGAGAGAGTCACCAAGGTAGATGCAAAAACCTGTTATGGATTTCCTTGTTTCTGGACATGTTGCCCAGTCCGAATCAGAGAAGGCTTTAAGTTGGAGAGGAGAATTTTTGGGGAAGTAAATGCCTTGAGCTGGGGACGTTTTGAGGTAGCAAAGGATGCGGAGAGCAGCATTATAATGTGTTGTTGTTGGTTGATTCATGTGTTGGCTGAGTTGTTGCACAACATACGAAATGTCTGGCCTGGTATTGAGTAAGTATATCAGTTGGCCTATGAGTCTTCTGAATTTCGTGGGATCTTGCAATATAATGTCATTTGTGGGTGACCTGCTTGTGTTGCGTGCCATAGGGGTAGATGCTGGTTTGTAGGCTAGTAATCCAGTTTTGTGCAGAAGATCCAGAGTGTATTTGCGCCGGGAGATGTTGATTCCAGAAGCATTTCTGGCTATTTCGAGACCAAGGAAATACTTGAGTGTGCCAAGATCTTTTATATGGAAGTTTTGTTGCAAAATAGTCTTGATGTGTGCAATCTCCTGTAAGTTGTTTCCTGCAAGTAGGAGATCATCAACATAAATCAGAATATAAGTAAAAGATTCACCAGTTTTGTGAATAAATAAAGAATGGTCTGAAGAACATTGTTTGAAATTGTTTTTGAGAAGAACTGTAGACAGTTTGTCAAACCATTGTTTGCTGGATTGCTTTAATCCATAAATAGATTTATGTAGTTTACAAACTTGATTTGGATGAGTGGTTGTCATGCCTTTAGGTACTGTCATGTAAACATCTTCATCCAAATCTCCATGTAAAAAGGCATTGTGGATATCTAATTGATGTAAATGTAAATTTAAAGATGAAGAGAGGGCAAGAAGTAACCTAACAGTGGTGAGTTTAGCAATAGGGGAAAATGTAGAGAAGAAATCAATACCTTGTATTTGCTTAAATCCTTGGGCAACCAACCTAGCCTTGTGTCTTTCAATTGTGTCATCTGAGTTAAATTTGGTTTTATAAACCCACTTGCATCCAATGGCTTTCTTGCCAGGAGGAAGTGTGATAAGAGACCAAGTTTTATTTGCAAGTAAGGCATCTATTTCTGTGTGCATAGCTTTGATCCAATTTGGATCAGTGTGTGCTTGTTTATATGATGTAGGGTCACAAGTGGCAGTAATATTTGAAATAAAGGAATGATATGCAGGTGACAGAAGTTTATATGAAATGTAATGTGATATATCATGGGATAGAAGAATTACTGCAGATAAAGTCTTGTAAGTAACTAGGAGCAGATTTGATACGAGTAGATTTTCTTATAGTGTTACTAGTGTCATCATCTGTATCCTCATTGTTATCAATAGGGTTATCCAAATTATCAACGTAATCATCGATCATGATCGTATTATAGATCTATCGATTATCGAATTAGTAGCATTATCAGTATCAGGATCAACAGTGTTATCAGTATTATCAGAATTAGCAGCATTATCAGTATCATGATCAACACTGTTATTGCTATTATCAGTGTAATTATTAGAAGTATTATCAGTGTTTTCAGCAACATTATTAGTTTCAGTAGGAAAGTCAAATAGGAAAGGAATGTGAGAATCCCCTGGAGAAATAGTTTGGTGATTTTGTGGTTAAGGGTGTGGCTGGGATGTATATGGGAATATGTGCTCATAGAATGTGCAGTGTCTTGTGGTAAAAATAGATCTAGTGGTAAGATTAAAGAGGAGAAATTCTTTGATGCCTAAGGTAAAGCCTAGAAAGAGACATTTGGTACTTCTAGGATCTAGTTTGTCTCTGTGTCTAGTGAGGGTGGAGGCATATGCTAGGCATCCAAAGGTTTTAATATTGTCATAATTGGGTAGTGTTTTGAAAATAATCTCAAAGGTTGTGTGATTTTGTATAGTAGGACTACAGATTCTGTTTATTAAAAAAGTGGCATGACAAAGTGCATAGGACCAGAAATGCTTGGGAAGATTGGCTTGGAATAGAAGAGATCTAGTGACATTAAGTAAGTGGTTGTGCTTTCTTTCCACAATGGAGTTTTGTTGAGGTGTTTCAACACAACTCCTCTGATGGACAATGCCCATGGAGGCATAGTAAGAGGGCATCAGAAACTCTTTTCCATTATCACTCCTGATGATTTTTATAGTGCAGGAGAATTGAGTTTGACAATATGTTAGAAAATTCTTGATATGCAATCTTGTGTCTGACTTATTAGCCATTAAAAATATCCAAGTATATCTAGAATAGTCATCTGTGATAGTTAAAAAATACTGGAATCCATCCATGGATGGGATAGCTATAGGTCCCCATATATCCATGTGCACTAAGTCAAAACATTGTAAAGTAACAGATTTGCTATTATTGAAAGGGAGTTTACATTGTTTTGCAAGATGCAAGTATTACAACGAGAAATTTTACAGTGTTTGATAATAGGAAATCTTTTAGACATTGAGTGCAATACATCATTGGAAGGGTGTCCTAAGCGATGATGCCATGAATTTAGGCCAGCATTGACAGAATTAGTGGTATTGGCAGTATGACAGTTATTTGGAGGAATGAATTTGTGCACAATATGTTGGGATAATATGTATAGATTGTTATGCTGTCTCACTTGACCAATCATCTATTGTGTAGACACATCCTGGATAAAGCAGGAGTGTTGTGAGAAAGTGAGTCTATAAGTAGAATTTTGACAAAGTTTAGATATATATATTAAGCTAAATCTAAAGGCAGGTAGGTAAATCACATTAAGCAATTTGAAATGGTTATTTAATATGATAGTTCCTGAATAATAGACAGTAAGGCAAGCACCATTGGGGAGATATATTTTAAGGGGTTGGATTGTGAAAATATTGGAAAACAGTGAATATGAGGACATACATGATGAGAGGCTCCTGAATCCAGAATCCAAATAGCATTTGTATGAATGAAGTTACCTGCTGTGGACATACCTGAGATGACTCATGTGTCATTGGTGGATGCCTTGTCGTTTTTGGAGTGAGCTTGATCTTTGCGCGATTGTTGTAACAGAAGCATCAGCTGTTGGTAATCTTCTTTGGTCATAATGTTGTCTTTGTCAAGTGTAGAGTGAGATTTGGTGTCTGAAGCATTTTTAGGGTTCTTGTTGCGGTAGCCTGGTGGAAAGCCATGCTTGAAGTAGCAATTCTCGATGGTATGGTTAGTCTTGTTGCAATTTGTGCAGAGCATAGAGCTTTTGTTGGTAGTTTTGCCTTTGTTGCGAGTATTGCTGTTGTTGTTGGCATAAAGAATGTTGGAGGTAGGGTTTGTGGGAATTTGTTGTTGAACAATCAGAGAATACACACGGCTAATGCTGGGAAGGGGATCAAGAAGTAAAATTTGGGTGCATATGTTGTGATAATTGTCATTCAAGCCTTTCAAGAAACAGGTAACATATTCCATGTGTTTGAAATTGCGCACGGCTTGAGACAAATCGCAAGTGCAAGGGTTTGAGCATGTGCAAGAGGGTGTAGGACAAAGATCCTCTAATTCATCCCACAAAATTTTGAGGTCTGTGAAGTATGTAGAAAGAGATTGATCTCCCTGTTGAATGGAGTGTAATTCACGAAGGAGGTTAGAAAACCTAAAATGATTGCCTTTCGTGAATCTATCGCGAAGGTCTTCCCAGAGGTCGAAAGCATAGTCGAAACAAATGGTACTTTGAGCAATGTGTGTTGAGAGGGTTCGATTGATCCAAGAAAGCACCATGCTGTTAGTGCGATCCCAGAGTTCAAAGTTAGGGTCAGAGGCAGCGGGTTTGGAGAGAGAGCCATTGATGAAAGCAATCTTGTTCTTGGAAGTGAGAGCGTGTTTCATAGATTTTCTCTAGTTGTGGTAGTTGTTGTCGTCAAGCAGTGGTGCAACGTTGGTGGCGCTGGGATTCTCTCCGGGATGCATATAGTATGGGTTTCTGGGATTTAGGGTTGGATCGATAGAATCTGTTTTGGGTGGTTGTTTAGGTGAGTTTGGTGTTTCATTCGTAGATTCTGCCATTGATGAAAGGAGAAAACTATGAAAGAAAAGATGAAAGAAGAGGAAAGGAAGGTTTATGTCACTGATACCATATTACAATGTATTATAGTGGAAAGGAAAAGCAATTGGAAAAGAAAGCATTTTGGCGGCAGCTGTGTTGTTTGAATTTGTCAAAAGAGAAAATGTAATATTAAAAAAAAAAGTGAAAAATACAAAGAAGCAAAAAGGCTATATATGCATACAATAATGGGCTTAGAGCCAGAAAGGAAAAGAAAAGCTCATCAAGATATATGGTCTGTTAACATTTTCATAAATTTTGAGATAATTTAAATATGCATCTTTAAAATTTCATACAATTCAAATGTTTATTTTTGAAATCACCACTAAGAAGGATGCATTAGAAAACTGCCTAATAATATTTTTTCAATATAAAACCATATAGTTAAAAATATTAGTAATTAGGCTTTATTAGACTTTTCTACTCATTTTTTACACGGTTAGGATGCAAAGTCGGCTTCATGCAAGTGACATCAAACCTGGAATAAAGTCTAAATTATGAAACCTCATAATTATAAGAACATATCTAATATATAAATTCATAATTATAAGAACATATCTAAAATATAAATTCTGGATGATAATTTAATTGAATCGATATATACAAATTATATTAGGTTACTATATTAAAGAATAATCAAGAATAATATGAACGGTGTACCTGATAAGATTTTAGAGATTGTCAATATATTATAGAGATTGTCGTCGTAGAGTATGAGAGAATTACTAAACTCATTGTCGTTTAGGGTTTCATACTGTGTTAATTGTTTAATGGAGTAACGCTTAAATAGTTAAGCGGCTGAGGGCATGGACCTCTCATTAATAAGTGACTAATATCAATAGACCATAATTAATATTAATAATAATTTCTAATAATTGATTATTGTTAATCAATAATTAATCCAACATTCTCTCACTTGGATGACAATAATCAATTATTAAAATTATATAATTTTTAATACTAGAATTTTAATTATGGTCAAAACGCTTGTTCACAGAACAAAAGTAAACTTTAACATTGCAGAAATGAATTCGATAGGGAAAACATATCATACAAGCCAAAGAAATACATTTTATATTAAAATGATGAATTTAGAGAAATATATTTCATATGAGAAAAATATGTTATTAAACAATGGTCATTGAGAAAAATATTTCATATGAGAAAAATATGCTATTGATAAACTCCCACTAACCCAACATATCATAAGACTTACTCATGTGCATAAGTTCGTGGTCATTGATTTACTAATGAGTTTTCATATTAAATGTCATAGCATATCCACGTAGGTCTAAGAACAGTAATTACATATAGGAATTATCCTATTACAAGAGTAATTACATTTAATCAAAAGTACCTTCATAACACAATATCATACTCGATAGGAGTATTGACATTTAATTGTACTTTCATATTATGACCTGAGAAAAGTAGACTATTGAAGATACAATAACACAATATTATTGCATGCCAAAGAATTATTGTGTCTTTTCAATATTGACCAAACATCAAATTATGATGCTTCCTGAAATTAAGAGAATAATATATATCTCAGTATAATATAATAAGACTTCTTAGAGTATATTTTGAAGTCTTTTTAGAATATGTCATATTTATAGTGCACACAAGAATATATGACAATATGAGAATAATAATCTAAATTATTTCAGATTATATAATTTTGTACGCATGCACTCGCCTGATCTAACATGTATAAAGATTATTCAGAGCCCATATATATATATATATATATATATATATATATATATATATATATATATATATATATATATATATATATATATATACTCCGATTATCAAATGGGATACTAATTATACTTTTATTGCAAAATAACATATGAAAGTGGTTGTATAATATACCATCAACAAAGTTTTACAAACTGAACCACCTATTTTGCACATAAATAGAGAATATATCATTATTGATATTATAACACATGAATATAGCAGATCTATTAACACAAGTGGTTACAAAATAACAATATGAAACTCAATATTTACCGACGAAATATTTTTATCTAAATTTGAGTTTCATAGTTAACCACATATTCTGCATTTAGAATTAAGGAGATTGTTAATTTTCACTTACATTTATAATGTAAAATCTCCTTATAACAAATATGATTCTTAAAATCATTTTCATAAATAAAATAACCTTCACATAAAAGAGTATGATGATTATATAAAATAAAATTATCATCATATGAGTGAGATTAAATCCCTAGTATAATTACAACATGAGATTATAAGAACTATTTTAACAGCTCACTCAAAACTCAAGTATTACAATTAAAGTCACACACACTTGAGACATAATTAGGTTATATGTAACACCCATATTCTATCCCCAAATAATCATGGTATAAATCATAGTAAAATAAAATGCACGCACATAAAGGGTGTTACATGTTATTTTTCATGCTTAGGAAAAACAAAACAAACATTAACATGGACTTGGTCATACTTATAACATATTTGAATTTCATGCTTTAAAATAAAATTATACATTTCACAACGGAGTATTTAATATCTTAGATACTATCAATTATTACATCCCATACTATAATCATTGGATGAAACAACAATGAATCCATACCATAATCAAGTAATAAAGATTCATACATCGGCACCACGGCCACATCAACATAGTATCTCAACATACGAATACAAAATATATGAGAATACATAACAAACATCTCATAAAAGCATAAATCCAGATAATTCCCGTGTTACATAACTAGAGAAATGACTCACTACCTAAAATAAGGAATAAATAGATAAACTCCTCAACTAGTCTCGTGCGAAGCACCGCTATCCTCAGAACCTGCACGTTACCCACATAGAGGCAACATCATAACAAAAGGGTGAGATTTCACATCATTATCCAAATATATATAATTTGAAGCAATATAGAAACATCATATATTCATGAATTCCATACACTTCAAGTGATATTCCAACATAATATGATTATACAAACATTCCAAGTATAACATATTCGCATTTATTACAATTAGCACAATTGTCATCAATCCAAACAATCCAATTGTTCACATAATCAAGTATCACAATGCCAATATACATAATTCATATCCATCAATGACTCATGTGACAACAATGCAATGTGACTCAATATGCATGTGGTACCATTGGGAACATTTCGCTCACCCGGCTTCTGATTCATTAACTTAGAACCAAAGCCACGCTTCCGATCCGAACAAGACCAAAGCCACCATTGTGAACTCACCGTTTCACCACTACTTATCCATTCAAGAATCGAGCCAAATGTGAACCCAAAGTTTCACCACCTCAATTTTTAAGGTCAACCAATAGATGCATGTGCAATTCATAAAGCAACATATGCAAATTAAGATTATCCACCAACCTCAATAATTCAAGCATATCACCATAATTCAACTCATGTGAATTATCCGCCAATTGCGCAACATCATGTTTCATCAACAACAAGCAATGCACATAGCATATACCTGTCATCACACATCACAAATAACATATAGTATTTAAGCCAACACATGTTATTCACAATATTCCATCCAAAACATAACATATATTCTCTAATTCAAGTAGCGTGTAATCGACGAAATCGCATCCAAACATGATCCAAAACTCATCAATACAATAATTAGAAATCATGTAAATTAAGGATAAATCATAACCAAGAAATCCCCTAAGCCATTCATGCATAAAACAGAATTGTCATTTTTCTGCATACAGGTAACCGCGCTCAGCGGCCCCCCATGCGCTCAACGCCCTTACGTTTTGCAGAAAAATCTGCTACGTGACAGCACTGCCCAGCCACGAAATTCCATCTCCAAAAAAGTTTTAATGCTTATTAATCATCATTTAAACATGATCTAACTTGTATACACTATAGGGAACCTATTCATATCATCAAATCTAGTTTTATTCATCAAAATTCTCAAATTACAACTTTAATTTGAGAATCAAAAACCTGAAATTAGAGATACCCAATCCTATAGCATGTTACTAATCACTACCCAACAACATACAAATGCATAATAATGAAGATTCTTCCCCTTATCTCTTGAAGATTTGACTTCCTAGGGTTTCACCTTCTTTTCTCTTCTTCTCCTCTCCTCTTCTCTTCTTTTTCTTTCTTTTTCTCTTTTCTCCAAATGAAAATACTAATTATCTTTTCCTTCTAACCTTTACTAACTAGCAATGTCTTATTGGGCTTAATACTTAACACCTCCTTATTACTTCTATTCATAAACTTAATCCCAATAACCAAATAACCACAATTCTACTCATAAAACTCAATTAATTAAATAACATACATATTCAATTAATTCAATTATTCATTTTAATCGCCCAATTAAATCAATTATCACATAATATAATATATAATAATAATAATTAATAATTAGCTATTAAAAATCGGAATGTTACAACTCTCCCCCACTTTAAATATTTTCGCCCTCGAAATTACCTCAAGCGATCAACTCATGATACAAATCCTTCATCTGACTCTCAAGCTCCCAAGTCACATTACCATTATCAGGACCTCCCCAAACAACTTTCACCAAAGCGATTTCCTTACCTCGAAGTTGCTTAACTTCTCGATCCCCAATACGCATCGGTAAAGTCTCAATCGTCAAATTATCTCTAACTTGCACATCATCTAGCGGCACAACATGAGATATATCTGACATATATTTCCTCAATTGAGATACATGGAATAAGTCGTGAATATTAGCAAGTGACTACGGAAAATGAATTTGATAGGATTCTTCACCAATTTTCTCAGCAATCTGATACAAACCAATAAAATGCAGAGTCAACTTCCTTGACTTCAATGCTCTACCAATACCAGTCACTAGAGTAACTCGCAAAAGCACATGATCCCCTTTATCAAAGCTTAGATCCTTCCTCCTCTTATCATGATAACTCTTCTGATGACTCTGGGAAATCTTCACCTTTTCCTAAATCATCTTAATCTTATTCGTAGTCTGTTGAACTATCTCAGGTCCAACCACAACACTCTCACCAGATTCATACCAACATAAAGGCGTCCTACACCTTCTTCCATACAAAGCTTCAAATCGAGCCATTCTAATACTCGAATGAAAACTATTGTTATAGATAAACTCAATCAAAAGCAAATAATTATCCCAAGAACCTCCATGCTCTAAAACATAAGCTCTCAAAAGATCTTTCAATGATTGAATCGTCCTTTCAGTTTAACCATCAGTTTGCGGATGATACGCCGAACTCAAACGCAACTTAGTACCCAAAGCACTTTGCAAACCTTCCCAAAAATGCGAAGTAAACCTCGGATCTCTATCTGAAACAATACTCGACGGAACACCATGCAAACTCATAAACTTCTAAATATGCAACTTAGCAAACTTTTCCATATGATAATCCATCAAAATTGGAATAAAGTGAGAAGATTTTGTCAATCTATCCACAATAACCCAAACAGAATCATGACTACTCAGAGTCCTCGGAAATCCAGAAACAAAATCCATAGAAATATAATCCCACTTCCACTTAGGAATGGATAACGGCTGCAATAAACCAGATGGTTTCTGATGTTCAACCTTAGACTTATGATAGATTAAAAAAGAATCCACAAACTCTGCAATATCCTTCTTCATACCAGACCACCAAAATAACTTCCTCAAATCTTGATACATCTTAGTAGCACCAGGATGAATACTCAAGCCACTACGATGTCCTTCATCAAGAATTCTCTTCCTCAAATCCTCAACATCAGGAATACAAACTCTATCATGACACCTCATGATACCATTCTCATCGATTCGAAAATCACCACATTGACCTTGATTGATCAATACCATCTTATCAACCAAAACCAAATCAAATTTCTGACCTTCTCGAATCTCTTCCAAAATACCACTAGTAAGCTTTAACATACCAAGCTTAACACAAGAAGACGAAACTTCACAAACCAAAATCAAATCTTGAAATTGCTCAATCAAATCCAACTCTTGTACCATCAACATCGATATATGCAAAGACTTCCTACTCAAAGCATCAGCTACTACACTTGCTTTACCCGAATGATAATTCAAACCAAAATCATAATCCTTCAAGAATTCCAAACATCTTCATTGCCTCATATTCAACTCTTTCTGATCAAACAAATACTTCAAACTCTTATGATCTCTATACACCTCATATCTCGAACCAAATAAATAATGCCTCCAAATCTTCAAAACAAACACAACTGCGACCAACTCTGAATCATGCGTCGGATAATTCCTCTCATGAACTTTAAGTTGCCTCGAAGCATAAGCTACCATATTTCCATTCTGCACCAACACACCTCCTAAACCCATCAATGAAGCATCACAATACACCACAAATGGTTCTGCCGAATTAGGCAAAATAAAAATAGGAGCGGTCGTTAATATTCTCTTAAGCTCTTGAAAATTAGCTTCACATTGCAAAGTCCAAACAAAAGCTTGACCTTTCCTTGTCAACTGCGTCAAAGGTAACGCCAACTTAGAAAAACCTTCAATGAACTTACGGTAATAATCAACTAAACCAAGAAAACTTATAATCTCAAAAACAGATTTTGGAGCTTCCCATTGAGATATAGCCTCAACCTTTGAAGGATCCACAAAAATACCACCACTCGAAATCACATGCCCAAGAAAAATCACTTCCTTCAACCAAAACTCACACTTAGAAAGCTTAGCATACAACTTCTTCTCTTTCAACACAAATAACACAATCCTCAAATGCTTAGCATGATCTTCTTCATTTTTAGAATAAATTAGAATATCATCAATGAATACAACAACAAATTGATCCAGATACTCATGAAAAATCCTATTCATATATTCCATAAACACACCAGGAGCATTTGTCACACCGAATGACATTACATAATACTCATAGTGACCATACCTTATCCTAAAAGAAGTCTTCTGAATATCCTCAGCTTTCACACGAATCTCATGATAACCAGACCTCAAATCAATCTTACTGAAAACACAAGCACCAACCAACTGATCCATCAAATCATCAATCCTCAGAAGTGGATACTTGTTCTTAATAGTCACCTTGTTCAGTTGTCTATAACCAACACACAACCTCATAGAACCTTCCTTCTTTTTAACCAACAAAACAGGTGCACCCCACGGAGATACACTCGGACAAATAAACTTCTTTTCAAGAAAATCCTCAAGTTGACTTTTCAACTCTTTCAACTCAGAAGCAGACATCTGATACGAAGCCATCGAAACAGGACTAGTTCTAGGAACTAAATCAATCAAAAACTCAACCTCATGCTCTAGCGGCAAATCACTTACATCTTCAGGAAATACCTTAGGAAAATCACAGACAATAGGCAATTCACCCACAGCTTGTTTCTCACCGAGATCCAACGATGCCAACAAAGCAAGAAACACAACACCATCTTTCAAAGATTCATCCATTTGTTTAGCAGACAAAAACAAATCATTCTCGACACCAGAATCAAGAAAGATAACCGACTTGTCAAAACAGTTGATAAAAACATGATTGTATTCCAACTAGTTCATACCAAGAATCACATCCAATTTATCTAACGGAAGACAAACTAAATCCATCCGAAAATATCTACCAAAAATACTCAACGGATAATTCAGACATGCAACAGAAGTACAAACAGAACCCATAACAGGAGTATCAATAATCATATTTCCATGCATATTAGACAATTCAAGATTCAACCTCTTAACATAATCCGCAGAAATAAAAGAATGTGTTGCACCAGTATCAATGATGGCAATCAAATATGTACCATTAATAAAGCATGTACCTCGGATAAGTCTATCCTCAATTGGAGTCTCAGCACCAGACAATGCAAACATTTTCCCTCTAGCTTGCTCCTTCTTTGGCTTCTCACACTTAGTACTAACATGACCTTGTTCACCACAGTTATAACAAGTCACATCCGCACTAAACCTACAATCAACAATCTTGTGACCCGCCTTGCCACACCTAAAGCACTTCCACCATCCTTTCCATAATCAGAAGCACGATGTCCTTCTACACCACACTTGTAACACTTAATCGGAGTAGATGATCCTCCCCCACTTGGCATCTTGCCACCACTAACTTTCTTCTTATCATCATATAGTTTTCCACAAAATTGACCTTTTCCTTTCCTATCATTCACATACTTATGGTAAGAAGCACTTTCCCGACTATCTTCATCATAAATCCTACTTTACATACTATCACGCTGGTAAGACAAGCATATCTCATCCAATACGATCTCATCTACTATCAACAAGGGATTAAGGGTGATTAGTTCCTCAATTTGTCAATAGGTAGCCGAAATCATAATTGAGCATAAGCTATTGTTACCCAACTGCAGTAGTGTCCTTAATTTGTACTCAAATACACACTCTTGCAATCAACAAAACATCGAGCCAATGCTCCACCTCTGAACAACTCAGAGAAGCGAAAGCTTCTCCCCCACTTGTTTCAAACCCACACCTGTAAACAAGCGATAACTGTTCAAATGCGGTTATAGCAGGAAAGCAAAAAGTAAAGTATTATTTTTACCGGATGATAGATACGGTTAAGTTATATCGTATCATGTCCGCAGAGATTGGTTATTGATTCGTCGTTCGACAATTCTATCATTAATGAGTTTGAGTTTAAATGGTTGTAAAGAAAAGACAAAAAGTAAATGAACAAAAACTATAAAGGATAGATAACTTGTTCAGAACGAATGCACACTACCCGTCACAGACTTAAATCTACGGTCCAGTTATACTCAGCCTATAATACTCGTCCGTGTCATCACATACCTCCACAATCCAAGCTATTTTTAACCCAAATTGAGAATTCAACCGCATCATCTCGATATCCATGTCTGGCCTACCTCAACAACACAGAAGTCAACTGCGTCACTCGTAACGACTATCTCTAGCTCGAAACAACCAACACAGAGGCATTAAGATCAGATACTCTAAGTAAATGTTAGCTCTAAACCCATTTCTAGCATTAAAAAACTAACAGATAATCATCCTAGGTAAGAATCTAAGCAATCTATGTCTAGCAAAGCTCAAATCTCTAACCCAAGGTGAAAACCTAAGACAATCACCAACACAGATTCGTAAAGAAGATTTAATACAACGCCAAGGGCGAAAAATATACATGAGTTATGAGTAGAAATACATACATACCCAACAAATACAGCAATACGTAGAGAGGAGAAGATATAAACCACTAATTTACACCAATTTGTCAGAGCCTATCGAAGAGCAATCCTCCTCCAATCATCCATAAGCAAAGCCTAATGTTGTTTTCTAAGTTAAACTATCAAAAATAAAGGTTGATGGAAATGGGGATCAAAATCCACCCCAAAAACATAACCTAAAAATGAAGAAAAATAAAGTTATAAAACAAATCTCAGTAGGTCCCGCTCAGCTGCGTGAGCCCGCTCAACGACCTCAGATATTTACATGTTAAACCGCCTAAACTCCGCTCAGCGGTCTCTAATACTAAATTTCTTTCTGCCACAATAGTGCCAAAACAAGAAGCGTGCTACAAACCCCGTTAAGCGCCTCACCGCGCTCAGCGGTCTCTCCTGTGCAAAATTGGTCTTTTATTCATCAAAACTGCGTCTTCGAAGCTGTGTCTTCGACACTTTATTCCTCGATGCTCCAACACGCACAAATACCTACAAAAATACATTAAAATTAATCAAACGGTACATAATATACACAAATCACAATAAAACGTATTTACAATAAAAAATGGGGTTATTCAACATTTATTAACAAACAAGAACAGATAAGTGCCACAAAACATATATACAAAATAACTACATTTTGGCACTTATCAGTAACACACAAGTACCGATAGTGTTTCACACACATATCGAATACAACAGGAATTAAATTAATTAATAACCTGACCAAATCTGACCGACCATTGCTTTGATACCACTAATACAACACCCCTTTTCTATCCCCAAATAATCATGGTATAAATCAGAGTAAAATAAAATGAATGCATATAAAGGGTGTCACATGTTATTTTCCATACTGTAACACGGTGAACTGACTTTGTAGGTTTTTGTATCGCAAATGTGCGGATAGCAAGAGTCGCCACCGACTTTTCTTTTATCCAATTAAGGGAAGGTAAAAAGTACAGAAAAAGACCTTCGTTAGATTCTGAGTAAGGGAGAAGGTTATGAAAAGGGAAGGTATTAGCACCCCTTTCCATCCGTAGTTATCTACAGGCTCTTAGTTGCTCTTAGATCACTTTAAAATTGTGCTTTCTGTGTGTTTGACAAAAATGTTTTGAAAAGGCATTTCGCTTTGACTTTGTAATGATTCATGTAGGAATGTATACAAAGTGTTCGGAAATGTTTCGTTTTGAAAAGAGTTTGAACTTTGACAAAAGTGTGTTGTGTGAAAAGTATTTTGATAGAGCAAGCAACTAAAAGTCTTATTACCTACTCAGAATTGGTCGTTTTCGTATTGTTTTACGTTCCTTTAGAATAGCGCTAGCCATACCATTAGTTGGTAGGTAACTCTATTTGTTGGATGTAAGCGGGACATTCGAAGGGACATCGTATGGTCATAGAAAGCAACTTGTAGGAAGTATCCTAGCACATTCGAATGGACTATCATTATTTTTCGTAGGCGACAATCGAGGGTCAAGATCATGTATTCGGAGGCGACATCGTGGGTCTATGATCTTTGTATCGAAGGGACTATGATGATTTGTTTTAAGGCAACAGTGCTAGAATACCTCTACGTTCGAGGGACATGACCATTTGTATTCGTAAAGGCAACGAGAGAGAATTACCCTAAGGGGTGCATGTGTGAAAGAGTGTGTTGATTTCAGATATTTTATCTTGAAGTTAAGAGTGAGCTATGTTCAATTTTTATCTTGCCATACACGCCTAATTACTAGCAGTTTATAGGGTGCGGAAATTAAAATGCGGAAGTATAAAGTGCGGAAAGATAAATCCTACGCTATTACATGGCTTTGGGGCAGATACATAATTTAAACTTGCGGAAAATAAAAACCCTAATTAAGCTATTACATCCCATGAGCAGTTACATTATTGGAAAAAAGAAAACGATAAAAAGAAATCGTCCGAAACGGGACAACCTGCAAGAGAATGAGAAATCGGAAAATACGAGAGGAATCGAATAAGAGGAAAATGTTAGTAAAAATGCAAATTTTTGAATGAGAAAAATATTTCATGCTGGAAATAACATAAATATGCTAAAATAATTTTTTGGGATTTTTTGGATGCAATTTAATAATTAAAAACTAATTAAATGTGATTTAAATGATAAATTAACAATTAAATTAAATATGCATGCAAAATAATATTTTTTAATTTCATAAATTAAATAAACATTTTATGAAAATAAATGCAAAAGAAAAATATTTTTTTGATGATTTTTAATGCATGAGTAAAAATATTGAAATAAATTAAAATGCATGCAAAATATTAAAAAAAATATGAAAATATGGAAAATAGTAAGAAAATGTGAAAGTTTGTAAAAGAAAAACAAATCTGGTCCAAGCATGGTTCGAACTGAGGGCCTTTGAGAGTATCTTTCCAAACCAACGCCTTTACCACTACGCCACTTGACACTTGGTGTTTTGAAAGTGGAAATTAATGGCATATGAGTGATGACGCGTCAGGGATCAGTTTGAAAAACAAGTCAGCACGCGTGGACCCCATAACTTATGAACGAACGAATCAAAACGCATCATTGTGCCACGCAGTCTCCTCGCCGGTCTTCGCCTGAGTCAGCGCCGGAGCTAGGGCTCCGATCATCTTCTCCGGGAAGCCCGATCTACAAACCTGCAAAATACGTGGATTCGAGGGCTGGGTTTAAGGCTACCCCCCCTAAATCGGGGTCTGCGAATCCAATGGTGATCTCAGTTTTTCCTAAAAATGTCTCTAGATAGCAGTTTGAAACTCAACAGTTCAAAAACCCTAATCATGGCATCGTGAGATTTGGACGTTTAACCTTGCTAGCGATTGCCCAGATCGTGTATATGGAGTCTCATGAACACAATAAAAGCATTAGAATCGATTAACACAAGCAGAATAATCAAATGCAAAATCAAGAAAAAATAGGATATGTATGCATGTATATGGCACGATTTAGCTTGCTTTGCTCAATAACATTGGTGCATTCTTACTCAATCTTACCCCCTGAGCACGTTTGGATGGCTGGAAGAGGCTGGAAATCAAAATTCAATTTTCTCCAATTCTTGAAAAAATTTGGCAAAGTGAGGGCTGTGTATGGGGCTAGGGTTTTGTGTCCTTGTCTTGTGAACTTGCTGGCTATTTATAGAGTGATTTGGGATGACAAAGAGGAGGAAAAAAGATTTGATCTTGAATGTGCATTTATATTTTTTCAAATAAAATCAAATATTGGAAAAAATTTGATTTTTTCATCAATGTGAAGGCTAGCACGAAATTGGTAAGAATCATGGGCTATCTTGGACCTCAAGCATGATATAAAATCATTCTCCTTAAAAAAATATCTTATTTTCATATTTTATATAATTTAATTTTGAATTAAATGGTTTAAAATCCAAAAATAAATTAATAAAATAGAAAATTGCCATGGCCAAGCATTTATGGGTCACAAATAATGTCATGAACAAGTTTGGATCAAAAGATTATAGGCCCATTTGGAAAATTTTGCATTTTGACCAAAATGTCCTTTTGTGCAATTGTCCAAAATTGCCCAACTTCTGAATAGTGTATCTTCCTCAATTTTCCACATTTTTGAGTGTTCTTGGACTTTTTGGAAAGCTCTAGGAGTCCTATAACCAAAATGTTTGGTCTCATCTCAATTGAAGTTTCCATGCTCAATATATCTTCAAAACAAAAAGTTGACTTTTTGTTGACTTTTGAAAAGGACCTGTAATGTTTTGATCCATACCTCTCAAATGAAGCATTTTTTGAACATTCTTGTGAGACATGAAGTTGTAGAGAATTGAATTTCCTTCAAAACAAGAGGTGGTGGAAAAATTTCTGAGAAAGTATGAAGAAGTTATGATCAGTCAAAGTTCAATTGACTTTTCACTGAGAAACCCTAATTTAGAAAGTTTGACTTTTGAGCAAATCTTGAGTTTTCTTGATGAATCATCATCAACCCTTGATCAAATGATGAATGTAACTTCAAAATGAGGATGTTGACCAAAAATCATGAAGTTTGACTGTATGTTGACCACAGTTGACTTTTTGTCCAATACAATTGATTTTCAACCATCTGAGCAATTGTCTGAGGAAACTTGACTTGTGAGGCTTGAAACTTGACATGGAGAACATTTGAAGCATATGAGGAGGCATGATGAACATTGGAGATGTTGGAAATCCACTTTGATCTAAGAATCACCAAACCCTAGTTTGGGTTGATTGTCTAGGAGAGGGTTTGTCTGATCAACCTTTGAGGAGTCCTTGAGTATGGATGTATGGGATATCTTGAGAAGATGGAGGGAAAATTTTGGGGTATGACACATACTTAGGAAAACCAAAACAAATATTAACATGCACTTGGTCATACTCATAACACATATTTGAATTTCATGCTTCAAAATAAAACTATGCATTTCACAACGAAGTATTTAATATCTCAGATACTATCAATGATTACATCCCATACTATAATCATTGGATGAAACAACAATGAATCCATACCATAATCAAGTAATAAAGATTCATACATCGGCACCACGGCCACATCAACATAGTATCTCAACATACGAATACAAAATATATGAGAATACATAACAAACATCTCATAAAAGCATAAATCCAGATAATTCCCGTGTTACATAACTAGAGAAATGACTCACTACCTAAAATAAGGAATAAATAGATAAACTCCTCAACTAGTCTCGTGCGAAGCACCGCTATCCTCAGAACCTGCACGTTACCCACATAGAGGCAACATCATAACAGAAGGGTGAGAATTCACATCATTATCCAAATATATATAATTGGAAGCAATATAGAAACAACATATATTCATGAATTCCAAACACTTCAAGTGATATTCTAACATAATATGATTATACAAACATTCCAAGTATAACATATTCACATTTATTACAATTAGCACAATTGTCATCAATCCAAACAATCCAATTGTTCACATAATCAAGTATCACAATGCCAATATACATAATTCATATCCATCAATGACTCATGTGACAACAATGCAATGTGACTCAATATGCATGTGGTACCATTGGGAACATTTCGCTCACCCGGCTTCTGATTCATTAACTTAGAACCAAAGCCACGCTTCCGATCCGAACAAGACCAAAGCCACCATTGTGAACTCACCGTTTCACCACTACTTATCCATTCAAGAATCGAGCCAAATGTGAACCCAAAGTTTCACCACCTCAATTTTTAAGGTCAACCAATAGATGCATGTGCAATTCATAAAGCAACATATGCAAATTAAGATTATCCACCAACCTCAATAATTCAAGCATATCACCATAATTCAACTCATGTGAATTATCCGCCAATTGCGCAACATCATGTTTCATCAACAACAAGCAATGCACATAGCATATACTGTCATCACACATCACAAATAACATATAGTATTTAAGCCAACACATGTTATTCACAATATTCCATCCAAAACATAACATATATTCTCTAATTCAAGTAGCGTGTAATCGACGAAATCGCATCCAAACATGATCCAAAACTCATCAATACAATAATTAGAAATCATGTAAATTAAGGATAAATCATAACCAAGAAATCCCCTAAGCCATTCATGCATAAAACAGAATTGTCATTTTTCTGCATACAGGTAACCGCGCTCAGCGGCCCCCCATGCGCTCAACGCCCTTACGTTTTGCAGAAAAATCTGCTACGTGACAGCACTGCCCAGCCACGAAATTCCATCTCCAAAAAAGTTTTAATGCTTATTAATCATCATTTAAACATGATCTAACTTGTATACACTATAGGGAACCTATTCATATCATCAAATCTAGTTTTATTCATCAAAATTCTCAAATTACAACTTTAATTTGAGAATCAAAAACCTGAAATTAGAGATACCCAATCCTATAGCATGTTACTAATCACTACCCAACAACATACAAATGCATAATAATGAAGATTCTTCCCCTTATCTCTTGAAGATTTGACTTCCTAGGGTTTCACCTTCTTTTCTCTTCTTCTCCTCTCCTCTTCTCTTCTTTTTCTTTCTTTTTCTCTTTTCTCCAAATGAAAATACTAATTATCTTTTCCTTCTAACCTTTACTAACTAGCAATGTCTTATTGGGCTTAATACTTAACACCTCCTTATTACTTCTATTCATAAACTTAATCCCAATAACCAAATAACCACAATTCTACTCATAAAACTCAATTAATTAAATAACATACATATTCAATTAATTCAATTATTCATTTTAATCGCCCAATTAAATCAATTATCACATAATATAATATATAATAATAATAATTAATAATTAGCTATTAAAAATCGGAATGTTACAACTCTCCCCCACTTTAAATATTTTCGCCCTCGAAATTACCTCAAGCGATCAACTCATGATACAAATCCTTCATCTGACTCTCAAGCTCCCAAGTCACATTACCATTATCAGGACCTCCCCAAACAACTTTCACCAAAGCGATTTCCTTACCTCGAAGTTGCTTAACTTCTCGATCCCCAATACGCATCGGTAAAGTCTCAATCGTCAAATTATCTCTAACTTGCACATCATCTAGCGGCACAACATGAGATATATCTGACATATATTTCCTCAATTGAGATACATGGAATAAGTCGTGAATATTAGCAAGTGACTACGGAAAATGAATTTGATAGGATTCTTCACCAATTTTCTCAGCAATCTGATACAAACCAATAAAATGCAGAGTCAACTTCCTTGACTTCAATGCTCTACCAATACCAGTCACTAGAGTAACTCGCAAAAGCACATGATCCCCTTTATCAAAGCTTAGATCCTTCCTCCTCTTATCATGATAACTCTTCTGATGACTCTGGGAAATCTTCACCTTTTCCTAAATCATCTTAATCTTATTCGTAGTCTGTTGAACTATCTCAGGTCCAACCACAACACTCTCACCAGATTCATACCAACATAAAGGCGTCCTACACCTTCTTCCATACAAAGCTTCAAATCGAGCCATTCTAATACTCGAATGAAAACTATTGTTATAGATAAACTCAATCAAAAGCAAATAATTATCCCAAGAACCTCCATGCTCTAAAACATAAGCTCTCAAAAGATCTTTCAATGATTGAATCGTCCTTTCAGTTTAACCATCAGTTTGCGGATGATACGCCGAACTCAAACGCAACTTAGTACCCAAAGCACTTTGCAAACCTTCCCAAAAATGCGAAGTAAACCTCGGATCTCTATCTGAAACAATACTCGACGGAACACCATGCAAACTCATAAACTTCTAAATATGCAACTTAGCAAACTTTTCCATATGATAATCCATCAAAATTGGAATAAAGTGAGAAGATTTTGTCAATCTATCCACAATAACCCAAACAGAATCATGACTACTCAGAGTCCTCGGAAATCCAGAAACAAAATCCATAGAAATATAATCCCACTTCCACTTAGGAATGGATAACGGCTGCAATAAACCAGATGGTTTCTGATGTTCAACCTTAGACTTATGATAGATTAAAAAAGAATCCACAAACTCTGCAATATCCTTCTTCATACCAGACCACCAAAATAACTTCCTCAAATCTTGATACATCTTAGTAGCACCAGGATGAATACTCAAGCCACTACGATGTCCTTCATCAAGAATTCTCTTCCTCAAATCCTCAACATCAGGAATACAAACTCTATCATGACACCTCATGATACCATTCTCATCGATTCGAAAATCACCACATTGACCTTGATTGATCAATACCATCTTATCAACCAAAACCAAATCAAATTTCTGACCTTCTCGAATCTCTTCCAAAATACCACTAGTAAGCTTTAACATACCAAGCTTAACACAAGAAGACGAAACTTCACAAACCAAAATCAAATCTTGAAATTGCTCAATCAAATCCAACTCTTGTACCATCAACATCGATATATGCAAAGACTTCCTACTCAAAGCATCAGCTACTACACTTGCTTTACCCGAATGATAATTCAAACCAAAATCATAATCCTTCAAGAATTCCAAACATCTTCATTGCCTCATATTCAACTCTTTCTGATCAAACAAATACTTCAAACTCTTATGATCTCTATACACCTCATATCTCGAACCAAATAAATAATGCCTCCAAATCTTCAAAACAAACACAACTGCGACCAACTCTGAATCATGCGTCGGATAATTCCTCTCATGAACTTTAAGTTGCCTCGAAGCATAAGCTACCATATTTCCATTCTGCACCAACACACCTCCTAAACCCATCAATGAAGCATCACAATACACCACAAATGGTTCTGCCGAATTAGGCAAAATAAAAATAGGAGCGGTCGTTAATATTCTCTTAAGCTCTTGAAAATTAGCTTCACATTGCAAAGTCCAAACAAAAGCTTGACCTTTCCTTGTCAACTGCGTCAAAGGTAACGCCAACTTAGAAAAACCTTCAATGAACTTACGGTAATAATCAACTAAACCAAGAAAACTTATAATCTCAAAAACAGATTTTGGAGCTTCCCATTGAGATATAGCCTCAACCTTTGAAGGATCCACAAAAATACCACCACTCGAAATCACATGCCCAAGAAAAATCACTTCCTTCAACCAAAACTCACACTTAGAAAGCTTAGCATACAACTTCTTCTCTTTCAACACAAATAACACAATCCTCAAATGCTTAGCATGATCTTCTTCATTTTTAGAATAAATTAGAATATCATCAATGAATACAACAACAAATTGATCCAGATACTCATGAAAAATCCTATTCATATATTCCATAAACACACCAGGAGCATTTGTCAAACCGAATGACATTACATAATACTCATAGTGACCATACCTTATCCTAAAAGAAGTCTTCTGAATATCCTCAGCTTTCACACGAATCTCATGATAACCAGACCTCAAATCAATCTTACTGAAAACACAAGCACCAACCAACTGATCCATCAAATCATCAATCCTCAGAAGTGGATACTTGTTCTTAATAGTCACCTTGTTCAGTTGTCTATAACCAACACACAACCTCATAGAACCTTCCTTCTTTTTAACCAACAAAACAGGTGCACCCCACGGAGATACACTCGGACAAATAAACTTCTTTTCAAGAAAATCCTCAAGTTGACTTTTCAACTCTTTCAACTCAGAAGCAGACATCTGATACGAAGCCATCGAAACAGGACTAGTTCTAGGAACTAAATCAATCAAAAACTCAACCTCATGCTCTAGCGGCAAATCACTTACATCTTCAGGAAATACCTTAGGAAAATCACAGACAATAGGCAATTCACCCACAGCTTGTTTCTCACCGAGATCCAACGATGCCAACAAAGCAAGAAACACAACACCATCTTTCAAAGATTCATCCATTTGTTTAGCAGACAAAAACAAATCATTCTCGACACCAGAATCAAGAAAGATAACCGACTTGTCAAAACAGTTGATAAAAACATGATTGTATTCCAACTAGTTCATACCAAGAATCACATCCAATTTATCTAACGGAAGACAAACTAAATCCATCCGAAAATATCTACCAAAAATACTCAACGGATAATTCAGACATGCAACAGAAGTACAAACAGAACCCATAACAGGAGTATCAATAATCATATTTCCATGCATATTAGACAATTCAAGATTCAACCTCTTAACATAATCCGCAGAAATAAAAGAATGTGTTGCACCAGTATCAATGATGGCAATCAAATATGTACCATTAATAAAGCATGTACCTCGGATAAGTCTATCCTCAATTGGAGTCTCAGCACCAGACAATGCAAACATTTTCCCTCTAGCTTGCTCCTTCTTTGGCTTCTCACACTTAGTACTAACATGACCTTGTTCACCACAGTTATAACAAGTCACATCCGCACTAAACCTACAATCAACAATCTTGTGACCCGCCTTGCCACACCTAAAGCACTTCCACCATCCTTTCCATAATCAGAAGCACGATGTCCTTCTACACCACACTTGTAACACTTAATCGGAGTAGATGATCCTCCCCCACTTGGCATCTTGCCACCACTAACTTTCTTCTTATCATCATATAGTTTTCCACAAAATTGACCTTTTCCTTTCCTATCATTCACATACTTATGGTAAGAAGCACTTTCCCGACTATCTTCATCATAAATCCTACTTTACATACTATCACGCTGGTAAGACAAGCATATCTCATCCAATACGATCTCATCTACTATCAACAAGGGATTAAGGGTGATTAGTTCCTCAATTTGTCAATAGGTAGCCGAAATCATAATTGAGCATAAGCTATTGTTACCCAACTGCAGTAGTGTCCTTAATTTGTACTCAAATACACACTCTTGCAATCAACAAAACATCGAGCCAATGCTCCACCTCTGAACAACTCAGAGAAGCGAAAGCTTCTCCCCCACTTGTTTCAAACCCACACCTGTAAACAAGCGATAACTGTTCAAATGCGGTTATAGCAGGAAAGCAAAAAGTAAAGTATTATTTTTACCGGATGATAGATACGGTTAAGTTATATCGTATCATGTCCGCAGAGATTGGTTATTGATTCGTCGTTCGACAATTCTATCATTAATGAGTTTGAGTTTAAATGGTTGTAAAGAAAAGACAAAAAGTAAATGAACAAAAACTATAAAGGATAGATAACTTGTTCAGAACGAATGCACACTACCCGTCACAGACTTAAATCTACGGTCCAGTTATACTCAGCCTATAATACTCGTCCGTGTCATCACATACCTCCACAATCCAAGCTATTTTTAACCCAAATTGAGAATTCAACCGCATCATCTCGATATCCATGTCTGGCCTACCTCAACAACACAGAAGTCAACTGCGTCACTCGTAACGACTATCTCTAGCTCGAAACAACCAACACAGAGGCATTAAGATCAGATACTCTAAGTAAATGTTAGCTCTAAACCCATTTCTAGCATTAAAAAACTAACAGATAATCATCCTAGGTAAGAATCTAAGCAATCTATGTCTAGCAAAGCTCAAATCTCTAACCCAAGGTGAAAACCTAAGACAATCACCAACACAGATTCGTAAAGAAGATTTAATACAACGCCAAGGGCGAAAAATATACATGAGTTATGAGTAGAAATACATACATACCCAACAAATACAGCAATACGTAGAGAGGAGAAGATATAAACCACTAATTTACACCAATTTGTCAGAGCCTATCGAAGAGCAATCCTCCTCCAATCATCCATAAGCAAAGCCTAATGTTGTTTTCTAAGTTAAACTATCAAAAATAAAGGTTGATGGAAATGGGGATCAAAATCCACCCCAAAAACATAACCTAAAAATGAAGAAAAATAAAGTTATAAAACAAATCTCAGTAGGTCCCGCTCAGCTGCGTGAGCCCGCTCAACGACCTCAGATATTTACATGTTAAACCGCCTAAACTCCGCCCAGCGGTCTCTAATACTAAATTTCTTTCTGCCACAATAGTGCCAAAACAAGAAGCGTGCTACAAACCCCGTTAAGCGCCTCACCGCGCTCAGCGGTCTCTCCTGTGCAAAATTGGTCTTTTATTCATCAAAACTGCGTCTTCGAAGCTGTGTCTTCGACACTTTATTCCTCGATGCTCCAACACGCACAAATACCTACAAAAATACATTAAAATTAATCAAACGGTACATAATATACACAAATCACAATAAAACGTATTTACAATAAAAAATGGGGTTATTCAACATTTATTAACAAACAAGAACAGATAAGTGCCACAAAACATATATACAAAATAACTACATTTTGGCACTTATCAGTAACACACAAGTACCGATAGTGTTTCACACACATATCGAATACAACAGGAATTAAATTAATTAATAACCTGACCAAATCTGACCGACCATTGCTTTGATACCACTAATACAACACCCCTTTTCTATCCCCAAATAATCATGGTATAAATCAGAGTAAAATAAAATGAATGCATATAAAGGGTGTCACATGTTATTTTCCATACTGTAACACGGTGAACTGACTTTGTAGGTTTTTGTATCGCAAATGTGCGGATAGCAAGAGTCGCCACCGACTTTTCTTTTATCCAATTAAGGGAAGGTAAAAAGTACAGAAAAAGACCTTCGTTAGATTCTGAGTAAGGGAGAAGGTTATGAAAAGGGAAGGTATTAGCACCCCTTTCCATCCGTAGTTATCTACAGGCTCTTAGTTGCTCTTAGATCACTTTAAAATTGTGCTTTCTGTGTGTTTGACAAAAATGTTTTGAAAAGGCATTTCGCTTTGACTTTGTAATGATTCATGTAGGAATGTATACAAAGTGTTCGGAAATGTTTCGTTTTGAAAAGAGTTTGAACTTTGACAAAAGTGTGTTGTGTGAAAAGTATTTTGATAGAGCAAGCAACTAAAAGTCTTATTACCTACTCAGAATTGGTCGTTTTCGTATTGTTTTACGTTCCTTTAGAATAGCGCTAGCCATACCATTAGTTGGTAGGTAACTCTATTTGTTGGATGTAAGCGGGACATTCGAAGGGACATCGTATGGTCATAGAAAGCAACTTGTAGGAAGTATCCTAGCACATTCGAATGGACTATCATTATTTTTCGTAGGCGACAATCGAGGGTCAAGATCATGTATTCGGAGGCGACATCGTGGGTCTATGATCTTTGTATCGAAGGGACTATGATGATTTGTTTGAAGGCAACGGTGCTAGAATACCTCTACGTTCGAGGGACATGACCATTTGTATTCGTAAAGGCAACGAGAGAGAATTACCCTAAGGGGTGCATGTGTGAAAGAGTGTGTTGATTTCAGATATTTTATCTTGAAGTTAAGAGTGAGCTATGTTCAATTTTTATCTTGCCATACACGCCTAATTACTAGCAGTTTATAGGGTGCGGAAATTAAAATGCGGAAGTATAAAGTGCGGAAAGATAAATCCTACGCTATTACATGGCTTTGGGGCAGATACATAATTTAAACTTGCGGAAAATAAAAACCCTAATTAAGCTATTACATCCCATGAGCAGTTACATTATTGGAAAAAAGAAAACGATAAAAAGAAATCGTCCGAAACGGGACAACCTGCAAGAGAATGAGAAATCGGAAAATACGAGAGGAATCGAATAAGAGGAAAATGTTAGTAAAAATGCAAATTTTTGAATGAGAAAAATATTTCATGCTGGAAATAACATAAATATGCTAAAATAATTTTTTGGGATTTTTTGGATGCAATTTAATAATTAAAAACTAATTAAATGTGATTTAAATGATAAATTAACAATTAAATTAAATATGCATGCAAAATAATATTTTTTAATTTCATAAATTAAATAAACATTTTATGAAAATAAATGCAAAAGAAAAATATTTTTTTGATGATTTTTAATGCATGAGTAAAAATATTGAAATAAATTAAAATGCATGCAAAATATTAAAAAAAATATGAAAATATGGAAAATAGTAAGAAAATGTGAAAGTTTGTAAAAGAAAAACAAATCTGGTCCAAGCATGGTTCGAACTGAGGGCCTTTGAGAGTATCTTTCCAAACCAACGCCTTTACCACTACGCCACTTGACACTTGGTGTTTTGAAAGTGGAAATTAATGGCATATGAGTGATGACGCGTCAGGGATCAGTTTGAAAAACAAGTCAGCACGCGTGGACCCCATAACTTATGAACGGACGAATCAAAACGCATCATTGTGCCACGCAGTCTCCTCGCCGGTCTTCGCCTGAGTCAACGCCGGAGCTAGGGCTCCGGTCATCTTCTCCGGGAAGCCTGATCTATAAACCTGCAAAATACGTGGATTCGAGGGCTGGGATTAAGGCTACCCCCCCTAAATCGGGGTCTGCGAACCCAATGGTGATCTCAGTTTTTCCTGAAAATGTCTCTAGATAGCAGTTTGAAACTCAACAGTTCAAAAACCTTAATCATGGCATCGTGAGATTTGGACGTTCAACCTTGCTAGCGATTGCCCAGATCGTGTATATGGAGTCTCATGAATACAATAAAAGCATTAGAATCGATTAACACAAGCAGAATAATCAAATGCAAAATCAAGAAAAAATAGGATATGTATGCATGTATATGGCACGATTTAGCTTGCTTTGCTCAATAACATTGGTGCATTCTTACTCAATCTTACCCCCTGAGCACGTTTGGATGGCTGGAAGAGGCTGGAAATCAAAATTCAATTTTCTCCAATTCTTGAAAAAATTTGGCAAAGTGAGGGCTGTGTATGGGGCTAGGGTTTTGTGTCCTTGTCTTGTGAACTTGCTGGCTATTTATAGAGTGATTTGGGATGACAAAGAGGAGGAAAAAAGATTTGATCTTGAATGTGCATTTATATTTTTTCAAATAAAATCAAATATTGGAAAAAATTTGATTTTTTCATCAATGTGAAGGCTAGCACGAAATTGGTAAGAATCATGGGCTATCTTGGACCTCAAGCATGATATAAAATCATTCTCCTTAAAAAAATATCTTATTTTCATATTTTATATAATTTAATTTTGAATTAAATGGTTTAAAATCCAAAAATAAATTAATAAAATAGAAAATTGCCATGGCCAAGCATTTATGGGTCACAAATAATGTCATGAACAAGTTTGGATCAAAAGATTATAGGCCCATTTGGAAAATTTTGCATTTTGACCAAAATGTCCTTTTGTGCAATTGTCCAAAATTGCCCAACTTCTGAATAGTGTATCTTCCTCAATTTTCCACATTTTTGAGTGTTCTTGGACTTTTTGGAAAGCTCTAGGAGTCCTATAACCAAAATGTTTGGTCTCATCTCAATTGAAGTTTCCATGCTCAATATATCTTCAAAACAAAAAGTTGACTTTTTGTTGACTTTTGAAAAGGACCTGTAATGTTTTGATCCATACCTCTCAAATGAAGCATTTTTTGAACATTCTTGTGAGACATGAAGTTGTAGAGAATTGAATTTCCTTCAAAACAAGAGGTGGTGGAAAAATTTCTGAGAAAGTATGAAGAAGTTATGATCACTCAAAGTTCAATTGACTTTTCACTGAGAAACCCTAATTTAGAAAGTTTGACTTTTGAGCAAATCTTGAGTTTTCTTGATGAATCATCATCAACCCTTGATCAAATGATGAATGTAACTTCAAAATGAGGATGTTGACCAAAAATCATGAAGTTTGACTGTATGTTGACCACAGTTGACTTTTTGTCCAATACAATTGATTTTCAACCATCTGAGCAATTGTCTGAGGAAACTTGACTTGTGAGGCTTGAAACTTGACATGGAGAACATTTGAAGCATATGAGGAGGCATGATGAACATTGGAGATGTTGGAAATCCACTTTGATCTAAGAATCACCAAACCCTAGTTTGGGTTGATTGTCTAGGAGAGGGTTTGTCTGATCAACCTTTGAGGAGTCCTTGAGTATGGATGTATGGGATATCTTGAGAAGATGGAGGGAAAATTTTGGGGTATGACACATACTTAGGAAAACCAAAACAAATATTAACATGCACTTGGTCATACTCATAACACATATTTGAATTTCATGCTTCAAAATAAAACTATGCATTTCACAACGAAGTATTTAATATCTCAGATACTATCAATGATTACATCCCATACTATAATCATTGGATGAAACAACAATGAATCCATAACATAATCAAGTTATAAAGATTCATACATCGACACCACGACCACATCAACATAGTATCCCAACATACGAATACAAAATATATGAGAATACATAACAAACATCTCATAAAAGTAGAAATCCAGATAATCCCCGTGTTACATGACCAGAGCAATGAATCACTACCTATTATAAGGAATAAATAGATAAACTCCTCAATTATTCTCACGCGAAGCACCGCTATCCTCAGAACCTGCACGTTACCCACATAGAGGCAACATCATAACAGAAGGGTGAGAATTCACATCATTATCCAAATATATATAATTGGAAGCAATATAGAAACAACATATATTCATGAATTCCAAACACTTCAAGTGATATTCTAACATAATATGATTATACAAACATTCCAAGTATAACATATTCACATTTATTACAATTAGCACAATTGTCATCAATCCAAACAATCCAATTATTCACATAATCAAGTATCACAATGTCAATACACATAATTCATATTCATCAATGAATCATGTGATAACAATACAATGTGATTTAATATGCATGTGGTACCATTGGGAACATTTCGTTCACCCCGCTTCTGATTCACTAACTTATAACCAAAGTCACGCTTCCGATTCAGACAAGACAAAAGCCACCATTGTGAACTCACAGTTTCACAGCTACTTATCCATTCAAGAATCAAGCCAAATATGAACCCAAAGTTTCACCACCTCAATTTCCAAGGTCAACAAATGGATGCATGTGAAATTCATCAAGTAACATATGCAAATTAAGATTATCCTCCAACCTCAGTTATTCAAGCATATCACCATAATTCAACTTATATGAATTATCCTCCAATTGCACAACATCATGTTTCATCAACAACAAGCAATGCACATAGCATATAATATCATTACACATCAAAAATAACATATTGTATTTAAGCCAACATATGTTATTCACAATATTCCATCCAAAACATAACATACATACACTAATTCAAGTAGCATGTAATCGACGAAATCGCATTCAAACATGATCCAAAACTCATCAATACAATTATTAGAAATCATGTAAATTAAGGATAAATCATAAGCAAGCAATCCCCTAAGCCATTCATGCATAGAACAGAATTATCATTCTTCTGCACCGCGCTCAGCGGTCCCCCGTGCGCTCAGCGCCCTTCACGTTTTACAAAAAAATCTGTTACGTGACAACACTACCCAACCACGAAATTTCAACTCCAAAACAGTTTTAATGCTTATGAATCATTATTTAAACATCATCTAACATGTATGCACCATAAGGAACATATTCATATCATCAAATCTAGGTTTATTCATCAAAATCTCCAAATTACAACTTCAATTTGAGAATCAAAAACCTAGAATTAGAGATACCCAATCCTATAGCATGTTACTAATCACTACCCGACAACATACAAATGCACAATAATGAAGATTCTCCTCCTTACCTCTTGAAGATTTGACTTCCTAGGATTTCACCTTCTTTTCTCTTCTTCTCCTCTTCTCTTCTCTTCTCTTCTTTTTCTTTCTTTTTCTCTTTTCTCCAAATGGCAACACTAATTATCTTTTTCCTTCTAACCTTTACTAACTAGTAATGTCTCATTGGCCTTAATACTTAACACCTCCTTATTACTTCTCTTCATAAACTTAGATTCAATAACCAAATAACCACAATTCTACTCATAAAAACCAATTAATTAAATAACACACATATTCAATTAATTCAATTATTCATTTAAATCGCCCAATTAAATCAATTATCACATAATATAATATATAATAATAATTAATAATTAATAATTAGCTATTAAAAATCGGGATGTTACATTACATGTAGCGAAAAAATATGAGACTTAATTTTAACTATTATTGAGGATACAACACAAATAGTCATAAACTTTTATCACTAAAATAAGACTATAATATCCTCAATATAAATCTCCATAAAACAATATTATATTAAATAAATAATATTTTTTTCTCATTTCTAATACAATTGACATGTTAAATTCTCCCACTTGATAGATAATAATAGTTGAGAGAGAGAGAGGATGAATCAAATTGCACCCGAAGAGTTACACCATGAGTTACACTCGTTCCAAAACGTCACTTCAGATTAATATTTTTTAAAATAAACCGTTGGATTGAAATATACCATCATATAGATCATACTTATAAAGTTTGAGACTAATCTATAATAATTTACTATGTCATTGAACTACATCAAAATTAACCTTATATGAAAGTCTATTTTAACGTTAATCTTTGGATATCCTGATCGTATAGTAAATCATTATAGATTAAACTCAAACTTTATAGGTATGATTTATATGATGATATGTTTCAATCCAACGATTGATTTTAAAAAATAAGCTTAAATGCACTCTTGGTTCCCCTATATTAATTTTTTTAACATTTTAGTCCCTCTATAAAAAAAAACCAACTATTAGGTCCCCCAATATCATGTTTCATGTATTTTTAGTGGTCTCCCATGATAAAATAATCTAATTTACATAGGTGACATTGAAATTATGAAGTGACATTTTTTTAATTGATGTAACATCATTATAAATATTTAAAAATTTATTATTATTATTTTTTAAGTTTTCTTTATAATAATTAAACGTTTTTAATTATTTTAGTTATTTTTGTCTATAAATATTTATTTAGAAATTATATATTATAAATTTTAATTCTAAAAAATATATTTTTGGGTCTATTTTTAATGACGTGACAACAATTAAAAAATGTCACCTCATAATTTCAATGCAACATATGCAAATTAGACTATTTTGTCATGGGAGACCTAAAAAATACATGAAATATGATATTGGGGGACCTAATAGTTAGTTTTTTTTTATAGAGGGACTAAAATATTTAGAAACTTAATATAAGGGGACCAAAAGTGCATTTAAGCCTAAAAAATATTAATCTGAAGTGACGTTTTTGAGCGAGTGTAACTCATGGTGTAACTCTTCGGGTGTAATTTTGATATATATATATATATATATATATATATATATATATATATATATATATATATATATATATATATATATATATATATATATATATATATATTCAACTATTTTATCTATCACACAATTATCATGTCAAGTAACGTCATACCGATAGGTTATGTCCACCACTTACATAATTATTAGAGAATTGAAATTCATTTAAATTTATTGAATTTCATGAAGTGATACATGTCCTTAAAAAAAATTCTTATTTCTCAAATAAGAATTCAACAATTTTAAATCAGAAATATAAGAATGCACAAATATTATATCACAAAATTCTAATACCGATAAAATACCGAACAATAGTTTACATAATCATAAATCTCAAGTAATATACCGATAGGGTATAACTACTACTAGTATAATATTTATTATAATTAAATAATTTAAATATTTGACATAAATATCAAATCACAAATATTATATTTATCAATTAACAATAAATTATATTAACAATAATGTACCGATAGGGTACGACTATTATCAATATAATATTAAATTTAATTAAAATAAATTTAATTATTTTACCAAACAAAATAATTTTATTTAATAGAATTCTCAAAATAATTTTATTTGAAATACTCCAAAAATATAAATTTAATTTTAAAATGGAGTTTATTAACAAAAAAATCTATACAAGATTAAAGAGTTCTAAATTTCAAAAAAAAAATTATTCTAGTTAATAGTTTTATTTTATATATAATTGCATATTTTATATTATCGTAAAAGAAGTATATAATATTTAAACAAATATCTTCTTAGATGCAATTATATAATATAACTTGCAAGATTTAAAAAATAATCAAATCATACTAACCTTGTAATACGTGACATGCATCCTTGCTCTTGAGTCACTAAACTTTGATAACTTTAGAATATCACAATATCTTCTCAAAAGTTCATAAGTCAACAACAAACCATCGTAAAAAATAAAATATTATAATATGACAAATTGCAAAGATGATAAATTTTTCAATTGCCTTCATAATTACTCAAAAGGATAAGTTAATGTATACTTAAGTAATAATTTTAAATTCAAAGATATAAATATTTGGTGTCTAAATCGATAAAATTGAGTCTAAAATAAATTTAAAATGTAACACTTTATTAAAACAATTCAGAATAGTGTTACTATAAAAAAAATTTATACCAAATATTTTATACTAAAGTATTGAGAATATATTATATAATATAATATATAATTCTCAATTTAATTAACATAGAATATTTATATAAATTTCACAAAGAAATCTTCAATCAAAAATTAAAAATCTAATATTAAAACAATCAAATAATCTCGATTGTAAAAAAATATTCTACTTATAAAGAAAAACTATAATTTCATTCTATAAGTATTATTTAGTATAAAATTTGATCATATAATTAAAATATATGCCAATATCAAATCGAAAATAGAATTAACTTATTTATCGGGCAGTAATTAGAAATGCTTAACAATGAAAAATTATTTCATTGAATTAATATCCAACTTTAAAACATTTAAAGAATAAGCTTTACAGTGTCAAATTTGCAATTGAATAAAGTAAAGCATTTTTTCCACAAGAATAAAGACGAGACACTAAGCCAGTCTAGAAAATGGATCAAGAGTTTATTTGAGTTTTATAGCATACATATAATCAATATTAAAATATTCAAAGAAAAGTTAGAAAAACTAATATAGTTTTAGACGCTCACATAATTTCTTTTAGATTTTGTTCTTGTTAGAATAAATCTGTGAGTATGTTTAGGGATTCAGAGTTACAAGTCAGTTTATTTATGTTTCAAGTTATATGTCTTGCTTATCCCTCAGTCGGAAGCCCTATTTATAGAGGTGTTAAAGACCTCATTAACTGCTACCTTTAACTGTCATGCCTCTTTATCAATCATAATTGAGAAGCCATTATTGTCTGTAACCTCCGCCGTCACTAATTATAATGAATAACGTAATGTGCGCCGTCAGGCTTAAAGTGGCAGTTACGTCTTTAATGTGCCGACTTGTATGTAACCTCCTAGAGTCGGGCAGAATGAAACCTTCTAGGGCCGGGGTGTCAGCCCGGTGAGAACCCCTTTGCCTTCTTCCGACTTAGTCATCGACCCGACATGAGCCCCCTCTTCTGCCGACTTAGTCTTCGGCCCAATACCTGGACTATGTAGCCAAAGTGCAGACATACCTCGGGTAATGTATTTTATGTACATACATAAGCCCCCCCGAGCATATGGCCTTTTAGCCTTAAAAGACTTGTGGTCGCTAGGAAAAAACATGCATCCTAGCCAAGGTACTCATCGGTCGTAAGTAGGCTATCAACGTGTGTGTTTCACGCCCCAGACTCCCAACAGTCACCTACAATTTTTACGTGTAATGATGACATTTATTAGGTTTTAAAAGCCAATACGCCAACCCTCATTTTTTAACAACGTCTCTTCCTTATTTCAAATTTATTTCCTTTTCCAACTCCTCTTACAAAGCCACAACTTCTGCTGCTCTCAACCAGAAAATCGCCTTTAGCCTCAATCCGTTATCACAAAAAATCAGGTAACTCCCTTTTTCCTTCCCTGTTTATTTCTCCCCAATCCTTTCGAGAATGGTTGTTATTAGAGAATGTGATGATTTAGGGCATAGAAAACACCTGAATAGCGATAAGTGTAGGGCTTTGTGGGAGGAATGCATGCAAGAGATGAGGGATGCTCTAGGGGTAGAGGAACTAGAGAGGGTTATGAACAATATTAACTCTGAAGTTCTAACCTCTGATAGTGATTCTAAACCTGATTCTTCAGGTTCAATGGAGCTCCTGATGGAAATGAACAAATCGTTTAGCGGGGAAGTTCTAGGCTTCAAACAAAGTTCTATCAAAGATATGGAGGTTGCCACACTTCGATCTCTCTGGAACGATTCCTCAACTGGGAATGAGGACGATGTAATTCTTGAAGCCTGTGAAGCCGGAGAGTGCGTTTGTATGTCCCGGCCAAAGAGGGTGGACCCTGAGTGGTTTTATTTTTACGCCAGAGTGTTAGAGGACATTAACATAAATTTTCCGTTCACTGATTTAAAATCAAACGTACTCAGAACCATGAACGTGGCCCCTTCCCAACTTCGCCCAAATAGCTGGGGCTTTATAAGAGCCTTTGAGATAATTTGTAGGGATTTGAGTATAACCCCTACTATAGGTTTATTCTTCTCCTATTTTGAAGTGAAGAATGCCGACTCCAGAAGCTGGGTGGCCCTAGGCGGCATTCCAAAAAGGAGTTTTCTTCAAGCCTTTACCTTAAACTCAAAGTTTATAAGGAACGTTTCCTTCGGGTTAGGTGTGGTCCTCGATGTTGGTTTAAGCCCTAGAGGCCAATACCTTTTGGTACTTGTATCGAATTATTTATTAATAATAAAAGGCTTTTCTTTATTATGTTTGCTTTTTTGAAAATAATAAAGTCCCTAGAATTGTTAGTCTGTTTAATGCAATGTTAAGTGTGACTTAATCACGAGATCCATTATACACAGGGACACTGTTTTTAAAGTATCCATAATCGAGCTTTATTGTGAAGTGGGATAACATTAAAGCATTGAAATTATTAGGAAGATAGACTGATGATCATATCTCATGGATCATGGATAAGGAGTTATCAAGTCTTGACATAGGTATAAATATTAGGAGTAATATTTATACTGGATTGACTCGCTATGAGAATACTACATAGAATGTTATGCAAAGTGTCATAAGTTATTCTCATGGTGATAAGTGGTGCATACCACCTTTCGACCTGAAACCACTATGGACCCTAGATGTAGAGTCAAGTGCTTTATTGCTAATCAAACGTTATTCGTAACTTGATAATCATAAAGACAGTTGATGGGTACTTCACAAAGCATGTTGAGGGACATGAGTGACCTAGATGAAATTTGCCCATCCTGCGTAACGGGATAAATTTCTGAGGGCCCAATATTGAACTGGACAAGGATGACACGGTCTATGCTTTGTGTTCAATATAGACATAAGGGCAAAAGGGTAATTATACACACAAGTATTATCACGGAAAGGTTTTGTCAGATCACATGACATTTTCGTGACTTGGGTAGCAGTGATGTGTTGCTAGATACCGCTTACTGTTTATTATGTTAAATGTGATTTAATATAATTGCCAACGTCGCGGAAACCTACATGGTCACACACATAAGGACAGATTAATGAGAGATAATGTAAATAAGGAACATCGTAGGGTATGGTGTACTTAAGTGGAATACGGAAGTGGAATATGGAATGTGGTAAGGTACCACATGCTTAAGTGATATACGATACATCATAATGTATGATTTTCGTGTGCTTTATTGGGCTTTTAGTTTACAACCTTTATTGGGCTTTTAGCTTGCAGCCCACACTTGTGGTCTTATAAATAGAACCCTTGTGATGAAGCTTTTCACTTGATGCAAATTCGGTCCTGAATCCCAGCCGAGATTTCGCTGACTCTCTCACTCAAAGCTTCCATTCGTGAGCAGCTAGCACTATTGATCGGAAGCAACCTGTTCGTGTGGACTGAGTAGAGACGTTGTTCTTCATCAACGATCGTGATCACAGCGTCAGAAATCCAAATCGCCACAAGTGGTGATAAGTGGTGCATACCACCCTTCGACCTGAAACCACTATGGACCCTAGATGTAGAGTCAAGTGCTTTATTGCTGATCAAACGTTATCCGTAACTGGATGATCATAAAGATAGTTGATGGGTACTTCACAAAGCATGTTGAGGGACATGAGTGACCTAGATGGTATTTGCTCATCCTGCATAACGGGATAAATTTCTGAGGGCCCAATATTGAACTGGACAAGGATGACACGGTCTATGCTTTGTGTTCAATATAAGTATTATCACGGAAAGGTTTTGTCAGATCACATGACATTTTCGTGACTTGGATAGCAGTGATGTGTTGCTAGATACCACTTACTGTTAATTATGTTAAATGTGATTTAATATAATTGCCAACGTCGCGGAAACCTACAGGGTCACACACATAAGGACAGATTAATGAGAGATAGTGTAAATAAGGAACATCGTAGGGTACAGTGTACTTAAGTGAAATATGGAATGTGGTAAGGTACCACATGCTTAAGTGATATACGATACATCATAATGTATGATTTTCGTGTGCATTATTGGGCTTTTAGTTTACAGCCTTTATTAGGCTTTTAGCTTGCAGCCCACACTTGTGGTCTTATAAATATAACCCTTGTGATGAAGCTTTTCAATTGATGCAAATTCGGTCTTGAATCCCTGCCGAGATTTCGCTGACTCTCTCACTCAAAGCTTCCATTCGTGAGCAGCTAGCACTGTTGATCGGAAGCAACCTGTTCGTATGGACTGAGTAGAGACGTTGTTCTTCATCAACGTTCGTATGATTTTCGTGTGCTTTATTGGGCTTTTAGTTGACAGCCTTTATTGGGCTTTTAGCTTGCAGCCCACAATGGTGGTCTTATAAATATAACCCTTGTGATGAAGCTTTTCACTTGATGCAAATTCGGTCTTGAATCCCTGCCGAGATTTCGCTGACTCTCTCACTCAAAGCTTCCATTCGTGAGCAGCTAGCACTGTTGATCGGAAGCAACCTGTTCGTGTGGACTGGGTAGAGACGTTGTTCTTTATCAACATTCGTGATCACAGCATCAGAAATCCAAATCGCCACAAGTGGTGATAAGTGGTGCATACCACCCTTCGACCTGAAACCACTATGGACCTTAGATGTAGAGTCAAGTGCTTTATTGCTGATCAAACGTTATCCATAACTGGATGATCATAAAGACAGTTGATGGGTACTTCACAAAGCATGTTGAGGGACATGAGTGACCTAGATGGAATTTGCCCATCCCGCGTAACGGGATAAATTTCTGAGGGCCCAATATTGAACTGGACAAGGATGACACGGTCTATGCTTTGTGTTCAATATAGACATAAGGGCAAAAGGGTAATTATACACACAAGTAATATCACAGAAAGGTTTTGTCAGATCACATGACATTTTCGTGACTTGGGTAGCAGTGATGTGTTGCTAGATACCGCTTACTGTTTATTATGTTAAATGTGATTTAATATAATTGCCAACGTCGCGAAAACCTACAGGGTCACACACATAAGGACAAATTAATGAGAGATAGTGTAAAAATAGGAACATCGTAGGGTACGGTGTACTTAAGTGGAATACGGAAGTGGAATATGGAATGTGGTAAGGTACCACATGCTTAAGTGATATACGATACATCATAATGTATGATTTTCGTGTGCTTTATTGGGCTTTTAGTTTACAACCTTTATTGGGCTTTTAGCTTGCAGCCCACACTTTTGGTCTTATAAATAGAACCCTTGTGATGAAGCTTTTCACTTGATGCAAATTTGGTCCTGAATCCCAGCCGAGACTTCGCTGACTCTTTCACTCAAAGCTTCCATTTGTGAGTAGCTAGCACTATTGATCGGAGGCAGCCTATTTGTGTGGACTGAGTAGAGACGTTGTTCTTCATCAACGTTCGTGATCACAGCATCAGAAATCCAAATCGTCACAAGTGGTGATAAGTGGTGCATACCACCCTTTGACCTGAAACCACTATGGACCCTAGATGTAGAGTCAAGTGCTTTATTGCTGATCAAACGTTATCCGTAACTGGATGATCATAAAGACATTTAATGGGTACTTCACAAAGCATGTTGAGGGACATGAGTGACCTAGATGGAATTTTCCCATCCTGCGTAACGGGATAAATTTCTGAGGGCCCAATATTGAACTGGACAAGGATGACACTGTCTATGCTTTGTGTTCAATATAGACATAAGGGCAAAAGGATAATTTTACACACAAGTAATATCACAGAAAGGTTTTGTCAGATCACATGACATTTTCGTGACTTGGGTAGCAGTGATGTGTTGCTAGATACCGCTTACTGTTTATTATGTTAAATGTGATTTAATATAATTGCCAACGTCGCGAAAACCTACAGGGTCACACACATAAGGATAAATTAATGAGAGATTGTGTAAATAAGGAACATCATAGGGTACGGTGTACTTAAGTGGAATACGGAAGTGGAATATGGAATGTGATAAGGTACCACATGCTTAAGTGATATACGATACATCATAATGTATGATTTTCGTGTGCTTTATTGGGCTTTTAGTTTACAGCCTTTATTGGGCTTTTAGCTTGCAGCCCACACTTTTGGTCTTATAAATTGAACCCTTGTGATGAAGCTTTTCACTTGATGCAAATTCGGTCCTGAATCCCAGCCGAGATTTCGCCGACTCTCTCACTCAAAGCTTCCATTCGTGAGCAGCTAGCACTGTTGATCAAAAGCAACCTATTCGTGTGGACCGAGTAGAGACGTTGTTCTTCATCAATATTCGTGATCACAACGTCAGAAATCCAAATCGCCACAAGAGGTAACAATACTCTATCACTGACCATGAACATTCGTAAGGATCACAAAGGAAAATCGTTTTCTACTGCAATTTTTATGTCGCGATTATCCTTCACTCGATGCCCATAAGTCATCTATGGCGCTGACGGGCACCACAAGTTTCCCCTGTACTGGACGAGCAATCCGCTCCCTATTTTTGGATTTGATTACGACGCACTAAGCAGCACTGAAACCCAATCCCTTGAAGTGTTAGATTCATTTCGGCCGATCAGGGTTAAAGATTTGTTGACCTTACCCTATGATGAAATCCCATCTTTTTTGGGTAAGGTTTCCCATTTTTGGGTTTAGCGTGCGCATGGTTAACCATTGGGGTGGTGATACATCCATTCATTATCACACTTGCATAAATATATATTTGGAATAAAAATCATAAAATCAGATTAAAACAACACGCGCGTATGTGGGTTCCAAATATTTTTAATTCAATGAATCAGATAGTGCCACGCATGTCCATGCTGGTTGACTGAAAGTCACAGACGTCGGAGTTGTACTCTGGTCATCTTCTCCGGTGAGGTCGAATCTGAAACCTGCAAAATAGGAAAAGTTAGCAATCAAAAGGGGGCCTTCCTCCCTAAATCGAAGACTGCGAGTTCAGTGGTGGCCTTGGTTTGGTATGAATCGGCCTGTATCTAGGGTTTCGAAGCTTCCCAATAGTTTTGCCCTGACAATGGTGTTTTTCGATTTAAGCCTTAAAGCTTACATGTAACACATTGTACCTGTTCTAAGGGATGTCCTGAACACAAAAACACACATCAAACATGCAAACAATGCATAAAAAATAAAAATCGAAACTAAGAAACCTTACCCAACCGATATACTTAAGTAATGGGGTCCTAACTTGCTTTGGGATCGTGTGAGTGGTTGGATCGATTCCTGGAAACCTTAGGAGTATGGTTCGATCCTTGGAATTGAGTGAAAACGGCTGGAGAATGGACTTTGATTTTTCCTTAAAAGCTTGAATTTTTGGACAATTTTTAGGATTTGTAAGAGCATGTCATTCGTGTTCTTGGCATCTGAGGTTGTTGTGTATATATAGGAGATGGATTTAGGTCAAACATTGTGTCAAGGATATATTGTATTGATGGAGAAAATATTTGATTTGGAAATCACATGAAAAGTTTCCAATATTGGCCAATCTTGTATTGATACCTCTTCGGCGTTTTCTTACAGCTTGCATGAGCTATCTTGCACCTCAAGACAAACAAAAATCAAGCCCACATGCCCTTCCTTGTATTTTTGCATTTTATTTAATTTAAATTGAATTTTAATATTTTAATTCAAAGATAAATTAAATAAATAGAAGAGAGGCATGCAAGTGGGCTTAGAAGTCATGGACTATCTTAGAAATAAGTCCAAATTATAAAAACCATGGCCCATTTGGGAAAAAATTGAATTTGCTTAGTATTTCCCTTCATGCACTTCTTCAAGAATGTCAAACTTGCACAAGTTGTATCTTGCTCAATTTTTATCATTTTGAAGTGTTATTGGACTTTTTAGAAAGCTCAAGATGTCCTATAAACACTCCTTTTTGTTTCATCTTCATTTAAGCTTTCATGTTCATGTACACTTCTTTTGAAAAAGATGACTTTTTGTTGACTTTTAGAAGGACCTATAATGTCTTGATCCATAACTCTCAAATGAAGCATTCTTGGCCAAAGCTTGTGAGACACAAAGTTGTAGAGAATTTAATTCCCTTAAAAATGAGCTTTGGTGGAAAAATTTATGATGAAGTATGTGAAAGTTATGCCTGGTCAACATTATGTTGACTTTTCCCTTAAGAAACCCTAATTTAGAAATTTTGACTTTTAATCAAATTTTTTACTTTCTTGATGAATCATGATCAACCCTCAATCAAATGATGAATGTAAATTCAAAGTATTGATGTTGACAAAAAATGATGAGGTTTGATTGTATGTTGATCATAATTGACTTTTGTCCAATACGATTGATTTTCAACCATCTGAGCAATTTACTGAGCAAACTTAAGCTATGAGGCTTGAAAATTGACATGGTGACACCTTGAGACATATGAGGAGACATGACGATCACTTGAGGCATTATAAATCCATTTTTGACTTGAGAGAATCAAACCCTAGTTGTGGGTTGATTGTTTAGGAGATGGTCCATCTGGTCAACCCTTGAGGAACTCTTGAGTATGAAGATTTGTATTGACTTGAAAAAAGGAGAGAAAATTTTGGGGTATAACATTTTGCAAAATGATTATAGGTCATTTTGAATTCTAAACTTATAAATTTTTCTAAGTGTCAAAGATGCTTGTTATTTCCAAACTTTAAAAAGTATAACATTTAGCTTAAGCATCCAAATGACAACTTTCTTTGCACATTGTGAAGATTGCAATAAGGTCTTTCAGTTGTAAAAATAATGATTTAAAAAAGGTCCCACATTTTTTGTGCCATAAATTTGAAGTTGGTATTCTGAAATGTAGATTTTCACTTAAAGGCAAAATTGATTTTGATTAGTGTGACTTCTAAACACAAAATTGGTGCGCATTTGGTGTTTAAAAATTATTAATAAAGTTTCCTGAATGGATTAGCACATCAAAACGTATGGTTTAAGTGAGTTTTGTTTGAACAATATTTGGTTCTGCAATCATGTCTCTGAGTTTTGGTGATAACAAATAGTATGTTTGAGTGAATAATTTTTGTTACTCTAATATTTGTTGTATTTTTAATACAAACAAACATATTCTGCTTCTGATGAATGGCGTGGACAAGATATTAGAAGAGTAGATGTTCCACTTCTAAGCTACAGAAGCTCTGATGGACAAAGTAGTGAAGAAAGCTTCAGAAGGATCTGAAGTTAATCTGATCGTTCGTCTGAAGAAACCAGTCAGAAGATATAAAGACAAAAGTGTAACTTATGTCAAGATGTTGAAGACTCAAGTTTCAAAAGACAAAGGGTTCTAAACTTCAAAGTGCTTAAAGATTCTGAAGATGTAGCTCTGAAGATTTGAATGCCTTGAAGTTCTTCTGAACTTAGGTTACAATACAAAGGGTTCTGGAGATCAAGTGCTGAAGACTTTGAAGAATGTGATTCTGAAGATTCCAAGACTTGAAGTTCTTCTAAACTTAGGTTACGATACAAGGTTACAAGACCAAGTGCTGAAGACTTTGAAGAATGTGATTTTGAAGATTCCAAGACTTGAAGTTCTTTCAACCTTTGGTTACGATACAATGTTCTTCATAACCAAGTGTTGAAGTTTCTGAAGAGGAAGATCTGAAGACTTGAAGTTTTGATCAACCAGAAGTTAGATTCTCCACTTCTAAACTCATGCTCACAGAAGCCTCTGAAGTTTAGAAAGAAAGAAGATAACGTTAACGTGGTACAACAGTACATGGTACAAATAAAACGTTTCATTCCACTACCATGAAGGAAAAACGTTACGTACGATCTTGTCCCCCACGTTCTTTCAAGCTGCCACAAGTTTCATATTCCAAATGTACCCTCCAACGGTTACATCATGCATGGCACTATATAGGAGCTTGAAGACTTGAAGAAATAGATGCTAACGCACGAGGAAACTCTCTGCGCATAACTTCTTTATTCTTTGTAAAAAGGATGTAAATTCATTCAAGTCATTTCGGACTAAAAATCTGTTTACATAATCAACTTGTATAGAAGCATATTTACTTGTAAACGAACTTGTTATCAAACGGTTGTTTGATTGTTCCTTGAGAGACCAGTTGGGTTAGCTTCTCAAGAATTCTAGGACAGTTAGTCTTAGAGGTTCTTAGTCACACACAATTGGTGTGTGCAGGTGTTAGTCACTGGAGGTTGCTCGTGCAAGTGTAATCAGTTTGGTTAGAGTGGATTAAGTCCTCGGTGGAGAGAGGCAAATCACCTCGTAAGGGTGGACTAGAGTAGCTTGATGGTTCAAGTGAACTAGGATAAAAATATTGTGTTATTTATTGCTTTTTTATCTTTTATTCTTCATCAAAGTAAAGTATATTCAAGGAGATTGTCTTAAAAGGAAAAAGTTTTCAAAGGATAAAACCTAATTCAAACCCCCATTTCTTGTGTTTTTCACGCCTTCAAGTTTTGATAACTTTCAAGTCACGCTTTGTTCATGATATAAGTGTGCACGAATTCAATCAAAATTGCATCATTCACCCCTCTTCAACATTCCATTCACTTACCCTATAAATATGAATCACATTCCATTCATTTCCACAAGCTTGAACAACCAAAATCACCCTACCAAACTCTCTTCATAGCTCATTTTTATGAGTTTTCGAATTCACAATTTCCTCACTTCTAGATCCAATTTCTTTCCTCATTCTTTGTCCTTGAACTTTCCTGAAGCTAACGGAACAAGAATTAAGTATTGAGGTACCTAAAATCATGCTAGCCAAGTTAAGTTTCAGAGCAAATTGTTCAGACTTTGTTCAAGTAGTTTAAGGCACCAAAAACATCTAACTCAAATTACTAGAATGGTCTATGACGTTCATTGATGCTTACTGATGGTTTAATTTTGATTAATTGATGCATTTGATGCATCTGTTTTTGAATTTAAGTTTTCAAAACTTTATGGTTTTTTCCAAATCCAGTGATTTACACTTTAAATTTTCTCTTTATGATATATATTTTCATATTTTTATTTTTGATTTTGCTATTTTTTATAATTCTTATTTTGGTTGCTGAATTTTAATTGATTTAAAATTGTTTTTAATACTTTTTAAAATTTTGAAAAAAATTATGGAAGGATCCAATGAAATTTTGACAAATATTGGTGACCTCATTTGATTTTTTTTATTTTTTATTTTACTATTTTTGTGATTTTTGGTTTATTCTACTTAATTTTTGCATTTTTTAAAAATAGTTTCTGAGTTTTAAAAATTCCAAAAAAAATTGTCAAGACCTATTGACCTTTGGCAATTTTCTTGGATTTTTATTTGGTGTTTTGATACCTCTTGTGTATTTCATCAATAAATTCCAATTAAATAACCATTTAAAAATTATTTTTATATATTATTTTAATTGATTTTTATTTTTATTTGAATTGGTTCCAACTTGGTGATATATGAACACATTTTGAGTCATAAATTTCATCAACATCAATGAAACTTGGGTGTTGATAGGTCAAAAGACCGAATCCACTAAGATGGTTGATTGATTTTGATGAAGTTAGACCTAATGGTGATTCATCTAAGACATGGATTTCACTGTGACATTACTTTTCCCTCTTCATCTTATTCCCCTTCTTCTTTTCCTATTGGTTGGTTCTTAGTGGCCAAAGCTTTATGTTTGTAAACCCAAGTATGATTAAGTATTGAGCCATGACTAATAACTTTGAAAGCTCATTGTTACGAGGCTTTGATTCTATCAATCCTCTAATGATTCTTCATCAATTTTGACTTAAGATCAAGGCTCAAATCATCATGGATTATATAATTTGGATTCCCCCTTTCATTTCTCTTTTCTTGAGTGATTCTTAGTGTCTCATGCTTTATGTTTGTAAGCCATGGATGATTAAATATTGAGATATAGCCAATAATTTTGAAAGCTTATTGTTAGGAGGCTTTGATTCTACCAATCCTCTCATGAGTCTTCATCAATTTTGACTTAGCCTAAATGTTCAAATCATTATGGATGATTCCCTTTAACCTCTAACTATTAACTTCTAACCATTAACTTATAAATTCTAACTTTACTTTTATATTTATTTTATTGCTTTACTTTATTTTAGAATTCATTCTCATGTTTATGCTTATGTCATTTTTTCTTTGTCCACTTGGGCTTTTACTTATGCTTACACTTTTTCTTTTGTCCACTTGGACACTTTATTTTGTGCTTAAAACACTAATGAAAAATTGAACCCTAAAAGATGTTAATGATGACTTGGATTTGATTGCTATACCCTATGCTTGTATCTTGGACTTAGGATTATAAAATTGGACCTTGACTTATGAGATTCCTCTGTGTACAAATGTTACTCTACTCAAATTTTGTCTGAAGTCCTTGAATTTACTCCAAGTCATTGGTTTGTGTTTGTTCTTATGTAGATGTTATTTTGAATTCAAGACAGTTCATCTGATGCATTGAAGTGTTGAAATAAAAATGAAGACTTTTCCTGGTTATTAATTCATCTGAGGCTTATTTCATCTGAGGCTTGGTGTTTGTCTGAGTATTATGCTTACTAGGTTTTTAATTTAAAGGATGAGAATTCTACATTGACTTCTTTATGTCAAGTGTTAGCTTCTTGTTGGTTAGACCACTCTGTTCCTTAGCTTTTTTTTTGTGTACATAGGATAGTCCCTTCATCTCCTCATATCTTCTTTAATTTCAAAAATCTTCTTCCACCTTTTAAAACTCTTCTTGTTTTATAAAAAACTCGACCCGTTTTCATAATAAACTTGGACTTAGGTCCATGCATTTCCAAAATTCTCTTTCTCAATTAAAACCTTAATCAATTTAATCATACTTTGACCTCTTTTTAGAAGACTAAAAGTCATTAACCCCATTCTAACCATTTTATCGCTTTGGCTTTTTATTTTATAACTTTTTTCAAAAGACTAAACTCTTGTTAAATCTTGTAGTGATGCAAACTACTATACTTCTACGATATATAGTAAAGTGATACATTTTCCACTTGGATGTTGAGTGATGTTTTGTTGATGTTAAATCCAAGTTATTTCCTCCACTTTGAGGTGATGAAAATGCCCATTTCTCATAATTGTGGATAGTAAATATGTTTTCCACTCCGATATGACGATACATCTTTTCTTTTTAAATTAACCAATACATATACTTTTCAAAATTTTAAGGTGAACTTCGAGTGCTCTGATCCTCAATTGCACGAGTGGGGTACGTAGACACAAAGGTACACAACCGCGACGGGTGAAAAATTGTAAAAAATACTTCTTTTCTCATCTCCACCATATATTTCGTAAATATTTCTTTATAGCTAAAATACATAGATTTTCAAAGAGGTTCCTGCAGACTAGTGTAGATGTTTAGGGTGCTAGTACCTTCCCTTTGAATAACGAACCCAGTATCTAGATCTTTGTTTTATTAGTTTTTTCTTTAAAAACTTTTTTGGATTTTATTCATTCTTTTCCCATTTTCTTTGGAAACAATAAAGCGCAGTGGAAAATTTCACTGATTACGAGTTAAGTCATCCAATAACTTAGTCTCAAGATTTTTACCGCTACATTATAAATCGCATGTGTTGACACATACATTAAGTTTAAAATAAATATGTCGACCTGAAGGAAGATATGTTTCGAACGAACCAAATCAAAAGCTACAGGTTTTAAAACAACTGTAAACGTGCCAACCTGAAATTCGTATGTCTCGACACATAAAATAAGAATTTCTGCAATTTTAGAAATGCTTCAGTATGTGTCAACCTGTATGATGCATGTGTCGACCCAAGCAAGTTAGAGGCTAAATGCTTATTTACTGAGTTACATGCGTCGACCTGAAATGCATATGGGTCGACATATGAGATGAAAAATTATGCTGAAACTTATTTTTTATGACTTGGATAACTTTTAAAATTATTTTTAATGGTTCCTAAGACCTCTATTGCAAGGGAGTGCCACAAGACATAAGGATATCGTCCAATATACTGACATGTTAGCTTTCCGAGTTTTGACATCATACAAAATATCTTGATGAAGAAGTTGTACTCACAATAACCTTCAGTTACAAGATCAAACACATCTTGAGCACCGAACAACACACGCATTTGAATGATCCACTGATTCCAATTCTTTCATCAAACACCAGAAGTTTAGTATTTAAACTACTTTTTTCGCTCATCTTCGTTTATGTGTACTAAAATCACACAAATATCATATTTTTCCAAACACTTATGTTTTCTGACCCCGCAAAATCAAGAAATATAATTCTGCTACGATTTTGTTCACTAACTAAATGTGAAAGAACAACAAAATCAATTGCACACACCGCGCAAACACTCGTATTTTCCTGTGAATCTAATCGGAACTCTAGATACCAATTATTGTTGCACAAAGGTTGAAGATGAAGACAAATATATTGAAGAAGAGAGAGAGAGAGAGAGAGAGAGAGAGAGAGAGAGAGACTGTACTATAAAACTTGTAAACAAAAAAAATACTCTCATTCATGTATTGCATTCTTTAAAAAAAAATATATATATATATATATATATATATATATATATATATATATATATATATATATATATATATATATATATATATATATATATATATATATATATATATATATAAAGTAAATTGTTTAGTAAACACAAACAAACTTAAAGATTAAGTTAACTTAATAAACTAGAATCCATAATCTAAATATATTTATGGAATAATCACTTCAGAAATATAAACATATGTTCCACTGCTTCCAAGTAAAAGTCACAAACTTATAACTTTAATAACTGATCCTGGATTCTGGATATGAATTACTTTTAATAATTTATATACACTTATGGCACCCTAATACTTTGATGTAAATAATTATATTTGATAAAATAAAAGAACATTCCCGCTATTCTCACATTGGCAAAGCATGTTAAGTAACCCATTATTTATTTTCATTTGAATCACATACAAATCTTAATTGAATTCTCATAAAGTCCTGTTTTACCTTACAATAGCAAGATAATTAGATTCTTGTACACTAAAAGGCAAGATAATTAGATTAGATCAGAGACAAAATCAATAAAATGGTTTCAAAAGAATCTGAACAAAACAACATACATTGAACTTTGTATCAGATTCAGACGGTGTTTTTGAACTTTAAAGTCAATTTAAAATAGATCAACAAAATTTAGCTTGCTTTTTCTTTTCTTTTTTCTTTTTTTCTTTTACCTTCAAGTGCACTAAATTTTTATCATTGAATCTTCACGGAACAAAAGATGTTAATTGTAATGGAGGGACCTCTTGAAATGGTCCCAACGTGACAAAAAGAAGTGCTACCTTTTGTGTGTTACAACTTGCTAGATCCTCAAGTTTCTACATCAATGTCTTTCAAAATAAAAACAGTTTAGTCTATATCAATTTAAGTTGAAGACCACTCCATCCGTATAGTACTTTAGACGTGTCGGTTTTAGAATAGTGTTGCGTTATTAGGGATGAGTTAGTTTGATAATTTTTTTGGTCATTTTGATTTGAGTGTTAGAATGGATTTGACTAGTCAAACATGTTCGTCTATTAGAAGAATATTCAGTATGGATTTGACCGTGAAAAAATAAAATAAAAATTCTATTTTTTGGACCGGTTTATTGGCCTTAGAATTTTCATAGATTGAACTTTAAAATAAATAAAAATGAAAAAACTGTTTCAATAAAATAGTTCATTTTAAAAATAGTGCTTGAAAAAAAATCGCAAAAGGACTGCACAAGTCACATATCTAGTTGTTCTAATTCTTCAAACATGTCACTCCTTAACTTAAACATGTTATCCTCAAATTTTTATTTATTTTAGTTGTCTTTTAATAAAATACAAATAATTTTCTGTAAAAGTAATGAAATTTTCAGTAACAAATTTCGATACACTCCTGCTAAATTTTTGGGAAGAGTAAATTTTGGTTGTGTAGTTAAAATTTTAGTAAATCAGAAATTTCAAATTTACGTGACAGTACCGGAAATTTGAGTTATACTGAAATTTCTAATAAATTATGTATTCGAGTTTTTTCAACGGTCAAGATTTTGCCGACATATTTGGAGGATTCTGATTGATCCAACACATTTGTGTGGTATATAATACATCACCAATTGTATAAATAGTGGTTTCAGGTTATACGATAAGACATCTCAAAAAAACACCTCTTCATGAGTATCTGATTAATGCACAAGTGTATTACAACAGATGTAATCGTACTATTGAATTCAATATTTCATATGACTCTGAATCCCTTCTCACCTTGAAATAAACGTTGAATGGTTTGCTGCCTAATCCGATAACAGAAGGGTGACAAAGGTCGAGTTTCAGGAGGATTGGATTGGTACAAATGGAAGGATGAAATACAATCTAATCGGGTTGAAAAATGATGCAGATGTGAAGGCCATGTGGAAATGATTTTGTCGTAAGATAACTAAAGGTCTGATCAAATTGGATGCGGAGATCCGAAGATCCATCGACGACATAATGAAGATGCTGAAACGTCTAGAGTCATCGGGTAGTGCCTAGGTTTTCATGTTTAGTTGTTTTAAGGTTATGTTTGTTGTATTATGTTATGTTCATCATCGAATCGAAACATGTAATCGTCAAAAGATTATGCAATAAATAAGATGTTTTTATGTCACAAAATATACATATAATACAACTATAATAAAATAAATCTACATAGACCCTCCACGGGCTACGTCGGCTAACCTAGCTAAACTTGTACATATCTCACCATTATGGGTTACCAAACCCATGAGACTATCTAAATGAACGAAGATGAACTGTAGAAGGCTATCCTGATCACCTGCGGGAGGTGGAGGAGATGGTGGTGGCTCGGTAGAAACCTTGGCACGTGAAGGCCCCAAAACATCAAATGTTGCTACCGGTGGTATGATCTAAGGGTGTGACATACTGTAAAACCACTCCAAGTATCCATCCTCGCACTGCCCAGGACGCTGAACTTCAACGGCTGTATCCATGATCTCACAGGGGGAGCTGTGGATGTGACTCTGAAACCATATATCAAAGCCACCGGCTGGAGTCTCTAGAAGTGGATGAGGGATGCCCTGCACATAACCATAGTGGCCTAGACACCGTTCAGTGTTGGTGTAAGCCCTAGAGGCCAATACTTTTGGTACTTGTATTGAATTATTTATTAATAATATAAGGTATTTCTTTATTATGTTTGATTTTTCAAAATAATAAAGTCCCTAGAATAGTTAGTCTGTTTAATAAAATATTAAGTGTGACTTAATCATGAGATCCCATTAAATATAAGGACATTATTCTTAAAGTATCTGTAATCGAGCTTAATTGTGAAGTGGGATAACATTAAAGCATTGAGATTATTATGAAGATAGACTGATGATCATATCTCATGGATCATAGATAAGGAGTTATCAAGTCTTGATATAGGTATGAATATTAGGGTAATATTTATACTGGATTGACCCGCTATGAGAATACTACATAGAATGTTATGCAAAGTGTCATAAATTATTTTCATGGTGATAAGTGGTGTATACCACCCTTCGACCTGAAACCACTATGGATCCTAGATGTAGACTCAAGTGTTTTATTGTTGATCAGACGTTATCTGTAATTGGATGACAATTGTAACACCCCGATTCTACCCCAAGTATTTATTCAATAAAATTAGAGTATAAAAATTTCCAACATAATTAGGATGTCACATTTTCAACGTAAACACATAAACATGTCATCTTTATTTCAAACGGATACATAACACTATAAACAGGCAGAACTAAATGCAATACGCAATTATTAGTCTTCATACATAAACAACTTCATTAATCATGCAACGGAGTCATAATAGTTATGCATACAAGGCATAACATCTTTGAGTCTTAAACATCATCAACATAATAAAATCTTCAATTTAACAACATAAGTTTTAACGATTAAAACAACAAAATAAAACAAGTGTGCATTCCCCCCGAGTGCTGCGTATCAGAGCAAATGATATTCAACTTGGACTAAAACGGTAGCGACTACTCCTCCTGGTTACCTGCACGTTACCAATATAAAGGCAACGGCGAAAACAAGGAAAGGGTGAGATATCAAACTATATAATTGAGATTATGATAAATAATATATAGTTAGAATCATATAAAATCACCATTTTGTAATCTCACAACCAATCCATAAAAAACATAATTCAATCGCAAAACAACATCATTATGTGATATGATATGCAGCTCAACGAATGCAAATGCATGTGGTACCATCGGAGTAAAACTCCCAACGCAATCAATTGCCAGTAATTCTGAGGCATCAAGGCGTAAGCCTTCAACGTGATCAACTTTGCCCCCAACGACCAACGTGCTTTTGCCAATATAGGCCAACATAGTATGTAATGTATGTATGCGATAATCTCAAATGGCATACAACAACAACAACATAAACCACAACGTAAAACAACAAGTCAACCATCAACGTTGATTATCAAGCCTTTACCAACAACAACATTCAACAACAACCTTCAACATTGACTTTTAAGCCTCCAACAAAGTTTACTCATTTCTAAAGCAACAATCATCTTATACGTGTAATTCATTACAATCAACATATGTTCAGCGAAACAAATACTCTACGATAGCTTAATAGCGTATATGAATCATTTCCTCAATTTATCCAACTTCGGTTAATCGGCTAAACCACTTACATTTACTGGCATTTATGTTCGAAATTAAACCTAATCAATTCCTACGTCATTCCCTATTCATTACTAGTGATATTACACTCATAAAAATCTACTCAAGGTTCCCTAGCCAAGGTATGAAAAACTTGGCAGAACTCAGAATTATGAAAATGTGAACAGAACAGTACAGTACGCGTCGCGGTCACTACTTCGCGTCGTGACATTAGCAGGCTTCAGTTCGCGCCACGCCATCCCATTGGCGCCGCGAACTGAGCGTGATAGGTTGGTCTCTTTCAGCGCCACCATCCTCCTTCCAACACCATTCTTCCCAAAATCTTGGCAACAAACACAACTACCATCCAAAACAATTCATTCTAAGCTACTAGTAACATGGGTAGTCAAATAACAACAACATTTACACAACATTCATCAAGTTTTATGGATTTTTAGGTTTTAAAAGAGGAATCCCTAAGACACAAACTAGCAATTTCACAAATCCCACTACCTATCATTCATCATATTCCCAATTAGAGAGCAAGAACTCCACCCTTACCTTGTTAATCGGAGATTGAATGCCTTGGATATGGTGGTTTTGGCCTAGCTAGCTTCTTTTCTCTTCCTTTCTCTTCTATTTCTCTATTTCTCTCCAGATACTCCCTTTTCTCTTCTACTCATGAAAATACTCTTTCTCTCTACTTATTCTACTTCTTTTAAAAATAATAACATATTATTATTGTTCTTACTAATATTATTTTTCCTACTATTTATTTTATGTATACGTCTTATTTTAATTAATTATCCCACAAACAATTAATAACTTAAGTTGGTATTTCTACAACATTATCAATTTATTCGGTCAACTATACGAAAACATAAAATTAAGCGAGTAATTAAACAATTCAAATAATTAAATAAACGGGCGTTACAACTCTCCCCCACTTAGAATATTTTCGGCCTCATAAGTTTACCTGGTTCAAACAATTTGGGATAGGAGTCGCGCATCCTGCTCTCTAATTCCCACGTCATACTCTCTCCCGCATCCCCCAATCAAACAACCTTCACTAAAGCAATCTCTTTCCCTTTAAGAGTCTTCATTTTGCGATCTGCAATTCTCACCGGTGTCGTCTCTACCGTGAGATTATCCCTCACTTGCACATCGTCCATCTGAATCACATGGGATGGATCTGGGACATACTTGCGGAGTTGCGATACATGAAACACATCATGCAAATTAGAAAGATTTGGCGGTAACGCCACACGGTACGCAACTTTCCCAACTCGATCCAATATCTGATACGGACTAATAAAACGAGGAGTGAGCTTCTTAGACTTCAGAGCTCGCCCAACACCAGTCACATGTGTGACCTTTAGAAACACATGCTCGCCAGCTTGGAATTCTAAACCTTTTCTTCTCTTGTCATGGTAACTTTTCTGCCTACTCTGGGAAGCCTTCATCTTTTCCCGAATAAACTTCACTTTCTCAGTAGTTTCTCGAACAATTTCTGGTCCAACTACCACACTCTTACTAGATTCAAGTCAACACAACGGAGTCCTACATCTTTGTCAATACAGTGCCTCAAAAGGTGTCATTCCAATACTAGAATGGTAACTGTTATTATAAGTGAATTCGATCAATGGAAGATAAGTATCCTATGAACCTCTTTGCTCAAGAACACAAGCTCTCAATAAGTCCTCCAATGACTGAATGGTTCTCTCGGCCTGACCATCCGTCTGTGGATGATACGCCGAACTCAACCTCAACTTAGATCCCAAAGCTTCTTACAAACTCTTCCAAATATCAGAATTAAACCTCAGACCTCTATCCGACACAATACACATAGGAATACCATGCAACTTCACAATCACTCTAATATAAATCTCATCCAACTTCGCAATCGGACAAGTAATGTTAATAGGTATAAAGTGTGCCGACTTCGTAAACCTATCAACAATCACCCATATCAAATCATGTCCTCTTAAGGTACGGTGCACTTAAGTGGAATACGGAATGTGGTAAGGTACTATGCACTTAAGTGATATGTGGTACATCATAAGGTATTGATACTCATATGCTTATTTGGGCTTTTAGCTTATAGCCTTTATTGGGATTTCAGCTTGCAGCCCACACTTGTAGTTCTATAAATAGAACCCTTGTGCTGAAGCATTTTACTTGATGAAAATTCGGTCTTGAAACCCTTAGCCATATTTTTGCTCACTCTCTCACTCAAAGCTTTCGTTCGTAAGCAGCTAGCACTGTGATCGAAAGCGATATGTCCATGTGCACTGAGTAGAGGCGTTGTTCTTCATCAACACTTGTGATCACAACATCAAAGATCCAAATCTCCATAAGAGGTAATAGATTTTATCACTGACCATGCCCATTCGTAAGGATCACTAAAGGAAAATGTTAATTTTGTTGTGTTTATGATCACAATTTTCCTTCAATCAGGAAAGTATCTATCCATATGGTTCTCCCATCTAATATGTCCTGAATACAAAGTAGACACCTCAAATGGACGATGAAGGAGATGAGATAAATATGGTGTCCAGACAACATCCTCTAACGTCGGTGCATCTAGCCTCCTCATGTACTCCACCAAATCTCTTGGATGAGCTTGCTTTCCCTTATATATCCTCACACATGGAACGGTAGCCGATACACGCTGGATCTTTTGCTCACATATATGAGGGAAATGCTCATATATCTAACACTACATAAATAAAAACCATCAAATAAATACACCCAGATAACTAATGAAAAGCATCAAATATAATCTAGTGTACGTGTAACAGCTAAGGTAATCAGCAGCTTCCTGGTCTCAACATGAGAAGCAACGTCAAGTAGCGTGTACAATATGGTCAAGACTGCCACTCCCCAATCCCAACATAGAGTGTTAAGTGTGCTAAACAGAGACAGTTATCGAACATCAATGTAAACTTCAAACTTGTCTAAAAGAGAGTACATGCCACAAGATGTAGTATATATATGCCCTAGCGGCAGCCTGGTATCTACGTGCCTCCATAAGATCTCCATACAAATTCCTCAGCCAATACATCCGAAGGTAAAATCCCAACGTTTCACCAAACTCTTGTAGCACGTCTGCCTCAGACACCTCCAAATCATCCACAATCATGTGCATCATCGTCAACTGGTTAATGACTACTGGTGTGAAGAATGTACTATCAACCAGAATGTGAAATAACTGGTCGACATCCTATAATGTGACAGTCATCACCCCAAATGATAGATGAAAAGATGATGTCTTTGGGTGCTGAAACAACCGGCCGAAAAAATCAAAGAATATAACTATATATCAATGAAGTCGCCATCGAACGTTTTTTATCCCGCCGAAAGGGAAAGGTAAACATCGAGTAAACCTGAAACAGAGAAATCACGGTCTTGCGGCCGAGAGATCGGGTAAGGAAGTCTGTTACGTGAGGGGAAGATATTAGCACCCCACACGTCCGTAGTACTCTACGGTATCCACTTTTACTTTCTATCTAATGGGTGTAAAGGTCTAACTATATTTGTATATGAGGTATAATGTATGCAAAAAGAAAAGAAAAATAAAGGAATAAAGAAAATAATGCAAGAAAGAAAACACAGAAAAGAAGAAAATATTTACAAAGGTTTCTCGATCAAGCCCCGCGATAGGATGCCTACGTATTCCCTCGTGCAATGGGAAAGTCAGAGCGCCGTATTTTGGCTCACTTATTTTGGTTAGTTTGTGTTTTTTAATTTAGAAGACAAAATAGCAAACAACGATGACGAAACACCACCATGATGACGAAATATCAGTAACAGACGGGACGATGAAACGTCAGAAATAGACGGGATGACGAAACATCGGCAAACGGGATGACGAAACATCAGCCACAAATGGGACGACGAAACATCCTAAGTCAAAGAATATTAGTTTGTATCTTTTACTTTAGAAAAAGTTTCAAATTATTAAGGGTATTTTAATGTACTTGAAAAAACAAGAGTTTAATTTTGAGGATGCAAAAGGATAAAGGTAAAATATCTAGGGGAAACTAACTTATTTATAATCCTAATTATTATCATACAAAGTTGTTCCTAGGTTATGGGTATGAACAAGGGATACTACTTAGATTATTTACCTAATATTGGCATGCATGGATACTTAACCTAATGTTTAAACTCGATAGCTAACCTAATCGAGTGATCCTAAGGGAAAGCTATAAAATCAATCATCTTGGTTAGAAAACAAAATGAGAAGAAGGGGGAGAAGCAAACAAAATGCTTTTGCAAAAGCACACAAACCAAACACTCACAAATGATAAGAAAGAAGAGAAGAAGATGAAGTGGAAACAGGTGAGTGGATAATCATACAAAGTGTCATGTGAAGTGAGGTAAGTAGAAACAATATACATATAAAAATCTTATACAAACCACAAATAAACATCAAACATCACTATGAAGACGTACATGCAAAGTTAGTACACAAACTAGACCAAAACTAGTCCTAAAAACATACGGAAAGCAAATTGTGTGAGATTTTAAGCATAGATGAGATGAAGGAAGAATTGAAAGGTAAAATGATACAAAATTAAGTAGCTAAAATTTTAATATTTCATTTACATCATGTAAACAAAACCACAAAAATTCATGAACAAAAATTCCACATGGGTGCGTAAACATGCAACAATTGTGTGTGGTGAAGTGAATACAAGTGTTTGACATGCATAACATGCGAAGAGAGTGTCAGGATTAATTGATTACATTAGAAACATAACATAAAAAAATTCACAATTGAATCACAAAGAAAATATCACAAGGGTGCAATTAATAAACTAGCACAAAAACTAGTCGAAACTTGGACCTAGAAAGCGTTTACAGGTCAAAAGAAGCCAAGAAAAGGTGTAGATGAAAGGAAATGAACCATTCAAGGTTAAGAGGCATAAAATACAGTATCAAACACACCAATACATCAATCAAAAAATACAAACATGCATAATAAAGATTCACGGACAAATCACTTAAGGTAAACAAATCTAATCCATACAAGTGGGGGCAAAGGGGTGTGTGTGTGTGTGTGTGTGTGTGTGTGTGTGTGTGTGTGTGTGTGTGTGTGCTTGACCATACTTGTACTAAGTGTCACATAAGAGTGAGGTCAGAATCAATACATAATAAGGCAAGACTCATATTAAATACAATCAAGTTACAAGAAACTCAAAAGAACACATACACAACACTAGTATAAAAACTAGTCAAAAAACTTGACCTAGAATGCATCGAAAGTCAAATAAAGAATGGTAGTGCATAGATGAAGAGAAGTTAACTTTAGAAGATAAAAAGACATAAAATTCAGTAGATATAATGGTAAAAACACGTTCGCATAATATACACAATCATCATGGATATTTGCAAACAAATTATCATAAGAAAGCATGAACATGCATCCCAAAAGTGTATGGTGAAGTGTATGCAAATGTGCACTTGTGTGAACATGTTTCAAGGTGTCAAATGAAAGTGAAGTGAGAAGCTAAACACATTGAGGTAACACTCATTAATAACAAACAAAATCAAATAGAAAGTATCACCATGAAAACATACATGTAAATCTAGCAAAGAGAGAAGTCAAAATTCAACACTAAGGTCAACCTAAACAAGTCTACAAGTCAACAAGTAAGACATGGTATAGAAACAAAGTAAAGAGATGATAAAACACAAAAGTTAAGTAGATTAAACAACATAATCAAGACATGAAAACAAACCACCTTCTAGCTTACACACAAATCATTCAAACAAGTTAGATCAAAACTCACATGCAAGCACAAACAAACCTCTAAAGAAAAAGCAAACATAAATCAAACATCTATGAGTAGACGATAAGGTTAAAATGGGTTAGCACATGCAAGGTAATTATCTTAAGATCTAAACAAACATACATCAAAGGTATTTCAAACAAAGAAGAAAGCTTATACTCAAAGGCACACAAAATTAGGGTTTGAAAACATCAAAACTAGTCAAATTCAAGGCAATTGATAAAGATCAAACAAAATGGTCTTAATTAGATAATTAATACATGTGTGAATTATGTAATAAGCTAACTCAAGATGAGGTTCATGAGCAACAAATATATAAGACAAAACTTCAATACACAAAATAAGTCACCTAATTGATTATCAACATCACAAGAGATGTAAAACACTTGTCTAAATCAATGAAGGATGATATAAATCAAGTGTGTAAAGAAGAATTGATACCCATAGGTCCTAGGGCAGTGGAATCTCCCTATTATAAGTATCTATCATGATCTTACAAGGAACTTTAATCAATGTTATCAAATTAACAAGTTAAAGTGTCATGACATCATATAAAAAATATAGTCTCTAATGCATAAAAGTAAAGGTGATCATGAAAGATAAAAACTAGGGTCCTCAAGTGTTATGTACTATAGACAACACTAATTAAACATTGAGTAACCATAAAGAGACATTAAAGTCCTCAAGCAATCATACACATACAATTAGGTCAAAACTAAAAGATGTGACTCCTAACTTGTCGCCATGATGGGTGGACAATGAAATGTCAAACAAATATCATTGGAGAATTGTATGATATAAATACAATCACAAAAGATCAGAACCATGATAGGTCATACATGAAAGAGCTTCACATGATGTATTCTAGGTGGTGCACAAGAGCTATCTCCTAAACCTTGATCATAAGCAATCATCAAACAAAATTGAAGAAGAAAGTATGTTTAGGGGAAGTGAATTGTTCATTGATGAACTCAAATCCCTAAATCAGAAATGAGTATGAAAGGAAAAGATAAATTGATTCCTCAAGGGTTGCATAAATGCATTCCAATATACCTCTAAGTCAAAAGAAACACCAATGCATCTATGGAAGAGATGCATTGTTCAAAAATAGCAACAAGGCTTGTAAAATCAAAACAAAAATATCACATATTCTTAAGACAAATAAAAGTCAGAAAAAACAAGCACAAATCAAATTTGGCAAAGTTCAAGTAGAGAATGAAAATGCACAAGCAAGTCATGTTCACAAGAGAACCAAACTAGAAACCCTAATTTGGCAATATTGGGAAAAATATCAAATCAAGTCCTAAAATCTAAACAAAATTAGTTCTAGAATTCTAAGGAAGCATAAAACCCTAATATAATCAAAAGTTGACGTGAAAGTCAAGAAAAATTAGCATATGAACGATAACTTGAGGCCTAAGCAACCAAAACCACTCAAATGATCAAATTAAATAAAAAATTCGATACAAATATAAATCAATCAAGGAAAATTCAAATCAAAATTCAAACATTAATATGTGAACCTCAAAAGGCCAGAAAATTCAATTTTGGCATTTTTGATTAATAAAAATATTAAAAATTAAATCTAAAAAGATTAATATATCAAATAAACCATGAAAAATATTCACAAAAGAAAAAATGCTAGAAAAAATAACCCAAGGTCAGGGACCAATTATATATCATTAAAAAAGATCAAAATAAAATTGGTGAATTTTTTATACTTGAAAAAGTATTTTAAAATCAATTAAATTGCAAAAATAAGCTATTATTCACATATTTTCTAAAATTAATAAAAAATTAGGAAAATATGAAATAAAAATCAGAGCTAAAAAATAGACCAATCAAATAGTCTAGTAATTTTTGTATGAAGGATTTTTTTTTTAATAATGACTAAAATGCATGAAATGCAATATAATGCAAAGAATTTATTTAATTATACAAAAATGTAAAACTATGAAATAAAATTCATAAATGCAACCTATATGAAGAAAATGATCCAAAATATTTTTTATGCAATTTATGCATGAGGGAAATTATTTTAATAATAATTAAAATTAATGATATACAATATATGGCCCAAATTTATTTAATTATACAAAAATTAGAAAATAATTGAATAAAAATCAAAGACTCGTCACAAACCAATCAAAGGGCTCATAATAATTTTTGTGGAATTTTTTTATGATGCAAAACATTTTTTCAAGAATTTACAATAAAAACTAATTAAAACAAAACTAATTAATCTCATAATTTTTTTGACCAATCAAAACATTTTTAAAAATTCCACAAAATATTAGAGACTAAAAAGGGCCTATGATATTTTTCCATAATTTTTGGACAATTTTTTAATGCAAAATAAAATGGAAGAAAACTTAAAATAAAAGAATTATGAAAAATCAAATAAATAGCATGCCAGCCAATCAGATCGCGCCACACGCTTCATCTTCAATCTTGGGTCTTTTCCCTAACACGCGTATAATGCAGACCAACACCCTAACTTCTAGACTTCGTATCTTACTCATTTCTCAACCATTTTTCACGATTCAAAGCACAAAATGAACATCACATGGCAATGAATAACAAGCAACTCATAGATTTCAAAAAGATCAACCACGCATCAAGAAATCAAGCCACGAAAATCATGAAAATCATCCAAACACAAATTTTCAGAACTCCATATTATGTAATATACTTCACAAACAAGCAAAGATATACATCAAACTTAATATTTGGCCAACTATACCCACGCATACATGCTCTATTTCATCAAAAATCAGCTGGAAATGAAGATTCAAGTTTGAAAACTTACTTCTTGAGTTGAGAAATAAACTCAATCGGTGCGTCTGAACAATAAGAAAACCTCTTCTGTTGATCCTTTGAGTTTCAATGAAGATGAATAAGTAGAGAGGTGAGCTTTGGAATAAGAGAAAATGAAGCTTCGAAGAAAAACAAAGAGAAGTTCAGATCTGAATTTTGGTGAAAGGAGGCGTATAGGGTTCTAATGGCCGAGATTATGAGCTTATATAGAGTGATATGAACGAGGGAATTGGTCTTTGATGCTCAGAAATCTTTCTTTTAGTTATTTGCAAAAAATCAAAAAAATAAAGAGTGAGTGGAATGTTTGCGTTTTGGTTGCTCTTAGCTCAAGTTTTGTGCATTTTGGACAGTTGAGCATGAGTGGAATTGACTGAGGGACGTGTAAAGTAGTGAGCTGGCTTGGTGGTACCTCACTAATGATTTTTCAAAAATAAGAAAATTTCCTAAAATGGCAATATTTGAGGGAATGTGGTACAATACTTGTGATGCTTATGCTTGGCTTCTTTTGGCAAGGAATGAGGCACTAAAATTGTGCATGGCAAAAAGCTACAATACTTGTAATCAAACAGTACACAAGAATGCACAAAACCTGAAAATGAACATGGCATTGCACAAGTATCATCTTCCAACTTTGAGCTTGAGCCATTTAAAATTGACTTGTGCATTTTCCTTGCAACTTAGGCCATGGATAGAGCTCTCAATGATCTCCAAACTAAGCTTTGAATCATGCAAAATGATGAGGTATTGAGTGAGATATCATTTTTAAAAGTTTAAAAAAAACAAGCCATGGAAGCCTAGGCATGGTGCGCGCATGAGTGTGCATGGTGATCAGGTTTTACTCAATTTTCTCAAGACCATAGCTTGCTCCATAATTGGCCATTTGAAATGATTATGAGCTTGATCAAAAGCTCTTTATGTCAACTTCAAAATGCACGAAGCACATTTTCAAAATTGAACTTAAATTGAGAAAAATTAACCTTAACATCTTTCACACCACGTGTTTGTTGAAATTACCACGCGAAAGGCAAGGAGAAGGCAAGCATGACCAGCATTTTACATATCTTGTGCACAAAACTTCAAACTCAAATATCTCTCAAATGGTGCATTTTTGAGAAACTTAACAAATTGACAAACTTGTAGCATTTTTCTCAAGCTTTTGAAAAATGTATAGTATTCAACCATTGGACAAACATTGAGAAAGTTATGACATGTCAAAGTTCTATAGGGTGAACACTTAAAAAAATTTCAAACTTCAAATAACTTCAAGAACAAGTTAACTCTAATTTCATCAATTCTCTTGATTCAATGGTGAATTTAGTCATGAAATATGAAAAAAGGATATTTGAATTGATGGTTGACCAAAATTCCACTTGGTCAACTCCTGACTTTGACTGATTTTGACCAAAATGACCATTTTGCCCCTTGTGATCAATTGACTTGCTTCCAATCAAAATTGAACCTCAATCTTTCAACCATGGATGCTCAACAAAATATAGAAACAAATGAAATCAAGTTTGAGTGAAAAATCTGAAGAAATCTTGATTAGATCCAAAACCCTAATTTTGCACCTTGTGGTATGAGATGGCCAATCAAGCTTCAAAACCTCAAATCTTCTGAATGCATTGAGAAAATCTTTGAACCATTATAACTCAAATGATAATAGGAAGATGATACTTCAAGAAATTTTGGGGTGCAATAGGTGTCACCTCTCAACAAAAGCTGATGAAAGATAGGCGTTCAATATGGTCAAGGAACACTCAGCAAACTCCTGTAGATGAAAATCTATAATGATACTCCTGACCTCCTTAAGCACCAGACTCTCAGATAAGTGCTTCAACTTTGAACCATGAGAAGTGACCTTCAACACTAGACGGTCCTATAAAACTAAAAAAAAAATTATACATCAAATCTTATAAGCATCTTGTACGTTAAAATAAAAATTATTCAATTAAAGAAAACCAAATATATACCTCTCCATGCTATATCCTGTGGGCGACATGGCCAGGAAATCCCGTCAGCATGAACCTATCACCAAATCCTGTCAGCATGAATCTGTCTGAAAATCCTCATGATTTTCCTTAATAAAGCATGACCTACGAAACTTTCTGACACACCTTTGGTAATAACATTAACCACCGATAATGAATCAACATTTAACTTCACCTTCCTTTTACCTAATCTGATCGAATATTTTAAGCCTTCAAAAAACCCCACAACTCTGCAATAAACATTGATGAAGAACTTGTATATTTGAAAAAAAAAGATCTAACCAATCCCCGTTAGAATCACAGATAATTCCTCCACAACCAGTCAACGAACTATCTTTGCACGCTCCATCAGTGTTGAGTTTTACATAGTTTCTTCGCGGATATTTCCAACTGGTCATAGCCAAATTCATTTCCACCTTGGTGATTACTGTGAATTGACTTCTATCTTCCTCATAATCCTTCACCATACTCAAGATTTGTTGAGCTTCATTTACAAACACTTGAACACTATATTCTATCATTATAAGTTGCTTGTTTGGAAGAGAAGATCACGTATATTGATACATCACTTAAAGTGATAATTGTTCTAGAAATTTCCAAGATCGTTGGAATTAAGATTACTTAGTTTTGTATTCCTTATTATCCAGGATTCTTGGAAGCAAGATGTTGAAATTGAGAGGATTGTTCTCATTTCAACTTGGTTGATCCAAGAGGATTATTCTTGGTGGTAGTGTTGTTAGAAGATTGTAAGAGAAGTCTTGATATAATATTTGTACAAAGATTTGACAATAGTGAAATCTCTTTAGTGTTTAAAGGGGACTGGAGTACTGTCGGACTATGAGAGGAATCATAATACATCCTTGTGTTCTTTACTTTTCCTCATTTATCGCTTTCATCTTAATTCATAACCTGAAAAGAAAGAAACACATTTCTAAACACTTAAACACTAAACCAAAAATAAGAACAACTTGTTTCTAAAACCGATAAATTTTTAAAATCCTAATTCACACCCCTCTTAGGTGCACTCCGAACTTGTTCTCATTCCAACTTGGTTGATCCAAGAGGATTGTTCTTGGGGGTGTTGTTGTTAGAATATTGTAGGAGAAGTCTTGGTATAAGGCTTGTACAAAGATCATGACAATAGTGAAATCTCTTTCGTGTTTAAAGGGGGTTGAAGTACTCTCAGATTGTGAGGGGTACCAAGATACATCCTTGTGTTCTTTACTTATTTGTAGAGCTGTCAAAATGGGCTACCCGACCCTAAACAGGATGGCCCTTGCGTGCCTTGGGCTTTTTAGGGTCGAACCAAAAAATACCATATTTAAATGGGTCCTTTTTTTACTACTCGGGCCCAGCCCTGTCTAGGCTGCGGACTACCCGGACCTAAACAGGCCAATCTCTATAAAAAAAAAATTAAAATTTTCTCCTTATTTTTATAAGTAATCGTACAATTGCATGCAATAATACATGAATATATATTAAATTTCATATCCAAAATTAGGATTTCTAAATAATCCATATAAGTTAACAATTAAAATGTAAAACAACACATTAACTTAATTTAAATTATCCAAAATACATGACAAATTATCCAATGTAGCACACAAAATTAAATACCTTGTTTCAACAAATTTTAAGTTATATATATTCATGACAATTATAATGTTATAACAATTATAACAAGAAAGTGTTATTACATTTTAGGCTAAATACCCTTTTTCATCCCTTATCTTTACCTCGGGGTCCAGTTTGGTCCCTTAATTTTAAAAAAGTGCAAATAGCTCCCTTAACTTTTTAAAATGTACCACGTAAGTCCTTCTGTCTATTTTATGGAAACAACCGTTTAAAAAAGCTTACGTGGCATATGACTTGGATATTTCAAGTTGTTCTTCCTTCCTTCCTTGTTCTTTCTTTATGCAAACCTGCAATCGATTTAGGGGCTAGGTTTTTTTTTTGAAATTTCTTCTCCCTCTCCAAAAATTGAACGACTTCTATGAAATCTTCCAGTTGTTTGTCCTCAATGATACAAAGCTTCCATGAAAGTATGAATTCACAGCCTTATACGATGTCGAACATGCAATGGAAACCAGTTTGCCACTGTGGAGATAAGACAATTCTACGAAGGGCGACGATAACTAAGAGTTTTGGAAAACATTTATGGGAATGTACGCATTATAAGGTATGTTTTTTATTCACAAAACCTTGAATACCTTCTTCTCTCAAACTGATAAAGAAGGGATCCGTGATTGCAGGGGAAACTGAAGATATTAAGGGGAAATTTTTGATGTCTCGGTTGGAAAAGATTGATAAGAAAATTGAAGAATTGCAGATGGATGTTAACAAAGTAAAAGTGTCAAGTGAAAAAATAAGGAAAAAGATATATCAAAATAAGAGGCAGTTGACCAAGATGACCAAGCTGGAAAAATGTTGGATTATGATGCTTTTTGTAATATTCTTAGTTATGTGTTTTTTCATGTATTGAGTTATTCTGTCTTAGTTATGGTATTGTACCATTTGAGTATACCAGATTGTTGAGAATCGTGTTGTCTTAGTATGGTATTTTACCATTTGAATGTACTAGAATATTGTGTAATTTTTCACCTTTATGTATGCAACATTTTCTTGAGAATTTTATCTTAGTTATTGTGTTACTTAGTGGTTCACAACAATATAACACAAGACAGTAAATTTTGTTACATTAGAGACAATAAATTTGATACATTAGAGACAATATAAGATGGTTCAAAACATTACATTAGTGGTTCATAACATTACATCAATGGTTCAAGACATTGAACTTTAACCCAAAAGTGGTTTCAAATCTAAGATAGCACGTTATATTAGTGGTTCATAAACAACCAAGACACACTAAACACAAAATACACGCCACAAGTGTTCCATTAAGCATACCAATAGTGGTCCATTAAACAAAATACATAATACCAACAAGACAAACTAAACTAAAAATACAACTAAATGTCACATTATCACCCACAACATCATCACCACCCTAAAAAATATTAAGATCAATAATAAATTTGTTTCCTGTATATCATTTTTTAATCAAAGATTTTTGTAGTATAAATATCTTTTTTAGTATATACAAATATTATTTCTCGTATATAAATAGAATTTTTCCCGTATACAAATATTATTTTTGTTTAGGCATCGTTTACAAAAATATCTAGATTAATAGTAAATTTTCGTATATTAAAATATTTAGATCAATAATAGATGTTATCTCATATATCACTTTTAGATAAAAAAAATTGAATCATAAATATTATTTTTCGTATATAGAAATATTTGAATCAATAATAGACTTGTTCCCGTATTCAAATATTATTTTTGTTTAGGTATCGATTACAAATATATCTGAAAATTTACGAAAAATACAATACGACATTTCTATAAATTCTATTAAGTTTCTCTCACCATTTTTATTTAAGAAAAAAGGATAAATCTATAAAAAAAAGAAATATAGATCTATGAAACTTGTTTAATAACAACAAAACTTAATCTTTAAAAAGAGTAGATATGAAGAAAAAAAATTATTTTCAACTATTTTTATTTTAAAAAAAAGTTATATTTATTATTTCTTATTCTATACTTGGAAGGATGAAATTGAAAAACTATTTGAAATTCATATTTATCTTTTATCTTGAAAAATGTATCAAATGTTAAATTAATATTATGAAATGTTGAAAGAAGAGATTTGGAAGAAGAAATTTAAACAATGAGGAAGTTTCAACATTGTGAGATAATGAAAAATATATGTAAATATGGTGAGAGGAAAGACATGATGAATGAGTAGGTGAGAAGAAATATATGGAGATATATGTGTTTGTTAAATAAAATGGGTTAAGAAATAAAAAAAGTATTGATGAGAGATATGATAAGATTGTCAAAGATAACATTGGGAATGAAAAAGAAAGATAAAAATATGAATATGATTTTTTGTTGCACATGAAATGATGAACAACCATGTGGGAATTGGTTGGAATCTATAATAAAAAGACAATATTTAACCTCAAATTAGTAATATATTTGAAAAATAACAAAGGGTAAAAGAGTGATTTCCAGAACATCAACTTTTCTTATATTATAGATTGTTAGATTCAGATACTCCTCACTTACACCTAAATCATAAGAAACCTTAAACTGAATAAGAATCATACTATAAAAACCCTAAATCAAAAACATACTGAAAACCCCCAAATCATAACAAACCCTAATTTCATGAACCAATCTACGGTAAACCCTAACTGCGCCAAGGGAATCAGAAAAACTAGGACGAAAAAGTGACATACCTGAAAGCAAACGCGAACTCAACCGTGAATCTTGACTGGAATCCTCGTGAATGTCGCATGAACACAAGTTGCTTCAATCTTCCCTTCTTCCCTTATGCGTTTTGATATGCTTAGTATTTTCCTAAGTTTTGAGGTTTCAATGCTTACTGTATCTCTTTATAAAGGATGACACGTGGATAATAAATAACCAACATGGATAATAGATACATAAAACAACTAACGGATGGTCACGAAAGGATTAACGTGCTCCATTTTAAAAAGTTAAGAGAGCTATTTGAACTTTTTTAAAATTAAGGGACCAAACTAGACCCCGAGATAAAGATAAGGGACGAAAAAGAGTATTTAGCCTAAATTTTATAACAATTATAATTATGAAAGGATAAATTCTAAGTATATTAAAAAATTTAATTTTTTCGGGCCGGTGGGCTACCCAAGACCCATACGGGTCGGCCCATATGTTTTAGGACTTTTTCGGGCCGGAAGTAAATGAGCTCGAAAAATAAGGCCTAGGCCCTAACTTTTTCGGGCCTAATGGGTCGGCCTGTGGACTTTAGTCCATTTTGACAGCTCTACTTATATGCATTTATCGCTATCATCTTAATTCATAACTAGAAAAGAAAGAAACACATTTCTAAACACTTAAACATCAAACCAAAAATAAAAATTAAAACAACTTGTTTCTAAAACCGAATAAATGTTTTAAGTCGTAATTCACTCACTCTTAAACGCACTCCCAATTTACAAATTCCCCCAATAGTCATTGGATCCAATTAATAAAAGCTTACTTATTTTATCAATTCATAGTTTGGTTTTACTTTATAAAATATTTTTAGTTTATTTACTCAAAACATCCAAAAATTCTAACAACATTTTTTTAGAAAAGTTAAAGAGTTTAACTAAAAACATAATTTCTTAGACATAATTTCTTAGAGTTAAAAACTATTATCAGATACTTCTAAAACGGAATATTAGAAACATAATATTTAAGAGTTAAAAACTATTATCAGATACTTCTAAAACGGAATATTAGAAACATAATATTTAAAAAAGTTGAGTATTTAGTGCAAAAACATGGACCATTGCATCAATTTCTTATAAAAAAAACTTGCTAAAAAGGAGAATGATAGATTATGACATCAAAAAGTAGTGTCGCCCTTGTGCGTGACACTAAGTTTTGTGACTATTATACTCCCTTTTTCTAGTGGTAAGTGACCATATTTTAAGGCTCTGAATAAAAATTGTAGAAAATGGAAAAAGAAAGAAAGAGTGCTACTTGGCGTCACCATGCCAAATTCCCCCCTAGATGAGTAGATGTGCCATCAATCTCCTTCATTAATTAATCACAAGATGTGCCATCAATCTCCTTCATTAATTAATCACATTTATATTTCATCAAAAATTTCAGTGGTGTTAAGGAGGAAAATACAAAAGGAAAAGAATGTGCATGCTTTCGTGCCCCTAAGATCTACCACTCAAGGAAAGGACGAAAAAGAAATGAGATAAAAAAAATTAAAAGCTGAAGATTCTTGTTTTTAGTTGATAGTTACATACATGGCTTTTACGATTTTGAAGTGGGTCCAACATTTGTTTAGTTTTGTTGCATTTGGTTTCGTCAACTGCCTGCCTCTCTATTACAGCATTAAAAGCGATGTTGAAGGTTTATAAAAACATTGGGGAATAAATTTTAGGGAAGGATTTGTTTTAATATTCATATAAAATTATTTAAACAATAAAAACCAATTTAAAATCAAAATAATTTTTACAACTAAATTTATTCTGGCCGTCCATAGATTCGATAAGAAAAAACACAACATAGTCTTGAGCACCTCAACCAACTCTTATATAAAAGGGATTCCGTTAAAAAATATAATTTTAATTCACTCTACCTCATACTTTATTTCTCAATAATTTAGGTGTTGGAGTGTTGCTTTGCAGGTCAGCCACTTCTCTGTTGCACCGGAAGCACAAGTCCAACACAACAAAGCATTACCTCTTCATTTCACCATTCATTTCTAATTTGAAATCGAACAGAGGCAGTATATGTGAGAAACAACTTAAGATTTCTATGACTTTTCACAATCATATATGTTTAATTCAAGTTACGATTGTTAAGCAATCATGCTAAGAAGAAGAAAGCAACTCTCGATCCTTCTTTCCATAGGACCTTATTCCTTCCAACTCTAGATTATCTCGGATTTTCATCGTCGACTCGATTGGCTAGAAGCTTCCTAACATGAAAATTCCTCTACCACATAGTAATATGCAGATCCACGAGAAGGTGGATGAAACTCCTAACATAACACTTTCACTGGTAATAACTGCAACCGTATTTGGCCTATCTAATGATTACCCCTAAATCATAATTGATTAGAAACATGTAAAAGCCCATGGATCGTTTTTCATTTTGAGATTAGCCGGTCAAAAAACTTTTTTTAGTTTGGGGAATCAATTTGTATAAAGTATCTCTGATTTATTATTTGTTATTTACTTTCTTTTCTCTCGAATTAATTTTTTCCATTTCTTTGTTGCTTATATTTCTTTTAAATTAATGAACTAATTACATAAATTGTTTTTTTTTTTCATTTTTAATTATATTTCTGGATATAACATTTCAAATCCTCTATTGTGTTTGAAGTCACTTGTTCAACAAATGACATCAAAACATAACTCATGTTCAAGACTAATATCACTGAATGAAGGAAATGACTTTAAACGATTCACAAATCTTCATCCTTTAATGTAAAAGGCTATGCTTTATGAAAAGCGAAGATGATAATCTTCGTAGAAAATATGTATTTCGGTACGTGAAAAGTTGTGAAAATAGTTCATCTCTTCTCATGCATCAAGTTAATAATGACGTGGTAAACAAAAAAAAAAAGATGATTGGGACAAAAAATAAATATCAAAAAGTTCAACACAATTTAAAAGTTATAAGTGTATTCTCTCATTGACTTAAACATAAAAGTGCTTAGTTTGCAGGTCAGTCTCTTATTCGCGGCACAAAAAAGACAATTTCACGACAACAAAATATTACATTATCATTTCATCAACTATTTCTAGCTCAGAACGAACAAAATCAAAATCATTTCAAAAAATGAAACTAATATAAACCAAAACTCCTTCAGAGGTAGGAAACAGAACAAAACATACAAATCAAACTACTCCCCCAGACAGAATAACAACCAAAACTCCTTCAGATAAAAACCCTCCAAAGCACAGCTTCCCTTGAAAACAAAACCAGATTCCAAGAGCCAATCCTGTAGCAACCGAGCTCCTGAGCAGATGTAACAACCAAGCCAGAAGACAAACAATCTAACAGAGATCATAAGCCGAAATTATTTGTTGGTGAAAAGCCTATGATTTTCGATAATACTAAGATTTTTTTTTGTTTTGTATATATACTGATCAGTTTGCATAATATGATTAATTTCTATATATTTTTAGCATAAACATATTTTACACATACATTTATGTGTTAATACATAATGATTATATAACAATCATATGTTTCTAAACTCATAAAATAATACGACAACATAGATAAAGTAGAAATAGATAATACTCCAGCAACAACTCCTTTACAAAGTTTGTAGCAGAATTATGTTAATAATGACAATCACTAGCAAAGACCATTATGAAACGCCATAGAATGGTCCTTCTTTGTCGCAAGTGCACACACACTCATTAGGCATGGTAAGCGTGACACTCTTTCATTCTTCTTAATTAATACTAATATAATATAATACCGAAATAATAATTCCTTATTATAATTAATTATTCAATCATGCAATCAACCCTTCAAGTGCAAGCCGCCGCTTTGGCCGTGCGCGGTGGTGGTACACGGTGGTCTTCTTTTTTGGAAACAGAAATTTTCCACTTCTCTTTTCTCCTGTCTTGTTTTATTTGTTCCTCCCTGCACTCCAAACTGCAAAATGCTGTATCTCCCCTGAAATCATTAATATTTTTGTTTCAATAAATTAATCGACTTGGAACAAAATTAATTAAATAGTCACTAATAATTCACACTCAGATGAGATGATAAGAGATTTCTTTATGCAAAAAAAGAATTTTACTAAATTTTTATCAGAAAAAAATATAGTATATAAAAAAAGTACCTATACATGTAGATGTCTCGAGTGGGTGCCAAACGACAGTTACAGAGGCCACAAATTCGGAGAAAGTGAGGTGTACTGTATATTCCATGTGCACTCGCACTCACAGGATTATTATTATGATTAATATTATTGTTAGTGTTTGTGGTGGTTAAGGTTGTGGTTGTGGTTGTGTGTGAAGGGAACATCACTGTATTCCCTACTAATTCACCCTGAGTTTCTGTTTCTTTCATCACAACCGTATGTGGATCTAACTTGATGCCATCATGGTGCGGTTGCAGAGACATGACTGAAGCTTCTTCATGATGGAATTCCATGGTGTTGGTAGTGCTCTGATTATCATGTGACTGGATGTCAACGGACATACCACCGCTCATGCTTCTTGTTCTTCTCATAGTCGGTGGTCGAGAACGTTTTCCAAGTAGCATCTTCTTCTACCTTACTCTTCCTCCGTATTCTGTGTGTTTTTTTTATGTTAGCTACAACATGTTGGACTGAGAGATGGTGAAAGAGAGGAGAGGATGGGTGGATTTGAATTGAGTTGAGTTCACACGAAAACACAGAGAGGGAGTATGTGTGACTGAGAAGGAATGGTGGAAATGGAGTCGAAGATAAACGAAGCGTGTTAACCCTTACAACCAATCTCAGCCGTTGCTTGCGGGAATCTTCCTCATCTTGCCAACGTCATACATTTTTTATATTATTCTTTCGTGCATTAAATATATTTTTAGTCCTTATAAAATAATAAAAAATAACTTTTAGTTCTTATAAAAAAAATTGAATTTTAATTCTTACAAAATTAGTTTTATATGCAGTTTTAGTCCCTCTACAAAACTAAAACTGCGTGCAAAAGTGATTTTATAGAGATTGCAACTCGAAGTTTTTTTATAAGGATTAAACGTCAAAATTGAGATATACAGAGGGGATCAAAAATATATCTAACTCTTCTTTTTTATACTCCATTCATTATAAAGTGAGTATGGTTTTAGAAAAAAAAATTATTTCAAAATGAATCTCATTTTCACTTTTTAATATAGTAATGATAATTTTTTTTTTCAATTGTATCATATAATTATTACCCTGCATAATATTTGCAATAAATTAATAAGACTAATTTAATAAAAGTGCAATGTCTCATGACAATATGATTGTATTCCTTAATTTGTGTGCAAAAACATTAAACAACACTCATTTTAAAATGAATTGAGTAATTATTATTCACAAATATAATGTATTGTATACTTCCAAATGAGTAATTTAAAAAGTTAAGACTTATATTTTTTTTAACAAGTAACCTCAGTGATACATGAGTATTAGGGGTATTCAATCCTATTTATAAGAGTTCAGAGAAACCTCATAAAAAGAGAGAAAATTCTATTAAATTGAAAGATAATTAAGAAATGCAACAGATTTTTGTAAAATTCGTAAAAAATTATACTTAAAATAAGAAACTTCTCCTACAAAGAACTACTTCCACACCTTAAATTTAATATTTCATATGAGATCTGAAACAATGCAATTGTCACTATTAAAAATGATATTTTTCTCAATTCTCAAATTCACCCACCGTTGTCAACCAAATAAGACCATTCTCTTTTGCGTTCACGCATCAAGGACTAACTCAAGAAATTCTTCTGGATTATAAGGTTTGGACTTCTTAAACAGACCGTCCAACATTCCATTTCCAACCAAACGTCCTTATCTATTGGACAATTAAATAAAATATGCTACAAAGTTTCATCCTCCTCCGAGCATAAAGCACATAAAGAATTATTCTCATTAAAAGCCATGGTTTTTTTCTTCAAAAGATTGCATGTTTGCAAACGGTTTAGAAAACATCTTCACCCGAACAACTTAATTCTAAATGGGGAAGTCGTACTCATAAGCATCCTCAACGCCTTACATAAGTTTACCTAAAAAAACAGCCCCATATTAATCCGCGAAATAAAATCATAACCAGATCGAGTAGAATATCCAACAAGAAAATCTCGAAGTCAAACCTTGTTATCAATTAAACCCGGGTCGGGAGCATACCCGAACGACATCTGGATGATATCTCTCAGCCTATTTTGGACGTGTTGGTTTGAAACCGCCACAACTCCAAAATCTACCCACTACCATCGAGAATTATCCCAACAACCCGACTCCACCACGAAAATATTCTTGCTTGATCTAAGAAGGTAAAAATTTGGAAAATATCTTTAAGACAATTACAAGGCATTTCCCATAAAAGAATTTCCTCCCCATTACCCAAAGAAACGCCAACGCTATCTGTGAAAATTGACTTAGTTAGCCCACCCAGGTCCATAAGTTTGCAAACCTGCTCCTAACCCACCCAATGGATCTTCATTTTTCCTCCCGATTAAACCCATAAGAAACTATTTTGGATTTTTGTATTCTCACTGCAGATCTTTACCGGAGCCCTATAAAAGGATATTTGAAAAATAAAGATGCTTGACATAAAATATTTGAGCAGCGTGATTCTCACCCCCTAAACTAAGAAATCTCCCTTTCCAATTATCAAGGTGAGACTTTAGTTTAGTTATCAAAGCTAACCACGTTGAAATATTTCTCGGGTTGCATTCGATGGGAATACCAAGGAAAGTGAAAGCTTTCTCCTCTACCCTGCAAGATAAAAAAATTAAAAGCATCCCCCAAAAGGTAAGGACTAATGTTACTGCCAATTAAAATTCTAGTATTCAAATCACATATGTCCTAAGAGATGTCAAGACACCAATATCTGAATTTGCACACAATGACAAGGTATGATAAACAAAAATAGTGCAGAAAAGTAAAGAACACACAAGATTGTTAACCCAGTTCGGTGTACAAAAACACATGCTATGGGAGCTACTAAGCCATGAAAGAAGTTAACTAGATAGTATCAATTTTAAGATAAACTCCCTCATTTACAACTTCTCACTTAATCACTACTCTTGCTTAACTTCTACCTAAGACTCACCTAGGTATGAGACCATTCTCAAATCTCTTCCAATCACAGATAGTGACTGAACAATTCTAAACACTTAAAAAATAACATAAGTCACACTTCAAAGACACACAATCATTCACTGCTTAAAATATTTGGAATGATTGTAAGAACTTACAACTCAAAACACAGTCCTACTTTTTCATCAAGATGATAATCGAGAGGCTCGTAAATAAACACACAAACCCTAATAAAAACTCACTATAAGTTCTAACTTTTCATTAGCGTAGAAGTTTTCTTTTATAACCTTTAATGAACTGGATTTGAGCTTCACAAAACACAACTGAATATGACAGGGCGCTGCATAATTATCTCATCAAAGATAGGACATCACTCATTACTTTCCTAGATTATCTCCATAATTAGAAACTAAAATTACGCCTTGAATTCAGTTTGAATCTTTTTAATCTTCAAACTATAAGCCACCTAGGATATCATAATATTTCTAGAATATTTACATCTTAAAATATCCAGCAGTCCAGCTGTATAAAATCACGTTGTTGAAAGAGCTTCATAGGACATTGCATTCGATATGTTGCTCTAGTTGGTAGAACATCATATTTCAACATGTCTAAGTTAAGTTAGTTTTACCAAACATAATGTCAATCCCAAGAATAGAGGATTAACAATCTCCTTTTTGGATTATTTTGGCTAAAACAACTTAGTACATCTTCCACACATAAACCACAAAACAACGTAGGTTTGAACATAAATCAAACACACACATCAGAGTCACAACAACAATAGTGTTTGAACATAAATCAAACACACATAGGCAATCAGATGTAAATTAGAAGAAGTCAATAAAACAAATATTAGAGCAACAACTAGCTAGTCAACATAACAAACACGAGAATACCAAATTCTCAACGTGATCCTCAACATGTTAGGACATCAGGTCTGACATTTCTTCAACATAATACATTTTAGAACAAAGTGGAAACCCCCTCCCTCGAAGAAGGCACATATATTACTCTCACTTTTTAGCCATAATATGACAAGGGTAAATAACTAAAGGTACCTTAGCACGTGTATGCTAAACACATCCTGAGCTTAGAACCCTTACAAAATCATAAAGTAGTAGAAACAAATACACAAAATGAAACCAAAATGAATCACATAAGCCATAATCATGCATCAACCTTAGTGTCACACTCTTCTCTTTCATTATTAGCATCAGTACCAGCAGATGCAACAATTCCACTACCAACGGTAGCATCATTACTCCTGTCACCAGAGTCCTCACCTAGATAGAGGTCAGAATAATTGCTAGAACATGTGTTCCACCAGGAATTCCATAGTGCGAGGATAAAGGAGATTTCCTTTTCTTGACACTGTCCACAGTCAATAAAATATCGAGATGTAGGATTTTATTGACCCACCATAATAGCAGTAATTGCTATAAATCCTTGTAGACACAGATTCCTAGTATCCTTCATAAATTTTCAAACTGAACCTCATGAAGTGCTTTTTTGAAAAAATCAGCAAGCTTATTTTTAGTGCTAACATGCTCAAGAGTTACAACTTTGTCTTCAACAAGCTCTCTAATGAAAGGACGCTTGATGTCAACGTGCTTCATCTTACTATGTTGAATAGGATTTTTGGAAATGTTAATATCACTCAAGTTGCCACAAAATAATGTCATCATATCTTGTGTGACATTATATTTAGAAAACATTTGTTTTATCCATATAAGTTGAGAACAACTACTTCCTGCAGCAATGTACTCATGTTCACCCGTAGATAAAGATACACAATTATGTTTCTTGATGAACCACGAGATTAGATTGTTTCCCAAAAATAAATATCCACTAGAGGTACTCTTGTTATCATCAACACTCCCAGCCCAATCGACATCACATTATCTCACAAGCACTGAATTTGAATCATGAGAATACATCATACCATACTCACATGTGCGATTCACACACTTCACAATTCTCTTCACTTATTTGATATGACTTACCTTGGGTTCTCCTTGGTATCCCGCACAAACTCCAACAACAAAATCTATATATTTCCTGCTTACAATAAGATACATAAGGCTTCCAATCATGCTTATGTACAAACTTTGATCAACACTCACCCCCCATTTTCATCTTTGGATAACTTTAAGTGTGTAGGAGCAGGAGTTCGCTTATGGGTGGCATTCTCCGCTCCAAATTCTTCACAATATTATTGGAAAATTTGCTTTGACAAATGAAAATAGAGTTTTCCACCTGCTTAACTTGCATCCCAAGAATGAAGGTTAATTCACCCACTAAACTCATCTCAAACTCAGATTGCATTGGTTTGATGAATTGTTGGACCATTTCATCCGACATCCCTCCAAACACGATATCATCCACATAGATATGAGTAGAGGTGAAAAATCAGTCGGTTTGGGTCGATATTGGACCTAAAACTTAAATATGATGCATACCGCGGTTTCTTTCTAAAGGTCCAATTCCAACCGATAAAATTTCGCTTTTTGGCAGATTCGGTTAAATCGATTTAGTGGATAAGTCGGGTGGTTTTAGTCGACTTAGTATTTATTGAATTAAACTCATAAAAAGGCCCATTTTTTTTTATAAAATTCACACATTCATTTTTTAGACTTTTTAAAAAAAATTATCAAAATTTTAGAATAGCCCAAAGAAAATTATTTTCTTTTGCTATTGATGAAAACATTATTATTACGATAATATTTACAATATCATTTAATACTAATTATTCATTATCACACTTTAACTCATAAACTATATAACACTCAATTTTATATATTGCATATCTTGTATTTTTGTAAGTACAGATATCATCATTAGATTATAAAAAAAATGAAAATGTCATGAATTTTAATTTTATAATGGGTCACCACTCTAGTAATAGAAATAAATAAAATGAATATTAGTTGAGTTCGGTCGGGTTCGGTTTTTGACGAGTTCAAAATAATCATCCGATCCCGACCGAAACAATCCTATACTACCCAAATTAAACAACTTGATTAACCCGACACCCGATCCGAGCCGATCCATTTGCGTAAAAAATAGTGGATCGTTCGGTTTGAATCAGAAAGTTCAATTTTTCCCACCCCTAGATCTGAGCTATCATCATTTTTCCATCTTTCTCCTTGACAAAGAGAGTCTTATCAATCCCTCTTTTTCTATATCCATGGTTAATGAGAAACCCAGTCATCTTCTTGTACTATGCTCTTGGAGCCTATTTTAAGCCATATAACACATTCTTTAACTTGAACATATACTTTAGGAATGAAGGATCAATAAATCTCTTTGGTTGTTCAACATACACTTCCTCATTCAGATACTCATTTAAAAAGGCACTTTTAACGTCCATCTGGAACAACTTTAATTTTAAGAGGCATGCTACTCCAAGTAGTGGTCTAATAGACTCCAAACGAGCTACATGAGAAAATGTTTCATCAAAGTCCACACCTTGAATCTGAGTGTACCCTTGAGCAACAAGTGTGGTATTGTTTCCGGTGACAACCCCTTGTTCATCTGACTTGTTCTTATACATCCATTTAGTACCAATCACTTTCACTCCTTCAGGTCTTGGTACTAAGTCCCAAACTTCATTTCTCTTGAATGGACAAATCTCATATTGCATAGCAAGAATCCATAATTCATCAGTTAACGCCTGCTTGACATTCTTTGGTCAAAAGTTTGAAACAAAACAAGAGTTTGACACAAGTTCGTTGGATCTGGTTTTGACTTCTTCATTCAGACTTCCGATTAACAGTTCATGTGGATGGTCTTTTTGAATCCTAATAGATGGTCCTTTGTTAGCTACATTGTTTTCTTCAAGTTCAGTTTCTTCTGGAGCATCCTTATTCATAGGAAAAAAATCATTCAACATCATTAAGGACATCTGCTTCTTTGATTGAGTCATCAATCACTACATTTATGGACTAAATCATCACCTTAGTTTTGGAATTGAACACTTTATAAGCTCGACTGTTTGTAGAGTATGCTAGAAAAATTCCCTCATCACTCTTGGGATCCATCGTTCTCCATTGTTCATGATCTGCCAAAATGTAGCACTTTCTTCCAAAGATATGGAAATATTTTGTTGTTGGCTTTCTTCCTTTCCACAGTTCATAAAGAGTGACGAATGTACCAAATATAATAGTCATATTGTTATGAATATAACAGGTAGTGTTCATGGCTTTAGCCCAAAAATGATATGGAAGTTTCATGGAATGAAGCATGACCCTGGAATATTCTTGAATAGTTTGATTCTTATGTTCCACCACACCATTCTGTTCAGGAGTGATATATGAAGATAACTCATGACTAATCCCTTCTCTCCCCTGATCACTTTGAATTTTGACTATACTACAGTCCTTATCTCTTTGAATACTTTGACATAATTCTTTAAAGGCTTCAAACACTTCAGAATTTTCTTTGATGAAATTCACCCATGTGAACCTTGATAAAATATCAACAACAACATATTCATAACTTTTTCCTCCTAGACTTTCAACTTGCATAGGTCTCATTACGTCCATATGCAGTAGCTATGGCACCCTTGATATGGTCAGATGTTGTATATTCTTATGTGACATCCTTGTTTGCTTCCCAATCTGATACTCAGCATAAATTTTTTCGTAATCAATCTTTAGTTTAGTAATACATTTAATTGTTTCTTTTGAGAAGATCTTCTTCATAACTTTCATATGTAAGGGACCAAGCTTTTGATGCCATATCCTAGCTTCATCTTCTTGTGTCATCAGGAACATAGAGAAGCAATTTGTCTCCAGTGAGTTCCACAGGTAGCAATTGTCTCTAGACCTGACTCCTTTCATGAAAATATCAGTTTTTCCATTTGTCACTAAGCATTCAGATTCGGTGAAGTTGACTTTGAGACCTTGGTCACATAGTTGACCAATCTTGATCAAATTATAAGTTAAACCCTTTACAAATAGCATACCAGTGAGACTAGGTTGTCTTGTATAGTCCAACTTTCCAACACCTTTTATCTCACATTTTAATCCATCTCCAAAAGTGACATAGCTAGTGGAGTGTGGTTTAATATCCAACAGGAATTCCAGGACGTCTGTCATGTGTCTAGAACAGCCACTATCAAAATATCAATTCTCTCTTGCAGAAGATCTGAGAGAGGTGTAAGCTATGAGACCATAGGTACCCTTTCTTGGGAACCACTTCCTTTTTGCTCTAACAAATGTCTGTTATCTTCTGAGTCGTGCCTTATATCTAGGATAACCATATAACTAGTACCATAAGAGTTTTATATGACCAGTTCTTCCATAAGAATAGCATATCGGTCGTTTAGTCTTATTTCCAGAGTGATTTCTCTTTTGTTCGTGTTGATGTTGGAATAAGTTATTAAACATCTTATGTTTAAATTCTTTCTTCGGACGAACAAACTTTATCTCAACCTCTTTGTTCTTCATAGCTTGATTGTCATATTCAATGCCTTTAATATTCCTAGTATTCTTTCTAGACTGAAGAATATCATTAATCACACCAGAATTATTGTTAAGCATTATCATGGATTTGGTCATATTGTCATTGAGCAGGAGAACTTCATCCTTCAGCCCAAGGATTTTGGACAGATGCTCCACTTTCTCATCCTCCATATCAGAGATGACGAACAAGTGCTCCACTTTTCCAGCCTCCCGGTGAGCAATAGTTTTCTTTTGCTTTTTGTCTAATTTTTCCAGCTTATAAACAAAGGCGATACTCTTCTTTTTTATCTTTCACTGAATCCTTACTCAAAAGTTTGTAAGGATCTCATAAGCTCATTGACCTTCATGTTATTAACATCTTGAGCATCTTTAATGGTTGTCACCTTCATGCCAAACCTCTTTGGAAGATATCTGAAAATATTTATCACCAACTTAGGCTATGACATCTTTTCCCCTTGGTGAAAAATCGTGAATACTCTCATCCTCCTTTATACATTACTCTTTCACTGATTGCTTTGATAATCAACTGTGAAGATTTTTGTATTTATGTTGAACATTATGAATCCAACCCTATCTACGCAAGCCTTCTTCACCGAATTTATGCCAAAGATACTAATATCTCTAGTCCTGCTTCTCTACTCCCTATTTTAAAATTTTGGTTTCAACTTCTAGTGTCAAATCTTCGCCCAAGAGAGAAAGACCTAGAAAGGTTTACTTGGTATGACAAGCATCTCTTGTTATTCTTCACCTACAACATGAGATTTAATATTCCTCTTACCATTTGCAATTTCTTGAAGGAAACATAGGCTTCTAGGGAGGAGAAGACTTTCCTCATACCTTATGGAAGAGTTATTTTTGTACTTTTCAATAAGCTAGGGATAGTTAGGGGTGATGTTGAAGTTGAGTGGACTGAGAAGTTTGAATTTTTTGATTAGTTTTCTTTGTTGTGTTTCTTTTTTATTATCAATAAAATATTTTCTTTTACTATTATTGTATATTCTTGTGATAAATCATTGAAAAAAATATAAAATGTGGCAATGAGGATTTGAAGCGAGATTCTTTATAGCTATATTGCCTTGGTTCTAATTTAAATCTGAGAAAACAGTTTTATTATTATTTTAAGGATTATGAAAGGCGCTAACTTATAGTTAAGTTACCTCATATTTTTATGACGCTGACGTAACATGTTGCTTATCTTATTAATTAAGCGCTCTCAAGTCACATCCTCTCGGGTTTAGCTTGTTAGACATGAAAGCTTCATAATGAAATGTATTATTTGTTTTAGTGTATAGTGAGGCTTTAAATAATAAACAATTGAAGTCATCTATAGTTGAAGAGTTACAAGCAATTGAAAGAAACAACATATGGGAGTTAGTCGAATTGCTAGCACATACAAAAGCTATCAAAGTGAAGTGGGTGTAAAAGTTGAAGCACATTTTTGATAGGTCGGTAGCAAGACATAAGGAGATATTGGTAGATCGATGGTTTATTTAGAGATTAGGACTCGACTACTCTAGAGTATATGCATCTATCGTAAGATTAGAGACTGTTAGATTGGTGGTAGCCTTGGCATGCAAGCATGGTTGGTTGATATTTCACTTAGATGAGAAATCAACATTTTTGAATGGTCCCATAGATTATGAGGCCTAATTCACACAATCTTCTAGATTTTTGATTTATGAGGAAAAAATGAAATTAAACAAGTTACTTAGGGCATGGAACAAGAAGATCGACTCATACTTAATCAAATTAGGATTCGTCAAATGCAAATTTAGGTATGGTGTCTATGTTCCGGTTGTGGCACATGATATAACAATCATTTGCTTATATGTCAATGACTTGCTGGTAACTAGAAATAGCTTAGAGAACTTATTGAAGTTCAAAGAGTTGATTATGAGGGAATTTGAAATGTAGGACCTGAAAAACTTGTCTTATTTCCTAGGCATAAAATTTTAAATGTCGAAGCAATGTATGGTGATACAATAAGGAAACTATGTCAAAAAGATACTCAAGAAATTCAAGATGAATGATTTGACTCCTGCATCTTCGCCTGTCGAACCAAATGTAAAGTTAGATAAGCATAGAGAGGAAGACAAAGTCGATGTTACTTTTCAAACAAATTGTCGAATCTCTAAGATATATGTGCAACAACCAACCTGATATAGGCTTCACGGTCAAATTAGTGAGAAGATACATAAGTGAACTAAGAGGGTAATAAATGAAGGCTACAAGAAGAATCCTAAGATACTTAAAAGGATTAATAAACTATGAAATTATATTTCGACGAGATTCTGAAGCAAAGAAGCTACGTTTACTTGTTATTCAAATACTGACTGGTGTGGAGATAAGGGAGATTAAAGTAGCACATTTTGTTATTTCTTTCAAGTCTTTGGTGCCCCAATATCCTGTTGCTCGAGAAAGCAACCTGTGGTGGTATTTTCACCGTGTGAGGCTGAATATATAAAGGGATCATATGATGTGTGTCAAGCCATTTGGATTAGATATGTGCTTGAAGAAATGGAGGTCGAAATAAAGAAACCTCTGGAGCTACATATAGACAACAAGTCAACCATAAATCTTGCAAAGAATCCAGTTTTAAATGGAATGAGTAAGCACATCGAAGCTAGATTTTTCGTCTTGAGGGAGAAGGTAAATCAAGGTGAACTTGAAGTAATATATTGCTCAAGTGAAGTACATTTGGCCGGAATTTTCTCCAAAGGATTGAAGTTCAACAAATTCCTGAATTTGAGAAAGAAATTAGGAATAGTTCAGATCGACTATAATTAGCGTCTATTCGACACTTATTTTATAGAGAGGTATGTAGTGATATAATCCAAGTTGTATAGCCCAAAGCTAAGTTAGTTAAGTTTTAGGATTTGTTACTTAGTCTTCAAGACATATGCATTTGTATGTGTATTATGTGTGTGTGTGTATATATATATATACACTACGCCAAAAATGAAAAAAGACAGCACACTTTAGATAGCGCTTTTTTCTGAAAGCGCTGCCTAAAGCTTAAAAAAATAAACACAGAAATTTTTGAAGAAATTTAAGCAAAAGCGTTGCCTAAGGGTTACCTTTAGACAGCGCTTCTAATAAGTGTTGCCTAAGGCACACTTTCGACAGTGCTTTGTGAAAGTGCTGCTAAAGGGCCCCCTTAGAAAGCGCGTTTCAAAAAGCGCTGCCTAAGGATATTTAAGGAAGCGCTGCTAGAGCCCCCCCTTAGACAACGCTTTCTCAAAAAGCACTGCCTAAGGCCTTTGATTTTTTTTAAAAATAAAACATAACCCTATTCTCAAAACATTCTCAGAACTTTTTCTCAAAACTTTCCTAGTTCTTCTTCTTCTTCTCAAACCCATTTACGCTCTGAAGCTACCATTTCCCTCCGTCTGAAAAACGCCATCATCGTCGTAACTCCTTCTGCAACCACTTTATCTTGCAACTCCCTCGCCTCCTCCACCAATTCCCTTTGTCTTCCTCCAAACTGCTCGCCCCTTCACATCACCATCTACAATTGTACCTCACCGGAAACCGCACAATACCATCTTCTGTCCACTATTTCGCTCCGACACCACCGTCTTCGTCGTTAGTATTTGGGTATTTTCTTTTTATTTATTATTTTCCATTTCTTTTCAATATTATGAGATGATGTGTGATTATTTTGAGAAATGAAGATGTTGATTTTTGATTTCACTGTGATTGTTTGAAGCTAGCTTTAGAAAATTATTCAATCAAAATCAAAACGATTAGTTTCAGTGGTAAGATGACATGATAAAATGGTTATAGAAATTATGCTTTCTGATTTTGCAATGCCTTGTATGTCTAAAATATATGTTGTCTTACTGTTATGCTAGCTTCTTATTTTGTGTCTTGGACTCAATGTTAGCTTCTAGTATCTTCAACTTAACAAGTAGTGAGTGTATGATCAGAATTCCAGTCATAGTTTATGTATTGGAGGAGATAGGAAAAACAATGTGTTGGTATGTGAATGTGAAAACAAGTATTTGTACAATGATATGTGAATGTGAAAACAAGTTTTTGTACAATGATAAGCTTGTCTTTTAATGTTTCGAACTTAAATTTTGTAAGAGCATGAATCTTCGGTTCCCGTTTTCGTTTGTGGTTTAAAATCATGATAATCTTTGAATTGCTTCGAACTTGAATTTGGTAATGATTTTGTTTCAGTTTCCATTTTCTTTAAGTCTTTTTGAGTTGAAGTTATTAAGATCTCTCATGTAAGATAAGTGGCTTCTCGGATCTTGTTTTAGAGGTTAGGACTTATTCCAAACTCGATTTTTTATTTGAAAATTTTTAAATTAGAAGTTTTCTTTCCTTTGAATTAGCAGCGTTTCCTGTAACGCGCCGATTAATTAAATAATTATTTAATTATGTTGTTAGAAATTATCTGATAATTGGTGTGTTGAATGGTGTGTTTGACACTGCTGTGTGTAGGGTAGTGTCGAATTAAAAGTTGTTGTGAGCATTTTAGATTTATTAATTTGTTGGTGAATTAGTAAATTTAGAATTATTATTAGAAATAATAGAAATATTAGAAAATAGAGTTTTTACTAATTATTTGATTATTATTTAAATAATTAAAATAAAATAGTTAGTAGAGATATGATAAGGACAAGGTGGTAATTTTAGTGGAGTAAGTGAGGATAGAAAAGGGAAAACATTATTAAGGGTCCTAATGGTAGAAGTGACTACAAGAGAAAATAAGGATTTGAATTCTCATTAGTTACGATCGTAAAAACAAAGAAAGAGCAAAAGAGAAAGAGAAGAGAAAGAGGAAGAGGCTTTAGGGCAAGAAGAAGAAGAACACCATTGTTGGAAACCTAGAGTAATCATCAATTTTAAGGTAAGGGTGAGGTTCCAACTTTCTAAAGGGTAGTATAATTCTAGGTATATGGGGTTTAATGTATTCTTGTTTGTTTGAATGTATTGATTCATGAATTGGTTGTTTGTGTGAAAGTACTGATCCATAAATGGCTCATTGTGCATGATTGATTGATGTAGAGATGGTTAGTTTTGATGTTGTGGGATGATTCTCATTAGTAACTATGATTTAAGCATGTTTGGTAGTATTGTTGTCACTGATTTGTGTGTAAAATTGTGGTTTTTGGGGTTTTCAAAAATGGAGTGGATTAGTGGTTAGGTGAACCAATTGTTCACGAAAATGGTGACCCCGATCCTAGATGGAGTGGATTCGATGGGAATCTCGGTACCACATGCATTGTGTCGATGTTGAATTGCATTTCATAATTATATGTTGATGTTGATTGTTAATTTCAATTGTTTGGTTCATGATTGTTGTGTTGTGGTGATGAGATATTTGAACACTGATGATTATGCATGATAATTTCGTATACATCTGATTATACTATTCTTTATATTGTTATGATATCTCACCCTTTCTGTTGTGATGTTGCCTTTACATGGGTAACTTGCAGATACTCAGGAGTATCTCGAGTAGCAGGAGTCAAAGAAGTTGCTCTTCTTTTTAGTTCAAGTTAATGTTATGCTCTGATACGTAACACTCGGGTTGGGGATAAATGTTTGAAATGCTTTAATTTGTCTTGGTTTTCTGTTGTTGATTCCGATAGGAGAATTTAAACTCCGGAATAATTATTTGAAGTTATTTTGTTGGATTTGAAATATTTCCGCTATTTCAATAAAGTTTTTGATTCAGACTATGTTAAGTTTATTCTAATTATGTGTTATGTATCATATTGATTGCGCTATTGTGTTTTTTTGAAGCATGTGACATCCTGATTTATGTTGTTTGATTTTAAATTTACTCTGATAATTATATAAGCATGCTATGGGGAAGTCAGGGTGTTACATTTCCCGGTCGAGTTCGACGTAAATCGCTCATTCCATGTGTTTCCCTGAGTTCGACCTTCTTATTTCAACTTCTCGACGTTGTTGTTCGGTAAATTTGAGGTAAATTTCTTCCTCAAATTACTGGTAGTGGTGTGAGTGAGATTCTCTTTTATGAGACTGTTTAATCTGTGATGAATTTGTCTGAAATTGTGTGAATATATTTGTACTTGCCTAGCCTAATGTGTAATATTGTATTTGTGTTTACTTGCTCCAGATCCATTCTGTGTATACTTTGCGTTTTGGCAGAAACGCATTATACTGTTTTGTGCCCTAATTAGTTTTTTTCGTTTAACTTAGTAGTAAAACCATTGATAAAAAATGGATGTCTGATGATCGATTGTCAAAAGAGTACGAGAATTGGGTATTAGAATTCGTTAATTATGATGTTGAACACGCCAAAGACCTCATTCGAATGAAATGTCCTTGCTTAGGTTGTTGTTATGTGGGTCAGGTTGACGCAGATGGATTGAAATCCATTTACTGAGGCGTGGAATTGATCGAAGTTATACGTGTTGGATACTTCATGGTGAGAAAAGCAACGAGAATGTTGAATCGGGGGAGAAAAGTAATACGACCTATGCTTCAAACGACAATGTCACGAATACATACGATTGTGATCGAGTCGAAGAGATTGCAGAAGCACTTGAAGAAGAACTTCAGGATTGTCCCAAAATGTTTGAGAGGTTGGTAAGCGACGCAGAGAAACTGTTGTATAAAGGTTGCAATAAATTTACAAGACAGTCTGCGGTATTAAAGTTGTACAACTTAAAGGCGGGAAATGGATGGTCGGATAAAAGTTTCACAAAGTTATTAGCCCTTATGAGAGATATGCTTCTGGAGGATAATGTTCTTCCCAATCAAACCCGTGAGGCCAAAAAAATGTTGTGCTCTATTGGCATGAGCTACGATAAGATACAAGCTTGTCCAAATGATTTCATTTTTTTTCGAAACGAATATGCATCATTAAATGAGTGCCCCAAGTGCGGTTTATCTCGATATAAGAAAAAATTATCTCCAGCAAAAGTCTTATGGTATTTTTCCTATTATTCTGATATTTAGACGTATGTTTCATAGTGAAACCGATGCAAGACACTTGACTTGGCATGCAGATGAAAGAATTATCGATGGAAAGTTTCAACATCCGGAAGATGCACCACAGTGGAAGAAAATTGATAATAATTATCCTGATTTTGGAGTAGAAGCAAGAAACCTTCGCTTGGTGTTATCTACTGATGGAACGAACCTGCATGGTCTTCAAAGTATCTCATATTCCACATGGTTTGTGATTCTTATAATTTATAACCTACCTCCATGGCTATGTATGAAGCGTAAGTACATGATGTTATCTATGTTAATTTCTGGAAACCTTTAATCGAAGATTTTGTGGGAGAACGGTATGAAGGTTTATGATGGATATAGGAAAGAAAATTTGAATTTGAGGGCGAGGTTGTTTGGCACAATTAATAATTTTCTAGCATACAAAAATCTATCAGGGTATAGCATTAAAGGTCAATATGCGTGTACAGTCTGTGAAGATGTTAACAACGAGGAGATTGGAATTGTTGAAGACAATTCAAGTTTGAGTGCAATCTATAAAGAGACTTCGTCTGGTGTTGAGTTTAGTATGTTGATATCGCGGTTAACCCAAGATTATCTGATTTGGGAATTGTTATTTTGAAGAATGTTGCAGGTTTGTTTTTGGGACACTTGTTGAAATTTAAGTTTAGAAGGTTATTAAGGATTTGTTCACTACGATCATATGGATTTCGTTGGATACTAATAACCGTGGCAGATTATTAGATTGCGACTAAGATAAGTCTTGACGGTGAAGAATTTTGTGACGGTTTGGTAGCCACAGGTACCTTAAGATGATTGATGTTTTATAAAGGAGAATGTTCTATCTGTGACTGAAGTCGGTCGCGATGGTGTTCGTGTTGGATTTCGTAAAGTTTATATTATGGTTCTAAGTTCGACCTGTTTTGTAATTTCGGTAGTATGAGACGACGTTGATGGGTTGAGTTCTTGAGAGAGTGTTTTGGTTTGGTTTACCACTTTAGAAGATTGAAAGTTGTGAAAGGTGCTTCGAATAAGAAACCCGTGTATTGATTGTTACGACGGTGCGAGGATGGCGATAACTTAATGCAAATTTTGGGAATTGAATTGTTAAAAGGGACGACTTCGTTGAAGTCAAGAGTATACGTCGAAGTTTCACAAGTGAAATATTTGGGCAGTATTGGAAGAGGTCAAACTATGTCGTGTATTTTAGAGGACCAATGGACGTTGATCAATCGAGAATGAAAGAGTGATTCTTCGGGTTGATGAAGCTGATGTTGCGAGGTGTCTTGATGGGTGTACACTTTGAACGTATCCATTTTGAGTGATTGTAAAGTTGAGGTTTAACCAAGTTGTTTTACGGTTGGCATCTTATGCATTAAGGTGACGCAACATGGTTTAGATATCGAGCATTGAATTGTTAGCGAGTATGCGGGATTGTTGGTTTTGGACTCGTGAAGTTATAGTCGCAAGTCGTCTGTATAAGCCCTAGAGTGAGTGTGTATCATTGTGCGGTTATGTTTGTATAACTTGTTGTTTTCAAGGGTGGTACATTGGTAATCTACAAGGATTATGTGACCTTGTGATTTTCTGGAATGAGAGCATCTTTTCATATTTGTGTAGCACGCGTGGTTTTACCCTATTTTGACTGTTTCAGTTTTGGTTTGTATAACCATTCTGTTGTTTTCGTTTTAGCGATGGTGACGGTGTTGTGTTGTAGGACTTTATGTTCCTATCTTTGGTGACTCGTTTCCGAGGTGTTGTTTCGAGTGTGTGGCTAATTCTATGGTTGAGACATTAGGATAGTATCGATCTTGTTTGTTTGGTTCTCGAGTGAACCAGTGTGTCTGCGACTTGTTTAGTTGTTGGGTGTTGGTTGGTTGGCGAGTGCATTGTATGGGCTTTGCATCTCGGCATGGTTGTTCTTGTCTAAACGTTGTGGTTAGAGAGATGCCCTTGTGTTAGGTGTATTCTATATGTTGTTTAATTAACCCGAGGATTGAGTAGACGAATGCGTAGGCCTGTCTCGTATTGTTCGTTTTGGTCGAAATTTCGAGGACGAAAAGTTTATAAGTGGGGGAGAGTTGTAACGCCCGTTTTTATTTAATATTATATTATATTAACATTTTGAATTACCGTTTGACGATTGTTTTGGCGACGAAAATAATTATATTAATTAATATATCTATTAATTTATCTGGCGAAGTTCCGTTCGATCCGGTAAAATATTATTCGGATCCGATATTTTAATTCCCCGGGATTATTTTAATTGATTGAATTAATTATATTAATGATATAATTGGTTAGGAGTGTGAGGATTAATTGTTAGAATTGGGTTTTACACCCTTGGTTGCTAGTAAGGAAAACAACCTATGAAACACTTTCCTTGTTTTTCTTTCCAGCCTAGCACATCATAGCCAAACAAGAGCAAGAAGGGAAGTTAGTGGAAATAACCTTATATAAACCATTTTTCTCATTTCTTCCCATTTGAAAAACAAAGCCAAGAATAGAAACTTGGGAGAGAAAAGAGAGGGTTTTGGAAAGAAGAAGAAGAAGAAGAGGAAGAAGTAGAGCAAGAGAGCAAGAGAGGAAGCTTGAGGTTGGGGCTTTGATGGAGCATCTTGCCATCAACCAAGCTTGAGGTAAGTTGTTTGATTTCCATTTCATTTAGTTAGGGTGTGATGGGTTTAGTTTGAATTGGGAGGAAAATCGATAGATAGTTTATAGAGTTGTGTTGAGTGATTGTTGAAGGGTTTAGAAGATTTGAATTGGGTATAGAAATTATGGGTGATATCTTAGTGTTGTAGTGTTGGATTTATAGGAAGAAATGGAAATGAAAATAGGAATAGAAATGGAAATGAAGAACTAGCAGTGAAATAAGAAAAACAGAAAAATTAAGAAACTGTAAACAAAACAAAAACGCAGGGAATGGAAAAGTTTAATGGTGAAGGATTAGGGGGTGAGGCGCCCATTTCCATTGTGGGACGGTCACCCCCATTTCTGAGGCCGCCGCCTCATTAGGCAAGGGTGATGAGGGACGTTCGTCCCCTTTAGTGTAGAGGAAATGGAATTTTCCCTGCATTTTGCCAATTTTCTGTAACTTGCAATATTTGCTGTTTTTCTGTCATACAATTTTCCTGCATAATTTTCACTGTAAATTAGCTTCTGTTTTATTTTATAATCCAAATTCCACCTAGTAACATTTCATACCAATAAAATATAACTAGGACACGATATAGCCGATTAAATTTAGAACCCGATTATGTTCCGATTTTCCGATTTCGGTAAATTCGACGGCAGAGCAAGTTGCTCCGAATTCAACGAAAATTGACGTGCTAGCTAATTTTGACGTGTAGAACGTAGTGGTGAAGTTAGTTTTTAGAAATTACGAGTTTTTATGAGACGACCCGAAACAAGCCAATTTACGGTAAAATTGAATCAGACGGTGTTTTAGTAGATTTAAGGTACGTATGGACAATCCGATTTCAGCGTCGACGATTATGATTAATACTGGTTGTTAGGAATGGCTTTCGCGAAGATTATAGGTGTTTGACTATTTTCCCGTTTTCGGAATTTAGTGAATTAATTAATAATGATGCGGTGTGAATAAACGTAAGATTTGCGACGGTGTATTTATTAATGAATACTTGTTGATATGCAATGCAATGATATATGTTTTGTACATGATGATATGACGATTAAATTGATGTTGTTAATATATGCTTCCAATTTGTGAATGCATGACTTTTGGTGAATTTATTAGTGATGTTTGCATAATGCAATTATGATGCGATGATATATTTATCTTGTTTTGGATAAATTATGGCGATGTGGGCTTTAGGCCAATTTGGATGAGCGATGATGATATTTTTGTGTTGTGTTGTTTTATTGTCGAGTCACATACATTTCATAAGCGAAGAGGGCTTTTATGCCAAGCGATGATGGCTTTTATGCCGAGCGAAGATCGGCTTTATGCCAAGTGTCCCTAATTACAGACAAAGCGATGGGTACCACATGCATAACATAGTCGTGTCTCATGGTGTCAGTTATGTTTATGTTTGAGTTGTTTGGCGTTGGGTTTTTGTTGATTGATGGATGATATTGAATTGCGATGATATATGATATGATGATGTTTGTGATGATGTTGTGAAGATGGGCTTTATGCCAAAAGCGAAGATGGGCTTTAGCCAATTTGTGATGATTTGTTTGTGTTGCTTATATTATTAGCATTATTTAATGTTGTTGGTTGATGTTGTTGTTTAAGACTGCCGTGTTAATTAGTGATGTATTAGCTCGTGACGATTTCATGGTGATGGAAGTTTATGTTTGTTGTGACGTTTATGCCGATGAGGTTATGGTGATAAAGTGTAGATTATACACAATAGGATGACTAGTAAAGTAAGTGAGTTTTGGTTATGTGTTGGAATTACACTCATTAATTTATATCCTTTATAATTCCGACACTATATATATATATATATATATATATATATATATATATATATATATTTTATCATGCCTTAATTATATGTTTTGGAGTATCTCACCCTTTACTTGTTTATTTATATATTGGTAACGTCTAGACAGTCTATAGTGCTGTTAGTCGAGTCGGTGTCGCTCGATATGTAGCACTCGGGGAAAAATATTTATGTCGTCTTGTTGTTGTTGTTGTTTTATTATTATTCCTTTTTTGAATAAGAACCATAATTCATAAAGACATGATTTTGATGAGGAAGTTTAATAAAGGAGATGTTTTGATTTCTATGAATCAATTTATGTTTTCTGTGATGCTATGTATCCAAATTTATACTTTAAAGTAAAATTTTAAAGTGAGTTGTTTTGATGGTGTAACCTCGTATTTAATTTATGAAATTTTAAAATTACTCGATTTTTGCATATAAAACTTTGGGTAGAATTGGGTGTTACAATAGTGGTATCGAGCGGTCGGTCGTCGACCAAGTTATTAGTGTGTTTAATCTGTTGTATGCGACATGTGTGTGAAACACCGGTACTTGTTTGTTTCAAATTGTTTATGCATAGATGAGTTTGAAACTAGTGGGGAGAAGTTTTACTTCTTGGTGGCTTGGAGTTGGAGCCTCAGCGTGTTACACTTTGGTAACTTGAAGTGTAAGTTTGAAGACATTGTAGTTGGTAGAGATGGTTTATGTCACCATCATGATTGTCGATTGTCTATTGACAAATTGAGGGTGATCATCCTTAATCTCTTGTTGATAGTAGTCGGAATTGTGTTGGTTGGGATAGACTTGTCTTTCTTAATAGTGTATGAAGCGATGTGTTGGCAAGGTGGTGCCGGTTACTTGAGTTGTGGCGAAATTGGATTTTGGGAGAAGCAAGATTTTGCAAGTGAGCTCCTAGTGATTCTTCCGAGGTGTATTGTGAAGATGTGAGTGAATTACAGTTGTGCAGTGAAGTTTTGATGGATTTAGTTTCGGAACTAGTTGTGATTCGAAGTATCCTTAAGGGACGGTTGCTTCAGGATTAGAGTTGGAGAATCAACTTGAGGATTGGTTTGAGCAGAGTTGCTTATTCGAGCGGGTCACCGTGGAGTGCTACCGTTGTGTTTTTCGAGAAGAGCCAAAGTTACCGAGTTGGTGTGTCGTTTGTAGGCGAGTAAAGTGGATATTGAGGACAGTGTCTACCGAGGATTGATATTTGGATGAATCATTCACTTGGAATTTTTTGCGTTTAGTGAGATCGATGTGAAGTCTGACTGTCTACGAGTTAGTGTGAGAGCTGAAGATGTTTAGACAATGCTTTTGGGATATTACGGTCTGGCGATATTTGGTTGATGTCATTAGTGTGACTAATGCGTCGGTGTGATTTTGAATGTTCGACGATCTCTGAGTAGTAAGAGTTGTTTCGTGTTCATGGATATTAATTGGATCACATCAAGTTAAGGAATTGTGGCAAGCATCCGAGCGTTGCGTTATCAGTAGTGAAGTTGCACTGGTGCATGTCGAGTATTCTAAAGATAGGATTTTGAATTGTTAGACGAGAGTGCTTTAAGTAAGCGACTTGGACAGTGATATTTTGGACAGTTCCGCGAAGATTTGTTTTGTATCTTGCAGAAGACTTAAATGGGTTATTTCAGAGCTTAGAAGTTCCTTTGTTTTGGATGGTTAACTTTGTGAGTTTGACGGAAGATCCTTTTTATAAGTTGGTATTGATCGTGGATACTTTGACTTGAGATGGTTGAGTCGCTATTTGGACTTTACAGTGGGAAGCGAATTTGTTTAAGCCAGTGGAAAGTGTAGCGAATGCTTTAATTTTGGTTTCGTTTAGTACTGAAGAACCTTGTGCGGCGTATTGTGATATTCCATTTTGGACTTAAGATGTATTTCGACATAGAGTTGGAAAAGTGTATTACTACCTTGGAACGATTTGAATTTCATAAGGAAAAATTGTCGGACTTGTGAGTTAGAGGTTGATCTTTGTTGTGATCATTTGGAATTTTAGAGGTGGATGTTAGCGAGGAGATTGGAATTGTTGAAGACAATTCAAGTTTGAGTGCAATCTATAAAGAGACTTCGTCTGGTGTTGAGTTTAGTATGTTGATATCGCGGTTAACCCAAGATTATCTGATTTGGGAATTGCTATTTTGAAGAATGTTGCAGGTTTATTTTTGGGACACTTGTTGAAATTTAAGTTTAGAAGGTTATTAAGGATTTGTTCACTACGGTCATATGGATTTCGTTGGATACTAATAACCGTGGCGGATTATTAGATTGCGACTAAGATAAGTCTTGACGGTGAAGAATTTTGTGACGGTTTGGTAGCCACAGGTACCTTAAGATGATTGATGTTTTATAAAGGAGAATGTTCTATCTGTGACTGAAGTCGGTCGCGACGGTGTTCATGTTGGATTCCGTAAAGTTTATATTATGGTTCTAAGTTCGACCTGTTTTGTAATTTCGGTAGTATGAGACGACGTTGATGGGTTGAGTTCTTGAGAGAGTGTTTTGGTTTGGTTTACCACTTTAGAAGATTGAAAGTTGTGAAAGGTGCTTCGAATAAGAAACCCGTGTATTGATTGTTACGACGGTGCGAGGATGGCGATTACTTAATGCAATTTTGGAAATTGAATTGTTAAAAGGGACGACTTCGTTGAAGTCAAGAGTATACGTTGAAGTTTCACAAGTGAAATATTTGGGCAGTATTGGAAGAGGTCAAACTATGTCGTGTATTTTAGAGGACCAATGGACGTTGATCAATCGAGAATGAAAGAGTGATTCTTCGGGTTGATGAAGCTGATGTTGCGAGGTGTCTTGATGGGTGTACGCTTTGAACGTATCCATTTTGAGTGATTGTAAAGTTGAGGTTTAACCAAGTTGTTTTACGGTTGGCATCTTATGCATTAAGGTGACGCAACATGGTTTAGATATCGAGCATTGAATTGTTAGCAAATACGCGGGATTGTTGGTTTTGGACTCGTGAAGTTATAGTCGCAAGTCGTCTGTATAAGCCCTAGAGTGAGTGTGTATCGCTGTGCGGTTATGTTTGTATAACTTGTTGTTTTCAAGGGTGGTACATTGGTAATCTACAAGGATTATGTGACCTTGTGATTTTCTGGAATGAGAGCATCTTTTCATATTTGTGTAGCACGCGTGGTTTTACCCTATTTTGACTGTTTCAGTTTTGGTTTGTATAACCATTCTGTTGTTTTCGTTTTAGCGATGGTGACGGTGTTGTGTTGTAGGACTTTATGTTCCTATCTTTGGTGACTCGTTTCCGAGGTGTTGTTTCGAGTGTGTGGCTAATTCTATGGTTGAGACATTAGGATAGTATCGATCTTGTTTGTTTGGTTCTCGAGTGAACCAGTGTGTCTGCGACTTGTTTAGTTGTTGGGTGTTGGTTGGTTGGCGAGTGCATTGTATGGGCTTTGCATCTCGGCATGGTTGTTCTTGTCTAAACGTTGTGGTTAGAGAGATGCCCTTGTGTTAGGTGTATTCTATATGTTGTTTAATTAACCCGAGGATTGAGTAGACGAATGCGTAGGCCTGTCTCGTATTGTTCGTTTTGGTCGAAATTTCGAGGACGAAAAGTTTATAAGTGGGGGAGAGTTGTAACGCCCGTTTTTATTTAATATTATATTATATTAACATTTTGAATTACCGTTTGACGATTGTTTTGGCGACGAAAATAATTATATTAATTAATATATCTATTAATTTATCTGGCGACGTTCCGTTCGGTCCGGTAAAATATTATTCGGATCCGATATTTTAATTCCCCGGGATTATTTTAATTGATTGAATTTATTATATTAATGATATAATTGGTTAGGAGTGTGAGGATTAATTGTTAGAATTGGGTTTTACACCCTTGGTTGCTAGTAAGGAAAACAACCTATGAAACACTTTCCTTGTTTTTCTTTCCAACCTAGCACACCATAGCCAAACAAGAGCAAGAAGGGAAGTTAGTGTAAATAACCTTATATAAACCATTTTCCTCATTTCTTCCCATTTGAAAAACAAAGCCAAGAATAGAAACTTGGGAGAGAAAAGAGAGGGTTTTGGAAAGAAGAAGAAGAAGAGGAAGAAGTAGAGCAAGAGAGCAAGAGAGGAAGCTTAAGGTTGGGGCTTTGATGGAGCATCTTGCAATCAACCAAGCTTGAGTTAAGGGGTTTGATTTCCATTTCATTTAGTTAGGGTGTGATGGGTTTAGTTTGAATTGGGAGGAAAATTGATAGATAGTTTATAGAGTTGTGTTGAGTGATTGTTGAAGGGTTTAGAAGATTTGAATTGGGTATAGAAATTATGGGTGATATCTTAGTGTTGTAGTGTTGGATATAGGAAGAAATGGAAATGAAAATAGGAATAGAAATGGAAATGAAGAACTAGCAGTGAAATAAGAAAAACAGAAAAATTAAGAAACTGTAAACAAAACAAAAACGCAGGGAATGGAAAAGTTTAATGGAGAAGGATTAAGGGGGGCGGGGTGAGGCGCCCACCTCCATTGTGGGACGGTTACCCCCATTGCTGAGGCCGTTGCCTCATTAGGCAAGGGTGATGAGGGACGTTCGTCCCCTTTAGTGTAGAGGAAATGGAATTTTCCCTGCATTTTGCCAATTTTCTGTAACTTGCAATATTTGCTGTTTTTCTGTCATACAATTTTCCTGCATAATTTCCACTGTAAGTTAGCTTATGTTTTATTTTATAATCCAAATTCCACCTAGTAACATTTCATACCAATAAAATATAACTAGGACACGAGATAGCCGATTAAATTTAGAACCCGATTATGTTCCGATTTTCCGATTTCGGTAAATTCGACGGCGGAGCAAGTTGCTCCGAATTTAACGAAAATTGACGTGCTAGCTAAGTTTGACGTTAGAACGTAGTGGTGAAGTTAGTTTTTAGAAATTACAAGTTTTTACGAGACGACCCGAAACAAGCTAATTTACGGTAAAATTGAATCAGACGGTGTTTTAGTAGATTTAAGGTACGTATGGACAATCCGATTTCGGCGTCGACGATTATGATTAATACCGGTTGTTAGGAATGGCTTTCGCGACGATTATAGGTGTTTGACTATTTTCCCGTTTTCGGAATTTAGTGAATTAATTAATAATGATGCGGTGTGAATAAACGTAAGATTTGCGACGGTGTATTTATTAATGAATACTTGTTGATATGCAATGCAATGATATATGTTTTGTACATGATGATATGATGATTAAATTGATGTTGTTAATATATGCTTCCGGTTTGTGAATGCATGACTTTTAGTGAATTTATTAGTGATGTTTGCATAATGCAATTATGATGCGATGATATATTTATCTTGTTTTGGATAAATTATGGCGATGTGGGCTTTATGCCAATTTGGATGTGCGATGATGATATTTTTGTGTTGTGTTGTTTTATTGTCGAGTCACATACATTTCATAAGCGAAGAGGGCTTTTATGCCAAGCGATGATGGCTTTTATGCCGAGCGAAGATCGGCTTTATGCCAAGTGTCCCTAATTACGGACAAAGTGATGGGTACCACATGCATAACATAGTCGTGTCTCATGGAGTCGGTTATGTTTATGTTTGAGTTGTTTGGCGTTGGGTTTTTGTTGATTGATGGATGATATTGAATTGCGATGATATATTATATGATGATGTTTGTGATGATGTTGTGAAGATGGGCTTTATGCCAAAAGCGAAGATGGGCTTTAGCCAATTTGTGATGATTTGTTTGTGTTGCTTATATTATTAGCATTATTTAATGTTGTTGGTTGATGTTGTTGTTTAAGACTGCCGTGTTAATTAGTGATGTATTAGCTCGTGACGATTTCATGGTGATGGAAGTTTATGTTTGTTGTGACGTTTATGCCGATGAGGTTATGGTGATAAAGTGTAGATTATACACAATAGGATGACTAGTAAAGTAAGTGAGTTTTGGTTATGTGTTGGAATTACACTCATTAATTTATATCCTTTATAATTCCGACACTATATATATATATATATATATATATATATATATATATATATATATATATATATATATCATGCCTTAATTATATGTTTTGGAGTATCTCACCCTTTACTTGTTTAATTCGTATATATTGGTAACGTGCGGTTCTGAAGACGAGTCTATAGTTAGTCAGTCGGTGTCGCTCTGATACGTAGCACTCGGGGGAAAATATTTATGTCGTCTTGTTGTTGTTGTTTTATTATTATTCCTTTTGTGAATAAGAACCATAATTCATAAAGACATGATTTTGATGAGGAAGTTTAATAAAGGAGATGTTTTGATTTCTATGAATCAATTTATGTTTTTCTGCGATGCTATGTATCCGAAATTTATACTTTAAAGTAAACTGTTTTAAAGTGAGTTGTTTTGATGGTGTAACGCCTCAGTATTTAATTTATAAAATTTTAAAATTACTCTGATTTTTGCATATAAAACTTTGGGTAGAATTGGGGTGTTACAGCATACGCAATTAACGGATACACGTTTTATACCAAAGAACAGGATGATAAAAGTACTATGCAAAATAGTGGTGTCACCTTGGTAGCTGAATCAATTCACATTTCAAGTATGAAGGACTTAAACCCCGAATATGAAAATTTATCATATTTTGGGGTTATCCATCACCTTTGGATGTTTGATTATGAGAAGTTTCAGATTCCTATCTTTGGTTGCAAGTGGGTACATAATGGTGGCATACGAATGCATAAATCGGGATTTTTACAAGTGGATCTTAAAAGGGTGGGGTACAAAGATGAGCCCTTATTCTAGCATCTCAAGCTAAACAATTTTTCTATGTCACTGATCTGAAAAGTACGAAATGGTCTATAGTGCTTTTATCTAATAAAGTGATTGATGATAAAAGTGTAGATCAAAGTGATATTGATGTTGAGAATGAGTCATATAGAAGAAATGATCAAGATGAGAATATTATAGTGGATGAATCATATATTAGGAAGGATCATAATGAGGGAATTTGGATCAATTTATCATTATGCGTTGTTAAGAGGCAAGTAATTCATACTCAAACCAAGGAAAGAAAGAGACGTTAGTGAAAAGCTAATTGTGTGTATATTTTTATATTGTGTTTATTCATTCAATGCTACTCGAATTTTCTAAATATGTTTATGTTTTTATATTGTGTTTATTCATTCAATACTACATTAATTTTCTAATGGTCACTTTATTACAGGTCACATGACTAGTAACAAGGACAACCCACCACATGAAGCTTCTAATAACGATGGTACTTGTGTTATGTTTTTATATTGTGTTTATATTTTTATATTGTGTTTATGTTTATCTAAATGTGTTTAGGTTTTTATATTGTGTTTTCTAAATGACATAGTTCAAGATAATGATGGAAATGAAACAGTTCAAGAAGTGGAGCATGAAATTAGACGAGGAATAATCATCATAAAGTCAATCATTCGTACAAGAGATAGATGAATCATGTATAACGTACATTGCAATCAAGAAAACCAACTAATTAAGCCTAACGGTTCAAAGTTGACAAGTTATATTAGTTCTCTTGTACGGAGAGAGGTTCTAATCACTTGTGATGATTGGAGAAGTAAAGAGTTGAAACACGCTAATGATAAAATTTGGAGTGAGATAAAGGTACCATAAGTGATGTTTTCTTGTTTTTGTTGATGATTATTTCTTTAAATCACTAACACAATCTATGTATGTTTTTTGTAGCAGTCTTTTAACATTGATGATAATCGAAAGCGTTATTGTCTTCAATTGGCCGGAAGAAGACTTGTAGGGTTTCGAACTTTTTTAACAAAAAAGTTTCTTAGGGATGCCGATGGAAATTATGTTGAAGGAGAACTTCCAAAAATCTATGACGAATTTGTTTCACCTGAAGAATGAAATACTTTTAAATCCAAATGAAGAGAAAAAAATTTGCAGGCTATGAGTGACGTAAATCGTGAAAGAGCATCAAGTTCTCCGTATCCATACAAAAAGGGGCGTATGGGATATGCACGCTTACAACAAAGAATAGTAAGTACTTGTTAAATTCTATGATATAGTTTATGTTATCATTTCTCATGTGTTATATTCTTGATCTTAATTATATATTTCTATTGACGTGTAGTTAGAAGTGGAAAAAGTCAAGAAACATCTCTTTCGGAACATGTTTTGTGGCGGGCTGCTTGTGTGGGAAAGGATGGAGTTGTTAAGGAAGATGTACAACAAATTTATCAGGAATGTGTAAGTATATCGTTATTCCTTTAATTAATACAAATAATTCATTTTTCTTAATCACCACTAATTTATTTCGATATGCATATGAATTTCAGGAGAGTCTATCTCAATCTTTAACTCTAGGCGAAGATCATGATTCCAGGAGCTTACTTAGTCGAGTGTTAAACATTCCTGAGTACTCCGATCATGTGAGGGGTAAGGGATTTGGGGTGACTCCAACATATTTGGGTATCAAGCAAAAAGGGGAAAGTTCATAGCAACCAAGAAGTGATGGAAGAGATAGAAAACTTAAAGGCTAAAATTGATGAGTTGGAAAAGGATAAAGAAAGACGTCAGGCACAAGGGCAAGGTTCAAGGATCAAGGATACTAGTGACAAAGATAGTATCAATTGTGATTTTCAACCGAAAATTCCCGAGGTAATGTATATTATTATGAAATTAAATTAGTGTAATTTATTTAATTGACATATATATATATACACACACACACACACACACATTAACAATGTCATATTTATTATTGGTTTTAGGGCATTTCATCCGGTCTACTCTTTTTGTCCCCACCGACTCATCGGATGATTGACAAGGGGAAAGTGAATAATACTTTGGGATAAGTACTTCACCATAAACCGCTCCTTGCTGGATATTTGAAAGTATCAATTGATATTTCTTTAGAGGGGTGCGTTATTACCAATACCAGACGATGTTTCAGATGCAACCTTGGTGAGAGAGGCAGTAGGTGCGTATGTTGCATGTCCGTCAAGCCTCATTCAGGTAGATGATGAGGTATGCTTAAAACCATTATGAACCTTTGAGTATTCAAAGTTTTTACGAGCATTTTACGTACATTTTTTTTACATGGTAATGTTAGACTCCTACAAAACCCAAATCAAAAGATAAGGGGATTGCACGGCAAACCGAGTCAGTTGCATACAAAACAGGTATAACACAATTATATGATATTTATGCATAGAAAATGTTAATTCTTGATATTATATTTCACCTAATTAATCATATGATATTTAGATGCATGCTAAAGAGATTGAACAAGACAATAGGGATAGGGAGCATGAAATTAGCAACATTTCCACATAAAAAAAGGTTGTTGCTAAGAAGACCGCGGCTAGCAAAAAAACCTACTTCTCATTATAGGTCGTCTCTTCGGACATATATAGGGATAACATATATTCCTATTGGTGGTACTCATCTTATACCTATGAAGGTAGACATTTTTGGTTATGAATACACCAAAGCAATTGATAGAGAGGATATAGATTAGTTTTGCAACATTTGACTTTAGGCCTCAATGTCATCGCTATAAACATTAGGTATACTCCGATCAACTTTGTTTAATTAAATAAAAAATTTATTTATGGATTTTAATGAATATAGTATAATGTTAATGATGTTTTTATTTAAGGTTTCTGTATGACAATGTGATGCGCCCGCGTGGATTGGAAGAAAGATTCACTTTCTTAGCTCCCAACATTGTCAACTCAAGGTTAATCGTAAAAAATCAGATGATATCATAGCGTATGTACTCAGTTTATTTGTGGCCATCAAAGATACATAAAAGTTGTTCTTTTTACCATATAATACTGGTCATAAGTAAGATTTTTATCCTAACTTCATCTATTATAATTTTTTGTTTTTTGACGTTGTGTAGAAACTTTCCATCTAACCTTTGTTTAATCTTACAGTGGACATTGGTTATTGGTTGCGATTAATCCTGTAAGAGAAATTGTATTTTATTTGGATTCACTATACAATGATCGGACAACATACCCAGATTTGAAGATGATGATTGATATGTAAGTGAGATTGTTCTAAATATTCGTGTGTATATTTATTTATCTATATGAGATTTTCTAAATATTCGTTTATATTTTATTATATAATTCTACAAGCTTTTCAATCACAAAGAGATATTCAAGTACCAAAGAGTAGAGCCAACAACATTACATGGATAAGAGTGGAGGTATATTTTCACAATTTTGATTATATTAGTGATGATACTTGATAAAACAAGTTAAGGGGTATATCCTGATATATATCCATATTTTCTTTCCACGTGTAGTGTCTTTGTCAGTGTAATGGTATAGATTGCGGTTATTTCATCTTGAAGTTTATGAAAGAAACTCTTCTTTTGGACCGAATAGAGATTCCATCCACGATATGGATTTCTAACTTAGGAATTATTTTAATATTTCTCATAAAATAACATAGTGTTTTAACTAAATCACATACTATGCTATATCATTATGTAGTACTTTGATGAATTCAAGTGTGCTCATTACTCGAAAGATCAATTGGATGAACTTATGGAGGAATGATGTCAATTCTTTATGGAGTTGAGAATTTTATAAGGTAATTTTATAAGGTATATAGTCTTTCTTTCATTGATGAGAGTTTTGAGTATAACTTTCGAGTATAAATTTGAATAAAGTTTTATTTTATCATGGTATGAATTTTGAATTTTTGGTTTTGTTTCAAGTTATGTGCAGATGTAGAAGATAGAGCTAACAAGTTCATTATTGTTGTTGTTTTTAATAAATTCTCGAAGATAGTAAATATATATATTAAACATCAATTTAGCATTTTAGAATTTTCAAGTTGTATCATCAATTTTCAAGTTGTTGTTGTACATATATCATCAATTATATATATGTAGATTTTTTCTGGTGCAAATCATCAATTTCCAATTCCAGTGCAAAATGTGGTGAATACCTGATGCAAAATATGGTGAAAATTTGTTGTATATATTGGACAGCGCTTTCTGTAAATGAAAATAAGTCTAATATTTAAAAAAATTCGTTGACATTAAACAACGCTTTTATCAAAAAACGCTACCTAAAGGTTACCTAAGAAAATGTTTTTCAAACCACAAGTGCTGCCTAAGAAGGCCTTTAAACAACATTTTATAAGAAAATGCTGCCTAAAACAGAAAATAAGGGGATTCTTAAAAGGCCTTAGGCAGTGCTTTTAAGAAAGCTCTGTCTAAGGGGGTTCAATAGACAACGTTTTTTTATTAAAAAAGCGCTTCCTAAGGTAGACTTAAGGCATCACTTATGGGAAAAAACGCTTCCAAAAGGCAACGTTAGGCAGCGCCTTTGATTAAAAAAGTGTTGCCTAAGGTAGACTTAAGGCAGCGCTTATGGGAAAAAGCATTTCCTAACGACAACGTTAGACAACGCTTTTGATTAAAAAAGCGCTGCCTAAGGTAAACTTAAGGCAGCGCTTTTACATTGAAAAAAAGCGTTGCCTAAACCTATAGCAACGCAGGATCAGGCAGCGCTTTAAAGCGCTGCCTAAAGCCAACAAAAGAGTTGTCTAAAGGCTTGCCTGACGTAGTGATATATATTGTTAATAAGTTTATTATTTAAATTCAATAATATAATTATTATTTTCATTCTCTCTCGTACCTTCTCTCGCCCAAAGTGTCTCAAACAGAGTGATCAATGCCAAGGTTTGCGAAGGAGATTAGGAGTGTTCAAAACCAAACCAACCCAATAGAAAATCGCAAAATCAAACCAAACCAAACCGAAATCGCAAAAAACTGCATTTGATTCGGATTAGTTTGGGTCGTTTTTTAACAAAACCTCATGGTTTGGTTCGGTTTGCGGTTTGTATTTTACAAACCGAACCAAACCGAACTAAACCACATTATGTTACAACTTAAATTTTACTTAACTCGCATTTAACCCCAAATCTAAATCTATTATACATTAGCCTTATGATTATAGACAATTTTCTCATCTTTACAGTTATGATTTCATTTTCAATCTTCTTAAATATCTCCTAATATTATCACTTCATCTTCACCACTTACATCTTGTTTCTTCTTATCTAATATCTACTCTCTTATATTGTTTCCTTTGCACGTTCTTATTTTTTATGCAATTTTTCTCTCTTTCAATTTCATTTTATCGCACATCTATATCTCTAATCTCCTCTCTTATGTTCTTTCTTTTCATCTTCACTAATTTCTCATCTCTTCTATTTTTATTTTATTATAATATTTTTATATTGTTTTATGCTATTATTTTATGTTTATTATTTCATTTTGTCTAATCTAACTTTTGCATATTAAATGAGAAGTTATTGTCCAAATATGATTAGTTTTTGGTTATAATTTAGTAGTGTATCATGTATGAATGACCAAATACAAAGTTATGTTGTCATATATATGTTGTATGACTCAACAAATTATTTGTAAAAAACCGAAAGCGAACCAAACCGCATTGGTTTGGTTTGGTTTAATTTAGTTTTTCTAAAATCAATCGAACCAAACCAAACCGCATGCCTTTTTCTCTCGCGGTTCGGATGATTTTTTGCGTCAAAACCGCCCAAACCGCACTGCGAACACCCCTAATATTTCGATGGTGCTTCTTCAACAGGTGAAATAGTTTTCAAGCGCGTCAGATCAAGGATTCGCTCCTCTTCTCTGCTCCCAAATTAAAATTTTGATTAAGGTTGATGCGGTGGAGCTCCTGCTTATGTATTTGCTATAGAGGGAGTAGCAATTATAGTGAAGGCAACCTTAGATCACCACTTGTGTTTTCGAGATTTGGTGTCTTTGATGACTTTTGTTTTAGAAGGTTAATTGCTTTAATCGTACGTTCATAAAGTTTATGACAACACCCCCTTTATCTTAGTCGCACCCATCTTTTACATGATAATAAAAAAACAAAATTATTGAACAATTGATTTAGTTGTTAAAAGCGAAAAGAGAGAAACTTTAAAGGCACCAAAGTGAAGTATTGAGTAACATTAGGCATGTGTGTTAAGCACAAAGAAGTGAATGATTTTGTTATTTTTTTTCTTCTTTTCTAATAACATGAAACATATAGTTTAATAAGGCTGTGAGCTTGACACAAGCTAGGCAGTGATAAAAAATCATGCAAAAAGATACAGTAGGACCAATCTAGTGCTGGTGGGGGTGGCGACTGGCGAGTGATTACCGAGCATTGTGGACAAATTGGAACTCACATCAAAATGGCAATGATTGGTTGAATGGGCACATACACAATACTCCCTCCGATCACTATTATAAATAACAATTATGTTAATATGTGTCCTAAAACCACATGTTAAAATATTATAATTAGAATAAACATATACAATAAAATTATATTTAAAATTTCTATAAATTAAATTCGCAGATTTTGAAAAAATATTTTTACTCTTAGAATACATGTTAACTTTTTTCTATAAGTAAAAATTTTCATTTTAGATAATTAACTTTTTTCTATAAGTAAAAATTTTCATTTTAGATAATTATTGTATCTGATGTAGATAAAAATTAGATACAGAGATAATTTAATGAACTTAAAAAAAAAATTATTTATAACAATAATTGAGTATATAAAAGCTAAAATTGATACCCTATTATTACTCTGTTTACCCAATGCTTGGCAGTTTTCGTACTTTTACCCCAATCGTGGTACGTGTAAGAATTTTATCAAGTACTCCTGTGAACAAAATCTTTGAAAAATCAATATGACAATAATAGAAAGATTTATGAATAATTCAATCATTTATATAATTTAAGTTTACTTAAAATAAATGGTCACTTGCTTCCTCCTCCTCCGTTCCTTTTCAATTGTTATTTTATTAAAAATAATTATTTTTATTTAATTATCACTTTATAAATATAAGATCAATTATATCTTTATCTTTTTAATTGATATATTAAATGAGAAATATTTAAAAAAGAAAAATAACAAATTGAATAAAAATAAAAGTAAAAGTAAATTTAAAAAAATATAAATATATTTGTTCTTTTTTGCAGTCTTAATTATAAATTTTTTGACAAGTGTTACAAATAAAGAACACAGAAAAAATATTTATTAAGGCAGCTTAATTAATAATTGAATAAAAATATCATATGATTCAAATCTATAACGTCTTATTTATTACTCCAATAGACTACTATTTAAAATGTAAAATTCCAATAGACTACTTGATAAGATAAATAAATAAATAAATTGATTCTTTAAGATGCACCATATCTTTCTTCTTAATAAAAAATACTTGAATAATTTGAAATTAAAAATAAATTTTATATTTTTGGCAAGAATCATTTGTCAACTAGTCTCAATTATTAGGTGCATTTCTTATTTTAATTAATTATATGATTTGTTTTTTAACTCAATTATATGGTTTGTTTTCTACTCAATTATATGATTTGTTAGAATAATCCACAAGAAGGATCAATTATTAATTGATCTATTGGTGATTGATGTTGAATTTGATAGGAGAAATATGCTTTGATCTATCACAATTATGATTGAGAAGAGATTGAAATGAATTGATGTCAGAATTGATTTTGAACTAGACTATACTGAAGATTTTTTTTAAAAGTAAGTATTTTTTGTATTTTAATTATCTTTATAGCAATTAATTTAATTATATTTTTATAATATTTTAATTTTAATTTTACTATTAAAAAACAGAGAGGTGAATAGTGAAAAGTGTTGAATTATTGTGGAGTCAAGAATCCAAGATAGAATATGTGGTGTCGTCATGAGGTAGAGCTAAGGGTGAGAATAAGTTAGATTGGTCTATAAGGACCTATGACCTAACCTATATGAGGCCTGTCCAGATCAGACTTATTTTTAAAAAGGTCAGACTTAGGCTATATATATATATATATATATATATATATATATATATATATATATATATATATATATATATATATATATATATATATATTAGTTTAAATAAGTTGGTATATATATACATATATTACATAAAAAGGTTAAATAAACTGACACATATATGCATATATATTAGAAAATATGTTAAATAGGTAACTTATAAGGTTTCTTTAAGTAATATGATTTATTGAAAACCTTAATAAGAAACCGACTTTTAAATAAATTTTCAGGTCAGATCAGACTTTTAAAAGGCCAGAACGGGCTAAAAAAATGAGCTTATAATAGGTCATAGGTCAGACTCAGACCTTATCAATTTATCGTAGATCAAACTCATATTTTATAAAGTCTAGCCTAACCTATTTTTACCCCTAGATAGAGCCAACTTCGTACTACAATTATATTATATATGTGCTCTTTTCCAATAGGTGTTTGATCCTAGTCACAAAACTTATTCTTAAGTTTTTGAATGGTCAAATCTCTAGAATCATCTTCATTCAACTCGATTATTTCTTTATGGTTTTTGTGATTTTTTTCTTCACATCTCTTGCGTATTGAAATATTAAAAAAAAATTATTCAGATTTTAGAATTGAATTATGTTAATTTTAAATTTTAAAATGTTAAGATTAAAATTTTAACAACGTAATTTTGTAAAGAATAAAAGGTTTTTTGAATTTTAATTAGAATAGTTATTATATGTGATCATAAAATTTCGGATTTGAAGTTGGACTTAAACAATCTCTCGTGCATAGTTCGAATATGTAAGAAAGGTGTTTTAAAATAGTTGAAAGAGGTAAGAATTTTAAAAAAATTATCTAGTTTTCAAAAGAACAAACGCAATAAAGAAATTTTAAACAAATTATATTAAGTGCTAGTTTGTTTTAGCATTTTTTAAATGATTTTTATACTAAGATTTTTTGTAAAAAAATTTATAAATTTTTTTATATAAAAGTTTTAATTAAAATTTGTGTTTGAATAGTTGTTTTTAAAATGTTATTTTATGTATTTAATCTTATTATTGAAAAAAAATTAATATTAAAATTTTAAAAAATCACTTAATTTTAAAGTTATTTCAAATATAAAAATCATTTTTGAAATATTAAAATCATTTTTGAAATATAATATTTTGAAAAAATTAAAATTCTGACATTATGTTGGTTTTCGATAATGTACGTTTATGTCATAGGATGTGAAATTAGTGTTTCAATTTAGAAAAAATAAATATAAAAAAATTTCTAATATTTAAAAAACAATTTTAAAAAATCTATTTTTTAAAATACAAAGAAAAAATCTATTTTTAAAGATGAAACAAACAGGCCTAACAATTTCATGCAACGAAGTTATTTTTTTCAACTGAGCGCCTACAAGTAAAAGTATATGTTGCATTTTTATCCGCTAAAATTATTGTGTCTAAGGAATACAATAAATATATCTCCAAGTCACATAATTTCTGCTTTTCTCTGAGCGAATTATTGGTTAGATATGTTTCAGATTTAATTTTATTAGTATTTTATTTGATTTTGTATTTGAGTTTCATTTCATTTTTCGTGTATAGATTCAACATGAGTTAAATTTATAGTAGAATTTACAATTTTAATTTTTGAGATAGAATTTAATTACACTCTTTCTTCTCCCTTTTCTTCCATCTTTAATCATGTGCTCTAATAATTTGTATCTAAATTTCAGTTAGATTCAAAGGAAAACAAAAGTGTATGTGAGGCGTGTGTGATTGTTTTTGTTTCTTGAATTCGCGTTAAATTTATGATCGAAATAGGGGCATAATCACATTTCTTGATTTTGCGGGATTGAAAAACACGAGTGTTGATGAGATCTAAGTGAATTTGCACAAGAACAACGATGAATGGCATAAACGGTAGCTTGCACACAAAGCTTCCAATATTTGATGGAAAGAACTATAATCGGTGGATGATTTAGATGTGTGTGTTGTTTGGCGCTCAAGATGTTCTTGATCTCGTCAATGAAGGTTACACAACGACTGCAACAGATGCAACAAAGGCGCAAAGAAACGTGCAGCGTGAAACAAGGAAGAAAGATCAGAAGGCGTTATTATATATCCATCAATGTGTGGATACAAATGTATTTGAGAAGATCATCGATTTAGTGACCGTGAAGGCTGCGTGGGACTGTTCACAGTGATTTCTGGTGAAACAACCGCTAGTCCTCCAAACTATCAAATAAGCGTTATGATTGTTATTCAATCCCTTTGGTAACTTGCAGGATCGACTAGATTGATCCTATGGGGTATTGGTCGTTTGTGTAAACTTAAAATAAGGATTCATGTTCAAGACTTGTTTTTGAATGTTTTATATATGTTCAAGTGTGTTTCGATTATGATGTTCAAGGACTTAATAACATGATCGAGTAAAGTAGTATAAAACTAATTTGAACAAGTAAAAGCATAAAGATTTCGAATTGCAGAAAATGTATAAATGCAGGAATGCTTAAATGACTTTTAAATGTAAAAGACTTTCAAAGTAGAAGCATGAAGTGTAAAAGACAGGAATGTAAAGGCAAGTATGTAAAAGCTTTCTGGAAAATAAGAGCGTTAATGTAACAGTTTCAGAAAAGTAAAGGATTACGAAATGGAAGAAAAGCGTTTAAATGCAAGGAAAGTTAAATGACTTTGAATGTAAAGAATTTAAAAGACATTGATGCAAGATAAAGATAAACTGGAAAGATAAAGATGCATTATTGAATGATAAAAGTTTTGGTGCAATCATACGTACATCATTCGAGCATTCGTTTCCCTAGCCATGTGGTATTTTGAATGTTACTGAATTTTAGTACAATAGATATGACACATGAAATCCTAACACTAAGACTTCTATTTATACTATTTCGACCATAACAGTCTGACTTATGAGATCTTGCCACGTTTCAGACATGCAGAACACTATGCTTCTCTAGCTTCCACGTCTTCGAACCGTTTCCAGCGCGCATATTCGAACTTCCATTTATCCCGCTCACGTTTGAATTTCAAATATCTGAACTGTCTTTCGTTTCGAACTCGCTTCTTAAACACCACGCTACTACCACTTCGAAGCTCCTTTTATATGTATCATCATAATTGATATTCGAAGCTCCAAGTTTCAGTATGTCTATTCGAAGAGCCAATTCTTTCATTCCGAATCATGACATTCCCTTTGTTCCAACGAATACTGATATTGTTTCGTTTCGAGCTTAATGATTCCTATTCGAATCATAGATATCAAAATCTTCAGCCAACAAAATGCCCCTTTAAAATATGTATTTCGAATCTCTTTCTGAGAAATACTTATTTTAAATATATCCACAAGATTTTGATGTGACTTTGAGCAATCATGACACTGTGTATGATTTATATTATGTCAGTCACGACGGCTCTTGGGTTTCCGAACCGCTTCAAAACAATTGCCACGGTATGGTGCGGTTATTAAAGACAATGATTACCTTTAATCATGCTTATTACCGATGCCTACTTTACGCCACCTCACCTCGTATCCAACCCACGTCTTCCACGTATCTTGGCCTTAGTTGATGAGTGCTTCAACTTCCTTACTATAAAACCAAACAGACTTAGTCTTTCTACTCTTTTTCCACACTCTGAATCTTCTTTTTCTTCTCTTCTCGTCAAAAACCCTAAGTTATTAACAACTTCCAACAATGTCTTCAACATCAACCCAGATGAAGAAAATCTCCAAGAAGAAAACCAAGAATGCTGGAACGATCCTGGAAAGCAAAGTTGGCATTCATCAAGGTCAATCCGTGCTTATTCCCCAAGGAATCTCCAAAGAACAAGAACTTCTTTATTCTTCTCAGGTATTAATCCCAACCAATGCCTCTGGAAAGAGGTTTGCCCTAATGGGCCCTCTCATAGTTTTTGAGATTCTGAAGGATACTAGGACAATATTCCCTGTTTGCTATGATTTTAAACCTCTGTTTAACAAAATGGAAACCCCTAGGTTAGAAACTGATAATGTGAATGAACCCTCTATTTCGAACAACGTAGAAACCCCTGTGGTTCCCCCAAAGGATCCTTTTATTTTGGACTATGTTAAAAGTAACTTTAAACCATTTCGATCTTGTCCTACTGCTGATGTAGCATACCAAAACTGGTTTGCTAAAGTGGAGGTTAAGAGATCCCATCAGTGGGAGGAACTAGGTATTTACAATCTTCTCAAATTATCTAAACCAGGCTTCACCTACAACCACCCTTTGCTATTTGCATCCCTGTACTTTTGGGGTAGTACTTATAATACCTTTCACCTTCCTGGAGGGATGATCACACCTACATTCTTTGATATAACTGCTATCACTGGCCTATCACCAGTAGGAGAGACATATATTCCTGATTCTGAGGAACATTCGAGCATCATTGACTTCAACGTAAAATTGGCCAGCTTCTCCAAGTTTATCAGTCATTATCACACTGAAGGTGATAGTGTCTCTGATGTCGAACATATTGCCTTTCTCACCCTTTCGTTATCAAGATATGTTTTCTGCAGTAGGTCACTACAAGTAGCCAGCAGGTTTATTCCTCTAGCAAGGGATTTACACGAAAATAGGAGGATTAATTTAAGTGAGCTCTTACTAGTTGACCTTTATGAAAGTTTGAGGTCAGCTGTTTCGAGCTTAAAATCTCACACTCCTAAGAATATCTTGCTAGCTGGTCCTTTCTGGTTGCTCCAGTTATGGCTTAATGCCATGTTCGAATCTTCACTCTCTACTGCTGATACTATTGTTAAGCAAGATCCAGAAGTAGTGGATCGAAATGTTGAAGGCACAAGACTAAGGAAACTGACTCCAAGTGATGATAAGGCTGATTTCCAGATTCTATTCTCACAATACATTATGCTCTTTTCCAAGAAGCATAAGTTTGAAGAGACTATGGCGCCTTTTGCTTCGAGGACCCATGGACCATCATGGTTCACCATGTCCCTTTCAGAGGCTGCTAAGACTAAAGAAGTCCAAGATATCTGGAAAGCCTTCTTGCTCCCAAGACTAATCTCTTCAAGAATCACTCCAACCAAGAATCAGATTCTTCTGTTTGCCTATCAACCCAACTTCGTTTCAAGACAATTTGGTTTATGTCAACTAATTCCTGAACCCCTCTTTCAGACTCATAGCTCTATTACCTCCGGTCGAACTTTCAAGGCCAGAGAAGCCAAATTGCAGCAGGAGCAATATCAAGATTTTGCTCAATTCGAATTAATCTCTTTTGAACCATCTTATTTTTCATCCAAAGGTTTTCTGGATTGGTGGACTAAATTCTACCAATCTTGTATGTTTGATACTCTCACCATCGAAGAGAAACTAACTGCTGCATTCGATGTGCAGGTACACAAAAAGAAAGGTATGCTCACTCATGCTCAAGAGATTAAAGCTTTTCAGAATTACTTCGAAACAACTTATGATCCCACACGCTTGGAGTCCACAGATATCGGCGCCCAAATCTTGAAGGAAAATTTACGAAAAAGTCTCTAAGTTCGACTTCCTTGGGGTTGTCACACGAGGATAGGTATAGGTTGGCACGAAATGCATCCACCTAAGTTTCCCAAACTACCTACCTCAGAACTGGCTCTGGCTTGGTTTCCTCCATACCCGTGGTGGTTGACTTGTAAAGAGATGTTCAAATACAAATCTCAAAAGAAACCAAAGCCATCTGAGACTGTGACTTGGGCTCGATACTGGCTCCATAATTTCCCAGGGCACCTTCGCTATGACCTTTCTGCCATGTCGATTCTTTCGAATGAAGGCGCAGGTGCGAATGCTTGGGAAATTCCCAAATAATTCTTACTTTCTTTATTTTAACATTTCGTCTTAATTGTTTCGATTTTCAGCCATCAGGATCAAGACTGTTGGATCGAAGGCCAAAGAAGGAAGCAGCTCTCAACAAACCATCGAAGCAAATGATGATGTGCCCAAAGCAACTCCAACAATTACTCCTGCAACAACAACAACAAACACTATTGCTCCGACTCCAACTATTTCTTCAATTCCAACAACTGCTCCGACCCCAAAGGTAAACAGTTTATTCTGATATTTCGAATAGGCTTAAATTTATGATTGAAGTCTAACTTATGTTTGTACCATTTCAGACTAGTAAACTCCCACCAACTACTCCAAAGAAGAGAAATCCTAGTACCAGTGGGAAGACTCTCAAGGCTGGGGAAAGTTCACCAACGGCTTCGAAGAAGAAGCAGAAGAAAGACATTTCAAAGGATACTAACGTCTCTGGACTCGATTCCAAGGATGTTGCTCCCTCACAAAAATCCAAAAATCCACCTTCGACCTCCAACGTAATGTTGGAACACATAGACAGTAATATATCTGCAGATAATCCACAGGTGAATTCACTTCGAATTTTTGAAAATGATTATTCGTACCTTAGTTATAAGTTTCTAATCTTTCTTTATTTGTGTAGGATGATTTAACTCCAGTCCCAACTACTTTGACTCCTCCCCCACAAACAACTGCTCCGATCCATTCTTCTCCTCATGGAGATTCAAGTAATCTGGTGCAAAATAAGGGATCCTCCAATATGGCGGTTCCAACTGGAGCTCCTGAGCAGCCAGATGATCAAGGCACTTCACCTCCTCTCAATGAGACAAACGAAACAACGCTTGAAGATGCTACAGAAGTGCCTCCAGAGACTTCTCACCCAGAATCTACTCTCCAGACTCCTCAAGAAAAGGTTACCCAAGTTGAAGAAGAAAAGGCTTGCCCCTCTCAGGAGAGCGAAGATTCCAGTGAAGAAGAATCTGAAGATGAAAGAGGAGAAGAGGCTCAAGGGGGTTCGAGTGAAGGAACGGAGTCTGATGCCCCTAATAATGAAGATGAGGACATTGAAATAGTGGATCTGGTTGGTGATGACGAAGATGATGGTGAGGGAGTTAATGAAGGTGATGGTGTCCCTGCCAATGAGCCAATGGAGATCGAAATGGATGTTACTCCATTGCGCATGGAACTTTCTGAATCTTCCCAAGGTCAAACAGCTAAAGAGGAGTTAAACCTCTTAAAACGAAATGACCCTATTGGGTACATGAAGTCTAAGCTGGCTCAGAGGGACACCCCACTTCCTAAGGCTGGTGCTGGTTCGACCACTAATTCCATGCCTTCTGATGATAGGGTTGTACTTCTTCATAAGATTAGGAAGACAATCCTTGACGTGGATCTCTTCGAAGTCTTGAAGAAAGATAGTACAGCCTGCTTTATTATGAAGGGACTTCTTAATCAAATTGACCTCACCAACTGTTCCCTGGAAGTTAGCACCATCCTGTTCGAACTGCAATCTTTGATAGACAACGTGACTGGGTGTCTCCTCCAAAGTGAATCTGCCGCCAATAAAGTCCAAGAGAAGCGAGCCGCGATGGACGCTGCTTATGAACATGCCTCGAAGCTTACTAAAGAAGTTGAAGAGCATGCCATGCATATCAAACAAGCAAAAGATGATTATGATCTTCGAGCTCAATCCATTCTTCTCTGGGAGAAACAGATTCAGGAACTTCAACATAAAACTAAGGAGGCCCAACAACAACAGATAGCATATGAGACCAACACTTTTGGTAATCGATTCGAAGAGCTCTTGAATAAAGGACTTGCAGAGACAGAGGCAGCTGAGCAATTCAAGGGCGAAGTTGCCATCCTAGAAGGAGCCAAGCGCTTCAATCAACAATAGCTTGAGTCTTTTAGGGAGTATCTTCGATCGATTAAGGAACAACACTTATTTCTAAAGATTGTCTGTTTATCATGCTTGTAATATTAATTTGACTGTAGTTTGTATTACTCGAACAATGCCATTTTGGCAACTTTAATTTACCATTTTGGCATATCTTCACTGTGTTTGATTACATTATTGTTATTCGAATCTCCTGCAGGTGTGGTTTATATTTCTTTAAATATTTCCCACTAACCCTTAAGATTCGTTTGTGATCATTTACTTCTTCGATCTCATACGCATTGTTCGAAAATGTTTTTAAAATTCGAAAAGGTCCTTCCCAATGAGGTGACCATTTACCTAAGGCTTTACTTTTCTTGTCTATGGGCAATATAACTTTCCACACTAAGTCATTAGTACTAAATGTTTTACCTTTCACCCTTTTGTTATATGCCCTGGCCACTCTTTCCTTTTGCCTCATCAGGATCTCTAATGCATGCAATCTAACTTCATCCAACTCAACTAACTCATTCATCATCATTTCCCAATATAAAGAAGATGGGATTTCATTTTGTCTTTGAATTCGAACTGATTGTAGATGAATTTCCACTGGTAAGACTGCATCATGACCAAATGTTAGTTGGAAAGGTGTGGTGTTAGTAGCTTCTTTAGGAGATGTTCTACAGGCCCATAGTATTTGGTCTAAAGTCTTATGCCAATTTCTTGGTTTTTTACCAACATGTTTCTTTATCAAACCTATTATCACTTTATTGGCTGCTTCGACCTGACCATTTGCTTGAGCATAGTATGGTGTTGATGTTAGCAATTTAAACCCCATTTCTTGGGCAAATTCTTGCATCTTTTTACCAGTAAACACAGAACCTTGGTCTGTGGTTATACTCTCTGGCAATCCGAACCTATAGATAATTTGTCTCTGTATGAACTCAATAATAGCCTCTTGATCTACAGCTATCAATGGTATCGCTTCGATCCACTTGGTAAAATAGTCTATTCCTACCAAAATATATTTCAGACCTTTAGATGAAGCAGGATTGATTTCTCCTATTAAATCTAAGGCCCATCCTCTAAAGGGTCATGGTTTGATGATCGAATGCAACTCACTTGCAGGAGCGTGTTGAATCCCTGCATGTTTCTGGCATTCTTCACATCCTTTGGAAAAATCTATACAATCTTTGAGCATACTGGGCCAGTACATACCATATCGAAATAGCAACCACTTCATTTTATGGCCTGCTTGATGTGCCCCACATGCCCCATTGTGGACTTCTGATAATGCTAGATATGCCTCACTTTCTCCCAAACATTTGAGTAATACGCCTTCTTGGGTCTTCTTGAACAGTTCATTTCCCATAAGGACATATGATAATGCTCTATACTTTATTTTTCTGTCCACATTCAATGTTGGATTTTCTAAATACCTTATTAATGGATTTATAATGTATCTGCTAAAGTGTTTATGGCTAATACTTCGAACCTATCTTTATCACCATAACTTAATTTAATATTTTCTAGATCTGATGGTGTAAGTCTAGTAGACATGACTCTTCCTCTTATTTCGATCAAATCCTCAAAGTTTTTGGCAGAAACTTTATACCCTGAAGCCAATTGTGCTAGGTCATTTGCTTCTTGATTTTCTATTTTTGGTATGTGCTGAATATCCATGTATTCGAATTTTTTGAGTAGCCTATTAAATATGACAAAGTATGTCATCAGATTTTCCTTTATGCATTTATATTCCTTCTTTATCGCTTGACCACTAACTCGAATCACCTTTGATTTCGACTCTAGTTGCCCCAATTCCAACAAAGCTTCAAGTCCAACAATGAGGCGTATTCACGTTGTTCGAGCAACGAGGACCATCTAACTTATACTTGAATTTTGTTGGAATTCCTTCAGGAGAAATTATGAGAACTCCAACACCACTGCCCTCTCTGTGGGTCGAACCATCAAAGTATAGCTTCCAAGGTTGCATTTCGACATAACCCATGACGGGCTTTTCGACCAATGAATGGTCCACAATGAAATCGAATTACTTGACCTTTCACGCTCTTAAAGGCGTGAAAGTCAAAGAATATTCATCAAGGCTAAAGCCCATTTACCAATTCGCTATGCATTATTGGTTTTGAAAGCATGTGTTTGATAACATCGAAATGAGATGAAACATAAACATCGACAAGTTTTATATAATACTTGAGTTTCATACAAGAAAAGTATAAACAAAGACACGACTTTTCTATATTACTATATCTAGTTTACGCATCATTCAACACCTACTTAAATAATATATGGCTCTTCGATGCCATTACTATCTTCTTGTACTAACATACTACCTATAGTAAGTTCGAGTAGATATGTACAATCTCATGGGTTTTCCCCATGAAGGTGGAACAAGATAGGAAGAGAGAGATATCTTTTAATCTTGTCGAAGGCCTCCTGATGTGCTTCGTTCCACTCGAAGGCTTGGCCTTGCTTTAAACGAAGTAGTGGAGAGAAAGCTTGAGTCTTTCCACTTAGATTCGAAATGAATCTTCTGAGAAAGTTAATCTTCCCCAGCAAAGATTGCAGCTCCCTTTTCGATGTGGGTGCTTTAGTCTCCATGATGGCTTTGGTCTTATTCTGGTTGATTTCGATTCCTTTTTTATGAACCACAAAGCCCAGGAAATCTCCTGCCTGCACAAAAAATGCACATTTAAGGGGATTCATTTTTAAGCCACGTTTTTTCATTCTTTCGAATGATTGGCTCAAATGATGCAGATGGGTTTCTGCAGATATAGATTTGATGACTATATCATCAATATACACCTGCATAAATGTCTCAATAAAATCATGAAAGATGGAGTTCATTGCTCTTTGGTAAGTTGCCCCATTTTTAAACCAAAGGCATCACTACCCATTCATAGGTGCCTAAGGCTCTGGGCAACGAAATCTTGTCTTAGCAACATCTTCTTGACAATAAAGATCGGTTATAACCGGTATCCATCTAGCATACTTAGGTATTCGAATCCCGCAGCAGAGTCTATTAACATTTCTGCCACAGGCATAGAGTATTGATCTTTGGGGGTTGCAGTATTTAAATCCCTAAAGTCTATGCATATTCTCAGAGAACCATTTTTCTTAATAACAGGTACTATATTTGCTAACCATTCGACATACCTTGTAGTTCTGATGAATTTGCAACGCAGCAACCTTTCGACCTCAGCTTTGATCTTTGTGAGTACTGCTGGCGCGAACCTTCTGGGAGTTTGCTTGATGGGCTTCTTGCCATCCTTAATTGGAAGTCTGTGCTCCACTAACTCTCTTTTCAAACCAGGCATTTCGTCATAGTCCCAAGCAAAGCAATCTTTGTTCCTTTTGAGGACTTCGATCACCTCCTGCTTGAAACTTGAGCTGAGTTTTGCACTTATGTAGGTTATTCTTTTTGTGTTGTCATCCCCCAAATTCACCTCTTCGAGTGGATCCTGTGCTAGCATTTTGGCAGCTGAGTTTGTAGGATCCTTCTCGAAGCCCAAGGGTTCTGTATCATAAATGGCATCAAGCCTTTGATCTATTTCGTTTTCTTCATAGGGTGAATTCTTCGAACCATTCCCTTTCATTTCATTTATTTCAACTATACTATCTATTTCAACCTCTGAAGTTGCTTTCCATTTATTCTCAGCCATATAGGCCGAAATCCTTTCGAAGAAAGAGGACTCGATCATGAGGGATCGTCGAACTCGGCTGGTGGCCGTCTTTGCGAAGTGCCTTGACTCCTTCATCACCCTTAATTATTTTTCTATCCCAATACATGCCATCATGGCGAAGGGTCATATAGTAATGCGCATCTCTGGTTTCATTCATTTCGTCACTTGGTGTACAAGGAGCTATTCTTGCCAGATACTTGTCATAATTCCTTTTGTTAACCAGATTGACTGTTGTCATGAAGTAACTCTGGTCCGCTTCGATATTTTCCACTATACCATCTTCTCTCCACAGCACTAACCTCTGGTGCATTGACGAAGGAACTGCCCCCACGCCATGAATTCACTCTCTTTCTAGCAACAAATTATAGTTGGCCTTGGCTTCGATCACCATAAACATGGTGGGCCTACAGCTCGATCCGACGGTTAGCTCCACTTGCACCACCCCCAACGTTTGCCTTACTTTCCCTTCATAATTGGATAGGACCATGTTGTGTGGTTTGACATCACTCTCTTGTATTCCTAACTTTTTCAGCATAAACTGAGGCATTAAATTAAGCAGCCCCATCCACCAAGACCTTGTTCACACCATGGGCTCCTGCCTTTGCTCGAATGAACAATGGCTTCAAGTGATTCTTCATTGCTGGCTCTGGGTGTTCGAAGAATGCGTTCTGCTCTTCGACCGCGCCGTTATCCATTGCATAGTAGCAAACTGGTCTGTGTTTCATCAAATCTATGGTATCTTCTTCCTCGTGGTCTTCGATTTCGGTCTCCTGTCCGAACTCAAAAGGTAATACAGATACCACATTGCAGTTTAGGTTAAGTGAGGATTCTCCTTCTGATTCGAAGTTATCTGTAAGCATATCCTCGTCTTCTTCTGGACTTGGAGTGTACTCTTTTGATTCATCTGGTTTTGTTTCAGAGAAAAGCCTCCTACTAACTGGAGGTTTGTTTTCAGGTTGCTTGCTTTTTGTTGGTTTGTTGGTACTTGACATTTCTTTGTTGCTGGTCGAAGCTGCTCCTACCCTTGTAATTCTCTAGTCTCAGTTCCTCCCTTTTTGCAGTGTTGAATTATCTCCTATACACCATGGCGTGACGTGCATTTCGCTCGTTGCCTCTCCATTTATCCTTCCCCTTATTGACTTGCAGCCATTTCTCTGTTGGTATTTCAGCAGGGATTTTGAAAGTTACCCTTCGAGCACCTTTTGGATAGGGGCTATCAGGCTTTCGTTGAGTATAATCACCCTCGAAGTGTTGACTCATCTGACCAACCTCCTTGTGATTCCAACACGGGGCGAAGGGAATGGTTTCGAACGCTCCAGCCATGTTCAGGTCATATGCTGCTGAACACCTTGGGCAAATCAAACACTTGGTTGCTCCTTTGTGACAGCGAACTAAGAATTCCAACAAACTCTCCCCAGCTCTAGGGTAGCATCTGAATAATTGGTTGTCTTGGCGCCAATTTACTCCGGTTCGAGCCCTTTGTTTTCTTTCGAACTCTGCAGCAATCCTCTCGTTGCATATGATGCTGCATCTTGGACAAAGCATCATTTCAGCATTTCCCTTATGGCACAGCATGAGATATTGTTTGAGGCTGGTATCTGCAGCATAACCCTCCTCCATTTTGTATTTTTCTTTTTCAAGGTATCTTTCCATTTCCTGCATCTCAGAACAGGGTCTCTCCATGTCCACCATATTGACATCTACATCTTCCCCTTTCTCAACATCATCTCCCCATCCTGATGGTTTGACGTCTTCGATTCGAATCTTTGAACTCTCTGGGGCAGAGTATTTAACCTGATAATCAAATTTTCCACTAGGTTCCCCTAAGGTGTCCCAGACTTTCTTCTTAGGAATGCCACCATCTCTAACTTCCCCTATTGTATCATCATCTCTCCATCCTGTGGGCTTGACGTCTTCGATTCGGATTTTCGAACTCTCTGGGGCAGAATATTTTACCAGATAGTCAAACTTCCCACTGGGTTCACCCAAGGTATCCCAGATCTCTTTTTGAGGGGAGGCTTGCTTTGTAATCTGAACCTTCTCCAGTTTGAGCCTCAGGCCTTCAGTAGCCTGTGTCAATTCCTGCTTCTGGTTTTCCTGGCCCTCAGTAGCCTGGATTTCTTTTGAAACAACAGCTGGCGTTGATTCGATCGAAGTCTCTAGTTGTTTGTGGATGTCTTCAGTGACTCCATTATTGACTTCGACCAGCACCCAACTTTCACTCTCAATGCTTTCCTCTTTCAATATAGTGGCCCCTTGGTCTGCTTCCACCATATTGATTTCTCCAATGCTCGAAGGCTCGGAGTAGTTGGTGTCTGCAATATCTAGAGGGTCTTCATCCACTTTCAATTTTGGTTTATCAGCAAACTTTAATCTGTCATCTTTAATTGCGTTTTGAATCAAGTCCCTGAAAAGAAAACACTGTGAGGTTTTGTGGCCTAGGAAACTATGATATTTACAAAATCCTCTTTTCTTTCTTTGATCTAAGGGAGGTATTTTGACGTTTGGTGGCACTATTAATTGGCCATCTCTGACAAGTAAATCGAAGATCTCATCACACTTTGTTACATCGAAGGTATACACCTTCTTTGGAAACCTGTCATTTTTCTCATTTTCAACAATTTCTTTCCCTTTCGTGGGGACTAAAAGTTTACAGGAGTAAGATGGAGCCTGTTTTAATTCAACGAGATCTATTTCGACCTCTTCGAATTCAGGATAGTCTTCAACTTCCTCCGTTTCGACATAGGAAATTCTTTCCTTCTTATTACTTTTAAAAACCCTGGCCTTTTCGGCCTTTAGCCTTTTGACTTGTCGAACCCTATCTGCTAACTGAGCCATGTCCCTCAAGTATTGTGTGTCTAATTTCTTTCGAATAGAATAGTCCAGGCCACCAGCGGCCATTTCGACTAACTCATGTTCAGGGACTACTGTGAAACATCTAGATTTCAAGAGTCTGAACCTATTTAAGTACTCATCTATAGGTTCAGTAAACTTCCTCATCACACTTGCTAATTCCTTTAGACTTATCTTGGATTGTCCCATATAGAATTGTTCATGGAACAATCTCTCCAAGAGGGTCCAGGTATCTATGGATCCAGGGGGCAAAGTTGTGAACCATGTGAAAGCATTTTTGGTGAGGGTACTTGGGAAATATTTAATCCTAAGGTTCTCATTATTCGCTATATCCCCTGCTTCAGTCAGATACCTGGCTATGTGTTCGACTGTTGATTCATTGGTATCTCCAGCGAACTTTGTAAACTTAGGGATCTTGTATCCCCTTGGTAAATCAGTATGCATTACATACTCTGCTATAGAGGAGGCATAATTTGGCCTTCTAATCCCTGTATTAATACCGTTTTGGGCCATAATCCTTTATATCATGGTGGTTAGGTTATTTTCTGCCAAGATATTGTCATTTCGTACTCTATGGACAATCGATCATCTTGGTTTCGACCTACCATGACAACTCCTCTAGGTTGTTCTTCTCAAACTGGGACTCCTAGTCTTTCGACCCTTACCCCTGGTTCCATAATTCCCCTTTGTGGTTCCTCTCGAATCACTGGGGCATCTAGTCTTCGACCCTTGCTAGTGGTTCTATCAATCCCTTTGTGGTTCTTCTCGAATCATGGGGCATCTACCCTTGTGCTCTTGCCCTAAGTTAACTCCTCTGGCTGGCCTATAGGGTGGGTCATCCGCCACTTATTCGATGATAGGTATGTTCGCTCGAATGCACAGTTACATCTACGCCTCGAGGAGCAAAGAAATCCGCTATTCGACTCATATTATCGCATTCTCTGTTTGTCACACCACATTTTGAACTATTGGGTAAGATTTCTTGCATGGTTTGTGCTAATACTCCTATCATATTATGGTTACTATCATCCATTAACTACGAAAGCTATTTGATTTTTGTGGTTAAGATAGGCGCGACTATAACCTCGACCCTTGGTTATTTGTCATAAATTGATTAGCCCCGATCCGACCCTAAGTGTGACGCGTTCGACGTCAAGTCTCGCAAACCGCCATAAAAGATGTTGGCATTCCATACGGGAATTTCGGGCCTATTACTATCGAAACCGAATGGTCTAGTTGGTGGTGGGGTAGCGAAATGGGTTTGTGCCCCGATGGTGGGACAAATCCCCGTGATACCAGTGGTTCTGTATTGCCTAGGATCGAATTGTTTGTTGACATGCCACTTGTTTCGTTCGTGGCCATACTATTAGTAGAAGATGCATGTGCATTCGAAGGGATCATGGGCGTCCCGAAACAGATGCATTAGTGCTTACATGGGGCGTTTGTTCCCTTTGTGGATTGTTTGGATCGACATCCTATTATTTCGATTTCTTCCGGTAAGGGTTGGTTATCTTAGTTATTCTACCACTCCTAAGGTTCATATACCAATGAGCTTTGTTTACTCAGAAAGAACTTTTTATAATAATTATGTCTTATAATCCTTATTTTTAAATTTGTGACAACCAATGACTGTCGGACCGGGCGTGCCAATTTGTTCACAGTGATTTCTGGTGAAACAACCGCTAGTCCTCCAAACTATCAAATAAGCGTTATGATTGTTATTCAATCCCTTTGGTAACTTGCAGGATCGACTAGATTGATCCTATGGGGTATTGGTCGTTTGTGTAAACTTAAAATAAGGATTCATGTTCAAGACTTGTTTTTGAATGTTTTATATATGTTTAAGTGTGTTTCGATTATGATGTTCAAGGACTTAATAACATGATCGAGTAAAGTAGTATAAAACTAATTTGAACAAGTAAAAGCATAAGATTTCGAATTGCAGAAAATGTATAAATGCAGGAATGCTTAAATGACTTTTAAATGTAAAAGACTTTCAAAGTAGAAGCATGAAGTGTAAAAGACAGGAATGTAAAGGCAAGTATGTAAAAGCTTTCTGGAAAATAAGAGCGTTAATGTAACAGTTTCAGAAAAGTAAAGGATTACGAAATGGAAGAAAAGCGTTTAAATGCAAGGAAAGTTAAATGACTTTGAATGTAAAGAATTTAAAAGACATTGATGCAAGATAAAGATAAACTGGAAAGATAAAGATGCATTATTGAATGATAAAAGTTTTGGTGCAATCATACGTACATCATTCGAGCATTCGTTTCCCTAGCCATGTGGTATTTTGAATGTTACTGAATTTTAGTACAATAGATATGACACATGAAATCCTAACACTAAGACTTCTATTTATACTATTTCGACCATAACAGTCTGACTTATGAGATCTTGCCACGTTTCAGACATGCAGAACACTATGCTTCTCTAGCTTCCACGTCTTCGAACCGTTTCCAGCGCGCATATTCGAACTTCCATTTATCCCGCTCACGTTTGAATTTCAAATATCTGAACTGTCTTTCGTTTCGAACTCGCTTCTTAAACACCACGCTACTACCACTTCGAAGCTCCTTTTATATGTATCATCATAATTGCTATTCGAAGCTCCAAGTTTCAGTATGTCTATTCGAAGAGCCAATTCTTTCATTCCGAATCATGACATTCCCTTTGTTCCAACGAATACTGATATTGTTTCGTTTCGAGCTTAATGATTCCTATTCGAATCATAGATATCAAAATCTTCAGCCAACAGGGACACACTGGTATGATGCTACTACGGTGAAGTATCAGTGAAGAAGATGAAGCTTCATAGTCTATGTAAGAGTATGAGAATCTCAACATGAAGAACAATGAGAAAGTACCAGATTACTTCTCCAGAGTGTTTGTGGTCACCAATGAGATGAAGTCTTATGGAGAAACACTATCTGAACAAATTATTGTTGAAAATATACTCAGATTCTTTCACCTCAGTTTGATTACATTATTGTAGCAATTGAACATTCTAAGAACCTTAATACCATGAGAGTTGAAGAGTTGTAGAGTAGTCTTAAGGCACAAGAGTTGCGTTTGACTGAGAGAAACTCTAAAAGTCAGGTAGAGCAAGCTTTGAAAGCGTCTTTTGGTAAGAAGAATTAGAAGCAGTCTTAGCCTCCAACTCTGATGAAAATAAACATTGGAAGGGAAATGAGAATTATGACAAGATAAATGTTCAGTATTACAACTGTAATACATTTGGTCATTTTTCTTAGGATTGTTGGTCAAACAAGAAAAAGAAGTTAGAAGAAGTAAACATAGAAGGAGGAGATTCTGATGATGAACATGTGCTATTGATGACTTTTGAATTTGATGGTGGATATTTGGTAGACCGGTGGTATGTGAATATTGTCTGCTCAATCATTTAACTGGAAACAAACAATGACTAATTGATTTTGACTCTAGCATAAAGATAAAGATCATATATGTTGGTGATAAGTACCTTAATGTTGAAGGAATGGGAAATGTCAAAGTTAGAGTGAAGAATAAAAAAACTGTTCTGGTCAAGGATGTTTGATATGTTCCTGGTATGAAGAGAAATCTGATGAGTGTAGGTCAGCTCGTTGAGAAAGGTTTCTCAGTAACTATGAAGAAAAATCTCTTGAATTTGTATGATTCTGATCAAAGTTGATTATGCAATCTGAGTAGAGAAGCAGCAGAACATTCAATGTGAATGCAGACATATGTGAAATTAAACGCCTTAGTGCAGAAGGTGACAGTGAGATGTGACACAACAGATTGAGGGAATTTGAACTTCAGAAGCTTAGGGCATACGAGTTTTAAGAAACTAGTACGTGGCATTACTGAGATTTTGAATAATGAGAAGTCATGTGAGATATGAATGAAAGGAAAATAATCTAGATTACCATTTGCATCAGAAGTGGCTTCAAGAGAAAAGCCTTCTTTATGAGTAACGCATTTTGATGTATGTTAACTATTTGAAATATCTTCACTTGGAGGAAATAATTAATTTGTGTTTTTATGGATGAGTTCACAAGAATGAAATGGGTATCACTAATCAAGTTTAAGCATGGGATATTTAATGAGTTTCAAAAGTTCAAAGTGAAGGTTGAAAAATAGAGTGGTCAGAAGCTGAAAGTTCTCAAAACCGATGGTGAATGTGAGTATAACTCTATAGAGTTCAAGAAGTTTTGAGATAAGAATGGAATTAAACATGCGGTTACTTCTCCATATACTCTTCAACACAATGGTCTTGTTGAAAGAATAAATAAGACTTTTGGAGTGAAGCTCCCTCACACCCTGTGGGGTGAAGCTATTGGCACTGCATCATATGTGGTCAATAAGTGTCTACCGAGAAACTGAAGAAAATTGTTCCTTTTGAGAAATGGACTAGAGATAAGAAAAGTGTGATTCATTCTAGAGTATTTGGTTTTATTTATATAAACATGTTCCAGGTGCTACTAGTTAGAAGTTGGATGATAGAAGCAAGGTAATGTTGTTGATTAGGTACCACGACATAAGTGCTTATAAGCTTTATTGTCCACTAACTAACAAAGTTGAAGTCAACAGAGATGTCATTATGAAGGAAGAAGAAGTGTGATATTGGAGCAAGTCTCAATCTAACTTTGGTGTAGTGTTGACACCTATGACTTATGAACGAGAATGTGCTTCTAAAGGGGATTCTGCCTCTTAAGGTGAGTCAAAGTCTTAAGGTAACTCTAAAGCTGGAGGAGAATCTGAAGACGAGTCTGATTGTAAAGGTTAATATGATTCTGATCCATGATATGATTATAATCCAGACTCTGGGTGTAATCCAACCTCTGACGATATTCATGCTTCTAAAGGTGAAACTTATGTAGGTGGTCCAACTTCTGAAGGTAGTTCATCATCCGATATTATTCCAGAATTTGGAGAAAATTATGAACAAGGTTATAAGCCACAAAGAATGAGACAAATACAAATATTATTTTCAAAGTTTGACTTGTTGCAAGTTACTGAGATATACTCTGAAGGAGAATTCATTCAGTGTGCCATGTTAGTAGACTTTGAACCAATTATTACTGAAGAAACTCTCAAGAAGAAAGTGTGGCAGAAATCCATGAAAGAAGAACTTGAGGTTATAGCAAAAAATAAGACTTGAGAGTTGATTGAGCTTTCAAAGGAGAAGAGAGCCATCAATGTCAGATAGATTTGCAAGATAAAGCTTAAGCCATATGGATCAATTGGAAAACACAAAGTAAGGTTAGTAGCTAGAGAATTTCTATAGAAATCTGGATTAGATTACTTTGAAGTGTTTGTACCTGTAGCTATACATGAAACAATCAGATTGGTGATTGTTATAGATGTTAATAGGAATTGGACTATGATACATTTAGATATGAAATATGCTTTACAAGAGGAAGTTTATGCATCACAACCTCCCAAATTTGTGAAAAAGAATTAGGAAAGGGTGATGTATAAGTTGCATAAAGTCTTGTATGGACTAAAACTAGCTCCTAAAGTTTGGAATCTGAAAATTGATTCATTTTCAATCTGAATTCATAAAATGTGAGATGGAATATGGGGTTTATGTTTAGCATACCTCTGAAAGAAATATGATTATGGTGTGTCTCTATGTTGATAACATATTGCTAACAAGGAGTTGTTCCGATGAGATAGTCAATTCCAAGAAGGTTCTGATTAATGAATTTGAGATGACTGATCTAGGAAACATGGTGTATTTTCTAGGGATGAAGATTATGTACTCTGTGAAAGGTATACTTTTGCATATGCTGAAGTATGAAATTTAACTTACGAAAAGATTTGAGTTAACAAATTGCAAGTTTGCAATCACACCTGCTAAAATAATTAAAAGTTGGGAAACATATCATTATGAGATAGGTGGTAACCTTTATAGACACATAATTTATTCCCCATCACAAAATGACCCTTGATACAATACTTGGAAAACAAGCTGGTGTATCTACCTCCCACTATATCTCGTACAATGCATATGGTTGCACGATCTTTCTAGCAAATAGGGTATCTAGAAATAATCAATTTTCAAAATGCTTCAAATTCTACGAAAATACCTTGAAACTACAGACAGTTGGCAACACCTGAATCAAACTATATCTCCACACTTGAGTTACAGAACCACATTGAACTTTTAAGAGATGCAAGAAAAGGGTTAAATAAGGTTACAAATTTAAATATTCTAAACAATATTGGAATAGTTTTACATGCACCTAACTTGCAGGGTGCAACTGCGACAGAGAAATCATCAAATGGTTTAAAACTTCTATTTCGAAACCATTAAAGGATGGTCAATAGCACATGATCGAGAAAATACACTCGTAGAAGGGAATGAAATAGTCCCCACTACAGATTCTATCATTTTCATCAATGGTTAAGACACCCCAATCTAAAGATGGACTAACGTCCAAAAGGACTCCATCAAAACTACGTCTTGAGTGAAAACATAAATGGTTGAAGAAGAAACAGAGTTGAACCAAGACGAACAAGTTTTTTTACTCATTATAAACACTAATTTATTAAAATATATAAAGGAAAAGAATTATAGAAATGTAGAAAAAAAAAGGAAAAACCTATTAAGGATTTACATCACCCCTACGAATAACAGGTTTTTATATACACTCTACTATATAAATGATACTCGTGAAGAATTTAGTTACACAATTTTTAATTCGATTTTCGTTCACTCTTCTCCTTCACATACTTACTTAAATGCTGAAGTGTTAATCTTGTAGGTAATCCACTCCTATACCGGATCTAAATCTCCAGTCCAATGTTGCTCCATGCAACCACCATACTTTGATATATTCGTGTTCCACAATGGAACATAAAATTTATCCAAAATAAAAATTGTTGTGGAGGCGCGAGACAATTTCATTTGGATTCCATAAGGGTTTAATTGTAGAATCATATTATCGTTTTAAGAACAAGGCTTAGGTTGAGAATCATACGGAAGAAAGTGTGATTGAAGTTTACAATGAAATCTAGAAATGAAATTGTGTCATCTAAGATACAAGTTTTTGGTTGGTGTTATATGTCAGGATGATTATCAACTCAATGAAAACTGGAGAAAATAGGGGTTATTCGGGGGCACATAATGTAGTTTGTGCATTATGTTTTAAAAGAAGATAAAGTCATCAACATATCAGTTTTTCTTGTCTGTTTGCAAAAGCAATTGTTGGAACATGTCCATGTTCTAATATGTTGAATTTAAAAGTTTTGTAAGTCCCACATTGTTAGGATTATTTTTTTGGTTGAAAAAACCATTTAGTCCCACATTGCTCATGTGAGAAATATTAACTACCTTACTTCACTATATAAGGAGTGCACATGTTTCATTTCAAATCACCCAAAGCTATTCTATTAGTTTTTACTTCCTCACTTTCATAACTCTGCGTCTCTCGAATTGTCAAAGTGCCAACTTCTTCCCTTTTCTTTCTACTCGTTGAATTTTCCGAGTACGTTCTTGAATTCTCTTTTGAGAATAATGTTAATTTCTCCTCGTTTGAGTCGAGAAATTATCTAGTATAATTTTTTGGATTCTCTTTAGAGAATTATTTGAAATTTCTCTAGGTTTGAGAAATTATTTTGACTGGCGGATATACCAGATATTGTGGTGGTATTCATACCATATTTGAATGGTCATAGTACCATCAAAGAGTGTATTTCTAGACCGATTATCTACCGCACAAGTAGTAATTGTGACACCCCAAATAATTCAATTATTAAATAATTGGAATTTTAATTACTAATTTAATTAAAATTTAATTATTGGTATTTTTGGATTATTGGATTTAATTAAATAATTGAAGTGTTGGGGTGTGAAGTTGAATTGGAGGGTGTGTGGAGTAAATTACTCTAATTAATTTATTTCTATCATTTGGAATAATAAAAAGGAATAAATAAAGAAAAAAGGGAAAAAGTGAGAAGAATTGGAATACTCATTGTACGTTCTTTTGAGAAGAGAAGAGAAAGAGGAAAATCCAAGGCGTTAGAAATTCGAAGAATCAACGCGAGGTAATGGGTGATTTGGTCTGATTAGTATGCCTTATAGGTTTTGATGATTAATAGGATGGATTGATAAGTTAGGAATCTCGAATTAGGATTTTCTAGATTATGCCCTAATGATATGACCCGACGTAAAAACCTCAATTGGATATGTGATGATTGTCACTATGTATAGAGTTATGTAGTAGATCGATTAGGGAGTGTAATTATGTTGTTAATTGGATGTGAAAATACATAATAATTATTGTTTCGGTTATACCGTGGTTGTTGGTGATGAATGGGATCAATAGGGATTGCATAACAGTGGGAAAAATAGGTTTTTGGTGAAAAATACGCAGCATGAGTCGACACATAGGGCTATGCATCGACACAAGCCGCGTTGGTTTAAGAAAACAGAAGCAGGAAAACTGCTTGTGTCGACACATACAACCATGCATCGACTCATGTGGCATTTTTGGAAGGTTTTCATCGACACAAAAGAGTTATGTGTCGACCCAAGATGCTTTTGTATCGACACAAGAGAAGCTTGTGTCGACTCATACTGAAGAAAATTGAGAAAATAGGTTTTGGAACAATGTATGAGTTGACCAATGCGATGCTTGTGTCAATACAAATGGTTATGTATTAATACAAGTGGTCTATGCATCAATACAAATGGTTATGCATCAATACAAATGGTTATGCATCAATACAAGTGGTTATGCATCAATACAAGTCAGTTTTGTATCAATGCAAAACATGTATGCATCGACACATACTGAAGGAAAATAGAAAAAATATTAATTTTGAAAATGTATGCATCGACGCATACGATGCTTGTGTCGACGCAAGCTAGTTATGCATTGATGCATGAGCTTATGCATCGACGCATACTGTATAGAAACAGAACATAACTTTGGAAAAATTGTTTTGGTCATATCTTTGCGACCGTAACTCCGAATTAGGCGTAGTTGGATGCGTTGGAAAGCTGGGAGCATGTACTTTCTTATAAGAACATTCTTAACACTTAATAATTGAATCTTGATGGGTTGATATGGCTTTCTGTATGAAGAATTCATGTAATTCGTGATTGTGCGTCATTGACGTTGTGTATGTTTGATAGATGTTAATGCCATGTGTCGTGATTAACATTGTATATGCATGATTATGATGTGCTGTTTGATGGTGTTAACCATGTATGGAATGATGTTGTGTTATCATATTCCTTATTTCAAATGTTGCATGCTTTTGATGTGCATGCATATACATTCTGTTGGAGTTAATTCCCATTGTGTGGAATTTGGCTCGTATTGCCAATAACCGTTCCCGGGGGATGATGGGTGGTGAAGCTGGATTCATGTCCGGGTGATTATGGACGAATCGATGTTGGTGACTTAGTTCACATTTTGGTACCACATGCATTGAGTCTGCATTGCATATGGAATTATAACATGTTAGGATGGCTTCCAGTGTTATAATTTCATTGATTGTTGTTATATGCATATTGATCTGTGTGATTTGTATTTGTGAACTGGAATCTGAATATACTAATGAGGATGAAATAATGTATTGATTGTTTTATTGCTTTAAAGAAACGAATAATTTATTTTAATTGTTGATGAAATCTCACCCTTACTTTGATGATTTCAGATTGAAGTGTTAGCAGTTTAGGAGCTGGTGAGGATAGCTTTGAGCTGTGCTATTTAGATTGTCCGCGTGTCAGTGTCATGCTCTGGTAGTTGTAACACCGGGGAATGATTGTTTTGGAATCATCGAATTGGCTTGTTTCTTTTGGTTTATGTTTGGGATAATCATGAATTGAATTTATTCCGGATTTTTATGTTATTTCGGCTGTGTAGAACATATTATTGGATTTTGAATTATATTTTAAATAAGGTTCTTCAGTAAAAGCATGACATGTTGAATGAGAATTTCTGTTTTAATTAATTGTGATGCCCTTTCGTTTATGTTAACTCTGATTTAATTATTAATTCGCGGGGTAATTAGAAGGGGTGTTACAATAGTGGTATCAGAGCATAGTCGGTCGTTGTGACCAGTGTCTTAGTGTCGTTATCCTTTTTGTACGCGACAAGTGTGTACAACATTGTCGGTACTTATTGCTTTTTTATTGATTATTGTAGGAGTAGTGTGAAACTAAGTGGGGGAGAAGAGATGTTTCCCGGATATGTTCCGATTGTAATTCATTGGTACGAGGTACTGCTTGAGAAGATAGTGCAATACTGGTTAGAGTTGTTGGAATCGTTTGGACCGTGAGTCATAGTTGGAAGTGCAAAAATGGGAGTACGATTCTAAGAATAGAAAATGTTGGTAATGATGCTTTATACCCCAGTATGATTATCGGATGTCTATTGAAAAATTGAGGACTTGATCACCCTTAATCTCTTGTTGATAGTAGACAGAATCGTATTGGATGGTATACAATTGTCTTGCTATCTAAATGGAGCATATAGTGATGAATATGAGTGAAGTTTGGTAGAAGCTTGTGAACCATATGAGTTGACGAAGACTCTAATAAGGACAATGAATTAAGATGGATGATCAGAGTGGCGCAGCTGTTAATGATGGTGCGGTAGTGTTTATATGGTATACTTCGATGGAAGTGAAGGGAAAAGGCTAAAAGTAGTGAATTTCCTGTTGTGAATGAATTTCCAGAAGTGTTTCCGGAAGATGTTAGTGAATTGCCACCTGAGAGGGAAGTGGAATTTACTATAGATTTGATTCCTGGGACTAGTCCGGTGTCGATGGTGCCTTATCGCATGTTGGCATCCGAATTATCTGAATTGAAGAAGCAGTTAGAAGACTTACTTGATAAGAAGTTCATTCGTCCGGGTGTTTCACCGTGGGGTGCTCCTATGTTATTGGTTAAGAAGAAAGAGGGTTCAATGAGATTGTGTGTTGACTACAGACAGTTGAACAAAGTTACAATCAATAATCAGTATCCATTGCCGAGGATTGATGATTTGATGGATCAACTGGTTGGAGCTTGTGTATTCAGTAAGATTGATTTGAGATCTGGATATCATCAGATTCGGGTGAAGACGGAAGATATTCAGAAAACTTCATTTAGAATGAGGTATGGACATTGTGAGTTTTATGTTATGCCGTTTGGAGTTACTAATGCACCTAGTGTTTTCATGGAGTATATGAATAGGATATTTCATCTGTATCTTGATAAGTTTGTGGTAGTTTTTATTGATGACATTCTGATCTATTCGAAGAATGATTAAGAGCATGCAGAACATGTTGAAAGAGAAGAAGCTTTATGTGAAGTTGTCTAAGTGTGAGTTCTGGGTAAGTGAAGTAAGCTTTCTTGGTCATGTGATTTCCAAGAATGGCATTGTTGTTGATCCTACGAAGGTAGAAGCGGTATCTCAGTGGGAAGCGCCGAAGAATGCTTCTGAAATCCGTAGTTTTCTTGGTCTTGCAAGTTATTACAGAAAGTTCATCGAAGGATTTTTGAAGTTAGCTTTGTCGTTGACTAAATTGACAAGAAAGGGTCAAGTGTTTGTTTGGGATTCTGAATGTGAGAAAGGATTCCCAGAGTTGAAGAAGAGGCTGACTAGTGCTCCGATTCTCATTTTGCCGAATCCGGCAGAATCTTTTGTTGTGTATTGTGATGCGTCATGATGGGATTAGGTGGTGTTTTGATGCAAGATAAGCAGGTTGTGGCTTATGCTTCAAGGTAGCTGAAGGTTCATGAAAGGAATTATCCGACTCATGATTTAGAGCTGGCAGCTGTGGTATTCGTTTTGAAATTGTGGAGGCATTACTAGTATGGTTCTCGATTTAAGGTATTCAGCGATCATAAGAGTCTGAAGTATCTCTTCGATCAGAAGGAGCTCAATGTGAGGCAGAGAAGGTGGTTAGAATTTCTCAAAGATTATGATTTTGGTTTGAATTACCATCCTGGTAAGACAAACGCTGTTGCAGATGCATTGAGTAGGAAGTCCTTGCATATGTCCATGTTGATGGTTCGTGAATTGGATCTAGTTGAGCAATTCAGAGACTTGAGTTTGGTATGTGAGACTACTTCTGATAGTGTCAAGTTGGGTATGTTAAAGTTGACTAGTGGTATTCTCGAGGAAATTCGGACTGGGCAGAAATCTGATGTTGGTTTAGTCGATAAGTTGACATTGATCAACCAAGGTCAAGGAGGTGAATTCCGAATTGACGAGAATGGTGTTATGAGATTTGGTGATAGAGTTTGTGTTCCGGATATCGCAGAACTTAAGAAGAGTATTCTGGAATAAGGACATCGTAGTGGATTGAGTATTCATCCCGGTGCTACTAAGATGTATCATGACTTGAAAAAGTTGTTTTGGTGGCCTGGAATGAAAAAGGAAATTGCTGAGTTTGTGTATGCTTGTTTGGTTTGTCAGAAGTCGAAGATTGAACATCAGAAACCGTTAGGGTTGATGGAACCATTGTTTGTTTTGGATTGGAAATACGATGGCATTTTTATGGATTTTGTGTATGGCTTGCCGAGGACAGCGAAGAATTGTGATTCTATCTGGGTTATTGTTAATTGGATGACGAAATCTGCTAACTTTATTTGTTCGCGTTAAAAAGTGACGCGCGAGGGAATCAAATCTGAATTCGAATTCTCTGGCTCGAAACAATTTACTCTTTTGATTTGTTTATAAAGATGCTGCGATAATCAAGCTTTATTGTTTCCAAAGCAAGAAAAATGAGATGAAAAAGGGGAAAGCTGCAATACCCTCAATAAATATGATATGCATTACGACTAGCGTGAACTAGACGCAACGCATTGGGGAGATTCCGGGCAAGGGGGTTTGTTATATAAAGGGAATAGATGTGGCACCCTAAATATATATAGTTATCTATAGCTTTATATATGAATAGTTTGATATGTTTGTGTGTTTTAATTTGCTATTTCTATTTTTTGGAAAGTTTCTCCTTTGGATTTTTAGAAGGGTAGATTATGTGGGATCCTAGGTTTTGTTATTTATTGTGCTCGCAGAGATCATTGGGATCTTCTGCATACATTTGTAGCTCGGATCTAAAGGAGCTATGGTTTTGTTTGGTTTGAGGGAGATAGAAGTATGCTCGCCAAGGATGAGACCTTGTGCCTACGTATTCTCAAAGGGAGGTTGAGAAAGTCAGAGCAATCGTAGTTCCCACTTATGCTAGTGGAAGCAACGAGTGTTATTAAGAGACAAAGACAAATGCCATCTTAATGAAAAATGTATCTAATCTATTTCATCACATACATTTTGAAGGTTTGATTAAATCTTTCATCGTAAGTTATAGGTGTTTTACTTGACTGTACAAGCGTTACCACTTACGAGTTAAGAAAGATGTTTGAAAAATGATTGAATCTTTAATTGTAAGCATTGGGTGTTTTGCTTGAGTGTACAAGTGTTACCACTTACAATTAAAAGATGTTTTTGTTTGAAAAGTGTTTAAAAAGTATTTGATTGTATGTGATGTGATAGATAAGATACTTCTTCCATAGAGATGATAAATGTCTAAATCTCTTAGGAGAAATTGATTGGATTAGGGGGATGCTTTTAAGAAGCCCATGGGTCCTTGTATTGTAAGCCCAAGAGGAGGCATTCCGAGGGTCATCTAGGGTCCTTGTATTGTGAGCCCAAGAGAAGGCATTCCAAGGGTCATCGAGGGTCCTTGTATGAAGCTCAAGAGGAAGCTATAGGGTATGGTTGGCTTTGACTTTAAAAGTGGTTTCACCAGGAAACCATCCTCTCAGGATTTCAAGAGTGATTTCACCGAGAAATCATACTCTCAGGGTTCTATCCTAGCGCGGGTGATTCTTTGTATTGGAAGCCCAATAGGAGGCTGTTAAGAGATTTCCAGGTCTCTTTCTTGTTTGATGCCCAAGAGAAGGCTAAACTCAATGAGGGAGTTCTTTTGAACGAAGCCCAAAGGGAGGCTAACTCAGCAGGGGAGTTGTTGTCTTATATGAAGCCTAAGCGAAGGCTAAACTTAGTAAATGAGTTTTCTTACATGAAGCCTAAGAGGAGGCTAACTCAATAAATGAGTTATCTCGTACAAAGCCCAAGAGGAGGATAACTCAATAAATGAGTTATCTTGTACAAAGCCCAAGAGGAGGATAATTCAATAAATGAGTTATCTTGTACAAAGCCCAAGAGGAGGCTAAAGGGGAACCTAGTTGTTAGGCTAATTGTTATGTTATAACTGAACCCTAAACCCTAAACCCTAAACCCTAAACCCAGTTATATAAACAAATGTGTGATGTGTATTCACAAGAGTTTATGAAGGAAATATAAACAAGTGTATAAAACAAGCGTTTAAAGCAAGTGTAACTTGAATATTTACAAAGGTTTTTGGATGTGTACAAGGGAATGAATATGTACACGAAGGGGTGTTTATGTACAAGGAAATGAATATGTACATAGGAGGGTTGGGACTTACACCGTGAGGGAGGCCCATGATCAATTAAGAAATTCAAGGAGAAACCTGGTTTGGTTTATCTTCAAATCTAATTGGTCATGGAAAAAAGGTGTGTAAGTTTGTTGAAATGTTTTTGAAAAGGTTTTGAAAATGGTTTTGAAAAGTGAAGGATATTCACAAGAAGTTTTGAAAAGATTTAAGTTTGAAAGTTGGAAAGAAAACATCTTTGAAAAGTATTAAGAAATACTTAAAATGTCCCATTTTAACTTAATAAAAATATAATCAAAAAGAAAATATTTTAGGATTTTTTTGACATAATCATAAAATAAGCATATTAAATGACAAGTGTGCAAAAAATCATCTCAAAATGAGAAGTTTTGATTGGTTTTTGAAAATGTTGAAGTTTGTTAAAAAACTTGAGAAAATTAGTGATAAAAAGAAGGTTTTGGTCCTAAGGAGGTTTGAATCCAGGACCCTTGGTTTAAAAATGAAAAGTTTTACCACTGAGTCATGTGCTTGACTTGTCATTTACACGCCTGCATTTGATTATATTTAAAAACAAGTTTTTGAAAATGTTTGAAAATAGTGAAAATGGAAGGAAAAGTGAAAAAGATGAAAAAAATGGTCTCGGGGGAGTTTGAACTCTGGACCATAGGCAAGGCAAAGGACTAAGAGCGTGCTGGCAACCGCTGAGGCGATAATACATCCATTAATTTATTCTCTTTCATGTTATTATATTATAAACGAATTATTTGAATTTTCTAGAAACGAAATAACACGCGCAACTTCATCTTCTTCCTCCAATCTTCCTCAAGCCATGGATTCTTCATTTCTCAATGAAATTGAAAGATGTAAACATGAAACTTGCTCGATTTTTACCCAGGAACATGATGGTGACCATTAATTGCATTTATTTTAAGCCTGAGATGACTGATTTCAAAGAAAAACAGATGAACCCTAATTCTAAGAATTGACCATGAAATCGTGTATGGACCATAATTTATGCAATTGATTGAGGGTTATCATTAAGTATGAGTGCAGAAACAAGATGGCCAAGCAATTTTTCATCTGTAATGCACGAATCATAGAGTTCAAAGTTTGAGCAACTTACCTCTTTGAACTGAAATCGAATTCTCAGTTAGAGTGTTTCCAGAAGTTGTTTGATGATTGTTATAGCTTCACTGGACCTTATGGAAGGTGTTTGAATGCTAAGATTGGATTGAAATGGCCTGGATCAATCTGCCCAAGTCCAACTGCAGTTTCTTAAAGTGAGTTTCGAATTTGAAGTTGGTGTTGTTACAGATGTGATCTAAGTGTTTGGGTCACTTCTATGAAGTGTATGGATGATGTTTGAATGAGAAATCAAGGCTAGCACGAGTAGTTTTCTAGTTTGGAAGTTTTGGCTCAAAACTTGCACAAATGGAATTTTGTGTAGAAAACTGTTTCTTAACTTGCTTTCTGGTGGTTTTAAGTTTTAAACAACTTCTAAATGATGTTTAGAACATGTTAGAAACTTGAGTTTGCTCAGATTTTGCAAGGTTTGAAGATTGCAAAATTTCCCTCTTTGAACTTTGAAACTTGGAATTTAAGAAAGAAAGAAGGAAAGCTTGATTATGATAGCTTTGGTGTAGTTTCAAGATGAAGAAATGACCTCTATTTCTAGGCCAAGAAATCTGAATGACAAGGCAAGGTTATCATTGAGAGAGCTTTGCAACTTGCTTAAGTGGTAAGAAGGAATCTTTTGCATTTAATGCAAAAGTTACTTTCTAACCATGGTTAAAAAATTTCTTTGATTCAATCCTCTTCTTTAATCATGCCTAACTGATATTTATCAGTTATAACCTATCCAAAGCTGATGACAAGGCTTCTAGAAGAGATATTTGTGAAAAATTACTTATAATTTTGATGCATGATCTTGAAATTCCATGGTTTTGGAGCTCTATGTTTCAAAATCAAAAGCCTAGCTAGACAAAGTGTTTTTGCAAGTTCTTGGACATTTTGGAAAGCTTTTAACAAGACCTACAACTTTTATGTTTTGAGTTTTTTCTGAATCCAAATGTATCTAGGTGAAAAATGGCCATGAAAGTAAGAAAAAAACCATGTTTCTTAACACTTGAAAAATTTTCTAAGTGTTAGAAAAAATTCAAATCTTGACTTTTTGTTGACTTTTTCACATTTCTTGATTTTTTATGATCATGATGGATTATTTGAAATGTTTTTATGATTGAAAAAGTTTAGATTTGAAAAAGTTGACCAAAAGTCAAAGTTTGACTTTTTTGAGCAGATGAATTTTCATTAGATGGTTCAGAATTTGTCTGATGAAGAAACATGGATTTTGCAATGTTTTGAACCAAGAAATTAGGTCAATATGTTGCATTGAAGATGTTAATATCAATCTTCAAGCAAATAGGTCATCCATTGAGCAGAAAGCCAATGATTCAATATCTTCGATCAAAACCCTAATTGGTCGATTTTAGGTAGATCATCAGAAAAAGTTGGGAATCTAAAGATCAAATGTTGATGATTGATTAAGATAGATCAATTGAAGTGAGTGGGGATCTAAACCCTAATTGATCATATCTTGAACAGATGAAATTTTGAAGAAACCCTAACTTTGACTTCTAGAAGCCACGCACGATCTATTCTGTTCTGAAACTGTTAGTGATGCAGTGATGCATATGTAAGGTGGTATCTTAGGTCAAAAATTGGGGTATGACATTATTCCGATAAGAATGGATTATCCTATGGAAAAGTTGGCAGAATTGTATGTTGAGAAGATCATAAGTTTGCACGGTATTCCTTCTAGTATTGTGTCGGATAGAGATCTGAGGTTTACGTCAAAGTTCTGGATAGGGTTGCAAGATGCTTTGGATACTAAGTTGCGGTTGAGTTCTGCTTATCATCCGCAGACAGATGGTCAGACGGAGAGAACGATTCAGTCATTGGAGGATTTGTTGCGAGCTTGTGTGTTGGAGAAGGGTGGAGCTTGGGACAATTATCTACCATTGATTGAGTTTACCTATAACAATAGTTTTCATTTGAGTATTGGTATGGCTCCGTTTGAGGAATTGAATGATAGGAGGTGTCGGACACCGTTGTGTTGGTACGAATCTGGAGAGAGTATTGTGATTGGACCGGAAATTGTTCAACATACTTCAGAAAAGATTAAGATGATTCAAGAGAAGATGGGATCTTCTCAGAGTAGGCAGAAGAGTTATCATGATAAGAGGGGGAAGGATCTCGAGTTTAGTGAAGGAGATCATGTGTTTACGCGAGTTGCTCCGATGACTGGTATTGGTCGATCCTTGAAGTCAAAGAAGTTAACTCCGCACTTTATTGGTCAGTTTCAGATCACCAAGAGAGTTGGGAAAGTTGCTTATCAGATTGCTTTACCGCCGTCGCTTGCGAATTTGCATGACCTTTTCCATGTATCTCAGATGAGGAAGTACATTGCTGATCTGTCTCATGAGATTCAGGTAGATGACATACAGGTACAAGATAATTTGACCGTGGAAGCATTACCTGCGAGAATTGAGGATCGGAAGTTGAAGCAGTTGCGAGGTAAAGAGAGAGCGCAGATGAAAGTAGCTTGGGGAGGACCAACAGGTGGAAATGTCACTTGGGAGCTGGAGAGCTAGATGAAGGACTCGTATCCCGAACTTTTCGTCTAAGGTATGTTTACGAGGACGAAAACTCTTTTTAGTAGGGGAGAGTTGTGACACCCCAAATAATTCAATTATTAAATAATTGGAATTTTAATTACTAATTTAATTAAAATTTAATTATTGGTATTTTTGAATTATTGGATTTAATTAAATAATTAAATAATGGAAGTGTTGGGGTGCGAAGTTGAATTGGAGGGTGTGTGGAGTAAATTACTCTAATTATTCTAATTAATTTACTTTTATCATTTGGAATAATAAAAAGGAATAAATAAAGGAAAAAAGGGTGAGAAGAATTGGAATACTCATTGTACGTGCTTTTGAGAAGAGAAGAGAAAGAGGAAAAGCCAAGGCGTCGGAAATTCGAAGAATCAACGCGAGGTAAGGGTGATTTGGTCTGATTAATATGCCTTATAGGTTTTGATGATCAATAGGATGGATTGGATATGTGATGATTGTCACTGTGTATAGAGTTATGTAGTAGATCGATTAGGGAGTGTAGTTATATTGTTAATTGGATGTGAAAATACATAATAATTATTGTTTCTATTATACAGTGGTTGTTGGTGATGAATGGGATCAATGGGGATTGCATAACAGTGGGAAAAATAGGTTTTTGGTGAAAAATACGCAGCATGAGTCGACACATAGGGCTATGCATCGACACAAGCCGCATTGGTTTAAGAAAACAGAAGCAGGAAAACTGCTTGTGTCGACACATATAACCATGCATCGACTCATGTGGCATTTTTGGAAGGTTTGCATCGACGCAAAAGAGTTATGTGTCGACCCAAGATGCTTTTGTATCGACACAAAAGAAGCTTGTGTCGACTCATACTGAAGAAAATTGAGAAAACAGGTTTTGGAACAATGTATGAGTTGACTCATACGATGCTTGTGTCAATACAAATGGTTATGTATTAATACAAGTGGTCTATGCATCAATACAAATGGTTATGCATCAATACAAATGGTTATGCATCAATACAAGTGGTTATGCATCAATACAAGTCAGTTTTGTATCAATGCAAAACATGTATGCATCGACATATACTGAAGGAAAATAGAAAAAAATTAATTTTAAAAACGTATGCATCGACGCATATGATGCTTGTGTCAACGCAAGCTAGTTATGCATTGATGCATGAGCTTATGCATCGACGCATACTGTATAGAAATAGAACATAACTTTGGAAAAATTGTTTTGGTCATATCTTTGCGACCGTAACTCCAAATTCGGCGTAGTTGGATCCGTTGGAAAGCTGGGAGCATGTACTTTCTTATAAGAATATTCTTAACACTTAATAATTGAATCTTGATGGGTTGATATGGCTTTCCTTATGAAGAATTCGTGTAATTCGTGAATGTGTGTTATTGACGTTGTGTATGTTTGATAGATGTTAATGCCATGTGTTGTGATTAACATTGTATATGCATGATTATGTTGTGCTGTTTGATGGTGTTAACCATGTATGGAATAATGTTGTGTTATCATATTCCTTATTTCAAATGTTGCATGCTTTTGATGTGCATGCATATACATTCTGGTAGAGTTAATTCCCATTGTGTGGAATTTGGCTCGTATTGCCAATAACCGTTCCCGGGTGATGATGGGTGGTAAGGCTAGATTCGTGTCTGGGTGATTATGGACGAATCGATGTTGGTGACTTAGTTCACGTTTTGGTACCACATGCATTGAGTCTGCATTGCATATGGAATTATAACATGTTAGGATGGCTTCCAGTGTTATAATTTCATTGATTGTTGTTATATGCATATTGATCTGTGTGATTTGTATTTGTGAACTGGAATCTGAATATACTAATGAGGGTGAAATAATGTATTGATTGTTTTATTTCTTTAAAGAAACGTATAATTCATTTTAATTGTTGATGAAATCTCACCCTTACTTTGATGATTTCAGATTGAAGTGTTAGTTGTTTAGGAGATGGTGAGGATAGCTTTGAGTTGTGCTATTTAGATTTTCCGCGTGTCAGTGTCATGCTCTGGTAGTTGTAACACCGGGGAATGATTGTTTTGGAATCATCGAATTGACTTATTTCTTTTGGTTTATGTTTGGGATAATCATGAATTGAATTTATTCCGGATTTTTATGTTATTTCGGCTGTGTAGAACATATTATTGAATTTTGAATTATATTTTAAATAAGGTTCTTCAGTAAAAGCATGACATGTTGAATGAGAATTTCTATTTTAATTAATTGTGACGCCCTTTCGTTTATGTTAACTCTGATTTAATTATTAATTCGCGGGGTAATTATAAGGGGTGTTATAGTAATCATCCATTATAGAACTGGGTTGTTTTATCCTGGAGGCGGCGCGATACACCGAACGCTTTGCATAATTTTGGCAGTACTGCGAAACATCTAAAAGAGAGAAAACTGATCCACAACTCAACCCGGTAATTTCTTATGTGGCAAATTTTTAAAAACTGTGAAACAACAATTTTAAGACGTTTCAAACTGCCATGGCTATTGAAGAAATTATCCGTACTTCCAAGATTGTTTCGGACAAACAATTCTAGTTTGAAGGAGAACATTTCAAACGTTGGCAGCAAAAGTTAGGTTTTTCTTAACCATAAAGAAGGTTGTCAATATTTTGAACGATGACATTCCTGCTGTTCCATTTGGATCAGTTGAACAAACAAATAGAAATAAATCTATGAACTCAGATGAAATTGTTAATTTCAATGAATTTGAATTTACAACATAGATTAAAGCTAACAGCTAAGGGGAGGAATCTCCTTATAGAAAGAGAATGACTATTACATTCTGAATGGACTCACAAATGATCTGTATGTCCATAACAGTAATTGTGATACTCCAAAATGTGTTTTATGAGGCTCTGAAAAACAAGTATGATATTGAAGAAACTGGAGAACTGAAGAATAAAAGTGAAGCGCTTGACATGTTTAAGATGTATGTAACTGAAATTGAGAATCAATTTAGTAAGAAGATTAAGAAACTTCGTACTGATAAGGGAATTGAATATGATTCTTGTTTATTTAATGATTTCTATATTAAACATGGAATTGTACATGAAACGACTGCTCCATATTCTCCTGAAATGAATGGTAAATCAGAAAGAAAGAATAGAACTCTTACTGAACTTGTTACAATTATGATGAATTATGGAGCTGCAACTCACTGGTGGGGGAAAATTTTATTGACTACTTTCTATGTCTTGAATAGAGTTCCCAAGTCAAAAAGTAAGATCTCACCTTATGATATATTAAAGAAAAGACAACCAAAATTGTCTTGTTTGAGGACTTAGGGATGTCTGGCTTATGTTAGGATTCTGGATCTGTAATAAGTTAAACTCGCTAGTAGATCCTATGAATGTGTATTCATTGGGTATACGACAAACAATAAGGCATACATGTTTTATGACCTAAATGCAAAAGTGATCATAGAATCAAATGATATTGAACTATATGAAGAAAAATTTCCTTTCAAATCGAGAAATAGCGGGGGCACCCAATCAAGTCACATTCCTACGATAAGAAGTACATAAAGCAGCGACATTGTAGAAACAAGACTTCAAAAAAGTAAAATAGTAAGAGTTGCTAAAGACTATGGGCCAAATTATGCGACTTATATTGTAGAAGAAGATCCAATAAATCTTCAAGAAGCCTTGTCATCTCTGGATGTTGATTTATGGCAAGAAGCTATTAATAATGAGATACTCCCTGTGTCCCAAATTATAAGAGAAATTTACTTTTTAGGTACATTGAATAATTAATGTATCTAAAAAGTAAATTTCTCTTATAATTTGGGACGAAGGAAGTATAATCTCTAGAGTCTAACAAGACTTAGAACTTGGTAGACTTGCCTCCTGGGTGCAAACTAAATGAGTTTTGAAAACAAAAAAACTAAACCAGATGGAACAATTGATAAGTACAAGGCTTGCCTTGTAGCCAAAGGGTTTAGGAAAAGAGAAAATATAGATTTATTCGATAATTTTTCCCAGTCACTCAGATTACATCCATTAGGATACTAATTTCAATAGTCATTATTCATAACGTAATAGTACACCAACAGGATGTTAAAATAACTTTTTTAAACGCTGACTTAGAAGAAAAAATCTATATGGAACAACCGGAAGGGTTTGTGATCCATGGACGAGAAAATAAGGTATGTAAGTTAGACAAGTCTCTGTATAGATTAAAACAAACTCCTAAGCAATGGCACGAAAAGTTTGATAACTTAATGATTTCGAATGGTACAAAGTGAATGAAAGTGACAAATGCATTTATTACAAATCCAAGAATCACATTTGCATTATAATATGTCTATATGTAGACGATCTACTCATTTTTGGATCAAATATTCAAGCCATTAATGATATTTAGAGAAGCGAGTGTGATTCTTAGAATCAAGATCACGAGATCTGAGCGAGGAATTTCTTTGGATCAATCACACTATTTGGAAAATATCTTAAAGAAATATAATTACTTTGACTGTAAACCTGCAAGCACACCATACGATCCAAGCATGAAACCATTTAAGAACATTAGTTAAAGTGTTAGACAGACAGAATATGCGAGCATCATTGGCAGTCTTAGATATGCCACTGATTGTACAAGACCCGACATTGCATATATCGTAGTATTGTTGTGTAGGTTTACTAGTAGATTGAGTAATGAGCATTGGCAAGCTATTGAGCGAGTCACGCAATACCTTAAAAAGACTATGAATCTCGGTTTACATTATTAGAGATTTCCTGTAGTACTTAAAGGATACAATGATGCACAATGGAATACCTTATCAGATGATTCCAAAGAAACTAGTGGCTATGTATTCAACATAGCTGGAGGAGCTGTATCTTAGAAATCAAAGAAACAGACTATCCTGGCTCAATCCACGACGGAGTCTGAAATGATAGCATTAGCGAATGCTAGTGAAAAAGCAAGTTGGTTAAGATGTTTTCTAACTGAGATTCCCATATGATAAAAACCTATGCCAAATGTGTTGATCCACTACGATAGTATCGCGAGCATTGCAAAAATTGAGAATTGTTATTGTAATGGTAAAAGACATCAAATTAGAAGAAAGCACAACACTGTTAGAGACTGTATCTCTAAAGGGGCTATAAGAGTGGATCATGTATGCACTGATGAAAATTTAGCAAATTCTTTGACGAAAGGATTAGCTGGAGAGAAAGTCTATAATACGTCATATAAGATGAGACTAATGCCTATAGGTATATGAGTTGCTCATAATGGTAACCCGACCTAAATGACTGGAGATCCAAAGAAATAGGTTCAATGGGTAATAACAAATTCTAAGTAATATGAGGCGATCATGCTAGAGTAAATAAAAGAAGCATGACTCCTGAAGTAATAAGAGGATGGGATAATAGAAACTCTTAATGAGATCTATACTCTATATGAGGGAGTACCTAGGCTACAGGAGTACTCTTGATAGACTCACCTATGTGATTGTGGAACTAAGGTCAGTTACTATAAAATTTCGAGGCATAATTCCTAGAGCCTTCACTAAACTAGGATACACGTGCAGGGCCATTATAAGCAAGGGCAATCAGAATACACCTTAAAATTTATGTGTGGGTTTGATGTCTGAGATAGAGTTCAAGACATATGTGTCACTCTTGTTGAATCAGAATCCTACTTGTTACGCAAAGGTTCAAGTCGTAGACAGATTTGTTTATGCACAATCTTAGAAACGGTTACCGTTGCTTCTAAAATCCCTTCTCTAAATTCAACGGGGTATTGTTGGAACATGTCCATGTTCTAATATGTTGAATTTAAAAGTTTCGTAAGTCCCACATTGTTAGATTTTTTTTGTGGTTGAAAAAACCATTTAGTTTTACATTGTTCATGTGAGAAATATTAACTACCTTACTTCACTATATAAGGAGTGCACATGTTTCATTTCAAATCACACCAAAAACTATTCTATTATTTTTTACTTCCTCACTCTCATAACTCTGCGTCTCTCGAATTGTCGGAGCGCCAACTTCTTCCCTTTTCTTTCTACCCGTTGAATTTTCTGAGTACTTTCTTGAATTCGTTTTTGAGAATAATGTTAATTTCTCCTCGTTTGAGTTGAGAAATTATCTACTATAATTTTTTGGATTCTCTTTAGAGAAATAATTGAAATTTCTCTTAGTTTGAGAAATTATTATGACCGGCGAATATACCAGATACTATGATGGTATTCATACCATATTTGAATGGTCATGGTACCATCAGATAGTGGAGGCGGTGCGGTAGATCGACTACTTTACATAATTTTGGGCAGTGCTGCGAAAAGTTTTAAAGAGAGCGAACCAATTCGCGACTCAACCCGGTAATTTCTTTTGTGGAAAAATTTTCAAAACTGTGAAACAACAGCAATTTAGCAAACAAATATTTAATTGGTTGAACTTTTCAATGAGAATAACTGAACATTTTATGTAATTTTGATCTAAATTAAACAAAGAGGCTTGAAAAAACTGAAGAACCATGTTCTGGTTAGTTGCTATCTGAAGTATATGGTTGATGGGAATGACATTCTCTTTAATGGAACAATAGGAGAATCATCAATAGTAATGGATATTATTAAAACATTATCATGGACTCGGTTTATTTTTATATAGGAACAAAACCAAATTGGGAATTAATTTTGCAATATGGAGTGTGAATCCATTACAATGTATTGCGGTCTAAAATGAATTAAACATTTTTGGTTGCCATGATAGATTAGTGGTAGCTCTGCATTGGTTTTGTTGTGAAACATGGGATACTAACATAAAGTAAAAACGTGCTTGGAACTCAGCTACGAGCAAACGCAAAACTAAGTGGCATGTTAGACATTGTGTGCAGATAATCTATAGAAGTGCAGATAATGATACAATGCTAGAGGAAGAGCACATTGCATTTGATTAGAACTTAGCAGGTCCAAGTTTGATTAGAATTTTCTACAAGGCATAAGGCTGGACTATATCATAGATATAGGATGTGGGTGTGTCTTGTTGTCGATATTACATTCTGTTAGGGTGTGAAAGAATGTTGGTGGGTTTGGCCTAGTCGATTATCAACACCATGTCTCTATGATATCTGAGTTTTTGTTAGTGTCCTAGGTTGTTTTGAGTTTGAAAAATGCTAGAGTTTTATGGGTAAATGAATCACTACACCAAAAGTTAGATTAGACAGCGCACTTTCGACAGTGCTTTTTCCAGAAAGCGCTGCCTAAAGCTTTAAAAAAATAAACACGAAAAAAAAACACAGAAAATACAGCAAAAGCGCTGCCCAAGCCGCACTTTTGACAGTGCTTTGGGAAAGTGCTGCTAAAAGGTCCCTTTAGAAAACACTTTTCAAAAGCGCTATTTAAAGGTTATTCAAAAAGCGCTGCTAGAGGCCCCCCTTAGACAACGCTTTTTGAAAAAGCGCTGCCTAAGCCCTTTAATTTTTAAAAAAATTAAACTGTACCCTTTTTTTAATTCATTGTTTCTTTTTCTCTGCGAAACCCTTTTTCTCTGCAAAACCCTTCTTCCTCCTTCAACCTCTCGCGTCCTTATGCCAAAACAGGATGGTTGAGTTTGATTCACTTGTTCATCAATCTGACAGATCTATATGTTAAGGGGTTAACTTGCTGCATACGATTGAAAGTAAGCATGTTAGAGTTGGTTCAATAAGGGAGCGATTAGTCCCACCTATGGAAATCATGGACAGTCACTTAAGTCAACCATGAGTCTCTCTCTCTCTCTCTCTCTCTCTCTCTCTCTCTCTCCATAATAGAAAAACTAGTGTATTCTCCTTGGTGGAGAAAATGAGCTTAGTTTCTTGGCCTCAAGTCAGAGGTCTTGACTTGCTTTCCTCTCTAGATGCGTAAGAGTCTCCCTTTTGTTAGCACTTTTTTAGTATTTCTTGAGGTAATGTCTTATTTTTTTCGTGCATTAAGCTTAGAAATACGTTTATTCGCTAATATGATGGCCTTTTATAGTTTAGTAAATATTTTAAGTAGTTTCTCTAGGACAATGCTATGGATGAACAATATTTTATATTTTATAGGAGATCTTGGTCCTTTATTTATAGATATTGCATTAACTGGTTCAAAATTAGGTTTAACTATATCACAAGCTTGTGTTTCTATGATTTGATGGTTGTGTCTGACTTGCCCAAATGCTTTGCTAGACTAAAAGCTTCATTTTATGTTCATTTGCATTATCTACCACAAAGACAAACTCTCCATTTCTATTTGAACTTTGTTAGTTTGTTATTACTATCAATCAGGCCGACGATAATTCCGTTAGGATATTTCTATATGTGCCACTATAGGTTTGATCAAAAATATAGTATTATAAATAGAGAAGCATAACAAACATTGAATAGATTTTCCAGCTTCAACAAATTGCACATTAACATTGTTTTTGTTGTTCTGCTTTATCGATCGATGGTAGTATAAGAGATCTGATATGTAACCCCCAAAACAATTTCATAAAGGTTTATGCTTTATACACATAGTTAACATGTATCTCCCCACGTCTTACTTGAGTATCACGTCATAATACCCACCCCACCCAGAGTGACGAAGAGATGAAAGTCACAGTAAACATGAAAGGATTTATCTCAAATAAATTAAAGGCTCTTCTTGCTTAATGAGCCCATAAGATATCGATTCCAAAAGTTGCTTGGGAGCTAGAGATTATCATAGCGGTGAAAAGTTGAGATTACGCTATTGATTAACTTAACTCACAAAGTGAAAGTCTCCACCGTACTTTATTGTTTCCAAAGGAATGAGAAAATAGCAAACAAAATCCACAAAAGTTTTTTAAGCAAAACTAATAAAACTGAGATCTAGGTTAGTTATGCAAAGGTAAGGTGTTAACACCGTAAATATCTACGGTACTCCACAGGAACCTCTTTGAAAATATGTGTATTTTGGCTAAAAGAGTTGTTTGCAAAAGTTTGTGGAGATGAGAAAATATTTTTTTAATATAATTTTGATTTGGCAAGACTTCAATGGGCCTCTTGTCTACGTACCACCAAAGTGCAATGATGAAATCAGAACCACATAGTTTTTTTCTAAAAAGAACAAATTTGTTTGTTGGTTAATTTTAAATGTAGAGGCATTTTGTCGTATTAAGGAGAATATATACTCAACTAATCCACCATGAACATGAGAAAAGTGGATCTTTGCATCATAAATAAAAAGAGGGCTCCAACTTAGATAACTCAACAAGTATGCCCCCTACCCCTTTCAAGTGGAAAAGATTCAACACCAACATTAACCAATATCTTAGATACATGAGGATTATAACTCAACTTTAAAGATTCCAGTGTCTAACTTAAGAAAATGTTTTAAAATCAAAAGCCAAATTACAAAATAATTTGAATTAGTTTTTGTATTTTTTAGTCTTTGAAGAAAAAAGTTAGACTTTGGTTAAGTGAATTAAGATTTGATTAAGAAAATATTTTGAAAATGCACTTGACAAAGTCAAGGATTTTATTGAAAGTGGTTTAAGTTTGAAAACATAGACGTTTTTGAAAAAGAGGGAGAAGCTTTGAAAATTAAAGAAGATGTGCAAGAGATGAAGGGACTGTCCTAAAGCAGAAAGTAAAAGCTAAGGTAGTAAAGGTCTAACCAAACAATAGGAATCATTTTACACAAGTCAAATAATGCATCTCATTCCTTTGAATTAAAGCCACATAGAGAAGTAATAAGCATTAAATGAATAATAATGCCTCAGGTGCAAGCTTGTATCAGATGAATCCAAAAAGGTACATATGACTTGGCATGTATTAGATAAATTTGATGTCTCAAATGAATTATTCTTGCATCATATTAATTTTAAAGATGAATCCAAATACTCTAAGCTGAAAAGGGGTAGTAACCATAGTCCAAAGAGAGTCTTAAGTCTTTTAATTTCAATATGATTATTAATGTCTTTAAAAGAAAAAAAGAAAGTTAAAGTAAGCAAAAAAAGAATGACATAAAAATAAAATGCTCAAGTGAGCAAAGGGAAAATGAATTTAATTATATAGCAAAAAGATAAATGACATGAATGGTAAATGACTCGACGACACTCATTTAGTTAGTCTTGTAAATGAGTATTAGTGTGATGCTTGCGTTCTTCTAATTATTATGCGAGAAAAGAGAAAGAAAGAAAAATGCTTTTGGATTTTTTATTATTGTGCTCACCAATATTTTGAAACCATGTGCCAATGTATCCACATGGTGAAATAAGTAAACCAGAGCTTCATAGTTCGAGTATCAAATGTTTCTTTGTTGGTTCATTTTAGAGAAAGAGTCTCAAGTCTCATTGGAATGGAAAACATTGTTGCCTGAAACATGGATAATTCACATTTGCATCACTTCAAGAATGGATGATTGAATCTAGATCGACACCGATTATTTCCATCATCATATTCGAGTGGAAAAAGTTTGATCTTCACATGTGGAAGCATTTTTTGCATCGTCCCGAAATGGACAGAGCTTCTTTCGTTTATAAAAAGGTTTTAATGTTGCATGAGGGCGAAAAATATAATTTGATGAGTTTGAGTTATTTTTATAAGGAGACGGGTATCCAGACAAGGAGTACTATAATAGTATTTGAACACCTGATAAGGGAATGCATCTAAATATAAAGCACGTTTCTTCACCCAAAAAGACTTGTTTTTTGAAAGCATCAGACAAATCGAGATTCATTCATTTAATGTGTTTTTGTCAGGAAGACAAATACTCAAACAATGAATACTACAACAATGTTTGAATATTCAAAAAGGTAATGGATCTAATTCCAACCTTACTGTCATTTTTGTTTTGTTTATGAAAACGGGTTTTGAAAAGAAACTCGATGTTGTATAGATTGTTTGAGAATTAATTATGAAAATGATTTGAGTGAAGTGGATGAGATACTTGACGTTGGATCAAGCAATCGTGTTGCAATTAATTTGGAATTTATTTGAGAAATACTTGACATTGGATCGAGTTACTTTAGGTTTTTTATGAAAGAGTTAATTTTAAACTATCCTAATCTTGATTAACTATCACACAAAAAAAAGAAGCTAAGATAAAGAAAAGCGATAAAACTATTACAATGCTAAGAAAATGGGGTACATTTTGTCGAATGAGAATAGAATAAAGCAATTAAAATTACAAGTCCATCAACGAGGACACGGCTGAATAATCATTTAATCAATTAATTAAAAAATAATTAAATCAAATAATAAAAAATTGATTATTAAATCAATTAACTAAGTTAATAAAAATCGATTAGAAAAACTAATCAAATTTAATTAACAAAATTAATTAATTTAAATAATATTTTATTAATCGATTAAGTCTCATTGTAAGAAAGCCCAGGAGTAAGCTAAGATGAGGGTGCAAGAATTAAACGATGAAATTCAAAAATATTTACCCTATACCCCTACAGTTATTCTCATACCCCAACAAATTTTCTAATATTCCAACTTTACCCTTTTACTATTTTTACTTTTCTATGGAATTTTTTACTATTTTCACTATTCATCTGAACGCATCCGAAAAAGACAAGTGAAACCTTAAATTTAAGAACCGGATAACCCAAGATGGAGAAATCCGGTATGTATTTTATCATAAACCAGATAACCTTTTAAAGCTAAATCCGAATCGTGTTTTTTTCCCGGAAAACCAGGCCACAAGTTATTTGGTTAACAACATTAACCAACCGGATATCCTTTAACTGTGAGTTCCAGTTTGTAATAAAAAGTCAACCGAATAACACGTGGTATAGTTATCTGGTGCGGTTTTTACTATTTTTATTTATTTTGTTTAATATTTTTTAATTTTGTTAAACAGGTGTTATTCCTCAAATATGTGATAAAAATCAGACATGTGTAGATACCACTGATATGTTTACATCTGCACAACATTTTGCTACAAGAGAAGAGGCGATAAGATGGATTAGGGAGATTAGAATCAGGAATAAAGTGACAGTTATAATAACACGTTTAGATACCAAAATAGGCAAGAGAGGAAGAAGTGATAAAGTAATATTTAGTTGTGATAAGTGATAAAGTGACAGATATAATTTTCTTCTTTTTTAGGATGTCTCTCATGAAAATAATTTATACCAAACATGTTATAAAATATATAAATTTTAACAAATAAAAATTATTCAAAATAAAATGGTAACGATTAACTTACCTCGCCAAATCAAAGATGACGAGCAACGTGACCATCATATCTGACCAAAAGAGAAGTATTTGTGGGTCCTCCTAGAAAAGGTGGATGCACCTGATCCCATGCAGGCGGCTGATGTCCCTCTGCATCGTCCGCTTCAAGGCGACGTTGTTGTTTCTCTATTCTTCTACGCATATTATTGTCACCCGCTGCGCCTCCTCGTCTGCGAACCACTGAAGAAGAAGAAAAGTCAAAAAACGAATAACCCAATGGGATATTTTCTGAAATACGAAGCAATAAACCGGATAACCCAAGTAGTGGTTATCCGGGATGTTTCGAAGCAAACTGGATAACCCTATAACGTTAGTTCGGGAGTGTTTCTAAAGCAAACCGGATAACCCCTTAACGTGAGTTCTGGGGTGTTTCAAAATTTTCTAACGCAAATCGGATAACCTCTTAACGTGTTATCCGGTGTATATAATTTCATTTATGCCAAACTGGAATACTTATTCTTGTGTCCTCCGGGGTGTAATATAAAGAACCGGATGTGGGCTTGTTGGGTTCTCCGGTTTGTCAAAAAAACTCAGTGAAAATGGTAAAAGTAAAAAAAAATGTGATTAGTATTTATACAAGAGTAATTTCGTCCAAATGTCAAAATTGTAGGGGTTGGAGAATAAATGTAAGGGTATAGAATTAAATTTTCTGAAATTCATTGTAAGAAGGCTCAAGAGAAACCCACGTGACCGAAATAAATCAAATTGAAAGCCACAAAATTTAGTGCTATGTTAAACCGTCGTAAAGCAATTCATGTAAGAAGCAACTCTATTGGGCAATGAAATATATGCGCGTAAAATATTTGAAAGATAACATTGAATTAAATTTCGGAATCGTGGCACAATAGTAAACAACTTGAATATATTTACAAACAATAAACAAATAATTCAATTGAATTAAATTTCGGAATCGTGGCACAATAGTAAACAACTTGAATATATTTACAAACAATAAACAAATAATTCAACCAACAATGAGTGATACAAATTAATACTTAAGATAAACAAGAAACTAAAAAACATTAATCAAAATACAACAAATATTGTCAATATACAACCAAAATGCAAAATTCAAAACAAACTTAGAAGATTGACAATTCAAAAAAAAAATGCAAAAAAAAAACTAAAAATGTGTGAGTTAATTGATGGGTGTGCAAATAGAAAAAAGGGTACGACCTAACCAAAATAGGCCCAAAGATTTTCTTTAAAAACCTAACTAAATTTTAAAGAGTTTATAAAATAAAATCTTTACAAAAAATAGTTACCAAAATGATAAAAGGAAATAACAAAAAAGTGAGAAGAAAAGGGGCGCTCCCCCCTCTAACTCAGTAATCAGTTTTATAATTTTTTTTAAAATATTTAATTAAAAAACAACCAATTAATGTGCAGCACTTGGAAAATGAAAAGGAATTAACAAATAAAATAAAAAAGAAATAATTAAAATAGTAAAGACGTGAGAATCAGCGATCCTCTCTCTAAACAGCCATAGCCGAAAATTTGTAGACCAGAACAACTCAACCGAAAACCTACTTTCTGGTTCAGTACTTAACTCTTATTCCATAGAAACTATTATCATCATCTAATTTCAAAAATTGCATAGAAACCCTAGACCTTAAAGTTCGACTTAAATGGTAATTGTTCATCAATTCAAGTGACAATCATGGGGTTTAAGTTCAGTGAGTTGCATGGAGTAGAGTGGTATAAAGAAATTGAAGAAAATGCCAACTTACCAAGTCAGAGCGCTCAGGCTGTCAGGCGACGCGCAATGCTCGTTTAAGATAGAATTCGACTTTGTCTACTCTCTGTTCCTTTCTCTTCTTCCGCTTCTTCTATTTTCTGAAAGAATTCTTGTACGTGTTGCTCTTTTTCTATTCTCCGCAATTGAATACTACGGTTTTGGAGGTTTTGATCTGGACTTGAATTATTTCCTCTGCTGCTAAAGAGTTTATGCAGGTTGTTGAAGATTAGAGGAAATTCGAGCAAAATTTTAGCAGAGTTTCCCTATAGTTTTGCTGCTCTCTCACTACTGTCATCTAAGGTATGTATTTATAGCGAGGAGAGTGAATTTTTGGTATAATTGAGAAGCAAGATTGTTAGAGTTTGGAGGGAGAATCAGTTGCAATCTGGGTGACAATATGAAAATGGATTCAAACCCTTGATGATTTTAAATTGAAAGTGTGTCTTGAGGAAAAATTTTGAGGGCAATAAAAAGATGATTTAAATTTACCATATTGTAGATAACAAATGAGCCGCCATTTTGCATTACAATAAAAAGATGATTTAAATGGAAGGTGTGGATGGAAGATTGTTAGATGTCGAGATAAGGAAGGGACGTCAAAGATTTCTGCAGTATAATATTCCCTTCACCATTCATCAAATTCTTGAGTGCAATAAAAAGTTGGTCGAAACGAAATGGGAATCAGTGTGGAGGCTTCAGAAGCATGTTGAGCTAGACGATTAGTACATTGGCTTTCAGAGAAAATTATGATGTGAAGGTAAAGAGCACTTTTTTTGTTGTAGAGTGGTTTGGGCATTAGTTGGTTAAGATCAAATTGTCGACAAATTAAGTTTGGTTGATAACTAAGAAGGGTGAATTGATCCTTTGAAGGTCGAAGTCTATGGGCAATCAACTTAGGGATGAGGAACGCTTCTCATATGGCCGAAGATTATCTTCTTCATAAGTCGAAAGAACAGAGAATTCTCTAGTGAACAATTTAGGACCAAGAGTTATGTTGGTGAAAGGAGCCATAGAAGGAGTGAAGTTGTAGCGCTTGGTGAACATCATCACTTATCCAGTGAAATTTTCTTTCAAACTCCATCCCTCGTCCATAGGAGTTAATTGGGTCAGTCGAGTTCATTCGATTATTCTATTTTTGATTGCTTCATTATCCTCATTAAGTGTATTAGTTTAAAGTGAATGTTCAAAAGTGGCATTAAGCCGCAACTGAAGCAACCAAAAAGGACTAGCTAGCAAGAAATTTTCCCTAGTTTATAATTCTTAAAGAATTCGACAACATTTCCTAAATATTCATAAAGCCAACCCAATATCAACTGACTAAGGCAGATGTTGTGACCTCCATGCAACTGGTTCGCCAGAGTCAAAAACTTTTTCGCCGCCTCTAACGATTTGCAGCAGAAGATACAATGACATAATCAGAGTTCCAGAAAGGAAATGCGTTCTTCGTCAAAACGTTTCTCGCTTCCAGTATTGTGATGATCAGTTATGTAGTGGGTGAAGTTGGCTCGGTTGCCGTAGAAACCAATGGTATCATAAGGGTAGAAGGTTTCCCCAATTAGTCGAAGACGAGTGATAACTGAAATGTCAAATAAGGTAAGGTTAATCATCCCACAAGGAAGATGAAAACTATTGTTGGTACAATCCTAAAAGTATAAAGAGGCAACCAACATATTTTGACAATATCATGGTCCCACTTTCGACAATTGGATCATGTCAAAAATTTCCACAAATTTCTAGATTTGGAATTTTTTTCTTCTCAACTTTTGTAAGCCAAGCGAGATAAGGCTCAAGTTCTTTAAATAAGGGACACGAGCAAAGCACTCTAAGAGTGTTGCTCATATAATATAAATTAATGAGTTTTTTTTTGTTCTATGTCAGTTAGGTCCTTAGGCCCTAAGGCCTCAGTCGATGATTTGGCCTGGGGATCATCTACTTTTTTATCCTTAGATTTCTCAGTTTGAGTATCTGGTTTAGTACCAAGATCATCACTAACGGCTATTAGATTTCTTTTACTAGCTATTGGCTTAGTGCGATGATAAGAAAGAGAAAACTCCTTGAGTTTTTCAGCATCTACCTTAAGATCAGGCAACAGATCCATAAGTGCATGGGTCACACCAGAAATGGAAAAGGGAATAAGTACCTGAGATTGGAATCCTCCATTTTTCTTCTTGCAGATGTGGCTCAGGAACATATTCTTGATTCCCCATCAACAATGACTTGGAAATTTGAGTAACGGGTGGTAAAATTTTTGAACTCTTTCCAGCTTTGCCACACTTTGATTTTGAAGGCGCCATGGTAGAGTGATTGGAATGTTTGAGGTGAAAAGATGTTGTTTTGATTGTTTTTATGAGAGAAATTCAAGGTGCATTATGAATACTATGGAGTTGGAAGAAGAAAAAGGGTTGAATGAGGAAGATGAAGAGTACTTATAGAGAGAGAAAGAAACTATTTAGTTTCTTTGGGGTGACAAATAGAACAAAATCATGGGACACATGCTCATATTTGAAAGGCTAGGTGAGCGATTTTCTTTTCAGATGCCACGATGCTCCTATAAAGTAGGGATCATGATTATTATATGCATTTTTTCACGTCTTGACGAGTCGTTTGAGGAACGATAGTCATTATGGCCATGACGTCATAGTAGTGAAAGACTGTAGTGTCGAAGCAGTAAAAAATTTCTTTTTCTCCATATGGTCGAAAAAGACATTTTTGGGGGCAATTTGTTAGCTGGAATTTCGACGCTAAGAAGGATTTGAGATGTCAAGAAAATCTAAAGGAAATATTTGGAAAAAAGTAGGTCGAGTTCGATTGAGAAGATTTTGGTGGGACTTGGACACATATTGATGAAGGGGTTTCATTTCTACAATATGATATCATTCTAGGACTTAGCGTATTTTGGACTCAGTTTGATAATGACTTCAACGAGATAATTTGAAATAAGGCTAAATAAATTTTTCTTGGCTTTGTCTATTTCTTAAAGGACATGTGGAAGCCTGTGAAGGGCAAAATGAATGCAAGTGAGAACGTGTCATTCTTTAAAGAAGAGACTGTTCGTTACACTTATTTTTATTTAGTATAAATATGGGTCTTAGTGTTAGGATTCACGGTGTTCAATTTGTATAAAAACTCATATTACTCAAAGTATCTAAGTGTATTGAGAAACGAGACGCTAAGTGAAATGTACGTATGAACACCATATTTTCTCTCATTCAATATCAAATCATTTACATTAACGTTACTTTACCGCACTTTAAGTTTCATTTGAAGTCATTTTATATTCCATTATATTTTATAAATCTTTCTTGCATTACTTCACGTATTGATATTAGTGTTGAAATTATCATTATCAAGAAAACTTAAGAAACATAAAGTAACAAAAAAATTATCTTTTGGAGAATTAGTGGTTGTTTACCAAAATCGACGGTAAAAAGTAGGCTACATGTGTCTCTTTACGGTCTTAAGCAATCCTTAAGAGATTGGTTTGGAAGATTCGACATTGTAGTACAACACTTTGATATGGTCCATAGTGAACCTAACCATTATGTTTTTTATCGTCACTTAGCCCAAGATTGTATTTATCTTATTGTGTATAAATGATATTTTCATAATTGGAAGTGATCATTAGGGAATATTTCAGTTGAAACAACATCTCACGAATCAATTTTAGACAAAATATCTTGGTAAACTATGTTATTTCTTAGTTATTGAGGTAGCCCAATCGAAAGATGGTTTGATGATTTCTCAGCGGAAATATGCTATGAATATTTTGAAAGAAACGTGTTTGTTGAATGATAAACGAGCTGATACTCCTATGGATCCAAGTGTCAAACTACCACCCAATTAGAGAGAGCCTCTATCTGACTTTAGAAGGTATAGGAGATTGGTTGGAAAGTTGAATCATCTCACAATCACTCGTCCAGATATTTCTTTTATAGTTAGTGTGGTAAGCTAGTTCTTAAACTTCCCTTGTTAGGAACACATGGATGTTGTTATCCGGATTCTGAGATACATCAGATATGCTCTTGAAAAAGGTCTAGTGTATGAAGATAAAAGACACACTCAGATAGTTGGTCACTCCAATGCTGACTGGGAAGGGTCACTCGTTGATAGATGATCCACCTTTGGTTATAGTGTACTTGTTGGAGAAAATCTTGTATCCTAGAAAAGTAAGAAACAAAACGTAGTTGCATGATCCAACACCAAGGCGGAGTATAGGGCCATGACAATGGCAATATGTGAATTCATTTGGTTAAAATAAATGCTCGAAGAACTTCAAATTAAAGAAGTAAGACCAATGACACTTATTTGTGATAATCAATTTGTATCGCACTTTGCTTCAAATCCAGTTTTCCATGAGAGGACCAAATATATTTAAATACAAATTCCTGCGAAGTCCTAGAATAACTATATATGTGGCAAGTTTGGTGCATTTGACTTGTATGCTCAAACTTGAGGGAGAGTGTTGATATTTATAAATATATAGTAATATAGTGTTAAGAATATTTGTGTATAGAATAGTCACACATCGATCGATTATATATGTAATTAATTGTATATATATATATATATATATATATATATATATATATATATATATATATATATATATATATATATATATATATATATATATATATATATATATATATATATATATATATATATATATATATATATATATATATAAATTCGTAACATTTTTTTTATTTAAATATGCCCTAGTCTCTGTATTTTAACAATTATATAACCAAAACAAAACAAAAAATAATAATTTTGATTGGATACCTAAAAATATACCCTTTATATTATAATGATTTTATCTATCAAATAGAAATTCGTAGATATGTGGCAACGGTGAGATTATTTTGCCTCTAACTATTTAAAAATATTACTATTATTATATAAATGTGACAAGGAAAAGGGACATTGACATGATTTAAATTGAAGAATATATGACCTTAAACGAAGAGTTTAAGTTCATATAACACCAACTTGTGGATTAAACAAATTAAGACTGTTAAACTTACCTTGTCCAACATCTTCAATGATCATTAAACCCTTATATTATTTATTATAAGTATACTTATAATGTCCTAAACAAGCATTGAAGAATGAGTCCATCAACACCATCTCTTCCACCACTAGAAGTGTTGATGGACCTTGAGAATGAGAACAATGGTAGAGAAAACAGAAAACTATGGGTGCTGAATCCTCCAGAGCCACCATGCATGCTGCGTCGAGTCGTGGACAATATCAAGGACAGCGTCTTACATTGTCCGAATCCGAACCGATTCTTTTCTCTCAAACATCAACCTTTGAATAAAACAGTGTTACCTTTGTTGCATGGTTTGTTTCCCATTCTTAACTCATTCAAAAAGTATGATGTTGATAAGTTCAAGTGTGATGTATTGGCGGGTTTAATCCTCGCTATCTTCGCTATTCCTCAGGCTATGGCAAATGCGAGTTTGGCAAAGATGAGTCCTGAATATGGCCTATGTAAGTTGAACATTGATTTTGAAATCTCTATGTTTTCTTAAGATGAAAAATTGACAATGATTTATATATTTATTCAGATACAAGTATTGTTCCACCTATTATTTATGCATTGCTAGCGAGTTCGAGGGAGATTGTAATAGGACCTGTAACTGTGGATTCGTTGCTACTTTCTTCAATGATTCAAACATTGAAAGATCCTGTAAATGATCCCATTGCTTATACTCATCTTGTTTTGACTGCAACTTTTTTTACTGGTGTCTTCCAAGTTGCTTTTGGATTCCTCGGGTACGCGCGCTATCTTTCTATCGCGTTTATGAGAAAACCATTTATCATATAAGTGTTTATGAACAAGTCGACTTATTTTTATATACAGATTTGGATTTCTAGTAGATTATCTTTCTCATGCCACGATAATCGGGTTCTTGGCCGCAGTTGCCATAGGCATTGTATTACAACAACTGAAAGCACTATTTGGAATCACCAACTTTACCAACAAAGCTGATTTAATCTCAGTGATTAAATCTCTTTGGACATGTTACAAAAACCAAGTATGAAAAACTCGAACATTCATCATTGAACTCGATCTCAAATTCGTTTCGTTGACATTTTTTTTTCATTGACTTTTTTTTTTCAGTCAGAATGGCATCCTTACAGTTTTATTATTGGATTCTCATTTTTGTCTTTCATCATATTTACTAGATTCTTGGTTAGTAAATTTTCTAGAAACTTAATTATTTGATTCTCATTTTTCTATTTGAATTTCGTCTATACTAAAGTTAAACTGTTATTGAATGTATCTAACTAGGGGAAAAGGAAAAAGAAATTCTTGTGGTTATCACACATGGCTCCTCTTGTTTCATTCATTATATCAACTGTTATAGCATATAGAGTAAATGTTCATCAACTCAAACTCGAAGACTATAAAATTGAAGTTTTAGGACCGATCAAAGGAGGTAGCTTGAATCCAAGTTCACTCAACCAGTTACAGATTGATGGTAATGGTAAATATTTGGGTCCATTGATCAAAATAGCATTGACAGTTGCGATTATTTCAACCACGGTAAGGTGGATCGATCTTCAAATAAGTTGTTTATCCAAACAGACGATTAATTTCTAATTATAATACTTTTTGTTTTCATCTGGTGTTGAACCATGTAATAGGAATCTATAGCTGTTGGAAGAATATATGCATCACTAAGAAGTTACAATATTGATCCAAATAGAGAAGTTTTATCCTTAGGGATAATGAACATTTTTGGATCATTCACTTCTTGCTACGTTGCATCAGGTTAATTCTTGTTGTTGGTTTCTAAAATCACTTTTTGAAAAAGTGATTGATGATGATTATGATTAGTTTATATTGCAGGTTCTATTGCTCGTACGGCTATAAATTATAACGCTGGCTCGCAAACAATGGTGTCGAGCATAGTGATGGTGCTGACAGTGTTAACGTCGCTTAAATTTTTGACAAAACTGTTATATTTCACTCCGAAAGCAATGCTAGCAGCAATAATTCTTTCAGCTGTACCAGGACTTATTGAATATAAAAAAGCATACGAAATTTGGAAAGTTGATAAACTAGATTTTCTTGCATGTGCTGGAGCATTTTTAGGAGTGTTGCTTTCATCTGTGGAAATAGGCCTTGCAATTGGGGTCATGATATCATTTGCGAAGATAATTTTGATATCGATTCAACCTGGTGTAGCGGTTATTGGAAGGTTTCCGGGGACTGATGCATTTGGTGACGTAGAACAATATCCAATGGCGATTAACATGCCCGGAGTTTTGGTTGTTAGTATAAAATCTGCATGGCTTTGTTTTGCAAATGCAAGTCCTATAAGGGAAAGGATTGAGAGATGGATGATTGAAGAAAAAGGTGAAAATGGTAAAGGAGAAAGTAACATTAAATTTGTCATTATTGATGCATCAAGTGAGTGTTCTCGACCTAAAATTAACAAAATAATTAGTTAATAAAATATGCATATAGTCTAAATTTTTTATATATTTTGTTGAATGTTTGTTTTTATAATAATTTGATAGGTCTTGTGAGTATTGACACAGCAGGAATATCTTCTCTAGTGGAGCTGAATAATAATCTTACATCACATGGAGTCGCGGTAATATTACGTTTCTTTGCATCGCTCCGTTTATTTCATGATATTCAAATATGGCCTTATATTGGTTTAGATCAGAGTTATGATGATTTTTTTCCTATATGATTAGCCTTACTCTTGCTATATTTTTGTTTCAGTTATCCATTGCTAACCCAAGGTGGCAAGTGATTCACAAATTAAGATTGGCTAACTTTGTAACTGAAATTGGAGGAAGGGTTTTTCTGTCTGTGGGAGAAGCTATTGATGCAATACTTAGTGCTAAAACGGCTACGGTATAGCCAACTCATTGCCCAAAACCCGTGATTGAATCATCAAAAGAACAATATTAGTCGGAATCCTAAAGCTCTTTCTCTAAAGGTTAACAAACAAAACAAAGAGTGCATCTAATTACCTGTAAAACCCGCGTTGGTGTCTCATACTTATATGACACTCATATCATACGTGTTAGAAAAGTCAGATAAATATAAAAAAAGTCACACAAATACTTTTAAATAGTTTTTTTTTTTTTGCTTCGATGTTTTTTATATCGGGATCCGACACAAACGTGTCGGATAATTTAGAGAAATGTTTAAAAAATTATTTTTTTAACTTCAACACACCTTAAAAAAAATTTAACATAAGTCTCACGTATATTTAAAAACGTTAAACATGTTTTGAAGGAATACTATCAATGAGAATTAAAGGCAATAATTTTGATTAGGATATTTTGAACTCTTTTAATAATAGATGGATCAACAAAGTTTAAATACTATCATATATAGGAGAGTGTCAGTGTCTTATATTTTCGATATTATCGATGTCGAAGTGTCAGTATCGTGTCGTGTCTCTGTGTTTATGTCAGAGTTTGTGTTTCAAAGGTAGTTACAACCTCAAATACCGTTTGTTAGATGTTCATAATCATATAATTTTTATCAATATAGAAAATAAGAACAAAACTCTAAACTAATCCTGATGAGTCAAACATGCGATCGACTCATAACCCTCATACAAATACAATTATGAGAATGAAAGTGGAAGCATACATGAATTTGTCATTGAAAATAGTTGAAAGTTACTAAGTATGTGATCTTCCAATTGTAGAGTTCCTTATGGCTCCTTGAATCTTCTTTGACGGGGATGAAGAGAGAATTTTTATGATGAGTCATTTTTACGTTATCTACAAATGAGAACCATAATCCCTATAAATAACCTTAGGTTCATTTATTAATTTTCATTATTCTAATTTGACCCTTCATCAAATTAAATATTGACTTATGATATCTACACAATAATTTTATCTTTCATGATATTTATGCTTTTAGTTAGAGACTTATTATTAATTAGACCACTACAGTTTTGACTAATTACATAATGATTTTAACACATTTAACATTACAATTGAGACCAAAAAATTCTAACAATCTCCCACTGGTCACATACACGTGTGTTAGACTTTATGAGCTCAAAATTCGTCATTATATTCCTTAAGCATATCCAAATTATCTCGTCCATTAGTCATGTCAATATACATAATCAAGGAGATTTTTGTTATACCAATCATAACTAAACCTATCAATGATCACCAATAGTGACCCAACTAAATGACATAGATCCATCATGAAATCTGTGACATGAAAATCACATGAAGTTGGTATCTATTTGTCGATTTTCAACGGTCCTACTTTACTTTAGTGAGATCATTCAGTAACTTTATTGTACAAATGTAAACTGTTGAATGTCAAACTTTATTAATTTGGAAAATATCCAAAATCATAATATGCATACATAATACCAAACACATAACATAAATTTCATAATTGACTAACTCCCACTATACGAAAGACTCATCTAACGGTAAAACACTCATTCAAGCAGTGTGCTAATGAAAGACTTTGATGGAAGACCTTTTGTAAGAAGATTTGCTATCATAGAGTTTGTAAGTGTTCTATAAAAATGTGTCCACTTTGTACAATTTCCTTAGCAACTAGGAATTTGATGTAATTATCTTTTGACTTGGTCGAGCTCCTATTACTGTTGGAATACAAGACAGTTGATTTGTTTCCACAGTATAACTTAAGTGGACTTTCAATTCCTTCCATACTTTGCAACCTAGTGACAATATTCCACAACCAGATCTTATGTTTGGATGTCTTATAATATGCTATAAATTATGCTGCCATGGTGGTCAAAGTCGTAAGAGTTTTCTTGGAACCGCGCCATGGTGAGCATATATTCTTTTGTTCTCTTTAAATACCTCATAACCTTTGGCTACTTTCCAATGATTCATTCCTAGATTGCTCAAATATTTTCCCAACATCCCAACTATGAACGTGATATTTGTGTGTGTACATACTTAGATATACATCAGACTCCCTACTGGTGGCGCATAAGTAATCTTTTGCATTTCTTAAATGTCTAATTTTTCTTTTTGGCACTGATTAAGACTAAATTTGTTTCCCTTAATGATATGAGTATCTCCTGGTTTACATTCCTCCATGTTAATCCTTTTAACCACCTTTTCAATATAGCTACTTTGTGATAATCCTATAATACCATGAGGTCGGTCTCAATGTATATGAATTCCTAATACAAATGAGGCATCACCAAGATCTTTCATTTCAAAGTTTCTTGATAAAAAAAATTTGGTTTCATGAATCATGCCTATATCATCTGTGGCAAGAAGTATGTCATTAACATACAAGACCAGGAAAATGTACTTGCTCTCACTGAATTTGTGATACACACAATCTTCAAAAACATTCACCTCAAAACCGAATGAGAGAATTACTTCATGAAAGTTGTGGTACCACTGATGAGCCATAAATGGATTTTGTCAATTTTCAAACCATATTCTTTAAGTCTCTTAACACAAAAAATTGTGTTGCACCATATAGATTATTTCATCAACGTTGCCATTGAGGAATGTCTTCTTGATATCCATTTGATAGAGTTCCAAACCATAATGTGTAACAAGAGCCATGATTGACCTAAAAGAGTTTTTCGATGAAAATTGAGAGAAATTATCTTTAAAGTCAATCCCTTCCTTTTAGATATATCCCTTAGCCACAAGACGATCCTTATACCTCACCAAATTATTGTTAAAATCCATTTTGGTCGTAAAAAACCATTTGCATTCAAAGGGTTTCATACCTTTTGATAATGGTGTGAGTTTCCATACTTTATTGTCTTGCATGGACTTATACTCCTCCTTCATTACTTCAATATGATTTTATGAGTTGGAATCTTGCGTAACTTGGAGGAAGTTGATTTGATCATCTTAGGTCATACCATTATTTTCCTCATGTTCTTGGAAAAAGACTATGTAATCGTGTGGAATAACATTTCTCCTTTCTCTAGTGGATCTTTGCAAAGGTATTGGTTTTGAAACACTTATTCTTAAGCATTTTGAGTTTGTTCTTTATGAATTACCAAATCATATTTAGTATGAGGAAAATAAAAAATGTCTTGTGAAGGCTCCATACTTACTTGATCAAAAGCAACTGTAAATCAGTTCTAGAACTTTTACCGATTCTTTCTCTAAAACAGAGTCTTTAACTTTATTCTTCCTCACAAACTCAATATCCTCAAAGAATATATATGTCTCAGTCTAAAAAATTGAATTTAATTTGGGATCGTAAAATTTAGAGCCCCAAGATCTTTTAGAATAACCAATAAAATAGATACTCACTGTTCGGGAGTCAAATTTATTTTCATTTGGCCTATAAGGCCTTGCCTCAATTGGACATCCTCACACATAAAAATGTTTTAGACTAGGCTTTCGCTCAGTCCAAAGCTCGTAAGGTGTTTTGGCAACTGCCTTTTTTGGTACTCTATTTAGAATGTAAGTTGTAGTTTTTAGTGTCTCTCCCTAGAGTGACTCTGGTGAGGTAAAATGAAAAATCATACTCCTTACCATATCCTTAAGAATTTGATTTCGTCTTTCAGCAACACAATTCATGTTAGGCGATCCTAACATGGTGTATTATAGGACAATTCCACATTCCTCTAGGTATTTGGAAAAAGGTCCCGAAAGTTGTTCACCTGAACCATCATATATGTTGTAGTATTCACTGACTCAGTCAGATTTGACTTTTTTAATTCTTTTGTTGAGTTGATTCTTAACTTCACCCTCAAATGACTTGAACACATTTAATTATTGAGATTTTTCATGTATAAAAAATAGGCTTAAATGCACTTTTGGTCCCCCTAGTTTCAAAATTCTGAAGTTTAAGGCCCTCTAGTTTAAAAGCCAGGTTTTTGGTCCCTCAAATTTACCAGAGTTGTGATTTTTGCAATCCTCCTCCATCTGGCTATGAGTTTGATGACTTGGCAAGGAGATTTTTAGTCATGTCATACATTCTAAAATTAAATAATTTGATACTATTCTAAAAACATTAAAATTTAAGTAATGAAGGAGGAGTATAAGCATGGCTAAAAATTTAACTATTCTATTTAACATATTTTTTTAATATAAAAAAAATTTAATATTTTTAGAATAATATCAAATTATTTAATTTTAGAATATATGCATGGCTAAAAATTCTCTTGCCAAGTCATCAAACTCACAGTCAGATGGAGGGGGACTGCAAAAATCCCAACTCTGATAAATTTGAGGGATCAAAAACCTGACTTTTAAACTAGGGGGTCTTAAACTTCAGAATTTTGAAACTAGGGGGACCAAAAGTGCATTTAAGTATGTATATCTAAAATAATCATCTATGAATGATATAAAATATTATTGACCATTCCAAGAATGTGTGAGAAATGGTTCATAAATGTCTATATGTACCAATTTTAAGACATCTGTAGATCTATATGAACCATGTTTCTTTGTTTTTGGTCTGTTTGCCTTTAACACATTCAACACAAACATAAGAAATTGTGAAGTCACTAGACTCCAAAATTCCATTTGACACTACTCGTTCAACTCTATTTTTAGAGATTTGGCCTGGGCGTTTGTGCCTTAATGCTCCTGAAGTGTTATCATCAATTTTACTATTAGTACCACGTGATTCCATATTTAAGGATTTGTCATAGGCAGATACTGTGTCAAGCAAATATAGATTATCATGACTCATAAGTGAATCAGTTCCAGCAATATTTGAATTAAAAGACACTTAAATATATTATTTCCAAATGAACACAAATAACCTGATTTGTCCAAATAGGAAACTAAAATTATCTTTTAAATCCAAATAAAATCCAGTACACAATAATAATAATCATCTAAACTTTCCTATAGCTTTCATCTCCACTAATTTGCCATCTACAACATAGATGTATCTTTCAATATCATTTTCCTTCCAGTAGTTCAAATAACCCTGTAGTGAAACACTGATGTTAATAGTTGCACCAAGTCTAACCACCAAGTGTTTCTAGGTACTAAAACTAAATTGACCACATAACAAACTAATTTCTTGCTGATGTCAATGTAGAATCCATGACTCTTAGCCACGACTTGATGCAGTGGAAAGAATGACCTCGAAGAGAAGTGAAAAAGTTGAGAATGAGTGTATGAAAAGAATCAAACCCAAAACTCTATATTTATTCTACCATTTCGATAAACCATATGAAGCATATTTTGTCACCTTAATTACTTGGAGTAAAATAACAACAAAAAAACTCAAGCTAAAGCGGAATCACATCATATATTGAATTTACTTGGCTGAAAATTCTGGAGTTTGAGTAAGCAAATATCAAGTAGAAACCTTTGCGTTAAAAATCAAAAGTTTGTTGTTAATAAGGTTACAAAAAATCAAATCGGATCAAGACAAAAATGCAGAAATGCATGATTCAACCAAAATGAAAAATCAAAACTTTGTTGGACATCTATGAAGCGATGAAATATAAAAGGTTTAAAGAATAAAAATGAAATATTTCGATCAACACAATAATGCAGAAAAATGTGATTCTACAAAATGGATTCCACTAACCTTTCTCAAGTGTTTTTCCGTGGATGAAGCTTGTTCTTAAAAAATAGTGAGACCTGAAAACTTAATGCAACAACAATGAACATGATGAAAGGAGTATAATGAAAGAGGGAACATAGAGAGAAGGAAAGGTTGCAATGTCTAGAAGTAGAGGGAGGTTTGGAAGCAAGACAATTGTCAAACTAGCATAAGACTTTGAATTTTAAAATTTGCGACATGGCAGGTCACAATAGGCTAATGGAAAGAAGTAATGTTGACATTATGAATTGACTATAGTGCCTTTTTGAGAGTGTAAATTATTGAAATATGAAGGGCATTATTGGGATAGTATTTCAGTTTCATTTAGTTCTATTAGTGTATCAATTTCTTTTACTCGTGAGAAAGCTAACATACTTTATTAATTATGTTTATTTACGTTATTTTATTTTTTATTATAATTTTTTTAGTATTATCTATTTTTGTGTAAAAAAATTCTAAAAATTGTGTTCATAAAACTTTTAAATAAAATTTTAGTTTAAATAATTATTCTTAACATTATTTTTGAATATTTATTCATTTTATTGAATATCAAGATTTCAAAGTAATCACTTAATTCTAAAGAATTTTAAGAGTTTTTCTTATAAAAATTATTTTTAAAATTTAAACTTTTTAAAAAATTGCAATTTCGTGTTAAAATTATTTTCTCAACTTGAAAAAACAATTTAAAAAAAAGTGTAGTATTGTAAAATATATTTTTATAAAATAATCTATTATTTAAAAGATAAAATAAATATGTCTTAAAAGTCATAAAATACATTTATAAGTAATAAAATAAATTTAGGTTCATTGAATTATTGATGTATCTGATCATTATTTTATGTCAAATACATATTAATTTAAAAGAACCTAAAATTATTTTATTAATTTATAAATGTGTTTAGAGAATATACATATTAATATAATAATTTAGTATAATAATATGTGATTGATAATTAAAAAATAATAATGTCATAACATGAAAAAGAAAAAAAACATTAAAATTCAGTAACCAGGAGATCTGTGCAATCGTTACGCACCATAGTAATGGATGGCTGCTATGTCATTCACTTGTCACGCTCTCTTTAATTCATTGTAAAGTAGAGACTGTGGAGGGCTCGTCTAGATTCAATGCATCTGGAAGCTCTAGTGTTGGTACAGGAGTACTTAATTACTCGACCAAACACAAGCTGTTTAGGTGCTTTGGTTAGTTCATAGACATAGATTCCTTTCAATTCAACCCCTATATAAGCAAGCATAATTATTATGCTTATGCATTATTAGTTCATCTTTTAAATATTTCTTAAAATTTAATGAAAAAATATCTATATAATTATTCATCAAATCAATGATCATGTTATAACTTCTTTTATGAGAGTAATATTAATTGAATAAATGTTAACATTTGAAATCATGAAACTGTTTTAAAAAGATAAAATGCTAACAAGAGCACTAGAGATACTTTTTAAATGTTTAAAATGATAAGTTATTTAAAAATATGTCTATTTAATATTTTGAAAATGAAAATTATTAATTTTTATTAAAAAAAAATTTATTTGATATTCTTAAAAAATATTTTGAAATAGTACATCCTTCAAACACATTTATAAATAATAAAAAAATTTAAATTCATTAAATTATTGATATATCTGATATAAAATAATAATTAAATACATCAATAATTCAATAAATCTAAATAAAAAATTATTACTTATAAATATGTCCAGAGAAAATGTATTGGTTAGCATCATCCTTAAAAGAGAAATAGTATTCCACAACATCAAAAAGAAGTAATGATGTACTTTGTTTTAATAAAAAATATTCCTTCATCTTATTTCAATTATTATATTTTGTACTCAAATCCTACGTCAATACTTATCATCAATATTATTTATTATATTTATGCGATAAATAATATTTTTAAAATAAAAATTATATTTACCAACAATAATATATAGTAAAAATATTATAATAATAAATATGTTTTTTAAATAATTTCTTTTATTATTTTAGATTAAAAGATGATAATATAAAATTGTATTATTAATTAATTTTATAACTTCATTAATAATATTTTTAATTTCACTAATCAATTTTATTTTATTATTAAAAATTATTTTTAATATTTAAATATTTATTAACAAACTTCATAATTTTATTAACTAATATTTTATACTTCTTAACTAATTTTATTTTACTACTAAATGTTATTTTTGATATCAAGATGTTTCTTAACCAACTTCAATATTTTATTAATTAATTTTTTATTTTATATTAACTAACTTTATTTTACTACTAAATTACTAATATCTATGTGTTTATTAACCAACTCATCACCTCATTAATTAAATTTTTATATTTTATTAATTAATTTTATTTTACTAATAAAAATAATAGTAATTTAAAAAATTATGATAAATTTATAATAATATTTTACTTTTTATAAATATATTTTTTATTTAAAAATTACTATTTATAATATAAAGTGTAGTGAAAGTGTTTGATGTAAGGATAAATATATTATTTTAGTGTATAAATACCATTACTTTAAATATAAGTATACATGTACATATATTTTGCTGAATTAAACTAAATAACTGTATCTATTCAATAAAAATAAATAAATAGATACACGCAATTTAAAAATATAAATAACAGGTTGTTTTTTTATTTCACAGTGGTTAGGATCTTTAACACTCATTATATGCATTTTTATGATTTAGTCTTTTTGTTTTTACCAGATATATAATTAACTTTTAGGTTATATTTGAATATTGTCAAACAAATACGAATAAAATTGAATGAAGGTGAGCGGAATGAAAGCACAATAAATATGTCGTTTCATTATTTAGATATTTTATGATAAAATATAAATTTTTTGTCATTTCATCTAAATTAGATAATATAAAAATGATAAAATGAGATGAAATGCATCACTTTTAATTCCTCTCCATTTTATCGTTTTTTAATCAATTTAAATAATAAAACTTAGGTTTTATATCGTTGTATTTCATCTCATTCTATTAAATTTCATTGGTCTAAATATTTTTAAGAATGATCCAAAGAATTTAAAGACTCTAATAAATTTTATAATGAAATCTTTTAAATATCAAATAAAAATTTAACTTATTTTAAAAGGCAGATATAACATATAAAAATACACTAATGCCAAAGTACCAAAAAAAGCTGATAAAGACATAAGAAATATAAAACCTAACCACAAAGAAACTGAAGGAAAAACAGTTAAAAACAAACATCAACCAAAAATAAAACATCAAAGACTAAACTGTCAAAGAAAGAAAGAGGAAAAATTAAGAATGTCAAGAAACATGACCGACAGATAAACAATACAAGGTAGATATCTCCCTGGCCCTAGCTTAGAACCAGATAAAATAACAATCAATCTCTACCGAAGTAACACACTAAAAGAATGTTAAAGACACCTATATTGTTATATGCTCATGTGTGTGATAGAGTTTTTTTTTTTTTAAATAAGATTATTATAAAACAAAACAAAAATAAAACAAAACAACTGAACTATACCAAAACCTTCTCAAAGAGAAATGAACATAAAGAAAAACAATCTAATATATTCTGAAATTATCGGGTCATTTTGAAGTTTTTCTTAGTAAGATTTGAATTTAAATCAACTAGGTCAAGTAGGGTAATAATATATTGACTTTTAGTAATTGTACCAAATAAATATTTAAAATTAATTATTGATATTTATTTCCAACAACTATACTAAATAAATATGAAAATAATATTTATATACTTTTAGAGCAAAGTTCTTTTACAATTTCAATCAATAGAAAGTAAACAATATGCCATATCATTAAAAAAAAATTAAAAATTAAAAAAATTATAATTAGAAGCATGATTGTGATTGATTGATAGTGTAAAACTATTTTACACAGTCAGTGCATCACTTCTTTTCTCAACTAATTGATCATATTACTTATTTATAACTAAATTACAATTTTTTAAAACTTGTTAATGATCTAAATTTTAACCTTAACCACTTGTGAATTGTCAAAGTTAACTATCTTCATATTTGGACCCGTTATTATAGGTGAACAAAACTCTATTAATTTTTATCATTAATCCTAATTTAAATGTCATTGGTAGTGTGTCTTAAATTCTCATGTGATGAATAGGAAAAAAAAATGTTTTGAGGTTATTAGAAAGCATCAAGAAAGTGATGAAGAAGAAGTTGCAGTACGATGTTCCACCGCCTAGTCATGTAATAAGCTACACCTGAGACACAAATATGGCGTTGGTTACAAAGGGGTGCTAGAGGTTTGTGCGGGGGTTCAAGGTGAGTCTGATCAGGTGATTGTAGACTAAGGTATGTCACTTCTCGTGGGGAGCAGTCCTCAGGTAGTAGGTTCTGTTTGGGAGATTTCTATATAACAGGCTTGGTCGTTTTGGTTTGTGAATTTGTTTGTTAATAGGTCATGTTTTCATCCCTTTATTGATCAGTAGAGTTTCAGTCATTATAAATATTTATATTTATCATTCTTGTCAAAACAACCTTTAGAATCTATTCTGAAAGACATATGGAAGAAGTGACAATCCATGTAGAGAAACTTATATAGGCAAGGATATAAATTTCTTTAAGTTATTAGAATTGGGAAAATCTATAGAGGTGTCTAAAGGGATCGGAAAACACTTCTATATATATTTTGTATTTATGTGATTTATATATAGGAAGAGTTGGAGAAATTGGAAAATACTTGGGTTAGAAAACAAAATTTGATTACATTTTTTTTGTAATCTCTTGTACAATTTTTGGAAGTATAGTGAATTGGAGAGTAGTTATCTCTTCTAGAGTATATCAGTTGATCGAGATGGGTAAGCAAGTTCCTTATGTTCGTGTCTTTTATCTCCCTTTTTGTTTCTTGTGGATTTGTTTAGGCCTCTTGTTTGTCCCACACATCTTTACCACCAATGAAATTAATATTATTGTTAGATTTCAATGATAGCTTGGTGTGGTTGAACCTGTAATTTCATAAAAAGTGGTGTCCACCGTGAGACAAATGAACTATGTTTACATGTGAGCACCATGGGTGTTAAATTCGATATTGAGAAATTTTATGAAATCAATTTTGGATTGTGGAAGTAAAAATACAAGCAACCTTAACATAACAAAAGTGTATTAAAGCATTGAAGGGTGATACATCGATACCTACACGCCTCACACAAGAAGCAGAGACCAAAATGGTGGATAAGGCAAAGACTATAATTATCTTGTGGCTCGTGGATAAAAATCTAAAGGAAGTTGAAAATGAGAATATTGTGGATTCAATATGGGTAAAGCTTGAATAATTTTATATGGTCAAGTATTTGGCTCACTAGTTGTGTTTGGAACAATAACTATTTTTATTTTGAATGGTAGAGAACAAATTCATAATGGAGTAGTTAATCGAATATCATAAGATCGTTGATGATCTAGAAAATATTGAGTCGAAGATTAATGATGAAGGCAAGAATTTACTCTTGTTAAGCTTGTTTAGATCCTTTAAGCTCTTCAAGGATGTCCTATTTTATGATAAGGAATGTATTATTATTGTAGATGTAGTCCAAGTAGCTATTACACTTCTACAAATTAGACTTTCTCGCTTCAGTAATGTTACCTCTAATTTTCGACATAGAAGAATCCTTATTCATAACTTAAGTTTTTACTTGAGTTAATATGGCTAGATTTCGAAAACAAAAGTTAAGATTTGTTTGGCTTGTCGAAATAATAGTTGGCCAAATATGTAGATTAGCTTAAGAGGCCAAAAGAGCATATGTTTTAAACACTTAGTGAAATTTTGGTTTTTGTTGCATTCGTTAATGGAAGTCGAAGTTTAACGATTTGGAAAAGATCAAATGGTTATTCCAGGACAAGTGTGAAGTTTTCATATACGAAGATGTGGTAGGATATGCTTTGTCAACCTTTATGGACGATTATGTTAGGACTAGTATATATACATTGTTTGTGTGTAGTTTTAGTGGTCCACAATTCATTAGTAAAAACTTCTATACACTGAAAGTATATGTGTGTCAAAGTGAGAAATAAGTTACTTGAATCAATGTATATATATTGCGTTCCATTTATGAATTCAATGTTTTTATTTCTTGTTTGAAGTCATTTTCTCCGATTATTTTTTAAGCATTTATTTCTTTTCAATATTTATTCACAAACTTCTACAAATTTTTTTAAAAAAATTGCACAATATCGTTCTGATATTTTTTCGAGTTTAATCCCTTAAGTTTTCATAAAAAAACTTGTCTTTGCTTATCAAATTTTCACGTAAATAAATTGACACGCCCAGTGGGACCCTTTTGTGCATAATTTTCTCACATTTTTTCATCCAAAATATTGGTTCTTCATTCATGAAACTCTTCAAAATCGTGAGTGTTCATGAAATTGATAAATGGTAAGACATCCCAAAACAACGTGACAATACCAAAAAGGAGATATGTTAGGAAAATGGTAAATCCTTTGAATAATAAAAATGGAGAACATCGTCAAATACGACAGGTGAGGGCACAATCACTACAAATTTGACTAAACCAAATGCCTTCACGGCTAGCACGACGACTATATCGTCGAATGCACAAAGTGAGCGATATTCTTCCCGTCATTAACATAGAGTCTCCTTGTGATTCCTGGTCCAAATATTCCTAGTGATTTTAGGCAACACATGTCAAGTTTCATAATGCCTATGAATGGATGTGAACAACTGTATGACATGCCAACTTCGATGATGGAAAACCTGCATACAAATGTGTCAACATTTTCTGATAATGAAGCAACTACATATTCACCATTACAAGGTCAGGATCAGCCGTAAATAATCTTGGTCAAACCACCCAACCTTTGGGAGTGGGATTTTCCTCCAAAGCAATCTCTACATTGACCACAAACTTTGTAACGGTGTTGAGGCAACAAATGGATGAAAGCAATTATGATATGGTTAACTTGCTTAACCGACACATGGGTACGACATTTAACCCTTTGATTCAAAATACGAATAAGATTTATCAACAATTATCTTGCTTTTGTGCACATGTGGAATTTTCACCAAATTTAAAATTGATGGACTTAGAGGCAAAATTGATTTTGGCCCTTGAATCAAAGTTATAGAGGAGATCAAATGTGACATTTCGCTCGAAGTAGATTCTAAAAAAGTTGAGAGATGAGAGATTTATGGTGTTGAGACCAAGTGACATGTCATACTTGATTATAGGTCAACCAATCATGCACCAACTTGTGATTTTTTATATTTCCAAGCATCCAAGGGCCCAATGATGAACACTTAATCACAAAATGAGGAAAAATTGATTGTCTTTTGAATAATCTTGATGATTGAATAAAGAATTGGATGGAAATGACATGGAAAAACACACACGAAATAATCTTGAATCATCTTCTAAATCATGCATCAAAGTTGAACTTCTCTTAATCAAATGATGTTGGATGAAGCTTAACATTAATGTGAATTAAAATTATAGGTCGTGCCTTGAAGTGAGAGCTTGAGAAACACTCGTTGGTCAAACTTTTTCCTTTGAGCACCAAAACCCTAATTTATAAACCAAGTTTAATCTAGAAAAATGAAAAGAAAGCAACACATATTTTTATATTTTCAATAAGGTTATCAAAGATTTAAAATATAAACAAACATAAATGCACAAAAAAACACAAAGGGTGATTTGTGATCTCATGCCTAGCAGATTACCACTACTTATAAACTGCTACAAATCACACTCCTAAGATCCCTTATCTTTTATCCTCAGTCTTATTATATGACAATTATTCTCCATCTTATAAGAACTTCTTCTTTTCCTTGTCCTCACAACAAGAACCAAAAAACTTTGCTCAAGCCAACAAACTTGACTGTTGGAAATTAGCTATAAATGTTGAACAACATGCCTTTGCTGACAATCACACTTGGCTTATTGTTAACTTTCCTCCAAGAAAGGTCCCTATTTGTTGTAAGTGGATTTATAAAATCAAATGCAATGTTGCTGGTTGCATTGACAATAACAAAGCAATACTGGTTGCAAAGGGGTATACTCAACTTGAAGGACTTGATTTTTTTTTAAAACATACTCTCTTGTAGCCAACATCACAACCATTTGTGTTCTCCTTTCACTAGTTCTATTAAATGTAGGCATTTAGCTTACCTAAATGTCAACAATGCCGTTTTCACAGAGAACTCAAGGAATAGGTTTACATAACTGTTCAACCTGGATACTCAGCATCCTCCTCTTCTCAAGTTTGTAAACTCCACAGATCCATCTATGGGCTGAAATAGGCTAGCAGGCAGTGATACTCTAAACTTTCCGCTTTTCTAATTTCTCTTGCTTTCAAGTATTCTGAGTTTGACCATTCCCTATATACTAAGTCATCAAATCATACCTTTACCACCCTACTTGTATATGTTGATGATTTAGTATAAGTTGGTAATTCCATGGATGAGATCACTTTTGTCAAAAAAATCTTTAGATACAAAATTCAAAATCAAAGATTTAGGCTCCTTGAGATATTTCTTGGGTTTTGAAATTGACAAATAGGGGTGTGCAAAATATTTGGTTGTGAGGACTAAATCCATTTGAAATATCCGAATATAATTGAATGATTATTAATCGGTTTAGTGTTTAATGGTTTTGGCTATCCATTCATATAATTTGGATATAATTAAATGGTTATTAACCGGTTAAATTTTTTTGGATTCGGATATAATCCGGTTATTATCCAAAATCCAAATTTTTTTAATTTTTAAAATTAAAAAATATATATTTTCTTAATTTTTTTTTATAAAACTGGATTTTTCTTTAAAATCTGGTTATATAACCATAACCAAACTTATAATCGATTTTGATTAAAATGTGGTTTTGATTATAAATTCAAATCATTTAAATGGTTTGAAAATGGTTATGATTTGATTATTAAAAATAATCAACCATGAACACGCATATTGACAAAAATAACTCAAGCGTATTTTTTAACCAAAGAAAATATACTCTTGAGTTGTTACAAGACAAATGAAACCTTGATTCAAAACCCTTTGCGACTCCCTTTGATCCATCTCTCAAACTATATATTTCTGATGGAAATTCTCTTGTTGATCCTACAATTTATAGGAGACTCATTGGTCGATTGATTTACTTGACCTATAGTAGGTTTGACATTTGTTTTGTTGTACAACATCTTAGTTAGTTTCTTTCTAACCCCCTTGCACCACATTATGATGCAACCATTCACCTAATTAGATACCTAAAGTCTTCTCCATCTCGAGGCATATTATTCTCAGCTTCTAGTGCACTCAAAATGCTTGCCTTTGCTGACTCGGACTGGGCTAGATGCCCTGCTACTTGAAGATATGTTACAGGATTTTGTGTTATGCTTGCTTCCTCTTTGATCTTATAGCAATCCAACAAGCAATATACTATGTCTAGATCCTCTACTAAGTTAGAATACATTTCCCTAGCCTTTCTTCATGTGAAAACAATGGTTGCACAACTTGTTTTAAGATCTCCTCCACGTTTTTTCTTCTTCTCCTACTTATGTAGTCAATCTGCTATATATTTGACTCACAATCCTATTTTTCATGAGAGAATTAAACACGTTGAACTTAATTGTCATGTAATTCGTAAAAAATCAACCACAAGTTGATTCATCTTCTACATATTTCCAACAACAATCAACTCTTAGACATGTTCACCAAACCATTGCATACTCATGCCTTACTTGCTAGTCTGTCCAAACTTGGACTTTGCAATATACATAGTCCAATCTTGAGGGAAAAGTATTAAGTATATTAGGCCTTTATTGAGTTTCTTAGTTGCGAGGCCCATTTTGCTTATTGTGTACATTAAAATGTGTCATTGGACTAATTTTTTAGAGTAAATTCAAACTCATAGTAAAAAGAATATAAATAAAAAGAAACTTTTGGTTAAAATGACTTTCGATTAAAAGAATTATAGTAGACTTCAAAATAAAGTTATTGACAACAATTTTATTCGACAAAAGAGAACAAAGTACTAGTATTAAATAGTACGAAAAAGTGTCAAATTCTGACCAAGATTCTGCTGTGTACTGCCAAACAATTTTTAAATAAAATTTAATTCCTTTGCATTATGAAGCATTCCTTATTTCCCTTCTATATAAACCAGTTTAAAACATCAACTCCTTCACCTTCAAAACCAACTCCATCACAGGTAAGTTAAATTTCATGAGAGTGTACTAACATCAATTTCACGTGACGAGTTCACCCAAACACTTCAATATGACATCTTCACCAGTCGATACCTGCAAATTCTCGGATTTGCAGGTTGACATTGAGAAGAACATGCCACAGGATGTAAGGTCTCAGTGGATTCTTAATGCTCCTGAGCCTCCAAGTCCTTGGCATATGGTTACAGATTCTGTGAGGAAAAATGTTTCTAACTTTAGAGACAAAGTTTCCTCTGTAAGTGATCGGTCTTGTGGTGCAGTACTACTTTCAGCTTTGCAGATTGTTTTTCCTATTCTTGTTTGGGGCAGAAGCTACACTGCTGCTAAGTTTAGGAAAGATTTTCTTGCTGGACTCACTATTGCTAGCCTATGTATTCCTCAGGTAATTTTAATCCATTGAGCCGTTATCTTAAACTCGTACTCTATAGGCTTGAGACCTGAGAGGTGTTTTTCTCTCAAGGTCTCAAGTTCGAATCCTGCTTTGTATTAACAATTTCTGTATTGGATCAGTCTAGTCAAACTCTAGGATTAGTCAGTCCTAGAGTCGGATAAAGAGATATTTGAGTCTAACGAAATGATTTCATGTTTCAATGCAGAGCATAGGATATGCAACATTAGCAAACCTTGCTCCTCAATATGGACTTTGTAAGCTACTTAAACTTTAGTTTTTTATAACTTTATTTTTTTTATGTTAATTCATTTTTTTCTTCTCGGTTATTATAATTTAATCGAACTGAATGGAATGAAATGGAATAGATACGAGCGTTGTACCACCTCTGATCTACGCTGTAATGGGAACTTCGCGAGAGATAGCAATCGGTCCCGTGGCAGTGGTTTCGTTGTTGTTATCATCAATGTGTAAGAAACTAGTAGACCCTTCTACTGATCCAGTTGGTTACACAAAGCTTATTTTTCTGGCCACACTCTTTGCTGGTATCTTTCAAACTTCCTTTGGACTATTCAGGTGAAAATTTACCATAAGTGCTTATGTTTTTAGCTTTTATGTGTTTAGTCATTTTTATGAAACTGTTTGTTTTGTTATAACAGGTTGGGGTTCCTTGTGGATTTTCTGTCACATGCTGCAATTGTTGGATTTGTAGCAGGAGCTGCAATTGTGATTGGGCTTCAACAGTTGAAGGGACTGTTTGGTATCACTCATTTTACAACCAAAACTGACATAATCTCTGTCTTGAAAGCTGTTTGGGAAGCATTTCATAATCCTGTATACATACAACTTTCCCTATCTATTCACTTTTTCTTCATTTTTTTCTATCAATAGTATATAAACATATTAATCCAAAAAGTCAATGTTAACTCTTTTATACCACTACACAGAATTTATAACTGTCTTCTTTTTGAATTTTTTATTTCTTTATTAAAAGTATATTAACATGTCTGGAAGACCTAGCTCAACCGACAAATATCAATATTGTTACACTGGACACCTAATCTCGTGTTTGATTTGATCCTAGGATTTCTGAGTTGTGTGTGTGAATTTCTGGTGGTTATTATCACTTCATTCGTCGACTAAAAAAATATTAATATTAACATACATTTATTTAATTACATGCAGTGGAACCCTCATAATTTTATCCTGGGAGGATCCTTCTTGATGTTCATCCTAACAACTAGATTTCTGGTGAGTGTTATTGCTGAACTACATATAACTGGTTTTGGTTCGAATTTAATTTCCTTACATTAATGTTCAATATATTATATTGCATAAATGATTTTCAGGGTAAAAGGAAGAAGAATCTGTTCTGGTTGGCATCAATTGCACCACTAGTATCTGTTATACTGTCAACTCTAGTTGTTTATCTAACTCGAGCAGATAAAAGCGGAGTTAAAATTGTGAAACATGTCAAAGGAGGACTCAATCCAATATCTATCAATCAGTTAGACTTTAACAGTCCACATGTTGTAGATGTTGCCAAAATTGGACTCGTTGTCGCTGTCGTTGCTCTTACCGTGAGTGATCACTTTCATTTCGATCCCTTTGTTTGAAATTAGTTTTTTTGGTTCACTTATCTTTTCGTGTTAATGTACATCAATACTATAGGAATCTGTTGCTGTTGGACGATCTTTTGCATCGATCAAAGGATACCAGCTCGATGGAAACAAAGAGATGATGTCAATAGGCTTCACAAACATCATTGGATCTCTCACCTCATGTTATGTTGCAACTGGTACTAATATTCGTTTTACAACGATTTTCAAGAAGATTGAAATTTTCTCTTTGAGATTAGAAAATCAAATTCTTACTTTGTTAACTTCTGATGTGTATTGTGGCAGGTTCATTCTCTCGAACCGCGGTTAATTATGCAGCCGGGTGTGAAAGTTTAATATCAAACATTGTGATGGCAGTTACAGTGATGATATCACTACAGTTTTTGACAAATCTATTGTATTATACACCAATTGCTATTATTGCATCAGTGATCCTCTCTGCTCTACCAGGACTCATAGACATAACGGAAGCATACAAAATTTGGAAAGTTGATAAACTTGACTTTCTTGCTTGCATTGGAGCCTTCTTTGGTGTACTCTTTGCTTCTGTCGAGATAGGTCTTCTAGTCGCGGTAATCATTTCTCAATTCATGACATGACTTCACTATAAAACTATTCATGAATAAAAGTTTAGAATGAGACTTCTCCGTATAAAATATATTACACTCATCTTTGAGACAGTAAGATGGACAACAACACAGAACCTCATATTTTTTAGAATAAAATTATGGTTAATTACGGACTTGTAATTGATTGGTCATGGTTAAACCATAAAATCAATGACACACAAAACCCTATCAAAAAGACGATCACGTTTTGGTCTACTTATGAAGTCAATGACACTACGAGTGGATATGTCGCAACTTAATTCTATACTATTTAAGTGTATGTCTTGATATATCCAAACTTAGAAAATTTAGTTCAATTATTCATATAAACTCATTAGTGATGGCATGTGTTTAAACTTAACTTTTCCATGTATTATATTATAAAGTAAGGTTATTATTCTCCACTACATTACAGGAACAACATTTTTGGCACTAAGTGTGATGCAGAATGGATATGCAGCATTGAAAAATCCCACTTGTTTGGACGCATTAATCTTGAAAACTATAGCCACCTATTGAACTAACTCTTTTAGAATATGGTTTTCCTAACGTTGCTTTCAAGTATCAACACTTTATGGTGTGAGGTCAACTATTGTATCTTAGTTGAAATTTTTAATAATGGAATTTATAGTGTAGTAGCTTTCACTTTTGAAATTAAATCATAGCTTAGTTAGGAATAATTAATTAAAATTTTGTATTATCTTAATTGGCAGGTGCTAATATCTTTTACAAAGATAATTCTGATTTCGATTCGACCAAGCACAGAGACTTTAGGAAAACTTCCAGGAACTGATTTGTTCTGTGATGTTGATCAGTATCCTATGGCGATTCAGATTCCAGGTGTTATCATAATACGTATGAAATCCCCGTTGCTTTGCTTCGCGAATGCTAATTTCGTTAAAGAAAGGTATTAATAGTAATTATGACTTATAAGATTAAAAATCTAGCATGCATGATCGGATTAATAATTATGTTTTTTGGTTTCAAGGATCATCAAATGGGTTACTCAAGAAGAATCAGAAGATAACAAGGGAATTTCAAAGAGTACAATTCAACTCGTAATTCTTGAAACCTCGAGTAAGATTTGTATAATTTTGTTACAATATATATCTCTGATAGTTGTTATGCGACAGAATAAATCATACAATAAAACAGTCTGATAGTTGATATGTTGTTGTAGATTTGGTGAATATTGACACTTGTGGAATTGCTTCTTTGGAGGAACTTTACAAGAGTTTGTCTTCACAAGGGAAACAGGTAATTTTATTTTTGGTGTTTCATGCATATTTCATTAGTTTGTGAATGAATACAATGGTCTTATACATTTTTTGATATGAAATGTGGATAGTTGGCGATTGTGAATCCGAGGTGGCAAGTGATACACAAGCTGAAGGTGTCGAAATTTGTCGATAAAATCGGCGGGAGAGTTTATCTGACTGTTGAAGAAGCTGTTGTTGCAGGGAGCAAGAGTAATCAGTTCTGATAAAGTTGTAATGTACATGAATGAATGGCTACTAGTGCTTTATAATTCAACTTTTTTTCCATGTGTCTCCTTGTATAATTAGGAGATGCATATGCGTGTGTAAAATAATAAGCTTCCTAGTTTTCTGTTTTGGATTTTCTGTCCCAAGTTTGTTATGCAAGAAATGGGACATTGGAATAAGTTATGTAATAATTTTGAAATTCTTCTTAGAGATGTAAGATAAGTTTCTTCTGTACATGTAATATGTTTAATAATAATTAAGTTAACCAAATTCATATGGTGTGGGATAAATAATTGGAACTAAGTTCCTAGTGGATAGGATTAGGTGCCTTTCCTTTTTGGTAACTTTGCGAGCTTCCCGTTCCTAGTGGATAGTAGAAATACAGAGCTATTCTTGCAAGATTACGAGATTAAATAGCGTTTTAACCACTGTGTATTTGGCATCGTGACCAAGCAAAACTATAAATATTCATTTCGAGTTAAAAAGGCAACGATTGTGGAATCTATCTATTCTAACAAAACAAAACGTCAAAACTTTTTTGTGGAGTCTAGGAAAGAATTGTTTTCTATAACGAAAAAGCTTTTGGACAAAAGATTTGAACTGTCCTCCAACTTATATTTGTTGTAGGTGACATGCATAATGTGGCATGTTACAAGTAATTCATGATTTAGAATCTGTTGTTCAGAATCTTGCTTAGTGTAGCTAAGAAAGTTGCATATTCAGAAAATTAGTTTAGTTTCTAAGGTTTATTACTTTAAGATTTGCATATTTTGTTTTGTATTTTTCGTTTTGTCTATGTGGCATATGTTTCATTTGTGTATATTTAAAGACTTTTCTGTAATTGGTTTCGTAGAGATTTGTTTCTTTCTCAACAAGTATGTTCTCTCTCTCTCTCTCTCTCTCTCTCTCTCTCTCTCTCTCTCTCTCTCTCTCTCTCTCTCTCTCTCTCTCTCCTTTCCATCTTCATCTTCGATCTTGTGCTCCAACAATTAATATCTAGAACTCTAGTTCGATTCACAAGGAAACACGAATGTACGTGAGACATGTGTGATTGATTTCGTTGGTTGAATTTGCGTTGAATTCACGATCGAAATTGTTACAGAATTGTATTTCTTGATTTTGTGGGATAGAAAAACACGAGTGTATGGTGAGATCTGAGATCTAAGTGTGTTTTAGTGCACAAGAACAAATATGACGGCAAAAATAGCTTGAATATGAAGCTTCTAGTGTTTAATAGAAAGAAATAGAATTGGTGGATAATTCAAATGCATGTGTTGTTCGGTGCTCAAGATGTTCTTGATCTCGTCACTGGCGATTACATTCTTGTTGTAGAAGATGCGACGGAGGAACAAAAAACGCGCAAAGAGATACGAGGAAGAAAGATTAATGCTCTACATCCATCAGTGTGTGTATGCGAATGTGTTTGAGAAAATCGATGATTCAACGATAGTGAAGGTTCTGAGGGACATATTGGCATAGTGATACGGTGGTAATGCATCAGTGAAGAACGTGAACCTTCAGTCTCTACGTAAGCAGTATGAGAATCTCAACATGAAGAACAATGAGAATGTACCTGATTACATGTTTAGAGTGATTATGATCACAAATGAAATAAAATCTCGTGGAGAAACTCTTTCTGAATAAGTAATCATTGAGAAAGTATTGAGATCTCCTACTCCTCAATTTGATTACATTCTTATAGCAATTGAACATTCTAAGAATGTCAGCACCATGAGAATTGAAGAGTTGCAGAGTAGCCTAGAAGCACAAGAGTTGCGTCTGATTGAGTGAAACTCTGAAAGGGAGGTAGAGTAGGCTATGAAGGTGTCTTCTAGAAAGATGAGTCTGAAGCATTTTTGGTCAGAAGCCAAGAAGAGACATTATGGTGGTTCTCAGAAGTCAAAAGCATCCAACTATGATGGAAAAAACATCCAATGGGAAGGAATAAGCTTGATAAGAGAAAGGTTTAGTGTTACAACTATAAAATGTTTGGTCACTTTGTTAAGGATTATTTTTCAAACAAGGAAAGGAAATCAGAAGAAGAAAACATAGCCATATGAGATTCGGATAATGAACATGTGTTATTGATGGATTTTGATTTTGATGGTGGATATCTTCTAGACTGGTGGTATATAGACATTGGCTGCTCAAATCACCTAACTAGATATAAACAACGACAAATTGATTTTGACTCTAGAAAGAGGACAAAGAGTGTTGATGATAAATACCTTAATTCTTTTTCTTGGACTTGGTTACTGTTCCTATGCTCGGAATTTGACTTTGGAATTAAGATTAGGACTTTGACCTCAGCTTGGAGATTATGTGATTCTAGTGTTATTATATTTGTGCTTGGGTTATTTTTTCTATATGCAGGTAATTCCGATTATACTCGTATACGAGTGGATTTCCTCTAAATACGGTTGTTATTCTACCCCCTTTTTTTTTGAAGACATGATTTCATCTGAGGCATTGATTTATCTGAGACTTTGTATTTTTGTCCAATTAATTGTTGGTTTGGTAATCCAAAGGATGAGAATATGGTATTGGCTTCTTGATGTCAAGTACTGGTTTCTCACCCGGTTAGATCTTTCTTTACCCTTACCTTTTACTTTTTGTACATAGGCTAGCCTCTTCATCTCCTCCCATATTCTTAAATTTTCAAAATCTTCCCCCTTTTTCGAAAGGATTCTTGTTTTCAAACTTGAACCACTTTCATAATAAATTTGGACTTAGGTTCATGCATTTTCAAACGTCTTTTTATTAATAAACCATTAACCAATTTAACAATATTTTGACTTTTTTTAAGACTAAAAGTCAATTAACCTCACTCAAACTTTTTGAACCCTTTGTGGCTTTCCTCCTTAAAACCATTTTCTTGAAAGGTTGGACTCTTGTCAATTCTTTGTAGTGACGTGAACTGCTATACTTCTACAATATATAGTGAAGAGAGACATTTTCCACTTGATGTTGATGAAAATCCGAGCTTAATTTTCCGCTTTGAGTTGACGAAATGCTCCTTTCTCATAATTGTGAGTAGTAGGCATGTTTACCACTCGGATATGACGATGATGTTTATTCTTCTTAAAATTAACCAACACACCAATTTCGGTCTTTTTTACCCGAACTACATGGGTTTTGATTTCAACATTGCACATTGTTGGTATGTAGGCCTAGAGCTCATTGGAAGTTCTATCAAATAAAAATATTGTAAAACAAACCTCTTTTCTCACCCCCACCATCTAATTTTGTACATATTTTTATAGCACATATATAAATTTTCAAAAAGGTTCATGTGGAGTACCGTAGATGGTTAGGGGTACCTAATATCTTCTCTTTGTATAACTAACCCCCGTACTTTGATCTTATTTTCTTTTAGGATTTTGTTCACTCTTTTTCCTAGTCCTTTGGATAAAATAAAAGTGTTGTGGCGACTTTATTGTTATTTTTACGAATTGAGTCAATCAATGTAGTCTATCTTGTACATTCGTCTGTAATGCAGGTCACGATCCATTTTTTCGCCCCTATTCATAATGCACTTCCGGACATCTCATAAAATTTTGATGGATGAATGTTGGATTTCAGTGTAATTGACTTCAATATAATATAGATAGTAGAGTCTACCTAGTCTGAATGTGCTTGACATAATACAAAAACTATCATCATCGTACCTTAATAATTTATGTGAGAGTTTAGAGGAACAACCTCATGAATTAGAGACTACACTATACCATTTTGTGCTATTGAGGTGGATATCTTGAAATCGGTGGACAGCTCAAAACACATCTATGGAGCTCACTAGTTTAACATGTTCTATGGTCTAAAGTGTAAATTTACTAAAGGTTGGGCTTTGAGCCATAGCATTACAATGTTTATTTTTAATATTTTTATGCAAGCACAATACAAAAAAATTACTAGATCTAGTTCAATAAGAAAACTAAATAGTGATTATAATTAACATGTAATCGCTAACAATATTAACGATGATCATTAAAAGATGATAGTTCAAAAGTAATATAGATACAAAATCTTACGTATAACAACTTACTGTAATACTCCCTCCGGTCCTTTTTATAAGAGACATTTCACCTTTCTAGATTTATTGAATAAATAATGTACCTGGACCATTTATAGACCAAGTACATTAATTATTCAATAAATCTAAAAAGGTGAAGTGTTTCTTATAAAAAAGACCGGAGGGAGTAACTGTTATTACCCATTTGGATCCATATTCATAACTATAGGAGTTGTTTATAAACACAATAAAGTTAGGGGATATCTGAATTTAGAAATACCATTGATATTGACAAGTATGAAACAAAAATTGAGATTATCAACATTTGAAGTCATTTTATTTTAAAAAACTTAATATGAAATTGTTAATTATTGTTCTTACATTTATTCATAGACAAGCTTTATAAAAAAATATATATTTTAAAAAATAAATAAAATACCTAATTGAAATAAAAAGAAAAGTCTATTAATTTATTTAGAAAATAAAAAATAAAAGAGTGGGCAAAAGTCCACCACCCGTCAGATGTCTATTTGATATTAACGTTGGTGGTAGGAGTGGATAAAGAGTTGCTTTGCCTGCCTCTCTTAACTTATTTGTATATATAATAATAATAATAATAATAATAATAATAATAATAATAATAATAATAATAATAATAATAATAATAATAATAATAATAATAATAATAATAATAATAATAATAATAATAATAATAGTAATAATAATAATAGTAATAGTAATAATAATAATAGTAATAGTAATAATAGTAATAGTAATAATAGTAATAGTAATAATAATAATAATAATAATAGTAATAATAGTAGTAATAATAATAGTAATAATAGTAATAATAATAATAGTAATAATAGTAATAATAATAATAGTAATAATAATAGTAATAATAATAATAATAATAATAATAATAATAATAATAATAATAATAATAATAATAATAATAATAATTATTATTATTATTATTATTATTAATATTATTATTATTATTATTATTATTAGTTTTAAGAAATTATTATATTCTTCTGATTTATTATTTTTTTAATGGAAATTATTATTATATATTTAAGTATTTGATTGAATTTGAATTCGGACTCTAATTTCTTTTAAACATTAATTCAACTATTTTAAATTAGTTAAGCTACCCGATCCTGATTTATTACTTATACTTTTCAAATTATATAATTTATATTTTTTATATAAAGTTTTCTAAGTTAAGTTTTTTAACTTGTGTTATCAACAGTCAAGTTAAATATTCAACCTGCTTACGAAGGATTTGATGATACGGCTTCATTTCAAAAGACTTTACATGTGTTATGCATTATGTAAGGACAATTTGAAGCTATGTAGACATATTATGACAATAAAAAGAAGCGGGGCGGAGTGGAGGATATATTTTAATTTTAATTTTTGTTCTCAAATTTATTTTTCATTTTTATTTTGGATTTCTTGCTACGGAAAAATTGTGTCTCTCATTCTCGTTTTTACGGATCTCCATGGATTTATACGGTTTTTGTGAATATTTATAGATATAAATTTTTATTTATTATTTTTAATTAATTTAATAGAAAAATTTAAAAACTAACAACAATAAATTAGTAAACTAAATATCTACGATAAATATATTGTTTTAACAAATATTTAATCTTGAAATTCATGAAGACAAAGTTTTCAAACTTTAAAAAATTAAAATAGTCATTTAGATTTCTCTTTTACCAACAAATTATTAGAAATCATAAATAAATCTACATAGAAATGTTTAAAAAATTAAAATAGTTATTTAGATTTCTCTCTATTCTAGGAGCAGGGACTCCACGGGACGGGAAACATGTTCGTTATCCTCATCCCCAAAATGTTTCGAAAGAACTTTATTCCTCATCCCTGTCTCCGTAGGAAAAAATTTCTCATCTTTAAACCACAAACAGAGAATTCTGCGAGATCCTCTCTAATGGGTGCAAATTAACATCTCTATCTTAATGCTTGTTTTCTAAAATTCTTTGTGAAGGACAAATTTTAACAACAATTGAAAGAAATTCTAATGATCAGATACTTTCAATGACTTTTTCAGTTGTGGATGGTGAAAAAAATAAAATAAATGAACATAATTTTCAGAGCCTTTGATTGACGACCTTAGAAGTAGGAGTCAGCGTCTATCCTACACATTCATTTTTATCAACAGAAGGTATGTTTTATTATAATTATTGATATTTTTGTTCTGTTATATTTTTGTGATCCTAATGTTGTATATTATGTTCTACTGCAGGTTCTACTACATGGATGAGCTATTGCTTAATACTGAGCAAAGATTATCCACAAGTTTTAGTGACAGTTTAAAAAAATGTCTTTAAAATTTGTTTAAAAAATTAAAAGAGATCATTTTTAAATAAGAATAACGCTGTTACGTACTATTTTAACAATATTTAACTACATTTTTAAAAACAATTTTTCTTCTTTGCAAATAGGACATGTAATAAAATTGAATGTATATTTTTATGATAGATAGGATAGGTGATAGACTCAATGGTGTAATTACCTTCATTAATTAGCATTAAAAAAACACACTTTTACTATTTGCAAAAGAAGAGTTTCATACGAATAATACTAGTAGTAGTATAATGATCCATGAGTTGAAAAATTAAGAAAAGCTAGTGCTCTTTTTCTTTTATAACTAAAGTTAGTGCTTCATGTTCTCGAGCCAAATTACGTCTAAATTCATAAAACACTATGATTTAAACACTAACCCTTCTAGCTCCCTAAACAATATTGTTGACAAATGCACGTTAAACATTGTCGCACACCTGCATAATGCACATTACTTGAACTTTTGGCTTTAAATTTGTGCCAATAGATTAATTTGGTCATCAATTTTTTTTAAATAGTTGAATAGTACTCCTTCAATGTAATTGATGTTCATCAAATAAGTTTTTACGTCAAGCTAATCCATTAGATACATAAATGTATATTGAAAAAGATAGGTTGCTTATATATTCATCTTTTCATGTATGCAAAGACAAAATGGATATATAAAAAATTAAGGCTTAAATATTTTTAAATTTTCTCTAAGATTATGTATTTTTACTTTTCGTCATTTAAAAAAATTAAAAAATCGTCTCTTTAAAATTGGAATTTTATTTTTGTCTCTCAGATAATTTGCGACTTTAGTGATTGAATTAACGGTGGTTTTTATGGATTGAATTAACAGTGGTTTTTGCGAAAATTTTAACATAAGGACAAAAAATTAAAATTTCTAACTTTAAAAAGACAATTCTTTAACAAATTTTTTTAAAAATGACAAAAAATAAAAAATGTTTAACTTTAAAAAAACTTTAAACATATTGAACCCAAAACAATAAAATAAAAATAAATAAACGATTTTTCATTTTATCAAATTTATTAGTCTAGTTTCTTCTTCTTTCTGCTAAAATATTCAATGTTTGTTCTCTCATAAGGTCTAATACGAGCTTGTGCAACCAAGTTTGGTCCCGATGATATTTAATGATTTGAAGTATTTAATAAAATTTTATTTTAAGATCATATATTGAGATACGGTAGAATATATTAGAATATATGGTATGAATTTAAATTTACATTGAGTTTTTGGATGGTTTTAGTATTGTATTTTAGATTTTAGTTTTAGAAGTTTTACTAGTAAAGACACCGTCCTTTCTAAGACACAATATGTTTTGGCGAGTGTCATATTTAATAACACTGTTAAGGACATGAATGTTAAGTTTGACATGATTACAAAATAGAAAGTAGTTTTTGGTTGTTTCCAAACTGCACTTGCTCAGGACTTTCTTCTTGATGTTCTTATTGATGGGTTAGGCTAACATATGTCACTGGTGGTGTACCTACTATCCTAAGATATCGTCTTATGATTCTTTTATTTCCTATTGATGAGATTTGCACTGTTTGTTGTAAGACGTGTTTGGATACATTTGGAGAACATGTGATTCATTGCATGGAGCTTCCATAATTCACATATCGATATGGCCTTGTTAGAGATGTCATATTTGATAGGTTTCGATGAGCTGGAGTATCCTTGAAGAAATAGGTGCTTGTGAATTTATTTCCTGATCCACATGAGAAAAGATCGACACTTAGGTCAACAAATGTTCTGGTGTACGGGTGGGTATGAGGGAAACATGTTTATGTTCGTGTGGACTTGACTAGAGTTTCTCCACTAAGGACTGATGGTTTTATTGTGGGGCAAACAACTCTCAAAGATAGTTCAAGTAAAGTGGTCAAACATGAGAAAGTGTGTTCCAACATCAACATGTTTTCATATCATCAACCGTTGACACTTTTGGTTTCCGATAACACTACAAATTCAAATCCTTAGAAACCATTATTATAATATTAATTTTTATGATACTAATAAAATATAAAATAAATAAAAGCAAGAAAAATTTTATTGATGAGCAAAAGAAAATTTCAAATACTAACATTTAAATTTATTAAAATTTGACATTCTCAAACAACGATGTCAAACCTATATCAGATCGGTGTAAATAATATTGGAAATTAATCAATATGACTTTAATTTCATCTTGAAAATCCATCTGGCGTTGATGGCTTTCTTCCCCTTTGAAAGCTCAGTCAACTCCCAAATCTTATTTCTTTCTATAGCATCATGTTCTTCTTTCATGGCCTTTAGCCACACTTTATTCTTGAGAATTTATCCAGTACTAGCTAATTCAGAGTCTACTAACATGGCACTTTGAATGAATTCTCCTTCAGAGTATATCTCAGTATCTTGCAACATGTCAAACTCTGCCAATCTTTTTGGTATTTGTTTGATTCTTTATGGCCTCTGAGCTTGTTCAGAATCTTCTTCTGGTTCTAGAACAATAGTAGACACTAGACCACCTTCAGAAGTAAGACCGCCTCTAGAATCTCGACCTTCCTAAGGTCCACCTTCATAAGCTTGAACACCTTTAGAGGTTGGATTACCACCATATTCTGGATCATCATCTAAATTTGGATCATAATCAAATTCACCTTCTGAGTCACTTTCTAATTATGACTCATCTTCAGAGTCTCCTTCAGAACCAGACTCGACTTCTGACTTGACTAATCTTTAGAGGCATAATCCCCTTCAAATTTAAAAGTATCTTCAGAAGTTACCTCGGGTGTTGGAACTACACCAGAGTTGGACTAATACTTGCTTCTGATTCTTTCACAATATCGTCTCTGCTTAATTCAACCTTGTCAGTGACTGAACAATAAATCTTATAAGCACTTGCATTGTGGTACCCAATCAGCAAAATTATTTTGCTTCTATCATCCAACTTCTTTCTAGTAGCACCTGAAACATGTTTGTAACAAACAAAACCAAATTCCCAAAAAATAATCACACTTTTCTTATCTCCACTTCTCAAAAGTAAAAGCTTACTTTAGCTTTTTCTTTGGACATCTGTTGAGCACATATGCTAAAGTGGGAACAGCTTCTCCCCACAAGGTGTGAGCTAACTTCTTCTCTTTCAGCATGCTCCTTGTCATATCAAGCAAAGTTCTATTTCTTCTTTCAACAAGATCATTATGCTGAGAAGTGTATAGAATAGTAACCTCATGCTCAATTCCATTCTCTTCACAGAGCTTCTAAAACTCAGTAAACACTTCATGCTTAAACTTCATAAATGCTACTCATGTCATCCTTTAGAACTCATATAAAAAAACACAAAATACTTATTTCCTTCAAGTTAAGGTACTTCAAATGGTCCACATACAACAAAATTAACTACAACCAAAGAATGTTTTTCTCTTGGGGCTACTTCCGATGAAAAATTTGGGTTTCTTTCCTTTCGTGCATATCTCACATGACTTCTCAGGCTTCACAATCTTGGAATTCCATGTACTAACTTCTTAGAACTTATATGTCCTAGGATTCTGAATTTCAGATGCCCGGATCTCTTGTGTCAGAGCTCACTATCACCTTCAACACCTTCTGCACTAAGGCATTTAGTTTCAATTGTCTCCATATTCACCTTGAATATTTTGTTGCTTCCATGTTCAAGCTGCATAATCAGTCTGGTCATAATCATACAAATTCAAGATATTATTCTTCATAGTAATTGATAATCTTTTCTCAATAAGTTGGCATGCAGTTATCATATTGCTTTTCATGCAAAAAATCATATCAAACATCCTTGATCAAAATATTTTTACCATTCTTCCCTTTGACTCTGGAATTTCCTATACCTTTAGTGTTAAGGTATTTATCATCATCACATCTAATATTTTTCCTATTTTTGGAGTTAATTTCAATAAGCCATTATATGTTCCAGTTAAGTGATTTCAGAAGCTAGTGTCAAATATCGCCAATCAACCAAATACCCACCATGAAATTCAGAAGCCATCAACAGCACATGTTCATCATCATAATCTCTGATGGCTATTTTTTCTTCTTTTTATTTCCTTTCTTGACCAATAATCCTTAGAAAAATGACCAAACCTATTACAACAGTAACATAAAACCTTTATCTTTCTCCTTTCCCTTATGATGTTTATTCTTATCGGAGTTAGAGGCTTCTGAATTTTGGGAATCACCGTGTCTCTTCTTAGCTTCTGACAAAGACTTACATTTGACTCTTCTTACCATAATACGTCTTCATAGCCTGCTCTACCTCTCTTTTAGAGGTTCTCTCATACAAACTTAATTCTTGTGCCTCTAGACTACTTTGTAACTCTTAAATTCTCATGGTGCCGAGGTTCTTAGAATGTTCAATTGTTACAACAATGTAATCAAATTGAGGACTAAGAAATCTCAATACCTTCTTAATGATTACTTGTTCATAAAGATTTTCTCCATAAGATTTCATCTCATTTGTAATCAGAATCACTCTAGAGATGTAATTAGGTGCCTTCTCATTATTCTTCATGTTGAGATTATCATACTGCTTACGTAGAGACTGAAACTTCACCCTCTTCACCTATGCATTTTCGTCATAACAATTTGTTAGTATATTCCACATAGCCTTCACCATCGTTGAATCAACAATTTTATCAAACACATTCGCATCCACACACTAATGGATGTAGAACAACGTTTTCTGATCTTTCTTCCTCGTATCTCTTAGCGCGATTCTCTGTTCCTCTATTGCATCTGCTGCAACCAAAACGTAAACATCGGTGACGAGATCAAGAACATCTTGAGCACCGAACAACATATGCATCTAAATCATCCATTGATTCCATTTCTTGCCATTCATTTTTGTTCTTGTGCACGGAAACTCACTCAAATCTCACCAAAACACTCGTGTTTCCCGATTTTGTAAAATCAAGAAATGAAATTATTTTACGATTTCGATCGTGAATTCAACTCAAATAGAAGAAACAAAATCAATCACACACACCTCACGTACACTAATGTTTCCTTGTGAGTCAAACATGGTTGGAGCATAAGGTTGAAGATGAAGATGAAAGAAGAGAGAAAAAGAGAAGAAAGAGACAGAAAACAATTATAAAAAACTTTTGAAGGAAGAAAAATCTATTATGATACTTCTTGTGAAATTTAGTTAGAAGAGTTGTTTAAGTACACCAAAACAAAGTGACATGTAAGCAAATTATGTCACATAGGCTAAGCTAAAAGCTAATGAGAAATGCTGAAAATGAATTACTTCTAACAATTGGATTCCTAATGATGTATGAAGGCTACTTGTGCATATCAAAGAAGATAGCACGCGTCAGAAAGCATTTTAGAAATTTTAGAAATTTTCTATTTTAATATTTAAGGAATTTCTATTTTATTTCTTTTATTTAACTTTGTTTTGGATTAAAGGTCCATTAGGGTTATTTTGTTTTATGTATTTAAAGACTTTTGGTGTATCCATAAGGATTATCTTTCATATAATAACTTTTGATGTTTTCTTTATTTTGGTTGGTTTCAGCTTACCTGACAGGTTTTGCGCTTGCAACCTTGTTTTTATTCTAGGTTTAACGCTTGTTATTCCCTAGGGCCTCCGACTACTCTGAAAGATATTGAGGGAATTACCACGACTTTTATTGTGGCTCTAACTGCTTTAACTGAAAAGATGGCGAATTTAAAAAATCAGGTGAACAATGGAAACAACAACAAGAATTAACGAAGAGACAGTGGAAGAGAACAGGTTAGGGTTCCACGGGGTGGAAACAATCATCATGTTGTTATTGCTTAAAATTTGAGTTCCGAAGAAGAAGAATCCTACAAGAAAGAGGTCATTGATCATAGGAATCGACATAACCATGATTATCGAGTGAGTGATGATATTGTATTGTTGAATGGAACAATTGGAGTTGAGGATTTTTTGGATTGGTAGGTCGGCGTTGACATGTTCTTCGACATTATGGGTGTTCGTGAAAACAAGCAAGTTAAGATGGTGATCATCAAGCTGAAGATTATTGCAAGTATTTGGTGGGATAAACTTGTTGTTCATAGGCAAAGGCAAAGGAATGGACCAGTCAGAACTTGGCAAAAAATAAAACAATTGATGTTGGAGCGGTTGAATATATTATTTATAAAATATACATTGAGTGTGTTCGGGGCAAGATAAATGTGATTGAATACACGGTTGAGTTCATACCGTCTTCTGAATGCAATGAATTGGGAGAATCAGAGAGCTAGAAAGTGGCTTGATACGTCAGTGGCCTAAAGGGATCCTTGCAGGCGAAGATGGGCTTACAAATTATATGGACCGTAGTTGAGGTATCCAGTTTAGCTTTGAAGGCGGAACTGATGGAGAAATCTCCTCGGAATTTCTCGTCTTTTAGAAGGTATTCATCTCATAATAACTCTAAATCAGCAGGTGACTAGGAAAAGAGTGCAACGCCCCAGGATTCCAACCTTGGGAATAAGGGGGCTAGCAACAATAGTGATGTGCAACAAGGTAAAACATAAATCCAGAGTTAGAATAATCCATATGCTAGATCCATTATAGACACATGTTATTTTTGTAACGAAAGAGGCCACAAATTAAATGTTTGTCCAACAAGGAGAGACGTTATTATTGTGGAAGAAAGGGGGAAATATGAGGAAAGAGAAGATTATGCAGTTGAGAACGATGAATATTATTATGTTTAGTTTGCAGATGAAGAATCTGATGAGAGGGTAAATTTTGTGTTGTAGAGAATGTGACAAGCATCTAAAGATGAAGGGAGGCGCAGAAATTTGTTCAAAACACATTGTTCTTTCAAGAACAAAATATGTAATTTGATTGTGGATAATGGTAGCACAAAAAATCTAGTGTCGCACAAATTGGTAGATTATTTAAAATTGTCCATAGAACCTAATGAGAAGCCATACACCTTCAGTTGAGTAAACAAGGGATCACAAGTTTGAGTAACACTATCCTGAAAAGTTCTTATCTCCATCAAAAAATATTACAGAGAAGAAGTATTTTGTGATGCTCTTGATATGGATGTTTGTCATATTTTAATTGGTAGGCCTTGGCAATTTGACAATGATATCACTTATTGAGGAAGGGATAACAAGATGATACTTAAATTGGGCACACATAAAGTTGTTATGGCTCCTATTTCGTAGTTTGACAAGAATCAAGGAGGAAAGAAGTCTATTTTCTTTGTGATGACACAAAGTGAAAAGGAGTTTGATGAGGATGTAAAATAAACTAAATGTTTATGTCCAGTGGTGATCAAAGGGCTGATTAATTTTGTAATGGAGAAAATAAATATTCTAGAAGAATTGCTAGAAATCCTTGAGGATTTCAAGGGGTTGACTGTAGAGGAATAACCAAATGATTTGCCTCCCTTATGATATATTCAACATCATATTGACCTCATTCAGGGGGTATACCTTGCCAAACCTTCCTCACTATCGTATGAGCCCTAAAGAGTATGATATTTTAAGGGAGAAGATTTAAGATTTATTGAAGAAGGGATTTATTCATGCGAGCATGACTTTTGTAGTGCCAGTCCTTTTAGTCCCTAAGAAAGGAAATCAATAGCGAATGTGTGTTGACAGTCGAGCCATCAATAAGATAACTATCAAGTATTTTACGAGTTGGCCAGTTCTAAGGTGTTCTCGAAGATAGATTTGCATAGTGGATATCATCATATCAAAACTAAACCTGGAGATAAATGGGAAAAAAATTCAAGAGCAAAGATGGATTGTATGAGTGGTTGGTAATGTCGTTTGGTTTTTCAAACACCCCTAGCACTTTCATGTGGTTAATAAATCAAGTTCTGCATTCTTTTACTAGTTCTTTTGTGGTGGTTTATTTTGATGATATTCTGATTTGCAGTAAGACAGAGAAAGAGCATTTTCAACATGTGAGGCAAGTATTGTAAGTCTTACAGGAGAACCAGTTGTACATTTATCTGAAAAAATGTACATTCAACGCCAACAAGTTACTTTTTCTAGGCTTTGTTGTTGGTGAAGAAGGGATTCATGTTAATGAAAATAAGGTGAGTGCTATAAGGGAATGGCCTGCACCTAAATTTGTGACTCAGGTTCGTAGCTTTCATGGTCTTGCCACCTTTTATAGGTGGTTATCAAAGATTGCAATACTATCACTACATCTATTATTGAACGTTTGAAGAAAGGGAAGTTCAATTGGGGGTTTGAGCAAGAGCAGAGTTTTGTACTAATTTAGGAGAAGTTATGTACCGCACTGGTATTAGCATTTCCTGATTTTTAAAAGGTGTTCCAGGTTGAATGTGATGCTAGTGGAGTGGGAATAGGAGTTGTATTATCTTAGGAGAAAAAACTTGTAGCCTTTTTCTGCAAAAAATTAAGAGATGTCCTCCAGAAATGGAGTACTTGTGATCATGAATTATATGCAGTCTTTGGAGCTCTACGCTAGTGGGAACATTCTTTGATTCAAAGGGAGTTCATTATATTCACTGACCATCAAGCTTTGAAGTTTCTTCATAGCCATAAAGTGAGAAACAAGATGCATGCTCGGTGGGTGGGTTTTCTACATAAATTTCCTTTTATTATTCAGCATAACTTAGGGAGACGTTAGTACTATAGTCATGAGGTGTTATACTTGTTAGGTTTCTAAGGGCCAACCTCAAAATACTGGTCTTTATATGCCTTTACCTATTCCTGGTGATATTTGGCAAGATTTATCCATGAATTTTGTGTTGGACTTGCCTCGTACACAATAAAATGTAGATTATATGTTCATTGTAGTAGACAGATTCTCCAAGATGGTCCACTTCATTACTTATAAGAAGACTATCGATGCGTCCAACATAGCCAAATTGTTTTTCAAGGAGGTTGTTCGTCTTTACTGGGTTCCTTAGTCAATTACTTCAGACAGGGACACCAAATTTCTCAGTCGTTTCTAGATTACTCTTTGGAGATTGTTTGGAAGTATGCTGAGTGGGAGTTCTACAGCTCATCCCCAAACATATGGACAAACTTAGGTAACCAACAAAACTTTGGGAAATATGATTTGAAGTGTTTGTGGTGGCAAGCCGAAACAATGAGATTTAGTTTTTCCTCGGGTTAATTTATTTTACAACAACGCGGTGCATTCAGTTACATGGAAATTACACTTCTCTCCGGTCTATACTTTTGTTCCTAAGCATGTGGTTGATTTGGTTAAGTTGCCTAAGGCGTGTGGAGTTAGTGTGACTGTTGAGAATATGTACGAGAAAATAGTAGTTGTTAAAGAAGATGCCAAGGCTAAGTTAGAGACTATTGGGATGAAGAATAAAGCAGTTGTTGACAAACGCAAGACATTCAAAGTTTCCAATCTAGCAAACGATGTGATAGTGTTTTTGCACAAAGAGAGGTTCCCGGTTAGTACTTACAGCAAACTACAACCACGCAAATATGGATCGTTCAAAGTAACCCGGAAGATCAATGATATGCTTATGTGGTAGATTTTCCAAATGCCATGCATACATCAAATACCTTTAGTGTTGCTAACATTCATGAGTATCGAGCATATAAGGCTCTTTATCAAGAAAAGAACTCGGGGTCGAGTATTTTAGAGGTGGAAGAGACTGGTATATGAAGATTAGCTACGCATATCGAAGAAGATATCGCGCGTTAGAAATTATTTTAATATTTAAGCAATTTTCTAGTTTAATATTTAATTATTTTCTATTTTATTTATTTTATTTAATTGTGTTTTAGAATAAAGGCACATAAGACTCATTAGGATTATTTTGTTTTATCTATTTAAAGATCTTTGGCGTAACCATAAAAATTATCTTTCATATAATAAAATTTGAAATTTTCTTTATTATGATGAATTCAGCTTGTATTTTATTTTATATTTAACGTTTACTATTTTCTAGTTTATGTTTAACGTTTCCTATTTTCTAGGATCCCCGATTGCGTCACGTAACTCCTAAACTTTGATAATAAATTATAAGAAGAGTGTTTTAAAGACTCCCTAACTCTTAAACTTTGTGATAATAAATTATAAGAGGAGTGTTTTAAAGACTTTTTTAACATTCTCTCAAAGACTCACTCTCTTATAAAGTGGTAGGACACATGACTTTCATCAAAATAAAAGAGTGAGTGTTAGTTCCTCTATGTAAATTTTTTTGATATGGTTATATTTATTTGTTTAAAGAAAAATTTAAACCTTTTGATAAATTCTAAATTTTAAAACTGACGTAAAGAAACAATTAGAATAAGTGATCAAGATTATGAACGTTGTACGATGAATACGGTGTCACGGGAAAAATAATGGAACAATTCGTTTCATACTTAAAAGAATTGTCGGATTGTTCCACATTACACCGTGCCTAAAACTCCTAAGCATAATAGTGTAGTTAAAACTCAAAAGACACTTAAAACGCAACGTCGAAAGCTTGATGAGTTATAGTAATTTGTCATAATATTTGTGGGATGAAACCTGTAACATTTTAAACAAAATTCTTAGTAAATTTGTTGCCGAAATTCCTTTTTATTTTTTAACAAATAAAAAATCTAACCTTAACCATCTTTGGGCGGATTGTTCAGCAGAGATAACAATTTATAATCCCTTAAAAAAATTGACCCCAAATCAAATCATTGACTTTAGTTGAATATTCGTAATGAGAATTTTTGCTGTTACTCCCTTTATTATACCCGTCATCCTCATTTTCTTTTTTATATTTCAAAAATACTCTAGTTTATTTATTCAAAAAATTTAATTTTTAAAAAAAATATTTACTGTTAAGAAAATTGTGAAAAAAGTAAATTTTATCAAATTTTCGATATCTTTTTTGGCGTATATCGGAAATTCGTTGTATTTTATAAATTTTTAGTACTAATATACCAGATATTTTTAAATTTTCGGTGCGATTTATCAGATATTTCCTAATTTCCAGTGTGATTTACCAAAAATTTTAAATACTCGGTATATTTTTTAAAAATAACTCACGTATCGGAAATTCCATATTTCTGGTATACCGCAAATTTCGTTGAAGATGAAATTTCCGGTATGGCAGATGAAATGTTATATATTTGTGGTCCTGGATTAGTTGCTTCAGCTTCTTCTACGGATTCATGTACTGATATTACGCAGTACTTCATCACCGATACGATATACTATACTTGACTTTATACGCATTTTTACATTTTTTTTTCTAAATTGATCTAATTTAATTAATTAAATGTTTATGTGATTGCCAGATTTTTGAATCACAAGAGAAAGTTCTTGAATGGGCACGGTCAATTGGAAAAACTCATGGTATTGATGTTGTTACAATCTGATCTGACGTTGGTAATGGTAGGCGGGGAAGGAAGGATAAATTGATTATGGGCTGTGACAGAGGAGGTAATTACAAAACGAAAAATGAAGTTGCAGCTCCTTCTGATGGCAATTATTCTATGAGGGTAAAATGTCATTTAGGCTGAGATCTGTTCCAAGTGGTGATGGCTGGAAGGTGATGGTAAGATGCGGGATGCACAATCATAGACTAGACAAAGAATTGGTAGGTCATGACATTTTGGACCGTCTAAAAGAGGGAAAAAGAAAGTTTGGGAATGACATGACGAAATACAACATGGCTCCAAGGTACATCATTTCTGCTTTGAAAGACAAAAATCCAGAAAATTTCACAAGTATTACCCAGATATATAAAGCTAGAGCAACATACATAATGAGCAAGAGAGGTGCAGTGGCAAAAATGCAAATGTTATTGGGTCTTGTTCACCAAGAGAAATACTTATATTGATCTAGAAATAAGGATAATTCAGATATGGTGGCTAATATCTTCTGGACACACCCTGATTCTACGAAGTTGTTGAATATGTTTCATATGATGTTGACTTTGATTGCACGTACAAAACAAATAGGTAAGAATTCTAATTTTAATTTCATCACATCTTAAAAATTGACGTTGGTTGCTGAATGCTTTGCATTTTTTAATTGTGCAGGTATCGGATACCACTGCTTGAGGTTGTTGGTGTTACATCAATAAAATTGACGTTTTTAGTTGCTTTTGCTTATTTGGAACATGAAAGGGAAGAGAACTTCAAATGGGAGCTAGAGAGGCTGAAAGAGTTGTTTTATTCTGAGAAGTTGCTACCAAATGTCATGGTGACGGATCGGGAGCTTGCATTAATGAATGTCATTGAGTCGGTGTATCCAAATGCTTCTCATATGTTGTGTACGTTTCATATTTCAAAAAATGTTAGCATGAAGTGTATGGAGTATGTGAAATCAGAGAGACAAGAACATGTCATTGATCAATTATGTATTCAAATACAGAAGATGAATTTGATGTACATTTGAACCATTTTGAGAGTGTTTGTCGTGATATTCCATTATTTGTGAAGTATGTGAAAGAAACATGGTTAACACCATATAAAGAAAGATTTGTTGCTGCATGGACTAACATAATCACTCATTTACGGAACACAACAACAAACAGGTACATTCTTCTAACATGAAATATGTTTGTGTTTATGTTTATGCATTAAATTTCCATTGTTTATGTAATGTGTTTATGATTTCTAGGGTGGAGTCTACACATTGGAGATTGAAAAACATGTTGACTACAAGTCGTTGTGATTTATGTGCAAGCTGGGATGCTGTAAACACAATGTTGAAGTTGCAGTTAGGTTCCATAAGGGTGTCGTTTCAAAAAAATATCGTCAACATTGATCACAGGTATAACACCTCATTCTATTCTAAGTTGCACAGTTTTGTTTCAAGACAATGTATACAACTCATTGGAAAGGAACTTGAAAGAGTCAAATATGTTGGTGCAAGCAAGGAGAGGTGTGGTTGTTACATTAGAACAACATATGGGTTATCGTGTGCGTATCAGCTCACAGGTTTTCAGATTCTAGGCACACCTATACATTTGAAAACAATTCATGTGGGTCAAAAGGTGTTGGAAAAAAAGTTTGTGACCTAGCTTATCCATCAACAACTTCAATGTGTCCACCGCCAGTGAAATATAAATTATCAATGAGAGGAGTTAAGAAGAGTAGAAAGGGTGCGGAAAGTGATGTGCATCGTGATCCAAGTCAGTGGGAATATGCTAAAGCTTCGCAAGGGAGTCAGGCTACGAAGAGATCATGCACACAACCAAATGGGAGTCAATCGTCAACCATACCGATTCATATGCAACCTTGTATCAAATCTGCAAAAGACGGGTACTTGCCACAATTTCCTACTTTCTTTCACCCTTACATCGATGACATTATTGATGTCGAACCAGATAGAAATTGTGGTTATCGTTGTATTGCAATTGCGTTGGAATGGGACAAAGATGCATGTTTTGATGTTATGAGGCGGTTGGATACTCATATCCATCAACACGAAATATTATTTTCCAAGGTGTTCTACGACACTGTGTCTTATGTTAGGAATTCATTAATGGTGAAACACTTGGATCGTCAGGGTAAGGACAAATGGATGTCGATTCCAGATATGGGTTACCCTATTGCTTGTAGATATGATGTTGTTTTTGTTTCTTTTTCCATAAGTATTAGCACGATATTTTCCCGCTTCTCATAGCTCCACCCCTGTACACAAGTCGTCATACAATCGTTGTTGGTTTTGTCAACACAAATCATTGGGTTCTGATAAAATTGAAACTCGATTGTCCACTGCCCCCCATCATAAAGCGTTGGAGGGATAATTGTTATGATGTTGCAAAAGGATGAGAATCAGCATATACTGGTCGATTCAGACTTTGGACAGTACTATCTAGAGAGTGATTGTATTTTAGTTGTAAAAGATTTTATCGTGTATTTTATAAGTTTATAACTGTAAAAGATTTTTTTAAAAAAAATTAAGTCTCAATGTTACCGGAAATTTCAAATTTCCAGTCTATTTTGAATTGAAATACATACCAAAAATTTGAAATTTCCAGTACTATTTTGGTACCGAAAATTTAGAATTATACCGTACCGAAATTTTGAAATTTTTGAAAATTATCATCAAAGACGGTAAAATGGTAACTACCGCACAATTTCCGGTATTCATCACGAAATTTCTGGTATGTATCAAAAATTACTAAATTTCCGGTATTTTTAAGAGATATTTTGGTAAAAACACCGTATATAAGGGGTGCCATATATAACTGAGGGCAGCAGGAAAAAATCTCATTTGTAATGCACTAAATCTAAATGATAATTTTCAATTCTGAAAGTCGTGCAAGAATTAAGGTATCTAGAAATGTAAAATTCTTGAAGCTTAATGGAGTGAGTCTCATTGTTCCATCAAATAAAAAACGGGCACACTTGGGGAAGACTTTTATTTGAGTTTAGAGATGAGCACTTGGGGAAGAGAGTAGGTACGCAACAGTTCAGGTTGGGGGCTGATTTTGCATCTGCCACCCCGTCCTCGACTCCCCACATTAGCATCCATTACCTTTTGGGGTTGGAATTTAAATCCACGCCCCCGCCTTCCTTTTCCTAAAGCTCTTCCATCCTAAATTGTCAAGCACCGGCTTATAATCCTTACTAAGAATTAAGTTGTAAAAGATAGGAGTTTGGAATTTTATGCAGTCAAATACTCGCGCGCGAGAGAAGACATTGAGCATATACTTTGGGGAAAACGGGCTTCATGAACCTCCCCATTCATTTGATATCTGTGTTAAATGCAGAACAATTTCTAATTCCTCTTCAATGCAGATTGTTAAATTGTATATCCAAACACTTCCTAACTATACATCCTTATATTAAGAAGCTACGGGAGCATGTGCAAGAGGATACAATACAACGAACTACGATATTCTTATTCAATCAATAAAACATATATGTTACAGCAGTGATCAAAGGAACAAAAGAAAAACTAAACTCGGAGCTTTTAGTTTATTGAACTAGCTTATAAAAAGTATATCATCCTATTAATATAACAAAACACAAAAAATCACCATACATTACAAGCATGCCAATTCCATGCATGACAAACTGAAAATGCTAAACCAAAAAGGAAGAAACAGAAACTACCTTCTCATCATGTCCGAGTACACGTTGCATCAAAATCATCCGGAGCAACACGAGCAATCCAACTACTAAGCGTCCTCTTAATATCCGAGTGATTAACATAAGCCAACTCATACATACTACACAAATTAACAACCAGTGTCTCGTTGAGCGCAACGGTAGGAACCCTTTCAAGAGCATTTTCCAACACCTTGATTGAATCAGACAAATCCCTCAAATACATCAAACAAAGAGCTTTATTGTTAAAAGCAACTATATCACTATGATCCCTTACAATGCACTCTTCATATTCCCTCACCGCAGATACATAATCCTTCCCAACCATATACACCAAAGCCTTGTTTCTATTCACAAGATTCATAAACTCAACCTCACTCAATGACCCATTGTTCTTCCCATCAACTTCAGCTTTCGAAAACGAAGCTTTTGCGCCTTCCAAGTCACCTGTTTGCAATTGAATATACCCAAGTTGCGAAATCAAATAAGGGTCAGTTGAATTGCGAGAGAGTAAGCTTTTCATCAAGCTTAAACAAACACCAAATTCCTTGTGACTCAAATGGTGACCAATTATACAATTCACAACAAAAACCTCTCTTTTTCGCCAAACTCGAACCGAATCGGTTAGATTGTTGTTTTCCTTGGTGGTTATCTTCTCACGCACGAAATCGAGGAGACCGTATAACCGATCGATTCCTTGCTGTCGTTGCCCTAATTTGATCGGAATTAGGGCGTGGAGCCATCGGAGGGAAAAAGGAACCATAGATCCGACCCGATTAGGGTAGATTTTCGGGTAGGTTTCGTATTGGTAATGTGAACTATCGAGATCTTCGACGGAATCGAGTTCGGAAGAAGCTTCGTTGAAACGACGTAGTTTGGTGAAAGCGAGGGCGTTGAAGGCGAGATAGGTGAGGTGGTCGTGGGGTTTTTGGAGGAGAGAGAGGGCTCTGGCGCGTGAGACTTTGTCGATGATGGTGCGCCACGCACCGCGGTTGGCTAGGTCTTGGAGGGAGTTGAGGTCGTGGCAGAGTCCGTCTAAGGGGTGTTTGGTGTTGGATGGGTTGTGGAGAGGGTCGGTTTGTGATTCGGATCTTGGAGATTGGGACTCCATTGTTGGGAGGGGATGGGAGAGACGGTGGTAAGGGGTGGCCGGAGGAGGTGAACGGATCTCGCCGGATTAGTATTGGAATCGATGGTTATTGGTTGATGATTATGCACTGAATTGGGATATATGTTGGGCCTTGTCATCTAACTCTCAAAACTGAGAATTTTTCTTTTCACGCCCCCACTTAGATCTGTCACCTCCCAATTTGTATGAAAAGACACTTTTGCCCGAGCCTACCTCATTGTCGAAATTTACGGTTCATTGTATTTTTGAAAAAATTTGGCCGATATCGAAAATTTGAGAGCGCTACCGGAATTTTCACGAAAACAAGAAAGTTTAACAGTAGATTTAATAAAAATTCTGATATTTCATACCGAATTTTTTGTAATTTACGATATCGTCTACTGTAAATTACGAAATATCTGTTATTTTCGTCTGGAAATTTCAAAATCCCCAGTATTTTTATTTGAAGATGATACCGGGAATTTCAAAAATTCTAGTACGCCTAAAATACCGGAAATTTTGAAATTTCCGGTATTTTCTATTTTTTCCATAAAACTTAAGTTTTTAATGATTTGAAACTTTGCTTGCAGTGAGGACTAGAGGAAGAGACGGTTCTATTTTCGGCAGGACTACTGATCGAACAGATGTTGTGGCTCGAGCAGTAGATGGGGCATAGGCCTCATAGGCGCAGGGTGATCGCCGTCGTCCGACCTATTCTCACCAAAAACAGATGGCTGAGCAAGCCGCGTCGGGGTTTCGTGCACCTCGTCGACGGATTGTCAGAGCTTCTACGACAGTTGTAGACCCTCATGTTCCTACAGTGGAGCAGGTAGTTGTACCGGAGCCGGTGGTTCAGGAGCCAGTTGCTGAGGAGTGGGTTCCGGAGGTGGTGTCTGTAACGCCCCGAATTTAATTAATTAATTAATTAAATTATTAAAGGAATTATTTGTTGGAATTTGTTGAAGTTGAAAATTATCGGCGTAATGGGATTAATAGGTTGATTTAAGTGGTTAAGTTTATAGTCGGATTAATTGTCGATTTAATCGGAGAAATAATATTATTATATTGAACTTCTTAATTAATTTAGTTGGATTAAGTTATATGTGAGAAATAGCAATATTGGGGGTATGTATAGCAGGCCCTTTTAGACTATTAGTGGACCCATTGTTTATTATGGGATTAGAATGTAAGGAAATAGAAGTAGCAGCAACACAAAAACCAAAACAATTAGGTCACGTAGCTTTATGGGGAAAAAGCATAGAGAGGGTTTGGAAGCACAAGGGTTTGTGTGATGAGAAGGAAAGAGGATTTGTTGTACAAGATGAGGAAAATAATGGCAGAAGTATTTTTGGAAACTGATCGAGGAAATTTGTTGCGAAAGAAGTTGAAGCCATGGAAAAGCAGAAATTGCGGCCAAGTTCCAGAAATTTGACCGAAGAATTCGACCGACCGAAAAACTAAAAGGTAAGGGTGGGGTTCGAATTACATAACCGGGAATATGATGATTGATATGTGGGATTGATATGTGCTGTTCTGGATCACTAACTCATATGGTGTTTGATTTTGATAAGAAGAGTGCATTGGGGTTATATGCATTTAGACTCTATGTTATCAATTCTGCTGTCGAATTTGCTACTGACCCCTCCTCGGCCTTTAACGTGATCGAGGACTTGGATAATGGTATGGATCCTTCATGGGAGGTCCAGAAGGATATGTTCGGCCTACGCATCAACGCGGTTCCCTATGTATGAATTTGCCTTCTGAGAGGCGGGGATACGTATGTCCTTCATCAGCTTCCATGTCGGGGTCTTTACATGGCTAGACTTGGCCCCCTCGCAACTTCATCCTAATGCCTTGGCTTTCATGAGGGTCTTTGAACTTGTCTGCCGGTATCTCGACATTGGGGCCACTCTGCCCCTCTTCTTTTGAATTTTCCATCTTCAGCGGCAGATGGTCGACGATCTGTACGCCTGGGTGTCGTTAAAATAATCCAAAAAGTTGTTCTGACCGTATCTGGAGTTTGTCTGAGATTTCAAGGGGCGTTTCTTTATTGTGAAACCCCTCACCAGGGAGGCCGAGGATACACTCTTCGTCAGTTCTGTGGAGGACGAAGAGCAGGGCAAAGAGGTCGAGAGGTTAAAGGCGCGGTTCCCGTTGGAGTGGGAGAAAAAACATTACAACTGGGGAGTTGATTTCTACTCCGTAAGACATGAGAAATTAGACATGCAGGATCAGCTCTCGTACGAGAAGCTGGAGAATTATGTTAAAAGTTTTCGCCCGGCCATCTGCGTGGATCAGGAGGGAAATGTCCTCCTGGATGATGGCGGGGAGATTGAAATTTCTCGTCGTTATATTAATACTAAGGCCTTACTGTAACACCCGGAAAATCATTTAATTATTTAAACGAAATATTAAGAAATTATTAGTTGGAATTTAGTCGAAGAAGAAATTATCGGAATAATTATAAGTGGGTTTAAGAGGACTAAGTGAATAATCAGTTTAGTCGGGAAATTATTATTAGGAGTAGTAATTAATTAACTAGAATGTTTAGTGGGTTTCATTATAGTGTGAGAAATAGCAAATGAGGAAGTATTATTTAATTGGCCAATAAGAATATGTGATAGAATAATATTTGATTTATTAAAAGAGTGGAATAATTAATTTATTTTATTAATAGAGTAAAATATTAGGTTGGTATATAAGTGAAGGTAGTAATAGGAAATAGGGTTTTACGAAGAAAGAAAATCAATTGAAGAGAGTGGAGGCACAAGGGTTAGAAGAGGATACAAGAAGTTCACAACCGGAACCGGAAAATAGGAATTCGATCGGAGTTATAACCACCGTCAATCCAAGGTAAGGGGTGAAGTTCTAACTCTCTAAACGGGATTATGATAAATCGTATGTGGGGACGAATTATATGAAATTATCTTTGCTTGTGTAGACCGTGTGTGGATTAAATGATTGATTTTATATTAGTGCTGCTAGTATTAATAATGGTTATGAAAAATTGTGGCACGATTGAAGATAGTGTTACAGTAATCGATCGATTGAAGAATGGAATTGGAGACGGTGGCTACAGGGTGGGGCAGGCGCCCCTTACACCATAGGGAGAGGAGACGGACGCCTCAGTGCAAAACAGAAAATAAAAGTGGAGACGGGGGCCTTGGAGGAGGAAGGAGGACGCCCTCTAAGGGAAATGGAATGGAGGCGGACGCCTCCCTTTGGCTAAAGGAAGGGACAATCGTCTCCTGTGCTCGGGGACCACTGTGTAATTATGTTCCGACACTGATTTCTTAGCAGTACAGTTTCAGTAAAATTAATATACTTGGAAATAAATTAGTAGTAGGTAACTACACAGTGAGTAATTTTGAAACAGCAGTACAAGAATGGTATGCTAGCAGCAAGGATAAAGTAGCAGCAACATTAATTAACCGACCGGAATATATTATTAGCACCTAATAGAGAATTCATTAGTACATGAATGAATGAAATTGATTTAATTAATATAGCAGAAGTAACTAGTTAGTATTAAAACCAGTACAACAGGAAATAATTTATTTAGCAGTACTTTTCCTACTTGATTTAACATATGGAAAATAGCAGTGTAGTGAATTTAGTGAAATGAGTATTAATTTGTTTATTTGAGCTGACATTATGGTAGTATAATTAATTTAATATTAGAAATATAGTGGATAGGGAATTATTAGCCTTATAAAAATTAATAGTAACCATGGTACTTTAAATCAGTACCGAATTAATCGAGTTAGTAAATTAAACAGTGTAAATAATTGTCCGGAATTAATTAGAAATTGTCGGAATGATTCGTATATTTTAGTAGGTGATTACGATTGTTTTATTTTGTTGAAATTGTGTGAATGCATCGTGTTGTTGAATTATTTGTGAATTATTGGCTAGGAATATGTTGTTGTATGTTGAATTATGTGAAGTTGCAGGGTATTTTCAGTGACGATAATTACCTCTGATTATTGGTAATAACAGTGATATATGTGACACCCCGATTTAATTCAAATATTAAATAAGTGAGAATTAATTATTTAATTGATTAAAGTCTTAAATATTTAATTCATCTGGATTAATTGGATCATTTAATGAGGAAAGGTCTGGAGGTGTGCAGAGTAAACGGTGGGTGTGAGAGTAAAACACTCTACTAATTACTAAGTATTGATTAATTATTTTAATTGGAATATTAAAAAGAAATATAAAAGGAAAAGAAAGGAAAAAGAGAAGGTTTTTGGAAAAAATCATTTCACGTAAAGTTGGAGAAAGAAGAGAAGAGAGGAAAAGCCGACGCCGAGAGAAACCGAAGGATCATCGCGAGGTAAGGGGTGATTTCGTTTGGTTAATATGTCTTATGGGTTTTGGGGATCAACTGGGTAATTGAGTATGTTAGAAAATTGAATTATAGGTTGAGATTATGAAACCCTATTTTGTGTCAGTGTATAGAAAATTGATCATTAGTGTGTCAGATAACAAATAGGAATGAGTAAATTATGTTGGTTGATGTTAAAATGGTGTAAAATGGCTTTAGATTAGTGTTCCCAATATTACAATTCGTGTTTGAAAGGTTGGAAATGGTTATGGATGCATAAAGCTGTCAAAAATGTCAAATTTTGCTGTTACAGGTCGTGGAAACCGGTTCCCTGTGGGAAGGAACCGGGTTCCAGCGTAAAATTTCAAATTCTGGGAATTTTTGTACATGGGAACCGGTTCCCTGTGGGGAGGAACCGGGTTCCCCATACAAAAATCCAGGGGGACTCAATTTTGAAAACCTGGGAACCGGTTCCCTGTGGGGAGGAACCGGGTTCCCCATACAATTTTCCAGGAAGCGTGTATTTTGAAATTGTGGGAACCGGGTTCTCCCAGTGAGGAACCGGTTACCACTGTGTATTTTTCCAAAACTTCTAAAACTTCAAAAATGCATATTTTCTAAACCGTAACTCCGATTCGAGTGCCGTTTTCGGCGTTATTTCTTAAATTTCAAATACTACCTTTTGGAAAGGAAAAATATTATTTTCTTAAAATTATTTTTAAAAAGAGTCGGGCTCCCGATTTTGAAAGTATGGATTAATTAAGGATAATGGGAAATTAATATGAACGGCCTGAGTGATCGGATGAGCACTAATGCTTATAATGTTGTGTTAATTATTCATTATGATTGAATGTGATACATTGGTGATTAGAAATAAGTGAGTTATGTTGAGATCATAATCTGTGAGTTGGTTTAAATTGTTTTACAAGTTGAATGGAGATTGATGTTCATGTGATGTTCTTTTCCTTGTGGTTCATTTATGATCATAGTGTGAACTGTTTTGGTGAATTGATTATGACTTTATGTTTGAGTAATGATTTAATATATTCGATTATTCTGTTGTATCTAAGAACGTATAATACATATTATATTGAAGTGAAATCTCACCCTTACTTTAACATTTCAGATCTGAAGTGATTAGCCGCTTGGAGTTGGTGAGGATAGCTCTAGATTCGAGTTTAGTTAATCTAGTCCGCGTGTCAGTGTCGTGCTCTGGTAGATGTAACACTGGGGAAAACGATTGTTTGGGATCCTTTAACGGATATTTTGAATAGTTTTGATTTATGTTGATTTATTATCCGGAATAACTTGATGATGTATTCGTGATCTTGGTTATGTTTTCATTTCCGTTAAACATGACGTTGAGTATGATTTATTAAATGGATATTCTTCGTGAAAGCATGATTGCTTGGTCAAATTTTATGATTTAAATTGTGACGCCTTAATTGTGAATAAAACTCGATATTAATTCTATAAAACGCGTATTTAGAAGGGTGTTACAATAGTGGTATCGAGCATGGTCGGTCGTGTGACCAAAGGTCTTAATGTCATTATCCTTGGTACGACAAGTGTGTACAACACCGTCGGTACTTGTTACTTTTCCTGATTGATTATTGCAGGGGTAGTGTGAAACTAAGTGGGGGAGAAGAGATGCTTCCCGGATATGTTCCTATTGTAAGTCATTGGTATGAGGTACTGCTTGGGAAGACAGTACGAGAGTGGTTGGAGCTGTTGGAATCATGGACCATGAGTAATAGTTGGAAGTGCAGAAAGGTGAGTACGATTCTGAGAATAGAAAGTGTTGGTAATGATGGTTTATACTTCAGTATGTTTATCGGATGTCTATTGACAAATTGAGGACTTGATCACCCTTAATCTCTTGTTGATAGTAGACGAAATCATATTGGATGGTATATAATTGTCTTGCTATCTAATTGGGACATAAAGTGATGGTATGGATGAAGCTTGGTACAAGCTTGAACCATATGAGTTGACGAAGGCTCTAATAAGGATAATGAATCGAGATGGATGGTTAGAGTTGCGTAGATATTAATGATGCTGCTGTGGTATTTATGTTGTATTCTTCGACGGAAGTGAAAGGAGAATCTAAGAGCGATGAATTACCGATAGTGAAGAATTGTTTTGAGATTGTTCCGAGTAAGTTGGATTGCCAGTGGTGGATGAATTTCCAGAGGTGTTTCCAGGAGACGTCGGTGAAATTCCGCCTGAGAGAGTGGAGGAAATTACTATAGATTTGATTCATGGAACTAGTCCGTCGAGGGCGCCGATCGCATGTCGGCATCCGAGTTATCCGAGTGAAGAAACAGTTGGAAGAGTTAGGTGTGAATTCTAATGTTCCCTGAGAATAATAGCGACTCATCGTTGAGCAAGATGTTGGATTAGCTTGAGGCTACCCTTGGGTTGAATGTTTGAAGTAAACCAAGTGATTATGAGTCGTTTTGATGAGTCGATGCATATTCTTGGCCTGGAAGATATTTGGCGATTGAGAAGAATGACTCTTAGAAGATGAAGCTGGTGTGATGGGAATGTTGCAACGCTTCCGGTTGATCGTGAAGTTGTCAGTGTGAGTGACCTCTTTGTGTTCTTGAAAAGATTAATTGTGTCAATGGTTGATATGAAGTATGCAATGATGTGAAATGGTTATTGGGACTGTAACTTAACGCAATTAATCATGGTGAATGATGTGTGTTGCGGTATGTTGAAGTTAGAATCTCAAATTTTGCATTCTATGATGTTTTAGGATTTTTCACTCTCACAAGGTGAGAAATCGATTACCTATCATAGGGAATTGATTTCCTGAAGCTGACAGCAATTATTTTTCGAAAACTTGTAAAATCCATAATTGGATTTTGGATGTCTGGTTTGAGTTTCGTTTGAAGGGTTGGAAAGATGATGTGATGAACCTTGTTTTAAATGGTTCCAGCACCTGTAAGTAATTTATTTATCGTGTAATGATGGTTGAAGAGAGTCGGAGTCGTTGTTAATGTCGTTCTGGGTACAAAACTTATTTCTATGACTCCGTACAAGACGTCAACTTTAGATATAGAAAATTGAAGAAGCTATTGGAAGGTGCTCAGAGAAATAGATTTGTAAAACCAAGCGTATATTGTTTTGGGATTCTGATTGAGCGGGAGGATTCCAAGAGTGGAAGAGGAGGTTGACTAGTGCTCCGATTTTAATTTTGCTGAATCCGGAAGAGTCCCTTGTTATGTATTATGATGCGTCATTGATGGGTTTAGGTGGTGTGTTGATGAAGGATAAGCAGGTTGTGGCTTATGCTTCGAGACAATTGAAAGTGCATGAAAGGAATTATCCGACCCATGATTTGAATTTGGTAGCCGGTGTATTTGTTTTGAAGTTATGAAGGCATTATCTGTATGGTTCGTGAATTGGGTTTAGTGGAACAATTCAGAGACATAGGTTTAGTATGTGAAACTACTTCGAATAGTGTGAAATTGGGCATGTTGAAGTTGACTAGTGGTATTTTGGAGGAGATTCGAAATGGACAGAAATCCGATGTTGGTTTGGTAGATAGGCTGACATAGATTAACCAAGGTCAAGGAGGTGAGTTCCGAATTGATGAGAATGGCGTTATGAGACTTGGTGATAGAGTGTGTGTTCCGGATGTTGCTGAGAGTAGGAAAAGTATTTTGGAGGAAGGACAGTGTAGTGGGTTGAGTATTCGTCCCGGCGCTACTAAGAGGTATCATGATTTGAGGAAATTATTTTGGTGGCTTGGAATGAAGAAGGAAATTGCCGAGTTTGTGTACGCATGTTTGGTTTGTCAGAAATCAAAGATTGAGCATCGGAAGTCGTCGGAATTGATGGAACCGTTGTTTGTTCCGGAATGGAAATGGGATGGCATTTCTATGGAATTCGTAACTGGTTGCTGAGGACAACGAAGAACTGTGATTCTATTTGGGTGATTGTCGACCGATTGACGAAGTCTGCTCACTTCATTCCGATAAGGATGGATTATCCGATGGAGAGGTTGGCAGAACTGTATGTTGAGAAAATTGTAAGTTTGCATGGTATTCCGTCTAGCGTTGTGTCGGATAGAGATCCGAGGTTCACTTCTAAGTTCTGGACAGGATTGCAGGAATCTTTGGGTACTAAGTTACGATTGAGTTCCGCGTATCATCCGCAGACAGATGGTCAGACGGAGAGGACGATTCAGTCGTTAGAGGATTTGTTGAGGGCTTGCGTGTTAGAGAAAGGTGGAGCTTGGGATAGCTATTTGCCATTGATAGAGTTTACCTACAACAATAGTTTTCATTCGAGCATTGGTATGGCTCCGTTTGAGGCATTGTATGGTAGGAAATGTCGGACGCCGTTATGTTGGTACGAATCTGGAGAAAGTGTTGTGATTGGACCAGAGATCGTTCAACAAACTTCAGAAAAGATTAAGATGATTCGGGAGAAGATGAGGACTTCTCAGAGTCGTCAGAAGAGTTATCATGATAAGAGGAGGAAAGATCTTGAGTTTAATGAAGGAGACCACGTGTTTATGAGAGTTACTCCGATGACTGGTATTGGTCGAGCTTTGAAGTCAAAGAAGTTGACTCCGCGCTTTATTGGTCCGTTTTAGATTACCAAGAGAGTTGGGAAAGTTGCTTATCAGATTGCTTTACCGCCGCTATGAATTTGCATGATGTTTTCCATGTATCTCGAGGAGGTACAGGATCCGATCCGATTCGATGATGTTCGTAGACGAGATTTGTTGTTGAAGCGCTCGCAAGAATTGAGGATCGAAAAGTGAAGCAATTGCGAGGTAAAGAGATAGCACTGCACGAGTAGCTTGGGAGGACCAATCAAGGAAATGTCACTGGGAGCTGGAGAGTCGATGAAGGACTCATATCCCGAACTTTCGTTTAAGGTATGTTTTCGAGGACGAAAACTCTTTTAGTGGGGGAGAGTTGTGACACCCCGATTTAATTCAAATATTAAATAAGTGAGAATTAATTATTTAATTGATTAAAGTCTTAAATATTTAATTCATCTGGATTAATTGGATCATTTAATGAGGAAAGGTCTGGAGGTGTGCAGAGTAAACGGTGGGTGTGAGAGTAAAACACTCTACTAATTACTAAGTATTGATTAATTATTTTAATTGGAATATTAAAAAGAAATATAAAAGGAAAAGAAAGGAAAAAGAGAAGGTTTTTGGAAAAAATCATTTCACGTAAAGTTGGAGAAAGAAGAGAAGAGAGGAAAAGCCGACGCCGAGAGAAACCGAAGGATCATCGCGAGGTAAGGGGTGATTTCGTTTGGTTAATATGTCTTATGGGTTTTGGGGATCAACTGGGTAATTGAGTATGTTAGAAAATTGAATTATAGGTTGAGATTATGAAACCCTATTTTGTGTCAGTGTATAGAAAATTGATCATTAGTGTGTCAGATAACAAATAGGAATGAGTAAATTATGTTGGTTGATGTTAAAATGGTGTAAAATGGCTTTAGATTAGTGTTCCCAATATTACAATTCGTGTTTGAAAGGTTGGAAATGGTTATGGATGCATAAAGCTGTCAAAAATGTCAAATTTTGCTGTTACAGGTCGTGGAAACCGGTTCCCTGTGGGAAGGAACCGGGTTCCAGCGTAAAATTTCAAATTCTGGGAATTTTTGTACATGGGAACCGGTTCCCTGTGGGGAGGAACCGGGTTCCCCATACAAAAATCCAGGGGGACTCAATTTTGAAAACCTGGGAACCGGTTCCCTGTGGGGAGGAACCGGGTTCCCCATACAATTTTCCAGGAAGCGTGTATTTTGAAATTGTGGGAACCGGGTTCTCCCAGTGAGGAACCGGTTACCACTGTGTATTTTTCCAAAACTTCTAAAACTTCAAAAATGCATATTTTCTAAACCGTAACTCCGATTCGAGTGCCGTTTTCGGCGTTATTTCTTAAATTTCAAATACTACCTTTTGGAAAGGAAAAATATTATTTTCTTAAAATTATTTTTAAAAAGAGTCGGGCTCCCGATTTTGAAAGTATGGATTAATTAAGGATAATGGGAAATTAATATGAACGGCCTGAGTGATCGGATGAGCACTAATGCTTATAATGTTGTGTTAATTATTCATTATGATTGAATGTGATACATTGGTGATTAGAAATAAGTGAGTTATGTTGAGATCATAATCTGTGAGTTGGTTTAAATTGTTTTACAAGTTGAATGGAGATTGATGTTCATGTGATGTTCTTTTCCTTGTGGTTCATTTATGATCATAGTGTGAACTGTTTTGGTGAATTGATTATGACTTTATGTTTGAGTAATGATTTAATATATTCGATTATTCTGTTGTATCTAAGAACGTATAATACATATTATATTGAAGTGAAATCTCACCCTTACTTTAACATTTCAGATCCGAAGTGATTAGCCGCTTGGAGTTGGTGAGGATAGCTCTAGATTCGAGTTTAGTTAATCTAGTCTGCGTGTCAGTGTCGTGCTCAGGTAGATGTAACACTGGGGAAAACGATTGTTTGGGATCCTTTAACGGATATTTTGAATAGTTTTGATTTATGTTGATTTATTATCCCGAATAACGTTGGATGATGTATTCGGATCTTGGTTATGTTTTCATTTCATTAAACATGACGCTGAGTATGATTTATTAAATGGATATTCTTCAGTGAAAGCATGACGCTGTTTGGTCAAATTTTTATGATTTAAATTGTGACGCCTCTTAATTGTGAATAAAACTCTGATATTAATTCTATAAAACGCGGGTATTTCGAAGGGTGTTACAATATAGGCGTATGCCTCGTGAAGTGAATTTATGTCGTTGTTGTATGTTGTTAGCATCACATTTCATTTGCATTTGTGAAGGCCTGTATTGGCGGAATTGTGAAGAAGACTTATGTCTTGTGCCTCTATTAATTGGCAATAGTGAAGAGAGCTGAAGCTCTGTTGGTACCACATGCATATGCATTATTGTGTCTCATTTGAATTATGTTGTTATTAATTGTGAAGTAAATTAATTGTTGTTGCTAATGATGAAGTGGTTTTGTGTTGTTGTTGATTGGGAAGTTATTGTGACGTGTTAATTGTGATGTGATAATTTCGTATGATTCAATCCTAATATATTATTTATCATACACTTGTTTATATTGGTAGATATCTCACCCTTTCTATTTTGTTGGTCGTTACCTTTATATTGGTAACGTGCAGGTAACGAGAAGTAAAAGGATTTAGTAGCTTATGGCGTGGTCGCTCTGATACGTAGCACTCAGGGGGAATGAACGCTTATTGATTTTATATTATTTTCCGTTGCACTGTTAATGTTGATACTTTGAGAATTTGTTTCCTTTGGATTAAGTTGTTTAAAAGATGTTATTATTTCGTTTGAAGTTTTGAAATATTACGAATCCGCTGCGTAGTTACTGAATAAATATGAAGTATTTTTTAAGACTAATTAATTGTTATAAGTTCTTTGGATTAATATGTGCTATGTATATGTTATGATAGGCTTTTTATGTTGATGGTTTCGAATTATGAATGTAATGCCTCATATTTGTGAAATTTTTGGCACTCTGATTTTTATATAAACGTTGGGTAGAATTGGGGTGTTACACTTCCTCGACTGTCCATCGGATAGGGACGCGATGGAACTCCTATGTAATTTCCTCGCGGACCTTCGGCGGGTGTCGTTCTTCTGATTATGCTTCCGTTTTCTAACTTGCCTTTTTGTTTGCAGCTCGAATGGCGGCTTTAGAGGAGCGCATGTTGAAGTTAAGGCAAAAAGTTTCCCGTGGTCCAGCCAAAGATCGTGTCGCTAAATTGTAGGAGCAGGCGAAGAAAAACGGCCAAGTGGGCAGAGCCATTTCCTTCCCCGTGTCTTCTCCTGAGTAGTTCCTGAAGAGAAGTCGGAGGGAGCATTCTGAGCAAGGTGTTCTGAGGACGTCGGCTGTTGCTGGGGGGATCTTCGTCCTACCCCCTTGCTATGGGAACCAGCATATTTTTGATAGTGTGAATTCTCTGGGGGTACATGAGGCTGAAAGGGAGGCCATCTTCTCGGTTGACAAGAAGACTCGGAAGCAAGACCTCAACACCGATGTCGCTGCTGTTATGAGGGTGCTTGAGACTGTGTTGACGTTAAACAATGATGCCGCCTCTTCCAAAGCTACTCTCGACTAGGCTCGTGCCAGGATATATGAGTTAGTGATCCAGAACAGCGAATACCATAATGAAGTTATGAAGCTTCGGGGGCAGCACGATAGGCATGTTCAATTGGCCAAGGAGTTGAACAAGCTGAGGTTGCAGGTGGACCCCTTGACTGTAGAGAACAAGCAGTTGATTGCCCGTGTGAAGGAGCTCGAGGAACTGGTGGCTCCAGTTGAGGAGGAATCTGCCGACGAGCAGGCTCTCTCTTCAAGGAGGGATCTGGTCGGCAGGATTCGGGTGCTTGAAGATGACACTCTGGAGGCGCTCACCTTTGGTTTTGACCAAGCCGACCTCCAAATGCATGTGATCAACGATGGGGTCGATCTAGTGACCGTGGGGATTGGTCCTTTCCACCGAGTGGTTGATGGGTTGATCAAGCCTCCGCCTGAGGTCTAGAATTTTGTTTTTGGCATTTTGATGGACTTGTGCGTCCTTGTTATTTTGGCCTGTGTTCCGTTTTTTTGACTTATTTGGAATTTATTGGGCTAAGTCCCTGTACATTTGGTTATGTGATATTTTGTCGGCCTAAATGGTCGAATTGTTGAAATTTTTTGTTATTTCATATGCTCGACATGTTTTGTTACTTCATATGCTGTTGTTTTATCCGCTCGACATGCTTTAGTATTTTATCTACTCGACCTTGTTATTGTTCTTAGCGTACATGCCGAAGGTGCGGTCTCGGAGGCCGCCAGGCGAGGCCATAGTCGTGTTTGGGACTCTGGCTTCGGGGTGTGAACTGTCCATCGCGAGTCGGACGTCCTACCACAAGGTACTTCATCGTTCACGGAGCTTGTTCAAGGTTTCCGCGCCGCGTAGAGGCTCTATTTGAGGGCTTATGAAGAACCATTTTTCTGTCGAGTTTGGGTGTGCACTAGTACCATCCGTCGACCCTTGGTCGAGCGACTCCCCCTGGTGGGGGTGACTCGTCGACTTCTAAGTTCCCGTGCAAGAGTTGTGGGACTTAGCTGTAGTGTTGCTTTAGCTTTGTAGCGTTCTAAGGTCGAGAGAGTTGTACTCTAGCTAGATTTTCTAAATTATACGCCCTCGTGTCCGTTTTGCCACAGACGCGGTAAGGGCCCTCCCAATTGGCGGCCAACTTCCCCTCACCGGATTCCTTTTGATTCCATTCCCCACCAACTGAAAGGCCACGAGGATGTGAGGGTGGTGAGCTCGTGGGGTGGAGCTACATGCATGTCAGCATGGTGCTGGCACTTGTCATATTTTTTACATGTTCCTTAGCGTCTTGTTGCATAGTGGGCCAATAGTATCCTGCCCGCAATGCTTTTCGGGCGAGAGATCGTTCACCCAAGTATTGGGCGTTGATGCTCTCATGTATCTCGTGCAATAAGCCAAATACTTTGGACTCCTCGATGCATTTTAGGAGGGGGGTGGAGAACCCTCATTGATACAAAGCGTTGCTCGAGGACGACATAGGAGCATGCTCGGCATTTGGTAGAGGCGGTTTCCTTCTTGTCCGCGGGTAATTCTCCCTTGGTCAAGTAGTTGAATACTGGGGTCATCCAGTAATCCGCGTCCCCGATGGCGTGTATGTCGAGCAATAGAGGGGGGCTCTCAATGCTCGGTCGGGAAAGGGATTAACGAATTTATTTCCACCCTTCTTTTTGGGGCTTGCAAGGTTTGACGGGATATCAGCTCGGGTGTTTTGCTCTCGGGGAACGTGTTTGATTTCTGCCCAGTCAAAGCTCTTCATTTGATCAAGGGCTTACACCTTTCGCTTATTAACATATCACGATTATGCGTGTAACATATGAAGAAAGTAACATAAATAAAGTAATAAATTTAGAGTATACAATGACTTTAAAATAAGTCAAAATAAATTACAACCGATAATAATTTTACAATACAAATATTATAAATTACTACTTATGAAGGACTCGAGACCTCATGTTCCAACGTTGTCTAATGTACTGCATTTCCTCCCGTGTCTCTACCATCATGACATATATAATGTTCCTGGCCTTAGAGCCATATGAAAAGAGTCATTTGTCGATACATGCATTCTCAATCTCCATGATACAACGACATTTAAGCAATATATCAACATCATGTTTTGTCTTACTTACTGGATGAGTATCCCCAATGTGTCAAGTTCCTAGTGGGAAGACATTTGCCTTTTTAAAGGGTGCCCTTATGTGGCAGACAAAAATAGGTTGCACTATAATGATTGGTCTGGATTCCGCTGTCCAACTGCCCGGGGAGCCTGTATATGGTATTGTTAAATTCTTGGTGGGGGAGAGTGAATTTGAGTCATTGTTGCTACTGGATTGATATGGTATTGAAAATGCTTCTGAAGCTACTTTTGATGAAGTTATAAGGTACAATGTATTTCAGCTTAATGTGAAGATGAAAAAATGGGCCAAGTTAACGAGTTTAAGGGATAAGGTTTTTGGGTAAACACTATAACTTCTCGGCATTTGCTTCCGTTTTAGGTATTGAGGATGGAATTTATGTCATTTATACCCAGAATTATGACTTCGACAGCAGAATTGATAACATAGAGTCTAAATGCATATAACAAGGGTGTTTGATTTTGAATTGTTACACATATCACATATAATCAAGCTTCTAGATCTATCAAAATTATTCTAAGAAAGACTTGAGTGAAGACAGTCTCTAACTCTGAAGACTCTGATACTTCTTGGTACACTCATTTAACATGATATATTCTGAACTCATCATCACTTCACATCAGAAGTATTTCATCAGAAGATAAGACCAAGACAACTTATGTTGTAAGAATTTGTGCGCTCAAGTTTGTTAAGGAATATTTTTAAGACTTTACTAGTCCTATCTTTCACGATCTTTGAATTACCATTATGGCAGATGGCACTGAAAGTGACATCTCTACTATTTGTGTAAACAATTGTTCTTAACTTTGTTTTTATTTCGCTTATCAAGAAGCACTATTGTAAAAACTTTCAATTGAGATTCATTTGAAACTATTTTTTTCTTAAGTGACTATGTGTTAGTCTGTATATTTGAGAAGGATAAGGTGTTTTCTAACACTTATACGATCTTTTGTACTCTTTCAAGATTAGTGGATTAAGTTTCTTTTTTAAGTATTTGTTTATTTGTATATTTGAGAAGGATAAGATGTTTTCTAACACTTATACACGATCTTTAATATAAGTATTTGTTTATTTCATACATCATCAAGAAAATCTTTAATTTTTAATTAATCTTAATAAAAAACTATTTTTATCAAAACTACAAATTTGAGAATTAAATTTACTTAAATATTTGAATAGTTTAAAGTTATCATTTCCCAAAAATTCCAAATTATGTAATCCAAAAATATTTTATTTTTCAAAAGGAGGCGATAAAGAAAAAGCAGATGGTATGTAAATTGTAACACACAGTTTGGGCTTATTCTTCAATAGCCCAATTTATATTACCCTTCAGCCGTTCATTCTCAAATACCCTAATTCCTTCTAACCCCTATATAATCATAAATTGTAACTCTCTCAGCAGCTTCGAAAACCAACTAGTGTTTTCTTCTTCCTCCGCAATTTCTTATTTTTCTCCTCGAACATCCTCAGCTTTTCTATGTTGATGTTTTTAATTTGATTAATCTAAACTACCTTTCAATTGTCTAGTGCCTGTGATGGTGTTAAATATACTTTGAGATTAATTTCTATGAAACCAATTTTACTCTGAGGCACTGATTAATATTTTAATTCAATCTTGTATTTATTTATGTTTATTACTTTTTTTATACAATTTGCAAGTGATGATAAAACAGACAGGGACATCAGATCTCCTAATTAGAGAAAATGATGATTTGTCGATGGGAATCTCTCTGATGCATAATGTATATTCCATGTTTTAGACGTTTATTACCTTTGGTTGATTTTTATTGATAAATTTTTGTTTTAGAGAAATTAATTGTGCGTAAATGGTTTGTTAAATGGGGAAAATCTTTGATGCCTTTACATAATACTATCCATCGATTAGAAAGAAACTGTGCAACAAATACTGAATACATATATGTTCGTCTATGCCTAGGTTTGTAACAGACCACAAAAATAAATTTTTATGTTTTTTTACAATTTTCTTTTAATATTACAAATTTTTGTTTGTTTGTTTCTGTTAAATTGAAGGACTAATTCAAAATTAAAATTCTAGAACTAACTATTCTAAAACAAATTTTTAATTGGATCCGTTGTAAAAAAAAATTTTATACCAAAATTATGTAATTTTATAAAAATCATTTTCAAACCATTTAAAAATAAATGGGCATGTCATAAATAGATAAAAAGAATAGTGTAATGTTGTTTTAAAAATTTCACTCTCAACCAACTGGTCACATGGAAGTTGTCAACCAACCCATCAAATGAGAGATTTTTATATTTAGAGTAAATTATTTTATAGTAAACTAGTGTGTATACTGGTGCGGCACAGCTTTAATTTGTATTAGTTTAAATAATTATGTCTATTACATATAAAATAATTATATTTTGAATATCTAATTAAAATAATAAAATAGAGATAATTTAATTAAAAATTAAAATTAAAATAATATAATAATATAATAATATTTTTTGTCTTATTAGTTTCATTTTTTAATACAATATTTTATCGAAATTATATTTTTATCCATTCATTAGGATTTGAAAGAAAAAAAGTGTAAATTTTTATTTAGCCTCCAATAATTTTTAGTTATTAACTTTTCAATGAAATAAATTTCAACAATAACTCTTAAACTTCTACCTATTGAATTATAAAATTAGAGAAAAATAAAATTCAATAAGTTATTAAATTTGAATATAATTAAAATAAATTGTTTCACTTTTAATTATTTTAATTGATAATTGGTATTAATATATAATCATAAAAATTTCAATTGATAATTGTTAATACAACAGCAAAAAAGAAAATAAGAGTACGAAATAAATATCATTTTATTGTTTGGGTATGTCATGGAATACATTCATTTTGTCATTCCGCTCAAATTGAAGACTATAAAAAATAGTGGAAAGTGATGGAAGGAATAGAATGTTTTCCATCTGATATCGCTTCATACCTTAGGTGTTGAATCTATAAAATATTGCATATAATCTCCCTATTTTTTGATGACATACTTTGATCGACTACTCCCTATTTTTTTGATTTTTTGATGACATTGTGTAAAGATAAGTCAAAGTTTGATTGACTATTCCCTATTTTTGATGAATTTTGCAATGAGCACTTAAATAAGGTGGACATGCTTGTTTTCTACCTTCCTTTAAAATGCTAGAACCTTATTATAAATATATAAAAAAAAGAACTTGCGCATATTTCATTGATAATCTTAAATGTGTCAAAGACACTACATTTCTCCAAATACAATCACAATAAAGTATTTAAATATAAATTATATTTTTAATTTAATATTAAACTTATTTAATTAATTTAATTAATCATTATTCTCTACTATAACATTATCATCCGATTCCCTTAACTTTGTCTTCAAGGTTCTAAAATAACACTAATAAATAAACTATGGCAAGAGAAAATGAAGTTGAATATTAGATTACTTAGAATATGGCTTAGAATAATTAACCGAATTGTTGGATGGCCACTAAAAGGTGTCCGATTTTAATTGTGTGAGATTTAGTTTGGTTTGTGATAAGAGAGGATAAATGAGATGAGAGAGAGGGGTCGTTGTAATCTTGGGGTCGTTGTATAGTATGGTAGAAAGCATATGTGTGTGAGAGAGGGGTAATTTATAGAGATTTAGTTTGGCTTGTGATGAGAGAGGATAAATGAGATGAGAGAGAGGGGTCGTTGTAATCTTGGGGTCGTTGTAATCTTGTGACCTATGAGAGAGAGACAGAGAGGGATAATAGTATGGTAGAAAGCATATGTGTGTGAGAGAGGGGTAATTTATTGAGATTTAGTTTGGCTTGTGATGAGAGAGGATAAGTGGGATGAGGGAGAGGGTCATTGTAATCTTGTGACCTATGAGGTTTTTTTTTGAATAGGCAAATTTATTAAATATTTCTTAGTACAAGCAGTACCAAGAAATATATCCCAAATACAAAGGACAAACAATACTGTTGTGTAGCAGAAACCAGATTGCAACAAGAAAATCCAACAAACAAACCACCTAAATTCTAATAAAAAACACCTGCTATATACCACTACATTTTCCCTTAACAATAATTCAACACAACACCTGATCTACCATCAATCAATACTTATTCTCTCAATTTTTGAAATGCAACTCCTCCTGCTTATCAATTAAAGATTATCTCCAAATTTTCGCTGCCATACTTGACTGAAGAAACAATTTGGAAGGTCCAACACCGCTGCTGCAAAATCAGACGCGACTAAGCCTCTGCAAACAAGAGATTCTGCCAAACTCGGATCAGCTACAACAGCTGCTGCAAAAACAAGTATGGGAGAGAGAGAAATTAGAAGGTGGAAACAGAAGGTGATAGAATTTAGGAAATCTTGGTGCAAGAAATGGGTGAGGTGTCGAGCTAGTATTAGATGTCGGGGAAAGAATAATTTTAGTTGATTTGGGGGATAATTGTATGACCGAAAGCACATGGAAGAGAGAGGGTATTTTTGTTAGGGCAAGGGTATAAGATAACAATGATGAAAATAAGAGAGAGAGAGAGAGAGAGAGAGAGAGAGAGAGAGTAAAAAGGATTAAGTTGTATTGATTGAATTGAATTAAAAATAATTGAATACTAGTGCCTATTTATAAGACAAAATAGTAACAAACTAAAAACAAACCCTAACCCTATTCTTAAGCAAATAAAGATATATGATAATAACAATAAAATAACAAATACTTAATTATTCTAATAATTACTAAAGTGCCCTTAGAACATGAATTATTCACAACACCATCCCTTAATTCATGTTCATCAGAAACTGATAGTATTAGAACTTCACTTTCTGGACAGCTCCAGAACCACCTTCTGGACAGCTCCAGAACCTTAGAACTTCTGAGAGGAGTCAGAAGTTCTGGATATGACTTCATCAGAACATATGCAGCTTGCTTCTGGTTGCAACTCCCCGTAAGTAATATGTCATCACCATAGAGACACACTAGAGTCATGTTGCTTCTAGAATGTTTCACATACACACCGTACTTCATCTCATGCTTCTGAAACCCTTGCTTCTTAACAAAAGAATCAATCTTCTGAGTCCAAGCTCTGGGTGCTTTCTTCAATCCATACAGAGCTTTGTGTAACTTATACGCCATCCCTTCCCGATTCTTTTTCACGAAGCCAGAATGTTGTGACACGTATAACTCCTCTTGTAATGGACCATTCAGAAATGTTGACTTCTCATCCAAATGCATCAACGACCAACTTTTGATTGTTTCATGCCTCGCTACAGGAGCAAACACCTCAAAATAGTCTCTTCCAGGTTTCTGAATAAAAACTCTGGCCACTACCCTTGCTTTGTTCTTGCCAACTGATCCATCTGACTTAAATCTCACTTTAAAAGCCCATTTGACGCTGATGGCTTTCTTCTCCCTTGGAATCTCAGAAAACTTTCAAGTCTTGTTTCATTCTGAAGCCTTAAGTTCTTCTTTCATGGCATTCAACCACATTTTCTTCTTGAGAGCTTCTTCTTTACCCAATGGCTCAGAATCTATTAGCATGGCACAATGAATAACTTCTCTCTCTAAGTTAACTTCAGTGTCTTGCAACATGTCACAATCTGCAAGCCTTTTGGGTATGGTTCTGACTCGTCGTGACCTTTGAACTTGTTCTCCAGAACCTGGGACAGAATTAACTTTTGGACCTTGTCCAGAAGCTCTATCGTCATAAGTGTCACCAGAAGCTGGAACAATATTAACTTTTGGACCTTGTCTAAAATCATCACCTTCAGAAGTTCCACTTTTGTTAACTTCTGGACCTTGTCCAGAATTATCATCTTCAGAACTTCCACCAGAAGTTCCACTTTTATTAACTTTTGGACCTTGTCCAGAACCATCATATTTAGAAGTTGGATCGCCTTCAGAAGCTCTTGCTTCAGAAGTTCCACCTTCTGAATCTTGACCACCGTTAGAGGCTGGACTAGAAGTTCCATCTTCTGAATCATGACCAACGTCATAGGCTAGACTACCTTTAGAAGTTCCTCCTTCAAAATGTCCACCTTTAGAGTCATGATTTCCACCAAAAATTTTATCACCTCCAGAACCTATGTCTTCAGAGTTTTCCCTTCCAGAAGCATGATCACCACCAGATTCTAGATCATCATCAAAATCTGGATCAGAATCAGATTCACTATCTGACTCATCCTTAGAGTCTCCAGAAGCTTCTTCATCTTCTAACTCTAATTTTTCTTCAAAATCTTCTGCTTCTGACTTATCTTCAGAACCTTCATGTTCTGACTCATCTTTAGAGGCAGCATGTTCTGACTCATCTTCAGAACCTTCTACTTCTGATTCATCTTCAGAACCTTCATGTTCTGACTCATCTTCAGAATCTTCATGTTCCGACTCATCTCCAGAACCTTCTGCTTTTGACTCATCTTCAGAACCTTCATGTTCTGACTCATCAGCAGAAGCAGAATCCCCTTGAGATTCTAACTCATCTTCTGACTCTTCTTCTGGAACCTCAGATTCTGACTCATCTTCAGAATCTACAAATTCATTCTCTGGGTGTTCTTCAGAAGTTTCAACTTCTGCCTCTTCTTCAGAAGTTTCAACTTCTGACTCATCTTTATTTTTTGACTCTAACTCATAAAGAGACACTCCTTCAGAATCTTCATCCCCTTCAGATTCAGAAAATGATAACCTCACAAGTTCCTCGTCAGATTCATAAGTCATCAATAGCACAGGTTCATCATCAGAGTCTCCTCTGACCATATTCGCTTCTTCTGATTCTCTTTCTTTGTTTGACCTACAATCTCTAGCAAAGTGGCCAAACTGCTTACAGCAGTAACATTGAACTTTCCTTCTATCTTTTCCCTTCTGATACTTCTCATCAGAATCAGAAGCTTCTGGCTTCTGGTATCTGTCACCACGTCTATTCTGCTTCTGGTCCTTCTTGACAAAAGAATCTTTCAGAGCCTGCTCTACTTCTCTCTCAAAAGTTCTGTCAGCCAAGCGCAATTCATGTGCTTCTAGACTGCTTTGCAGCTCTTCAATTCTCATGGTCTCCAGATCTTTGTTATGTTCAATAGCAACCACAATATAGTCAAATAGAGGGATAAGTGACCTCAGAATCTTCTCTATGATCACTTGCTCAGAAAGATTTTCTCCACAAGCCTTCATCTCATTAGTGATCAGAATCACTCTTGAGATATACTCAGAAACCTTTTCACTGTTCTTCATGTTGAGATTTTCGTATTGCTTTCCCAAGGACTGAAGCTTCACCTTCTTCACTGATGCGTCACAACTGTAACACATGACCAGTGTGTCTCACGCCCCCTTTGACGTCATAGAATCTACAATCTTCTCAAACACAGTCGCATCCACACACCGATGGATGTAGAACAGCGCCTTCTGATCCCTCCTCCTTTTATCTCTCTACACCTCTTTCTCTTTTTCTGTTGCAGCTTCTGCAACTGGAATGTAGCCATCAGTAACAAGCTCCATAACATCTTGAGCTCCAAACAACACACGCATTTGGATCATCCATCGATTCCAGTTTTTTCCATCAAAGACTGGAAGTTTGGTGCTTAGGTTGTTGTGTTCATTCATCTTTCTTCCTTGCGCAAATTCACACAGCGGACACGATTTTGTTTTCCTGGATTCTAAACCGGAAGCTCTATATACCAATTTGTTAGGGCAAGGATAGAAGATAACAATGATGAAAATATGAGAGAGAGAGAGAGTAAAAACAAGGAATAAGTTGTATTGATTGAATTGAATTAAAAACAATGGAATACTAGTGCCTATTTATAAGACAAAATAGTAACAAACTAAAAACAAACCATAACCCTATTCTTAAGCAAATAAAGATATATGATAATAACAATAAAATAACAAATATTAATTATTCTAATAATTACTAAAGTGCCCTTAGAACATGAATTATTCACAACAATTTTCACGAAAAGTAACAATATATAATTTATTTATTTTCATCTACTTTCCTTGTGAGAAAGTCTGAAGAACGAAGGAGAATGAGTGTTTTATTTATAGAAAACACAAATACACAGCAATTTCATATGGCGCGTATTCTTAAAAAGAGAGTGTATGCGTCATCTCACATAGCTTGCAACAAGAGGATGCGCCATGCAGGATGACGCCTAATGCAAATTATGAGTGTATGCGCCAACTAGGATGGCGTCTTCATTGGAATGGCCTCCGAAACATGGTTATTTGCGTAATTTTATCTGAAACATGGTTATTTGTGTGTTTTTTTCAATACTTGATTATGTATAAAAAAAATTCATAATCTTCTCTTTCATTTCCCCTTTTTTCTCTTCAACAATACTAAATAAAAAAAAATAAAATAATGAAAGATGTCTGATAATGGCAGTGGCGGAGCCAGGAATTTTAGGCAGTCTGGATAAAAATTTAAACTCCAAATTACATATGACATAATATATAATTTTACCCTGTTTTTATTAAATTTGTCCTTGTTTTTACTAATTTTGCCCTGTTTTTTTTACTAATTTTGTCCCTGTTTTTATTAATTTTACCCATGTTTTTATTAATTTTGCCTTAACTTTTATCTAAAAACCGGCTATTAAGTTGAAAGAAATACAAAGAAAATAGGGGTTGAGCCCGGACACGCTCGCTGGGCTATGGATCTGCCCCTGGATAATGGTGGTGGCTTCGTCGATGGTCGTTGCAAATCTATTAATTTTCGCGGTTGTCGTTTCAAATCTGGTGGTTTCTTTTGTGGTTGCAAAAATGAATTTGTGAACAACATTAATTGTTGTTTCAGTGTTTTTGGTAGTAATGCTGAAGAAGATGACATCGGAAATGATGCTGGAGACAACAAATTTGGCGGTTTTGGTAATGCTGATTCTAATAACGGGTATGGTGGTTCTGATATTAGATTTGGTGGTAGATCTGACACTGGAGTCGTCTTCTAAAGTGACGTCAAAAATATCGTCGGAATCAAAACTGTTACTGAAGAAGGTGCCAGATATGTTGTCGGAGTCGGAAAATTATTTTTCATCACTATTTCTTATTTTCTACTTGAATTTTTGTAAAAATGATGAATTTTGGTGAAAATAAAAATAAATAAAAAATTGATTTACTATAAAATAATTCAAGTCAAATAATAAACATGAGATAAAAATTTAAACATTCACAACAACCAATAAGATTTTGAAAAATATTTTATATGGCCCCAATTCCTCCCCATTCAACACCAATCAATCCACTTTACTTTCAAACTTCATTCAACACCTCATTGCAAACATTCAACTATTAGAAAAAAATTTAACACCCTCATTATACATAGTCTAAAAATACTAGCAACTCTAAAACTAACTTCTTCATTCATTTCATTGATAATCTTTAATGTGTCAAAGACACTACATTTATAACACTATTAATGAGCCATTAACTAAAACATTCAAAGACAAAGACAAGCTCAATACAATAACAATTAAATATTCTAATATAAATTCTATTTCTAATTTAATACCTAACTTATTTAATTAATCATTATTTATTCGAAGCAATGTATAAGTCAAGTGCAATTTGGAAGCATTAAAAGCTGTTTTAGAAACAACTTATTGAGAAAAGTTGTTCTGCTACTGAAGTAGAAATTCTGTTTCTCAAAGGAGAAACCAATTTCTACATTTGGAGAAACCGGTTTCTGTCTCGAAACTTTGTTTTTCTGTGTAGTTGTTTTTCCTGTTTTGTTAGTTGGTTTGTTTTGTTATGTTTTAGTTGACACACTATAAAAGGACTCTCTCATGTAATATTGTGGTTAATGCCATTGTGAATAATAGAAAACATTTTCTCCTTAATTACTCTTTCTCTCAATTCTTTACTTTCTCTCTAAACTTCATCTTCTCCAATTAGCCATTTTCACCATTGATTCACCTTACCCCTTTTGTGTATGTTCCAACATCTGGCATCAAGAGCTCTGGTTCTGATTCGTTAATCCACTGCAAACATGACAACCACCGATCAAATTCCTACCAACCTCCCAATTCTCGATTCCAAGAATTATGACAAATGGTGCAAACAAATGAATGTTTTGTTTGGGTTCCAAGAAGTCCTTGAAGTGGTGAATGATTGAGTTACACCACTTGTTACAGAGGCTACAACTGCACAACAAGCTACATTTAAGGAAGAGAATAAGAAAGACTACAAAGCTCTATTCTTGATACATTCTTGCGTCGACAACGACAAATTTGAGAAAGTTGGTGATTGTACGTCGGCAAAACAAGCTTGGGAGATTTTGAAGAAAAAGTATGAAGGTGCCGACAAAGCGAAGGTGGTGAGGTTACAAACTCATAAGAGGCAGTTCGAGTTAGTACAAATGGAAGAAAAAAAATCGATTAATGACTACGTTACGCATATAACGCGTTTGGTGAATCAAATGAAGGCTTGCGGTGAAACTGTTTCGGTGCAAAATATAGTGGCTAAGATCTTGCGTTCTTTAACGTCAAGATTTGACAACATAATGATAGCTATATAAGAGTCAAATGATCTTCTCACTATGAGCAAGGAGGAGCTTCAAACCTCGTTGGAAGCACATGAGCAAATAATGGATGAAAGGGGAAATGACAAGGCCAAGGCGAAAATTGCATTGCAAGCAAGGTTCAATGAGAAGAACAAGAGGTCGAAAGGCAAGTGGTCTTCAAAGAGCAAAGCAAATTTCCAGAATTTTGGTGGAAAAGATTAGTACACAAAAATAAATAATTTGTTCCAACAAATTTTCAGTTATAAATATTCATGACAATTATAATGTTATAACAATTATAAGTTGGAAAGGATAAATTCTAATTATATTTTAAAAAATATTTTTTTTCGAGCCGGTGGACTACCCATAAGCCCATACAGGCTGGCCCATATTTTTTAGGGCCTTTTAGGACCGGACTAAAAAAGGCCCAGAAATAAATGGACTCAAAAAATAAGACCAAGACCCTAATTTTTTGTCAGGCCCGATGGACCGATCCATGAGCTTCGACCCATTTTGACATCTCTACATTTAATATCTCAATTGATCTCATTGGCAAGCTACTTTTGAAAATTATGTAGATCTAGGATATTTTATTACCAAGCATGGTGTACAAGAACTTTTAGGAGCTACAATTCTAGGTGTGTCTAACATTATTTAATTTGAATTAAGCTGACTCAAACTATTGAAACTCAAATGAAATAATTTTTGGGTCATAAAATGCTCTCCTTATTTGGAAATGGTTGTAAGACAATCACCTTCCATTGCATTAATCAAAATCTTGAATATTTTGTTTCTTGGCAAGTACTAATTTTAAAACCATTATTCTATTTAAATCTCATAACTTTAGTGAATCAATCATCTTATGTTATCACAAAGTATCCTTTCTCCACCAATTGACCAGCATTCATCAAGTTGTACTTTACATTAAAGACATGCAACCCCTCATATATTTCTATTTTCTTGCCATCTTTCAAATGAAGAAGTACATTTCACATGCCTAATTCTTCCATTGAGTTGTTATCATCCAAATTCACCTTCTCTTGTTAGGATCAAACTCAGTGAGATGGTTTTTGTTTCATGTTGTATGATTTAAGCACTGTTAAGATACCAAGTGATAAAATCTACAACTTCTTCAATTGTTGTCACCATTATCATCAATGATTCATAGTCACAAACAACTGAAAGTTTCCTGAGCTACATTTTTCTAATGCAAGTAAACTAGTAAATATAGTTAGTTAAGCTAACTAACTTCTAACTTAGCCAACAAACTTGTAATCAATACAACTTCTAGCAATTAACTAACTTTACATAGTTTGAATTACAACTAACACTATTTGTAGAAGTCATGCTTCAATAGAGGGCAAAATATTTTTTATAATCATTTTTTCACATGCTTTACATATTTTTTTTCACAGCTCAAGCAGACAAAAGAAAAAGTCAAATAACATAACAGAACTAGAAAATCTTCTGAATGTGCCACACTACAAAAGAAACAAATACTTAAGAATGGAAACAAATAGAGTAAAACAAAATAATTACTACATTTAAAACTAGAAAATCTACATTATTATGCTAAAAAAACATCCTCTTTTTTTCTCTCATTTTTTAATTGTCCTCATCATCTACATAATGGAGCATGCATTTGGGTTTTCATCACTGAACATGTTGGTGAGATGAGAGTCTTCATATGTAGAAACCATTCCAGTGGAAGTCTCCAATCTCCTCACATATCCCGGAGGAGCCTTCTTGTCATAAGAAGAAACAGCATATGGATGAGCCACCATGTTGTATGGCACATAAGGCCAAATCTCAGCTTTCTTCCCCGTTGACCTCGCCTTCTTAAGGACCTTATTTGCCTCCACATAACCCGTTACCGTCACTTTTTGCTGTTTCCTGTTTATCTCCACTGATTTCACTCCTGCACCACCACCATTATTTTATAACTTCATCATTTTGATGTACTCAATGCTATGTCGACATATAGAAGGCAAGAAAACTATAATACATTGACACCGACACAGACACCAGATACGGTACTGACACTATCTTAATGTGAAAATGTAAGTTACCATTTATTGAAGAGAGGGCTTTCTTGACCTTAAGCTCACAACCATCACAATCCATTCTCACCTTCAACTCGACCGTCTGTAACTGCTTCCTCCTCTTGATCTTCTGTTGATGGTGGCCGCTTCCCATTAGATCAGATAAGTACTCTATAGTTCCTCCAACTCCCATTTCTATGTATATTATTATTTAGCACAATTCAAGGCTGAGAAGTTGATGAGTTTGTGAGTTTATATTGAAAACAAAAGGAGGGAGCTCCAAAAAGATGAAATTGCAAGGAACTTTCATGCAAAATAATTAAAAGATTCCTTCTCTACCCTCTAAAGAAATATAAATAACGTTGCTCTTTGAAGAGCTTCTTTTACCCTACTTTTAGTAATGAAAAAAGTGACTTTTATGGGTTCAAGATTCTTAATGGAAGTTTTTCATACTTGAGGGTCAAGAAATAGTAAAATTTTGTGGTAATGTTTTTCAATGTGGTGTATATTCAGTTAACATTTCCCTATATTGTTTATTAGGGAATAAATATTGGTATAACAGATGACAGCTAATGAGAACTCTCTGATTGAGGCTTCAATTCAAATTGAAGAATAATGATTAATTGAGGAAAGCGAAGGCACATACCAACTTCCAAACATGAATGAACAACTATTAGATGGTGACACAATTTTGAAGCGCTGTAAAAGTTTACAACGGCTATGAATCTTTTACTTGTACTTTTTTAAAAAGGAGTTATTGCTTGCTGATATACTAGTGTCATGTTTGTTTTTCTCAAATAGTTTTTCAATGAAATCCTGCCTTTATTTTTCATATGCATAGCCAATCTCAAATTTAGATACAAGAGAGAGTTGTGTTAGACAGTCGATAACTAACGTAAAAGTTTGTCAAAACTATGACAAGGATCAATTACAAAATATAGACACGTTTATTGAAAAATCTATGGAAATAATAGATATTATAACGAGGAGGAAGATCAATTTATGTACCTACAAGAAACTAAGTGGATAAGTGAAAAGGCGAAAGAATTAGACAACTCGAAATTAAAGCTTTGATACATCGGAAAAGCAAGTAAGATCGGAAAATGGGATGGAGATTATTATGGACAGTGAATGGAAGAAATATATTGTGAATGTGAAAAAAGTAGGAGATTGAATCATAACCTTAAAATTTATAGTGAAACAAAACACCTTTAATGTTATTACTACTTATCCACTTCGAGTTGGGTTAACGGGACACTTTAAAGTAAAATATTAAAAGAATTTAGAATGTTTACTTTAGGGTGTATCCAACTACATAAACTTTTTCTGGGAAAGGATCTAAATGAATATGTAGGGAGTATAGCAAGAGATTTTGAGAACGCGCTTTTTAGAGTTTTTGTCGATTTATGATCTAAATGAGTATGGTCTCGGGAAGATAAATACAGAGTATAAATTCATCTTAGAACATTCACATTCATCATACTCTCTTTTGAGTATTTTAAATGAGCCCTATTTAAATTTTTATAGTATATTACATTTTCAAATTTTTTAAACAACCCAAATACATTTTCAAATATCCATGTAACGTTTAAAAACTCTACATGGGTCCTACCAAATCCTATAATGTACTCTATATTTATAACCAATTAATATGAAATATGTGGCACTAATTACAGAGTAGGAACATTCTCTCATTTGATAATGACAAATAGATAAATGATTGTTCAATTATCCATCTTTTGTGATACATTCACATTAATTGTAATGTAGTAACGTTTCTACCGGATGCGATAATTGTGTTCTTAGAGTTTTGGTTGACTTTTGATTTTATTATAGTTAATATCTATTTTGAAAAAGATATAAGCATCTTATAACATATAAGGGTGGGGTGATATGTTCTCAAGGACTGTAAAGTTATTATGCGAGAGAGTTTAACTATCTAACATAGAGTATTGATTATGCATGGAATAATCAAGAAGAGAGCAAAGAGAAAAGGTTACATTAGAGTGCCATTAATTAAGTGGTGGCATTTGAAAGGTGGAAAGACGGAAGTTTCCAACACAAGATCTTGGATGGAGGGTTTGGGCAACCACAAGAAAGTTCAAATAATTTGTGGAATAAGATGGCTCAAGAGTTTAGAAAAGTAATCGTGATGGTGGAACGAAAGTGTTTAGAGTAAAGTTATAGTAGAAATGTATTTTGTTTTAAATAATGGTCTAAGTGTAAAATTGTTGAAACATGGGAAAAATATAAGAAATCTAAGAGCGAGACAAACGTAGAAGGCACCAAAAAGACAATGAGTGATGAAAGAAACCTCGTTTTTGAAGCATTATATCAATCTTTAGGAATCAGGAAAAATCTATGTATCAGCTTGCTAAGGAAAGGGAAAGAAAGACAAGAGATGAGTGGATCACCATCCTCTTTAATGAAATTATGAGGTCAAAGTAAAATTCAGATGAATGGTGAAGAAAAACTTTAATTCAAATCTATAAGAACAATGTGTATATATAAAATTGTACAAATTATAGAAGAATTAAACTTAAGACAAATCATAAAATTATGAAATCCAGTGATTTAACATAAAGTAAGAAAAGAGAATACATTCACTAAAAAAATCAATTTAATTTTATGTTGCAAAATTGACTATAAAGTGATATATATACTACGACGTGTAATAGAATTGGATCGGATGGATTAACAAAGTTTACCCATAATTTTTCGGGAATGTGTATGGTAGTAAATTTTTTCCTGTTGCCCTTTCACTTGTACATGGCACCCCCAAATATTTTTATTTCAATTTTACCCCTGTTGAAATTTTTGGTAGTTTCTTAGAAGTTTCAGGTATTCCACAAAATTTTTGAAAAAACAAAATTTATTTTGAATACCAGAAATTTGAAATTTCTGATATACCAAAAATTTCAAATACACAGATTCAAAAAAAAAAAATTGGGATACCGGAAATTTCTAATTTCCAGTATATACCAGAAATTTCTAATTTCCAGTATATACCAGAAATTTCAAATATACAGTATCAAAAAAAAAAATTTAATTATGTTTTTTTATCGGAAAATTCCGAAATTCTCGGTATTTGATTGAAATTTCCGGTACAACCCCCAAATTTCTAGGTTTTTTTGGTTGAAAATTCTAAAAAATATCGAAAAATTTGAAAATTTTCAGTATTTTTTTGAAATTTCCTTTTTTTTTTTAAAAAAAAAACTTTTTTAAAAAAACTTATTGAAAATTTTTGGTATGAGATTTCAAATTTCCGATAAAAAATATTTTCTTTTTTAGAAAAGTGATTTCTTACAAAAATATGATGGTAAAATAATACTTTTAGGGAGTATCAGGTTAAATAAAAGGGGTGACAAGATAAATTCTCGTCTAAACAGATTTTGAAAAAAAATCTAAAAAATATTAGAATTTGCATATATTAAAATTGTTTAGTAAATATAAAAAAATTTATGATTCAAATCAATATATCCAATCATTATTTTAAGATCGCAAAACTCAAAGGGTCACTTTAAAATGAATGTGAGGGATAGCTTTTTTATAAAGTTGGCATTTGATTTCAACTGCTTCCATTTATGATATTTTAACCAAAAGAAGCAATTTAAACGATATGAGCAACCCGTTGCATAAGCTTTTTGCAATGAACGTAGAAACTACGTACACAAAAGCACTCATAATCACTTTTGGGAAACAAAAGTAGAATGAAAAGAAAAAAAGGTATGAAAATAGAAAAGTGAACCAAAAAGTGCATGAAAACAGAATTGAGAAACATGCAACCCATACCACGCCAATTCTAATCTTGTGGCAGTGAGTGATCTTGATGCAAAAAGCAGGACACAAGAAAGGGAAACTTTTGTCACGCTTCTAAGCAAAAGTAACTATGAGATGTGAGAAATTAAAGTTAAGAATTTATAATACTTGTCAATAAAATATATATAATCTTTTATTTTGCCTAATTTAGAACTCTATTAAATATGCTTAACAACTCTTGAATGAGTGACATTCTTTGTGAGAATTGATGTATGGATACATGATAAAATGCAATTTCTGTTTCAACTTTCTAAAGAACTGATACAGTATTTAAAGGACAGAAGATACTTGGCAGACATTTTTTGTGTGCTTCAATTGGTCTTGCTTTTTTATCATAGATTCTATTTGTTTTTTATGGAGTATAAAAGGAGAAACTTTAACTAGGAAAGGAGTAAGGAAGCTACAACAAAAGGCCTAACAGATCGTGGGTGTTGTGAGACATGTTAAAAGGAGATTTTAGGAGAAAGTGAGAGTTCATTGAAGACTTTAAGGATTCTTATTGGCTTTACTTGGCACTTACTGTCTTAGGATTATTAATGTCTAGTTTCTTCCCTCTTCAATGATCCAACACCTAAACATATAATGCAACAACAACATATATTCAAACAAAAAACATGAAATAGCTGTAGATACGAAAACAAGTTGGTAGGAGGCATGGTGTTGTTTAGTGTATATTTCTCCTATATTTATTTGTTTCTACAGCATGATCCTACCAACTTGTTTTCATAACTACAACTATTTCTCGTTGAAAATACTTGAAATTTGAAATGCTAGTGCCCGAGTATTTCGGTTCACAAAAATTTTAAGAAACATAATAAAAATGGTTTCATAAAAAATGAATTAAAATTTCTTATAAGAAAAAACACCTTCATACCAAGCAAATTAATTTACATAACCTCACCCGACCTAGAGTGGGCGTTAAGAGAAAAATGTTTCACTACGAGTTCTAGGAATCTAATGCTGAATGTTAAAAACAACAGACAGCATAGACGGGTGTAAGATCTAACATACTTACAAACCTAGGACAAAACAGGACAGATTTAGATACACATGTAACACTTTTAGACAGGCTACTAGAAATACTGCGAACATGAAAGTCTCAGTAAAGGACCGATAGAAGTTGAAATAGAAGCAAACAATAGCAGTGCCAATGTTGCCAGAATGAAATCAATTGAGATGTCTGAGATGAAACAACTGAAGAATTTTGAGGAGCCTTTCCAGCAACAGCTGGAGCCACTGCATGCCCTTTGATTCTTTGCTGCTCATCTGCAGGCAGCGGGTTTGACGATGTCTTGTTTGGAGGGGAGAGGGGCATCTTCTTACCAAGACTGAGATCCTGACCTACAAATGAGTAAGATTTGAACTTAAGGCCTCTTCCACTCTTTGGATGGATGCCCGTGATAAGGAGATATATACCCATCGGTTAGAAAAAGAAAATAAAAAAACATAAATATGTTTGTGAGAAATAAACTGACTTACAATTTGAGTGTGACCATGCTAGCTTCTTGTTTTCCCTATCAAATACCAACCGGTATCCCGTCATGAAATTTTCTGCAAATAATTTAATTAGCTTTACGTTCAAAATACATTTTTCTTCAGAAACAAGAATAGATCAGTATACTTTTCTAGAGAAAATATGTAAACTTACGTCCAATAGTTCCCATATCCCCATCGGTTGCCTGTATTGCTAAACAAAATCCATCAATTCCCTGCACCAAAATAACCGGTCATTATAATTTAGCTACATCTGTTGCAAGAGAAATGACCCTTCTTCCATTTCCCTTCTTACTTAAACACAGCTAACTGAAAACTGAATTTTCATGTGGAAAACTTTTTCTACTAGGTTAAACATAAAGGGAAGTGTTTCTCAAGTAACTGGTTCCAAATAACTGGTCTATATCTACATTTATGATAAAGACTCTTATGATCATATGTTTTACTTTTTCACCCTTCCTCCCAAAAGAAAAAGGAACCACTTAATCCACACTCACCTGTTCGTTGTAAGATACAAACACAGGATTATAGACCACAAAACTGTTATTCTGTTGGAACATGAGTGTCAACGTCGGAACCTTAGGCAGCTGTTGCGAGCTGTTTCAAATATAAAATAATGTCATCAGAAAGACCAAAATTTAGCAATTAGGATATCAAGAACAGAGAGTAGAGTCAGGACGGGAGAGGGAAAGAAAAAGATATATCAAGTAAATTCACCTGGGTACATAACAATACTCCCAAGGAAATCCTTGAAAGGTTGATCTTGTAGCATTTACTTGTTTGTCAAACTGTCAAATTAAATCTTATCATATAAATATCCACAGAAGAGATTTACAATCATGAAATTCTAAAGACAAAAGTACCTCCTTAGTTATTGCTTCATATGCATGACCCGGAAGAAACGTAAATGATGTTCCACTATCAAACTGAGCATTAAAACTTATTACTTTAGGACAAGAATTCCCGATACAACAGGCCTCCACTCCAACAATGTAAGTTGAACTGAGCAGGAAATTTATCATAATTAGCAGGAGACCATTTTCTAAATTATTTTAGTATAGTAAAAGGTTGTAAACTAATTAAATGTAGATAATTTCATACAATATTCCATCCAAGGGCAAGAATGGAGTAGACTGTTGCACGGTTGCTCCCTGATCACCAAAAAATAATCTACCGGAATCATCTTCATTAAAGCACAATGAAAAAGAATCACGGATTAATCCTGATTTAGCAAGAAAACTCGGAACTGAACTCTCCCCAGGTCCCAAACCAATGACACCATCCGGGGCATTGCCATTCAAGTATTCACCACTTTGCTTCATACCACACCTGCATTCAACAAAATTGACGTTAGTCAATAGGCACACACTGTACAAAAGAGAAACTCTGTCATCAGGCAAAGGGATGTTAAAGTGACAAGGACACAATCAGTCAAGTATACCCGACAACAACTGAAGCTTGAACAGAAGAGTTAGATGAGCTGCCACCACTATCGCCGGATTGAAGATGCAATATGTCCTCAACTAACAATCCAGAACTCGATGTATTCTCTGATGTGTAATTGATGGTATACGGACATTGTTGCTTGGAAGTTTTACAATTTGAACCCATATCACATAACCGGTGGCTGCAAGATATATGCTTGCTGGATAACGAACTAGAGGGGCTATACTCATTCAGATCTCTATCCTGCATAATAGATGCCCCATATGTGAGGGAGCACCTGCGAATCAATTACTGGAAATAAGTGCTAAACCAGCCACCAACTCTTAGCTTAGACTCTATAAACTTCACACAAACATGCACCTATAAAGCTGAGATGCTAATATGTTATTTCCCGTTTACTAGTATTTAGCAGTGTTACCAAAATAGTACATTAGAGAGGGTTGTGGCATGACTGTTGACACTTAGATTATATCAATTTTCAAGGACAAACAAATCTCTAATTATATCTTTTGACTAGGATAAATGCTTATCATATGAGTTAAACAGATTTTACACACTATAAGCCGTTTTCATATAAGCTATCATGAAGAACTTAAGGAAATAAGATGAAAACAACTTAAGAATGCCGTAACTTGTTTACATAAGCTCTCCTAAATACCACAAATGCTTATGCTTGTAATTAAACTCAAATAAGTCAATCCAATCTAATTACACATCAAGGCATTACATTTCATATTGAGTCTAACTCATCGTTACAAAACCGGAACTCATATATTTTCCAATACACCCCGCACGCCCCAACACTAGTGGATGTTTAGTGCATTAGATATTAATGGTAGGTGGTACGGTATGATAGATAGACTCGAATACTATGAAGCACATACACCTAAAACATGATACCGACACCAACAACAACGGTAATAATTTGAAATATTGTTGGTGTCAGTTCCAGACACAAGACACTGACACATCTTTTTTCAGAGGTGTCTCTGCTACACAGCTCGAATATCCCTCTTTATAAACTCTAACCACAATTATTTGATGTACCTAATTACAAGTTAGTGTACATACCAAATAGGAATAGAAACTGGCAGACAAGGGAGCACACTGTATACAATCACAAGGAATCCAAAGAAGGTCACTCCCAGCATCCAATGCAACAAGAAACGAAGTGCTCGGTGTCCCTATATCAATCCACGTGTAATGCAACCTATTCTCATCGCAAAAAACAACAAAATCAAATTCAAAAATTCAAAAATCAAAACCAAAAAAAAAAAAAAAACAGAAAGTAGAAGAATAAAAAAAATTACCAGCCCAATTCGTTTCCAAACGACATCGTTTTGCTACCTTGAGAAGGAAACAGAAGCTGGTGACGAGCAGCACCGAGGCTAACTTTATGCCTAACAAAGTCGTTTCTGAGAAGCCTCTGGTAGTACTGCATGTTCCGCCGGTCCGGCCAGTCACCGGTCTGAACCCGAACCGGTTTCATTTCTTCGGAGAATCGGTGAACCAGCTTCGTGGAGAAGGTTCTCGGAACCTGCATTGCGTAAGTGACTGTCACCGAGAGGAGGAACGGAAGCAAGAACCGCCACCGTGACGGCATCGGAGATCGAGATCTAGGAGTTTGTTTTTGCGGTGGTGGAAGTGATTAGGTTAAGATTAGTGAAAGTAATTAAGAGGTTTTTGAGTTGTTGAGTGAGGGGTGCGCAGTGTGCATCATGGTTTGTTCATGTGTTCATCACTGTCTGAGTGAGTGGGAATGAGAGTGACAAACTTGGTTTTTTTCTGTTTGTGGGTGGCGGAATAAAGTAGTTAATTGATGGAAAAAAGGTAAGATATATGTGAATATGATATGCATTTTTTTTATTTGTAATTAATTATTCTCATATTTAAAATAGAGAATTGATAACAACTCTAATTGTCCTAGAGTTTTTGAAATCTTGGGTGTTCGACTTTGCTTGTTTGATTTAAAAAATGTTTAAGGATCAAGACAAAAATTAAGATTAGAGATTAGACAACTTTCACTAAACTATGAAACAAATTTTTTTTTTCTATAATACAAGTTTAAAATACAAAAATATCAGTTTATTTTCTAGGCATAACTAGTCTCTAAGTTCCATAACTTAATTAAATGTTCCGCTTTAGTCTCTTAACTAAAAAATGTTAGGAATAGTCTCTTGACTGATATTTTATTACTTTAAATGCAATTTGTTGACTCACCATTTGTGTTATATTTGCACTCATTTTCAGATTTTAGGGTTCATTCTTCTTCTTGTAGCTTTCGTTTTCAAACTCTATTGGTTGATTCTTCATCTTGCGGCTTTTGTTTTCAGATTTTAAGGTTAAATCTTCATCTTTCAAATTTCGTTTTCATATTGTTTTTTTCCTCCAACTTTCGCTTTCTTTCATTTTTTATTGTTTGCAACATTTTCTTTCTTTTGGTTCTCCAATATCAAAGAATGCAGGAAGTGCTTAAATGTCAAACAATCAAAGCTTTGGGACAACTGGATTTGTGCTACATAGAAACAAGATGGTGAAGTGTTTTTGTCAAGATGAAAGTGTTCATTGACATGTCAGTGATATGAATAATGTGAACTATGGGAGAACATTTTGGAGTTGTAGAAATTATATGAATCAAATGGATAAGGATTGTAATTTCTTCAAGTGGTTAAGCGATGAAATAGTTGATGAAAGGTATTTGAAGATTGAATGGCAAAAGAAAAAAAAAATTCAAAATTGAAGAGTGAGGTTCACCATACTAGAGGATGATTAAAAATGTCTAGGATTTTGAGCTTATAGTTTAATCTTGTGTTTGTAACAATGTATTTTAAATAGGTTGGGACTATGGTTGGCATTTTATGCTTAGGGTAATGTAGTTTATTTTCATGAGTTTATCAATGTCATTTAGTTCGGGTTAAATTTTGTATTTGTCATGACTTTATCTATGTAACAATTTTATTGGTTTAATGCATAATGTTATGTTAAACTATTTGTGTTCATTATGCTCTGTAAATTTGTGTTCATTATACTCTGTTATAACTGTGATATAACAATGAAACAAAACATTGGTAGAAAAGACAAGGAATAAATATTGGCATTTCAAGCAATAATAATAGAACTACAATAAGTAGATAGTGATATCAGAAATTCGAATTGGCATTATAAGCCATATCATTTTAATAAGAACTAACAAAATTACATATCATTCTCATAGAAAAAGGTTTTCTATAATGCAAAGTTACATAGCATTCTCAAAACACCATAACAAAATTACATATCAATTTCATTTAACATTATAAGCCATATCATTCAAAATGCAAAATATGGTTACATTACAAAACAACATAACAAAAGTATCAAACAGAAACCATAAATCATGGTTGACTTGAAACAAATTTCCCTATTTTAAAGTGTTATTTTCTTTTTTAATGATGGCTGACTTGGAGTTGCTTGTTGTGGCTAACTTGGAGTTATTTGGGGTGACTGACTTGAAGTTGTTTGTGGTGGTTGACTTGGTGGTGCTTGTGATGGTGGCAGTTACATGCAATCTTGTTGTGACCATCCTTATGAAAACGACTGCACTTGATTCCATGTCTTGCTCGTTTCAGATGTGACTAACCTTTCACCATTTCTCCAACCTCTTTATCTTAGAACAAGATTTGAATTCTGCAATTAATCTCTGGATTTTGATAATAATAACACAAATATTTTAATGTAAACAATTTTGTTTCTAATAGTTTCTTGAGTATGCAGATTAAAAGATCTAATTGATTTAGGAATGTTGTCTAAAGAATCATCAAAAATATGTTAAGCACGCTAGAAAGATTGTTTGCATCCGTTTCTGAAGAAACATCAATAGTTTTGAAGAATGTTGAATGTTCGTCAGAAAGAGTATCTCTCTATGTACTTATCAATAAGTTGTTGTTTTAAAAGTCACGAGTCTTCTATAAAAATGGATGTCTGTAAGAGATGTTGCTTCAGGATCAAAAATCAAGATTGCACCAGAAACAAGTTTTTGCTTCAAAGATCAGAAGTCAATATTTGTTCGTTAGAAAAGATGTTGCTTCTAATTATGAAGAGAAAATCAAGGTTGTGAACACATCAAAGTAAAGTTTTTGCTTCCGGATCAGAAGTCAGGATTTAGTCATTAAAAAAGCTATTGCTTCTAATTCTAAAGACAAAGTCAAGATTTTGAAGACTTGTATACTTCGTGTAATATGCGCACATCTTCTCAACATCAGAAATATTCCATCAGAAGGCAGATTAATGGAAAGTTAGATCTTCTGGACTCATTACTATTCTACATCATATAATTCATCAAAAGATAAGATCAAAAGATGATATTTTCCCAAGTCAATCTACTTCATCAGAAGTAATTTTCATCAGAAGACAATATCATCAAAAACATACGCTATAAGAGTTAGTACAAAGGTACAATTACACATTCTACTCAAATGGATGTATTGTGTACTCTATGTCTCCCACGATCGTTTCTTATTGTTGGCTGCTAGCAAGATGAAAGTGACGTGTGTACTACTACAACAGTCTACTTCCTCAACGCCTATATAAAGGATAAAACATTTCATTTACAAATTGGAAGACTTGAACGTAAAGAATAGTAATGCTGCTAAAACCAAAACAAGAAAAAGAGAAGATCAAAACACAAGAATTGTTGCTCATTATTGTGTTATTATTATGGCAAAATACTCATTTTGGTCTCTTAACTATATTCTTAGGCTCATATTAGTCCCTTAATTTTTTTCGTGTCATTTTGGTCTTTTAACTTTCAAAACATTTCATTTTAGTCTTTTTTGTCTAATTAGCGACGGCACTGAGAGGGTATTTATAACCCCCAGCACTAGGCCAATGTCTCGTTAGTGGGTTGCTTAACCAAGTCCACTAAGGGACTGTTAGAGCTACGTGTGTAAGGAGTCCAGTACATGGGCTTCTCCCTGGTTTGCTGCTCCGAGATGCAAGGGAATGTTGACCCATTATTCTCAGAGGGTATGAAGACGGTTATGTAACCGTTGGCCACGTGGCCCTAACACACACGTGGGGACTTCCCTAGTGGTTATGGACAGATGAGCCTTCGAGTCCTTATGCCCATTAGATTGGGCCTAAATAGTAGTAGGCCAGATGCTGAGCCAGTCCAAATTAGGAGCCCCCAAGTTATTGTTCTCGAAGAGAGCGATGACTTTGAGTCAATTTACTCGTCCATCGGGGACCCTGCTGGTGTGGTCTTTCCGTCGAGGAAGAGGGTTTGCCCGTGGCATGGTGCATGGTCGAGTTATACTGCTTGAGTAGATTGCTGCAGGCATGAATTCTCCTTTGTTTCCAACAGGCACAACGTAGGTCGGGGAACTGATCGTGAACGAGGCGTCATTATGTGTGGGCTTGTTTACACGTCAACCTAGGGGTGACACGTGTCGTCATCCAAACCACGCGTCCTATTTGGGGAGGTGTGAAAGGCTTAATAAGGCGTGACTCTTTGTATGCTTGGGAAATCTTGGTTATAAAAGGAGGTTGGGGTCTTTATTTGACCTACTCTCCCTCCGTTCCTTCATTTTGAAATTCAAGGTTCTCTGCACGAGGTTCCAAGGATCTTCAAGGTTTTTCCAAAGAATTCCCACAAACTCCATCGTTCAAGTAATTGCTCCTCAATTTTTTTGTATATTTCTCCATAGATCTGGGACTTTGGGAAGAATATTCATGGAGACGCTTGAGTTTCTAATGAATGTTCCTGCTCTTGGGATGGATACGCCAGAGAGATTCATGAACGGGGATGGTAATGGATCTCTTAGGGAATTTTATGGAAGTCGCGGGGACAACCATGAATCTTTCATGGAGTTTTATGGAGATCGTGGGGACAACCATGAATCTCTCGTGGAGTTTTATGGAGATCGCGGGGACAATAATGAATTTCTCAGGGACAACCATGAATCTCTTAGGGAGGTACATGAAGATTGTGGGGACCATCGTGAATCCATCGAGTAGATGTATGGACATCTTGGCGAACGGCGGGGGATTTTCGGGGAGATGCTTGAATGTATCAGGGATGGCTCGAGCCCCTCGGGGAGATTCGTATTGGTCGATGGAGATTGTGATCATACAGGGGATTGACAGATTCCACAGGGAATAAAAGTTGTTCCCTTGGATGACTCTTTAGGTAGGTTGGTCGATATTATGGGCTAAAGGGTTGAGTCACAAGAAATCTCGTGTGGTGTTTGTTACGCCAGGCATCTCGCCCTTTCACTTGACTAACGGTGGAAGGGTGGATTTGATTATGTCGAATTCACTTCTTCTTTCGTTGTTTTTCAGGTAGTATGGCTCAACCAATCGAGGAGACAGGCGAAGAAGGCCCGAGCACTCAGTAACGTATTCGTTGTGTCGCAGATCTATCGTGGGTTACGAACAAACTGCGAAATATCAAGTACGAGTTTGTCGTTGATTCTTCCTCGGCTTTCAATGTGCTCAAGGACTTGGACGAGGGAATAGATCCTTCATGGGCCGTCCAAATCGTCGGAGAAACAAGGAGGATTTGTTCCGCCTACGCAAGGACTCGCTTCCCTATGTATGAATTTACTTTTCGAGAAGCGGGGATGTGCATGCCCTTTACAAGTTTCTAGATTGGAGGGTTTACGTGGTTAGATCTGGCCCCTTCACAACTTCATCCGAATGCGTTGGCCTTCATGCGTGTGTTCGAACTAGTTTGTCATTACCTTGATATCGGGGCCACACTGCCGCGCTTCTTCTGGATCTTTCACCTCCAATGACAGACGATCAACGACCTCAAAGCCTGGGTGGCATTCAAGAAGTCGGGGAAGCTGTTTCGCCCCTATCTGGATTATGTCTGTGACTTTAGAGGGAGGTTCTACATTGTGAAGCCTCTTACTAGGGAAGCCGAAGACACGTTGTACACTCGATCCGTGGAAGTTGACGAGCAAGGAGACCGGTTCGAGCGGCTAACCGCGCGGTTTCTGCTAGAGTAGGAGAGGAAACATTACAACCGGGGAGCGGATTTTTATTCCGTGAAGCATGAACAATAAGATGTGACAGTCCAACTCTCGTACGAGAAGTTGGCAAACTATGTCAAAAGCTTTACCCCGGCTATTTGTGTGGATAGGGATAGGAATATCCTCTTGGATGCCCGTGGGGAGATTGAAATAGTCAACCGATTAATAAACACAAAATCCCTTCTCAATTTCCCATGAGACAGGGATGTGTTGGCACTTCTATGTAACTTCTTCGCAGGTCCCCGCGAGGTTTTATTTTACTGATGTTTGTCTAACCTTGCTTGTTCTTGATTTTGCAGGTCTGATGGCTTCTCTCAAGGAACACACGTCGAAGTTGAAGTCGAAGTCCGCCCGAGGACCCGCTAAAGATCGCGTTGTTGAATTACAGGAGCAGACGAGGAAAGACGGCTAAGCGGGCGGACCTACTCCTTCCCCCTGTGTCTTCTCCTGAGCAGTCCCTAAAGAGGAGACGGGGGAGAATTTGGAGCAGGGTATTTCGGGGACATCAACTACTGTCGAGGAGATATTCGTGTTGCCCCTTTGCTATGGGAACCGACATATTTTTGATAGTGTGAATTCCTTGGGGGTGCACGAAGCTGAAAAGGAGGTCATCCTCTCGACTAACAAGAAGACTCGGAAGCAAGACCTCAACATCGATTTTGCTGTTGTTATGAGGGTGCTTGAGATTGTGTTGACGTTGAACGATGATGTTGCCTCCTCCAATGCTACTAACGACCAGGATTGTGCCAGGATATATGAGTTAGAGACCCAGAACAGTGAATACCACAATAAAGTTATGAAGCTTAGGGGGCAGTACAATAGGCATGTTCAACTGGCCAAGGAGTTGAACGAGCTGAGGTTACAGGTGGACCCCTTGGCAGCAGAGAACAAGCAGTTGACTTCCTGGTGAAAGAGCTCGAGGAGATGGTGGCCCCAACTGAGGAGGAATCTCCCGACGAGCAGGCTCTCTCTTCAAGGAAGGATTTGGTCGACAAGATTCGGGTGCTTAAAGATGACACTATGGAGGTGCTCACCTTTGGTTTTGACCAAGTCGTCCTCCAAATGCAGGTGGTCAACGACAGAGTCGATCAAGTGACCGTGGGGATTGGTCCTTTCCACCGAGTGATCAGTGGGAAGATCAAGCCTCCGCCTGAGGTCTAGAAGTTTGTCTTTGGCGTTTTGATGGACCTGCGCATCCTTGTTATGTTTGGCTTGTGTGCCATTTTATTTGACTTGTTTGGAATTTATTGGGCTAAGTCCCTGTACATTTGGTTTGGGTCTGCGAGCCCGTTTTGTAATATTTTGTCGGCCTAGATGGTCAATTTGTTGATATTTGTTGTTATTTCGTATGCTCGGCATGCTTTATCATTTCTTATGCTCGACATGCTTTGTTATTTCATATGCTCTCCATACTTTGTCATTCCATATGCTCGACATACTTTGTTATTTTATATGCTCGACCTTGTTATTGTTCTCAGCGTACATGCCGAAGGGGCAGTCTCAGAGGCCGTCAGGCGAGGCCATAGTTGTGTTTGGGACTCTGGCTTCAGAGTGTGAACTGTTTGTCGCGAGCTGGACGACTTCCACAAGGTATCGCCCGCAGAGCTTGTTCAAGGTTTTCGCATCGTGCAGAGGCTCTACTCAAGAACTTACGAGGAACCATCTGTTCGTTAAATATGGGTGCGCACTAGTATCATCTTGCGACCCATGGTCGAGTGACTCCCCTTCATGGAGGTGATTTGTCGACTCCTAAGTTCCCGAGGAAGGGTTACAAGACTTAGCTGTAGTATTGCTTTAGCTTCGTAGAGTTCCAAGGTCGAGGGAGTTGTACTCTAACTAGATTTTCTAAATAATACGCCCACGTGTCCGTTTTGCCGCGGACGCGGTAGGGGCCCTCCTAATTGGCGGCCAACTTCCCCTCACGGGATTCCTTTTGATTCCTTCACAGGACTAGGATGCCGACTTCAAACTCTCGCTTGATGACTTTGGTATCGTGGCGTAAAATTATTTGATGCTTCAGTCGGGCCTCTCGGAGTGCTGCCCCTGCGCGAATTTCATCGACTAAGTTCAGCTCCTCGCGTAGTGCTTCATCATTCGTCTCTCCGTCTAGATGGAATTCAGTGTGTCGCGAGGGTTCCCTGAATTCCACAGGGATGACCGCTTTTGTTCCGTATGTTAGTCGGAAGGGTGACTCCCCGGTGGTTGAGTGTGGGGTTGTACAGTAGGCCTATAACACAATATGCAGTTCCTCGACCCATCTCTTTTTGGCTTCACCTAGTCGCCATTTGAGCCCCCGTAAGAGGACCCTGCTGGCAGCTTTGGCTTGGTCGTTGGTCTGTGGATGCTCGACTGAGATAAAATGCTATTTTGTACCCAACCTTGCGACGAAGCTTCAAAAATTCTGGTCGGTGAACTATGTCTCGTTGTCCGTTACGAGTGTTTGCGGGATGCCGAAGAGAGTGAGGATGTTTCATTTGTTGAAACGGGGGATATTAAAGGATGTGTTATTGGCGAGGGCTTCGGCCTCTATCCACTTCGTGAAGTAGTCGACGGTCACAATGAGGTATTTATTTTGGTAGAAGCCTTGTGTGAAGGGCCCGAGGATGTCCATTTCCCACCAGCTGAAAGGCCAAGGGGAGGTGAGGGTGGTGAGCTCGTGGGGTGGAGCTATATGCATGTCAGCATGGAGTTGGCACTTGTCGCATTTTTTTACATGTTCTTTAGCGTCTTGTTGCATAGTGGGCCAATAGTATCCTGCCCGCAATGCTTTTCGGGCGAGAGATCGTCCCCCCAAGTGTTGGGCGTTGATTCCCTCATGTATCTCGTGCGACACGCCAAATAATTTGGACTCCTCGATGAATTTTAGGAGGGGATGGATAACCCCTCGTCGGTAAAAGCGTTGCTCAAGGACGGCATAGGAGTATGCCCTGCGTTTGGTATATGCGACTTCTTTCTTGTCTGCGGGCAATTCTCCTTTGGTTAAGCAGTTGAACACTGGAGTCATCCAGCTGTCCGCATCCCCGATGGCGTGTATGCCGAGCAATGGAGGGGGCCTCTCAATGCTCGGCCAGGAAAGGGATTCTTGGATTACGAATTTGTTTTTGCTCTTCTTTTTGGTGCTCACAAGTTTTGACAGGATATCAGCTCGAGTGTTTTGCTCTCGAGGAACGTGTATAATTTTAGCCCGGTCGAAGCTCGTCATTTTTTCCTTTACAAGGTTGAGATACTCGATGAGATTATAGTTTTTATCCTGGTACTCTCCGAGGACTTGCGATGCGATGAGTTGGGAGTCCGTAAATACTTGGATCTCTCATTCGCTCAAATCCTCGGCAAGCCTTAGCTTGACGAGTAACGCCTCATATTCTGGTTGATTGTTCGATGTCGGGAACGAGAGGGTGAGGGAGTGCTCAATGACGACCCCTTCCTTATTTTCGAGGAGGACGCCCGTGCTGCTTCCCGTCAAGTTCGAATCTCCGTCGATGAAAATGGTCCACCTTTTGTCTCCGCTCGGAGACAGTTCGTGGGCGATCATTTCGGCGATAAAATCGACCATTGCTTGGGATTTTAGAGCTTTCCGACCCTCGTATTGGATGTCAAATTCTCAGAGTTCGAGGGACTGTTTAAGCATGTGGCCGGCCATGTCTGGTCGGCCTAGGAGTTGCTTTATAGGTTGCACAGCCCTTACAATAATGGTATGGACCAGGAAGTAATACTGAAGTGTCTTCGCCGTAATGACGAGGGATAAGGCTACCTTTTCAATATGTTAATATCTGATTTCGGGTCCCTGCAGTGCTTTGCTCGTGAAGTAGACGAGATTTTGCCCTTCTTCCGTTTCCCAGATGAGGACCGCGCTTACGACTTCGTTTAAGATGGCCAGATATAGGAATAAGGGTTCCTCGCTTTGTGTCCGTGCTAATACCGGTGGTTAGGAGAGGGCCCGTTTGAGATGGAGGAGAGCTTGTTCTCATTCTTCGTTCCATTCAAAGGTCGGACCCTTCCGCGGAAGTTTGAAAAAGGGGAGTGCATATTGGGCGGATTTGGCGACGAAGTGGGAGGGCGACGTGAGCATGCCGTTCAAGATTTGGATTGATTTCTTGGAGCTAGGCGTGGGTAATTTGGAGAACGCCCGACAGTTATCTGGGTTGGCCTCAATTCCGCGTTCCGTAAGGTAGAACCCTAGGAACTTGCTCGCCTTGACTCCGAAAGTACATTTCTCCAGAATGAACCGCACTCGACATCGTCAAGCCTGTTTGAACACTTTCTTCAGATGTGCAGCGTGATCGGTTTCTACGTGATATTTTATGATCATGTCGTCCATGTAGACCTCGAGCATGTCTCCAATATCGCTGCGGAAGACTTTGTTCATCATCCTATGGTAAGTGGCGCCTGCGTTCTTTAGCCCTAAAGGCATTACGTTGTAGTAATAGTTGCCTGAGGCCGTCATGAAGGTCATGCAGCGTTTGTCACTCATTGGCATCGGAATTTTATTGTAATCTGAATATGCATCCATAAAAGATAAGAGTTTATAGTCAGTCGAGTTGTCGACCAACATATCTATGTTAGGCAAAGGAAAAACATCTTTGGGACATGCTCGGTTAAGATCATTATAGTCAACACACATCCTCCATTTTCCATTAGATTTTTTAACGAGTACAACATTGGAGAGCCAAGTTGAATACTTGGATTCGGAAATAAAATTTGCCTCTAAGAGGTATTTTACAACTTTTTCAACAACCTTCGCTTTTTCGGGAGACTGTCTACGCGTACGTTGTACTACGACCTTAGAAGTCGGATCTATTGCTAGCTGATGACAAGTGACCTCAAGGTCGAGTCTGGGTATCTCTACGGCGCTCCAGGCGAACAGGTCTGTGTTTTCTCTAAGGCAGGCTTTGAGTTGCTTCCTGGCCAGGTCGGGAAGCCCTGCTCCAATCTTCACACATTTGTCGGGGTCCTCTCCAAGAGGAATGAGTTCGAACTCACCGTCTGGGATCGAGCGAAGGGGATCTTGGTCGTCGATCTGACCTTCGACTTCTTCCTTCAGGAATCTGGTGTCGAGGTCGATTAAATCCACCTTGGAGCCTTCTGGTTCTTCATTCCAGGGAGGCTCAACGCGGGGATTGTTTAGCCTGTCCCTCACGTCGTCCTGTTGGGGTCCTAGGTCCACTAGGTTATGTCCTCTAGCGCCGACGTTGTAGCACCGTCTGGCCGCTTTGATGTCCCTGCAGATGGTGGCCACACGTCCCCTCTTGGTGTAGAACTTCATTTTGAGGTGGACCGTCGAGGGGACGATGATGAGTTCGACTAGGGTGCTTCTCCCCAGGATCGCGTTGTACAGCGAGTGACAGTCTACCACTAAGAAGTGCACCTTGACCTTCCAAGAGGCGACGCCTTCGCCAAAGGTGAGGAACAACTCGACGTAGCCCCAAGGCCTAGAGGTCTAACAGTTGAATCCCTGCAGGTCGGATCCCACGTATGGTGATAGGTGGGATTCGTCGAGTTAAATTTTCGATATTGCTTTTGTACCAAAAATTTAAAATTTTCGGTAATACTGTGACTTTAAAATTTTTGAAATTTTGAAATTTTTTTACTTTTACTTAATAGAATAGATGAATATAACTAATGTCATATATAGAGGAATTACAAATATAATTAATGTCAATAAATATAATTAATGTTATACATAGATGTAGTACAAATAAAATACATTCACTCCCCAGACAGTACTGCCCAATGTCTGATCCGACCCACATATGCTGATTCCCATCATTTTGCAACATCAGAATAATTATCCCTCCAATGCTCTGAGATGGGAGGCAATGGACAATTGAGTTTCAATTTTAGCAGAACCCAATGATTTGTGTTGACAAAACCAACTGCAACAATTGTATTACAACTTGTGTATAAAGGTGGAGGTATGAGAAGCGGAAAAAATATCCTGCTATGACTCATGGATAAACAAATAAAAACAACACCATATCTACAAGCAAAAATGACATACCTTGGAACCATGTTGTACTTCGTCATGTCATTCACAAACTTTCTTTCTTCCTCTTTTAGACGGCCCAAAATGTCATGCCCTACCAATTCTTTGTCTAGTTTATGATTGTACATCCCGCATCTTACCATCACCTTTCAGCCATAACCACTGGGAACAGATCTCAGCCTGAATGGGCATTTAACCTTCATAGAATAAGTGTCATCGGAAGGAGCTGCAACTTTATTTTTCTTTTTGTAATTACCTCCTCTGTCACAGTCCATAATCAATTTATCCTTCCTCCCTCGCATACCATTAGCAGCGTCGGATCGGATTGTAACAACAGCAATACCATGAGTTTTTCCAATTGACCGTGCCAATTCAAGAACTTTCTCTCGTGATTCAAAAATCTGGCAATCACATTAACGTTTAATTAGCTAAATTAGATCAATTCATAAAAGAATTTAACAATGCGTATAAAGTCAAGAATAGTGTACCGTATCGGTGATGAAGTACTTTGTAAGATCAGTACATGAATTCGTAGAAGAAGCTGAAGCAGTCGATTTAGGACCAAAAATATATAACATTTTATCTGCCATACTGAAAATTTCAAGCTTTAACGAAATTTTTGATATACCGGAAATATGAAATTTTCGATATTACTTATATACCGGAAATTTTGGAATTGTCAGTACGTGAAGTAATGCTAACAAATATACCAGATTTTTGACAATTTCCGGTAAATCGCACAAGAAATTTAACAAATTTTAGTAAATCGCACCGGTAATTTGTAAATATTTGGTATATTGGTATCGGAAAGTTGAAAATTACAAAGAATTTCCGGTATGCGTCAAATAACGGTACCGAAAATTTGCTCTCACCTACTAGAAATCTAGTTTTTGGTTACTTTTTTCAACAGTAAATTTTTTTTTTCAAAAAAGTAAAAATTTTGAGTAAATAGGGTCAAGGATATTTTTGGAATATACAAATGTAGGGGGTGGCAGGTTTAAAAACGGGGTGGCAGGTAGGAAAAATTCTCCAAAAAGAGTTTTTTCATTAATATGGGCTGAAAAGGTAAAAGTCAAAAACTAAAGGCTCTTTTTTTTGTTTTGTTTTACTAAACAGGCGCTAAAAATCATTTTCAGACCAAAAAGATACTATTATCCTCCACCTCTTTCACTAAATTGTGACTCTCTTAAAGATGATATCATTACAGACTTTCCAAATGGTTCATGATTTCACACATACAATTCATCATAGAAATCAACATATAATCAACTAATAATCACAACCAATCAACGTATTTCATGTCATCAACAAATCTATGCAATGTCACATAAATGTTATGCACGACACCGATTCAATGCATGTGGTACCAAAATATAAACCCTTAGGTTCATTTTACTCATTGATCCCTATCATAAAATTGATTCTCTCTTGAAACCAGAGTACACTAAATCCCCATACAAATGATCTAGCTACTCGCACTCGAACCATCACCATAGTAAACGAAACCATAATATTATTTAGAATATAAATTCTACAACATGAATACATGATTCACAACATGGAACAACAACAACTTCGCATATATTCGACCACGACTAATCAAATGCATCATCAACAACATAATCATCATCACATAGCATGCATATGTCAATCATTAAGCCAACATTACAGTATCATCATCAATATCAACATCATAGAAACATATAACAATAGTCAAGTTTTATCATTACAACAAATCGTCATAACATACAAAACATAATTAACCAATTCCAACAACCATCAACACGAGAAATACTTCAAATAATTCAACCACACGAAGGTAGTACTACTTTCATCATTCTCAATCTCTCTTTCTTTTATACATATTTTTTAATTCATATAAAATGATCAACTGAATCAAAATGAATCTGGCTGGTAGGAATCTGAAATTACGTAGCTAGTAACAACACCAAAGTTTAGAAGTAATTAAGAAATGCAACGATAAATAATATACCAAAACTTAATCAGTACAAAAATTCACATGACATATTTCTCTTTTGGTACGATAGTTTAAATATTGTTATTTTACACATAATTTACTCTTAAATATATGAGTTTACAAATTACAACCCAGTAAAGGGAAAAATTGACAACAGCATCAAGCATACAAGAAACTCGAACCAAACCTGATCTTCGCGGCTCTAGTATCTAAACTAGGAAATGAATGATCAAGTTACAAAAGAATATTACAACGAAAGAATTTGTTCGGGACTGACTATAGACAATTAACGAACAACTGTTGCTATATACACTAGCATGATAAATAAAATAATTCGATGTTTAAACAAAACTTCCTTCCTTTTCAAGCATGTACTTTGTTTCAATTTTACTTGTTGGACCATTGAAATTCTATTTCTAAATTTCTTGAGGGGCCACTTTTACTTTCAGGCAACAGAGTGTACTCTCCAGATACTGCCCCCAGCATCACCACCCGGTCGATCTGGATCGTCACTTTCCCAAATGAGCTCTGTCATCGGATAAAAATATTACATTAGAAGTGTTAAGTGGAAGTGTATTGCAAAATGAGTGAAGATGAAGAGTGATCTGTTACTAGTCCAATTTTTCTCAGTTACCTTTCCCATTTTACTCTTGTTTTTGCAAGAAATGTGAAGCTTCTGGCCTTTGGGAGGACTTTCAAAGGACCATGAGAAACTCTCATCCCACTCTGGATTGGGGCCAGTTGAAACCACCTGAGAAGTACATGATGTATTAGCATATTGACTCACGAAATCACGGACTACATCTATGCATGTTTGACACGGAGACAATAAGATTACAAGATAATGAATAGGTATGAAATTGGTTTTTTGAAAAATACCTTGGTTTGCTGTGGAGGAGTGTTTCCAAGTGTAAGCTTACAGTAAACACTCGGGTTTCCAACAGACTGCTTCATATTGTTACCACACTTGATAATCACCACCAATGTCCCCGGCAAACATTGCAATAGAAATTCTGCCTTCTCCTGAAACCGAGGTGGGCCAGACTGAATTAAAAACTGTAACAAAGGAATAGCATCTGCGGCTGCTATGGACTGAGCTCTAGAAACTTCTGCTGGGCACGCTGACCACGCTTGCCTGAGAAGAAAAAGTGCATCCAGGGCAGCTTCCTGAGTAGCCTCTGAACCAGTCTTTAAGGATGTAACCAGATGTGGAATGCTAAGTGTTGCTGGTTCAGTTGCTCTTAGTCGCGGGAAGTTGCTAAATAGAGAATTTAAGGCTTTAAGATACTCGTCATTCACAGTTCCAGTAGCCCATAAATCCTTTTCAATAGCAGCTACAAGATCATACAAAATTTTGTTAGGCCATGTTTACATACAGAAGAGAGAGACAATAAATCATAAATGACAGTATTCTGGTTAGCTTGATGAAGCAACTTATAAATAAACATACATACTATCATCATCATTTATCAATAAACTCATTAAAAACAACACCTTCATCTTTGATTAACTTAGACCTTTAAGTTTAATAAATATTTTTGAAGCCACTCATAAGGAGTGCCGAAGAGAAGCCTAGGTCCTTTATTTTTTCTAGAAGAGCTTATACAGCATCATCATGTCCAACAACAAACGCCTTTTCCTACCAGTTGGGATTGGTTACATTAATCAAACAGACACTTTCAAAAAAATAAGCTTTGATATTTTACAAAAGATTTGCTAACTTCATATGTAGCATTATTAGTTTTTCCAATTGAAAATATTGTGAAAACCGAGTTATACCCCAGCTTGTAAAAGCAAGAAAAAATGCATGACTTCTCAAATAATTTACGAAAGGATAAGAAATTCTGCTTTGTAAACGGCCACATAAAAAATAATGCACCATTTAAATAAAAAGATAAGATAAAAACTTTTCAGAATAAAAACAGATGTTAACATTGCATGATGGCAAGGAACTCACCAGTTATCGCTCTGACTGTTTCACTAGAAGCATACTCTTGAATAGTATGATTTGAAAAGAGAAGTTTAATAAACATTGCAGCCTGAACAGATGTTTCAGGATCACTTGAACCAATCAGATCGAGTATAACCTGAACCCCACCGGCCTCTGCAACTGCTCTTTTATTTGACCGACTGTGCATCACAAGGTTTTGCAGAGCGCATATGGCAACAACTTTCATTTCTTCAGTTGGTTGGTCTTCAAGCACATTCACTAAAGCACGACAAGCTGCGACTGCATCAGTTGTCCGAGCAAGACCCTCATTCTGGAATAGATCACCAAGAGCCAGAGTTGCTAATAACCTTGCTTGCTGTAATTGAGTTTGTGGATCCAAGAGGTACTGGGATAATGGTAAGATGGCTGATTTAGTAACCTTTGTTTCTCTAATCTTTACATTGTTCAGCAATACTTCCAAGAGTCTTGCAGCTGTGTCCTCGCACTGATGAGATCTTAGGAGCTCCAAGAGAGCCTCTACGGCCCCGGTTTCAGCCATTGCCTCTGCTACTGCGCTAGTTCCATCATCACTTTCCAATACAAGAAGAGCACTTAATGCACCACTAACCGTGGTCTCTGATCCAGATTGAAGCAACCTTACCAAAACAGCAACAGGAATTTCCAAGTAGAACTCAGAACAAAATTGCAGAATACTTGCTAAAACAGAGGCCGCAGACTCCCATAAAGTATGAGGAATGGAAGGGTCAGTTTGCAATATCACTTTAGAAATTTCAACAACTCCACCCTCTTTTGCAATTTCATTTGGCCATACAGTTGCAATACTGACAAGGGCCTTTAAAGCTCTCTGCTGCAATATTTGTATGCCAGAACCAAGAACTCGCACAAGAGGGGCAATTACTTGCTGTGTCACTGGGTCCTTCTGAAGGTGTTCTTCTAAAAGTAGATGTGAGAGAAGCTCAGCAGCCAACTGTTGCACTTCTGCTTTTTGAGAATCGAGCAAGGGGATGAGTGGTTCTATAGCATGGTGAGAAGTTAATGTGTAATCAGCACGGCACTGTGGGTGTTCTAAGATATTAACCAAAACCTGCAATGCACTGTGTTGTCCGTCAGACCCAAATTCTTGCCTTGTTAGCAAAAAGAACAGGGGTTCAACCACTTTAGCAGCTGATGGTCCTTTGGCTATGGTAGCATTATTGGTCAATATACGTAACAATTCAGTAAAAGCTGCACATAGATAATCAGGTGCTTCAGGAAGGATGTCAAGTATACTTTCAATGACTCCAGCTTTCACCATTTCAATTTTACAATTAGGTCGATCTTTCCCTAACTTGACCAGAGCTCTGGAAATGGCCTCATGAAGTACAAAGTTCCTACCAAAAAGTAGGCCAACGAGAGGAATAACTGCACCATGTGCAACAACTAGTTCAGCCAATGTCTCATTACCAACAAGCCTATCCAATGCACGGACGACTGAATCATGCGCGGGACTAAACTCACTTACAAGGAGAGAGACCAGAGGTTCAACACACCGTGCAGCAGCTACCGTGGATCGAATCTTTGCATTTGCAAAGAGAACACAACATAGTTCAGCAGCATCCCCTTTGAAATCCATTGGACAATCTAATGAAAGAATTCTGCAAAGAACATCAATGGCATTCTTCTCAATATCAGTAATAACAAGTGCTCTTGAAGGATTTTCACTCAATAACTTGACTAACGCAGAAATTGCAGCATGTTGCTCTCTTTCTGAGCCAGTATTAAGCATCTCCACCAAGGGTTTAATAGCGTGCCGGGCATTCTCTGCATTTCTAATGTTGTCAGCTAAGAATAAACTTGCCAATGCTTTAGCAGCACTATACCTTGCAGCTCTTCCGCCTAAACGTAGCACAGCTACAATTTGATTAACAGCACCAAATGAAGACTCGTGTTTCCTTATCTCAGCACTACTAAACAAAATTCCCAACAGATCTGTAGCAGCTTCTTCAATTGCATCTTGTGGACCCAGTGAAAGATACTTAGTAAGTGCCTCTATGGCCCCAGCCTCTGCCATTGCAATCTTATTTGATGGACAATCTGTAGCAAGCTGAGTCATAATCCCAAGTGCCAAAAATGGTGCGCCTGGGCGATCTGGAATCGGTTTGAGTAGATCAACTAGGGCAGGTATTGCCTTCCGAGAAGGGGCACCAACTCTAATGTCATCAACTCTAAACAACCTCTCAAGAGCAACTTGATCAGGATACGGCACCAATGAAAATTCATTTGACAATTCCAGAAGATCCTGTATATCATCATCAGCACAGCCAAGCAAGGAGATAAGTCCACCCGGCGCCCCAGAATTTGCCACAGATAAAAGTGTTCCCCTGCTACCATTACAGACTAGGCTAGCTATAGATTGTGCAGCAAAATATTTGTTTGCTGATTCCTCTGACTTTAATAAATTGACAAGGGCTGGTATAGATTTCATGGTTGCATGTGCTCGTATGATATCCCTGTCTTGAAATAATATTGCCAACAACAAAGCACAACTCCACATGCTGCTATCTTCTTCATAGTTAGTCTGCATGGTCACCATAGAGTAGAAAATGTTGATATGCAGAAATAATAGGAATACTAATCTGTTATTAAACTATACATACATCAATAAGGGGGAGAGCCTTCAAAATTAGCAATTGATTGCTATGGGTGGTTTTATGCAAATAAGTAAATATTTGACATAAACCAATTCAGATGGTACAATCTGCTGACTTTAGATTAACTAAAAACATAGTAAATAAGGCACTTGATTACCTGACTGTACTGTGAGGGGAAATTTTCAATCCTGTCAGTGAGAATCTCAATAGCTCCAGCCTCCATTATTGCAATTCTAGCTTTTTCGTCATGGCTGGCAAGAACAGACAGTAACCATATAGCTACATTGGCACCAGATATAACGGTGGTGCTGTTAGTGGATTTACCATCACCGGCATCTTTTGTCTGCCTGCATATGCTGATGACTTCCTTCTTATCATTGTCCTGATTAACCAAAGTAGCCTGTGAAGAAATAAACATATCAACGAGCGACTGTACAAGATTAGCACACAAGTTTGATAAATTTAGATCCTCCACCAGCCTCTGGTGATTTTCTTTAGCAGCACAAATAAGAATTGCAGCTCCCCCAATTTTGACCTTCACATTTGTAGAACTGGAATTGATTATTCTCTTAGCAATTGAAGATATACATCCAGATGCAGTAGCAGCAATCTCTCCTAACACAGAAGGCTGATCCTTACATAACCGAGATAATATTTCAATAGCTTTATCCTGCAACACTGGTGTTGAATCAGCAATTGACAGAACTATTGGGCTGATGCTTTCAGGGAATTCAGCCAAAACCATCCAAGCAGGTTTACTAAGTCCAGCGGTCTCTTTCAACCTGGACAGAATGGCAATTGCTTCTAGAGCCTCTGTTGTCGCAACAGGTTCATTAATAGCAGAATCTAAGAAAGAAACTAATGCAAGAACAGTACCAGCACGGTTCACACAATCATTTACAGCATAATCAACTTGCCTAGAATGCAAAAGGCGAGAAATTGCTCTTGCTGCATGTATTTTTCCAGATCTTGTGCCATCACGCAATACTCTGGTAGCGGGAAAAATAACTTCTTCCACAATAGCCTTCTCTGCAATTTCACTATCCAATAAAAGATTTGCCACAGCACATGTTGCCAGCTCCGCTACTTCCAAAACTGAAGAGCTAGCTAGTTCAACTAGAGAGAATAATGCATCTCTAGCATTAGCAGCTACCTCCCTATTCTCTTTAATGGAAAGAAATATTGCAGCTAGGCAACGTGAGGACTCCACTAAGATACTTCTAGATTCAACATTCAGCAACTTCATGGCTGACCAAAGAGTTTTCCCAGCAATGTTGCTTTCGCGCACATCTTTCCTTTTTTCAAAAATTCCCGACAAAGCTGACGCTGACTTTGCCTGAGTTTCTTCCTTTGTGGAGCTTAACAATTTTATCATTGTATTGATCGCATCACTCGCAGCACTGCCATCACGTAGAAGGTCACTAAGAGAAACAACAGAAAGCATACTCCTCAAAGCATCTAAAACATAAACCTTGGACTCAGGTAGATCACTAGTCAATAATGCTGTGAGCTGACTAATAGTTGCAGTATCAGATTTATGAATTAAGTGATTCAAGGTCTTAGCTGCGATCTCCTTCCCGTTTGGGCTTCCATTCTTCAATAGCCACAGCAATGCAGGAACTGCATCAGCGCTTTCAACACAGGCACGTATATCCTCACTGTGATCACATAGGTTCCTAAGGATTGTTGCTGAGTCTTCCTTTGCTTTGGCAGATCCTGACTCCAAAATTTGAACAAGTGGAGGTATACCACCAGCAGCAGTAATGGCCCACTTACTTTCAACATTTTCATCAGACAAAAGACAGAGCAGGGCAACAGCACATTCTTGTTGCTGTTCTGATGAAAGCCCCAGAAGTGATATCAATTGCTGAACTCCTTCACGGCCTTGAAGTGCACGCCATAGACTGCATTCACTATTGCACAGTGTCAAGAGAGCTTTTAGAAGCTCCTCTTGCACTTCTTTAGCCGCCATTGTTATCAAACCAACAAGTAAACGTTTTGCATCAGAATTTGCAAGTTTAAGTGATAGTATAGGATTTCCATACAAACTAGCAAGAGCTTCAATGGTCCTTTCCTGCACAAGGAAGGGAGAACGGGGTGTAAATTGCTCGAGTAATGTCTGCTCAACTGCCAAAGGATCTGATGCTTTAGTATATTCTGCCTTGTCATCGTATATCATAAGAGCTGAAGCTAAAGCCCCTAATGTGTCGGCAGTTTGGGTAGGTGAGGAGCATGATTCAAGGCTTTTACTAAGGCTGGAGATTACATAAGACAATCCACCAGAGATGTTTGCAAGAGCACTCATAGCATTCTCCTGTATTGCTTGAGCATACTCACCTTGCATGAACTCTTTGGAAGGAGCTATGGTAGCATTAATCAAAGCAGGAATGCCATTACAATTGGCTATCTCTTTCCTTGCATCTTGGCACTGGGCAGATAGAGATTTAATAGCACCAGCTGCTTCAGCTCTAACTGGGGCGTCATTACCAGGGCCTAAAAGTTTGAGGAGTTGTTTTGTTGCATCTGCTGTCAATAGCTTTGAGCAAAAAGATGCATCTTCCATCATCATACAGGCAAGTAAAAAGCACACATTAGCTAAAGTGCTAGACTGTCCTGTTGTCAGTAACTTCAGTAATATGTCCACTCCTCCAGATTGTACTGTCGCATTCCAGAATCTCTCAGTACCACTGTAGAGATTTTTCAATGCTCCAGTCAATAAACTATCTACTACACTTCCACCCTTTAGGCCCTTTTGCAGCTGTTCCCAGAGCACTGGAACAACTCCTTCAGTTGAAAAGATTTTTGATCCAACGTGATCTTTGGCATCACCTTGGGAGACAGCGAAAATTGTCTTTGCAGCAGCTACTTGACCTTCTTCAGAACTGGACTTTAGTAGACTGAGCAACGGAGGAATGCATCCTCCAAGCAAAACTTTCACCCTTAACTCATTTTCCTTACAAAGTGAGCCCAAGACAGTTGCTGCCTGTATCTTCACATTCAATGAACCTGACCGGAGAAGGGAAACAAGCACCGGAACTGCCTGAGAATGAGATCCAACTGCACTAAAAGCATTTTCACGCATATCAATAAGCTCCAATAATTTCTTCAAGGAATACTCTTTCTCTTGCATAGAAGATGAGCTCCGACGTAGCTGCTCAATGCATTGAGCAATACTTGCTAATGTCCCATCTGCATCCTCCATGCCGCTGCTGCTACGTTCTCTGCAATCAGTTAGGAATATAAGGCATTACAGTTTACATATTAAAATATGCTCAGCTCAAATTATCAAAAGCCATATGTTAAAGCATCGAGTAAGATAGTTCTAAGATTAGAGAGCATATTCAACCTTCTATGAATGAGAAACTCAAAAGAAAGAAAACATTTTTAGGTCTTTGCCTTTTTGGGATGACAACCAATGTAATACAACAGGCGAGATTCATGGGTGCTAGCTTACTTGGCAGCAAGCATAAGTATAATTAATAAATCACAAATGTGTCAAACACAAGAAGAAGAAAAACATTGATTTTAGTATAACATTTCAATTCAAGTAACGGATTTATTGTTTTTTCCAGGCTGTAAAGTATTCCTTTTTCACAAAAAAAAAAAATGTAGACATGTTTTCCCCTTTGTAACTAACCTCAATCCCATTTTCTGAACAGAATGGGAAGTTGAAGTCTCTGAATCTTGAGCCTTGCCATCACCATTTCTTTCCTGCAATCAAAAGAATGACAGTCGAGAAAGTTAAATGGAATGTCTGTATATCTCTAAATTGTTAACATTGGAAGTAACATTAAGATCATAGAGAGAAAAAATACTGGATGCAGTTATGGAAAAATATCAATTTCAGAGTTCAATTTTCCTTTCTTTTTTATTGGCATGTAACATGCAAATCTAGTGTATCCCTTTACTCTTGTCCTTACTCATAATTACAGCTAACGATAAAAAAAACCAATAATATGAAGAGAAACAGAAAATAAAGTTGTGAGGGAACATGGGTAAATCATAACATGTCACGACTTGATTATACGACATAATAAGAAAGAAAGAAAGAAAATATTCTCTAGGTATTAATGATTGTAGCTTCCATTCCAGTTAACTATTTCATTTAGGATTGCATCTTGCTGAGTAAAACACTCGAGAAATTTGAAATGTAGTACAGAAGTATATGTCATATGTACTATATAGCATTTGACTTTGAGTGGAGAAAACACAACAATTAACCCACTTATAATGATGGTCAAGAATGCTAAGGTAGATATGTGTAAACAAAGTGTTGCAAATATTAAATGTAAATAGTAATTTGTAGTATTAGTTTGAGGCCCATTAGATTTATTTTTCCCTTTCTATTTAAGTAAGATTAGTTACATCATTGTAATTACAATTTTCAATATATCAAAGCCTTGTTTTACAAGGTAAACAATCTAATAATGCTATTCTTTTCAACTTTCAATATATGCAGCAACATATATTAACAAGGTTTGGTGCATAACAGATAATCTTCACTTTCACTATCTAATTTTGAGTATTTGTCATGAATTTCACAATTTACATAAAACCTTTCACGTCTTGTTTTGAAGAAAAATGACACAAGTTTCAATGGAAAATATAAGAAGTACTACCTCATTAGCAGCTAGGCTGGTGCCATTATTTGCAGTATATCTCCAAGTCATGGCGGTCGCCATCTTTGCTTCCCGAAGACGACTCTCTCCCAAGCTGGATCAGTTCAGGATACTCTCCCTTCTCCAGATCTACACTGGAGAAACCCTTACAACATCAAAACCTCCCTGTCAAATCACCAATCACAGCAAATTCAGATCAAAATCAATCAAATCACGAATCAAGAATTGAATTTCACACAACAATCAACACAGTATAAGATCAAGCACAGGATCAAGTAAAAGCAAGTAAAATTAAACCGCGGTGTGAAATTGAATTGAATTGGAACACATTTTGAAGAGGAAAAGGAACGAAAGCGCGCGTGATGATAATAGAAGAGTATGAGGAGAGAATAAACCTTGGGAGAGTGAGAAGCGAAACGGTTGCACGATGCAGCCGCTCGCGGTGGAGGAGAAAAATGGCGGTGAGATTCAGTTTGAGTGTTTGTTAGAAGAAATAATGAGTGTGATAAGTGTTTTATTTATTGCATGTGCGTCGAGAGTGTGTGCGCTGTAAATGGAAGAAGATGATTCGGGGTGATGTTGAGGACAATACCACCGACAAATGGACAACTGGTTCAAGCTCTAACTCATTTACTCTACTACTCTTTTCTTTTCTTTTTTATTATTTATCAAATGTCTTATTTTTAAATTAATTAATGGATAAAATAGCTTTCAATTATTTACTAAATAAACAATAAGTTGTGACTACCACGAAAACATTTTTATTTTTTTTAATAAAATTGTAGATGGCATTATAAAAATAGAATAATTGTTCCTGTTGAGGATTTAATTTGGAGTTGATTAAATTATTTATGAGAAATTCTTCCGTGAAAACATGTTTAAATCCATATTCATAGAAATATTGAAGAAAAAAATATTTAATTCATTAAATTTTTAATTTTTTTTAATTGAATTTATGAGATGTATGATTATGCAAGAGAAAAAATATTACATTTAAAAATTTATGATTAATTGTGTGCAAAATTAATTTTTATAATTTTCTCTATTTAAATTTTTTATATTATTTATTAGATAAACTATCAGTAATTTCTATATTCAAATTTTATCCAGTCACAAATTTTAATTATAATGCAATTAAATTAAAAAAGATAAATAAATATTATAATTAGTTAATTTTCTATTAGCTCTTTAAACAAATAAGATATAAATTGTTTTAATTTTTTAATACGTGTGAAAATGACAAAATGATATATGATAGAAAATGTAAGGCGGTTTTTTTTAAAATTATGATAAAGAGTTTAAATATAATGCATAAACAGTATATATTACACTTAATTACAGTTTTGATTCTCTTATTTTCTCCGACTCACGATATCAGACTCTTTATTTCTTTTTTAAATAGTTTTTGCCTCTATATCTATTTTTCTGCGAGAATGTCTTAAGTTGGAGAAATAAGAGGACAAAAACTGTTTAAAATAAATAAATAGGAAATCAAAATTGTAATTAAAACCGGTATATTTCAGTGCTTTCTGACAGAAAATGGACAGTGGAATCAAAACTATTTAAAAAAATTATAAATTAACTTGATGTTTTAAACTGAGGAAAATATGAGAATCAAAACTATAATTAAGTCTTTAATAGTGTAAATCAATATTACTCGTATAATTAAGGATAAAACTTAGGCATATTTTTTAAATATTATTTTTATTATTTTTTAAAGTATATATGACAAATATATTTAAATCTCATTTAAAAAATAAAAATATAAAAAAATTGTATATATGTAAAAAAATATAATTGTTATATTTTTTTGAAAAATAATAAAATAACATCTACAAAATTATACTTAAGTTTTATTCTATAACTAATCAAAATTATTATTTTAATCAATATTTAAAAATAAAAATATATTTTAATTAGATAAATATTTTTTTGTAGATTGACTTTATAAAAATACATTTGGATGCATATTTGTTGTTAAATTTAACTAGCAATTCAGTTGTACTTACATGAAGATGATTAGACCCATTAATTATAGTTGAATACATATCATGTCATGGATCTATCTCCGAGTTTTTTGTGCTTAGTTGGCAAGCAAGAATTGTTGTTCTTTCTCTTTTTATTTTCACACAATAGAGCAGACAACCGTTGATGTCTGATGGTAATGGAATCCTTTGATTTTTCAAATGGAAATAATTGAGACACGTTAGATAGTTAGAGTGGTCTTTAAAAAAATCTCGTTGAGAAGGGATGTGGACTTGATTCTGATGTGAAAGACAAACTAATTAGCTACATGTTCACATATTATTCTAATTGTGTTATGCTAGCTGGAATGGCAACTAGCAAATTATGTGGTTATTAGATTATAATGGAATAAAATTAAAGTAGGTGGCAACTAGTCATGTGAATTGCATTTGCAGCCTCGTAAGCATCTCAATAAAAGTATAATAAATTGTCCCAAATTATAAATTATTTTATAATTCCAATACAACATTAATGATATTTTTTTTCATATACCATCTATTATTTATTTTTCTTTTTTCTTTCAATTCTCTTAATTTCTCTCTCATCTATAATTAATGAAGGACGATAGTGTAAAGTCATACATAATTTATCTTTTCCATACAAAATAATTATTTTTCTTAATACGTGTGAAATGCCCAAAACGTTTTATAATTTGGGACGGAGAGAGTATTTTAAAAGAGAAAATCAAAAATTTACGTATGACGCAAATAATATATCATCATCATCCTTACCATTTACTTTCAATTTTTCTTTATCATTTCAAAAGTTTTTCGATGATCAATTGTGAAAATTTGTCTAAAATATTTTTGGTCAAATATTTGATCAATTGAGAAAATTTGATCAAATATTTTGTTAGTGTTCCGTTCGAAAACCAAAATTGAACAAAGAAACGACAGTGATAGTGGATTATTGCTTCTGATACGGTGGAGTAGGGGATCTGCAAGGTTAGTATTGCAACACTCAAGTTAGTATGTGAGAGAAAAATGAAATAAAATTATATTTGAAACATGTTAGTCATGATTTGCGTATTGGGATGTTGTTGTACAAGGGAATAAATATCAAACAGTAGTGATGTATCGAGCAGTTCGTGGAGAGCAATGCCATATTGCTTGGAAAAAGATGGTGAACAGTGTGGCGAGGCCTCATGCCAACTTCACTTTGTGGCTGGCCTTACATGGAAAATTACCTACTAAAGAAAGGCTTGCGAAGTTTAGGATTCAGTTGGATACTAAATGCGAGTTTTGTGATAATGTGGAAAACATCCAGCATATTTTCTTTGGTTACAGACCGTACAAGGAGGTTAGGACAGCAGTGCTGCTTTTTGTTGGTTTTTCCAGGGATCCAAAAGGGTGGGATGAGGAAATCCTTTGGCTTATCAAGGAAACCAGTTTGAAAGGTTGGAGAAGACAACTCTTGAAGGTTGCTTGTGCTGAAACAGTCTATGAATTGTAGAGAAGCAAGAATGACAAAGTTTTCTCCCAAAAAAGTTTTGACATGAATTTGATTGATAGACTTATTGAGACTATATATATATATATATATATATATATATATATATATATATATATATATATATATATATATGTATGACAAATAGGATTTTAAGTTCTCATCTGTGTGTGAGTAACTCTGGTCATTAGGTGGTGTTTGGTTGCCTGGATCCGAGCAATCAGCTTGTTCTTCATTGTTTTTTGGTAATAAAAAGATATGCTTTTTGTCCACATAAAAAAAAGATTTGTGGATAGTCGTTCAATGCATTTGTAGTTAAGATCTCTTGTGATCATTAAGATGATAGTTTTCGTGCGCTATGAAGATTCTAGAAAGAGTAAGATTTTTTCCTAATGGTTGGTCGGGGTTGATGTGGTCAGCCCAAAATAGTTGTCTCTCAAGCCCTTGTCGAGGTACAGGTAGACGGGAGCTTGATATTACAACCTTGGGTTCCAACCACTCTCTGATCACACTCTTATAAAATATGCAAACAACAACGGATAATTCACCACAATTCTTTCCAACACCGTGGTGGTATCTCTAAACTCATAGGCTAACATTTTATTTTATTTTTTATTAAAAATTATTAGCATATAACAATGGTTGATGCCATAATTGTGGTTATATAATCCAATGCTTTTATAGAAGTTAGTACATCTTCTGATTGGAAGATCTTGAGTCCTTTTGAGGATGAAAGAATATGCGATAAATATGGCGTTTGTGCCTTTTTTTAATGAATGCACTTTTTCTACCATATGGATCTTTGTTTCCCCTTTGTTGCTTTTAAAATGGGGGTTCTTAAACATCTGGTCATGGCTTTTTCGCAACTTTATCTTACATGATGGGCATACGTGAAAGTCTACCAATAGTGGTGTGAGCACGTGAATGGAAAACCTTATATGGTTTTTTTCCATCTTTTTAGATGTTGTTGTGACCCTGCGGCCTTAATTAGGGGTAGATGATTAATCTACTTGAAATCGACTATCCATGGTTGTGAACCTATTCCGAAGCTTCAATCTTCAAGGGTCATTTTTTTGTAACCCCAGTCGGCCCTAAAAATCAAGTTTCATTTTATGTCATCTGTGTGGAATAGACGGTAAATGTTTTGACTTGTTCTCCAAGTATTGGAACGATGGTTACTTTCGACTGGGAAATTGTCTTTGTGTATATAATGAAAAAGATCTTCTAAATGAGGCTCAATATTATAAGGGTCGGTTAGTAAAGTCCATCAATAATCAAGGATACACTAGAGGAGGTGTTCCTATGCAATAGATCAAATAGAAACTCTAGAAGCACCTTATTGACGTTTGCTTTCTATTAAGAGCTCGCTCTCAGGAAAAGAGAAAAACCATCTTTGGTAAGATTTAAGTCCTTTAGGACCTTTGATATTTTTTTATCTGTAATTCTCTAATGTATTTGCTTTACTCATAATTGTATATAAAATATATGGATAATCAAGAGAAGTTCTAGCTTGTAAGGCATGGAATACAACTGTTAAGGAGCAATATCCCTACGGATGCCTTGCCAACTACACTGAAGGTTCTGAACTTGGTTGCCCGCCCCTTATTGACAAAATTTGGCTTTTGCTCTATTAAGGTATGTGCTTATTTGGATAACTTTTTGGGCATTCTCTGGAGAAAAAATAAGGTACTTTGGCTCAGTATACCTGGTGTGCCTCGGTATATTTATCCCTTGGTTTATTTGGTTACTATGAGGCTTTTGGTTTGATTGACACCATGCTAAAAAGAAACTGATGAAGGACAATGTATGCAACCTAGAGCTTCAATAGGACAGGTACCTGCATGAGGTAAATAAAGTTCTTGCCTTTAGTTTTAGGGTGAGGATTGCCTTTTCTCCCTTAAAGCTTATTGGTTCTCTTTCTAGCCATGATGCTCGTCTGGTGAGGACCAATTTTATTTATTGTTTCAAGCAATTTAGGGTCTACTAAAAAGAATTAGAGTTCTTGTATTCTTAGGCAAAACTAACTTTCTGAGAAGATTTATATCCAACCTAAGTGGGCGAACTCAAGAATTCTCTCCTCTCCTTCGTCTCAAACAGGGAAGTTTCAAATGGAAGGAAGAACATCAAGCAGCGTTCGAAAAGATCAAAGATTACTTGATGCATCCTCCCATACTTTCGCCACCCTCTAGGGATAAACCTATGAGATTGTACATATCTGCTTCTAATGTAACAATAGGTAGTATGTTAGCTCAGGAAGACAATAATGGCATCGAAAGAGCCATTTATTATCTTAGTAGGGTTTTAAATAATGCAGAAACAAGATATAATACTATAGAGAAACTATGTCTCTGCTTGTATTTTTCATGTACTAAACTTAAGTATTATATAAAACCAGTTTATGTTTCGTCTCATTTTGATGTGATTAAGCATATGCTTTCAAAGCCAGTTATGCCCAGCAAAATTGGCAAATGGGCCTTGGCGCTCACTGAATACAATTTAGCCTTTAAGCCTTTGAAGGCCATGAAAGGTCAAATAGTTTCAGACTTCATAGTAGATTACTCTGTGGTTGAAGACTTCACATTAAATTATATCAAAGTACAACCATGGAAACTATTCTTCGATGGCTTAACATACAGAGAAGGAAGTGGAGTTGAGATTCTTATAATTTCTCCTGAAGGAATTCCAACAAAATTCAAGTATAAATTATAAGGCCCTCTTGCTCGAATAATGAAGCTGAATACGAAGCACTCATCGCTGGACTTGAAGCTTTGTTGGAATTGGGGGCAAACAGAGTCAAAATTAAAGGAGACTCAGAGTTAGTGATCAGGCAGATAACAAAAGAATACAAGTCCATAAAAGAAAACCTGATTATGTACTTTGTTATTGATAATATATTACTTAATAGATTTGAATATGTAGATATTAAACATATTCCCAGAGTTAAAAATCAAGAGGCAAATGACTTGGCTCAAATAGCCTCAGGGTATAAAATATCCAAAGAAAAACTCCAATACTTCATCGAAGCAAAAGGGAGAGTAATGGCTACTAGGTTGTCACCATCAGACTTAGAGAATTCAAAATTGGGATGTGCCAATAGAGAAGAATTCGAAGTGTTGGCTATAGATGCTTTGGCTGATACAAATTGGCAAAGTCCAATAATAAATTATTTGAAAGACCCTTCAATAGATACAGAGAAAAAGATTAAATATAGAGCGTTGTCTTATGTATTAATAGGAAATGAATTGTTCAAGAAAACTCCAGAAGGGATCTTACTCAAATGTTTAGGAGAAAATGAAGCATACTTAGCTTTATCCAGTGTACACAGTGGGGCATGTGGGGCACACTAAGCAGGTCATAAGATGAAATGGTTATTGTTTCAATATGGCATGTATTGGCCCATTATACTTAAAGGTTGTATAGAATTTGCTAAGGGTTGTGAGGAATGTCAAGTTCATGCAGGCATCCAACATGCCCCTGCAAGTGAGTTACATGCGATTGGTAAGCCTTGGCCTTTTAGGGGATGGGCATTAGATCTAATTGGGGAAATTCAACCAACTTCGTCCAAAAGACATAAGTATATCCTTGTAGGTATAGATTATTTTACAAAGTGGGTCGAAGCAATACCTCTGGTGAATGTTGATCAAGAAAATATCATAGAATTCATCCAAAAACAAATAATTTACAAATTTGGAATACCAAAGAGTATTACAACAGACCAAGGTTCAATTTTCACAGGTCGAAAGATGCAAGAATTTGCGCAAGAAATGGGTTTTAAGTTACTGACATCTAAACCATATTATGCTCAAGCAAATGGTCAAGTTGAGGCAGCCAACAAAGTGATAATAGGTTTGATAAAGTAACATGTGGGACGAAAGCCAAAGAATTGGCACGGGACTTTGGATCAAGCTTTGTGGGTATGTCGAACATCTCATAAAGAAGCAACAAATACTACCCCATTTCGACTCACATTTGGACATGATGCAGTTTTTCCAGTTGAAATACACTTGGAGTCGGTAAGAATCCAAAGACAAAATGAAATTCCTTTAAGCACTATTGGGAAATGATGATGAATGAATTGGTAGACATAGACGAATCCAAGCTACACATTTTAGAAGTTTTGAGAAGACAAAGAGAAAGAGTAGCCAGAGCATACAACAAAAGAGTTAAAAGTAAGTTATGTTCAACTAACGACTTGGTTTGGAAAGTTATATTACCCATGGATAAAAAGAATAAGTTGTTAGGGAAATGGTCACCCCACTGGGAGGGACCCTTTTGTGTTTTGAAAACATTTTCAAATAACGCTTATGAAATAGAGGAATTAGCTGAAGATAGAAGGATTTTGAAAGTCAATGGAAAATACTTTAAAAAGTACAAACCATGTCTGCAGGAAATTTGAATCGTCACAGAATGATAAAAGTAGGACAAATATTAAATCCAATATGGTACTGCAATAAATGAACGGCCAAAATGGCTTTGTTTGAATATTACAAAAAATTCCTTACAATAAGGAATATCAAGGGAATACACTCCAGAAATCAAAAAGGAGAATTTCGCTTCAATTTACCAAATTTGCTCTTGCACAAATTAATCTTGCATTGATTGGCATTCTTAATACCTTTGAGGGCTCTAATTTCCTCATTGATTTGCTCAACCACTTCCATCTGCTGAAGGCTTTTTGAAACAAGAGTCTCAAGCTCTTTCTCATCAACATCCTTCAGGGCGGCTTGTTCGCTTCGAGCGCCTTCAATTTTCTTCTTGAGTTTCTCAATTTGAGATTCCCATAGCAAGATTAATCGAGTAAGAACATCATGCTTATCCTTAGTCTGAATCTATGTACGCTCCAACGCTTCAGCTTCTTCAGAAAACTTTGATGTTTGATCATAAGCAGTAGATAAAGCCTCTTGCTTAGCTCGAATCTTGGCATCAACATCACTTGCCCTGTTATATTCGCTACTGACTTCGTTGAGCAAAATTTGTAGATCATAGAGAGTGTCGCTCACTTTAGGAGGGAAGATGTTGAGATCAATTTGAGTAAGCATCTTATTCATGGAGTAATAGGTTGTGACATCATCTTTCAGGAGGGTGAAAATGTCAGCTTCGAATATAGTCCTATAGACTTGTTGAAGAAGTTGATCATAAAAGTTGAGAGAAGCATTATCTTTCGTCTGACTCGAACCCTCAGACTGGTTTCTTCCAGAAGGAGAACCCCTTTGTGCTAGCATTAACTTAACATACTTCAAAGGATTGGTTCTTTTTAATTCCTATCTTTGTTCCTCAATTAAGAATGAGGAATCTTGGCTTCTTGCTTGGAAGAATCCAGCAGGGGTAGGAATCTCTACTACTCTCTCTATTTCTTCCTGCACCACTTCTTCGTCCTCATCACCTTCTGCGAAATACTGGCTTACAGTATTTGCTTCGCTTTCTTCTTCTGATTGATTAGCAAAGTGAACTCTTCTGGGAGAAGAGTCACTAAGAATCTCAATAATAGGAGTTTCGAGTCCAGCACTCTTTTTGCCAGTTGTAGGAATTTCTTTCAAAGGAGGAGAGGTTTTTTGTTGATCTGAGACTTTGATGGTCCCAGTGGGAGGTGCAGTAATCGAAGAGCCTTTATTTAAAGCAACCCCACTAGAGTTTCATTATGGTGAAGAAGTGGTGGGATTTGGGATTCGGCCCTGAGGGGCAGAGAGGTCAGAGGAGATAACGTGGAAACTTTGAATATGAAATAAACAGTTAGCATGAAGAAATTCATATAGACATGATTTTGAAGTTGGTGAGTGAATTTACCTTTGGATTCTCAAAAGAAACATTGCTGCCAATATGTTCTGAGATCACATTCTTCGAAGTTTGTGGTTTTTGAGTGACTTTGGATTTAAGATTGGGAGCATTTGTTTTTATTTCACTACCAGGTGGAATGGTAGGCTGGGAACTTTCACCGGATTTCTTGGCCTTTTTCTTTTTCTTGATTGACTTGAGAGGGGAAATGTCTTCACTCTTCTCTGATTCATCATCAGAAGCAACGTCCTCGCGTCTTCTTTTTTTGGGAGACTTAGGAGAAAGCTCACTTGTCTGGATAAACAAGAAAAAATAGTTATTAAAAATCAAAACAACCTTCGAAAGGACAAAAAGAAAAACAAGGAAGTACCTTTTTCGTTTTCTTCTTTTTTGGGGTATCATCTTGATCGTGAGTAGGATTTTCAGTAGTTGCAGTTGGTTGTTTCGACGTGGTGGTTGAGCTTGTCTTTGGAACAACTTTGTCTTTCTTCAAAGTTTTTATATCAACAACTGAAAAAGATTATGAAGTAGTCAGGACTTAACATAGAATAAGAAGAGATAAAGGAATTTCGAATTTCTTTAGTTCCACACCTTCGTGATGTTGAGATATAAGAGACATGACTGATAAGTCATAGCGAAGGTGCCCTTTGAAACTGTCCAAATCAGACTTAGCCCACACTACCCTCTGGGCAAGTTTTTTGGCATCATTTTCATATTTATGAAGAGTGTTTCCACAAACGAACCACAGTGGGTATGGAGGAAAAAAGGCCAAGGCCATCTCTGAAGTAGGCAAGTTGGGAAATTTTGGTGGTTGATTTTTAAAAGCCCACCTATACCTAGCTTCAGGTTTTACATAAGGAGGAAATTTAATTTTCTAAAATTGTTTTTTAAATTTTTCCTCCAAAGTTTGTGTTGCTTCAAAAACGGTTCGATGTAGGTTTGTGGGACTATAGACAGTTTCGAAGTATTTTTGGAACGCTTAAATTTTTTTGATATGAGTATATCTACCTTTTTTGACGTGTTCCTGCACAAGAGAAAAAACTGCCATCAGATGTTGTTGAATTTGGAGGGTGCTAAACATATTTTTTGAATAATGAGCCATCCACCAATTTTAAAATCTTTGGTCATGTAAAAGGAAGGTTCGAAGGAGATTAATGTAAAGTCAGCAAAGCCAGCATAACATTCTTGGCGCATTGCGACTTCTTTGAAAGCATAAGGTACTTCTGCAATACATATTTCCCTTTTCTTATTAAAAAGAGGCTGAGGTAGAATCTGGCATAGTCCGAATTGACGGGCTACGAAGTTGGGTTGATAAGCAAGGATACAAACTTGACTTTTCACAGGCGTAATCCTAGAGACTATAAGTCTAGCATTCAAGAAGGCACACCATATGTCTCTGATTTTTTCTTCCTTAATAGCTTCTTCAAGAGACATGGTGAACCAGCTTGGCCCACAGCTTCAAATGGCAAATGGAGCCATTGAAGAATTAAACTTATGTCTTTTAGAGAAAATCATCATGTTAGTGTTTTAAGTTGGCATCAATTTTGGTAAAACTAGGCTTTAACAATGTCATGATGGATGTCATGACATTCAAATATTGAAGATAAATCCTACTGGACAAGGATGGTAAAAGTACAAATCAAAGCTGGAAGCTAAAGTCTTGAAATTGCAGAAATGCATCGATGTCATGATGATGTTATGACATTCAAGATGACATTCTGCTCGCGAAGCTTTTCCTGAGATTTTTCAGGAAGTTTGTTGAGCATTTTATTTATGTCTTTCTGTTATTAGAAAGCATGCTCACGTGGCTGCTAGGTTAATCTTGATTAAACCTAAATTGGTTGTGAAACAAACCATGTTTTTAGGAGAAAATTAAGTGAACCCTAGCTATCTTTATGGAAGCCAATCATCAAGATTCGTAATTGCTTCTATATAAAGAATTCAACCTTTATTCTACACCACGCCCGGATTCCATTGAAGACATTGAAGGCTTTTGTTTGTGTAATTAAGGTTACTAACAGTTGGTATTGTGTAATTCTAGTTTCTTCATGTGAGCCAAGCAACTATCAATTGATAAGTGCATTGGACTAGGATTTGTTGTGGTAGTTTATCACCAAAGCTTTAAAGCACGAGTGTTTGTCTCTTGATTGAAGCTTTGAAGCAAGATCAAGATATTTTATTGAAGTGTGTCTTCACAATTCAATTAGTCAATAGGTTGATATCAACGGTGATCGAGGGGAGTGAGTAGAACTCGGATCTAAGTAGGACTTAGGTTGAAGTGTCATTGGGTGGATTAAGTGAGAGTTGTAAACGGGCGAGTTTAACTCAATCGATACTACTAATAGTGAATTTCCTCCCGGCTTGGTAGCCTCCGCACGTAGGTTTGTTAGAACCGAACCGGGTGAACAACTTATTGTGTTATTTATCGCTTATATTTATGTGTGAATTGTCAAAGCAAAGGTCGACATCGTGTCATAACATTCTCTCGTGACATCAAGTATCCGCCGTAAATTTCAATTGGCATCGATGCACCCCGCCTATTTCTCGGGTGAGATCTAGGATAATAGTTTCGCATAATGGATAAAGAAGCAGATTTGGAGGTAGACCACCCATTTTGATGGGTCTAATTATGAGTAACGGAAGCCTCGATGGTTGCCTTCTTAAGATCTGGATATCAAGGCTTGAGAGCCGATAAAGGATGGAAACATCCAACCAAGGTGAGAAAGATGGGACTACCGCCTTGAAACCCGAGGAAGAATGGAGCAAAGAGGAAGAGGAGCTTTCGGGAATTCTAAAGCATCAATGCTTTATTTAATGGTATTGATGTAAACATCTTCGCATTGGTTCATCAATGAACCGCCAAGGATGTTTGGGACACCCTCAAAACCACTCACGAGGAACATCCAAGGTGAAGATGTCAAGACTTCAGATGCTCACTACCAAATTTGAGAATTTGAAGATGAAGGAAGATGAGACTATTCATGAGTTTCACATGAATGTTTTGAGATCGCCAATGCCTGGAGCTCTTGGTGAAAAGATGTCGAGGAGAAGCTAGTGAGGAAAATTCGGATCCTTGCCTAAAAGATTTGCAATGAAAGTAATCGCATAGAGGAGGCATGGACATCAAGAACTCGAAAGTTGAAGAGCTTATTGGATCTCTTATGACTTTTGAGATGGGAATCTGAAACTGCTGATGTGAAGAACAAAGCATAGCACTTGTATCCAAATCAAGAAGGATGCAAGGTGGAAGATGAGGAGAAGATATCCGCTATAGCTATGCTTGGAAGACAGTTCAACAAACTCATCAAGAGGATTGATCCAAAGTCAAGGTCAAATGTCAAGGACATTTCATCTCGACATCAACAGATCTTATGACTCCAGAAGATCCGTGTCAAGAAAAGGAAGTCAAAGCAGAGAGTCCAATGTCATGAATGTGAAGGATATGGACACATTAAAGTCGAATGTCCCACCTTTCTTAAGAAACAAAAGAAAGGAATGGTTACATTGGTCCGATTCGAAGTGAATCGAGGAAGAAGCACTAATCTTGTCACCGTGATCTTCCGAAGTTGTAATTCGATAATAACTCTAGTGATGAGGAAGTGACATTTGAAGAACTCACGATACTTACAAGAAACCGTATCGGTGAAGTATGTCACCGAATGAAAAAAAAGTCGATTGAGAAGTCGAGGCGTAAAATGTGAAGTCGGAAGTCGAAAAGAAGGAGAATACAAACACTATAAGACATCTCAAAGTGAAATTACAGTTAAATTCCAAGCTTGATCGATGACTAAATCACAAAATGTCGACCGGAACAAAAATTGGAAGAAATTCTTCACTGGGCAAAATGTCGAAACAAGCATGGTCTAGGATATGTAGTCAAAGGAACCGTTAGTGACAAGAAAAGAAGAGGCCTAGGAAATCAAAGTCAAGGCGATGTCACAACATGGAATCAACATCGATCGAGAAACATGAAGAAGAAGTTTCAAAGATGGAGATGTCATCATGTGGAAGGTTTGGACACATAAAACCCTTCCTATAGGCTACATGGATACCCTAATCGACTCCCATGTTAAGCCTAAAACATCAAAGTACCATACACTCAAAAGTGGAAGAAGAGGATCAAGCAATGATTGCTCACACTTCTCTAGAGTGTCGCCAAGGAAGATTGGTACTTTGACAAAGGTGTTCTAAGCATACGACCGAATAAAAACCCATCAATAATGTCAAACCTCATTCCACCACTTTGTTACTTTGGAGATGGAGCTAAAGGAGAAATCAAAGGTGTTGGAAACTTAGACCCTTCGAGTTCCAAATCTAAGTGGTAAAACATCGCTAACCTCAAGCATAACCATGATATGGGATTCAAAGTTAACTTCACTAGATCCGAATGTCTTATAATCAATGATCAACAAGAAGTAGATGAGAGGAATCGATCAAAATACAACTGTATACGTGGAATCGAGAACACCATCCTCTCATCCGTATGTTCCATGCATAAAGATGAAAAGGAGGTCAATTTGTGGCACCAAAAACTAGGACATCCTGCATCTCGTGAGGAATGAAAAAGATCATCTCAATGGAGGTCATCGAGGGATACCAAGACTTCACATTGATGAAGGGTGTGTGGTGAGTGCAGTGGAAAGCAAACCGTAATGTCACACCCAATGTCTGACATCGACCACATCTAAAGATCGAGTCACGCACATGGACTTGATGGGCCTATGCAGTTGAAAGCCTTGGTGAAAAAGATATGCCTATGTTGTTGTGGATGACTTCTCCGATTTACCGGATAAACTTCATCAAAGAAAAATCAAGTGTTTGATGTCTTTAAGGAGTCAGGCAAAAGACTTCGAGAGAGAAGGAAAGTCGTATTGTCGTAATAAGAAGTGACCATGGAAAAGAATTTGAGAATAGCAAGTTTGATGAATTCTCCTCGTAGGGATCAACCATGAGTTCTCTTCTCCTATAACACCACAACAAAACGGGTGTGGAAAGAAAGAATAGGACTATACAGAATCGCCAGAGCAATGATTCATGCTAAGAAACTTCCTATTCATTTTGGGTAAGCTATGAATATAACTTGCTATGTTCACAACAGGTTACCTTAAGAAAGGGAACTGTCTCCACCCTGTATGAGCTATGGAAAGGAAGAAAACCAACTGTGAAATACTTTCATGTGTTTGGGAGCAAATGCTATATTCTGACAGATCGTGATCAAAGGAGAAAAATGGATTCTAAGAGTGATGAAGGCATTTTTCCGATACTCCACAAACAAACAGAGCATATAGGTATTCAACTCCGTAACCAGTGTTATGATGGAGTCTATTAATGTCATTGTTGATGATCATTATCGAGCACAATGTCCCATATGATGTTGAGACATGGTTTGAGACATCACCCAAGTATCCGATAAGGAAAATGTTCCCACTCCTACTTCACCTAAATCTGAACCTGAGGAAGCAAACAAAGATCCCTCAATCAGGATTCAGAAAGATCATCCAAAGGATCTCATCATTGGATACCCAACCAAAGGTGTTGTTACAAGATCCGAGAACTGCTTCAAACTCCCGCTTCGTGTCAAAAATAGAGCCAAAGAGTGTCAAAGAAGCTCTATGTGATGAATTTTGATCGAGCAATGCAAGAGGAATCAACCACTCAAGCAACATGAAGTATGGGAATTAGTTCCTAGACCGTAAGGAACCAACATCATTGGCACTAAGTGGATCTACAAGAACAAGTCCGATGCGTATGGATCACACGTGAATAAAGCAAGACTTGTTGCTCGTGGTTACACTCAAGTGGAGGAATTGACTTTGATGAGACCTTTGCACCGGTGGCTAGACGGAATCAATCAGTTTCTACTAGAGTCACCGATTCGAAATTCAAATTATTTCGGATGGATGTGAAAAGTGCCTTCCTAAATGGCTACTTAAATGAGGAAGTATATGTAGAAAAATTAAGGGATTTGTGGATCCAAGTTTTCCTAAACATGTCTACAGATTAAGGAAAGCCCTATATGGTCAAAACAAGCCCCTAGGCCCGTATGAAAGTGACCAAGTTTCTTATGCATAAAGGATACAGAAAGGAGGATCGATAAAACTCTCTTTGTCAAGAATGAAGGTGGAAGGTTATGGTGGCTCAAATCTATGTTGATGACATAGTATTTGGAGGAATGTCGAGACAATGGTGAAACAATTTGCCAATCAAATGCAAGCGAGTTTGAAATGAGTCTCATGGGAGAGTTAACTTACTTCCTGGGTTGCAAGTCACATGATGGAAGATTCAACATTTCTTTCACAAAGCAAGTATGCAAGGAATATTGTCAAGAAGTTTGGAATGGAGAATGCCACCATAAAAGGACTCCGCTCCTACACATTTGAAGTTGACCAAGGATGCAAGTGGAGAAAAGGTTGATCAAAGTTTATATAGAAGCATGATAGAGCTTGTTGTACCTAACAACCAGACGGACATTGCTTATGCGCAATGGGTATGTGCAAGATATCAAGTCGAGCCTAAAGTAAGTCACATTAACCAAGTGAAAAGAATCAAATATGTGTGTGGAACTTGCAATTATGGTATCCTATATTCCATGGATGTGAACCAATTGTCTCGATACCGATGCCGATCGGGCCGGAGGCTGATGACAGAAAAGTACCTCCTGAGGATGCTTCTTCTTGGGAAACAATCTTGTTTCTTGGTTTAGCAAGAAGCAAAACTGTGTCCCTATCCACTGAAGTCGAATACATAGCACCGGTAGCAGCTTGTTCTCAAATGGTCGGATGAAGCATATGTGCGAGTACAATGTCACACAGATGTCATGACATTGTACCGTGACAACTGAAAAGCTATTAATATATCAAAGAATCCTATACAACAGTGAGGACTAAGCACATAGACATCGACATCACTTCATCGAGAACTTGTGGAGGAGAAGGTGATTAAATTGGATCATGTAGTCAGTAACTTCAATCGGTCGACATTTTACCAAGGCTCTTGATGCTAGTCAATTTGAAAACTTAGGAGCAAACGGGCATTTGTCAAGATGAGGAATTGTAGCAATTAAGATTGCTCCAAGAAAGGGAAGAGACCATTTATTAATTATAAGTGGGTCTTGATTATTTGCCTCCTATTTTTATAGGGTTCAAGAATGTGAAAAGACTCTCCATATAATAGCATTTTCATTTGAAAGTATCATATCTTTCCATCCAATGATACTCTCAATCGCTCGTCACTCTTGGTCTCGATTCTCAACCTTTCCTGAGAAATATGTCTTCCTCATCCTCCTCGACCGATCGCTCATCTCCCACCATGGCGAGATTAGGCATTCAAGCCATGGATATTGAACCGTGAAGGTCTCCCTCGTTCAATGGCAACCGATTCGTAATCAAGATGCACAAGGATCAAGGTTCATCGCGTCACGGGTAAGACTACCGCTTCTTGCTCCCTTGAGATAAGAAATAGGAAGGTACCAAGTATGTAGGAGGCCATTGCTAGGATAGTCACCGTAATCCTAGATGAACATCACTGCCCGGAATTTCGCTTCCTTAATCAAAGACCGCTAGCCCTAGTTTAGCAGATGATCCAGATGTCACAAAGAATGTCATGACATCTCGATGATCACGCCTGTGCAACTCATGTGAACCCCGATTCTTCCGATTTCCAAAGCAGGGAGGTATTCTGGTTCTCAAGTTGAGCAAATAACTGAATCGAACTTCCTCAAAGAAGTATAGAGCAAAATTTGCTGGTTGTTCAAAATGCAAAAGGACACCAATGGTCAAGAAAAGGAAAGCTCTCGAACCTGCAAAGCCCGAACAAGCTTCCGATAAAGCGATGTCGATGTCACGACAGAAGATGCCTCTTTGAGAGGAGAGCAACTAATTGTTGTTGTGTTGCTTTATTTGTTTTGTATTCCTATTTCCTGTCGTTATTTGTAGTCCGCTGCTTTGTGTCCATTTGTTCTTCCTTTTGGATGATCAAACATTGTTCCGACCGTGATGTATCCTCGTTATACTGCCGGTACTAAATTACTTCGGTATATTGCTCTTGTTGTTGACACTTTTAAACAGCCTGGGAGCTGAAGTGTTTTGCCTTTGGCCCTTTATGGCTAAAAAGGGGGAGAAGAAATACTGTGGGAAGTATTAATGTTTGGGAAATTGTATGGGGGAATTGTATGGCCTTGGGAAATTGTATGGGGGAATTGTATGGCCTGAAATTTTATGGCCTGTTTGTTTGTGGGCAATTGTATTTGGGGCAACTATGGGAGAATGTTGGGACTTGTATGGGTATAATTTATCTTCTCTTAGTTCTAGGTACTTAAAGCTTAGGAAAGCTTAGGGAAACTCAGAACTAGGTAATAGTCTTCTGCTGCATTTGTACTCTGATAGGTCTAGTTGTTTTAGCCAAAAATGTGCCAAAGGGGGAGTTTGTTAGTGTTTTAAGTTGGCATCAATTTTGGTAAAACTAGTTTTAACAATGTCATGATGGATGTCATGACATTCGTAGATGAAGATAAATCCTACTGGACAAGGATGGTAAAAGTACACTCGTAATCGAAGCTAAAGTCAGGGAAATTTCAGAAAAGGATCGATGTCATGAGATGTTATGACATTCAAGATGACATTCTGCTCGAGAATCGCTTTTTCCCGAGATTTTTCGTGAAGTTTGTTGAGCATTTTATTTATGTCTTTCGTTATTAGAAAGCATGCTCACGGCTGCTAGGTTAATCTTGATTAAACCTAAATTGGTTGTGAAACAAACCATGTTTTTAGGAGAAAATTAAGTGAACCCTAGCTATCTTTATGGAAGCCCAACATCAAGATTCGAATTGCTTCTATATAAAGAATTCAACCTTTATTCTACACCCTCCGGATTCCATTGAAGACATTGAAGGCTTTTGTTTGTGTAATCGTTAAGGTTACTAACAGTTGGTATTGTGTAATTTAGTTTCTCTTGTGAGCCAAGCAACTATCAATTGATAAGTGCATTGGACTAGGATTTGTTGTAAGGGTAGTTTATCACCAAAGCTTTAAAGCACGAGTGTTTGTCTCTTGATTGAAGCTTTGAAGCAAGATCAAGATATTTTATTGAAGTGTGTCTTCACAATTCAATTAGTCAATAGGTTGATATCAACGCGGTGATTGAGGGGAGTGAGTAGGAACTCGGATCTAAGTAGGACTTAGGTTGAAGTGTCATTGGGTAGGGATTAAGTGAGGAGTTGTAAACGCGAGTTTAACTCGAATTGATACTACTAATAGTGAATTTCCTCCCCGCTTGGTAGCCTGCACGTAGGTTTGTTAGAACCGAACCGTGAACAACTTATTGTGTTATTTATCGCTTATATTTACTGTGTGAATTGTCAAAGCAAAGGTCGACATCGTGTCATAACATTCTCTGTGACATCAAGTATCTGCTGCCAGAAATTTCACATCATATAGTTGGTGAAACACGTTTTAAAATTTTCTCTATCATCATTTGGAGTTAATTTGGGCAACCTGATGCCTTCTATATTTCTGTTGATAACGTCAGGGTGTTTTTCGTTGATTACCCCAAAAGTTGAAAGAGATGGTTCGAAAGTGGCATTTAGCCAGAGTTGGAGGAGCTAGAAAGGACCGGCAAGAAGCAAATTAGTGCCAGTTTCATAAGATCTTAACTTCGACACTACAGAGCCTATACTGTCATATAGACTCGCTAGCAATGGTTCACTTATACACACCTTTCGACCATGATGAAGTTGATTGGCAAGAGTAGTAAATCTGCTAGCAACTTGTAAAGATTTGCTGCAAAAAACATATTTTGATAACCACAAAGCTAAGAATGCTATGTGTTCGACCTCATAAACTTCTTCCTCGATGGAGTGATAAAAGTTAATATACTTCGAAAAACTAGCATGTTTTACATCAAAGTCAATAACATTGTCTGCATCTTCATTAGGATCGAATGTTTCCCCAATAGGGGAAAGCCCAGTTATATCAGCAATATCAAAGAAAGTGGGTGTTATCATCCCACCAGGAAGATGGAAAGTATTGTAGGTACTATCCCAGAAATACAGGGATGCTAGCAAGAGAGGTTGGATGTAGCTGAACCCTAGTTTTGACATTTGAATAAGGCTAAGAATACCTAAATCCTCCCATTTTTGGGATTTCTTATTTTCCACTTTTGATAACCAGTTTTGGTATAGTTGGTCTGAAGAAGGACATGAGCGAAATGGTTTAAACTTCCCAATGACATAATCCATGTTAAAAGTTTCCCTCCTGGGTTTAAAAGGTTCCTCTTCAGAGGATTTATCCTTTGGATTTTTTGAGATTTTGACTGCTGAGTCATTTTCTCTTTGTTTTAAAGGGGTGGAATTGTTAATAATGGGTGGAATTGTTAAAGGACCCATAACTCCTAGGGTTTTATCAAGACAGATGTGGGGATGATTACCCGAGATGCATAGATAGCTTTCTGTTCCAGGTTGAGCTTAGGAGTTATAATGAACTCCTGGTTATCAAGATTGATGATTTTGCTTACTAGTATGTGACCAGAAGAAGCAACATCTTTGAGTTTTCCAATATTCTTGGATGAAGGTGATCGCAGTGGAGAAGAAGACATTTTTAGAAGATCGTGGATGTGTTTCTGAGAAAGAGGAAATAGGTTTGTTGAAGATTGTTTGAAAGTTAATGGAGTTTGAAGGAAGTAGAAAATTTGCTTTTGGAAGCTGAAGTGTTTTTATAGAGACTCCTGGCGGTTTTGAAAAGTGACCTTTGGGGAACGTGGATGATGTGGAGCTTCGTTATTTGAGAGAAAGATAGGTGGTTTTCGAAAATCCTTGGGAAGTGACATTTTGCTAATAATTAGCTATAATTGTTATGCTTGCACGTTTTAACAAGCATGGTGAGTGGACGTTTTGCAGAAAAGCAATTGATGGCAGTGACATCATATACAGTGTAGTCATCATTGAGTTGGTATCATCAAAATTACATGAATAATTCAAAAATGAGTATTTCTTTAGATATCGAAATACACATTTTTAGGGGCTATTTGTTAGCTGGTAATTTCGATAGGATCACTTTATTAAAGAAATGCCTAATGTCAAAGAAATGTTTATTCTAATGAGGTCCAAAGTTGAATAAATTGGCTGATCAGCAGGAAGTTTCGAATAAGAGACGATTGATTAAAGGGTTAGAATTATTACTTTGAAGCCTTTTGATTTCGAGTGAGGTCTGGCCAGTAAGGACTTCGATTTCGAATATTATGTTTTAATCATAAGGATTCGAATTAAAGGGCTGAAGCGGTCCAACAAAGGGTTATTTGTAATTCAAATCGAAAGAGGGAAACCACCAAGCCCATTGCAAGATTCGAAATTTAAATAAAAGGCTCCATTTGCAGAAGACGCGTGGAAGTTAGTGAACGAAGGGAGTATGCATGCTTCGAACGTGGAGTGATTTTAGAATAGGACCGTTAGGGTCGAAATACTATAAATAGGTGTTCTAATGTTAGAATTTGGGTGTTCATTTTGTACTAGAAAATCTCATATACTCAAATTACCGTGATTTAGGGAAAAGAGTTGCAGATACCATGTACGTATAGAACACCATCATTATGTTTTTTTGCAATTTAAAATCAAGTTATTTTACATTCACTTTGTCTTTACGGGTTTCTTTCTTCTAAGTCTTTTTACTTTCCTTTACATTTCGTTCAAACACTTTACTTTACAAGAAGCTTTACTTTCTTGTTCATTTCGACCCAACACTTTACTTTTCCAGAGGCCTTTACTTTCTTGTTAAATTCTTTTACATTTTATAAATTTATGTTACACAGTCTTACGTTTAACTTTCAAATTTTTAATTTGAATCGAAGTCAACCATTACCCTAGACATTATTTAGTCAGTGCATTTCATTATCAGACAAATTCAGAGAATAACTTTAAGATTCATGTGTTGTACATTAAAGATGCAAATCTATAAAACGATGAATGTGAACATGAAATTTAACTCAGACGTGAATTATGATACATGTCCTACGATCAATCTTGGCGATCCTGTAAGTAACCAGTAGTTGGAAGATTAGCGGTTGTTTGCGAGAAATCACCGTAAACAGCGATGAGGAGTGTCGCCAGGCTACGATGATATCGCTTGGGAGTTTCCAGTCAAGAGAAAGAGTGAAAAGAGGGGAAAGAAAGTGACGCTATTAGAGTGTGTCGCTTCATGCATCGTCGGGCGCTGCAAGGGGAGATAGAGGTGTCGCTAGGCGATGGAAGTGGCGTCGTTGGGGGAAGGTGTCCATAATTGAATGATTGTGTTTAATTTTCTTTAAAGTGTCATAACTTTAGTTTTAGAACTCAATTTTAGGTGTCGTTCGAAGTGTAGGGTAGTTAATGCCATGAACTTTAGTTAGATGGAATAAAATGAGAAATTAAGAGAATATTCACAATACCTAAGTTAGGATAAAGTTAGGTTTATGATGATGCTTTGTTTACATGATGATGTTATGATGATGCCTTATTTATTACGATGATGATGATTCAGTGATTAATTGAAAAATGGTGATGCATTTTGACTAGCCATGGTCGTATTTATCATGTTGAAGCGCATCATGCATTCATGACATAATTTAGGACTTCGGTGTAGCGATGGTAATTAAGACTTTATTCTGGTGATAATGATAAGACATTAGTCCAGTGAAGGCATTGATCCCATAGTGTGGATTGAGTGCAATATTGTGTAGTACTTCGGTTCTAAGTGGGAACCGATCCTATTTGTGGGGATCTTTGGAGATAATGATGATCGAGTCATCAATGAAGTTTTGGTACCACATGCATGGGTCTATGAAGTTACATTACATTTATGTGACATTTTATAATGATTTGATGATACTTTATGATAAATGGCGTGCAATCATATGTTGTTGTCACGAGGTTAAGATGGCATGTGATGCCTCGACTATGTGCATATATAATATGTTTATCCCTTATGTATTTTATAATGATTATAATATACTCACTCTTTCTGCTTAAAAATGTTGCCTCGAAATGTGGGTAACTTGCAGGTTGTTAGGATTAGTGTTGTAGGAAGCTTATAAAATAGTGTTGACGCCATCGAAAAATTATTAATTCGATTAAAATAATAAAGTTGTCATCTAACTTTATTTATTCCTAAAGAGGAAAGGGAAAATATATGTATATAACCCAACAAACGATATGTGAAATGGTCATCGCAACCAAGATATGGGCTCGGGAGTCAGTTATGCAAGGAGAAGGTATTAAAACCTCTCACATCCATCGTACTCGATGGGACCCGTTTAGTTCTAAGTGTTTGTGTGTTTAGCGTGTAAATTTGCTAACTTCTTATTTATGTGCGAAAAGAGAAAAGAAATGAGCTTAAATCGTACGTGGATGATAAGACATCACTAAGTTATCGCGTGTGAGCAAAGAAATATTGCGTATGAGCGAAGCAAGATCGCGTGTGAGCGATAGTCGCATGTTAGTGGTTTGAAAAAGAACTTGCACGTGGGAAAGATTTGATGAGTTTGAAATGATTTTATTAGGACATGAACACTTGCATATGTCCAAGGAAGTTCTTGGCCAACTGCACGCTTAGGAAAGTGTAGGTAGGTACCTAAACTAATCCATTTAGTCCTTTTAGTGAAAAGAGTGTGATTTTTATTTAAGAGCATTTTCGTCGGGTCATGATTATCCAATCCAAGTGAGGTGACTTGTCTTGTTTAATCTCGAGTGAGTAGACAAATGTCTACCCTCTACTATGAAACCCTTATTTGCTTGAGAAAATTGAACTCGACGTTGGGTCAAGGTTTGAGATTTTGATCATGAAAGGTCTTAATGAAGAGAATTACTTGGCGTGTGACCAAGGTTTATTGTGAAAAATGTTTGAATGGTTAAGTGTGGTGAACAAGTGTGACTAATTACAAGCATGAAATAAAGCGAATAAACGAATTATTAAAAGTCCATACAAGGTGGCTTGCACAAATGATAAGGCAATTGATATTGTGTAAGTGAATGCACAAAATAAATTTAATTGACTAATTAAACGAAGTTTAATCAAATAATAAATTAAGAAAAATCAATTAGATAAACTAATTAATTTTAAATAACCCAATTATATAATTAAAATGAAGTTTAACTAATCAACAAAAGCGTCATTGTAAGCCTAAGAGCAAACATGGTGTGTGCACCATGTGTGGTCGTTGCGACGCTTCTAAGCTTTGTCGACTCAAGGTAATGAAAATGGCCCGCAATCGAGAATTAGTTCTTTTGAAACATTTTTGGTTTGTGAACATGTGATGAATAATTAAATAATAAAGAAATAAAATAACTAACTATACTATTACAACTCACGGGGAGTGAGATACATATTTACAAATGGGGATGAATAGAATAATTACAAGTCTATGTAAATGTACAAGTGTGATAATCAATAATCTAACAATTAAATAATGCAAAATAAAATCTAAAACTACTAAAAGGAAACCAAAATCTAAACTATATATTTTTTGTATTTTTATCTAAAATATTTGATAACAGAATAATAATATAAAAAAGAAATAAAAAAGAAACAATAAAAAGTAATAAAAAAAGATTGGGCCTGTGGGGGTGTGGTGATCAAAACAAGTTATTGCAAAAAATTAGAAAAACCTTAGAATGGCAAAAGTTGGTCGCCACATGTTACTTACTACCGTCATTAATTATTATTATTTTTAGCAATTAATTAAAATAAATGACAATTATAAGAGAGACAAAAGTACTTTCTTTTTCACGCCTCTTTCTATTCCATCTGTTATACCCCAAATTTTGTCCTCCTATTTTTCAAATCAATACCTATCTCCATACTCAAGAATTCCTCATGGATTGATCAGACAAACCCTCTCCTAAACAATCAAGCCACAACTAGGGTTTGGTTCTCTCAATTCAAACATGGTTTCTATTGTCTCAAGTGAGCATCATGCCTCCTCATATGTCTCAAGGTATCACCATGTCAAGTTTCAAGCCTCATAGCTCAAGTTTGCCCAGTCAATTGCTCAAATGGTTGAAAATAAATTATATTGGACAAAAAGTCAATTATGGTCAACATACAGTCAAACTTCATCATTTTTGGTCAACATCAGGACTTTGAAGTCACATTCATCATTTTATCAAGGGTTGATCATGATTCATCAAGAAGTTCAAAGAATTGATCAAAAGTCAAATTTCTAAATTAGGATTTTTTGATAAAAAAGTCAACAGAACTTTGACCAGGCATAACTTTCACATACTTCATCAGAAATTTGTCCACCAATGTTCATTTTTAAGGGAATTCAATTATCTAAAACTTTGTGTCTCACAAGATTTTCCCAAAAATGCTTCATCTGAGAGATGTGAGCCAAGACATTATAGGTCCCAATAAAAGTCTACGAAAAGTCATCTTTTTCCAAAGAGATGTACATGAGCATGGAAGGTTCAATGAAGATGAAACCAAAAGGAGCATTTTTAGGACATCTTTAACTTTCTAAAAAGTCCAATAACACTCTTAAATGATAAAAATTGAGCAAGTTATGGCTTGATTAAAATTGGAAATTTTGAAGAAGTGCATGAAGAAAACATTGATCAATCTTGAATTTTTTCCAAATGGGCCTTGGTTTTGATGATTAGAACTTATTTCTAACATGGCCTATGACCTATAAGTTCAATTACACGACCTCCCTTCATTTATTTTATTTACTTTTTAATTATTTCATTTAAATTCAATTTTAAATAAAATGAAAAGCAAGACAAAGTGCAAGGCGTGTTTGGCTTGTTATTTAGATGTCTTGAGGTCCAAGGAAGTCCAAGCATGCTGGCAAAAACGCATGGCATGTGATTGAAGCAAAATAGGAAGATTTTAATGCTAAATTGAAATATTGGCAATCAAATACTTTCACATTAAAGGACATATATTTTCTCCATATTTTTTGACCTAAATTGTTCCTCTATATATACACAAGAACATCATATGCAAAGGACGCGAGTTGCTGCCTCTTACAAACCCTAGAAAGTTGTCCAAATTTTCAAGTTTCTAGGGTAAAATCAAAGTCAAATTTCCAGCCATTTTCGCTCAATTCCAAGGATTAAATTATACTCCTGAGGTTTCCAGGAATCGATCCAATCATTCACACGAGTTCGAAGCATCCAGAAACCGCCTCCACGAAGTTGCACCACTTTTGGTAAAATATCTTGAATCGATTTCAATTTCTATGCATATTAAACATATTTGACGTGTTTGTTCATGTCCAGGATATTGTATAGAACATGTGTGATGTTTTAGATGTAAGCTTTGAGGCTTAAATTGCATCGTTCCATTGTTAGGGCATACTGTTCACAAGCTTCGAACCCATCGATACAGACACTTTCAGGCCAAAAGGACACCACCATTAGATTCGTAGCCTGTTAATTATTCGATCTAGACTATTTGTTTTTGTTTATTGATGGATTATTGCAGGTTTTAGAAAATCCTTCATCGGAGAAGGAGGTGGAAACCACCGTCCAGAGTGGTCAACGGTTTCAGAAAAGAACCCTGACTCTGGCATGTCAAAACCTTGCCATCTGATTGGTTCATTTGAAAATCATGGGCCCCAACGTGCGTTTGCTTTTTTAATTCTGATTTTCAGGAAAATATTTCACATATATATTTATGAATGCGTCAAAATGAATGGATGTATCACCACCCCAGTGGTTAACCATGTGCGCTAGTCCTCTCACTCTCTCAAGGTACAGGTTCGATCCCTGCCTTTTTGCAATTTTTCTAACATTTTCTGATTTCCACAGGTTTTCACATACATACAAACGGAGGGGAGATCTAAACACTATTTACAGATGGTGTGGTGGTATAATGTTGAACCTGTGACCCTCGGGTCACGAGTTCAACTCCTCTAGGGACCAAATCCTATTTTTTACCACTTGTTTTCTTGCATTTTTCTTATTGACACTACCCTTTATGGCTAATAACTAGGGCAATCAACATTCATGACCATATTTCACTATGGTTGAGACACATTATTCAGCTTCAAGTTTGTTATATGGTTATGAATAAAATTCCACATATCTGGTTCCTTTGATCAGAAGAAAAAACCAGATATAAGCTCATTTTGATTATGCATAAGGGAACTGAAGTATATACTTTTATGAGTCTTCTTCCATGCATTGAGCTTTACTTTAATACTACCATAAGCTTAGGTCAGAAATAAACTGACATATGGAGTATAAAAACATGTTTATCGTGTCCTGATCAACTGATAAGAAGATGTCTCCTCATCTAGATTAGGAGTAGGTTTCAAACATATATACTCACACAATATTAGTTTAGCATCAGAATATCTATTTTTCAACTGGTAGCTGCAAACCAGTACTAATGTTCTAACATCCAGTATAATATTTGTTCCATCTTTTGGGAACACATTATCCTTGAAGGTCTTCAAGGTAAACACTTTGCAGATGAATATGAGTATCATTGATCAATTGCTCCTCATCAACTCTATTAATACTTTTCTTTATGAGTGGACTTGAGAAGGATCTCAAGTATCTTTGACACTTTTGATATAGTTGTAAGAATCTGCCAAAATATTATGTTGATAAAAAAAACCCTAGGATCCTTCTTTCACTATAGGGGTTGTATCAGAGGCTATGCAGTAGAATATAGCCATACCTCAACAGAATGTACACAATGCTTACTCCATATTTTACTTGTAAGCATGAAATTCAAGGATTGGAAATAAATCAATCCTGCAAACCGCTTGCTTCTTCGCCAAGCACCAGACTAGACCCAACTAATATCCTGACCAATATGGAAACACATAAGCACAGAAGTTACCTTATTAATAGCTTCACCCCCGCATGAAGGTTTTGACAATTTTTTCTCTGTGTTGATTTTAGGTTGAACAATACAATTCAAAATCCTCACTCCCGCATGAAATCTTGAATTTAACTTTCTTGTTTCAGCATCTTTATCTTCTTTCTTCAAGAAGGTACAGGTTCTGGTCAAGTTGGTCTTGTTTTCCACAAATAGGTTCATCTTCCACTTCTAGAGACCATACAATATGAACACTCCTTGTTCAAATAATCTTATACCTTGTGCACAACTAGAAAGTACTCCCCATGGATCTCATCCAAAAACAGACAGGATGCCTGCTCTGATACCAATTGAAATTCTGGTTAGGGCCAGACTCAGGGTGTCATGACATTTGATCCGACATTATAAAACAGACAAGGTAAAATTATAATTAAAATGCAGGAAACGAAAGAACACAAAGAATTGTTAACGCAGTTTGATTATAACCAACCTACATCTGGGGGCATACCAAGCCAGGAATGAAGTTCACTATCAGCAGTATTAATTCGAAGGGAAACCACTCTGTTTACACTCCTCACTTAATCAGACTACCCAATGACCCTTCTACCTAAGATACCACACTTAGATATGAGAACCTCCTCTCACTTCCAATCACCTCAGTGATGTCTGTCAGCTACTATCACACCAGTAACTGCATCGACTGCTTGGTTCCTAACACAATCAGCTTGGAGATACCTCACTCCAAACACAACTAAAACAGTTTGAAGACACCACACTTTAAACACAATCTAAACAGTCACTCAAGTGACACAAACCTAGCTTGGAATTGCTTGATAGCTTATTCCAAGGACACAACTACACTCATTTCTTCACAACTTATAAGTGAGTAAAACAATCCTCTTGCCTACAGGCTTTGACGTAAAAATCAGTGACCATCCCATAATCTGGGTGGTTCACTTACATGGCTAACCCTAAAGACTACATCTTTCTAAAAACGGCTAGCTTGCTAAAATTAGGTTACAACTGCTTATATATAATTTATTACCCAACTGGATTAAGGCCTTTAAAATAACAGCATAAGTTGTAACAAACTTCTGCATAAACAAACTTTTACAGAAATAGAAACGCAAATAACTTCTGCTACAATAAAGGTACTTGCTGATCTTTCTCCTTAGCTCTTGGACCTCCACATATGCCTTCAAAGTCACGCCACATAAGATGCATAATATTCCCAGAATATTCTGCACTAATTAAAATAGAATTGTAACAACCTTAACAGTTTTTGTAGCATGATGTCTGATGTCTCGACATCTCATATGACATGCTGTTCCAGATGTTGAAACTCTTTAACACAACATGTTAAGGCATTCCAATAGGACTTTTGCTACAAAATCATATTGTTCACTATATTGTTGCTGCTTATTATTTGTTTTATTAGAATTAGGCAAATCCTTGAGTTCAAGGAACTTACGTTTATGATGGGAAAAACACAAATGGGGAAGAAGCTTCTATTCCTATCAAGTGTTATAGGTGTGGTGAACAAGGTCACTGTTCCAATGAATGTGAGAATAAGGTGTTGAGATGTTACAAATGTGGTAAGACAGGTATCATGATTCTGAGTGCAAGAATGATGGTCTGGCCTATTTAAATTATGGAGAGTACGGTCATATCAGTACCCAGTGTCAAAAGCCGAAGAGGGACATTGCTGCCCAGACCAATGGTAGAGTGTTTGTTTTGAGAGGATTAGGGGATTCCAAAAAGAACAACTCGATTCGAGGTACTTGTTCTATTAGCGACGTTGAAATGGTTGCTAATATTGATATTGGTGTTACTCATTCATTTATTTTGCTTGAATGTGCTACTAAGTTAGAATTGAAATTATCTGTTTTGAATGTCAGTATGAAGATAAATACTCCTGCTAGTGTTTCTGTTACTACTACTTATGTTCGTTGGAAATATCCCTTGATTATATATGGTAGAAGTTTTATGATGGATCTGGTGTGTCTACCCTTACACCAAATCGATGATATCCTTGGGATGAACTGGTAGGAGTTTAACCATGTGCATATCAATTGTTACAATAAGACTTAAAGGTTTTCTAACTTTGGTGATAATGGAGAATTGATGTGATAATGGAAATACGAAAACATGATTTGATCTGAACTATAAAATAATGAAAATCAAAATTGTGGCGAAGGAACATTTAGGGTCGATGTTAACCTGATTAGATGTAAATAACAATTGGAAATCATGAATAACACTAACATACACCACCAACGTAAAAACAACAACAATAGAAAAGTAAATGAACCATGAAAATTTAGATGAAGAATCAAAGTAAGTTTAAAAATGAAGCATCTGAAGATAACGATGATTTAAAAATCGAAGCAGAAGAAAATGATGATGGAAAAATGGAAATTGACAATGAAGAAAATCATATCCACTAGTAAAAAATTGAAAAAATAGACAATGTCAGGTATGGTACTTTTGCTCTAGTGATCTCGTGAAGGAGATTGTTGCATCAACAAATAAGGGAAAATGAGAGACTTAAGAAGATATGAATGTTTAAAGGAAGATTTTCAAAGATTTTGCATTCGTACGTGAAAGAAAATGTCATAATTTGCATTGGTAAGTAAAATGAGAAAGTGAATTTTAACTATAGTTTTTTCAGTGAATGCAAAATACGACTTAATACAAGACTATGTACAATGGTTGGTGTGACACCCCAAATAATTCAATTATTAAATAATTAGAATTTTTAATTATTAATTTAATTATAAGTTTGATTATTGGCATTTTTGAATTATCAGAATTAATTAATTAAAATAGAAGTGAAGTGTTGGTGGTGTGAGGTGTGAAGTGGGGGTGTGATAAGTAAAAGACTCTACTCATATTAATTATTTCATTATTATTATTTTCGAATAATAAGAGGAATAAAAGAAGGAAAAAGAGGAAAAGAAAAATATTGAAGGTTTTCATTCCACGTACAATTGAGAAGAGGAAGAGGAAAGAGAAAAAGCCAAAGCGTCAGAATCCGGAGAATTATCACGAGGTAAGGGGTGATTTTATCCAATTATGATGCCTTATGGGTTTTGGAATTCGATTGAATAGTTGAGTATGTTAGGAAACTTGAATTAGAAATTTTAGGTTTGTAGGATTACCCCTAATGTTGTCGAATTGTGTAAAATTGAACCGTTAATATGTTATGGGATTATTGGGAATGATGGAATTATGTTATGTATTGTTGTATTGGTGTTTATTGGTGTTTTTGCTGCCATGGTTCATATGGGAATGAAAAGGAAAAGGTTGGAAACATGCTGCTGTTGAAATTGCAGGTTTTTGGTTCTGCAGGTCGCAGGAACCGATTCCCATGTTGGGAGGAACCAGGTTCCTGGTACAAAAACCAGAGAAGGATTAATTCTGGGTTGGTGGGAACCGATTACTCCTGGGGAGGAACCGGGTTCCCAGTTGAAAAATTACACAAGAAAATGATATTTTTGATGAAAATTGGTTCCCAGTTTGGAGGAACCTAGTTCCCCATAGTAAAACCAGGGAGCGCGTTTTTGAACAATGTGGGAACCGGGTTCTCCCTGGAGGGAACCGGTTACCACTGTGTTAATTTCAAAAATAATTAAAACTTTAAAAACTCATATTTTCTAAACCATAACTCCGATTCGAGTGCCGTTTTGGGCAGTATTCTTTAAATTAAAAATACTATTTTGTAAAATGAAGAAAATACTATTTTATGGAATTTAGTTTAAAAAGAGTTGATTCTTCCGATTTTGTAAACTAAGGTAATTCTAGAAACGGCGATGAACTGTTTAGGATTGTTCTGGCGGGTGGAATGAAGATTACATGCTTATGTGTTGTTCCTGTTGTTATTCATGATTGTGTTGTTATCTTGTGATGACTGTTGGTGTTGGCTATGCGTAGAATATTATTATGATATAGTATTTCGTTATTTGAATGTTGCATGCTTTTGATGTGCATGCATATGCATTCTGGTGTGGTGAATTCCCATTGTGAGGAATTGGACTTGCAGAGCCAATACCCGTACCCAGTGGTTTAGTGGTGGTGAGGCTGGATTCGTGTCCCAGTGTTGTATGAGTGAATTGATTATTAACGTTGTGTCCGAGGTGTAAACAGAACAGGGTGTGAATTTAGTTCACGATTGGTACCACATGCATATAGTCTGCATTGCATATGGATTATAACATGATAGGATGGTTTCCAGTGTTATAATCTTATTGTTGTCATTATGTGTATATTGAACTGTATGAATTGTATTTGTAGACTGAATCTGATTATGCTAATGAGGGTGAAATAATGTATTGAACTGTTTTATTGTTTTTAGAAACGTATAATACATTTTAATTGTTGATGAAATCTCACCCTTACTTTGATGGTTTCAGATTGAAGTATTAGCCGCTTAGGAGCTGGTGAGGATGACTTTGAGCTGTGCTATTTAGTTTATCCGCATGTCAGTGGCATGCTCTGGTAGTTGTAACACTGGGGAACAATTTTTTTAGAGTTATAGTTTTGAACTCTGTTTTCTTTTGGTTTATGTTGGAATGATTATGAATTGAATTTATTCCGGTTTTGATGGTATTTTCCGCTGTGTAGAACATGTTATTGGTTTTGAATTATTTTAATAAAGTTCTCCAGTGAAGCATGACAACTATTATGATATTTTCTGTTTAATTGAATTGTAATGTCCCTTATTGCATGTTACTCTGATCTAATTATTGATATTCGCGGGGTATTTTAGAAGGGGTGTTACAGTTGGTTTACATATTCAACACTTCCGTTTTTACTTTTTATACTCCACACCATTTTCTCTTTCTTTCATCTAATAATTCAATATACATTTAACTTTTACTTACTGCAATGATTTTGTTTAATAAAATTCAACACCTTACCCGACCACTTTTATTTCATTTTTTATGTTTGTTTTAATAAATTCGACTTTTTTTCTGTGTCTAAATCAAATGAACCAAATCTTTATTTATAGACAAAAAATTATGATTTTTGGTGTAGACAAAAATAAATAAAAAATTAATTTACTGTAAAATAATTGAACTCAAATAATCAACTTGAGATAAAAATCTAAACATTCACAACAAACCAAAAACATTTTGCAAAGTATTTTAAGTGGTTTCACTCTCTCCTAATTCAACATGTTGAATGTTTTCAACACCATTAATCCACCTCATTTTCAACACTTCTGGTGTGTTTGTTTTCGTGGTGCAATCCTTTCAAAAGCGTGTTTTTTTCAAAAGCTACCTTTTGTAGCTTTAAATTATCACGGTGGGTAGAATGAAAAGTAGTACCAAATATATACTTTAGTCAACACCCAACTGCAAACATTCAACTATTGGAAAAAAAAATTCAACACCGCGATTATACATAGTCTAACAATATAATAATTACGCAAACCTATTAATTGTGACAATAATGTTTAATTTAGAAATGACTACAAAGGAAATGAATAATCCTTTCAAATTAGTTTTAATCCGGTTAATCAAGTTAAAATGACAATGTTTAAATTTTTTAATATTAAAAAGAGATTAATTACTATAAATTATCACTATAAATTTCTTTATACCGTTAGTACATTATAATCATTCAAAAATATTATTTTATAGGAATGATGGAGAGTGATGGTTAATTGGTAATCTCACAGACAAATGCAAGTGGCGAGATGGTTGTTGTTGGAACGATATTTGGGCTATTGTGTGCTATTGTTTGTGGTTCTGGAGAAACAAGGAAGCACATGTGGATAAATTATGTGCGTAACCTGAATATGGTAAGTTATGTTTTGAGTCTTAAGGATGCGTTTGGTAACGTGATGTTAACAAGTAATAAGGTGGTGGTGCATAATAGCGTTCTGAAACTAATTCGGTGGATCCCTCCTGATCTGAACAAGCGATCAGAATCGGAGATGGCCGAAATGGTTGATGATCCTATGAGCAAGGTTGATGTTGAGGAGGGGTGATGTACATGTAAGGCACTCTAAGGCTAAAGTAAGCAAATGTTTAAAAAGAGAATAATGAATATTAGGGTTTTGAGTGTAAGAACGTGATACCTTGCCCTCAAGGATATGAGGGTTTATATAATGATCTTAGGAGGATTCTCATTGGCTGCTATATTTGAGCCAAAATATACAGGTCCATAAATATAGTTGTCCGAGCTAACTAGGTCAGATCGGGCGATGACGCTCGTAACTATCTGTTATGTCGGGTACAAATAGGCATAACAGGCATAGCCCTTAGAGAGATAGATTGTGGATCTTCTCGATATGTGTCGAGTAGAGAATGTCGCGTGGCTAGCGAAACGAGCAGATGGAAGCTCCCAGTGTGTTACAGGATCTCGACGGATCGTCGCACCTCGAGATGGTGTGACCTGCCCGATAGACATTCGGGCAGTCTAGAACAGTAGCCCCCTAAGTCATCCTTTATGCCTGTGGGTGTGATGATTTGATTTCAAAGAGTGTAGTCGAGGTCATTTTATCCCGGGAGATGAGGAGTTACTGAGAAAGCGAAAGGTTGGAGAATTTGTAGGATTTTGCCCACGTGGGCTTGAGCCGTATGAAATGATTATTGGAAAACCTAGGGGGTAATGGTGATTTACCTAGGTCTCTAGATAGGCGTAGACCCATGCGTGGAGTATGGGGTTATAAAAACCAGAGAAGTCTCTCATTTATAACTTTCCCTTTTCTACTTCTCTTGATTATTTCTGTGCGTTCGCGCTCGACTTCAACACTCATTAATTCGGGAGCCATTTTATGGTGGTTGACGTTATTTTCGCTTTCTGTCGTTGTGTTAGAGTCTTGATTGCTTAATTTCCAATCTTTTCGCTCACAAATGGTACGTTTCTGAGTTTTCTGTAGAAATTTGGCTGTTTAAGCTTGAGAATTTTATTTGCACATAGAGATGTATGCGGTTAGGGTTTTGGGTTTTAGGAATTTTTCTAGTAGTGAGTGGTTGCTCCGCCTCTTTTCGGAGGCCCATGTCGCCTGTGCGCTTTTTGTTTGATGTCGCCCTTTGTTTCGGCGACGTGTTATCCTTTCGAGAGGAATTTGTTTGTAATAGAGGCTCAGATTCCTATAGTCTAGATCATAGCATTTCTTATCGAGTGAGGGCTTTTGGCTGGGGATACGATCCTTGCTCGTCCAAGCCCTTTCACTTGAATAATGGTGGAAGGGTGGATTTGACGTTAATGTCGAGCTCACTTATCTCCTCTGCTTTTCAAGTATCATGGAAAGTGTTAACAAGGATATCAATGAGGATCCCGAGGGTTCTAGGCAAACTCCTTCAGAGTTCACTTCCATCGAGCAGAGTGATTCATTGGAGTTGTTCGATGAGAATCTGTCAGTGCCCGAGGTTGAAGAGAGTTTGCCCACGTCTGAGGTCGATGAGACCAACGAGGATGATCCTCTGGTTTGGGCGTCTTCTGGCGTGTGGAATCGAGCATCATAGTTTATGGGTAATCCATGTGAGGTGTTTTGCCAGGTAGATTCGTACGATGCGGCCGAAGTTATCGGGGAGGCCGAGTTGGCCATAGAAGATTGGGATGTTCATATTCCTGCCAAAGACAATAGATTTTCTCGAGGAATGAGGCCCGTTATATCCTGATTTACGACATTTGGTTTTGGGAGCTGGGTTTTCGGGTACCTTTCACCGAGTTCTAGGTGGGTGTTTTTCGTCACCTTCGTCTGGCCCCGTCCTAACTCCACCCTAATGCCATAACTTTCCCGCAGGCGTTTGAGATTGTTTGCGAGTACATGGATGTGGGGCTACTCTCGAGTTGTTCTTCTATATTTTTTGTCTTTAGAGGAGTTCGAAGAAGGTCAACGAGAAGGTTCAGTGGGGATTGGTGTCCTTGAAGTATCAGAACGGGATGCTCTTCAAGGTGTATCAAGAGTACGTCTATTTCTTTAAGGTTAGGTATATTCTCCTTCGACCGGTGTCCGAGCGTGCATTGCATAATGTATTTAGGATAGCTCGTGTCTTGAAAGAGGACGAGACTCCATATTTGAACGAGGACATGGAGCAAAAATACGCGCTCGTCAAAAGTTCAAATTTTGGTGGTCGAGGAAGAATTTTGACAAGGTTCCTGACTTTTATGTCTGGGCCAAAGACGAATTGGGTGATGAGGATTTGGTCGATTTCGAGAAACTGTCGACGTTCATTGCGGGCTTTCCCTGTATTCAGCGTATGGGAAAAGGGGGAAGCCGCTTCCAGATAAGGATGGATAGAGGATCTCCAAGTCTGGCTTAATAAATGTCAAGGAGCTTCTTGCTTGTGGGGACCCTAGGGCATATTTGGGTAGATTTTTTTTCCTATTTTTCTTCGTCGTATGTGTATTTTGTTTTTGTTAATCCGTGTTTGCTCTTTTCGTTGTAGATAGGATGAACCCAGCCATGGAACATGTGGCTTGACAGGCCATGAGGAAGAAAGGGAAGGAGGCAAGATCTTCTCCGACAGAACCATGGGCGGTTGGCGCGGCTGGTTCGGGGAAATCATCCACTGCCCCGACAAATGGGGAGATGTCTCCTCAACAGGTGGCGTCGAGATTAATAAGGTTGCGAGCTAAGATAGATCTGACCAAGGAGAAAGAAAAAGTGAAGTTAACCCTTCCTCCTTGCTGGCATAATAAAAAGTATTTTGAGAGTGCGAGCATGGTCCTCCCTCTTGTTAAGGTGCTCATGTTAGATAGGCTGGATCGTCCGACCAAGAAGGCGGCCTTGGACAAGGATGCAAGGGCATTGATGCAAATCTTTGAGATGGTCGCTGCTTATGTTGAGCATAATCAACTCCCAGATGCTGACTTGTGATAGCTTCAGATCAAGTTGAAAGAGATCGAAAAAATGGGGAAGAAGCTCGAAAGAAATGGTCAGAGGATTTCAAGGCGATCATCGAGGAGCGGGAAGCCGCTCTAAAGGATAAGCCTGAGCTCACCGAGGAGGTTGACTGTTTGCAGAAGGAGGTGGCCCCAGAAGAAGAAGAGCCCGCAGAGTTTTCAGAGGTGAGGACTGTAACACCCCATCTAAATACCCCGAATATATTAATTAAATTAACATTTAAATCATCTTTAATCAGAGTTTAACACGGTAATCACGGGATGTCACAATTAATAAATAGAATAAACCTTCATTCAAACAGTAGCCATGCTACACTGAGGATCAACATTCAACAATTCAATCATTATAAGACCATGTCTTACACAGCGGAAAGATACCATAACCAAAAAAAAACAGAATAAATTCAATCAACATTATTCCCACTAAGTTTTAAATAAATAATAGACCAAGTCTAATTCCTCATCTAACGTTCCCCAGTGTTACAATCTAATCAGAGCATGACACTGACATGCGGACTAAACGATAAGCTCTAGAGCCATCCTCACCGACTCCTCACCGCTAACTTTAATCAAATGGTAAAGTAAGGGTGAGACTTCTCATAATTAAAGCATATTATAAGCTTCTCAATTAACAATATATTTCAAGCATATTAATCCACCCATTTCAACATAACTCCGCATTCAATACACAATTACAACCATATAATCATCATGCACAACAATCATCAATCGTAGAATAGTAACATCGAAGACATCCTAACATGTTACTATTCCATACAAATATAATGCGACTCAATGCATACGGTACCGACTCGTGACTAAGTCACCCAACACCGATCCATTCATCAACCGGATACAAGACCATCGATTCGTCCATAACCACTCTGACACTAATCCAATTTAACCACCCATCCTCACTCTGTATCGGTTATCGGCAATCCAAGTCAAATTCCGCACAATGGGAATTAACTTCACCAAACAATGCATATGCACGCACATCACTAGCATGCAACATCAACAAAGTTATGCACCACATCGACATCATAAACCATCATCAACTACAACATGATATCATCAACTATCATGAAATAAATCATCGCAAGCATAAATATGCCACACACACTTACCCTTCATTGGTAAGACTATCATCAAGAAATACCACAACAACAACAATTGAGATCAACAACTATCGTGCATATACCACCATCAAAACACATGATATCAATACAATCATGAATACACCAATTATCATAAACCAAATCAAAACCAAATACATGATATTCCAACCATCATGCATACAACTAACATCAAGATAAACATGCAAACCAAACACCGTGATATATCAACCAATCATATATACATCTACCATCAAGATAAACATGCTATTACATCTACACCATCCAATACATCCATCAACACGTGATTCTACTATATACAATTCGATATACTACCAAAAGTCATCTATTTGAATTTGGCCCATTTTCAAAATAATTTCAAGTTTTGGAAAATATTTTCATTTCATAAAATAGAGCTTTAAATTTAGAAAATAACGTCCAAAACGGCGCCAAAACGGACTTACTTTGAAAGTTATGAATTTTCAAAGTTTGACATTTTTCAAAATTTAAGTTGGAACCTTGCCCACACATACAGAACCGGTTCTGAAAAGTTCAAAACCTCGTTGTCAGAAAATGTATGGAACCCGTTCCCACATACAGAACCGGTTCCCACGTGTATTTTTCTTTGTAAAATTTCAAAGGGCAACCGCCTGTCACATACAGAACCGTTCCACGTATTAAAAGCCATTTCGCACTTTGACAAAGATTCATCCATTTCAATTCAAACTCAAACATACCCATACGAACTCCAACATGGGAAACACTAAAACACATCATTTTTCATCATCTATCTCATCAAACAACATATTTCCATCATCTATTTTCATCTACTGACACTCTAATCACATTCCATACACATTCTCGACAACTGACACCCCTCGACACTCTTAGACACATTCATGGAACCCTAGAATTTCACAAACACAATTTCCTAACATGCTATGATCTATAGAATCAACATCGAAACCTATAATAAGCATTAATCACTCAAAATCACCCCTTACCTTGTGGGTTCTCCGAGATTCTGACGCTTCTAGGTTTTTTCCTTCTTCTCTTCTCTTCTCCAACTCTACGTATAATAGCTTTTCTCCAAAAAAAACCTATTTTCTTTTCTTTTCCTTTTTATATTCCTTCTAATAATCCTTTATTTATTCCAATAAAATAAAACAAATGGTAATTAGTAAGTGTAGTGTAATTTACTCCTCACACCCCTAATTACACCTCACACCTCCATCTCTTCTTTTCTTCAATTAATCCCATAAATTCCAAAAATATAATTAATTCAAGTCTTTAATTAATTAAATAATTAAATTCCTATTTATTTAATTTCTGAATTAAATCGGGGTGTCACAAGGACTCGGGCATAGTTTATTAGTCGGATACACCAAGCTTATGATGATGAGGTGTTTGCTTCGACGACCAGTTTTGAGAACGTCGTGGCTCAGATGTGAATTCTAAACCCAGGTGTAGAGTTGGTGACTGATGGAATGAGAGTTCATTTCTATGTCGATGGTGACAAGATAAAGAAGCCCGAGTTTCTTGACGATATGGTCGTGGAAGAGACTCCCCCGTAACCGACCCTCGGAAAAGATCATATTCAGCCCGCGCTGAGTGACTTTGACGTGTTGGTTTTATTGTGTTTGTTAGGGCGTGGCCCTTTATGTAATGACAGTTTTGGTGTTCGTGATTATTTTGATCTTTTTGTTGGGGTGGAGTCCCCTTTTTAACTCCAAGACAATTCGACCTTTAAGGTCGTGAATGTAATATTAATATTTTTTGTTCATTACTGGTTGTATGCTTGCGATACTTGTTGTTTTGGGGGAACACTCGTTAATTATGTATAATCTTCTCTAATGTGGGGTAACTAAATGAAGGGGGCCAGTTCGTTTGTTGGGCTTGGTCTATAACTCAAGCTTTGATTAAAGGCCTGAGGTTAGTGGCGTGAACATCTCATCATGAGTTGGGTGTCTTGCTGGGCGAGGTACTTAGACAGCGGGGCTCGTTTGAGTCCCTGCGTCGGCGCGAAGATCTGGCTTGTTATACGACGAGTAGAGAAAATATCTCTTTAATTTCCATTATATTACGTATCGTTGGTACCAAGCCGAGCGTTTGACGTCGAGCAATAAGCACCTGGATGGTTTCTTGAGGTGTGTTGACTATTCGTGCCTTAACTATAGTATTGCTTAAGTTTTTCGAGGTTCCATGATCGAGTAAGTTGTTCCCCTTGAATATTTTCTAAGTAGGAGGCCCTCGTTCCTGTTTTGGCATATACACGGTAGGGGGCCTTCCCAATTTGCAGCGAGCTTCCCTTTAGTGGTGCTCTTGAGGTTCCGCTTAAGGATTAAGCTTCCGACGTTGAATTCACGAGGAATAACCTTGGCGTCATAGTGGAGGGAAATTCTCTGTTTGAGTGATGCTTCTCTAAGGGCAACCCCCATTCTTATCTCTTCGACCATGTCGAGTTCTTTTCTCAAGGAGTGGTAATTCATTTCCATGTCGAGGGGAGATTCGATTCTTCTCGAAGGCTCGACAATCTCAATTGGAATGACGGCCTCAGTTCCATAGGCTAGTCAGATGGGGTTTCCCCGGTGGATGAATGAGGAGTAGTTTGGTAGGCCCATAGTACATTGTGTAGTTCTTCGACCCATTTCTTTTTTTATTCATCTAGTCTTCGTCTGAGTCCATGCATTATGACCCTGTTTGTAGATTCGGCTTGCCTGTTCATTTGCGGGTGTTCAACTGAAGCGAAGTGTTGTATGGTTCCCAGGTAGGAAACAAAGTCTTGGAAGTTTTTGTCGGTGAATTGTATCCCGTTGTCGGTGACTATAGCTTGTGGGATGTCGAATCGGGCTAATATGTTTCTCTTATAAAAATGTAGGATGTTTTGAGCGGTGATTTTGGCCAATGCTTCGGCCTCTATCTATTTGGTGAAGTAGTCGACACCTACTATCAGATATTTGTTCTGGTATGCTCCCAAGACGAATGGGCCGAGGATGTCGAGCCCCCACCATGAGAAGGGTCAGGGATAAAAGAGGGATTTGAGTTCACTCGGAGGAGCTAAATGCATGTGTTTGTGTCGTTGGCACTTATTTCATTTCTTCACGTGTTCTTTGGCGTCGAGTTGCATGGTCGCCCAATAATATCCATCTTTGAGGGCTTTGAGGGTGAGTGATTTTCCTCCTAGGTGTCGGACGTTGATGCCTTCATGTATCTCTTTTAATATGTATGGCACTCTGGCTTCTTCAACACATTTGAGGAGAGGGATGGAGAATCCCCTTTTGTATAGCTTTTCTTCGAGGATGACATACGAATTTGCCCTTCGTCTGATGATGCTCGCCTCTTTGGGATCGTCAGGTAGAGTTCCATTTGTCAGGTATTTGTAGACGGGCGTCATCCAAGAGGTGTCTTCCTCGATGACAAGCACATTGTGGTTGGGGCGCTTTTTCTTGATGCTTGGTCGCGGGAGTACTTCCTAGACCGTTGATTTATTTCCTCCTTTCGTCCTTGTACTGGCGAGTTTGGACAAAATGTCCGCTCGAGCATTGTGTTCTCGAGGGATGTGTTGTACGTCAACAAAGGTGAACTTCTTCAAGTGGTCTTGAAAGAGGGCCCAATATTCGGCTACCTGATCGTTCTTGACCTCATATTCCCCTCGGACTTGGGAGGCTACAAGTTGTGAGTCTGTGAGAATTTTGACTTTTTTTGCTCCCATGTCCTCGGAGAGACGAAGACCAGCAAGGAAATCCTCGTATTCCGCTTGATTGTTGGAAGTAGGAAACGAAAGGGCAAAGGATACTTCGATGACGATCCCTTCCCTGTTTTCCAAAATTATACTTGTTTTGCTTCCCGTCAAACTGGAAGCACCATGGACGAATATTGTCCATTTGTTGGCCCCTTCCTAGAGTGCTGTGAAATTCGATTCTTCCACGAAATCTGTCAGGACTTATGCTTTGAGGGATTTTTTGCTCTCGTACTTGATGTCGAACTCAGATAGTTCTAAAGACCATTTGAGCATTCGCCCGACCATGTCTGGTCGATCCAATAGCTGTTTGATGGGTTGATCTGTTCGAACTATGATGGTGTGTGCCAAGAAATAATGGCGGAGTCGTCTTGCAGTGTTGACTAGTGCGAGGGCAATTTTTTCGATCTGTTTGGTATCTTAATTTGGGCCCTTGTAAGGCTTTGCTCGTGAAGTAGAATGATTTTTGCCCATCCTGAGTTTCTCGGATGAGGGTTGCGCTAACAGACTCGGAAGTCACGACCAGATATAGATACAATTACTCTTCTTTGATTAGGTCGAGAAAATACGGGAGGTTGGGATAAAGTTTGCTTGAGATGAAGTAGGGCCTGCTCGTATTCTTCGGTCCAGTCGAACAAAACTTCCTTTCTTAGTATTTTGAAGAATGGGAGTGTGGGTTGTGTCGACCTAGCGACGAATCGTGACAACGAGGTGATCATCCCGTTTAGGACTCAAATGGATTTTTTGGAGTTTGGAGTGGGTAATTCCGAGAATGCCCGACATTTGTCGGGGTTGGCCTTTATCCCACGCTCGGTGAGATAGAAGTTGAGGAACTTCCCGACCAAGACTCCAAAGGTGCACTTCTCGGGGTTGAACCTCATTTTGACTCTTCTGGCTTGATAGAAGAATTTCCTAAGGTGCAGGGCATGATCGACTTCCTCTTGAGATTTTACAATCATGTCATCCATATACACTTCGAGCATGTCTCTGATTTCTCCCTTAAAAAATTTATTCATCATTCGTTGGTGTGTTGCGCCAACGTTCTTCAGACTAAAGGGTATCACATTGTAATGATAGTTTCCCGATTCGGTCATGAAGGCTGTGTAAATTTTCTCTGTTTTAGCCATGAGCATTTGGTTATAGCCCGAATAGGCATCCATGAATGAAAGCAATTTAAAACCTGCAGAATTGTCAACGAGTTTATCAATGTTAGGCAGGGGATATGCATCTTTTGGACATGCCTTATTAAGATCAGAGTAATCAATGCACATGCGCCATTTTCCAATATTTTTTCCACGAGTATAGGGTTGGATAGCCACGTAGTATATTGGGCTTCCGATACAAAATTGGCCTCTAGAAGGTCCCTAACAGCTTGCTCAACAACCTCGATTTTTTCTGGGGACTGCTTTCGCCTGCATTGTGCTACGATCTTAAGGGCAGGATCAACAGTTAGATGGTGACATGCCACCTCTGGGTCGAGACTAGGCATTTTGGTCGCACTCCAGGCAAAGAGGTTGTCGTTGTCCTTTAAGCATGCTTTGAGCAGGTTCCGAGCTAACTTTGGGAGGTCTGCTCCAATCTTGACTTCTTTGTTGGGGTCATCACCTAGTGGTACGAGCTCAAATTCTTCGTCTGGGATCAGTTGCATGTGCTGCTTCGAGGGTCCTTCTGAGCTGCTAGGAGCGGATGCATCTTCCTAGATCATCAAAGCTTTACCTTTCCCTTTTTTCTCCTCAAAGTCCTCGGGCTCCAAGCGACTGTCGAGATCGATGACATCGACTCGAGGGAAGGGTTCTAGCCTATAAGAGCTTTCTGGGAGGTCGGTTCCACCTCTGACCTGTGGTTGGAGATTAATGGAGTCCATGCCCTTTGCGGATGCCTCGAAGCATCTTTGGGCAACTTGAATGTCTCCGTGTAAAGTCGCTACTTGCCCGTTTGCCGTATAATATTTCATCTTCAGGTGTACCGTGGATGGTACTGCGATTAGTTCGACGAGAGTGGGTCGACCGAAAATGCACTGATACAGGGACGGGAAATTTACGACCAAGAATAGTGTTTTGATCGACCTACCAGTCTCTCTGGCACCAAAGGTTACGATCAACTCAACATATCCCCATGGTTTTGCTGTGGAGATGTTGAATCCTTGTAGATCCGAGCCGATGTAAGAAGTCTGGTGGGTCTCATTGAGCTGCAACGTGCAGAAGAGTTGAGTGTACATGATACCGACCGAACTCCCTTGGTCGACCAATATTCGCCAGACATCGAAGTTAGCCATCCTATCACACATGAGCAGAGGGATATTTGCATTGGGGGTGCCCCCAAGTAGCTCTTATTTGTAAAAGGCCAGTGGGTGAGACTTGCCTTGAATTTTATCTAGGGTGACGCCCATATCTGAGCTCGATTTGACAAGGTCGTCAAATCTCCTTTTGATGGACCCGATGGTGTTCTTGGTGAATCCTCCATCGGATATGACCATGGCCGTTGGAAAAGATTACTAGGGGCTATGGGCGGCGAAGTACGCCAGAGTGGTATCGAGGTCAGGAAAGATGAAGTCTTCTGGCCTAGATATACTCATAGCCATGAGCATGAAGGATTCCTCAACGAGTTTTTCTTCCTCAACCTTGCTAGACGAGGGAGCTTCTTCTTTCGCAGATTCCTTCTTCTTGTATTGCTTGAGATGCCCGTCTCTGATTAGGATCTCAATCGCATACTTCAGGTGGATGCAGTCATCTGTCACGTGTCTGTGACTCTTATGAAATATGCAATATTTGTTCTTATCTGTCCTTGATTTTGCCGGGGTCTGCCGAGGGAAATGTACTCCACCCTGTTTGAACCTGAAGTTCGCCCAGTCTGTTAGAATCTGCTCCCGAGATGTAGTGAAGGGGTATAGTCGCTAAATCGAACAACTGACCTCTTATGGTCTCTGGTGTCACGGGGTTTGTCCTCCCGTCTTCTTTCTCCTCCTCGACGGGATGTCGAGGCGTCTTCGCTCTTTGAACTCTTGACGTTCTCCTTATGTCGGGTGTCACGAGCATATTTATCGGCTTCCTTCTCCTCGTGTTGGATGTAAGCCTGGGCTTTCAGGAGGAAAACATCCAATATTGAGGGAGTTTCAATGCCTACGGCCTTCGGGAAATCGTCGCGAGGGCGCAATCCTCATTCGAGGAGATATTTTTCATGTCTCCCATTGTTGATACTTGGACGACTTCTTGATTGAACCTCTCGATGTAGGCTCGAAGGGATTCTTCTTTACCCTGAATGATGGCTTCCAAGGACGCCTTTAACTTTGGGTGGCGCTGGGAGACGGTGAAATGTCTGGAGAATAGTCTCCCTAGATGCTTCTAAGAGGTGACCGACCCGTCAGACAGGCTTTTATACCAGGCCATGGCCCTTTTCTTCAGAGTCGTAGGGAATATGCGACATTTGATGGCTCCTCGAACTCCTCGATAATCGAGCAAGACATCAATGTTCTCGATGTGCTCGTTTGGGTCGATGATGCCGTCATACTGTCCGAGCTTGGGAGGCTTTTCCAGATCGGATGGAATAGGGATATCCACGATAACCCGACATAAAAGGTCGTGGTACCCGTCTTCATCGCTATGGTCGGGAGAGAGGGAGACATAATGATTGCTTCTTCTGTGATGGGGGAAAGGTCTCTCTCCTACTTTGATTTGGGCGACAAAGAACGATCGCGGGAGCGATGTGGTTCGTACTTCGCCTTCTTGTGCGAAGGAGATCCCCGATTCTTCCTAGGAGGGGTGTGTCTGCTCTTTTCCAGAAAAGATTGGTCAGGGCGATCCTGACTTCGAGCAGGTCTTCTTGGCGAGGGATGCAGGAGGTGGCCGTTTTAGGTCTATAAGGTAGAGACGAGGGACAGTTCTTTTTCAGAGCCTCGATATGTTGACCTTGCCGGAGGAGGAGGTTGTTGGTATGATTAAGGGCAAACAATATTGTAACTAATACTGGGTCCGTGTTGGTCGACAGTGGTGCCGAAGGCTGAGTGATGACAAGGTCGTCAACTTGGTTCGTGGATTTCTAGTTATCCAAGAGGGAATCTTGGTCGCCAGCATCACCAGAGTTGGGGGAGGCGATCCTGCCGTCCCTGTGATCTATGAGGTCCTCGAGGTGAGGTGAGGCGTCACTCCTGTTTGTCTTTCAGACAGGTGAGAGAACGGTCTTGCCAGAAGGAAGTTGATCATTGTTATCAACCATCTCGTTGGGAGTTTGGAAGTATCTTTGATCTTTTGATTTCTGGATGATGAATGAAGCGGGGAAGATATGTTCCCACAGACGACGCCATTGATTTGAACAAGCGATCAAAATCGGAGATGGCCAAAACGGTTGATGATCCTTCGAGCAAGGTTGATGTTGAGGAGGGGGTGGTGTACCTGCAAGGCACTTCAATGCTAAAGTAAGCAAATGTTTAAAGAGAAAATAGTGAATATTAGGGTTTTTAGTGTAAAAACGTGATACTCTGCCCACAAGGAAATGAGGGTTTATATAATGATCTTAGGAGGATTCTCGTTGCTTGTTATATTTGGGCCTGGGTATGCAGGTCCGTGAATATAGTTGTCCGAGTTGACTAGGTCAGATCGGGCGACGACGCTCGTAACTAACCGTTATGTCGAGCAGAGGAGGCATAACGAGCATAACCCTTATTGAGATAGACTGCGGATCTGCTCGACATGTATCGAACAGAGAATACCGCGTGGCTAGCGAAACGGGAGATATAAACCCCCAGTGTGTTATTAGATCTCGGCAGATCAGTACGGATGCCTTAGCTAAATAGAAATATACATTGGGGTTTAAAATCACAATTTATGAGAATTGTCCTGATAAGTCTATTAGAGAGCTTTATTACAGTGACATAAGAGGTTTTGATATGGTTGTAGTTTAGTTTATTGAGACTTACATGTCCATATTCCATATCAATTAAATTTTATTAGAAAACATAGAACCATTTTATTTTCCTTTCAAACGAGTGTTTAATTTTATTAAATTTTGAATGGTTATTACCATTTTATATATCCATTGAACAACAATATTCTTTAATTTACAGCCACGTGTCTAAAGGGTGTTATTGTAACTACACTACCAAATCGATGTTCACCGCAGCGGAAACGAGACCCCATCCTGTATTACTTCAGGGTTCCTCACGGAACGTAACATAGTCGCAAAACACAAACTTAAGAACCCTAAAAAAAAACAAACACAAAAAAATAAAAAATGAAGCCCTAGAAAAGAATCAGAGAAGCAATTTTCACAGTCCCTTAAGTCTCAGTCTTTTTCTCATATCATTGTTTTCGATAAACCATTTTCTGGTTCTTCGCTTTAATTTTCTGTATTTCGTTTTTCTTTTATTGCTTTATTTCTTTTCGACATTGTTTTGCTTCAGTGTTTTCAGGAGTAATTTCTTTAGGGTGCAATCGATTTCGTTGTTCGTGACTCTAATTTTCGACGCTTTTTCTGGGTTATCCTTTTCCTATACTCCAGTTAGGGTTTCGATTAACGACGCGAAGGATTTTTTTTCCTTTGATTCTCAGCCAATTATCATCACTGTGAGTAAAAATGAATTCTTTTTTATGTTTTATTTTTCCTAATTGTTATTTGAAATTGTGAAATTGTTCTGTTGTTTTGGATCTGCCGCATTTAATTTGGGTATTTTTGTTTGACTAATTTACTTCAGCATGGTTGCAATTTGAACCAGTAATTTGTGTACCCTAGATTTCTTGAAACGTTCAGTTTAGTTTGCGGTGATTTAATGTCGAACCGTTTCCAGGTTCAGGAAGGTACAATGTCGTCAAATTCAAAATACCCGATTCTGGATGATAAGCCAATTAATCAGTGGAAGGTTACAGAGCTGAGAGAGGAGCTGAAGAAAAGGAAGTTAGCAACCAAAGGTTTAAAGGAGGATTTAATCAATCGTTTGGATGAAGCTCTTCGTGAGGAAAGGGAGGGTGCTGAGTCTTCCCCTGAACAGGAGGAGGATGCCGAGTCTTCACCTGAACAGGAAGAGGGTGCTGAGGCTTCCGAGGCTGCTGTTAAGGCTTCCCCCGAACAGGTGGAGGCTGTGGTTGAGGCTTCCCCTGAAAAGGAGGCTGTTGAGACTTCTTCTGAACAGAAAACTGCGGAGGGTTTGGAGAAGGATGAGGCTAATGGGTTACACGCCCAAGATGGTGTAAAAGATTCGCAGACTGATAATGTGGATGCTGAAGTGGTTGATACAACTGCAAGGGAAAGCGAAAAGGGGGATTCTGGTGTAGTGGAACCATTTGAAAAGGAAAATGTAGTCAAGGTTCCAGAGGTTGTGGATAATGACAGTATTAAGAATATCGAGCAGGACGGTGTTACTGACCCAGTTGACGAGAAGAATACTGTTTCGGCTATGGATCTAGATAACGCGGGAGATGAGGTAGTTGCCCATCCTTCCACTGTAGAGACCACTGTGGAGACTACCGTGGAGACCACCGTTACGGTCACTGAGACTGTAGAAACAGAAGTAGTAGTCACTGGTCAGGATTCAGATGTTTCAGATGTTTCAGAGAAGAATAATGAGGATTCAGCAATCCAGCTAGAGAATGAGGAATCAAGGGCGCAGCTGGATAATGAGGAGTCAAAGCTCCAACTGGAGTGTGACCCGAAGGCTACACGCGACGATCTCATGCCCATCTCTTCTGCACCAGAAAACCAGGTATCTGAGGTCAACCCTAGTTTAGGGTTTCAAGTAAAATCTGATTCTTTTTCTACTGATTCTGTGTCAATTAATGAAAAGAATGAACTAAAGGATACTATAATTGCTAATAATGTCAAATTAGAACAAGATAATGTTAGGCCAGAGATGGTGGAAGAACCATCATCCCGAACTGACGTACCTGTTTATGATGGATCGCATTCAATGGATGTTGGAGGGATGCATGAAAAAAAGTCACATGTTGAAGAAAATAACAACAATGTTACAAGTCCAGACTTGAACAAAACCAATAGTAGTGATGATGTAGGGTATCCAGAAAAATTGAACTTGGACAGAAGTTCTGGTGATGATTCCATGGAAGAGGACTTGCCTGAGACTAGGCAATATGATTCTAAGTTTAATGTCGATGGACTTAGGGACAAAGTCAAAAATAATGAAGTGCCTATGGTCAACGATGAAAGCAAACCAATGGTTGAGGGAGATGGTGTATCCACAAGAAAAAGCGATACCCACCAAGATATTGACATTAGTCCTGTTTCCTTGACTGAGAAGCGAAAATATCCTGGTAAGCATATCGTATGTATTTGTTGTACTCTGGCTTACTTTCATTTTAGTTTTGATTGTACTGTACATCTTAGGGAAAGCAAGAAATTATATGATGATTGTCCCTTCATCCTGAATTATTTGAAATTTTTGTTTTAGAACAAACATTAGTTGGAAACAATGAGCCTGCAAAAAGGCAACGCAGGTGGAACACTGATACAACTAAAGGGTCAGATCTGCAAGGCACTACTCCGAAACCCGCCATTACACCCAAGGATGGACAAATTACTCTGAAGCGCAGCTTTTCAAGGTCTAATTCTTCTGCAACTGATGATACACCTAAAGAACGCATTGGTAAGTTGACATCATACATAAATTGTGGAAAATCTTTGAAGAATTGATACACTCCTATATCAGGTGTTTGTATTAGTGAATATTAATTTTCAATTCATAGGCTGTAGCTTGATTAGATAAGCAAATAAATTTCCAGCACTTGTTGAATTTTTATTTTGGTCAGTGTACACTTATACTTATAAATGCATATCTCTTATTCTTCATTTCTCATGCTTGTATGCATTTTCCAAGTAAAGTTAAGGTTTAAATGTTGACACTGATTGTATGCTTTCATATAGCTATGTTTTTGTCCATGATGTACAGTATCCTTATTTTATGGGTTTACTTTGTTGCCTTATTTGTGTGTGTCTTCGGGCAGGGATTCTCTCCCATGAAAAATTTTACAGTGGAATCCAGGCCATTTAATTTTTTCAATTTATATTATTAAAATCATTTAAAGGAAAATTGTATGGTGGAGATTGCACATTACTGCCTCCAGTAAAAATCTCACGGGAGAGGATCCATACCCATGTGTCTTCTGTCTCTTCCTTTTTGAGTCTAAATGTTTCTTTTGGCAGTTCCACCATCACGAAGGACCCCGACTAATTCCCTCAGGATTGATCAATTCCTTCGTCCATTTACCCTAAAAGCAGTGCAAGAACTTCTTGGCAAAACTGGGAGTGTCAGCAGTTTCTGGATGGATCAAATAAAGACCCATTGCTATGTTACTGTAAGACGGTTCTTTATTTCACTGCCTTCTTGCTACTATAAATTCCAATGTGATGTTATTGCATTTATTGTATGGTTCTAACTTCTGAGTAATCTTCTATTTTTTTTTGGGTGATGCCAGTACTCTTCCACCGAAGAGGCCGTTGAGACGCGGAATGCTGTGTATAACTTGCAGTGGCCACCAAATGGTGGGCGGCTCTTGGTTGCAGAGTATGTTGATCCTGAAGAAGTGAAAATGAAGCTAGAAGCTCCTCCTACTCCAACTGCCTCTGTAAACAGTGTTCCGATACTTCCTCCTGCACTACCTTTATCCCAGCCGGAGCCTTCCCCGCGTCAGCACAGGGAGCAGCATCTTCCAGTTGCTCTCCCACCTCCACCCCCATTGTCAAGGCCCCCACCAGTTGCAAGGGAACGTCTTCCATCGCCACCACCCCTTCCTGAGAAAGTGGAACCACCCATTGTCACTCTGGATGACCTCTTCCGCAAAACCACAGCAACTCCTCGGATCTATTATTTACCTTTGTCTGAAGAGCAAGTTGCTGCAAAACTTGCGGCACAGAGTAAAAGTACGAGGCATTAAGCAATTAACAGGCAATTTGTCTCTGGTAGCTTGATGCTCTTTTATTCTTAGCCATTGTGTTAGTTAGTGGTATCATGGAAGGAGTGAGTGCATCTTGGCAGGTCTGCTGGTGTTTGTATCAGAAATAATTGTCACTTGAGATTTGAATTTCTTTGTTAGCTTTGGAACTTCTTAAACTAAGAGCCACTTGTGTGGATATATTTTCCCTGCTGTTTGAACTAGTTTTAGTGTGAACCTTTTCCCAACTATTTCAGACTTCGATGAAAAAATTCTGACATTACCTTATGTTTAATTCTATGGCCATGGAACTGAATTGTGCGCTCAATCCGCCAATGGCTTGTGATTGTTTATTGTTTGTGATGCATGTTTTCATTTGTATAATGTCATGTTTTGCATGTTTGTTGATGTGTTTTTTCATTTGTATAATGTCATGTTTTGCATGTCTATTGATAGGGAGTGTACTGGTTTTCTCCAAACCTTGTGTTTCACTCGACAGTCACACGCACCGGATAATTGGTAGATCTTTGTTAGAAGGGGTAGATTAACAAATTTGTGTAAATCACGGTGGCGATGATTTTGTTGAAGCTCCAATGTGCAGCTTTGGCCAAAATCAAAATCAAAGGAAGGAAAAAGGACCTAATGGTGAAATCAAAATCAAAGGAAGGAAAAAGGACCTAATGGTGAACTTAAGTAACGAGTATTTTCAAAAAAATAATCTAAAATGACCATACTTAAAAAAAATTAAAAACAAAATGAGCACTCTTCAAACAACAAAAGTAGAGACATAGAGAATGCGAGCCAGTGTGGCACATGCACTCTAATTTGAACTCAAGTGCCATTGTTTATATGGCGTGTGCACCTAAGTCATGCTTCATAGAGCATGATGCACTATTGCATTACGTGTTAAAAAAGTTACATAACAATTAGAGATAATTTTATTGACTCCCTCAATCTAAACACTTGTCGGTTTCACAGTTCGATTATTGTATTTGTATTCAAAGTCTCAATTGATTTCTTTGAAGCGATTGAAGTCTCTTAGTATTCTACCGAGTCAGTGGTGTTTGGTTGGTGGAGTTATGACATTTGAATTGTTTTGGAAGTAATGCTTTTTATGGTGTTTAAAAGACATATGTTGGTTGTGTGCTTTGGCAGTGTGATGTTTGTTTGTACATTGGTTGAATGTTATGGTATGATGTGCTGGTATTATATGTGTCATCGATGATGTGGTGACAACATATGGTTGGTGGCTGTATGGATGTGCGAGTGCGTGACATGAATTGATTGCGACTTTGGGTGGATGTTGTTTCTTAAGGTTGTCGGATTTGGGAGAGTTCACAATATTAAATATGTCGGGTGAGATAGAAACAAATTTGTAGAAATCATATATATATATATATATATATATATATATATATATATATATATATATATATATATATATATATATATATATAGTTTCGAGTTGGTCTAACATATCTTGCATGATTGACTCGTTTTGAATTATTATGCGATGTTATTATTTTTATTGTTTTTATTATATCTCATATATTTAAGATCAATTTTAATTATTATTTTAAATTTGATTTGAATTTTATTTATATTATATTAGTTTAATTTAAATAATTATTTTAAATTAAATTTATTTAATATAAATAAAATATTAATATATAAGATAAAGTTGTAAAATTTAATATATGTTCTTTAGAATTATAAAAAATTAGATGAGTTATTTAAGATGTTGTGGTTCAATAAGTCTCATAAAGAATTCAAAGATAAATAACATAATTTTACTCTAAAGAATTCTAGAAAGACTTCAATTTCATCGAGAATTTTTCTTGTCACCCCTAATTTATATCTGACACCCCCAAAGTTTTTTATTCCCACTTTACCTCTGATTCTTTACAAAGGGATTTTCGGACAAAATTTTCGGTAGAACATCAAATTTTTGGTATGCACCAAAATTTCGGAAGTGTATTTAAAAATTTCATTATACCGAAAATTATAAATGTCTGGTATGCACCAAATTTTCGGAAGCATATTTAAAAAATACGGTATATCGGAAATTATAAAATATCCAGTATTGCACAAATTTCCGTTAGTGTCTTTTAAAATTCCGATATACCAGATTTTACTTAATATCTAGTATACATAAAATTTTCGGTATACTTGGAATTTTTGATACGTATACATATTTTGTTTTTTTTAATGGTTGAGATTTTGTCTACACTTTTGGAGGGTCCGAATTGCACCGACACTTATGTGTGGTCCGGAACGTATAACCATTTGTATAAATAGAGATTTTAGGGTTATTGAGTAACACATCTCAACAACATGACTCTTTCTCAATATATGATTAAGGCATAAGTGTATTATAACGATCACAAACCTACCGTTGAATTCAAGTTCCCAGATGGATTTGAGTCCTTTGCCACCTTGAAGGAAACATTGAACAATTTGCTGCCTGATTCCGAGAACAGAAGGGTGACAAAGATCGAATTTTGGGAGGATTACATTGGTACAAATGGTTGGGTGAAATACAACCTAATCGAGTTGAAGAATGATGAAGATGTGAAGGCCATGTGGAAATCATTTCGTTGTAGGATAACCAAAGGTCCGATCGAGTTGGACGTGGAGATCCGGAGATCTGTTGACGACATCATGAAGTGTCTAAAGCGTCCAAATGAATTCGGTAGTTCTTAGGTTTTCATGTATCAGAGTACTATTTATGTTTCTTGTTTGTCATCTGATATTTATTAACTTATTCGAGTTATTTTAAGTTATTTTCTTTTCTTTATGTATTCGAAAGAAAAGGTACTAGCCAGAAGATATTATGCAATAAACTAGAAGTTTGTTTGTCACAACATACATATATAATACAATAATAAAAATAAAAATCTACATAGGCCCTCCATGGGCAATGTCGGCCAACCTAGCTAACCCATGATAAACCTCACCATCAGGGTTCACCAACCCCATTAAGTTATCTAATATAACTACGACGAGTTGTAGGCAGGTGTCCTGGTTAGCTGCGAGAGAATGAGGTGGTGGTGGTGGATCGGAAGAATCTCTAGTATATGAAGGCTCTGGGACGTAAGATGCTGAAGCCGATGCTATGACCCGAGGGTGTGTCACACTAAGAAACCACTAAAGGTATCCAACCTCGCACTGCCCGGGCTCCTGAACCCTGACGGCTGCATCCATTATCTCACGGGGGAGCTGATGATGTGACTCTGAAACCATCGACCAATGCCACCATCTAAGGCGTGTGAGACCAGCTGTGGGATGCCCTGTACATAACCATACTGGCGTAGACACCTCTCAGGCAAGTGTCTAGCCACATAACTCTCCCATATGACATACCCTGAATATAAAGTAGATACCTCAAAAGGATGATGAGGGCGATGAGCCGTATACGGTGTCCATATGACATCATCCAGGGTTAGAGCATCCAGCCTCCTCCTGTAATCCATCACACCTCCAGGATGGCTCTGTCTAGCCTTCCACCTCTTCGCATATGGGTTTGTATGCTTAACACGCAACACCTTCCGGTCACAGATGTGAGGGAAGTGCTCGTATATCCAACACTGCATAAATAAAGATAAAGATATTATTATAAGAAAACCTAATAATTATAAAAAAAAACATCTAACAAATTATAATATACCCGCAACAAGCTCAGGTAACCAACAAGCTGTCTTGTCTCCGGACGAAAAGCAACATCAAGTGTCGTGTACAACATCGTCAAAGTCGCCACTCCCCAGCCCAAGATAGAGTATCAAGGGCACTGAATAGAAATAAGTGTTGAACATCAATGTAAACTCCAAACTTGTCCGCAAAGAGAGTACATGCCATCATATGTAGTATGTACACCCTAGCGGCAACCTCATACCTCTGTGCCTCCACAAGTGCCTTATAAGTACTCCTCAACCAAGACACACAGAGGTGAAATCCTCGAGCCTCACCAAAATCACGTAGGACATCCACCTCATCCACCTCCAAAGCATCCACAACCATGCGCACCGCTGTCGCCTGATGTGAAAAACATACCAGCAATCGGAAGGTGAAAGAGGACATCCACATCATCTAAAGTTACCGTCATCTTTCCAGATGGAAGATGGAAGGATGATGTCTCCGGGTGTCACTTCTCAACAAAAACTGATAACAGGGGGACGTCCAACATCGTCAATGAGCATCCAACAAAGTCCTCCAGTTTGAACTCCTCAACTATCCGCCTCACCTCCTTAGTTATATCAGACTCAGGGAAGTTCTTCAACTTCGACCCATGAGAAGAGACCTTCAAGACTGGATGCTCCTGAAACAAAACAACATAATTACAACAACTTAGTATACATAAAATCATGTAGTACAAATAAAAATTAAGCATTAAACCATACCAATATTACATACCTTGTTCTGCCATATCATATAAGCGACATGGTCAGCAATGCATAAACTCGTCAAAACAGACCTGTCAGCAGGTCCTCCAGAGAAACCATCATCAATACACACTGATGGCTCAGTAGGTGCAACAGTCGTGGTGTATGTATCAGCACGAGACACCACATTCACTCCCTCATAGACTGACTCCTGAACCGGAACCTACATTGTCTCCTGCACCGGCTCCTGAATCGGCACCTGCACGACCTCCTGAACCGGCTTCAGAATCGGCTCCTTAACTATCCGCTCCTCGACAACCAACTCATGAACCACCGACTGCGCTAAAACTACCTGCTCCACTGTAGGAACAAGAGGCTGATCCTCAACTGTCGCAGAAGCTCTAGCAGTCTGTCGGTGAGGTGCACAAAACCCGGATACGACTTGCTCAGCCATCCGTTTCCGGTGAGAACCGGTCGGACAATGGCGTTCGACTTGCATCTCTGAGGCCCGCGCCTCATCATCTGCTCGAGCCACGACATCTGCTCGATCGGTAGTCCTGTCGAAAATAGAACTATCTCTGCCTCTAGTCCTCACTGCAAGCAAAATTAAAAATCATAAAAAACATAAATATTTTTGAAAAAAAATATAAAATACCAGATTTTTCAAAATTTCTGGTATGGAAAGCGTACCAAAATTTTTAGAATTTTTGGTATCATTATCAAATGATAATATCGGGAATTTTGAAATTTTTGATACGAAAATACCAGATATTTCATAATTTTCTGTAGACGATACCGTAAATTATGAAATATCCAATACGAAATATCAGAAATTTCCTCAAATCTATCGTAAATCTTACTTGTTTTTGTGAAATTTTTGATATCGCCACTAAATTTTCGATATCGTCAAAAAATTTTCAAAATATCGATATGCCGTAAATTTGAATAATGAAAGTTGGTTGGTCAAAATTGTCTTTTTATATCATTAGGATGTGAGGTTAAATGAAAGGGGGTGAAAAGAAAAAATCTCAATCTCATCCTACACTTATTAATTAACCTTTGTTTCATGCAATAATCTCAATTAAATATTTATTAATTTTTATTTTAAACTCTCTTATTTATTCAAAATATATAAAAACTATTAAAATTGAATTGTTTTCAATTTTTTCCTCGATCCTTACAATACTTTTTCTATTGAAATGAGAATACTTTTCACTATTTTTAAACTCTAAACTTTGAATGGTTTTATATTTCAAATCCATCATAAACCTAAAAAATTAAATACTAAATAATTAAAAAAAGTCATAGTAGAATCAGATTTATTTAATTTCAATATTTCAAATCCATCATAAACCTAAAAAATAATAAAATGTTAAATACTTTAAAAAAGTGATAGTAGAATCAGATTTAATTAATTTCAAGTATTAGGGTGTACCACCGTACTATGTCTTCTCCGCGCCTTGACAAATAACTCACGCTTCTTCCTTTCTTATATGCAACTCAATTTGTAACTCAAAATTTCCCCCCCTCTCTTCAATTATTGATTTATCTATTCAACCTCTCTTTCCTCCCAGTTCTCTTCTAGGGTTTATATTCACAAAATTGAACCCTTCACAAGATTCTAGGGTTTCGTTTCAGCAAAAAAGTTGAACATGACCAGAGATTTCCAGGAGCTGATATTCGCGGATAAGCTCTCCAAGCTTAATAGCTCTCAGCATGGCATTGAAAGTATCCTTTTATTTTTTCTCGTCTTTCATATTTTTTTATTTTGATTTTCTATATTTCTGGATGGATCTAGCAATCGTTCTTTTTCTAGTATGAATTTTTCATGGAATTGATTTTTTTTAGTTGCTGAATTTGCATTTGTAGTTCTAATTGTGTAGCTGATATGCTATCTACTGGCAGAGGGTTTATTTATTTATTTTATTTTTTGTGTTTTTACTACGGAATTTGGTTGTTATCGTTAACTTTTGATATATAGCTTTATCGCATTGGTGTATATATCACCGGAGCAATGCCGAACAAGTTGTTTCGACATGGAAGAATCAGTTTGACAAATCAGATATAGTTCGCAAAGTTCCCCTTTTGTATCTTGCAAATGACATCATGCAGAATAGTAAGCGTAATGGGAATGAGTTTGTGATTGAGTTTTGGAAGGTTCTTTCTCAAGCACTTAAAGATGTTCTTGCGGAAAACAACGAGAAGGGGAATCAAGCAGTATCTAGACTGGTAAGCCCTTTTTATAGTGTTTGTAGAATTGTAAGTATTCAAAAGCCTCGAGTGAATGCGTCTGTGACAAATTTTAATAAATGGGAAAGTTGGGTGTGAAAGAATATGAAATTGCGCAGATGTATTTATTCATGCAGGGGCTTAAACTTCACATATGACTTTAAATGCTGATCATATGATTTGAACAAATATTGATTTATTTTAGTTCTTACCTAATTCTAGTTTGAAGTATGGGAGGGAAGGAATGTTTTTGGGTCTCGAGTACAAAACCTCAAGGATGTAATGCTTGGAGAGAGCACTCCTCCGCCATTGGAATTTGGCACAAAGAGATCGCGTTCTGTAAGAGTTATGAAAAGGGATTCAGTAAAAATTTTGAAAAGGGATTCTCGTTCTATCAAATCGGTGAGACTAAGTTACACTCTGCTTCTCCCCGTTTTTTTACTAATCATTAAATTGATGCTAGATGGTTATATTATATCCTTCAAAGTGGTTTGCTATGTTCATTTCATACTCTTACTTCTATGATATTGTATGGTGCCAGAAATTGGCCTTAGGAGGAACGACAGAAAAGATAGTGTCTGCATTTCATTTGGTGCTCAGTGAACAAGCGAATGAAGATGAAGATATGAGTAATTGCAAGTCTGCTGTTCAGCGTGTGAGGAAGATAGAGAAAGATGTTGATATTGCATGTACCACTGGTAAGCATACAACTCTACATAAGTAGCATCTGGATCTTGTAAGTTACAATTCTAATATTGTTTTCTTTTTCAGCTAAGGATCCTAAGCGGAAAACTTTGATGAAGGATCTAGAAGAGCAACAAAATCTATTGAAACATTGCATAGAAAAGCTTAAATTAGTTGAAGCAAGTAGAGCAGCCCTAGTATCTCAGTTAAAAGAAGCTTTGAACGAGCAGGTATGTCTTTAGGCCCCTGAGCTCAATGAGTTGGTGTTTGCATTTGCAAGAGATATATGTTTTTGGTTTTTCCTGACTGCGTATTTTCTTTCTACTGTTTTTTTGGTATTTGTATTAGGAATCGGAACTGGAGAATGTTCGTACACAGATGCAGGTACAATGATTATTTTCATCAGAAGGCTGTCGTATTTTGACTGGTTTCTTGTCCCTTTTAGATTGTAATGTGCATCAATCATTTATTTGGGTTTCTTACCATATAATTACTTATCTAGGGCACCTCTTTTATGTATATCTCTAAGTAGTTCTAATTTGGCATATGGAGAACTCACTGCAGTTCTCAGAGTCATATGTTGTAAAACATTAATAGAAGAAATTATCCCGATCCTACCTTCCTTAAACTTTATGAATCTAACTTCCTAAACAAATACCTCCCATATAGTCCTTTTATCTTTTCTGGTAATTAATGTCTCAACAAATATAAACAGAAGGGTGTGTTTTGCCTGATGAAAATTTTAATATAGAGAAAGTCAGTGTAATATCCTAGCCTTTAGAAGGTATTTGCTCGGGTTTCATGAACCCATGAGGTCGGTGTAAGTAGCTGTATTTATAATGTTAAAGGAAGTTTTGGTTGGAGAGTTACTTGGTGAAAACTCTGTAATACAAATTTAAAGTAAATGAGTTTGTGTTTTCTACCTATTGACATTTATTACTTGTGTGTACTTTCGTTATTAAAACTCAGATATGTTTTGGCTTATAATATTGCTGGCAAATTTAAACTTATGTGATTATTAATCTTTAGGTTGCACAAGCACAAATAGAAGAGGCTAGCAACATGCAGAAGCGACTTGAAAATGAAGATCCTTCACAGGATGCATCATTTAAAAGAACTTCAGGCACTGATGCAGCTTCACAATCAGAAGCAGCAAATAAAAAGTCAGCTGCAGCAATTGCCGCTGAGGTTGCAGATAAACTTACAGCTTCATCATCATCTCAGTTGATCATGCGTTCTGTTCTCTCAACATTTGCTGCAGAAGAGGCAAAGAGTGCTCGTCTAACGTCCGAGTCCACATCAAATTCTATGATATCGATGCCAAGTTCAGATGCTCATGTCTTTATGCCAGCACAACAGTTGAATGCCGTGCCAAACCATTCATATCCTTCAGTTTTGGTAACTCAACCAATTATGCACAATGCAGCCCCGTCGATGCAAGGTCAATATCACTTATATAGTAATCCATCACCCCAGCAATATGTGCAGTCAGCAGGAGGGGTCATCTCTCCATATGGTTATGGTAGCATACCACCATTACAGCCAGCACCACCCCCACCACCTTTTACGAATCATACAATGCAAACAACGCAGCAACAGTCCGTACCAACTTTTACAAATCATACAATGCAAACAACACAGCAACAGCCAGTGCCAACGTTTACAAATCATACAATGCAAACAACACAGCAACAACCAGGACCAGCTTATAGGAATCATACAATGCAAATAACACAGCAACATCCAGTACCAATACATGTTCCAGTGCCTCCAAGTTTCCGTCCACTTCAGCCATCAGGAACGATGTACTATGCTAATCATTGACATTAAATATGTGGTGTACTGCAGTTGACACAGCCTTTGTTGTAACAAGCAAATTCTGGAGATTCAGAATTTCTTTTTTATGCTGGTATACTGGAACGGGTTTCATAAACGTATGGAAGCAAAATTACTAGTCACCCGCCCGGGAAGCGAGAGGAAACTAGCCTGCCCTGAATCTGAATACAAAAGTGAGTTGAATGTGATGTTTTGTTTGGGAGTTAGAAGGAAAATAGGGGGAAGACCTTGATGGATGGGTTGAGTGGGGTGGGGGAGAAAGTGAGCAAAAATCACTTAATTTCAAAGACTGTTTATGGAGAGGAGAGGAGGGAAAAGGAAGACTTTTGACTAAATTTTCTTTGGGAGTATTACTAGAAGAGTGAAAGAATTTGGAGATATTTTAAAATCCCTCCAAAGTTTTTTATCAATTTATTTGAGTTTCCTCATATTGGGGGCATCTTAATAAGAAAAATAAACTCCCATGTAAGATGGGTGGTCGTGATCCTCACTTCTTCTCTTTTCTTTTCGCTTTACATTTAAAAGCCCATTGTTTTTCATCAATCTCACACAAAGTCTTGATCGATATTTAATATATAGAAAAACTATTTGTGGATTCAAAGTTTTCATCAACATGTCTGTTTTGATTTTTGCATGAAATCTGCACTCCATGGAAGTGTTGCAAGTTTATGATTATGATGAACTATGGACATGAGACACATAAATCTCTAATTTTAGTCATTATTATCGACCAATAGCTATGTCAAATTTTTTTCTTTCTGAATAAGTAGACTATACATGTTTTTATTCATGCAAAGTTCTATTTGTTGATTTTTGTGTGTGGGGTATTTGTGGATAATTTTGTATTTAAAAGTTTAGACGGCTGGAATCTTGGGGATCACCGTTTTTAGAACAAGTCTGAAAGCTGTAAGAAGGTTTAGCAAACTTTTATTCAGTTTAGCCTATTTGCATTCTATGAGTTGTTAGAGTTCACTAGAATATATATGAAAATTTATTTTTAGTTAATTGTTTTAAAATTTTTAAAATTAAAGACTAAATCTATATATATATATATATATATATATATATATATATATATATATATATATATATATATATATATATATATATATATATATATATATATATAGATTTAGTCTTTGCATTTTTTAAAATTTTAAAAACAATTTAATTACCTTTAAACTTTTAAATTTTTGAATAAATTTTTTCATATATGTTTAGAATGTTATAAAATGAGAAGAATTAAGTATGAATTTTTTAAATTAAAAAAAATATTGTTAAAAATTCTGAAAATCTCGACATAGAAATAAAATTTTGAATTTTTTTTTCGAGGTACTTTTTATAACGTTCTAAATATATCTGTAAAATAATTATTCTAATTATTCAAAAATACACATCAGTTTAATAGTAGGGATTAAAATCAAGTGCATAATAATTTTGTAGGACTAAAAGATATCATATTTTTTTTATAGGGATCAAAAACAAAATTTGATAATTTATAAAGGCCGAAAACACATTTAACTCTACAAATAATTACAAGAATATTTACATTTTATTTTCGAACGCCGTACTTACATGAACAGTGAAATTCAAATAAAATCTTTTTTACATTAACATTTTAGATATCAATGTCAAATTTTATGTTCTTTTAATAAAAAAATGATTTAATACCTTTGTTCTCTCTTTTTTTTGGTTACAAAGAGGGCCCAAGGCCCAAAAACGCAAAAACTACAGAGGAACAGAAAGAGTGGCAGGAATGCCACTAGCATCAAAGATGAGAAAGCGAGAAAGACTCAAGGGAGTCGAAGAAAAGATCCTAATATTAGGACCACTATCACAACCCATCTTAGCCATCAAGTTTGCATATTGATTAGCTTCACGACAAGTGTAGGTAAAACGAACATCTTTATGTTTGCTAATAAGGAGATTAATTTGATTAATGATCACCATGCTCTCAATATGCACGGACTTTCCTTTTTCGATGGCTTGAACCAACATTGAGAATCACTAGCAACTTCAACCTTCCGATAGCCCAAAGCAAGGGTGAGTATAAGGCCCTCTAAAACTCCCTATAACCCCGCCATGAAAATAGAACAATTCCCCAAAAATTTGGAGAAGCCACTCAACCAAAGGCCACTATGGTCTCTAATAATACCACCACATCCTGCCACAAAATTACGCGTATAAGCTCCATCAGTATTAAGCGTAACCCAGGTCCTAGTAGGCGGGCACCAAGGGATAGAACGAACATCATGATTTTCCCCCCAAACCAAGCCTCATGATACTAGTAGCACTTTCATACTCCTTCCTTTTCCTCAAAACGAACTCACCAAGATCAAAAGGACAAGCCCCATCATTACCATGAACCTCATTATTCCTCCACATCCAGATAAAATAACACCCAGTTGCCTAAATAATACTCCACGAGTACCCACTACCATTATCAGAGCCAATATTTCTATCAAACCAGCTATTGAAATCCATATTTGAGTAGAAGGAATTAACAAAAGCCGTAGGCCGGAAAAAGTTCCAAACCTGCTTAGCCTTAGGGAAATCTCGCAAGACATGGATGGTGTTTTCCATGACATGATGTTAAGGACCAAAATGTGGATATTTTGTAGATCATTTTATGGTCCTTTACAATGTCTTTTGATTAATTAGTAGTATTTAATATAGTATTTTGGTCTAATTATGTTTTTATTTAGTTTTTGTTTATAATATATTATTTAACTTAGTTTACATTTAAATTGTAGGGTTTTGGTATTGATTCCCTCAAGTTTGGATTCAAGGAAGCTTGAAGAGCTTTTGGGATATTTTGAAGCAATTTTTGGAAGAAGAAGCAGGCTATAGGTCGCGCTCAGCGCGGTTGCAGCATGAGCGCGCTTAACGCGGATGAGCGGGCTTAGCGCGGTCTGCGATATCAGAAAAAGGACAGTGACCCATGCTTAGATCTTTTTCTCACCAACTCTCTGATTTGAACCACTATTCTGTGCTAGAAAACCAGAACCACACTTCTTCTTCATTATTCATCATCATTGTAAACTAGGGAGAGAAATTAGGAACTTGAATCTTGTTCTTCTTGATTTTTCTTCCATGTTCATCATCTTCTCTAAAAGTCTTGCAAGTAAAGCTACCATGAGAATGAGTAGCTAAGCTCCTTTGTGTCAAGATTAGAGGTAGTTAACCTAACTTTTATGTATTTCTTTTAATCTCTTGGTGTATGAACTTGGTTGATGATTCATATATGTTGAATATCTTTGTTCTATTATCTCTTGATGCTTTGAATCATGATTGAAAAAATATGTTTTAAAGTTGACCTAAGATATTCTTCCACTAATGAACAAATGCTATAAATAGATTTGTGAGCTAGTGTTTACTTGTATTGAACTTCATTATTATCATGTCAATAGTTATAGTGAGAAATCATTTAAAGATTTACATGATAAAACTCACAATCTTGGTTTGAAATCAACAAGGTTGAGAGGATACGTAATTATATCGATCATCAACTAGTTCATCCGCTTGATTAATTGAATTTATATAAAATTAGGTTAATGAAACTAATCTTGACATGCTTTTATCAATTGAAAACCACTCAAAACTCTCTTGAATCCAAACATCTCTCTTTTGAAAAGGAAACTAAAGTTGTTTGATTGAAATTTATGATACTTGTAGTTAGGAAACAAAACCCTTGTGTTACCTCATCTTAAAATACGCTTTAACTATTGAACGACGACAATATCACATAAATCCTCGTGGATACGATAATTAAAAATACTTGATTCATCAATTATACTAACAAAACATGACCACACATCGTACAACTCGCCATCCCTAACCCTTTTCTACTTTTATTGTAATTCGTCAATAATCTACCATGGTAAACTAACTACAGAAAAGAGCAGATTTTTTCAGGAGCTTTAACCTTCCAAATGCAAGTCCAGGTGATATTATCCTTGCCTTCAATTTTTTCTTTCATAGCATTATACATTTCTTTAACCGAATACTCTCAATCTCCAATGCCAGCTAATAAAAATTAGTCCTCACCATGCGCTGTATCCGGCGGAATGTCAGCCACAAGTTTATTACAGATGTAGTTGGGCAACCAACCATGCAACGGAGTCCACTTCCACGTCCCATCTTCAGCAACCAAATGACTAACCTTTACTCCAAGCAAATCTTCAGGAATTTGGATATCTAAATCTGCAATATTCAAGCTCGATTCAATCCAACAATCCTCCCAAGCATCGACTCTTCGACCATTGCCAATGCACCACATGCTAGTATCTAAGATGTAAGGCATTAAATTATACATAACCCTCCATAAACTAGAATCCTTGCTATTGTAGTTACCCGACTGCTGGATGCTATTATCCATATATAACCCTTTTAAAACTCTGCACCACAACTCCTGAGAATTATTCATAAGGTTCCAATTTAGTTTCATGAAGCATGCTTGGTTCATGATATCAAGCTTCCGCAGTCGTAAACCACCATAAGCCTTTGGTTGAGAAATCGTATCCCATCAGACAACATGAATTTTCTTGTTTGACGGAGTATCGCCCAAATGAAATTCCGCTGGACTTTATGCATTTCTTCAATAACGGTAGCAAGAATGACGTTTGTCATCATTGCATACGACGAGATCGCTTTTATAACAGATTTATCTAAGGTGACTCTACTTGCAAAAGATAAAACATTAGTTTTCCAAGTTGTTAGCCGACCTTCAGCTTGCTCCATGAGGTATTGGAAATCAACTCTTTTCAGCGTTTTTCCACTTAACGGCACACCCAAATATTTGCCAAAATTATCTGTTTCCCTATACCCCGAGATATGCTTCAATTTATTTCTCAGATTCCTCGGGACATTTCTGGAGAACATCAAACTTGTCTTTTCAATACTAACTTCTTTCCCAGACATAGTACAAAAAGTTTGAATCGTGTCTGTCACACAGACCATCTGCTCCTCCGTTGCTTCACCAAAAAGTAACAAGTCATCGACAAACATTAAATGAGAAATAACAGGCCTATGCTTCCCCATTTGAATAACTTTCCATTTGTGTCTTCGAACTTTGTTTTCAATTAAATGCGTAAGTTTTTCCATACAAAGAACAAAGATGTACGGGGATATCGGGTCACCCTGACGAATGCCTCGTTGAGGGCGAAAAAATTCACCTTTGGCACCGTGCCAATTAATATTAGTTTCCACACAAGTGATGGAATGCATAATGACGTACAACCTCTCCAGGGGTAAATCTATCTCTCGCAGCATCATCCAAATGAAGGCCCAATCCAATTTATCATAAGCTTTTGAGAGATCGATTTTAATAGCGAAATACCCTTTCTTCCCTTTTTTCTTATGTAATATGTTCATATTTTCCTTAGCAATAATAATGTTTTCGTGGATGGATCTGCCCGGGACAAAAGCCTTTTGGAACCGTGAGATTAAATCGTTCATAATACTCTTCAATCTATCTACTATAACCTTGCTCAAGATTTTGTAGATAGTGTTACACAGGGAAATCAGTATGAAATGAGTAACAAGTTGAGGGGAATCCACTTTCGAAATAAGGCAGATATCCGTTTTGTTAACATCAACTATCAGCACCGGGCGATAACACGAAAATGTATCGATTATTTAAGCCAATTTATATGCTTTTTATCCGTATTTTAATTAAATAAATTATTCGTTATTCTTATTATGCCGGTATTTTCTATGTTTTCAGGTTTCTACCAATTATTAGGCATGTGCGAAGAAAGTCAAGAAAAGCCGGATAAATCACGCTCAAAAACCACAAAAAGAGAGTATTTATTGAAGTGTGTATGAATAACATGAAATGGGGGTGTGAAGTAAGCAAAAATAAAAAGAGATTCAACGAACAAGGCCCAGCCCACTCAAAGGAGAAAACTGAAGCCCAACACGCTACAACGTGTAACGACCGTTACACACAAGCCCTAAGCTTGTAGCGACCGTCACGGGCCATGCATCAAGACTTTCTCCTCATGCGAGCTTGTAGCGACCGTCATGGGTCCAAGCCAGCTCCGTAGCGACCGCTACGGGAGGAGACTTAGGAGGCGAGATTTTCTCAACCTCTTCGTAACCCTAGCTCTCACACGCCTATATATATGTTACTTCAGTTCACTCTCAACATACATTATTTTTCCTCATTTAGTACCGTTACTCTGCCGATTTCACTTTCCATTCCGCATTTAATTTCAGTTTTATTTTCCGTATTCAGTTTCTTTTCTCGTAGTATTCTTCACATCAGAGATTACTGCGAACTTTTACCAATTCTAACCTTACGTTAGGATTGTGCCTTTTTACCTTTTTTCATCGCATTTGAATTATTGAGCAATTAAAGGCGATCTCACCGACCTGTGGGAGACACCTGAAATCTGCCTAATATTTTATTTTCAGGTTATTTAATTAATTTATTTTTAGGTTTATTTAATTAATTTGTTTATTTATTTTATTCCCGATTTATTTGAAATGCATATTTTATCTGAATTGTATGTTTATTACTGTTTCGCTATATTAGAATCATTAACCATACTAGACTAAATCTAGTTATCGGCATGTAGGGTCACATAGCAAACGAGGTTTAGCAACTTCACTCGACTTATTCTGTTTTTAAAAGATTGATTTTCCGGTTTCAATTATTAGTAATTAATGCAACTGTTTTGTTACGAGAGTAAAACACAAATTAGAAGTTAGGATCAATAAAGCGAGATTTTGAGATTTTAGCTGAACATTAATAATTGAGCATCAACTTAAAATACAGTGAGAGCGCTTTTAAGTTGATTAGCTTTTATTTATTTCCAAAGACTATCTTTCAACTCTAATTGAAATAGCGAGAGCACTCACTTAGGTTTGATTATAGGATTTGAATCAATAAACACGAGAGTGCGAGAAGAGGATTTTTAAACAAGTACTTCCTACTGAAATACATTCTGATAATGCAATTTAAGTCGATAAGTCACTAAATCCCTAAGCCCGACCATTACATACCGATACTCCTATTCTGAATCTAAACTAGATATTAATCAGTTAGGTTCCCTAAACCAAACATCATTTATATTACTGGCCTTAGGTTTACGTAGTAACCTAAGATAGCGGTAGGTCAACATTTAGTCCATGTGGATTCGATAATCTTTAAAACTACAAGCGATAAGACTGTATACTTGCAGTCTAGATTCTATAAGACGATAAAGTCGCGATCAAGTTTTTGGCGCCGTTGCTGGGGACTAACAAGTTGATATCGAACTTTAAAGTTATGTTGTAGAGACTAAGGCACCAATCCTGATTGTATGCCAAGTACTCGCTCTAGAAGTGAAAACTTATTGCTACCAATTCTCGAACCCGAGCGTTCTATCATTAGAAGCGCCACGTACGAGTACCTCATACTAATTGTAACACCCCTTCTAATATATCCCACGAATTAAATAATTAAATCCGAGTTAACATAAACGAAAGGGCGTCACAATTAATTAAAACAGAAAATCTCGTAACAGTTGTCATGCTTCACTGAGGACTTTATTAAAATATAATTCAAAATCCAATATTATGTTTTACACAGTGGAAATAACATAAAAATCCGGAATAAATTCAACTCATGATTATTCCAACATATACCAAAAGAAACAAGTCAGTCCGATGATTCCAAAACAATCGTTCCCCAGTGTTACAACTACCAGAGCATGACACTGACACGCGGACAATCTAAATAGCATATTATCCTCACCAGCCCCTAAGCGGCTAACACTTCAATCTGAAATCATCAAAGTAAGGGTGAGATTTCATCAACAATTAAAATGCATTATACGTTTCTTTAAAGCAATAAAACAATCAATACATTAGTCCACCCTCATTAGTATATTCAGATGCCAGTTCACAAGTACAAATCACATAGATCAATATGCATATAACAAGAATCAATGAAATTATAACACTGGAAGCCATCCTAACATGTTATAATTCCATATGCAATGCATACTCAATGCATGTGGTACCAAAACGTGAACTAAGTCACCAACATCGATTCGTCCATAATCACCCAAACACGAATCCAGCCTCACCACCCATCATCACCCGAGAACGGTTATTGGCAAAACAAGTCAAATTCCACACAATGAGAATTAACTCCACCAGAATGCATATGCATACACATCATAAAGCATGCAACATTCAACACAGGTTATGACCACATCGGACATCATAAACCATCATCAACCACAACATGATATCATCACCTATCATGAAATAAATCATCACAAAGCATAAATATGCCAAACGCTTACCCTTCAATTAGTAAGACTATCACCGGTATATACAACAACAACAACTGAGATCAACGACTACCAGGTATATACAACATCAACAGCAACTCATGATATCAACAAGCATCATGAATATACAACATCAGCAACAACACATGATATCAATACAAGCATGAATATATAACGTTAATTACAACACATGGAATTAACATCTAGCAAGTATACACCACGTCAACGACGAACAATCATGAATCACCACGAATCCTTCCTACGGAAAGCCATATCAATCCCTCAAGATTCAGTTACTGGGTTTTTAAAAATATTTTAAATAGATAGTACGTGCTCTAAGATTTCCAACAATACCAACTATGCCTAAATCGGAGTTACGGTCGCGAAGATATGACCAAAATAATTTTCAGAAAGTATATGTTCAATTATGTCCAGCTTGGGTTGATGCATAAGCTCATGCATCAATGCATAACTAGCTTGCATCGACATAAGCATCATATGCGTCAATGCATACGTTTTCAAAATTTATTTTTTTCCATTTTCTATAAGACGATAAAGTCGCGATCAAGTTTTTGGCGCCGTTGCTGGGGACTAACAAGTTGATATCGCAACTCTTAAAGTTATGTTGTAGAGACTAAGGAACCAATCCCGATTGTATGCCAAGTACTTGCTCTAGAAGTGAAAACTTATTACTACCAATTCCCGAACCCGAGCGTTCTATCATTAGAAGCGCCATGTACGAGTACCTCGTACTAATTGTAACACCCCTTCTAAAATACCCCACGAATTAAATAATTAAATCAGAGTTAACATAAACGAAAGGGCGTCACAATTAATTAAAACAGAAAATCTCGTAACAGTTGTCATGCTTCACTGAGGACTTTATTAAAATATAATTCAAAATCCAATATTATGTTTTACACAGCAGAAATAACATAAAAATCCGGAATAAATTCAACTCATGATTCTTCCAACATAAACCAAAAGAAACAAGTCAGTTTGATGATTCCAAAACAATCGTTCCCCAGTGTTACAACTATCAGAGCATGACACTGACACGCGGACAATCTAAATAGCACAGTTCAAGGCTATCCTCACCAGCTCCTAAGCGGCTAACACTTCAATCTGAAATCATCAAAGTAAGGGTGAGATTTCATCAACAATTAAAATGCATTATACATTTCTTTAAAGCAATAAAACAATCAATACATTAGTCCACCCTCATTAGTATATTCAGATGCCAGTTCACAAGTACAAATCACATAGATCAATATGCATATAATAACAATCAATGAAATTATAACACTGGAAGCCATCCTAACATGTTATAATTCCATATGCAATGCATACTCAATGCATGTGGTACCAAAATGTGAACTAAGTCACCAACATCGATTCGTCCATAATCACCCAGACACGAATCCAGCCTCACCACCCATCATCACCCGGGAACGGTTATAGGAAAAACAAGTCAAATTCCACACAATGAGAATTAACTCCACCAGAATGCATATGCATGCACATCATAAAACATGCAACATTCAAACAGGTTATGACCACATCAGACATCATAAATCATCATCAACCACAATATGATATCATCACCTATCATGAAATAAATCATCACAAAGCATAAATATGCCAAACACTTACCCTTCAATTAGTAAGAATATCACCGATATATACAACAACAACTGAAATCAACGACTACCAGGTATATACAACATCAACAGCAACTCATGATATCAACAAGCATCATGAATATACAACATCAGCAACAACACATGATATCAATATAATCATAAATATATAACGTTAATCACAACACATGGAATTAACATCTAGCAAGTACACACCACGTCAACGCCGAATAATCACGAATCACCACGAATCCTTCCTACGGAAAGCCATATCAATCCCTCAAGATTCTGTTACTGGGTTTTTAAAAATGTTTTTAATAGATAATACGTGCTCTAAGATTTCCAACGATACCAACTATGCCTAAATCGGAGTTACGGTCGCGAAGATATGACCAAAACAATTTTCAGAAAGTATATGTTCAATTATGTCCAGCTTGGGTCGATGCATAAGCTCATGCATAAATGCATAACTAGCTTGCATCGACATAAGCATCATATGCGTCGATGCATACATTTTCAAAATTTATTTTTTTCCATTTTCCTTCAGTATGCGTCAATGCATAACACGCATGCGTCAATGCATAACTCCAAAATTCACCACATGAATCGATGCATAGGGTTTTGTATCGATGCAAGCCTTATTCCAGCTTCTGTTTTTCACACGTTTAACTACTTGCATCGATGCATAATAGCATGTGTCGATCCATGCTGCGTTTTTTCACTAAAAACCAGTTTTGTTTTCACTGTTTTCAATTCCAATTGATCCCATTCATCTCCAACAGTCATAATACAACATAAACAATAATTATTAAGTGTTTTCTCTTCCAATTAACAACATAACTACACTTTCTAATTAATATACAATCAACCTACACCTATTAACCATTCTTATTAATTCCAATTGAGGTTTTTACGTCGGATCATACCATTAAGGCACAACCTAGAAATTCTAATTCGAGATTCCTGACGCATCAATTCATCCTATTGATTATCAAAACCTATAAGACATATTAATCAGACCAAATCACCCCTTACATTGCGATGATTCTTCGAATTTCCGACGCCTTGGCTTTTCCTCTTTCTCTTCTCTTCTCAAAAGTACGTAGAACAAAAACTCTAATTCTTCTCACCTTCCCTTTATTCCTTTATTTATTCTTTTTTATTATTCCAAATAATAGAAATAAATTAGTTAGAATAAGTAGAGCCTTTTACTCCACACACCTTCCAATACAACTTCACACCCCAACACTCTCATTATTTAATTAATTAATTAAATCCATTAATTCAAAATTACCAATAATTAACTTCTAATTAAATTAATAATTAAAAATTTTAATTATTTAATGATTGAATTATTTGGGGTGTCACACTAATCAACTCTCTTCTCAATCTACAATTTTTACCGAACCAGTAGAAGGACCAGATATGGGTGATCAACCACGTCCGCTCAAATCATATGCTATTCCTTCGCAAGAAGAACCACACAATAGCATCGTTGCTCCAGCCATAGAGGCTAACAATTTTGAACTCAAACCTTCTCTGTTGTCCGCTGTACAATAGAACCAGTTTTCTGGTGGATCAATGGACGACCCTAATTTACATCTATCCATGTTTCTGCAATATGCAGATACAATTAAAGCTAACGGGGTCAGTCAAGAGGCGATAAGACTTCGTCTTTTCCCTTTTTCTTTAAGAGACAGAGACCGAGCTTGGCTCCAATCTCTACCAGCTAACTCAGTTACCTCTTGGGATGAGTTGAAGAAGGTCTTCCTTGCCCGATATTTCCCACCAAGTAAGACAGTTATGCTGAGATCCCAAATAAGCGATTTTTGACAAAAAGACAACGAGTCTCTTTTCGACGCTTGGGAGAAATATAAAGACATGTTGTGGCTTTGTCCACATCATGGGTTAAAAGAATGGTTAATAATCCATACCTTCTATAATGGTCTCCTGTATAACACGAGATTGACAATAGACGCCGCAGCAGGTGGCACTCTTATGGATAAATCCTATACCGCAGCTTATGCACTCATAGAGAGTATGGCTCAGAACCACTACCAGTGGGGAAGCGAGAGAGGTCAAATAGAGAAGGCTTCTGGAGAGAGGGCACAAACAAAAGGAGGGATGCACGAGATTAACAGTCTCGATAGCGTCTATGCTAAAGTAGATGCCCTCGCCAAGAAAATAGATAGCTTAACCACAATACCTCCAGCCACCGTGGCTGCCATAACTCCCAACTGCGAGATATGCGGAGTACCTGGACATGCTGCCGCCAAATGCCAAGTCTTAGCAGGAGCTCCCACCGACTAAGTGAATTATGCTCAAGGAAATCCCTACTCAAACACATAAAACCCTGGATGGAAGAATCATCCGAATTTCTCGTATAAGAACCCCAATGCGTTGTATGCACCTGGACAAGCACCAAATGTACCACCTAGATATCAAAAGGCACCTGCAGCCGCACCTAATGTGCCTAGGAAGTCCAATCTCGAGCTGATGATGGAAAACGTTATAGCTACTCAAGCTCAAACCAATAAGGAGTTCCTAAACCAAAATATTCACACCAACGAGCAAATCAAACAACTTGTGAATAAGGTGGATGCTTTAGCCACGCATAACAAGATGTTAGAAACTCAGATTTCACAAGTGACCCAACAACAAACGCCCACAGCTGCACCTGCCGGTACATTTCCTGGTCAACCTCAACCTAATCCGAAAGAACAGGCCCATGCTGTTATATTGAGAAATGGAACTGATTACGATAGACCAGAAGATCCTAGAGCTAGGAATCTAGTCATGTCCCAAAGCTCTGGGAAAGCAACTGAGAAGGAAAGCGAGCCAAAAGAGAAAGAGAGAGTAGGTGATGGAGAACCAATGGAAAAGGAAAAACCTTATGTTCCTCCGCCACCTTACAAACCCCCGATCCCTTATCCTCAAAGACTTACTCAATCTAAAAGTGCGGGGCAATTCAAGAAATTTATGGAACTTGTGAAACAATTAAATATCACCATACCTTTCACAGAAGCCATCACTCAGATGCCCTCGTATGCTAAATTGTTTAAAGAAATCTTATCTAACAAGAAAAATATAGAGGATAATGAGACAATTACACTCACCGCTGAGTGTAGCACCATTATTCAGAATAAAATGCCGCAGAAGTTGAAGGATCCTAAAAGCATCTCTATTCCCTGTAATGTAGGTAAGTTTGTCATAGACAAGGCTCTATGCAACTTAGGTGCCAGTATTAGTGTAATGCCCATGTCGATATCTAAGAAGCTCGACATGGGAGAATTAAGACCAACCAAGATGTCAGTACAACTCGCGGATCGTTCGGTCAAATACCCCGTACGAATCCTTGAAAATGTCCCAGTACAAATAGGTTAATTCTACATTCCTACGAATTTCATCACTATGGACATTAGAGAAGATAGTGTCACCCCAATCATTTTGGGAAGACCATTTTTAGCCACTGTCGGTGCCATAATAGATGTTAAGAAAGGAAAACTGACCTTCGAAGTTGATGAAGAAAAGGTCGAATTCATCTGGACACAATTCCTACAAGCTCCAGATATCGATGATACCTGTTATCTTTTGGACGTAATAGACGAATGTGTCAAAGAGATGAAGTCAGTAAAGGAACCCGATTCCGAAACTATGAAGATTCCAATGACCCTAATCTTCGAAGATGACAATTGGTGTCCCAAATATCGTGATGACAATTTAAGTGAATGTCTAGCACTGACACCAGATCATATGCCTTGTCTGAAGAAACCATACTTAGAACTTAAAGTATTACCCAAAAACTTGAGATACGAATTCCTAGACGCTGAGTTCATAAAACAAGTGATAATAAACGTAGACTTAGGACAACTCGAGACGGAGAAACTGTTACATGTTTTACGAAAATATAGGATATAACATTGCTGATCTTAAAGGGATAAGTCCTTCCATTTGTATGCATCGCATCATGCTAATCCTGTAGTAAAGGACGAAGTAACTAAGCTTCTGAATGCAGGAATCATATACCCGATCTCTGATAGTCAATGGGCGAGTCCAGTCCACTGCGTACCTAAAAAGGGGGGATCACAACCACGACAAACAAGGATGGAGAACATATAGCCGAGAGAGTCGTGAGTGGAGCCAGAATGTGTATTGACTATAGGAAACTAAACAAAGCTACTCGTAAAGACCATTTCCCTTTACCATTAATTGACCAAATGCTTGAGCGATTGGCTAAGCATTCGTACTACTGTTATTTGGATGGTTATTCAGGATTCTTCCAAATTCCTATTCATCCTGACGACCAAGAAAAGACAACATTCACATGTCCTTATGGTACGTTCGCTTATAGACGAATGCCATTTGGATTATGTAATGCGCCAGCAACGTTTCAAAGGTGTATGATGTCCATCTTTGCCGATTTCATAGACGATATCCTGGAAGTATTTATGGATGATTTCTCTGTGTGCGGGCAAAGTTTTGAAGGATGTTTATCAAATCTAGAAAAAGTATTAGAGAGATGCGTGCAAGTAAACTTGGCTTTGAATTGGGAGAAATGCCATTTTATGGTAAAACAAGGAATTGTTCTTGGACACATAGTTTCCGAAAGAGGTATTCGAGAATTTCAAGTTTTTAGAGGATTAAGACAAGGAGACCCATTGTCTCCTTTCTTATTTATTATTACAGCTGAAAGGTTGTCTGGCATTATAAGGAAGGTAATTCATGGTGGCCAGTTTTCTGGATTCAAGATAAATAATGAAGCAGAATATAGTTTGCTACAATTTGTAGATGATACAATAATTATAGGAGAGGGGACTTGGTTGAACTTGTATTCAATAAAAGCAATACTTATAGGATTTGAGATGGCGCCTGGTTTGAAAATCAACATGAGCAAGAGTAAAATCTTTGGGATTAGAATCAATACATAATTTATGGCAGTAACTGCAAATGTTTTGGCTTGTAAAGTGGATAAACTTCCTATCAAATTTTTAGGATTAAATGTGGGGTGGGGTGGGGTGGGGGGGGGGGGGGTAATCCTAGGAATCTGAGTTTTTGGAAGTCGTTAATTATCATGATGAAAGCAAGATTATCCACTCGGAAGGGAAGGTTATTGTCAATAGGCGGTAGACTGATTTTGTTGAATGTGGAATTAGGAAACTTACCTATATATCATCTTTTTTTATATAAAGTTCATATTAGGATAGTTCATGAAATCAAAGTTATCCAAAGACATTTTCTCTGGCACGGTGAGGCGGACAAGAGAGGCATTGCTTGGGATTCAATTCGTAAAACAAAAGAAAATGGTGGTTTAGGGGTAAAGATATAGGCAAGTTTAGCCCAATTTTGCTTTCAAAATGGTACCAGAGGTTTCTTAAAGAAGAGGGCACCATTTGGGAAGGTATTATCCAAGCTAGATATGGGTTTATCAGAAGAAGATTGTGGCTAGATGAAGTAAAAAGACCAAAATCAAAGGAATCTATTTGGTGGAGAGGCCTAATGAAGTTGGGAGGTGAACCAACATGTTTCTTGAAGAAAAGCTCTATTAAGTGGGGTGGTGGTAAAAACGTATCTTTCTTGAATTCAAGATTTGTGGGGGCACGGTGTGCTAGCAAAACTTTTTTTGGCATTGTATCAGGAAATTTCAAGTAAAGGTGTTTGTGTAAGAAATATGGGGGACTGTAATGATGATGTTTGGCATTGGAAGCTAAATCGAAATGAAGAAGTTATGGGATTAGAGGCTACTAAGGAGTTAGGAGTTTTGAAAGATATTTTGTATGAAATCCAACTAGTAAGGAACCAAGTTAATGTGGTAGTATGGCCATATGAAAAAAATAGAATCTTTTCTGTAAATTCATGCTATAAAATTCTTATGCAGGATCACACTAAGGGGGACATTGATGTGTCTCTAAAATGACAATTCACACCATATAGGAGGCTCGGGTTCCATCAAAAATTAAGATTTTTGGATGGAGATTTGTGCAAGATAGGCTTCCTACAAGGAAACAACTTCTTAAAAAAGGAATTCTTGTAGATGTTCAGGATGCTATGTGTGTTTTTTGTTTGCAACACATGTAAGATATATAACATTTATTATTGCATTGCTCAAAAGTGAAACCAATATGGCAGAAGATCCAAAAATGACTTGGCGTGGATATGCCTCACAAGGAAAGTTGATGCAATCAACTGTTGAAAAGTGAGTGAATTATTAAAAGAAAGAATGGAAAGTAACATGACTAGTGTTGTGTTGCCATTGTTAGTGCATGTGGAAGCAAAGAAATGACATTGTTTTTAATAGAGTGGAATGAGATCCGATGAAGTTTGTACTAAGGCAATGTGGTTCTCTGGTGGTGGCTAGCTTTAGGTCAAGGATAGAATTTTGAATAATTTCTAAGAGTGATATAAAAATCTTGTATTATGTCTTAATATTTAACGAGTTTAGATCGGCTCCACTTCCTAAAATCCAATGTTGATCTTGTTATTTAAACCGATGCTTGACAGGTGACAAAATAAATATAATGGTTGTAATTCAATTGGAATATTAATTTTTAAAACCAAATTAAATGTACTATTCATCTTCTCTTTAGGTAATTTTCCCTCTCTCTTGCAAAATATTTTCTCATTTATCTTCAACCTTATGCAAAGTTCAAAAAACCCAACTCCTCATCTTTTTAAATTTTCATTTTATCTCTATTGTGTTAACCACTGCTCTACTCTAGGATTGACCACCACACCGTAAGCAGCCTCCCTTTTTTTGATTACTATTTATCTCGTCTTTTTCAAGAAATAGGTTTTGTTGTATTCAAATTCCATTCATTTTTGTTATGCAAGATTTCTTACACACATGCTCCTCATTTTATGTATGATTATTTGAAGAGGGAAAATAACTAAGAAAAACTCCTTTAACAAGAAGAGATTATTTTCTAGTTTCTCTTTTCCTTTTGCCAATAATGCAACAACATAAATTGATATTTTTTCCTAGCTTTCTCACTTTTTACAAACTCAATGAAATGTGACATAATACTTAATTTAATTTACCAATAAACTATTTTTTGCAAAACAATGCAGTCTATTGAAATTTTTTAACTCATTTATTTAACTTACAGAAAACAATAGACATTTTCATTTTTCTGGATTTTTTAAACACAGAAAGATTTGCAATCTCAATCCAAATATGTGTTGAAAAACATGTTATGTTCAACAAGTTCCAAATTTTGTAGAACTATTTATCTTAAATTCAAGAAGTCAAACATTTTATGAAATCTATCTTCTGTTTTGTAGAATTGTTTCAATTTTTTATGTGCATTATTTTATGCTGAGTTTAAGAAGATCAACTCTATTACAACAAGAGGGAAAGTGTGAAACACAACAGCAAGATGGCTGAGTTCACAGCGGCAAAAGAACTGAATTAACAACATTGAGAGATCTGAGAAATGTGAGTCACAGTGAGGAGATGTTTGAGTTCACGGGCAGAGCTAACTCTAAGTTCACGGCAATGAGAGAAATTAAATTTTGAAGAACAACAAAAATATATAAACTTTTTAGTGTGTTTGAGGGGAGAGAATATATGAGTTTTATAATGTTTGAGTGACGTGAGAAAATATGAGTTTTTTAGCCACAAAAAACCATATGCTTTCAAAGTTTTAATCCGTACCTTTAAAAAAAATTAATTGACACATGCAGCACATCTAGAGGGAGGATTGGATAACTGACCATTTTCCTAAATGAAGCGGATATGAACTCATATTTGACGGTTTATTCCTTGTGGATTAATATCAGAGTTACTGATAAAAGAAAGGGTTAAATAAGTTTTTGGTCCCTCTAAAATTTCTAAATTTTGTTTTTAGTACCTCCAATATTTTCCTTCAAGAATTGATCCTTACAATATTTTCCGTCTAAAGAATTGGTCCCCTCCGTTAAAAACCACTAACGCCTGCTGAGTTGGCATTACAGGTGGATAATTTTTATTGTTTGTTTAATGTCCAAGCATGACAGCGTGCGTGCCCTTCTTCCTTTGCCTTATAATTGATTCAAAGATTCACAAATAGGGTTGACCTAATTTTTCTCCCTTTCTCGTCGTTCACTTTGTTCCTTCTTGTCTTCGTGTTCGCTCAGCCGCTTATCTTCGCTCACTTTCTACGCTTGTTCTTTCACACTTATCCGCTTGGAAACGTTATGTCGCCTCGCTTCAAAGGAAATCTCGAGTGGGAGGCTTGTGGATGGCAGATCGATGGTATCGCATCAATGCAGGAATGGACCAAACAAGGGTAGGTTGTTTTGGAGATGTCCTAATTGGAGTAGTTCTGAAACCTATAATCTCTTTATATGGGATGGAGGAATTCCATGGAAGATTGAAGATGATGTTTATTGTTGTGTCGTTTTTGATAAATGTGTATTTTGTTATCAATTGTAATTGCTGAATCGTGTTGTATTGTTTCAAGGCAGTTTGTTATGATTGGTAACTTGGCTGAAATGTGTATTGTAATGAATTTTAAGTAATTTGCACTTTGTTATGATTGTGTACTTTACTTAAAAGTGTATTGTAATGAATTGCAAGTAATTTGGTTTCATTGCTGTTGTTTCAAATTTGTCTGTTATGATTGTTGATGAAATAAATTGCAATACTTTGTTTGTTATCATTGATTTGAAATAATTTGCAATACTTTGATATAAAAAGCTTGTAATTGGAATTCATAATACATAACAAAATAGAATAGAATTCATAATACTTGGAATTAGATTCACAATCTAACTGTAATTAGATTCAACATACAAAACATAATAGATCCATAGATTCATACATAACAAAACATAGTCCAGAGTACATAACATTTGTTTGATTCATAGTACATAATATTTGTTTGGTTCATAATACATCATACATTTGTTTGATTCTTAGTACATAACAAAACACTAGGTGTAACCAAAACAGTTTTGTGTAATCACGAGTCTTCATTGAGTCATTTGGATCCCTTCCAGGCCCCTTTATTTCCTTTGTCTTTAGAGTCTTAATTCTGTCACTTTTTCTACTTGGAGATGCAACAATCTTTGTCTTTTTCTTTGGTGATATCATCATTTTCACCTGTTATAAACACAAAGAGTTACATACCAGTTTGAAAGCATACCAAAAAAGTATATATCAGTACAAGATACAAACTTGTGGTCACCATGGATGGCTTGTTTGGAGTAGATACTTGTTTGACAGCTTGGTTTAGGAGACTTTGATACCTTTGGACATTTACCTATAAAGGTTTTGGGACTAGACTTAGTCTTTTTTGCAGGACTAGGACCATAACTAATGTCAATTCTTAATGGTACAATATCTAGTATTTCATCATCATTCAACAAAGCTTCCAACTCATCAGGATCTATACCACAATACATCCTCATTGCCTCAGCTGAGCTAACAGAAGTCTGTGACATGTTTACCCCAGCTTGAGTTGGTGCTTCAGTAGCACTAGTTGGTGATTCAGTAGCACTAGTTGGTGCTTGAGTATATGTAGCTTCAGTTGCTTGACTTGGTGCTTAAGGGGCATGAGTAGGTGCAGTCTCAGTAGTTTGAGTTGATGCTTCAGGAGCATGACTAGATGCAACTTCATTTGCTTGACTTGGTGGAGTAGACTTTGTTTTCTTTGTAGCAGTGAGATTTGTTTTCTTTGTAGCAGTGGACTTTGTTTTCTTAGAAGTGCCTCCTCCTATCTTGGTTGTACCTGTTGGCCTAGCCTGCAACCAACAAAATTGTGACATTTCATTGAAATATTGTACATGGCATAAAAGCAAAGTTTGTGTTCAGTTTGAGATACTAACCCTTTTTTTGGGAACTATAGTGGCAAGTTGACCTTTAGTGGCAACATCAGTAGCAATTGGACCATCAGTAGCAAGTTGACCTTCAGAGGCAACATCAGTAGCAACTGGACCTTCAGTGGCAACATTAGTAGCAACTTCACCTTCAGTATGAACATCAGTAGCAACATTACCTTCAGTATGAACTGCTAAATATTTGTTTTTCTTACACGTCCTTTTATTGTGTCCATATTCCAAACAAGTCTTGCACATGTGGCTTGTGTTTGTCCTTTGCCACCTTGTTTGAGTTTCCTCATCTGGATCTCTTCTTCTGAGTTTCTTTGGTATACCAGGACCTCTCTTGTAACTTGGTGGTAAGATTTCAGGGTCAGTAGTCCTTGGCCATTTGTTTTGGCCATTAATGGGACTGATTACCTCATTGTAACATGATACATAGGTATACTTGGGGTAAAACTTATCTACATACTTAATGGGATTATCTAGCTTCCTATGTATGGTTGCAACAACATGTCTACATGAGATCCCAACCAAGTCCCAAAAGTTACAAGAACAAGTATATTTTTGCAAATCTACAACAAAGCTATCTGTGAATTGTACATGAGTTACTTGAAATGTAAGTCTACCTCCATATGTTGGCAGCCAGTTGACACTTTTTTCTATGTCCCTATCTAGCCTTTTAAGGGGTTAGACATTATCTCTCCTTTGTAATTCTCTACTTTCTCCCTAAGAGTAGCAAACCTACCCATAAGATAGTTTCTAATCCACTCAAACATGATAATTATAGGTTTATCCCTTTGCATAAAAATAGTAGCATTGAAAGATTCACTTAGGTTGTTCATAAGAACATCACACTTAGAGTATAAAGGAAAGACATGTTTACACCACTTTTTCTTGGGAATAACATTTAACTAGTCAAAAGCATTTGGACTTACCTCTTTAATCTGATTCATCTTGTCCTCATGAGCTTCAAAATATGTTGCCTTTGTTGTAGCCATAATAAGATCTCTATATAGTGTTCCACCTCCAAACTTCTTCTTGAAGTTAGCATATAGGTGCCTTAGGCAAAACCTATGTTCAAACTCAGGATACTCTTCCTCAAATACATTCACCAATCCCTGCAAATAATTGAAAGTGTCATCAACAAGTAACACACATTAAGCACAAAATTATCAAGTAAGCATACATTTTGCTTATCAGAAATAAAACACCATTTAGTGTCAGAACCTATGTCTTCAAAAAGTAATTTAACAAACCAACTGCAAGTATCTTTAGTTTCATTTTCCACAACCCCAAAGGTAAGGGGAAGATACTGGTCATTGGCATCCCTACTGACAGCTATCAATAAGATTCCACCATATTTGCTTTTAAGGTGACATCCATCTAACCCTATGAATGGTCTACATCTAACCTTCAATGCTCTCTTTGTACCATCAAAGCACATATAACACCTGTCAAACCTAGGTGGCAAACTAGAAATGTTCCACTTAAAGGTATTGCGTTTGTTTGCCCTCCTCAATTCTGCTCCATATGACCAACACATGGTATATTGCTTGGTTGAGTCTCCTTCAACAACCCTTCTAGCTAGCTGCCTTGCTTTGAATGCCCTACATCCAATAATTTCTGTAGCAAACCTTAATCTGACATCTGCTACAATTTCATTCAGTTTCATACTTGAATTGTTCTTCAACTTGTCAACAATAACTCTAGAAACCCAATCAGCATTTGCATTCTTGTTGAAAAACTTCCTTCCACATTTGTACTTCTGAAATAGTGTTTTAATCCTAAATGATGTTGTTCTCAAAACTCTACTGCATAATACAATGTAATCACATAGTTTTTTCTCCTTACAAACAACCCTACACCATCATTTTTGGCATACCTAACCTCCCTACCATTCAACACGTTGTGTTCCAATACAGCCTTTTTAAATTGCTTCAGAGAAGAAAATTCCATTCCCACCTTGAATTTAAAGTCTTTTATAAGGTTTTCATCTTCATTAAACCTTATCCCTGCAGGCCTACCATCATTACTATCATCATCTGCCCCACTATCTAGCTCATCTGTGATGTAATCATCATCAATGACATGTTCCCTATCCATCTCTACTGTAGTGAACCCTTTATGTATGCCTTGACCCGTGCCATTACCAATATCTACTTGACCTGAACCATTACCATTTACTTGACCTGAACCATTACCATCTGCTTGACCTGAACAATTTCTAGTATCTACTTGACCCTCATCAATATCATCATCAAAATCGTGCATCCTCTCCTCTTCACTATCTTCAAAGTGTATACCATCCAAAGAGTCTTCTGATGATTGACTACCCTCACCCTCTTCACTTTCCACAACATTAACACGTCCTTTTTCTTTCTCTTTTAACCTCTCCATGTAAGTCTTTGCACCACTACATGACTTTGCCTCTGTATATATCTCAACATCACACTTATTCTCCTCAGCACACATAACTTACAAACTTGCATCCTCATCATTAACAAGGGGTTTTAGATCATTTTCAAGTGACCCATGTTCAGACTTCCACCACATCTTCACATCTTCAAATTTAAACAATGAATCCATACCCCTAATTATGTCACATGCTTCAAAGTATGACGAGAAATCTGGGTCTTGACCACACACTGCATAAACATACCCCCTTCGTATCTCAACCCTTCATCCTTTACAAATGACCCTTTTGTATGAAAAACAACCTTAAATAACCCCATTTCCTACGAAATTCAAGAAAAATAAGGGTATATCAGACATTACTAAGAATTCTGGGACCACAGACATTAAACTATACATAGTGGGACTTACCTAATCGTTCTTGGGACCGAAACAAGAGGCTCCACCTTCGTCAACATTGGGACCACACCACAAGCTTTTGATTTTCAGAAAGAACGTTTTTTCAAGGAGGGCTCCACAACACAAGAATGAAGAAATTGGAATTAGGGTTTACGAAAGATAAGCTGAAAGAATTTGGGTTCAATTTGGGTTTATGCCACCTAATACCATCTCAGTTAAAATAAAACAAAAAATTATATCCACATGTAATGCTAACTCAGCAGGCGTTAGTGATTTTTAACATGGGGGACCAATTCTTTAGACGGAAAATATTGTAGGGACCAATTCTTGAAGGAAAATATTGTAGGGACCAATTCTTGAAGGAAAATATTGGAGGGACTAAAAACAAAATTTAGAAATTTTAGAGGGACCAAAAACTTATTTAACTCTAAAAGAAACAAGGCGACAAATACTATAAGGACTATCAAATTAGAAGTTATTGATTATAAAAGTCACTCCCCTGACATCATTCCTTTATACTAGCTATCCACCAAGAATGCTCCCGTACCATAGAACCTATGATCGACCTGCCCTAAAATGACTCTTAATCAAATGAGTCATAAGGTATAAAACCGTTAGTTGGTACTTGTCAAAGATCCTCAAATGTATGTTCTCTTATGCATTTGTAAGAGGCAGAAAGTTTTAGGTACTTGAAAACTCCAAAACCCCGCTATAAAATCCTAACGAATGCCTATATTCAAGTACACACACTATTATAACGCTGTATATCTTGATCAAGTAAAATATTACAATTAAAAGTTCTTATTACAAGACATTCCCCGTATAATCTTATCTCCTGCTTAAGTGGAATACTCGAAATTTAGTGATTCATCAGATCTCTAAAAAGATGCAAGTGTAGCTCAACATTTCATTGCTTTTTATAAAGAAAGTCTCTAACATTAAAGAGGCAAATGGTACATGATAGCCATGACAGTACTATAATGACCATAAGAGAACCATGCAGGTGGTTTCTTTCTAAGGATAGCAGCTACAGTATGTTTAGCAAACTCATCTGTAGGGGTTGAACTTGACCTCTGAGATAATAGAGCTCTCTCTCTGATTGCTGCTTCAAATGGCTTGAACAGTTTCCACTCTGGCATGCTGTTGTAGATGGATATGCCAGAATTTCCAATATTTGACTTCACAGCTCCAGGGACAACATTCACAACATCAATTCCAAAATGACCAAGTTCCAATCTGTTTGTTCAAAATAACCATAACTATAAGATATAAAGGAAAAGGATCAGATCGAAATCACCTAAAAATCAAATAACGGCAGAGTCCAATGGCACCAAATGATTTTTTAGCCTATTTAACAAACTCCACTAGATTAACACTTTTTTATCAAATTGACACATTCATTGATCCTGACAGTAACAAGAGACTGATTCTACAACTCAAAGCAATGATTATCATTCACACGGTATAGTAACTCTAAATAACACCAAGGCTCTTCATGTACACAACAAAACAACAATTTCTTAACTAATTGAATTACCTTTAGTTAAAATATGATGCAGACAAGAACAACGTATCCAAGATTAAAACAAGTTTGAAGAAGGGAAACTTATAACCTTAATGTATCTGTCAAAGCATGAAGGGCAGCTTTAGAAGCGGCGTATGCACCCGCCCAAGGTCCAGAGGCCAATCCTGTAACACTGCCAATATTCACAATCTTTCCCTGTTTCCTAGCTGCCATGTGAGGAACCACCGCCTGAACCATTCTCAACGAACCTGCATCACAAGCTATGCAGTGAAAAATAGATTTTCTCTTTACCAAATGATCTCCTCTCCTTACCACAATATATACCGTTCTTCTCCCTGCATTCTCAAACCACCTAAGACTATAGACTATTTATGATGCATCAAATTAAACTCAAATACAAAGTTAAGGTGGAAATGATGGGAGTACCAAAGTTTTAACCATTTTTGGAAAACTACATTATTAAACTCTAAATCATCAACCACTTTTAACCAAACAAAACCCAAATTAATGCACATAACATGATAGGCAAAATTACTAGACTAATACAGAATGATACCATTTTCCTGTTTAGGCATCAAAACAAGATGCAAAACAATTCAATCTTCTCAATTTTTGGAGAATTACCTACCAAATACATTGGTTTCAAAGGTGTTCTGAACAGTAGACAGAGGAACCTCTGCAAGTGGACCGACACACGGAACACCGGCGTTATTGACGAGAATATCGATGCGGCCGAATTTATTTATAACGGTATCGACGACTCTGTTCACGCTCTCATCGGACTTAACATCGAGTTCTTGAAGGAAGAATTTGGGGTCGTGGTCCAAGTCTGCCATGGCGGAACGCGACCTGCTGGTGGCCACTACTTTGCAGCTGTTGGCGGCGAAGGAGCGTGCAAGGGCGTGGCCTATGCCTCCTCCGGTGCAACCCGTGACGAGGACCACCGGTTTGGAAGCGTCCCGATCATCGGCATTGATCTCCATTGTGTTGTGGTTGTTGTTTTGTGAGGGGCGGTAATATAGATTAGTAACACTATCCTTCTACTTAATATACCTGTAGTTACATTGCAGTCCGTATAAAATGGTTTTTCCTTAGTGTTGACTTTTTTATAGGAGAAGTTTTAGGACTCTCGAAAGCTATAAAGTGGGTAAGTAATCCGGACTATGATAATATAGATTTTGAGCTTGATGCTAAAGGAGCTGTTGATAGTGTGAATTCCATGAAGCCAAATGACTCGGATTTCGACGTTATTATTAGCGATTTTCATAACTTGGTGACTATATTATTTAGGAACTCTCATGTTAAATTTGTTCGAAGACAAGCCAATAAGATTATTCATGCTTTGTCACGGGTGGCTCCATCTTTAATTAGTTTTCATATTTTATTGAAAATTAATTATTATTAATAATATAAATTAATCCTTTTTTGTCAAAAAAAACTAGTATATTTAATATTGATTTACCCCTTTAAATTTTTGTCCTATGACTTATTGGGGAATGGTCCTATGACTTATTGGGGAATGGTCCATGTTGTTTGATACATCAAATTGTGAATTGTTATAGTGACTGAGTAATAGAACAGAACCAACAAGTTTGAGAAATAATGTTGTATTTGAAAGTTTTTGAGCAAAACAATTCATGTTGTTTGATGAGTGATTCACTATTGAATGCATGGGCTGCTTTGAAAATGTTAATAAGGCTTTTTTCCACACTAAATGTCAATTTCTGAATTAATGAGTTGCTTTGGAAATGTTATCAGAAATATGCCCAAATGAGATATTTTAGTAAATTTAAAATAATAGTTCATAAGTAAAAATAATTTTAGAAAAAACGTTAAAAAATATTAATATAAATATAAAAAGGAAAAAGAAAAGTAATTTAAAATGTAAAAAAAATTAATGTAAAGAAAAGTAATTAAAAAATATAAAAAGAAAAACAAATTAATTCATGTGGCTTATACAAAATTCATCCTGACCGCCATGTCATCTAAAAATGGAATATGGGTTCACAGGTCCATGGCCCGAATCTGGATATTATAAGGAAGGAATTATAATTTTTTTAAGAGAGGGTAAATCAAAACACGCTTATATTATAGGGGGTATAGTGTAACACCTCAATATTTCAATTATTAGATAATTTGAATTTGAATTATTTATTTAATTAGAAAGTGAATTATTGATATTTTTGGGATTATCGGAATTATTTAATTAAATAAAAAAGAAATTGGGTTGTTGGTGTAAAGAGTAGAGGAGGGGGTGTGAGGAGTAAAAGCCTCTAAACTCACTATTTGGTTATTATTATTGTAGAATAATAATAAAAGAAAAGAAAAGAGGAAAAAGAGAATTGAGAGTCATTTGGAGAAAACTAATCGTACATGAGAAGTGAGAAGAGGCAGAAGGAAGAGAAGAACCAAGAGTTCAAGGATTCAAGGAATTGCTCAGGTAAAGGTGATTTTATCTAGTTATTATGCCTTATAGATTTTGGGAATGATAGGATTGATTGAGTAGTTAGGAATCTCAATTTAGAATTTTCTAGGTTTATGAGTTTAAACCCCAAATCCATGAATTTTTATGTTTTGATGCAAATTAATGTTATAGGGTGATTGTATGATGTTATGGCGTGTTATGATTGCATTGAAACCATGTATTGAAACTTGTTTTGGTGTTATGGTATACCGCATTCGTAATGGTATAAATTGGATGGAATTGGGATAGTAAAAATGCTGTCAAATGTAATTTTTTGCTACAGGAGGTCGCAGGAACCGGTTCTCTGGTGGGAGGAACTGAGTTCCTGGTATATTTTCCAGCAGGGTGGTATTTTTGTGTCTGAGGAACCGATTCCCTGGTGGGAGGAACCGAGTTTCTAGTATAATTTCTAGGAGGTGTTTTATGTGTCCGGGGAACCTACATTCGCTGGGAGGAACCGAGTTCCCAAGACAAATTCTAGAGGCGTTATTATGAGAGTGGGAACATTCTCAGAGGAACCGTACCATAATTTTTAGAAAATTATTAAACTTTGAAAATCATATCTTTTGAATTGTAAGTTTTTTAATCGCTGCTTTGGACATTATTCTTTAAATTAAATACTCTATTTTATGAAATGAAGAAAACAATAATTAATTGGTTTTATTTTGAAAAGTGTTGGTTTTTTTTGATTTTGTGGATATTTGTACTTAGTGTACTTGGTGGAGGAAACTAATATGTTATTGTACTGATGAATTTGATGTATATTTGTTGGCTGAAGATTTTGATATATATGATTCGAAATGGAATCATTGAGCTCGAAACGAAATGATGTTAGTGTTCGTTGGAACAAAGTGAATGTCACAGTTCGGAATGAAAAGATTGGCTCTTCGAATGGACGTATTAAAACTTGGAGCTTCGAATGGCAATTATGATGATACATATAAAGAAAGCTTCGAAGTGGTAGTAGGGTTGTGTCTGAGAAGTGAGTTCGAAACGAAGTGGCCAAAGCATTTGAAATTCAAACGCGAGCGGGATAATTGGAAGTTAGAATACATGCGCTGGAGACGGTTCGAAGACGCGTGGAAGCTAGAGAAGCGCAGTGTTCTGCATGTTCTGAACGTGGTAAGATCTCATAAGTTAGACCGTTATGGTCGAAATAGTATAAATAGGAGTCTTAGTGTTAGGATTTCGTGTGTCATATCTATTGTACAAAAATTCAGTAAACATTCAAAATACCACATGGATAGGGAAACGAATGCTCGAACAATGTACGTATGATTGCACCAAAACCTTTATTATTTAGTAAAACATCTTTATCTTTCCAGTTTATCCTTTATCTTTGCATCAATGTCTTTTAAATTCTTTACATTCGTAGTCATTTAACTTTTCCTTGCATTTAAACGCTTTTATTTCAAGTCTTTTACATTTCGTAAACTCTTTACATTAACGTTTTACTTTCCGTAAATCTTTCATATTTATGTCTTTTACATTCTTGTCTTTTACATTTCATGCTTTTATATTCATGCTTTTACATTAAAAGTCTTTTACCTTTAAAGAGCCATTTACACATTCCGCATTTATACATTTATTTGCCAATCGAACCTTTATGCTTACTTATTCAAATCGCTTTATGTTACTTTACTTGATCATGTCATTAAGTCATTTAACATTGTGATCTAATACATGGACATATATAAAATACTCTAAATACAAGTCTTAAACATGAACACTTATTTTGTTATTAAGTTTATCCAAACGATAATACCCCATAGGATCAATCTAGTCGATCCCGCAAGTTACCGAGGAATTGAATAACAATCATAAAGCTTATTCGATAGTTTGAGGACTAGCGTTGTTTCACCGTAAATCATCGGAACAAATTGGCACGCCAAGGGACAATCATTGGTCGTTACAAATTAAAATAAAATAAGGATTATAAGACATAATTATTATAAAAGTTCTTTCTGAGTAAACAAAGTTCGTTGGTATATGAACCTTAGGAGTGGTAGAATAACTAATAGTAACCAACCCTTACCCAGAAGAAAACGAAATAATAGGATGTCTGATCCAAACAACCAACAAGGGGAACAAACGCCCACATGGAATGTGCACTAATGCGTCTGTTTCAACGGAACGCCCAATGATCCCTTCAATGCACACTGTTGCATCTTCTACTAGTAATATGGCCACGAACGGAACAAGTGGCATGTCAACAAACAATTCGATCCTAGGAAATACAGGAACCACTGGGTATCCTGGGGGATTTGTCCCACCATCAGGGGCACAAACCCATTTCGCTACCCCACCACCAACTAGACCACCCAATTTCGATAGTAATAGACCCAGGAATCCCCATTATGGGATGCCAACATCTCTTATGGCAGGTTTGCAGACTTCGACGTCGAACGCGTCACCACAATTAGGGTTTGGATCTGGGGCTAATCAATTTATGACAAATAACCAAGGGTCAGTAGGTTATAGTACACTGCCTATCCTAACCATAGAAAATCAGATAGCTTTTAGGCAGTTAATGGATGATAGTAACCATAATATGATAGGAGTATTAGCACAAACTATGCAAGAAATCTTTGCCCCAATAGTTCAAAATGTGACTGTGACCAACAGAGAAAATGCAGATAATATGAGTCGAATAACAGATTTCTTCGCTCCGCCAGAAAGGCGTAGGCAGAACAAGGCATTGGTTCGAGCAAACATACCTATCATAGAACAAATTGCTGATGACCCACCCTATAGGCCACAGAGGGGTTAATTGGGGCAAGGCACAAGGGTAGATGCCCCATGATTCAAGAAGAACCACAAAGGGGATTGATAGAACCACTAGCAAGGGTCGAAGATTAGATGCCCGTTGATTCGAGAGGAACCACAAAGGGAATTATGGAATCGGGCAAGGGTCGAAAGATTAGAAGTCCCATTCGAGAAGAACAACCTAGAGGAGTTGTCATGGTGGGTCGAAACCAAGATGTCATGCATTGTCCATAGAATTTAAATGACAATATCTTGGCGTAAAATAATCTAACCACCATGATAGAGAGGATTATGGCCCAAAACGGTCTTAATATGTGGATTAGAAGGCCAAATTATGCCTCCCTATAGCGATTATGTAATGCATATCGATTTACCAAGGGATACAAGATCCCTAAGTTTATAAAGTTTGCCGGAGATACCAATGAATAAACAATAACACATAGCCGTGTATCCGATCAAGGAGACATAGCAAATAATGAGAACCTTAGGATTAAATATTTCCCAAGTTCCTCACTAAAACGCTTCACATGGTTCACCACTTTGCCCCGGATCCATAGATACCGGACTCTTGGAGAGATTGTTCCATGAACAATTCTATATGGGACAATCCAAGATAAGTCTAAAGGAACTAGCAAGTGTTAAGAGAAAGTTTATCGAACCCATAGATGAGTACTTAAATAGGTTCGTACTCTTGAAATCTAGATGTTTCACAAGAGTTCCCGAACATGAGTTAGTCGAAATGGCCGGTGGCCTCGGACTATTCTATTCGAAAGAAATTAGACACACAATACTTGAGGGACATGGCTCGCTTAGCGATAGGGTTCGACAACTCGAAAGACTAAAGGCCGAAAAGGCCGTGGCTTTCAAAAGTAATAAGAAAGAAAGAATTTCCTATGTCGAAACCGAGGAAGTCAAGACTATCCCGAATTCAAGAGGTCGAAATAGATCTCACGAATTAAAACAGTCCACCTTACTCTTGTAAACCGCTAGTTCCCACAAAAGGGAAAGAAATTGTTGAAAATGAAAAAGTGACAAATTCCCAAAGAAGGTATATACCTTCGATGTAACAAAGTGTGACGAGATTTTCGATTTGCTTATCAAAGATGGTTAATGTGCCATCAAATGTCAAAATACCTCCTTTAGATCAAAGAAAGAAAAGAGGGTTTTGTAAATATCATAGTTTTCTAGGCCACAAAACCTCATGTTGTTTTCTTTCCGTGGATTTGATTCAAAACGCAATTAAGGATGGCGATTGAAATTTGTCGACAAACCAAAATGAAAGTAGATGAAGACCTCTAGATGTGGCAGACACCAACTACTCCGAGCCTTCTGCATTGGAGAAATCAATATGGTGGAAGGCATCAAGGAGCCACCCATTGGGAGAAGAAAGCAATGAGAGTGAAAGTTGGGTGCTAGTCAAGTCAATAAGGAGTCACGGAAGACATCCACAAACAACTAGAGACTTCAATCAAAGGCCATATGTTGTTTCGAAGAGATCCAGCACGAGGGCCGGAGAATCAAGCAAGAGTTGACAAGCATCAAGGCCTAAGGCTCAAACTAGAAAGGGTCCAGACATAAAGCAAGCCTCTCAAAAAGAGATCCGATACCTTGGTGAACCCTGGGAAGTTCGATTATCCGTGAAATATTCGCCCGAGAGTTCGAAAATCCCAATCGAAGACGTCAAGCCCACAGGATGGGGAGGTGATGAGATAAATGGGGAGGATGAAGATGGTAACATTCCTCAGAAGGAAGTCCGATACCTTAGGGAACCCTGGAAAATTTGATTACCGTAAAATACCGCCCGTAAAGTTCAAAGATCCGAATCGAAGACGCCAAACCATCGACGGGAGATGATGTCGAAAAAGGGAAGATGTAGATGTCAATATGGTGGATATGGAGAGACCTCGCTCGAGATGGAGGAAGTGGAAAGATACCTAGAAAAGGAAAAATACAAAATGGAGGATGGTTATGCTGCAGATACCAGCCTCAAAGATTATCTCATGTCGTCACAAGGGAAATGCCGAAATGATGCTATGTCCCAGATGCAAGATCATCCGCAACCAGGATTGCCGCAGATTTCGAGAGGAAACAAAGGGCTCGAATCGAGTCAATACGCCAAGACAACCAATTATTCAGATGCTACCCTAGAGCCGGGAGAGTTTGTTGGAGTTCTTAGTTCATTGTCACAGGGGCAACCAAGTGCCCGACGGCCCAAGGTGCCCAACAAAGATATGACCGTAACATGGCCGAGCGCTCAAACTATTCCCTTCGCCCACGCCGAACCACAAGGGGTTGGTCATATGAGTCAACACTTCGAGGGTAATCATACTCAACGAAGCCCGATAGCCCCTATCTAAAAGGTGCTCAAGGGTGACGCTCAAAATCCCCATCAAGTACCAATGCATAAATGGTCGCAAGTCAAAACCAATAAGGGGAAGGATAAATGGAGAGGTAATGAACGAAGTGCACGCCACGCCATGGTATATAGGAGGCAATTCAACACTGCGAAGAGGGAGGAATTGAGACTAGAAAACTACAAAGGTAAGAATCCTATGTCAAGATCCCAATGGCGAAGGCAATTCAAGCCGAAAGGGAAGCTTTGGCGAAAGGAGCACCATCAAAGAACAAAGAAGTGTCAAGTACCAACAAACCAACAACGAACAATCAACCTGAAGACAAACCTCCCGTTAATAGGAGAATTTTCTTTGAAACACAACCAGATGAATCGAAAGAGTATACTCCAAGTCCAGAAGAAGACGAGGATATGCCGATGCATAACTTCGAATCGTAGAGGAGTCCTCACCAACTTAAACCGCAACGTGGTATCCCTACCTTCCGAGTTTGGACAGAGACCAAATCAAGAGCATGAGGAAGAGGATACCATAGATTTGATGAAACACAGACCAGTTTACTACTATGTAATGGATAACGGTGCGGTCGAAGAGCAGAACGCATTCTTCGAACATCCAGAGCCAGCAATGAAGAATCATTTGAAACCATTGTTCATTCGAGCAAAGGCAGGAGCCCATGGTGTGAACAAGGTCTTAGTGGATGGAGGCGCTGCAGTTAATTTAATGCCTCAATTCATGCTTAAAAAGTTAGGAATACAAGAGGGTGATGTCAAACCACACAACATTGTCCTATCCAATTATGAAGGGAAAGTAGGTCAAACGTTGGGGGTGGTGCAAGTGGATTTAACCGTCGGATCGAAGTCGCAGCCCACCATGTTCATGGTGATCAAGCCAAGGCCAATTATAACTTGCTAGGAAGAGAGTGGATCCATGGCGAGGGGCGCCTTCTTCCAATGCACCGAGGTTAGTTCTGGAGAGAAGATGGTATAGTGGAGAATATCGAAGCGAACTAGAGTTACTTTATGACAACAGTCAATTTAGTCAACAAAAGGAATTATGACAAGTACCTGGCAAGAATAGCCCCTTGTACCCCAAGTGACGAAATGAACGAAACGAGGGATGCACACTACTATATGACCCTTTGCCATGATGGCATGTACTGGGATAGGAAGATAATTAAAGGAGATGAAGGAGTCGAAGGCACTTCGCAAAGACGGCCAGCAGGCTGGGAGTTCGACAACCGTGCTCATGACTGAGTCTTCCTTCTTCGAAAGGATTTCGGCCTATATGGCTAAGAATGAATGGAAAGCGGCTTCAGAGGCTGAAATAGATAATATAGTTGAAGTAAATGAAATGGAAGGGAATGGTTCGAAAGACTCACCCTGTGAAGAAAACGAAATAGATCAAAGGCTTGATGCCATCTATGACAAAAACCCTGGGCTTCGAGAAGGATCCTACAAACTCGTGCAAAATGTTAGCATGTGATCCACTCAAGAGGTGAATTTGGGGATGGCAACAAAAAGAATAACCTACATAAGCGCAAAACTCACCCAAGCTTCAACCAAGAGGTGATCAAGTCCTCAAGAGAAACAAAGATTGCTTTGCATGGGACTATGACGAAATGCCCGATTTGAAGAGAGAGTTAGTGGAGCATGACTTCCAATTCAGATGGCAAGAAGCCCATCAAGCAAACTCCCGAAGATTCGCCCAGAAGGCTCACAAAGATCAAAGTCGAGGTTGAAAGGTTGTCGCGCTGCAAATTCATCGTAACCACAAGGTATATCGAATGGTTAGCAAATATAGTACCGTTATTAAGAAAATGGTTCTCTCGAGAATATGCATAGACTTTAGGATTTAAATATTGCAACCCCAAAGATCAATACCCTATGCCCGTGGCGTAAATGTTAATAGACTCGCAGGATTCGAATACCTAAGTATGCTAGATGGATATTCGTTATAATCGATTTTTATTGTCAAGAAGATGTTGCTAAGACATCATTTCGCTGCCCAGAGCCTTAGGCACCTATGAATGGGTAGTGATGCCTTTGGTTTAAAAATGTGGGCAACTTACCAAAGAGCAATGAATTCAATCTTCCATGATTTTATTGAGACATTTATGCAGTGTATATTGATGATATAGTCATCAAATCTATATCGAAACCCATTTGCATCATTTGAGCTAATCATTCAAAGAATGAGAAAACATGGCTTAAAATGAACCCCCTTAAATGTGCATTTTTTGTTCAGGCTGGAGATTTCCTTGGCTTTGTGGTTCATAAAAAAGGAATCGAAATCAACCAGAATAAGACCAAAGCCATCATGGAGACAAAAGCACCTACATCAAAAAGGGAGCTACAATCTCTGCTGGGGAAGATTAACTTTCTCAGAAGATTCATTTCGAATCTAAGTGGAAGGACTCAAGCTTTCTCTCCACTACTTCGCTTAAAGCAAGGCCAAGCCTTCGAGTGGAACGAAGCACATCAGGAGGCCTTTGACCAGCTCAAAAGATATCTCTCTCAGCCTCCTATCTTGTCTCCACCCTCACGGGGAAAGCCCATGAGATTGTACATATCTACTTCTGAATTTACTATAGGTAGTATGTTAGCACAAGAAGATAGTAATGGCATCGAAAGAGCCATATATTATTTAAGTAGGGTGTTGAATGATGCAGAAACTAGATATAACAATATAGAAAAGCTATGTGTTTGTTTATACTTTTCTTGTATGAAACTTAAGTATTATATAAAGCTTGTTGATGTTTATGTTTCATCCCATTTCGATGTTATCAAACACATGCTTTCAAAACCAATAATGCATAGCAGAGTTGGTAAATGGGCTTTGGCTTTGACAGAATATTCTCTGACTTTCATGCCTTTAAGAGCTGTGAAAGGTCAAGTGATCTCTGATTTCATTGTGGACCATTCATTGGTCGAAAATCCTGTCATGGGTTATGTTGAAACGCAACCTTGGAAACTATACTTTGATGGTTCGACCCATAAAGAGGGTAGTGGTGTTGGAGTCCTCATAATTTCTCCTGAAGGAATTCCAACAAAATTCAAGTATAAATTAGAGGGTCCTCGCTGTTCTAACAACGAAGTCAATACGCTTATTGTTGGACTTGAAGCTTTGTTGGAATTGGGGGCAACTAGAGTCGAAATTAAAGGTGATTTAGAGTTAGTGGTCAAGCAGATAACAAAGGAGTACAAATGCATAAAGGAAAACCTGATGACATACTTTGTCATAGTTAATAGGCTACTCAAGAAATTAATACATGGATATTCAACATATACCCGTAATAGAAAATCAAGAAGCAAATGACTTAGCACAATTGGCTTCAGGGTATAAAGTTTCTGCCAAAAACTTTGAGGATTTGGTCGAAATAAGAGGTAGGGTTATGGCTACTAGACTCATACCATCAGATTTGGAAAATATCAAATTAGGTTATGGTGATAAAGATAGATTCAAGTATTAGCCATAGATACTTTATCGACATGATTAAGTCCACTAGTGAGTTATTTAAAAAACCCAACATTTAATGTAGATAGGAAGATAAAATATAGAGCATTGTCATATGTCCTTATGGGGAATGAATTGTTCAAAAAGACCCAAGAAGGCGTATTGCTCAAGTGCCTAGGAGAAAGTGAGGCATACTTAGCATTGTCCGAAGTCCACAATGGGGCATGGGGCACATCAGGTGCCATAAAATGAAATGGTTGCTATTTCGATATGGTATGTACTGGCCCAGCATGCTCAAAGATTGTATAGATTTCGCTAAAGGATGTGAAGAATGTCAGAAACATGCAGGGATTCAACATGCTCCTGCCAGTGAGTTGCATTCGATCACTAAGCCATGGCCCTTTAGAGGATGGGCATTAGATTTAATAGGAGAAATCAACTCGCTCATCTAAAGGTCAGAAATACATCTTGGTAGGAATAGACTATTTTACCAAGTGGATCGAAGCGATACCATTGATAGCTGTAGATCAAGAGGCTATTATTGAGTTCATACAGAAACAAATTATCTATAGGTTCAGATTGCCAGAGAGCATAACCACGTACTGTTCTCGTGTTTACCGGTAGGAAGATGCAAGAATTTGCCCAAGAAATGGGGTTTAGATTATCGACATCAACACCATATTATGCTCAAGCAAATGGTCAGGTCGAAGCAGCCAACAAAGTGATAATAGGTTTAATTAAGAAACATGTTGGTAAAAAGCCAAGGAATTGGCATAAGACTTTAGACCAAATACTATGGGCCTGTAGAACATCTCCTAAAGAAGCTACTAACACCACACCTTTCCAACTAACATTTGGTCATGATGCGCTTCTACCAAGAGAAATTCATCTACAATCGCTCAATTCAAAGACAAAACGAAATCCCCAAATTGTATTGGGAGATGATGATGAACGAGTTAGTTGAGTTAGACGAGGTTAGATTGCATGCATTGGAAATCCTATTGAGGCAGAAGGAAAGAGTGGCCAGGGCATATAACAAAAGGGTGAAAGGTAAAACATTGAGTACTAATGACTTAGTTTGGAAAATTATATTGCCCATGGACAAGAAGAATAAAGCATTAGGTAAATGGTCACCTCATTGGGAAGGACCCTTTCGAGTAGTAAAAACATTTTCGAACAATGCATATGAGATTGAAGAAGCAAATGATGATAAACGAATCTTAAAGGTTAATGGGAAATATTTAAAGAAATATAAGCCACGCCTGCAGGAGATTCGAATAATAACAACGTAATCATAACGATATAAAGAAATGCCAAAATGGTGATATAACTTGCCAAAATGGCGTTGTTTAGGTATTACAGACAAATATTCAAACGAAATACAAGATTCATTAAACAAACAATCTTTAGAAATGGGCATTGTTCCTTAATCGATCGAAAATACTCCGAAAAGACTCAAGTCTTTGCTGAGTGAAGTGCTTGGCTCCTTCTAGGATAGCAACTTCACCCTTAAGTTGCTCAGCTGCTTCCGTTTCTGCAAGTCCTTTATTGAGGAGCTCTTCGAATCGATTGCCAAAAGTGTTGGTTTCATATGCCATCCGTTGTCGCTGGGCTTCCTTAATTTTGTGTTGAAGTTCTTGAATCGCTTCTCCCAGAAGAATGGATTGAGCTCAAGCTCATAAGCGCTTTAGCTTGCTTGATATGCATGGCGTGCTTCTTCACCTTCTTTAGAAAGCTTCAAGCATGCTCATAAGCAAGATCCATTGCGCCGCTCTTGGACCTTATTGGTAGCATATTCATCCCGGAGGAGACACCCAACACGTTGTTCAGCAAAGATGAAGTTCAAATAGGATGGTACTAACTTCCGAGAATGTGGTGAGGTCAACTTGATTAAGAAGTCCCTTCATAATAAAGGTGTTGTACTATCTTTCTTTAGTACTCAATAGATCCACATCAAGGATTGTCTTCCTAATCTTGTGAAGAAGTACAACCCTATCATTAGAAGGCATTAAATCAAGAGTCGAACCAAGACCACTTTAGGAAGAGGAGTATCTCCGAGCTAGCTTAGCCTTCATATACCCAATAGGGTCATTTCTTTTAAGTGGGCTAACTCCTCTTCACCATCGGACATGGGAAGACTCAGAAGTTCCATGCGCAATGGAGTAACATCCATTTCGACTTCCATTGGCTCATTGGTGGACACCATCACCTTCATTATTTTCTTCCTCATCATCTTCTTCATCACCAACCGTGTCCACCACTCGATGTTATCGCTTCATTATCGTGAGCATCGACTGCTCCTTCGTCGAACCACCTTGAGCCTCTTCTCTTTCGCCCTGATCCTTCCTCACTAGAATCTTCGCCTCTTGAGAAGGGCAAGCCTTTTCCTCTTCAACTTGGGTGACTTTTTTCACTTTCGAGGAATCTTGAGAGGAGATTTTGGATAAGAAATCGAGGCACTTCACAAAGATCTTCAAGCGTTGTTGTGATTGTATCCTTGAGAGGAGGTGAAGTGCCTTGATCATCCGTTGCTCGGGAGCCCTAATCGAACCGCCATATGGAGGATCCTTTGTTCGCATCAGACACTCGAATCTCCATGAGGAGAAGAATGGATTGAGCAAATGCTTGGATGGAGGAGTCAAGTGGTAGGGATTGGATTTGAATCATCCTATACAAACAAAGAAAGATTAGAAACCGCCGAGGTACGAATAACTATCTTTGTTAAAAATTCGAATTCAATTCACCTGTGGATTGTCTGAAGAGATATTGCTGTCTATATGTTCCAACATTACGTTGGAGGTCGAAGGTGGATTTTTGGATTTTGAAAGGGAGCAACATCCTCGAATCGAGTCCGAGACGTTAGTATCCTTTGAAACATCTTCTTTTGCTTCTTCCCGGCCGCTGGTGAACTTTCCCGCCTGGGAGTCTTCCCTGGTATTAGGCTTACGCCTTTGGAGTGGTTGGTGGAGTTTACTAGTCTCAAATGGTGCAAACATGAGTTAGACTTCAATCATAAATTCAAGTCCATTCGATATACCGTAATAAACCGATTACCTTTGAGTTGGAGCAATTGTTGAGTTGGAGCAATTGTTGGAGTGGAGCGATTGTTGTTGTTGTTGTCGTCAGCAGAGTAATTGTTGGAATTGTCTGGGGCACATTGCCATCAGCTTCGATAGTTTGTTGGGAACTACTTCCTTCCTTGGTCTTCGACGCAACAGTCTTTATCCTGATGGCTGAAAATCGAAACAATTAAGACGAAATGTTAAATTAAAGAAAGTAAGAATTATTTGGGGATTTCCCAAACATTCGCACCTGCGCCTTCGTTCGAAACAATCGACATGGCAGAAAGGTCATAGCGAAGATGCCCTGGGAAATTATGGAGCCAATGTCGAGCCCATGTCACGCCTCGTATGGCTTTAGTTTCCTTTGAGATTTGTATTTGAACATCTCTTTGCAAGTCAACCACCAAGGGTATGGGGGAAACCAAGCCAGAGCCATTTCTGAGGTAGGTAATCTAGGAAATTTAGGTGGATGCATTTCGAGTGCCAACCTATACCTATCCTCAGGTGACAACCCTGAAGGAAGTCTGAACTTAGAGACTTTTTCTTTAAATTTTCCTTCAAGGTTTTGACGCCGATATACAGTGGTTTGCAAGCTGAGGATCATAAGTAGTTTCGAAGTAATTCTGAAAAGCCTTAATCTCTTGAGCATGAGTGAACATACCTTTCTTTTTGTGTACCTGCATATCGAACACAGCAGTTAGTTTCTTTTGGATGGTGAGAGTATCAAACATATAAGACTGGTAGAATTTAGTCCACCAATCCAGAAAACCCTTTGATGAGAAATAGGTTGGTTCAAAAGAAATTAATTCAAACTGAGCAAAATCTTGATATTGTTCCTGCTGCAGTTTAGCTTCTCTGGCCTTGAAAGTTCGACCGGATGTAATGGCGCTCTGGGTTTGAAAAAGGGGTTCAGGAATTAACTGACACAAACCGAATTGTCTAGAAACAAAATTGGGTTGATAGGCAAACAAAAGGATTTGGTTCTTGGATGGAGTGATTTTGGAGGAGATTAGTCTTGGGAGCAAGAAGGCTTTCCAGATGTCTTGGATCTCTTTACTCTTAGCAGCCTCTGAAAGGGACATGGTGAACCATGATGGTCCATGAGTCCTCGATGCAAAAGGTGCCATAGTCTCCTCAAATTTATGCCTTTAGAAAAGATCATGATGTATCGTGAGAATAGAACTTGGAAATCCTTTATCATCATTTGGAGTCGCCTTCTCACCTTGGTTTTCAACATTTCGATCCGCCACCGGATCTTGCTCAACAATGGTATCAATGGTGGATAACGAAGATTCAAACATGGCATTAAGCCATAATGGAGTAACCAAAGGACCACTAGCAAGATGTTCTTGGGAGTGTGAGATTTCGATCAAACAACCGATCTCAAACTTTCATAGAGATCAACAAGTAAGAGCCCACTCAAACAAACTCTCCTATTTTCATGTAAACCCGCTAGAGGAATAAACCCATCGCTACTTGTAGTGACCATCAAAACACATATCTCGATAACCATAGAGTGAGGAAGGCAATATGCTCTACATCTGATACACTATCACCTTCAGCGTGATAATGACTGATAAACTTTGAGAAGCTGGCCAACTTGACGTCGAAGTCAATGATACTTGAATGTTCTTCGTAGTGAATATATGTCTCCCATCGGTGATAAGCCCGTGATAGCCGTTATATCAAGAATGGGTGTGATCATCCCTCCAGGAAGGTGAAAGGTGTTATAAGTACTATCCCAAAAATACAAAGATGCAAATAATAAGGGGTGGCTATAGGTGAAGCCTGGTTACGATAACTTGATCAAATTATAGATCCCTAGTTCTTCCCACTGATGGGATTTCTTAGCTTCTACCTTAGTAAACCGCCTGTAAGCTACGGTGTAGGGCAAGATCGAAACGGCTTAAAATTGCTTTTAACATAATCCGTGATAAAAGGGTCTTTGGGGAGCATCGAGGTTTCTATGTTTTTCAAGGAGGATCCATTCACATTCTCGGCCCTAACCTAGGGGTTTCCATCTTATTAAACAAAGGTTTAAAATCATAACAAACAGGAAGATTGTTCGTATCTTTCAGATTTCAAAATCGTAAGAGGGCCCATTAGGGCAAACCTCTTCCAAAGAACATTGGTTGGGATTAATACCGAGAAGAGTATAGGAGTTCTTGTTCCTTGAGATTCCTTGGGGATAAGTACGATTGACCTTCGTGAATACCGACTTTGCTTTCCATGATCGCTCCAAATGTTTTTTTTTCTTGGAAATCTTCTTCATCCGGGATGTTGTTGAAGACATTGTTGGAAATTGTTAAGAGCTTTTAGGGTTTTTAACGAGAAGAGAAGAAGAAAAGAGTTCGAGTATGGAAAAGAGTAAAAGACTAAAGTCGCTTAGTTTTATAGTAAGGAAGTTGAAGCACTCATCAACTAAAGCCAAGATACGTGGAGGTCGTGGGTTGGATACGGAATGAGGTGGCGAAAGTGAACATTGGTAACAAGCGTGATTAAAGATAATCATTGTCTTTAATAACCGCACCATGTGGGCAACTTTGAAGCGGTTCGAAACCCAAGAGACGCCGGATCGACGTAGTGGAAGTCATACACGATCATGATTACTCAAAGTCACATCAAAATCTTGTGAATATGTTTAAAATAAGTATTTCACAGAAAGAGATTCGAAATACATATTTTAAAGGGGCATTTTGTTGGCTGGAGATTTTGATATATATGATTCGAAATGGAATCATTGAGCTCGAAACGAAATGATGTTAGTGTTCGTTGGAACAAAGTGAATGTCACAGTTCAGAATGAAAAGATTGGCTCTTCGAATGGATGTATTAAAACTTGGAGCTTCGAATGGCAATTATGATGATACATATAAAGAAAGCTTCGAAGTCGTAGTAGGGTTGTGTCTGAGAAGTGAGTTCGAAACGAAGTGGCCAAAGCATTTGAAATTCAAACGCGAGCGGGATAATTGGAAGTTAGAATACATGCGCTGGAGACGGTTCGAAGACGCGTGGAAGCTAGAGAAGCGCAGTGTTCTGCATGTTCTGAACGTGGCAAGACCTCATAAGTTAGACCGTTATGGTCGAAATAGTATAAATAGGAGTCTTAGTGTTAGGATTTCGTGTGTCATATCTATTGTACAAAAATTCAGTAAACATTCAAAATACCACATGGATAGGGAAACGAATGCTCGAACAATGTACGTATGATTGCACCAAAACCTTTATTATTTAGTAAAACATCTTTATCTTTCCAGTTTATCCTTTATCTTTGCATCAATGTCTTTTAAATTCTTTACATTCAGAGTCATTTAACTTTTCCTTGCATTTAAACGCTTTTATTTCAAGTCTTTTACATTTCAGAAACTCTTTACATTAATGTTCTTACTTTCCAGAAATCTTTCATATTTATGTCTTTTACATTCTTGTCTTTTACATTTCATGCTTTTATATTCATGCTTTTACATTAAAAGTCTTTTACCTTTAAAGAGCCATTTACACATTCCTGCATTTATACATTTCTTTGCCAATCGAACCTTTATGCGTTTACTTATTCAAATCAGTTTTATGTTACTTTACTTGATCATGTCATTAAGTCATTTAACATTGTGATCGGAATACATTGGACATATATAAAATACTCTAAATACAAGTCTTAAACATGAACACTTATTTTGTTATTAAGTTTATCCAAACGGCCAATATCCCATAGGATCAATCTAGTCGATCCTGCAAGTTGCCAGAGGAATTGAATAACAATCATAAAGCTTATTCGATAGTTTGGAGGACTAGCGGTTGTTTCACCAGAAATCACTGTGAACAATATTGATGCTTGCATGTATGTGTTATAGGTGGCATTACTGGTTGATGAGTAAATGCTTGCATGCTATCTTTCTGGTGATTTATTCCTGATGGTTGTTGATATCATGTGTTGTATTGATGTTGTATATTCATGATGGTTGTTGATATCATGTGTTGTTGTTGATGTTGTATATTCATGATGGTTGTTGATATCATGTGTTGTTGTTGATGTTGTATATTCATGATGGTTGTTGATATCATGTGTTGTTGTTGATGTTGTATATTCATGATGGTTGTTGATATCATGTGTTGTTGTTGAATGTTGCATGCTGTTGATGTGCATGCATATACATTTGGTGGTAGCTAATTCCCATTGTGTGGAATTAGTGAGTTGGCCAATATCCGCTACCGAGTTGGAATGGGCGTTGAGGTTTTATCTATGTTCGAGTGGAATGGAATAGATGTTAATGTTGTGTCCGAGTTGGAATGGAACAAGATGTGAATTTAGTTCATTGTCGGCACCACATGCATAGAGTCTTGCATTGAATTTTGTATGGATTATAACATGATAGGATGGGTTCTAGTGTTATAATCTTGTTGTTGCGTGATGTATGTATATGACTTGGATTGTGAAATAAATTTGATTATGCCGAATAGGTGGAATAATAGCTTATGAAATTTCTGCTTTTATGAATTTATAATGCATTTTAATTATGATGAAGTCTCACCCTTACTTTGATGATTTCGATTGAAGTTGTAGCGGCTTTTGAGTTGGTGAGGATGGCTCAGAGCTATGCTTTTATTTTATCACGTGTCGTTGTCATGCTCGATTTGTAACACCGGGAACGCTTATTTAGAGTCATGGTTAACTCTATTTTGTTTTGATGTCTATTTGGATATTTGTTTTGATTCCTCAAGGCATAGACCTTTGAAGTTTTGTTTGGCTTTGAACTTATCCAAGTTTTGAGGTTATTTCATTGTAGAAAATGTACACCTAATGATTATTTAAATTATGTTCTTCAAGAAAGCATGAAATTATATTGACTTTTATTTTAATCAATTGTGATGCTCTTTTATACATGTTAACTCGAATTTAATATATTAATCATGGGTATTTAGAAGGGTGTTACATATAGTGCATTAAACCCTTTAATATTTGGTTTAAACTTTAAATACAACTTTAACCCCTATTTTACTTTTTTTTCCATTCAATTTCACTCCTCACATTTTAAAATCCAATTTACACATCCTCTCTTGTTTTTCCCAAGAATATAGTCCTCTTTGTATTCGGATGTGTTTTTACGTGGCAAATATTTTTGCCGTGTCACGTGACAGTTTGTATTATAGTTGATTTTTATGTTTTATTCCCTTTTTTTTAATTTTGAAAATGAAAATAAAAATTAAAGTAAAAAAGTACATACTTACTTAAGTCTTAACCCTAATTTACATTTTATGTTCAATGTTTCAAAGGAACACCAGTTGCAACACCATCACCTTCTCCTCAAAGGTTCCGTAGCTTTGTCTTTTCCTTCTCCCACACAGAAAATGCAGCGCCATCTCTTCAATGGTTTTCAAGGCGCCATCGTCAAGGTTCATTCAATTTTCTCCATTTTGCATACATCATTCATGTCTTCCTCAAGGTTTTCAGTAGCTTCAACAGATTTACTCGGGTTTAAGAAGAAGAGTCCATAGATGTTGGTGTGACACCGAGTCACCATTAATGACATCATAGACCTACAAAAATCTAGGTATAAGGTTTTATGGTTGTGGTAATTATAAGCTCATGAGGAAAAGAGGTTGTAATTATTTTGAATGGTATGATAAAGACATGGGCGATCGCGCAAAAGATGTAATTAGGTCGTTGAAAAATAGAAATGATGAACTTACAGAGATGATAAGGTAAAAAGAGAAACATGAAGAGTTGTTGAAGCCTAAGAAAAAGTTTATGGGTTCTCTACTGGATTTATCACTTGTGTTTGTTATGTTAATTGTGTTTGCATTTGATGTAACACAATTATCTAAGTATGTGTAATATTGTAATTGTTGTGTAATGTTGTAATGTGTTAATTGTTATAATTCTATGTATGTGTATCTTTCCTGTAATGGTACATTCTCAATTGAAATAAAATGTGTGGTTGAGGTTACTTTTGTTGTTCATTTATAACTTGTTGTTTTGAAATGTAATACAGAGTAAATGATATTCCATAACAAATTCATTTATAACCTGTTTACTTTAGGGGTATATGCAGACCTGTAACTTAGGTATCATGCAATAATAAATATGTTCCATAACCATTTCATAATAACAAGCCACTTCACTAAACATGTTCATAATAAATAGACCATTTCATAATAACAAATAGACCAAGATTATGTCATAACACATATGTTCCATAACAAAGTTCATGATAACATACCGCCTATAAATAGGTTCATAAAAATATGTTCCATAACAGCCCAAAACAAGTTCATAAAAACAGAGACAAGTTCACTTCATAATGTCGTTCGGCCTCGAAAAAAAATAAAAAAACATTTTTATTTTACAAATTATTTTTTTCCGATTCGATCAATGAAGTCGCCATCGAGATTTACTTATTCCAAGAAGAAAAGGAGAAATATTGAATAAAACCCACAAGAGAAAAAGAAATGGTCATCGAGAGCAAGAGATGAATTCGGGAGTCGGTTATGCAAGGGGAAGGTATTAGCACCCTTCACATCCATCGTACTCGATGGTACCCATTTAGTTCAAAGTGTGTTCGTGTGTTAATGTGAAAACTTGCGATCTTCTAAGCTAGAAAGGAGAAAGAAAGAGAGAAGAAATGTTTTTATTATTTTTGCTCGCCTTTAGTAGTAAGACTTTGTGCCTACGTACTCACTCATGCAATGGAAAAGTCAGAGCGCCATAGTTCGGCTAGAAAATGATTGTTTGTTGATTGATTTTAAATGAAAAGACAAGTCATTGTTTTTAAAAGAGAAGACTCGTCTAAACGCCCACAAGGTGTGATAAAGAATAAAGGACTACGCACCAACATGAGGGAGGGTTTGAGAACGCCTATACTACTCAAGTGGAGAATTCAAAAACCATGGGGATAGAGGAAGAACATCTCAATTATAAATGAATCATGTCTAATCTTAAAAAGGTTTTAAAGGTGAAAGGTGCTCGGACGCACAAAAAGGCTTGAATGAGTTAAGATTGATTTTAAGTGGGTGAAAAGTACCGAACAATAGGACTAGCATCCTACGATTCAAATACTAGAAACCAGAGGAGCTCAAAAAGCTCAACGAGTCATCTATCAACCCGAAAGTTTTCTTATGAAAAGGTGAAGTGAAACGAGGTTCACGCTTATTAAATTTGAGTCTTTAAACAATTGTCTAGCGACAACGATTTAAATACTCGGAGTTCATTTTGCACGAGTCTTTAAACAATTGGTCTAGAAACCAACAGTTTAAATACTCAAAATTTATTATGAAATGGTTTTTGAAAATTCACTCGATATTGGATCGAGGTTTGAAAAGAAGACTCAACGATGGATCGAGGTTCGAAAAGAAGACTCGACGTTGGATCGAGTTTAAAAGTTTATTGAAAGTGTTTTAAATGCTTGGTGAATGGAGAAAGAATGAATCGGGTTATGATCAATACAAGCCATGAAACTTGATCGATCTCGAGAGAATAGCCAAGTCTACTCTCTACTATGAAACCCTTATAGAAATGAGAAACGTGGTATGTGGACCAAGGAGCGAGAATGGAAGAGAAACGAGTAATTGCGAATAACAATAATATAGCAAATAAAATCGATAAAGCCCATACAAGGTGGCCAACACAAGCATAAAGCGGTTAAAATACAAGTGTACAAGCAAAGTGTGCTAGTCTACTAAGACGACCAATTGGAAAAATTAATTGAAATAGGTTCACTATAGGAAGGCCCAAGATCAAGCTGCACGTGTGGTCATTGACACTTCTAAGCTTTGTCCACTTACGAGTTTAAAATGATTCACAATTAAATATTAGTTTCAAAATGATATTATTTTTTGGTTTGTAAGTGAATTAAACAAATAATAAAGTAAATGAGAGTTGCATAATCATTACAAGTTTTTGGGGAAAGGGATACATCAATTACAAATGGGGATTAAGAAATAAATATAAAATAGAAAACGATAAATTAATTACAACGCAACAAGGGAGCGGGATACAATTTTTCGAATGGGGATAAAAATAAATAAAGAGTAAAGAATCTATTAATTATATATCGATTAAACTAATTAATCAAGTTAATAAAAATAGATTAGTAAATTAATCTATTTTAACTAAGAAACATCAATTAATTAAAACAATGTAGAAGTAATAGATTAAAGTAAAAATAGAGAAGTAGAGTTAGAGATGATTTAGAATCGGAAACTTGGGTCATTAATAGCTTTCACAATAACAAACAATTTAGTATTTACAAGATGATGAAATCGAAATGGAATTGCAACTAATTAGAAGATCTTGGTAACCAAACATTAACTAAAATTATCAAACATGTTTTGAATGAAAGAAGAAAATAAGAAAACATGGATTAGAAAACACGTAGAAAAAGGACCATAAATAGTTATGACTGTACATAAAAAACCAGAATATGTGATGGCAAATTGTGAAGATAACTTCAAACATGACTTAGAAGAAGGCCTTTATTCAAAGTGAAAGGATATTACAAGCACAAAGAAAGATAACTTAGCAGGAAACTAGCATTTCAGATTCACCTCCAAGAGACTTCCGATATTTGGCAAATGCAATTAAGATTAAGTTAACAACAACACTAAACCATGTGGAGGATGGTAACAACAACATTTACACAAAGAAACTCACCGATTCTGATTCAACACGGATAACCTCATACCATCATTAAGAAACTATAATCCGACGATAACGCGGTAAAACAAATCAAAACTCTAACATGCTAACAGAAGTGAATAGCCCGATTTCATTAAACCTCATTATGATTCAAGCATAGTCAAAATAGAATTTTCAATGAAACAACAAAATATTGACACAACCAAGAAATTCGAGATTCAACCAGAAGAAGCATATTAAGAGCATTGACAAAAAAAATTTCTCAAGGGAACACAAGCAACATTTAAATCAAAAAGAATAATATGTATAACACCTATAATCGCAAGATCGAACACGACAGTAACTATTACTTTTCGATCACAAATGAAACAAGGGTCATATTACAACACGAAAACTCGAATTCAAGGTAAACTTTAATCAACCAAAAAAATTTCGGGCAGCAACTTGCAGAACCTAAACGTGCTCAAATCAATCTCAAACAAGTGTTCCATGCAAACAAAATTCAAAGGCATCACTAATGGGTTCTCGGTCATATCATACGCAAATAAATGCGACGAACTCAAACCATCATCGAAACGGATACAAATATCATTCAAAACTAATAAAAAACAATAAAAGCAATGCCATCATCGATTATACTTTGAATTCAAACTTGAATTGTATCAAAATCGAATAAAATGAACATTGCAATGATATAAAACAATCTGCTTTTCTCTGTTAGTTTCTACGCGAATAAACACGAAAACAACATCACCTTCATTGAAACTGATGCAATTATCGTAAACAATCAAAAATCAAAACAAACACACTCATGCTAACATCCTATTCCAACATAATTACGCAGAATTTAGCACGAATCACAAGCTCAAAACTCGAACAGAATTATCGCATTCAAAGTTACAAAGCGTTTTCTTAGCGTCACATCGTTTCAAATTGTTAAAGGGTAAGACAATCAAACCAGCATATTCACAGATTCATACACAGTATATCAGTTCAGCTAGCTCAAACTTGTAGCAACTATTTATCACATCATTGCAATAGAACAGATTATAAAGACAAAAACAACACATCACAAACTTTCAATACAACATTATATCAGTGCCTCAGAGCTAAAGAGATAAAAAAGTTACCAAAAATGCCGACGTAACCGAAAGTGTCGAAACTGATGTTGATGGAAATATAGCGGATGCTGTTGTTATTCGCAGATGCAGTGAGCTGTTGGAGAAATCATATCCGAGTATGGCTGAGGGAGAGAGACGCGAGCGGAGAGTGAAGAGCCGATTTATTGGGAAATCAATGGTGTGAGAAATAGAACGACGGTCGTAAGGATGTGTAATTATAGTGATGAAAGGTGGATGGTGGTGGAAACGGAAGGGTTCCGAGGAAGAGAGGAAGCGGTGTATGTATGTGAGTGAGATTTACAGTGAGTTGTTGAGGGTTGATAATGATATGATGGTGATACCGTGTGTACAGGGAAAAAAGGTGGTGAAACGACAAGATAAAGGTTGGAGATATGGAGAAGTTAAGCTTGTTCGACGATGGTGTTTGATTTTCTGGCTTAGTTGTATGAAGAATAGGAACGATAGAGGAAGGAAGGTGTAGTAGTGGTTGAGAGGTGAAGGTGGTGTTCTGAAGGTCGCGTACGACGGCAGAGGTAAGGGAAGGGTGGAAGACGGAGGCGTTTGAGGTTGTTGGTGGTCGATGAAGGTTGGTGTTGAGTAAGATGGAGGATGTCGGCAGGTGAAAAGGAAGATGAAGGTTGGAGGAGTTTATGCGTGAGAAGATGAAGGAGGCGTTTCTCGATATGGTTTTTGGCCTCTTTTGTATCGTGATCCTCCATACTCTTATAACCATACACTCTTCCTTATCCGACTTTAAAACAAAATGACCAAAACACCTTGAACCATGATATTTTTATAATTATTAAACTAAAATCTAATTAAAAAGAAAGACATATATTTTGTTTTACATGTAAAAATCTTTTATAATAATAAACTAAAACTTAATTTCAAATTAAAAGTAACATTTATATTTTTTTCATAAAAAAGGAAAAAGGAAAATTGAATATTTTTAATTTTAAAAGTAAAAAAAAAAGAAAAGAAATTAAGAATAAATAACGAATAAAATTTGAAATAAATATGGAATGCGAATAAAAATGAAAATAAGCGAGTAAAAATAAAATATGATATAAATAAATGAATGTGAAAACTCTGGGTAAAATTTGGGGTACAACAACTGCCCATATTTAAATATCTTCAACTAGATAATATGAAGATGATCGGGCTTCATATAATCATAGAGGAAGATAATTAAATATTAAAGAACCTGAAATTTTACCCTGAGATGCAATGGGTATGTCGTGAATGAAATGCGATGAATGTGTGACTCTTCTTTTTTTTTTTTTTTGACACATATTTTTGAATGATGAGTGATATGATACAAACTATGTGGTAATTATTGGAAGAACTTGAAACTGGAAATTTGTGGTAGAGATATGACGTGGAAAAACATGATGGGTAAAACAAAAGTGAAATTCCTGGCAGCAGATACGTGATGTCACAGAGAATGTTATGACACAGTATCTGACACTCTGTTAACAATTCACACAATAAATTCAAACAGCAGTAAAGAACACAATAAAATGTTTACCCGCCTGTCTAACTACACCTACATCCGGGGCTACCAAGCCAGGAGGAAATTCACTATTAGTAGAATTAATTCAGAATAAACCAACCGCTTTATCTCCTTCACTTAAAACCTACCCAATGCAACTTCAATCTAAGTCCTACTTAGACCGAGTTCCTACTCACTCCCCTCAATCACGCAGTTGATATCAACCTATTGATTAATTGAATTGTGAAGACACACTTCAATAAACTATCTTGATTTTGCTTCAAAGCTTTAATCAAGAGACAAACACTCGTGCTTCAAAGCTTTGAGTGGTAAACCGCCTTACAAACAAATCCTAGTCCAAGACACTTATCAATTGATAATTGCTTTGCTCACAAGAGTAACTAGAATTACACAAAATACAAGTGCTAAATCTTCAATACATTCCGAGGCGCAAAAGAAAGTAAGGGTTCTATTCCTATTATAGAAGCCCGAAACTTTGGGCTTCCATAAAGATAGCTAGGTTCACTTAATTAATCCTAAAACTTGGTCTTATCAACAACCAATTTAGGTTTAACTAAGATTAACCTAACAACCACGTGAGCATACAATCTAATAAAAAAACATAATAAAGCAACAACAAACTTCCGAAAATCTCAGAAAACATTATGCGTAATGTCACACTGAATGTCATAACATCTGTTATGACATCAGAATATTTTCTGCAGAATTCTAGCACAACTTTTAGCTTCCAGTTCTGAGCTGTACTTTAAACATCCTTGTCAAGTAGGATTTATCTTCAATCTCTGAATGTCATGACCTTTATCAAGACATTGTCATAGCCTAGTTTTACCAAAAAGTAATGCCAACTTAAAACACTAACAAAAAGCATTCTGGATATCTGTCAAGTTGACAAGAAATAACCATAAATATATGCGAAGAGGGAGATAAAATTTGAAAAGGTAAGTGGCGACATCCAAGAATAGCATTGAATGGGGCGATAAACTCTCTGGAAAATACATCAAAACATTTGAAGATACACCAGAGTCATCCAGGAATGGGAGTGGACGGAAAATAAACCACGACATCCAATAACCTGCTTTGGACGAAGGGAAAGGCTCTTTGGAAAATACAATCAGATACATCTAGAAAAACATTAGATGTGGAAGGAGACCAAATCTGAAGATACGTCAGAGTCATCCAGCAATGGCACTGGACGAAAAAGAAACCACGACATCAGATACATCTAGAAAAGACAATCAGATACATCTAGGAAAGTATTAGATGTAGAATGGGACCAAGTCTGAAGCTACATCAGAGTCATCCAGCAATGACACTGGATGGAAAAAACCATAAACGTCTAATAACGTACTTTAGATGAATGGAAAGACATACGCCTCCAATAACCTGATTTGGATGAAGAAAGGCCACAACATCTAATAACCTGTTTTAGATGAGGGAAAAAAGGAAACCGCGACATCCAATAACCTGCTTTGGATGAAGGGAAAAAACTCTCTGGAAAAGACAATCAGATACATCTAGAAAAGAATTAGATGTGGAATGAGACCAAATCCGAAGCTACATCAGAGTCATCTAGAAATGAAACTGGATGGAAAGAACCATAAATGTCTAATACCCTGCTTTAGACAAATGGAAAGACATACGACATCCAATAATCTGCTTTGGATGAAGAAAGGCCACAACATCTAATAACCTGCTTTAGATGAGGGGAAAAAAGAAAACCACGACATCCAATAACCTTCTTTGGATGAAGGGTGAAACAAGGTATCCAGAAATAACATTGATGAAGACAAAGAGACAAACATCTAGGAATGACAATGGAGTGAAAAGAGATAAACATCCAGAAATAGCACTGGACGAGATGATAAACGCTACACTGGGGAATGTGACATCCAATGGCATTGAATAAAAGTGAGGAGTAACATAACAAATAATAATGTTGGACGAAAAGAGATATAGACTGACATACATTTGTTTTGGTAGGTCCTAAGTAAGTTGGGTTTGACCACAAGGTAAGATGTTGACTGCAACAAGACCTCGGGAAGTGTAAATGACGATAAAACACTCTTGCTATGCAATGATATTGAATTTTGATATGTGTGATATATGAATGATCTATGCATGTAGTATGTAATGCGACGCTTATGACAATGGAGATTGACTCTTTGGGGAGGTAAGATTGAAATTTAATTCCTCAACACAGAGTATCGATCGATCCACATGAGTTTTCTTGACATGAGTATCGGTATCAGGATCCACAGGAGTTTTCTTGACATGATTATCAGATGTCTTGACATTCATAGTGACATCTGGATCAGCTGCTAAACTAGGGCTAGCAGACTTTTGGTTAAGAGGGATAGAAACTCCAGGTACAGAGTGGTTTTCGTTTAGGATCCTGGTTACTATCCTAGCAATGGCTTCTTGTACATACCTAGACCCTTCTCTATTTGCTATTTCTGGAGGAACAGATGAGGATGGTTCAGAGGTTTTACCAGAAGGTGAAGCTAGTGCTTTTCGTGCATCCCTTGTGGGCAATTTCTTGACTTTTTCAGGGTCAGTTGCCATTATACACAGAGGAGTGATCTTCACTGGTTTAACATTCATGGCTTCAGCGCTTGCCCTAATATCAACCATGGTAGGAGACGAACATCCAGAATCTTGGGATGAAGAAGAGGATGAAGACATATTTTGCTGAGATATTTTGAGAAAATGAGAACAAGACTGACAGAGAGATTGAGAGTATCTTAAGGATGGAGATAATATGATACTTTCAAATGAAGAGACTATTATATGAAGGAGTCTCTTCCTATTCTGGAATTTTTGAAAAATAAGAGGAAAATAATCAAATGACGCACTTATAATGATTTGAAATAAAAGGTCTCTTTCATTCCTTGTTGTAAGCAATTTTAATTGCTACAGTTCCTCGTATTGACAAATACTCAGTTTGCCCCCTTAAATTCTCAAACTGACTAGCATCAAGAGCTTTAGTAAAAATGTCAGCCAGTTGAAGTTTAGTGGCTACATGTTCCAATTTAATCACCTTCTCTTCCACAAGATCTCTGATGAAGTGATGTCTAATGTCAATGTGCTTAGTCCTACTGTGTTGTATAGGATTCTTTGAAATATTAATAGCACTCAGGTTGTCACAATACAATGTCATGACATCCTGTGTGACATTGTACTCAGTCAGCATCTGCTTCATCCAGACCATTTGAGAACAACTGCTACCAGCTGCTATGTATTCAGCTTCAGCAGTGGACAAGGACACACAGTTTTGCTTCTTGCTGAACCAAGAAACAAGATTGTTTCCCAAGAAGAAACATCCTCCAGAAGTGCTTTTTCTGTCATCAGCACTACCAGCCCAGCCAGCATCACAATAACCAGACAGAATTGGTTTACATCCATGAGAATACAGGATACCGTAATTGCAAGTTCCACTCACATACTTCAGAATTCTTTTCACCTGGTTGATGTGACTTACTTTAGGTTCAGCTTGGTATCTTGCACATACCCCAACAGCAAATGCAATGTCAGGTCTGCTGGTTGTTAGGTACAACAAGCTTCCTATCATGCTCCTATACAAACTCTGATCAACACTTTCACCACTTGTGTCCTTGGACAACTTCAAATGTGTAGGAGCAGGAGTCCTTTTATGGCTGGCATTCTCCATTCCAAACTTCTTGACAATATTCCTTGCATACTTGCTCTGTGAAAGGAATGTTGAGTCTTCCATCTGTGTGACTTGCAGTCCAAGAAAATAAGCCAACTCTCCCATGAGGCTCATTTCAAACTCAGCTTGCATTTGATTGGCAAAATTTTTCACCATTGTGTCTGACATTCCTCCAAATACTATGTCATCAACATAAATTTGAGCCACAATTATCTTTCCTCCTTCATTCTTGACAAAGAGAGTTTTATCCAAGGCTCCTTTCCTATATCCTTTGTCAGTAAAAAACTTGGTCAGCCTTTCATACCAGGCCCTAGGGGCTTGCTTCAGTCCATATAGGGATTTCCTCAACTTGTATACATGATCAAGAAAACTTGGATCCACAAATCCTTTAGGCTGTTCTACATATACCTCCTCATTCAAGTAGCCATTTAGGAAGGCACTTTTCACATCCATCTGAAATAATTTGAATTTCAGAATGCAAGCAACCCCTAGTAGTAGTCTGATTGATTCCAGTCTAGCCACTGGAGCAAAAGTCTCATCAAAATCAATCCCTTCAACCTGAGTGTATCCCTGAGCAACAAGTCTTGCTTTATTTCTGGTGACAACTCCTTCTGCATCAGACTTGTTCTTGTAGATCCATTTTGTGCCAATGATGTTTGTTCCTTCTGGTCTAGGAACTAACTCCCATACTTCATGTTGCTTGAACTGGTTCAATTCATCTTGCATTGCTCCAATCCAGTATTCATCACTTAGAGCCTCTTTGACATTTTTTGGCTCTATTTTTGACACAAAGCAAGAGTTTGAGACAGTTTCTCTGGATCTTGTAATGACACCCCTGTTTGGATCTCCAATGATGAGTTCCTTTGGATGATCTTTCTGAATTCTGATGGAAGGATCTTTGTTGGCTTCCTCTGGTTCAGATTTTGATGAAGTAGGAGCAGGTACATCATCTTTATCAGACACTTGTGGTGATGTCTCAAACCATGTCTCAACATCACATGGGACATTGTGTTCCTGATGATGATCATCAACTATGACATTAATAGACTCCATCATAACTTTGGTTCTGGAGTTGAATACTCTATATGCTCTGCTATTAGTAGAGTATCCCAGAAAAATGCCTTCATCACTCTTAGAGTCCATCTTTCTCCTTTGATCACGATCTGTCAGAATATAACATTTGCTACCAAACACATGGAAATATTTCATAGTAGGTTTTCTTCCCTTCCATATTTCATATAGGGTGGAGGATGTTCCCTTTCTTAAGGTGACCCAGAACATAGCGTGTATTCATAGCTTCACCCAAAATGAATAGAAGTTTCTTAGCATGAATCATTGCTCGCGATTCTGATAGTCCTATTCTTCCTTTCCACAACCCCATTTTGTTGAGGTGTTATAGGAGAAGAAAACTCATGATTGATTCCTTCGAGGAATGTAACTCATCAAACTTGCTGTTCTCAAATTCCTTTCCATGATCACTTCTTATTCTGACAATGTAGCTTTCCTTCTCTCTTTGAAGTCTTTTGCATAACTCTTTAAAACATCAAACACATCGATTTTTCTTTGATGAAGTTTATCCGTAAACTGAGAAATCATCCACAACAACATAAGCATATCTTTTTCCACCAAGACTTTCAACCTGCATAGGCCCCATCAAATCCATGTGTAGCAGCTCCAGCACTTTAGAAGTGGTCAGATGTCTAGACATTGGATGTGACATTTTGGTTTGCTTTCCAACCTGACACTCACCACAGACCCTCCCTTCATCAATATGGAGTCTTGGTATCCCTCCGACCTCCATAGAGATGATCTTTTCATTCCTCCGAGATGCGATGACCAAGTTTTGGTGCCACAATTTTACCTCCTTTTCATCTTTGTCTGTAGAGCACATAGAAGACAGGTTGGTGTTCTCAGATTCCCACATGTAACAGTTGTCCTTTGATCTGACTCCTCTCATAACCACTTCTTGTTTATTATTGATAACAAGACATTCAGACCTAGTGAAGTTGACTTTGAATCCCATATCACATAGTGACTTATGCTTATGAGATTAGCCAAGCCTTTACCAAGAACACTCCATTTAGGTTTGGAACCCACCCAAGTTTCCAACACCTTTGATTTCTCCTTTAGCTCCATCTCTAAAAGTAACAAAACTGGTAGAATGAGGCTTAACATTATTCAGTAGATTTTTTATTCTAGTCATATGCTTGGAACACCCACTGTCAAAGTACCAGTCTTCCTTGGCAGACACTCTAAGGGAAGTGTGAGCTATCAATGCTGCAGTCCTCTTCTTCCACTGTTGAGTGTAGGGTACCTTGTTGTTCGTAGGCTTGACATAAGGAGTCTGGTTAGGGTATCCATGTAGTCTATAGCAGAAGGGTTTTATGTGTCCAAACCTTCCACAATGGTGACATCTCCATCTTTGAAACTTCTTATTCATGTTTCTCTGATCTTGATGTTGACCCCAATGTTGTGATATCTGCTTTGACATTGGCTTATTAGGTATGTTCTTCTTCTTGTTATCAGCAAATTTCTTTGCAGCCACATACCCTGAGCCAGACACATTTCCTGTTTTGTGTTGTGACATATGCTTTGACCTTGGTTTCCCATGTCTCTTCTTCTTCTTATCACTAACAGGTTTCTTTTCAGCCACATATCCTAGACCATGCTTATTTCCTGCATTTTGTCCAAGTCAAGGATTTCTTCCAACTTATCATCCAAGAGTCAAGATCTTGAAAGACTTAGTCATCTGATCAAGCTTGGAATTCAACACTATAATTTCACTGTTGAGATGACTTATAGTGACTGTATTTTCCTTCTTCTCAGCTTCCAACTTCACATTTTCTGCCTCCAACTTCTCAATCGCCTTTTTCGCTTTCATTCGACATACTTCACCACTTCTGATACACAGCTTCTTGTAAGTATCAGCAAGTTCTTCAAAGGTCACTTCCTCATCACTAGAGTCATTATCAGAATTACAACTTCCAGAAAGTGCAGTGACAAGTTTGGCTGATTCCTCCTCAGAGTCACTACTTGAATCACCATCAGACCAAGTGACAGTCATTCCTTTCTTTTGTTTCTTAAGAAAGGTAGGACATTCAGCTCTAATATGCCCATATCCTTCACATCCATGACACTGGATTCCACTGTCTTGACTTCCTTTTTCCTCTGACTTGGATCTTCTGCTGGAGTCATAAGTTCTGCTGATGTCAGATGAGATGTCCTTGACATTTGACCTTGACTTTGGATCAATCCTCTTGATGAGCTTGTTGAACTGTCTTCCAAGCATAGCTATGGCTTCAGATATCTTTTCATCATCACCCTTCTTGCATTCCTCTTCAGTATTGGATACAAGGGCTATGCTTTTATTCTTCTTATCAGCATTTTCACTGATTCCCATCTCAAAGGTCATAAGAGATCCAATAAGTTCTTCAACCTTCAAGGTGCTGATGTCCCGAGCCTCCTCTATTGCAGTTACTTTCATTGCAAATCTTTTAGGCAAGGATCCGAGAATTTTCTCACCAACTTTTCTTGACATCTTTTCTCCTAAAGCTCCTGAGGTGTTGGCAATCTCCAAGATATTCATGTGAAACTCATGAATGTTCTCATCTTCCTTCATCTTCAAATTCTTAAACTGGTAGTGAGCATCCAAGTCTTGACATCTTCACCTTGGATGTCCCTCATGAGTAGTTTTGAGAGTGTCCCAAACATCCTTGGCCACTCACATTGATGAACTAGTCAAGATATTTCACAATTCCATTGAATAAGGCATTCAATGCTTTAGAGTTCCCTGCTAGCTCCTCTTCCTCTTTGCTCCATTCTTCCTCGTGTTTCAAGACAATAGTCCCATCTTTCTCAAGCTTGGTGGGATGTTTCCATCCTTTGTCAGCAGCTCTCCAAGCTTTAATATCCACTGATCTTAAAAAAGCAACTGTACGAGGTTTCCAGTAGTCATAATTAGACCCATCCAAGATAGGTGGTCTACCTCCAAATCCTCCTTCCTTATCCATTACGCCGTAAACTATTTTCCTAGATCTCACCAAATAACAGGTGGTGCCCTTTGATGCCAATTGAAATTCCTGGCAGCAGATACGTGATGTCACAGAGAATGTTATGACACAGTATCTGACACTCTGTTAACAATTCACACAATAAATTCAAACAACAATAAGGAACACAATAAATTGTTTACCCCCGTTTAGTGTCTAACTACACCTACATCTGGGGGCTACCAAGCCAGGGAGGAAATTCACTATTAGTAGAATTAATTCAGGAATAAACCAACCAGTTTATCTCCTTCACTTAAAACATACCCAATGCAACTTCAATCTAAGTCCTACTTAGACCTGAGTTCCAACTCACTCCCCCTCAATCACAGCAGTGATATCAACCTATTGATTAATTGAATTGTGAAGACACACTTCAATAAACTATCTTGATTTTGCTTCAAAGCTTTAATCAAGAGACAAACACTCGTGATTCAAAGCTTTGAGTGATAAACTGCCCTTACAAACAAATCCTAGTCCAAGACACTTATCAATTGATAATTGCTTGGCTCACAAGAGTAACTATAATTACACAAAATACAAGCTGCTAAATCTTCAATACATTCCAGAGGCGCAACAACAAAGTAAGGGTTCTATTCCTATTATAGAAGCAGTCCTGAAACTTTAGTTTTGGGCTTCCATAAAGATAGCTAGGGTTCACTTAATTAATCCTAAAAACTTGGTCTTATCAACAACCAATTTAGGTTTAACTAAGATTAACCTAACAGCCACGTGAGCATACAATCTAATAACAGAAAAACATAATAAAGCAGCTCAACAAACTTCCTGAAAAATCTCAGGAAAAACAGATTATGCAGAACAGAATGTCACACTGAATGTCATAACATCTGTTATGACATCAGAATATTTTCTGCAGAATTCTAGCACAACTTTTAGCTTCCAGTTCTGAGCTGTACTTTAAACATCCTTGTCAAGTAGGATTTATCTTCAATCTCTGAATGTCATGACCTTTATCAAGACATTGTCATAGCCTAGTTTTACCAAAAAGTAATGCCAACTTAAAACACTAACAAAAAGCATTCTGGATATCTGTCAAGTTGACAAGAAATAACCATAAATATATGCGAAGAGGGAGATAAAATTTGAAAAGGTAAGTGGCGACATCCAAGAATAGCATTGAATGGGGCGATAAACTCTCTGGAAAATACATCAAAACATTTGAAGATACACCAGAGTCATCCAGGAATGGGAGTGGACGGAAAATAAACCACGACATCCAATAACCTGCTTTGGACGAAGGGAAAGGCTCTTTGGAAAATACAATCAGATACATCTAGAAAAACATTAGATGTGGAAGGAGACCAAATCTGAAGATACGTCAGAGTCATCCAGCAATGGCACTGGACGAAAAAGAAACCACGACATCAGATACATCTAGAAAAGACAATCAGATACATCTAGGAAAGTATTAGATGTAGAATGGGACCAAGTCTGAAGCTACATCAGAGTCATCCAGCAATGACACTGGATGGAAAAAACCATAAACGTCTAATAACGTACTTTAGATGAATGGAAAGACATACGCCTCCAATAACCTGATTTGGATGAAGAAAGGCCACAACATCTAATAACCTGTTTTAGATGAGGGAAAAAAGGAAACCGCGACATCCAATAACCTGCTTTGGATGAAGGGAAAAAACTCTCTGGAAAAGACAATCAGATACATCTAGAAAAGAATTAGATGTGGAATGAGACCAAATCCGAAGCTACATCAGAGTCATCTAGAAATGAAACTGGATGGAAAGAACCACAAATGTCTAATAACCTGCTTTAGACAAATGGAAAGACATACGACATCCAATAATCTGCTTTGGATGAAGAAAGGCCACAACATCTAATAACCTGCTTTAGATGAGGGGAAAAAAGAAAACCACGACATCCAATAACCTGCTTTGGATGAAGGGTGAAACAAGGTATCCAGAAATAACATTGATGAAGACAAAGAGACAAACATCTAGGAATGACAATGGAGTGAAAAGAGATAAACATCCAAAAATGGCACTGGACGAGGTGATAAACGCTACACTTGGGAATGTGACATCCAATGGCATTGAATAAAAGTGAGGAGTAACATAACAAATAATAATGTTGGACGAAAAGAGATATAGACTGACATACATTTGTTTTGGTAGGTCCTAAGTAAGTTGGGTTTGACCACAAGGTAAGATGTTGACTGCAACAAGACCTCGGGAAATGTAAATGACGATAAAACACTCTTGCTATGCAATGATATTGAATTTTGCTATGTGTGATATATGAATGATCTATGCATGTAGTATGTAATGCAGACGTTTATGACAATGGAGATTGACTCTTTTGTGGAGGTAAGATTGAAACTTTAATTCCGCAACACAGAGAACTATGTCAACTCTGCTTTGAAAGTAAATGTCTTGAAAGACACTTCCACCACACTTGTAAACTGTATCGAAATGATGATCCTTGGAGGAAGGACTGAAGAGCTGCTTGGAGATTGCCCCGAATAGTTGATTATTGAAAATACTGATCATAGCTTCAATTCTTGAAATGAATGAGGGAAAGGAGTGACCCAGTATAATTCGTGAAAGTGATATTCTGATTAAAACAATTCTGGGAATGACTTGTACTGAGAAACAAATCTTGAACTGATTCACAACAGGATCTGAAAGATACTCGCCTCTTATTAGGATCACTGACCAAGTTTCTCAACTGTTTGGACTTCCTTGATGAGGAAAGCTTGTTTGCAAGAAAAAAATGTTTATTCAAACATGGTAAATTTATGCAAAGTTCATGCAAAAGTTTTGAAATCAAAATAATTTTCAGAATGATGTTAAGACTTCTAAAGTGAAAGAGAGAGTAATGGTATGATACCAAGACAAATGATTTGCAAAAATGTTAGGAGTCATATTACGCAACCTTGATGTAGTATGCCTTCAAAAGAAGCATGGCTTCAATTAGGTCTTTTGAGGGTTGTAACGTGGTATGGTTCACGGTTTAAGAAACAAAGGATAAAGGCTCAAAATTTATTTGTACCCAACCCAATCTCCGTGATGTTCTTCAGTCTTACGCTCAGCTAACTCAGACTATGCATTCAAGTTTCAAAAGATTTTAGAATTGCACTGATGATAATAATTACGATGGCTCAGAAGCTAAGGAATTCTTGAGATGGCAGTCACTTCTTCTTGCAACATTTTGTTGTTTGAGGACTTTTGTCAACTCTGGCAGGGAATTCAAAAGATCTGAAGATCTCTCTTTTTTCTAATTTGTTATACCTTACTTTCGCTTAAGTCTCCTTCATAGGTTTTGACTTAGCGGTTTTTTTCTTTTGACATATACATTGGAAAGATAGTGACTGCCTAACTTAATGATTACGGGGAACCATCATCGTCACTTTTGACTCGGAGGACATCTTCGCCATTTCTTGATGTGTGTGAAGGAAACTTGAATACAACCTTTGTTGAAAGGTATCTTGAATTATATCTCTTGTAATTTAATTCAAAGCCAAATTAACTGAGAACTACCCATCCCCAAGTTAAGATTGCGGGTTTTTCTATATAGAAAGAAGCTTCAACCTCTAGGCTCAAAGGGGTTGACGAGGGATTAACTTCCTTATTTCTCTAGTGTTTGGGAATTGAAACAATGCCTGTATATCATCAACAAAGTTTTATTTGAAAGCATATCAACAACAATTATGGGTATCTCATTTTCATCATCCTCCCTTCAATCTTCGCATAAACAAGAGCTCGATAAAGAAATTAAACAGGGAAAAATATATTTTTAAAAGCGATAAATGTAAATGATTTGAATCAAAATAGTGCAATGCTCATTTCATTAAAATTAACATGAAAGTACAAACGATATTTGAAAGAGACAATTTAACATAAACAAGGAAAATGCAAACAGAAAAGAAACCTGGCCTAGTGACTAATCAACAACAAGGATGAGTTGTCCTGTCTAACACACTGGATTTAGGATGTGACTTGAGATATTCTGACTCAATCTTCAGCCACTTTGTCCTGGCAACGGATTGTTGATAACACTTGGTGGAGGATCTCTAAAATTTGTCTCATGTCCTCTAACCAGCTCTTGAACTCTAGCCTTTAGTTCATAACAACATTCTAAATCATGACCAGCAGCTCCCTGATGGAACTCACAGTGAAGATCATACCTGAATCCGACTGGAAGAGGATCTGGAGGAATTAAAGACCTTGTTGTAATCAAACCTCATTGGACCAAGTGTGGATACAATGCAGTGTATGACATGGGAATAGTATCAAAACGAGTCTTAATCCTTCCATTATGATTCTGATTCTGGTTCATATTGTCAAGGGGAGAAACAAGAAACGACTATTGAAGTAGAGCCTTGGGAGACATCTCAGAAGACTGCCCCTTGCAGGTACTTAGAATCTTTCTTTTGTGTGGAGATTTGATCACTGACTTATCAACTCTTCTCTTGCCTAAACTTGAAGCGAACACTGGATTCTTCTTAATTGATTCAAGATTACCACTAGCCACCTTTAGAAATATAGGTTGAGGAAGATCTTTCGGGGACAGACCGTTCATCGGTACATGAGTAATCACTGAATGGTGTAGTTTCTGAGTTGGAGTGGCAAAGGAAAAGGCTAGAGGAGTATCCGTGTGCGTTATAGTAATCGGTGAAGAGATGCCTTCTCTTTTTAACAAGACTTGCAGGATTTCCATGACTTGGCTTATCTGGCCTTTCCGCTGGTTGATCTCATATCTTAATAGCTTTTGGTCTCGTTGAAGTTCTCCCATAGTTTTTTGAACCATGCTTCAAATCCAAAGTGTTGAGGAATTAGTTTGATGGCAGAAAACCAACTGAAGCTGGAGACAGATGAAATGAGTTTTTTTTTTGACAACTTGAATGTATGCATGAAATATGTAGATGATGCAATGAAATGTAATGTCATTAATGCGAAAGATTAGATGAAATTTAATGCAACATAATGATAGTAACAGGTTCACAGAGACGTAAAACAGGAATGATACAAGTAATCAGAACAACTTATTTAGGTGGGATTCTACGATAGGATGGCTCTAAGTTTTCTACCCAATAATTCCCCATAGGACGGTTCTAAGATTTTCTACTAAGTGTTCCTCAGAGTCAAAGATCCCCTTTTAACAAACATCATCACCACGTACGTAGCGATAATATCTCCAAAAGTGTCTATTCCAAGAAACGACTCTTAACAGGATACTCAAAATCTTTTGAGCGGACGGTCCAAGTTTGGATGTCCTAATACTTAGATTTATAGGTCATTTGTCTAGAAATTGTCATCTCGCACTAGCATACAGTGAAACAACCTCCTTAAAACGACCAAATCTAAGCTGGGTCTTTAGGTCGATCCCCAAGAAACGGATGTCCAATGGATCTAAGATACGCAACCACATATGTCCTAAATGTTACCTAGAAGCCTGGGTATTGGGATTATCTATGTATCAATAATCCCATCAAGAATTCCAACACATGATAAAAAATAAAGCATAAAGGAAATAAATGACTGAAAAATAAGCAAGAGATAAAGTACAAAGAAGAAAGTAAAATAAAATAATAAACACACAACACATAATGAACTAAACTAGCGTTAACTCGCTTGAGAAAACTGTCCCCAGTGAAGTCGCCAAACTGTCGTTCGGCCTCGAAAAAAAATTATTTTTTATTTTACAAATTATTTTTTTCCGATTTGATCAATAAAGTCACCACCGAGATTTATTTATTCCAAGAAGGAAAGGGGAATTATCGAATAAAACCCACAAGAGAAAAGAAATGGTTGTCGAGACCAAGAGATGGATTCGGGAGTCGGTTATGCAAGGGGAAGGTTTTAGCACCCCTCACATCCATCGTACTCGATGGTGCCCATTTAATTCAAAGTGTGTTCGTGTGTTAAAGTACTACACACCAACATGAGGGAGGGTTTGAGAATGCCTCTACTACTCAAGTGGAGAAGTCGAAAACCATGGGGATAGAGGAAGATCATCTCAATTATAAATGAATCATGCCTAATCTTGAAAAGGTTTTAAAGGTAAAAGGTGTTCGGACGCACAAAAAGGCTTGAATGAGTTAAAATTGATTTTAAATGGGTGAAAAGTATTGAACAATAGGACTAGCATCCTACGATTCAAATACTAGAAACTAGAGGAGATCAAGAAGCTCAACGGGTCATCTATCAACCCAAAAGTTTTCTTATGAAAAGGTGAAGTGAAACGAGGTTCACACTTATTAAATTTGAGTCTTTAAACAATTGCCTAGAGACAACGATTTAAATACTCGGAGTTCATTTTGCACGAGTCTTAAAACAATTGGTCTAGCAACCAACAGTTTAAGTACTCGAAATTTATTATGAAATGGTTTATGAAAATTCACTCGACATTGGATCGAGGTTTGAAAAGAAGACTCGACGATGGATCAAGGTTTGAAAAGAAGACTCGACGTTGGATCGAGTTTAAAAGTTTATTGAAAGTGTTTTAAATGCTTGGTGAATGGATAAAGAATGAATCAGATTATGATCAATACAAGCCATGAAACTTGATCGATCTTGAGAGAATAGCCAAGCCTACTCTCTACTATGAAACCCTTATGGAAATGAGAAACTTGGTATGTGAAACAAGTAATTGCGAATAACAATAATATAGGAAATAAAATTGATAAAGCCCATACAAGGTGGCCAACACAAGCATAAAACGGTTAAAATACAAGTGTACAAGCAAAGTGTGCTAGTCTACTAAGACGACCAATTAGAACAATTAATCGAAATAGGTTCACTGTAGGAAGGCCCAGGATCAAGCGTGCATGTGTGGTCATTACGACACTTCTAAGCTTTGTACACTTACGGGTTTAAAATGATTCACAATTGAATATTAGTTTAAAAATGATATTATTTTTTTGGTTTATGTAAGTGACAATTAAATAAATAATAAAGTAAATAAGAGCTAAATAATTATGACAAGTTTTTGAGGAGAGGTGTACATCAATTACAAATGGGGATTAAGAAATAAAAATAAAATAGAAAGTGATAAATTAATTACAACACAACAAGGGAGCGGGATACAATTTTTCGAATGGGGATGAAAATAAATAAAGAGTAAAGAATCTATTAATTATACATCAATTAAACTAATTAATCAAGTTAACAAAAATAGATTAGTAAACTAATCTATTTTAACTAACAAACATCAATTAATTAAAACAATGTAGAAGTAATAGATTAAAGTAAAAATAGAAAGTAGAATTAGAGATGATTTAGAATCAGAAACTTGGGTCATTAATAGCTTTCATAATAACAAACAAGTTAGTATTTACAAGATGATGAAATCGAAATGGAATTGCAACTAATTAGAAGATATTGGTAACCAAACATTAACTAAAATTATCAAACATGTTTTGAATGAAAGAAGAAAATAAGAAAGCATGGATTAGAAAACATGTCTAAAAAGGAGCACATATAGTTATGACTGTACAGAAAACGACCAGAATATGTGATGGAAAATTGTGAAGATAAATTCAAACTTGACTTAGAAGAAGGCCTTTATACAAAGTGAAAGGATATTACAAGCACAAAGAAAGATAACTTAGCAGGAAACTAGCATTTCAGATTCACCTCCAAGAGACTTCCTATATTTGGCAAATGCAATTAAGATTAAGTTAGCAGCAACTCTAAACCATGTGGAGGATGGTAACAACAACATTTACACAAAGAAACTCACCAATTCTGATTCAACATGGATAACCTCATACCATCATCAAGAAACTATAATCCAACGATAACACGGTAAAACAAATCAAAACTCTGACATGCTAACAAAAGTGAATAGCTTGATTTCATTAAACCTCAATGCGATTCAAGCGTAGTCAAAACAGAATTTTCAGTGAAACAACAAAATATTGACACAACCAAAAAAATTGATATTCAACCAGAAGAAGCATATTAAGAGCATCGACAAAAATGTTCTCTCAAGGGAACACAAGCAACATTTAAATCAAACAGAATGATATGTATAACACCTATAATTGCTAGATCGAACACGACAGTAACTATTACTTTCCGATCACAAATGAAACAAGGGTTATATTACAACACGAAAAATCGAATTCAAGGTAAACTTTAATCAACCAAAAAAAATTCCGGGCAGAAACTTACATAACCTAAACATGCTCAAATTAATCTCAAGCAAGTGTTCCATGCAAACAGAATTCAAAGGCATCACTAATGGGTTCTCAGTCATATCATACACAAATAAATCCGACAAAATCAAATCATCATCGAAACAGATACAAATATCATTGACAACTAATAAAAATAAATAAAAACAATGCCATCATAGATTATCCTTTGAATTCAAGCTTGAATTGTATCAAAATCGAACAAAGTGAACATTGTAGCGATATAAAACAACCGACTTTTCTCGGTTAGTTTCTACGCGAATAAACGCGGAAGCAACATCACCTTCATTGAAACTGATGCAATTATCATAAACAATCGAAAATCAAAACAAACACACTCATGCTAACATCCTATTCCAACATAATTACGCAGAATTTTGTACGAATCACAAGCTCAAAACTCGAACAGAATTATCACATTCAAAGTTACAAAGCGTTTTCTTAGCGTCATATCTTTTCAAATTGCAAAAGGGCAAGACAATCAAACCAACGTATTCCCAAATTCATACACAATATATCAGTTCAGCTAGCTCAAATTTGTAGCAGCTATTTATCACATCATTGCAATAGAACAGATTACAAAGGCAAAAACAACACATCACAGATTTTCACTACAACATTATATCAGTGCCTCAGAGTTAAAGTGATCAAAAAGTTATCGAAAATGCCGATGTTACCGAAAGTGTCGAAACTGATGTTGAAGGAAATCGAGCGGATGCTGATGTTGTTCGCAGATGCAGTGAGCTATTAGAGAAATCACACCCCATTATGGCTGAGGGAGAGGGATGTGAGTGAAGAATGAAGAGCCGATTTATTGGGAAATCGAAGGTGTGAGAAGCAGAACGGTGGTTGTAAGGATGTGTAATTACGATGATGAAAGATGGATGATGGTGGAAACTGAAGGGTTCTGATGAAGAGAGGAAGCGATGTATGTATGTGAGATTTACAATGAGTTGTTGAGGGTTGATAGAGATATGATGGTGATACCGCGTGTACAAGGAAAGAAGGTGGTGAAACAACAAGATGAAGGTTAGAGATAGGGAGAAGGTAAGCTTTTCCGGCTGTGGTGTTTGATTTTCTGGATTGGTTGTATGAAGAATAGGAACGATGGAGGAAGAAAGCTGTAGTATCGGCTGGGAGGTGAAGGTGGTGTTCTGAAGGTCGCGTACGGCGGTGGAGGTAAGGGAAGGGTGGAAGATGGAGGCGTTTGATGTTGCTGGTGGTCGATGAAGGTTGGTGTTGAGAAAGATGGAAGATGGAGGCGAGGTGTGTGACACCCCAAATTAATTCAATTATTAAATAATTAGAAATTTAATTATTAATTTAATTAAAGGTTTAATTATTGGCATTTTTGAATTAATAGATTTAATTATTTAATTAAATAATGGAAGTGTTGGGGGTGTGAAGTTGAATTGGAGGGTGTGTGGAGTAAAAAGCTCTACTTAATTCTAATTTATTTATTTCTATTATTTGGAAAATAAAAAGGAATAAATAAAGGGAAAAAGTGAGAAGAGGAATTAGGATTCATTCTACGTGCTTTTGGAAAAGAAAAGAGGAAAGAGGAGAAAAAGCCAAATCGTCAGAATTCGAAGATTCATCGCGAGGTAAGTGGTGATTGAATCTGATTATTATGCCTTAGAGGTTTTGATGATCAATAGAATAATTCAATCCGTTAGGAAATTTCGAATTAGGATTCTAGGTTGTGCCCTAACGTTATAATCCGACGTAAAACCTTGATTGGATTGTTATGAATGATTAATTTATGTAAGATGATCCTAGGCTAATTGGGAAAACATGATTTTGTGGTCAAATGGATGTAAAAACGTATTAAGAAATTCTGTTATGGTATAATATAAAGTTTGGTGGTGAATGGAATTAATGGGAATTCGTAACAATGAAGAAAAACTGAGTTTTTGATGAAAAACAAAAGTATGGGTCGACACATAGCCTTATGAATCGATGCAAGTAGTAAAATTTTGGAAAACCAGAGGCGTGGAAAACGTATGCATCGACTCATAGAGCCATGCATCGACTCATAGGAAGAAAAACAGAGATATGCATCGACACATACTGAATCAATTTCTGAAAATGCAAAATTTTTACATGTATGCATCGATGCATACGATGCATGTGTCGACACATGTATTGATGCATAGGCTTATGCATCGATACATATTGTACTGGGACAAAACATGATTTTCTGAAAACGGTTTCGGTCATATCTTTTCGACCGTAACTTCGATTTAGGCATAGTTGGTATCGTTGGAAAGCTTAGAACGAGTACTATCTAATAAAAACATTTTCAAGACCAGTAATTGAGATCTTTAAGAATTATTATGGTTTCCGTAATAAGAATTCGTTGTGATTTCGTGAAATATTCGTTGCGTATATGTGCTGTATGTTAATTCCATGTGTTGTAATTAACGTTATATGTTCATGATTTACTGTTATCATGTACTGTTGTTGTTATTGATTATGATTAGAATAATGTTCTGTGATCATATTCCGTGTTTGAATTGTTGCATGCTTCTGATGTGCATGCATAAGCATTTGGTAATGGTTCATTCCCATTGTGTGGAATTGAGCTTGCAGGGCCAATAACCATACCAATGGATAATGGTGGTGAGGCTAGATTCTTGACCCAGTGGTGTATGGGCGAATCGTTGATTGACGCTGTTTCCGAGGTGTAAGCGGAATAGGGTGTGAACTTGGTTCACGTTTGGTACCACATGCATTGAGTCTGCATTGCATATGTAATTGTAACATGTTAGGATGGTTTCCAGTGTTATAATTGCATTGATTGTTATTATATGCATAATGATCTGTGTGAATTGTATTTGGGAATCGTATTCTGATGATGCTAATGCGAGTGGAATAATGCATTGATTGTTTTATTGTTTAAAGAAACATATAATGCATTTTAATCTTGATGAAATCTCACCCTTACTTTTATGACTTCAGATCGGAGTGATTAGCTGCTCGGGAATTGGTGAGGATGGCTTATAGAGCTGTGCTATTTAGATAGTCTGCGTGTCACTGTCATGCTCTGGTAGTTGTAACACTGGGGAACGATCGTTTTGGGATTTTTATGGATTTAAACTTGTTCTTATGAGTTATGTTTGGAATAACTAATGATTGAACTATTCCGAATTTTTATGTTATCTTTTCGCTGTGTAAAACGTAATCATTGGTTTTAAATTACACTTAACAAGTTCTTCAGTAAAAGCATGATCACTGGTTTGTTATTTTTGAATTTTTAAATTGTGACGCCTTTTCGTTATATTAAACTCTGATTAATTATATAATTCGCGGGTAAATTAGAAGGGGTGTTACAATAGTGGTATCAGAGCATAGTCGGTCGTGTCTTAGAGTCTTTATCCCTTTTGTATGCGACTAGTGCAAGGTAACACTGTCGATACTTGTGTGCTGATGTGATTGTTTTGTAATGTTACGGAACAATGGCCGAAAGAGGTAACGGAAGAGACGACGCTGCTATCGCTGAAGGCTTGGGAATGCTAGCTGGTGTGCTTGGAGGGAATCAGCTGGGAGGTGGTATTGGTGCTGATAGGCAGTTGAGAAAGTTTCAGAGGAACAATCCTCCATTGTTCAAAGGCACTCATGATCCCGAAGGTGCTCAGAGATGGTTGAAAGAGATCTAGAGGATCTTCAGAGTAATTGGCTGTGCGGAAGAGCTGAAGGTGAGGTATGGAACTCACATATTGGAAGAGGAAGCAGATGACTGGTGGGTTGCTACCAGGACTGAAATGGAACAAGATGGTATTGCACTGAATTGGGCTATGTTCAGGAGAGCTTTTCTGAGGAGATACTTTCCCGAAGACATTCGGGGCAAGAAGGAGATTGAGTTTCTGGAGCTCAAGCAAGGAAACAAGTTTGTGAGTGAGTATTCTTCGAAGTTTACTGAGTTGGCGAAGTACTATGCTCATTATGCTAACGATGCATATGGAGAATTTTCCAAATGTACCAAATTTGAGATTGGTCTTCGTGATGAGATCAAGCAGGGTATCAGGTATCAGCGCATCCGGAGGTTTTCTGATTTAGTAGACTGAAGTAGGATTCTAGAAGAGGATCTTGCTAGTACTCGGACGAATGCTCAAGGACATGTTGATCGTAAAGGGAAGCAACAGATGGAGCGTGGGAAACCTTATGATAAGAATAAACAGAAATCCGGTGGTTGGAAGAAGCCTAGTGGGGGAGATTATAGTGCTCCTATTAAGTGCTACAGGTGTGGTGAAATGGGGCATCGAGCTAATGAATGCAGGAATGATGCGAAGAAGTGCATCAACTGTGGAAGATTTGGTCATGTAGCTATTGAATGCATAGCAAGAAAGGTAACTTGTTACAACTGCGGCGAAGAGGGTCATACTCGTCCGCAATGCACTAAACCAAAGAAAGAACAAGCTGGTGGTAAAGTGTTTGCTTTGTCAGGATCTGAGACTAAGCCAGATGACCGGTTGATTAAAGGTACATGTTTTATTAATGGCATACCTTTAATTGCGATTATTGATACTGGAGCGACACATTCTTTTATCGCTTTGGATTGTGCTAAAAGATTGAACTTGGACATTTCTAATATGGATGGAAGTATGGTTATTGACACTCCTGCGTCGGGTTCAGTGACTACTTCATATGTTTATAGGAATTGTCCTATTGTAATTTTTGGTAGAAGTTTCAGTATGGATTTAGTGTGCCTACCGTTAGAACAACTTGATATCATCCTTGGAATGAACTGGTTGGAATTTAACCAGGTTCATATCAACTGTTTTGAGAAGACGGTTATTTTTCCCGAAGAAGCTAGAGTCGAAGATGTGACCATGTCAGTTAAGCAGATGAATTCAGCTGTTAAGGAAGGTGTTGTGGTGTTTATGTTGTACTCTTCGACGGAGGTGAAAGGAAAAGCTAAGGGTGATGAATTGCCAATGGTGAATGAATTCCCAGAAGTGTTTCCGGAAGATGTTAGTGAATTGCCACATGAGAGAGAAGTGGAGTTTACTATAGATTTGATTCCTGGAACTAGTCTGGTGTCGATGGCGCCTTATCGCATGTCGGCATCTGAATTGTCTGAGTTAAAGAAGCAGTTGGAAGAATTGCTTGAGAAGAAGTTTATTCGGCCTAGTGTTTCACCGTGGGGGTGCTCCTGTGTTGTTGGTTAAAAAGAAAGAGGGTTCAATGAGACTGTGTGTTGATTACAGGCAGTTGAACAAAGTTACAATCAAGAATCAGTATCCATTGCCGAGGATTAATGATTTGATGGATCAGTTAGTTGGAGCTTGTGTATTCAGTGAGATTGATTTGAGATCTGGATATCATCAGATTCGTGTGAAGACGAAAGATATTCAGAAAACTGCATTTAGAACGAGGTATGGACATTATGAGTATTCTGTTATGCCGTTTGGAGTTGCTAATGCACCTGGTGTTTTCATGGAGTATATGATGATGCTAATGCGAGTGGAATAATGCATTGATTGTTTTATTGTTTAAAGAAACATATAATGCATTTTAATCTTGATGAAATCTCACCCTTACTTTGATGATTTCAGATCGGAGTGATTAGCTGCTCGGGAATTGGTGAGGATGGCTTATAGAGCTGTGCTATTTAGATAGTCCGTGTGTCAGTGTCATGCTCTGGTAGTTGTACCACTGGGGAACGATCGTTTTGGGATTTTTATGGATTTAAACTTGTTCTTATGAGTTATGTTTGGAATAACTAATGATTGAACTATTCCAGATTTTTATGTTATCTTTCCGCTGTGTAAAACATAATCATTGGTTTTAAATTACATTTAACAAGTTCTTCAGTAAAAGCATGATCACTGGTTTGTTATTTTTGAATTTTTAAATTGTGACGCCTTTTCGTTATGTTAAACTCTGATTAATTATATAATTCGCGGGTAAATTAGAAGAGGTGTTACAAGGTGAAGAGGAAGATGAAGGTTGGAGGAGTTTATGCGTGAGAATATGAAGGAGGCGTTTTTTCTCGATCTGGTTTTTGGCCTCTTTTTGTATCGTGATCCTCCCTACTCTTATAACCACACACTCTTCCTTATCCAACTTTAGGTAAAACAAAATGACCAAAAACACCTTGAACCATGATATTTTTATAATTATTAAACTAAAATCTAATTAATAAGAAAGACATATATTTTTTCTACATGTATAAAATCTTTTATAATAATAAACTAAAACTTAATTTCAAATTAAAAGTAACATTTATATTTTTTTCATAAAAAAGGAAAATTGAATATTTTTTATTTTAAAAGTAAACAAAAGAAATTAAGAATAGATAAAGAATAAAATTTGAAATAAATATGGAATGCGAATAAAAATGAAAATATGCGAATAAAAATAAAATATGATATAAATAACTGAATTTGAAAACTCAGGGTAAAATTTGGGGTACAACACATAATAATAGACCATAACATGTTCATAATTAAAATGACAAGTTCACTTCATAAAAGCCATAACAGACCCAAAACTTGTTCATAATAACAGAGACAAGTTCACTTTAAAATAACATACCATAACAGGTTCATATTTTCAAAGACAAGTTCACTTCATAAAAGTCATTTTAGGCCCAAAACAAGTTCAAAGATTTACAAAAGCCATTTATAGGCCCAAAATAGAACATATGACATAAACCCTATTGGAGAACTAATCCTGAGTTGCTCTTGGTGCTTGCGACCCTCCTTCTATGACCGTTTTCCTAACATCCTTTTTTGCCTTCTTATTGCTACCCTTAGGAATGGATCTCTCAACCGCTCGCTTCCCTTTGCGAGTTCTTTTGTTATGTCCCATATTGCCATAATTTTTGCATCTCACAATTGTAAAAAGTATTGGAAAAGTCTCTGTGCTTCTAGGCATATCCCATATTGCCACCAGCTTCCCTTTTTGACCTTTCTAATACCTTTTGGATGTTGGGACATAAAATTCCTTTACATTTACCTAGGGCATCTTTCTGTGTAGAAATCCTCAAGGTTAAATATTGCTTGATTCCTTTAGTGTAATAATCGGTTTGTTTTGATACTCCAAGATTGCTCTATTGAAGGCTTCACACATGTTATTGACTTGTAAATCACATTGAGCATCTATCTTAAAATATGTTATACTCCAACAAGTAGCAGGAACTGCCATCATGTCTTTCCAAGCATAAGGATCAAGTTATTTCTTGCGATTCATTGCCCTATCCAAAACATGTAATGTTTTTTCCCTTGTCGCCCTCCATAAAAAATCCTTCATCACTAGACCTGAGTATTTTTTTTCAATTGTCGTACAAATGTTTGACGCATAATCAATGTTCAACGTACTAGCTTATCTCTAGATCAGTCAGTACTAATCCCTAACAGAATGACATGAAACATATGAAAATCTGATAGCAAAAACACAACAAAGGAATATCTGATGAAATAAATTTGAAAGAATAGCATTTCAATACCTTTTGTTGGTCTGAGATAAAGCCACATCCCTTGTGTTGGATGGCTTGTAAATCGTCAAGTAACAAATGTAAGAACCATTGCCATGAGTCTTTGGTTTCATCTTCCACAACTGCATATGTTATGGGCATCATCCTATTATTTCCATCCTTTGCAACAACAACCATTAACTGAAATCCAAAATCCACTTTTAGGAAACATGCATCTATTCCAATTAAGGGTCTACACGTTGTTGCAAATGCAGACTTACATGCTTCCAAGCACACATAAATTTTTTCAAAAATAGGACCACTACTTGAATCTACACATTGAATCTTAACATTAGAGTTATGATTTAATTTAAGAAATTCATTAGAATACATCCTCAAATGCAATAATTATTCACAAACAACTCCTTGAATCAGCTCTAATGTGTTTCTTTTGGCCCTATAAGCTTGGTCTTTTGACAATTTCACTCTCCATTTACCTAAGGCTTTTGCAATCAATCCTTTACATTTCATATCAGGACTATGTTTCAATTCTTTATATATATTTGTGCCCTAACCATTCATATGTTACTTGTCTATTCTTGGGTGTCCTATTACAACTATGCTTATTAGTGAGACTTATAAGTTGCCAACATGTATTTCCAGACCTCATACTAAACTGTATATAAAAAAGACATCCATCTATGTACCTTACCACTATTCTCTTCTTATCATTCTTGCTTATGAAAGCATTTTTCTTTTGTTCATTGAATATTCCTTTATAGCATCTCTAATTTGCAATTTTCTTTGAACGTCATGCCTAACTCAAATTTAGTTGTCTCTTTAAAAATTGGGAACCTTGGTATGTCATCTTCAACATCCCATTCTATAGGGGCGTACAATTCATCTGAATCACAACCATATTCACCTAAAATAACACCATGTCTAGATGAGCTTTCACCATGTTGAGCATTGGGAAAATTGTTGTCCAATCTGCAATAACATTGGCACTTATATTAAGATCAACTTCCTCACTTTCATCATCAGATTCCTCACTTTCCTCATAATTCGGATCAGTTTCACTATCACTGACCACATTCACATTAACTTCTTCATTCTCAACATTCACATCAACTCCTTCATTCTCAAGATTCACGTCAGCTTCTTCATTCTTAACATTCACATCAACTCCTTCATTCTCAACATTCAAATTAGATTCTTAAGTTTCAACATTCACATCAACTCCTTCATTCTCAACATTCACATTCTCCACATTCACATTCTCCACATTCACATTCTCCACATTCACATTAAACTCTTCATTCTCAACATTCACATCAACTCTCTCCATCTCCACATTCATATCAACTCCTTCATCCTCCATGTTCACATTATCTTCCTCTCTTTCCACCTCCGCATCAGCTCACTCTCTTTGAACATTCATATTCATATCAGCTTCATCACTGTCTATGACTTCAGGTACATCAACATTGCGTTCAACATATATATCCACTACCTTAAATCTTTTAACGTCTTCAATCAACCTTAAAACATTTGGGTCACTATTCAGCAGTCGAAGCCCATGAGAAAATGCAAACCTATGGTACCAATATCAAATACACTTTATATTCCCATAAACCACACCTTTTACCATCTTTTCAACATCCATATACGACAAAAAGTCTACATCCCAGAGTCCTAATCCATTTCAGTCAATGTTTCACCAACATACCATGTCCTAGAATGGGTTTTCAATTCCCCCTTATGGTCAATTCTAAGTTTGACATGTTGAACAAGTGTTGTTCTACACAAATCAAATACAAGAATAGTTGTACATATATGCAGGAGCACAACTATGTCTACAATAACTAAAGAATATAGTTTGGGACCACAAGAAGTCAGAAACACTTACCTTGATACGTATGTTGGGTTTTCCATTTTCAGATCTCATGAAGAACAAAGTGTAAAGGTAAATACACCTTCGAAGTTCCCTGGTCGAAGTGGATATGTGAAGTTGGCAGTTTGAAGACGATTACAAAGACAATTCCTATGGTTAAAGACGAAAGAGATTTCCAGGGTTCACGGATTTAGGGGAAAACTCTTCATGTTGGATGGAAAGTGAGGAAATAATGAATTAATTATGTTTTATAATTACCAAAATATAAAAATATTACAGTAATACAAAATAAATGAATTTAATAAAAAAATATAATATCCACCTGGCACATGACACCTGGCAAAAATATCTTCCACGTCTACAAAAAAACACACCCAGATTGCAAGGGGGACTATATTCCTCATAAAAACAATTAAAGGGATTATGTAAATCGATTTTTGAAATGAGGGGACCAGAATTGAAAAAAAAGGAAAAATAGGGGGACTAAAATTGCATTTACGCCTTAATATTTTTAAGGCAAATTCTTATACACCTATTTAATGTGAGGGAAAGAGTCATATTTTCATGATGTCAAAACCCTACATTATCCTCAATGACACATAATCCTTAACATTTGGCAAGAAAACTAAAAGTTGCACCAACGCAAATCAGGCTCTGGTCGACGCATGCTTTTGTGCAACGCACAAGTTATGTTGCTCTGACCCTTTGGTCGACCAAACAAACGACCCTACCTGGGTGTCTTAAAAATTTAAGGATTCATCGACGCAATCCCCTGGCACGGTCGATGCATTCAAGAATTTTGAACCCTCCCCCAGGCTCGAGTTGTGTTGCACCGACTCTCCCTTCTGGAGCGGACGCACACTTAAATACTGCAGAATTATATTTATTTTTTCTGTCCTGAAATTCTATTTTTTACTAACACATAAATAATGTTTTGATTCTTGTTGAGCAGTTAACAAGAACATTGTGAAAGATACACATATATATATAGAACTTCTTCTTCACCCTTTCTTCTCAAAATTCAACTTCTACACAAAATTATAGGTGTTGAATCAAGACTCGAGCTAAGGTGATAACATTCAAATTGAAGATTCATTTTTGATTTGGGTTGTTCTTTGTGGGCTTGTTCTTTAATAAAACCATTAGAGTCTTGTCCTCCAAGATTCCAATTGGTGAGGGGTTTTACGGTACAAGTCTTTTCTTCAACGGATTCAACTGAGTGAAAGGAACGAGGAACGATGGGTTTGCTCGATCAAGTAACGATAATCATAGGATCGTGAAGGAAGATTTGGGGTCAATCAATTTCGATCAAAATTAGCCGAGTGAAAGAATTGGTGCAATAAATTGTTTGTGCATTCGAGTAACGTTAACTGGAGGTTTTTCCGAAGGGATCGGCGTTTGGTTTGGCTCGATCCAAGGAAAGGGAAGAATATAACTTCATCACCAACTGTTGATTTGTGTTAATTGGGAACTATTTCTTCACCTGTTACATTTTGTAATTTAATACAAATTATCTCAATCCTAGATTCTAGAATTTGGGGCAGACGTACCCTACGCGAGGACGACAAGGGGAACTGCCTTAACAAATCATGTGTTCTTCTTCGCTTTTTTACTTTCTATACTTTCTTGCTATAACTTGAGTGATTCAAATTGTCAAACTTGCTTCTACCGAATTTGTGGTGTGTTGAGCTTAATTTACTATATTCTAACAACCGTTTGGTTTTTACCTAAGAAATCTCACCATTACTATTTAGTAAATTCAAGCCTAGTTTATTTTGCACATAAGGTGTTTGATAAATTGATTCATACACAAATTATTCATTGTGCTTGACTTTGTTCTTAAACAAAATCATTGGAAGCATTACGTACTCATTGAGCGTGTTTAAGTGATTGACCATTTGTGTATAAATGTATTGATTCACATTTTTCTCATATTATCCCGTATAGTCACATATCCAATCTTTTCAATAGTGGATCATTTAGACGATTGCAAATTCATGGAGCATTAGCATTAATTTTGAAAAGCGCAAAATTTTAAATAAAAAATCTATTCAACCCCCTTCTAGATCGATCACATCGTCTAACAAGGGGGTATCACGAGCGTTAGTTTATCTAGTGCTTCGCATATTACTTAGTAGTGTATGGAGAACGATCCAAAAGGGGCTTACACAAGAGCTCTGGTTTTCACCAGTGAAAACTATAGACATTGGAAAGATTGTATGCGGGTGCATATTAACTCTATTAAGTTATCGAAGATGGTCCTATGCAAATAACCATGGTCGATAAAGGTGGTGTTACCATACGTAAACCTGAAGCACTATGTGATGAGGAAAATAAGAAAAAGTATAGCTATGATTGGAAGGGTAGAAATATGCTCATAGCATCTCTAGGTGTTGTTGAGTATTTTAGAGTCTCACATTGTGCTACCGATAAGGCAATGTGGGACGCCCTACAAATTTCCCATGAAGAGACAAATGATGTCAATCTAGATAGAATCAATACATTGAATCAAGAGTTCGGTCTCTTTCACATAAAGCATGGTGAAAACATTGCGGAAATGCAAAAGAGATTCTCTCATATAATAAATCTCTTACACACTCTTGGTCATGTTACTCCCAATGTTGTTGTTACTAACAAAATTTTAAGATGTCTTAATAGGGAATGGAAGCCGAAAGTTACAACTATAAAGGAAGCCAACAATCTAGCTACACTTGACATAACAACATTGTTTCGTAAGCTTCAACAACATGATCAAGAGCTCATAAATCTCAACAAGCATGAGAAGAAAGAAAAGAAAGAAAAACCAAAAGACACGAAAAAAAAGTCTATCACATTAAAGGCTTCAAACTCCAAGTCCTCCACCAATAACTCATGTGTGAGTGATTTTAGTGATGATGATGAAAGTTCAAGTGAAGACATGAGACTATTTTGTGAGGAAATATTATAAATACCTTAGAAAGAATGAAGTACAACACTCGGAAAAAAATCTCATCAACTATAGACAACAATCAAAACCATCAAGGCAAGATAAAGGTAAGAAATCCAAATCAAGAGGATCATGTTCAATTGTGGAAAACTTGGTCACTACAAACCGGATTGCCCATTACTCAAAAGAGATAAAGGAAGAGAAAATTTCCAAAAGAGACCAAATAAATCTAGAAGAGCACACATTGCTTGGGAAAACGATGGTGAAGCTTTAAGCAAGAGTGACTCTAGTGATGAAGAAGAAATGGTCAAATTTTGTCTCATGGCTCAACCAAAGAAGAAAAAGAATGTAAGTCATTCTAAATATGATCTGTAATACAGTGGGAGAACTGACTTAGTTGTTTTGTGTTTTATCGCAAATGTTGCGCTTAGCAAGAATTGCCACCGACTTTTCTTTTATCCAATAAGGAAAGGTGAAAATAATAGGAAAGACCTTTGATAGATTATGAGTTCGGGGGGGTAAGTTATGAAAAGGGAAGGTGTTAGCACCCTTTTCATCCGTAGTTATCTACGGGATCTTAATTGCTTAGCTCACTTTTGAAAACTTGCTTTTGTGTTTGTTTGAAAATATTTTGATTTAAATTCGTAAAATGATTCTTGTATCAGTCCTGAAGAATGCGTACGAAGTGTTTAAAAATATTTGTTTGAAAATGTGAGGTGTGAAAAGTATTTTGTTTAATGAGAAAGAAATTAAGATTTATTACCCATTCAAAGGCCGTTCTTGTTATTTTCCTTCTCCTTTAGGGATAGTGTTATCCAAACCATTAGTTGGTAGGTAGACCTATTCATTGGATGTGAAGGGACAAGTGTAGGATCATCGTATGGTCATTGAAGGCAACATTGTAAGGATACCTTAGTAACTTCTTAGGGACTATCATCATTTTAATCGTAGGCAACAATCGAAGGGACAATATCATATATTCGTAGGCAACATCAATGGTCATCAAGGGACTATGATCTTTATATCTAAGGGACTATGATGATGTTATTCGTAGGCAACTTTGCTAAGATATCCCTACATTCGAGGGACATGACCATTATGTAAGGCAACAAGATAGGATACCCTAAGGGTGCAAGTGTGAGAAGTGATTCAATTCAGATATTTATCTCTTGAAATTAGAGTTATTCTATGTTGGTTTTAATCTTGTCATACAATCCTATTTGCATACATCTAAACAATTAATATTTGTATGGAAAAATAAAGTGCGGGAATTTGAACCTAAGACTATTACATGGCTTTGGGGCAGTTACATCATAATAAAATGCGAGAAAGTAAAGCCCTAAACTATTACATTCTGTAAGTAGTTACATAATCAGAAAAATATGGGGAAATTAAAACTACGCTATTACAAAAATACCTGTGCGACCTATACATCGATTTTAAGAATTTAAAAGAGAAAGGCATAAATAAATAAATAAATAAATAAATAAACAAACATTTCAATAAAGATAGAAATATTCTAAAACCACAAGTATTAAAAAAAACATATTTTTGGTATTTTTTGTGATTTAATTTTAATAAGAAAAGATATTAATTAATTACAATTTAATTAAGAAAATAATTTTAAACCTAAATAAATAAATGTTTTTTTAACCTAAAACTAAAAATAAAATGTTTTTTATGATTTTAGAAAATAATTAAAAAGGGTTTTGAAAAGAAATTAAATTAAAAAAGAAAATAGAAAAATAAGAAGAAAATAAGTTGTAAAAAATTAGGAATGGGGTTGAAAGGTGTTGAACTCGTGACCTTGGGGTCACAGGTCCAAAAGCTTGCCACTGAGGCACATGCTTGTGGTGTAATTATGCTGCCTTTAGAAATATGTATGTGTTACCTACAGAAATCAGAAAATATTGAAAAAATAGCATAAAGAAGGGATCGAACCCACGCCTTGAGGGAGGTAAGGACTAAGTGTGCATGTTTAACCACTGGGGTGTTGATACATCCAGTGATTTAACTAGTTTCATAAATATATATGCAATTTTAATTTTCAGAAATCAGATTAAAAATCAAAATGCGCGCCAGGGGGTTCCTGTGTTTGAATGGTCCAATCATGCCTCGCCACGCCTGCCTCTGGCCAGTCAAAGAAAATCAGAGACGCCGAAGTTAACTCCGGTCGTCTTCTCTGATCACTCTCAACATCAAAACTGCAAAATAGCAAGAATAAATGCAAAAGGAGGACCCTACCCCCTAATACAAGGACTGTGAATGCAATGGTGGTGCTCGTTTGGCCTGAAATGTCCTGTATCATGCAGTTCAAAGCTTAATAGTTTTAAAACCCTAACAATGGCATCCTACGATTTTGGCATCAAATCTTATGTGTAATGGTTCTAAACAATCACAAGCATCAGTATGAACATGTATATAAACATCAAACTCATTTAAATTGCATAAAACAAAAGTTTGAGATTTAAGAAATTTTACCAACCGGTGCAACTCGAGGGAGTGAGTTCTGGGCACGATATAACTTGCTTAAGGATATGGATGGACTCTTAGGAAACCCAGGAGTATGATTCGATGCTTGGTTTGGATTGAAAGAGGTTGCAAAGGAGGTTTTGAGTTGAATTCCTTGAAATTTTTGAAAGTTTCTCTAGGGTTCTTGAGGGAAGCCATTCATGTCTTTCTCTTGTGTCTTGGTTGTGTATATATAGAGGAGTGAATTAGGTTAAGAATTGAGAGGAAAATATATTGCATTGATGTGAAAAAATTTGATTGGATATCTAAATCAAAATCTTCCAATCACTCCTTGTGCGTTTTTGCCAGCTATCTTGGGATTGTTTGGTCCTCAAGCAATTCAGATCCAAGGCCTTGCACTCTCCATGCATTAATTTTATATTTATCTAATTTATTTTTGAATTTATATGAATAAAATCAAGAATAAATAGAATAAACATTAATATAATGCATGGATGGGCTTAGAGGTTCTTTACAATGTTAGAAACATGTTTCAAAGCTTAAAACATATGCCCATTTGACAAATTTTCTAGACTGCTCAATATTCACTTCATGCATTTCTTCAAATTTGTCAAATTTGTACCAATCATATCTTGCTCAATTATCAACATTTGAGGATGATCTTGGACTTTTTAGAAGGCTTATGCTGTCCTCTAAAACCTCTCTTTGGTTTTATTTCAATTGAAGATTCCATGTTCATGTACACTTCTTTGAGAAAATATGACTTTTTGTTGACTTTTGAAAGGACCTATAATGTCTTGGCCCATATATCTCAAATGAACCTTTTTTTGGGAAAAACCTATAAGAGACAAAGTTGTCGAGAATTGAATTTCCTTTAAAATGAGATTTGGTTGAGGAATTTGTGATGAAGTATGTGAAAGTTATGTTTGGTCAAACTTCAGTTGACTTCTCCTAAGAAAACCTGTATTTAGTAACATTTGACTTTTGATGAATCTTGAGTTTTCTTGATGAATCATGATCAACTGTTCGCGTTAAAAAGTGACGCGCGAGGGAATCGAATCTGAATTCGGATTCTCTGGCTCGAAACAATTTACTCTTTTGATTTGTTTATAAAGATGCCGCGAGCATCAAGCTTTATTATTTTCAACACAAGAAAAATGATTATGAAAAAGGGGAAAGCTGTTAATACCCTCAATTGATATGATATGCATTACGACTAGCGCAAACTAGACGTAACGCATTGGGGAGATTCCGGGTAAGGGGGGTTTGTTATATAAAGGGAATAGATAGAGCACCCTAAATATATATAGTTATCTATAGCTTTATATATGAATATGTTTGATATGTTTGTGTGTTTTAATTGCTATTTCTATGATTGGGAGAGTTTCTCCTTTGGATTTTAAGAAACGGTAGATTATGTGGGATCCTAGGTTTTGTTATTATTATGCTCGCAAAGATCATTGGGATCTTCTGCATACATATCCCTTAATGGGTGTTGCACCCCAAAATTTGCTCTCCTATCTCGAATTTATCTGGCTTAGGCTTCACATTCATCTGCATACGCTTCCATTAGGTCATTGCATTAAGCAGTCATTCACTCATTGCATACGCATCATTTCGTCGTATTTAAATTGACCAAAAGTTAGTTTAAATCGATATTTGCATCGTTTTATAGTTATAAAATACCCGATATTTCACTTCATTTATTTTTATTTTCTTACCTGTTTATTGTATCGTTTTAAGTTGATTATATGTCGATGATATCAATATTTCGATTTTACAAACAGACTGTTAAAAGCGATTCGACACTGTGCGGAAAATTAGCGGGAAAAATATTTCAAACTTTCGCCTCTAACTCACTGCTTTATGAATCTACGTGTCACGTAGATCATGAAAATGTGATCTCTCTAATTTTTCGAGACATTTCGAAATTTTGTTTTTAACCGTAAGTGTTTTAAAATCAGGTATTTTTCATTATCGTTTTATTTCTATTTTAATTATTTCAATGATTTTTATTTAATCTATGAAACCCGTAATTTATTTTAATATGCTCATTTAATTTTTTTCGGATAATTATTGTCCAATTTTTTACTGTTTTTGACAATTTTAGATGTCCAATTTTTATCTCAAAAAATCCAAACAAAAATATTCTTGGGCTTGTTAATTTTTACCAAATCCATTTTTGAGGCCCATTTTATAGAAAGGGTATTTTTGACATTTTTTAAAATTGCTAAACCTAATTTTTTTAGTATATATAGATGTCATGTTACTGTTCAAGGGGAGGAGGAAAAATTTAAAAACGAAATGTGAGAGAGGGAGGCGGATGTAGTGGGTCTTGATCTAAAAAAAATATAATATAATTTTTGGTCTCTTCATTTTTCGCTACCCCCCATTCCATCGTCTTGCACCCTCACTGCTCACAACACTCTCGTCATCTTCTTCAATTCAAACACCCTCATACCTCCATAGTGCCATTTCCTCCTCTAACTTCCATTCATCTTCCTATTCCCCTCACTGTCTATCTCCGACCCTTCGTCTCGCCTTCACCAACCTCCATATCCATTCCCCAGAAAGCCGCGTCTCAACCTTCCATTCGCATCTCCAAACCACCTTCAGCCGTAGCCCTTTGTCTCTCCGCCGTATACACTCATCACCGTCTCTCCATCCAACCCATCACAAGAACCTCTCCCTTCATCCTCGTCGCCTCCACCTCACTTTTACCTCTTCTTCCTCTATCCGTCTCGTTCAAACCCCCTGCCGTCAATCTCCGCGATTTACTCCGCCTCCATCCTCTTTCCGTCGCCGCAACCACCACCATCCAGCAACGTTCTCACTTCCATCGTCCTCGCATCTCCACCGAAAACCCCAGTTCCTCCAATCGCCGCCGTCATCTCCCTTCTCCCTGTTTCACTCTCACCCGAAGCTGTCTCGCCGTAAACCCTTCTGTTCCGAACAACACCTCCGTTCCTCCTTTCAACATCCGTGCCAGCTCTCTCTCCATCTGCCTGTCGCTGCTCCGATTCATAGGAATCTCGCCGTCTAGCTTCTCTCTGTCTCACTGCCGTGTCCCATTCACGCCTCCTCCTCCCAGCAACAGACCACAAGCAAGACACTCGTAGCCTTGTATAGTTTCCGTTTCTGCAATCTGTCTCCATACAAGCAGCTTCAGCGCATTTTTTGGGGTAAGCTTATCTTCACTATTTTCATAAACTTCTGGATTGTCTTTGCTGAATGAGTAGTAATTTGTGTTGAATTTGTGATATTTGAGATAAGTTTGAGATTATAAAGTGTTAACATCAATGCCTTTTCATTTAGTTTTAATTTGATTTGTGGTGTTTGTTGAGTTATAATGGTTTTTGAATGAACTGGACACCATGTCGAAGTTTGGGAATGTCATGTTTTAACAGTAGTAAATCTGTAAGTTTCCATGCTAAGTCAGGATAAAATTTTGTCGATGGTAGGCTTTGGTTTGTGACAAATTAGCAAGATTTTCTTAAAAGTTAGGTCGTTATGCTGTGATATCTAGTTTGATACCGTTTTAGTTAATCGAATTGAACTATAATGCCGTGTTGAATTCTCCGAAATTGGTTTGGTAGTGTAATACATTGGATTGGTCCGACATACTGTGATACTGTTAATTGTAGCTAGCTTTAAGATGTTATTGATCCGGTTTTGAAATTGGGATGATACCATTGTTTTTGTTGTGACAATATCCGATGATGTTGCTTTCATGCTTTAGTTCATATCAACTTAGATAATGCCACCCATATCGATACCGTTTTTCATTCGAGCTGAATTGTGTAAGTTTGCTAGCTATATTGAAGCATTCGATTATGATATATGTGCAATTTGATTTGAATATTGACATCATTGTTGTTTAATTTGATTTGAATATTGACATCATTGTTGTTTATTGTTCGTAACTGAGCATTTCAAATGAATATGTGTGCGTCATTGGATTAGTGTAGCGGCTGCCCGGGTTAGTAAGTGGTTGATAATGCAAGCTAGTCGATGATCTATGGTTAATTTAGTTTGTGTTAACACTTATTTGTATTTGCCTTTGAGTTCGTGTGGTTTTGGATCGATATTTAGAGTGTTTCTTGAGATTCCATAGCTGCTGCCCGATGTTTTGTTTTGGTCGATTTAAGCTTGCATCGAATATGATTTGTCATGTCTTAAACTTGAATCGAATAATAACATGAACTATTGTCATTTGTTTGCATTTTTGAATCGTTAATCATGAATAAATTCTTCATTCTTGAATTGTTCATTCATTCATATGAGTTGCATTCGATTTTAATATCTTACTTATTAACCTTGTTTACTTTATCATCATTTCATTTCGCTTTATTCCACACTTATGCTACTAACTAGTTTGCTACTTGTAAAGGCATTCAAGGATCGTTCAAACATCATTTATTCTTAGCATCCATATAAATTCTCTCCAATTGCATTTTTATAGTTATCCTACTATTTAGTATTTAGAATTTTAATTTTATGAACATACAAATATTCAGTATTTTATTTTTATACTGTAAATATAATTATACATATTATTTTTATTTCTTATATTTAGTATTGTAAATACAATTATACTATTTTTATTCATATACTTTATTCGGTTTAATTTGTAAACAAAATACATACTTGAGCATTGCAATATTCTCCGCATAGTTTTTGTTTGTATCTTGAGTGATGTAGAAATCTTCATTTGATTCATCAAGCCTTATCCGTTCTTGAAGACTACTTGGAGCTCAATTCTTTCACCGCATAAAAGCTATTTATTTATTCAAATTAATTCGATTTGGTTGTAATAACTTAGGATTTATTTTCTTGTGTGTTCTAATTACCATTTAATTATGCGTTTATCATATTAGAACACATAGCTTCCTCTTGGGCTCCTCATCAATGAACAGGTAAACATACACAATGCACACTTGCACACATTTATAGTTTGGTCCTAGGCTTTTCTACAGCGACAACTATTCGATCAATTGTTCCAATCGGTCGTTTAGAATACTAGTGTCACGCTAGTCCCACTTTTAGGAGCATACATAAAGCCACCTTGTATGGGCTCGCTTGTTTTCCTAAAACACTTTCAAATCAAAAATAATTAATTGAACTTGTTTTCTTTCCAAAATCAATTTTTTTCTCCAAAACAAAACAAGTGTTATGGTACTTAATTGAATTGTTAGAGGTTCGCCCAACGATTTAATTAAAATGTAAAGTATTTGGGCCATTAGAGGGTAACCCAATGACTTGAATACTTTATTCCATACACTTGGACATTTAAAACACTTTCATATTAAATTAATTAATTGAATTTGTTTTCTTTAAATCAATTTTTCTACAAAAACAAAAAAAACATAGTGTTATGGTACTTAATTAAATTGTTAGAGGTTCGCCCAACGATTTAATTAAAATGTAAAGTATTTGGGCCATTAGAGGGTAACCCAATGACTTAAATACTTTATTCCATAACACTTAATAAAAAGTGAACTTTGTTTCACCTCACTCCTTTCATAATAAAGATTTTGGATGAGAGAAGATCGGTTGACCTCAATCACCAATCTCGAGTATCGAATCGTTAGAGGATAGCCCAACGTTTTGGTACTTGTCATCTACAATTAAAATCAATTCAACCCATTCAAATTTCATTTCCGCTCATACGCGGTCATCAAAAACATTTCAATTAAAATCAACACAACCAATCCAAGACATTTTCAACAAGAACTACGGAGTTTTGACTTTCCCATTGCACGAGGGAATACGTAGGCACGCGGTTTCGAAACCGTGTCAAACTCAAAATAATAACAAACAAATCCCTTTTCTTCTTTTCATAATTTAGAAATTAGCGATTACACACACACAAACACATTTTGAACTAAATGGGTCCCATCGAGTACGATGGACGTAAGAGGTGCTAATATCTTCCTCTTGCGTAACCGACTCCCGAATCCATCCTTTTTTGGTCTTGTAGACCGCCTTATCCGAATTTTGTGGGTTTTATCTATATTTCCCCGTTCTTTCTAGAACAAATAAAATTAGGTGGCGATTTCATTGCTTTGAAAATTCATTTTAAATGATTTTTGAAAAACGAGTTGCTTCAATGGGAATCAGAGCATTTGTAGCTCGGATCTAAAGGGATCTATGGTTTGTTTGGTTTGAGGGAGAAAGAAATTTGCTCGCCAAGGATGAGACCTTGTGCCTACGTATTCTCAAAAGGATGTTGAGAAAGTCAGAGAAATCGTAGTTCCCACTTATGCTAGTGGAAGCAACAGGATGTTATTAAGAGACACAGACAAATGTCATCTTAATGAAAAATGTATCTAATCTATTTCATCACATACATTTTGAAAGGTTTGATTGATTGAAAATCTTTCGTCGTAAGTTATAGGTGTTTTACTTGAGTGTACAAGCGTTACCACTTACGAGTTTTAGAAAGATATTTTGAAAGATGATTGAATCTTTTAATTGTAAGCATTGGGTGTTTTGCTTGAGTGTACAAGCGTTACCACTTACGATTAAGAGATGTTTTTGTTTGAAAAGTGTTTGAAAAGTTTTTGATTGTATGTGATGTGATAGATGAGACACTTCTTCCATAGAGATGATAGATGTCTAAATCTCGAGGAGAAATTGATTAGATTAGGGGGATGCTTTTAAGAAGCCTGTGGGTCCTTGTATTGTAAGCCCAAGAGGAGGCATTCCGAGGGTCATCGAGGGTCCTTGTATGAAGCTCAAGAGGAAGCTATAGGGTATGGCTGGCTTTGGCTTTAAAAGGGGTTTCACCGGGAAACCATCCTCTTAGGATTAAGAGCAATTTCACCGGGAAATTATACTCTCTGGGTTCTATCCTAGTGCGGGTGATTCTTTGTATTGGAAGCCCAATAGGAGGCTGTTAAGAGATTTCCTGGTCTCTTTCTTGTTTGATGCCCAAGAGAAGGCTAAACTCAATGAGGATTTCTTTTGAACGAAGCCCAAGAGGAGGCTAACTCAGCAGGGGAGTGTTGTCTTATATGAAGCCTAAGCGGAGGCTAAACTCAGATGAATGAGTTTTCTTATATGAAGCCTAAGAGGAGGCTAACTCAGATGAATGAGTTACCTTGTACAAAGCCCAAGAGGAGGCTAACTCTGTGAGGAACTTAATGGTTAGACTAGTTGTTATGTTATAACTAGACAATTATATAAACAAGTATATGAAGTTTATTCACAGGAGTTTATGAAGGAAATATAAACAAATGTATGATGTTTAATTACAAGAGTTTATGAAGGAAATATAAACAAGTGTGTGTAAAACGAACGTTTAAAACGAGCGTAACTTGATTACTTACAAGTTTGAATGTGTACGAGGGAATGAATATGTACACGAATGAGTATTTATGTACAAGGAGATGTGGATGTACATAGGAGGGTTGGGACTTACACCGTAAGGGAGGCCCATTGGTTTAAAAGCAGTTTCACCGGGAATAATGCTCCTTTTAATACCAATGGTATTCAGTGTATATACAAGCGAAACGAAAACAAACGGACGAAGTTTGTCTGTACTTGAGTATTTGCAAAGGTATCTGTATTATGTACAAGTAAAAATTGGTATGTACATAAAAGAATTGGATATGTACAAGGAAATAATTATGTACATAAAAAGAATTTTGGGACTTACACCGTAAGGGAGGCCCATGATCGGTTAAGAAATTCGAGAAAAAACGAGTTCGGTTTTATCTTCAAATCGGGTCGATCATGGAAAAAAGAGTGTAAGTTTGATGAAAAGTTTTGAAAAGATCTTAAAAGTGTTTTTGAAAGATGAAGTAAACTTACAAGAAGTTTGGAAAAGATTCGGGCTTCGAAAGTTTGAAAGAAACGTCTTTGAAAGTGCTTTGAAAAGTACTCAAAACGTATCGTTTTCGGCTCGATAAAAATGTAATCAAAAGAAAGTATTTTTTGAAATTTCTTGACATTATCATAAAATATACATGTTAATTGACATGTGTACAAAACATCACCTCAAAATGAGGAGTTTTGATTGGGTTTTGAAGGAGTCAAAGTTTCGAAAAAATATGAAGAGAAAATGAAAAAGTTTGGCAAAAATGGTCCCAAGGCTACTCGAACCCGGGACCATTGGGCAAGGCGTGGCAAGGCAAAGTGTTAAGAGTGAGCTGGCAACCGCTGGGGCGGAAATACATCCGTGTATTTATCTCAAACCATGTTATAATATTATAAACTAAATGTTTGAATTTGAAAAAACGCGCGCAATCATCTTCTTCTTCCCCGATCCTTCAATCAGCCATGGATTCCTTGTTTCTCAATGAAATTGCTCGATGTAAACATCAAACTTGATCGAAATTGAACCAGGAACATGATGATGTGGTTTAATTTCATTTATTTTTAGTTTAACATGATTAAATTTCCAGAAAACACGAAGAACCCTAGTTCTTTAAAATCAAATTGAAATCGTGTATGGACATGGATTCAAGCAATTAGTTTAGGGTTAATGATCAGTGATAGTGCAGAAACAAAACGGCCAAGCCATTTTTGAACTGGAAGTTAGAAATCAAGGAGTTCGAAGTTGAGTCACTTACCTCTTGAAGCTGAGATCAAAATCTTCAATAGAGTGTTTCCAGTTGTTGTTTAAGGATTGTTGGAGCACCAGTGAGCTTCATGGAAGGTGTGAGGATGGTCTGCTTGCTCTGAAATTGCCTGGATCATTCCAACCAAGTCCACTTGCATATGCTTGAAACGAAATTCGAATCCGTTCTTGGAGGTGTTACAGATCAAAAGTAATGGTTTGTATCATCCATATGGAGTATGTTGATGATGTTTGAATCATAAAAACACAACTTGCTCGAGCCAAACATCAGTTTTGAAAGTTAAGGCAGTTTTGTCAAGTTTGAAAGTTTGAAATGCAATTCTGGTTTTTTATCTATTCTTATGTTGATTTTAATTTTCAAACCAGTTATATATTGATTTTAAGACATGTTAGACACCAAATCTCTCATGGTTTTTCACAAGTTTTGAAAATTGCAAGAATTCTCACTTTGAACTATGTTACTTGAAATTTAAGAAAGAAAGGAGAAAGCTTGTTTTGGCATAGATTTGGCGTAGTTTCAAATGGCAAACATGACCTCTATTTATAGGTCAAAAAATAAGATTAGCAAGCAAGGAAGATTGGCTTGGATTCGGACAACTTGCCTTAGAGGGCAAGAAAGTCATTTTTGCCATAAATGCAAAAGGAACCTTCCTTTTAACCATGGTTAAATTTTAACTTGATCTTATCTCATCATAATTACTTTCCATCTGATTTTTATCAGCTCTATCCTTCTTGGCTAGGTGGCAAGGCTTCTAGAAGGAAAGAAAATAAAAAATGACTTGTAATTTTGAAGATTGTACTTGAAAATCATGGCTTTTGGAGCTCTATGTTTCAAAATTAAAAGTATAGCTAGACACCATGGATTTGCAAGTTCTTGGACATTTTGGAAAGCTTGTTTAAAGGGCTACAACTTTCATGTTTTGAGTTTTTTCTAATTCCAAATGGAACTATTTGAAAAATTGCCATGAAAGTAGGAAAAAATGTGAAATTTTAACACTTCAAAATTTTTCTAAGTGTTGAAAATTTTGACTTTTTGTTAACTTTTCCAAATTTATTGATTTTTTATGATCATGATGGATCATTTGAAGTATTTTGATGATTGAAAAAGTTTTGTCTTGAAAAAGTTGACCAAAAGTCAAAGTTTGACTTTTCAGTGCAGATGAAAGTTCATCAGATGATCCAGAAATTGACTGATGAAAATTGTGAACTTCTGTGATGTTTTGAATCCAAAAATTAGGTCAACATGTTGTATTGAAGATATAAAGATCAATCTCCAGGCAAAAAAGTCATTCATTGATCAGAAAATCAGTGATTGCTTATCCTCGATGAAAACCCTAATTGGTCGATCCTCGATAGATCATGAGAAAAAAATTGGATATCTGAAGATCAGAGGTTGATGATTTGATCAAGATAGATCAATTGAGGTGAGGGAGACTCAAAACCTAATTGATTGCCTCTTGAATCAGATGAAAATTTGTGAAACCCTAATTTTGACCTGTAGAAGTCACACCCGATTAATTCTGTTCTGAACTGTTAGTGATGCAATGATGCAAATGTAAGGTGGTATATTAGGTCAAAAATTGGGGTATGACAGATGCCCCTATTTAAGTTTCTTTAACCTGAGATATGATGATGAATATCTTCGTCTCGATAGGTGTGAAGAGACTTAAATATCAGAATACGCAAATTTTGGACCTAAGATACCAAAAATGCGGATGATGCAAAATGATTGCAAAAAGTTCACCCAAGAGTATCAAAGACTGATATGATGGGGAAGAGTAGTGAGGATGACTCAATCTGTCTAAGAAAAGAGAAATCCTGTTTGTTGGGAAACAAGCAATATGTTTCAATGGGAAAATAGATTCACAATGCATGTGAATATCTGTTTCGCTTTGGGAAACAAAGAGATTACCTTTTGTCAGCCTTGTGACAATGTTTAAGGTAAGTGAAGATGATATTACCAATTATCAGCCTTGTGATAGTCTATGGTAATGAGTTTTGAAGATATTACCAATTATCAGCGAAGTGATAACTATAACAAGGTAATTCTTGAGAAAATTGTTGAGTATTCAGCCTTGCGAATAACAGACAATGATGGAAACAGATATCAAATGAGTTTCTATATTCACAGCTACAATCTTGCCGGGGATCTTTCTCTTGAGAAGATGCGGGCATTTTGATTGAAAAGACACAGGTTTTCTTTTAGACAGAAAGACAACTGTGGAGATTTCTTGAACTTTCATGATTTGATCTTGCTAAGAAGATTAATCGTTTTATGACAAGTTTCAAAATGAAAAGGAAATAAGCGGCTCGGATGACGAGGCTATTGCTTATTGTTTGTAGGTAGATTTTTCTGTGAAATCTAAACCTGAGTTGGTCAGAGACAAGGTTCTACCCAGGAATGAACTGGAAAGAAATGGTCAATCAAAACTTCGTTCCCAATGAGGAATGATCTCAGCTGGGGAATAGGAGAGAAAAATGTATTTTTCTGCTTGGGGATAATCTACTGGAGAGATGACATACCCATATGAGTACATGTAACCTAAACCAGCGATATAGAAGTAAACATTTGAGAAATGCAGAAATGCATTAATGATGTTATTATGTATGAATGATAAATGTTATGAATGTCATATGCATGCTGACGATACTTTGCCAAAGACAACAAAAAAGGTATTTGGAAAAAGGACTACGTCACAGTTCAAAAAACTACTCAGCAAAATCTGCAGCAGCGGTGTAGACGTTACTGATGAAAACTCTGAGTTGCATGCTTTAAACTTTCCAAAAAAAGCATTTCATTGGTAACTTTGTTGGGAATTCTTTTTTGGATAAGAATGCCGTCCTTTGATAATCTCTGCTGAGGAGAAGAAGACTTCTGTAGCAGTTGTTTTATTCTGTCAGGGATTGAAACACTCATGGAGAAACTGATGAAGTTCCTTTTGTGTTCATAGTTCAAAGGAAAAATTCGCTTTTATTTCAAAATTTTGAAGTAAAAATTCATTTAAAAACCTTTTAGTTTCAAAGTGATCTTCACAATAAAAGGCGCTATTTTGCAAAACAGAATAAAGCAAGAATTGCAAACAAATGGGAACAAGGCTCAAATTTTATTTGATAGAATGGTAATCAGCCAAAGGCGTGATTCCATGAGCTATTTACAAGAGTTGGAAATGATAATTTATTGGGAAAAGGCTACATTGAAAACAAATAACCACTAATATCCCTACCAACTTTGAATTCCAACTGTGCTTGTTGCTTCAGAAAATTTGATTGAAGATCCATTGATGGAAGATTCTTCAGATTGACAAAGTACAGACCGATGTAGTTACTTTGTCATTTTTTGTATCCTTAATTTTTGCATAGATTGCCTTTTCAGGTTTTCAATCTATCAGGATAATTTCTGTTTATTGTCTCTAATTTTTGCCTGGACCGCCTTTTCAGGTTTTCAATCCACCGAGACGCTCTTTTTTGCCTAAGCCGCCCTTTTCGGGTTTTCGACTTAGCGAGTTGTTCTTTTGTTTTTTAGACAAAGTATTTTTTGACTGCATCAGCATTCACAGGATGCGGGAGTTCATCACCGTCCATGGTTGTGAGGGTCATAGCACCGCCAGAAAAGCTTCTTTTGACGATGTATGGGCCTTCGTAATTAGGAGTCCATTTGCCCCTAGAATCTGGTTGAAAAGACATAATCTTTTTAAGCACAAGGTCGCCTTCTCGGAATTCACGAGGTCGAACCTTTTTGTCAAAAGCTTTCTTCATCCTTCTTTGATATAATTGTCCATGACACAGAGCGGTCAGACGCTTTTCTTCGATTAAGTTCAACTGGTCGTATCTGCTTTGACACCATTCGGCCTCAGATAACTTAGTTCCCATGAGAACTCTCATTGATGGAATCTCAACTTCTATGGGGAGCACTGCTTCCATGCTGTATACTAGAGAAAAGGGAGTTTCCCCTGTGGATGTGCGTACTGAAGTACGATATCCATGTAGAGCAAATGGCAGCATTTCGTGCCAGTCTTTGTAAGTGATGACCATCTTCTGGACGATCTTCTTGATGTTCTTGTTGGCAGCTTCAACGGTGCCGTTCATTTTTGGCCGGTAAGGAGATGAGTTATGATGCTCGATCTTGAATTCCTCACACAGTTCTTTCATCATTTTGTTGTTCAAGTTTGATCCATTGTCTGTAATGATCTTACTCGGAACTCCATATCGGCAAATGAGGTTGTTCTTAATAAACCTCACAACCACTTGTCTTGTGACGTTGGCGTAAGATGCTGCTTCGACCCATTTGGTGAAGTAATCAATAGCCACTAAAATGAAGCAATGTCCGTTGGACGCTTTTGGTTCGATCATCCCAATCATGTCGATGCCCCACATGGAGAAAGGCCACAGAGAGGAGAGAACGTTGAGTAGAGTTGGCGGCACATGGATCTTATCCGCGTAGATCTGGCACTTGTGACATCTTTTGACGTGTTTACAGCAATCAGATTCCATTGTTATCCAATAGTATCCTGCTCTCAAGATTTTTCTAGACATTGCATGCCCATTTGAATGGGTTCCAAAGGACCCTTCATGCACTTCATGGATTATTGTGTCTGCTTCGTGTCTATCCACGCATCTGAGCAGAACCATGTCGAAATTTCTTTTGTATAACACATCTTCATTCAGGAAGAAATTTCTAGAAAGCCTCCTTAGAGTTTTCCTATCTTTGTATGATGCCCCGAGTGGGTACTCCTGAGTTTGAAGAAAACGTTTGATGTCGTGGAACCACGGTTTATCATCGAAGACTGCTTCAGTTGCAAATACATATGCAGGTCTTTCAAGGCGTCTGATACGAATCTTAGGCATATCATTCCAATTGTTGACTTTGAACATGGAAGATAGAGTAGCCAAAGCGTCTGCCATTCAATTTTGATCTCGAGGGATATGATGCAGTTCAACTTTGTTGAAGAAAGTCAACAAACGTCTTGCATAATCTCTGTAAGGAATCAAACCAAGATGATGAGTTTCATACTTGTCTTTGATTTGATTGATCACAAGGGCTGAATCTCCATATATGTCAAGGATCTTGACCCTCAAGTCGATGGCTTCTTTGATACCGATGATACAAGCTTCATATTCTGCTATGTTGTTGGTACAATCAAATAACAATCTGGCGGAAAACGGGATATGAGAACCCTCGGGAGTGATGATGACTGCCCCAATTCCATTGCCATAAACATTAACTGCTCCATCAAAAATTAAGCCCCATCGGGATTCTGGATCAGGGTCTTCTTCAGGTAGCGGTTCGTCACAATCTTTCATCTTTAAGTACATAACATCCTCATCAGGGAAGTCAAACTTGAGAGATTGGTATTCGTTGATTGGTTGATAAGCCAAGTGATCGGCGAGAATGCTTCCTTTGACCGCTTTTTGGGCACGGTACTGGATGTCATATTCAAATAATAGCATCTGCCATCGAGCAATCCTTCCTGTTAAGGCAGGCTTTTCAAAGACATACTTGATTGGATCCACTTTGGAGATTAACCAAGTTGTGTGATTGATCATGTACTGGCGGAGACGTTTCGAAGCCCACACCAAAGCACAACATGTTTTCTCGAGCATGGAGTAGCGAGTTTCACAGTCTGTGAACTTTTTACTCAAGTAGCAGATGGCAAGCTTTTTCTTACCGGTTTCATCTTGCTGTCCAAGCACGCAGCCCATGGAATCTTCTAGCACGGTAAGGTACATGATTAATGGTCTTCCTTCGATTAGAGGAATCAATATCGGTGGTTCTGACAGGTATTCTTTGATACTGTCAAACACTTTTTGGCAATCTTCTGTCCACACAACCTCTTGATTTTTGCGGAGAAGTTTGAATATCGGCCCACAAGTAGCAATCATTTGAGAGATAAATTTGGAGATGTAATTCAACCGTCCAAGAAATCCTCTTACTTGCTTTTCTGTGTGTGGCGTAGGCATTTCTTGAATAGCCTTGACTTTGTCAGGGTCAACTTCAATACCTATTTGACTGACGATGAAACCTAGGAGTTTTCCAGATCTTACCCCAAAGGTGCATTTGTTAGGATTCAGGCGAAGCTGAAATTTCCTTAATCGCTGAAACAACTTCAAAAGATATTCTATATGCTCTTCTTCAGTGTCAGACTTTGCTATCATGTCGTCCACGTAGACTTCGATCTCTTTGTGCATCATGTCATGAAAGAGAGTAGTCATCGCCCTTTGGTAAGTTGCGCCTGCATTCTTTAATCCAAACGACATTACTTTGTAACAAAATGTGCCCCATGGCGTGATGAAAGATGTCTTCTCCATGTCTCCTGGAGCCATTCTGATCTGATTGTAACCAGAGAAACCGTCCATGAAGGAAAAGACGTTGAACTTAGCAGTACTATCCACTAGCATGTCGATATGCGGTAGTGGGAAAACATCTTTTGGGCTTGCTTTGTTCAAGTCCCGGTAGTCAACACACATTCTGACCTTTCCGTCTTTCTTGGAGACAGGCACTATGTTGGCTAGCCATTGGGGATATTCAGAGGTGACGAGGAAACCTGCATCGAGCTGCTTTTGAACTTCCTTTTTGATTTTGTCGGCCATTTCTGGGTGAAATCTTCTCAGTCTTTGTTTAACTGGTGGACACTCCGGTCTTAATGGCAAGTGATGCTCCACGATGCTAGTGTCTAATCCCGACATGTCTTGGTAAGACCAAGCAAACACATCGACGTATTCTTTGAGAAGATCTATCAGTTTGCCCTTGACGTTGCTGTCGAGTAGAGCTCCAATGTTTACTTCTTTTTTGTCTTCCTCAGAACCTAAGTTGATTGCTTCCAAAGGCTCTTTGTGAGGCTGAATGATTCTTTCCTCGTGCTTAAGTAGTCGAGAAATCTCATCCGGGATCTCTTCTTCAACTTCTTCATCGGCGACTTCACTGGGGATTTCAAAGTTGGGAGAGAGCATAGAGTTATTGCGTTTAATGGATTTGTCCATCTGTTAATCTGCATGTTTTGATTTATGTTTGATTAATTAACTCTCTTTTTTTCATTTTTTTAGAAAAAGTTAATGTGAAAGTGGATGCAGATTATATTTTTTTTTTGTGTTTTTTAGGATTATCATTTCCAAGAAAGGGTAAAACGAAAAACAAACACAAAGTGTGGAATCAAAACAACGCGTTTTATTTATGATTCACAATATGGAACAGGGCCCTAAAATACAAACTCATTTGTCTTGGGCAAGACAAAGAGAAATTATTTAAAAGCTAAACCCTATAAAACATCTCTTCACTTTGGGCGAGGCGAGAGTTCAAAACAAAAGCAAAATAAACTACTTAGAACTATGAACATTAGCCCGAACTTCAACAGGCTTCCAATAGTAGCGAACTCCTTGGAAGTCAAGATACTCTGGTAGTTTTCCACTTGGCTTAGTTCTTGAATAGACTTTGGTCGTTGGTCGAACAGGCCTTGAAGACTCTGGATGTTTGACCTTGCCTTTTGTGCTGTTGAAACGATCTTCTTCTGCTTGATGGACAGATCGAGAAGCATGGGATACAACATATGTACTTTCTATTGGCATTCGTGTTGAATTCTGGGGATGTACTCTCCAATCTTCTGAGTGAAGAGACTCATTGTCGGCAACGCTTTCCAATTCGTTTCCAGAATTGTATCCCTGATCTTAAGTAATCACGTTGATGTAGTGATAGTTAAGATCTGGTTTAACAAATTCCACGGGCGCATCAAAGCAGAGATCTTCATTCGGAACCTCAATTGGTTGATGAGATCGAGAAGATGTATATAACTCTTCTGGTTGACTAGGATACTCAAAAGGATCATCCCATCCAGTTGGCTGAATGTCTTCAATTCTGATTTTTGAGCTTTCAGGTGCAGTGTATTTTACCATGTAGTCAAACTTTCCACTTGGTTCTCCCAAGGTATCCCAAACTTCAGAAGGGACAGGTGGATTTTCATTCTTTTGTAGGGACATGCCTTTGAATTGATTAGTCGGAGGATAAAAAGGTGCGTACGATTCTTCCTGAGACACATATTCAGAGCTGGTAAGATAAGTGTTCCACTCTTCAGATCCGGAGAGATCGTCTTCATCACCTTCATTGGTAAGAACGTTAACTTCTTGAAGAACAGGGTTTAAGAAACCCCCACTGTGGAATACTTCTCGGATTGGGCGAAGAGCTTCATCCCTTTGATCGTCTTTAGGAAATACTGGAGCAAATCCGAGCCCGGCCTTTGTCTCGTTGTTGACAGGTTTTATTACTTGTCCCCAACCTGCAACATTACCATCTTTCACTATCTGCGCCGCTTCTTTGTAAGAGGAGATAGACGATCTGCTTTTCCTTGTAGATTCATCTTCTAACGAAAGTCCTTGGAACTGCGTCCCTTCAACGTCGTTGGCTGTGATGAAAGAAAAGCTGGATAAATGGCTTACTAGTAACGCTTGTTCACCGATGATGGTTACTAGCTTCCCATTTACTGTGAACTTTATTTTTTGATGGAGAGTGGAGGTCACAGCTCCTGCTTCGTGGATCCATGGTCTTCCTACAAACAACTGTAAGCAGCTGGCACATCCATGACCTGGAAGGTGATTTGGAAAGTATGCGGACCAATCGTCATCGGAAGGTCGACTTCCCCAATAACAGATTTCCTCGACCCATCAAAGGCCCTTACCACTATGTCATTGAATTTCATCGGCGTTCCTTTGTAAGACAAACGAGCAAGAGTCGTCTTTGGCATTACATTTAAGGATGAACCGGTATCTACTAGTACATTGGACAGGGAATCTGATTGGCAAATCATTGAGATATGCAGAGCCAGATTGTGATCTTTTCCTTCCTCCAGAAGTTCTTTATTACTGAAGCTTAAATTGTTGCAAGCTGTTATGTTGCCCACAATTCCACCAAATTGATCTGTAGTCACGTCGTGATCTACATAAGCTTGATCTAGCACCTTCATCAAAGCTTCCCGGTGGGATTCAGAATTCAGAAGTAGAGATAGTATCGAAATCTTGGAGGGAGTCTGCATCAGCTGATCCACAACTCTGTACTCGTTTTTCTTGATTAGCTTCAAAATTTCATCGAAATCTGAGTTGACGTTGGTTCCATCAGACGGTCCAAAGTTTACATTTGGATTATCAACGGGAATCCTCGTGGGATTCTCGGGAGATGTATTAACTAGTTTTTGTCTAATAATAGGAACAACAGGCGGCTTTGGTGGCAACGGAGTATGTACTCGTCCACTTCGCGTTACTCGTCCGATCTCAGTTATGTTAACATTAGCTGAAAGAGTTGGCAAGGTTCCTTTCTATCAATGCAGGATATAGTTCTGTGTACGTCATCGGAATTGGGTCAAATTGCGAGACCTTGGGCGCACGGTTCTGATTGTTGTATTGCTGAGCCTGCTGTCGAGGCTGTTGAGTTTGCTGGAACTGCGGAGCAATTCCTGTATTTGGACTTGTATTAACAGCGGGTGCTATGGCAGCTACCTGTTGTTGCCGGTTGACATTCTTTCGTGGTTTCCCTCGGGACACCATTCCTATGTCATGTTCCTTTTTCTTTGGAAAACTGGTTCCAACCCTCTTAGTTCCACTAGAAGATCCTATTTCTTTGACCAGGCGTCCTGTTCGAACTCCTTCCTCTAGTCGCATTCCCATGCTTACCATCTCGGTGAAATCTCCGGGAGCGTTGGCGATCATTCGTTCGTAGTAAAATGGGCCAAGAGTGTTTAAGAAAACCTTGGTCATTTCCTTCTCCTCTAACGGTGGGTTGACTTGGGCAGCAATTTCCCTCCAACGTTGGGCGTACTCTTTGAATGTCTCTTTTTCCCTATGAGACATGGAGCGGAGTTGATCCCGATCTGGAGCCATGTCCAAGTTGAATTTGTATTGTTGGACAAGGGCTTCGCCTAGGTCATTGAACGTATGGATATTCGCACTGTCTAGCCCCATGTACCACTTCAGTGCGGCACCGGTGAGACTGTCTTGGAAATAGTGAATTAGCAATTGGTGACTGTCATTGTACATAGACATTTTCCTAGCATACATCGTGATATGACTTTGCGGGCAGGAATTTCCTTTATACTTTTCCAAGTCAGGGACTTTGAACTTTGCGGGTATCCTTACGCGAGGAACTAGGCACAAATCATGGGCGTTCTTCCCAAACAATTCCTTTCCACGGATTGTTTTGATCTCAAGCTGCATCTTAAGGAGCTGTTCCTGGAGATTCTCCATCGGGCCACGAGGATTCGTGTTATCGCCTGGACTATGGTGGACTTCTTCGTCTGCAGTAGTGTGCACTACGGAAGCTGAGTTTGTCATAATCGGTTGAGAAACCGTCATAGTGACTTGTGGAAAGGTTACTCCATACTGTGGAGTAAGTGTTGAGTTCTGTAAAGTAGGCACCTCAAACGTGGTTGTCTGTACCTGAGGAGTAGGTTGACGAAACCCGATGCCGAAATTGAAAGGCATGCCCCATGGATAACCTTCTGGCATACTGAAGAGTGGACTACTGACTGCAACAGTTGAAACTGGAGTAGTAGTGATCTCTGAAATCGCCGCTTGATTTTGACTGCTCAAAGTTGCTTGCTGACTTTGCGCAGTTGCCAACGAACTTACCAAAGAAGTGAGTCTCTCCACCTCTTCTTGCAGTGTTGTCACTGTGCTACGAAGTTCAACATTTTCTTGCTCAAAACCTTCCATTATTTTCCTTCTTTTTGAACGTGTATTGTATGTGCGAGTCGGCTGTGGACGTGGTCGAGAAACTCTAGGACGCGACAGCTTGACTTGACGATCTTTCTCTTTCTGGAAAAAATTCCAAAAGATAAGACTCTAAACAATAAACTCGATATGCAAAGTATGATGCATGGTTATGAATGCAGAGAGAAAATAATTTCCAAAGAGTTTACGCTAAAAGAGAAATTTCTGGCAAATATTTGGATGGAAAACGCTTATTTTATTAATTATTGAAAGAAGATTACAACAATTTTTGTTTTTGAGCATAGCTCATACAATGATAAAATAAATGATAAAATTAACAATCTAAACTAATTAATCGTCCTCGTCGGATGAAGACCCAAAGGCTTGATGTAGCTTCAACTTCAGGATTTCCTTCCCATAGTGAGCTTTCAGTTCAACTTTCTCGGCTTTTAGCTTGCTGATGACTTTCTTCCACTCGTCAGGAGCGGGATTGCTGGTTGTCATTTCCTCAAGCTTTCTTTTTCTTTCTTTGATGTACCTTTTGATCGTGTTATCTTTCTGACGAATCTTCTCATCCTTCTCCATGAGCCATTCATCTTGGAAGTAAAGCGTCTTTTCATGATCTTTGACCTGCTTCTTAAGCTTCTCATTTTCGAGGTCAGTCTTAAAGAACTTGTCTTCCAAAGCCTTTTTCTCAAGCCTCATCTTGGCCAAAGCTTCTTGGTATTCTCCCATAGTCTCAACGGGAAAAATTGTTGATCTGGAAGCTGTTGAAAACATAGGTTCTTCATAAGCATAAGGCATTCAGAATTCCTTTGCTCTTTTCTTCACCCATGAAGTGTAGATTTCCATGGCTACATAATTTCTTGCATTACCCTTTTCCTTCCTTCGGATGTGATGCCAAGCTCTTATCATTCTGGCTTTCAAACCTTGAGAATATTCCCCTTCATGATAGAAGTAGTTTTCTACTGTAAAACCAAGAGGTTTACTAGAGTTTGCATACCCGAGTTGACGTCTCGCCAAGAATGGGTTGTAGTTGATTCCTCCTTTTGTACCGATGAGAGGTACGTTGGCAAATTCTCCACATCTTTCAATGATTTCCATCTCATTGTCTGCCAAGGTATACTAATGGATATCGTCGTTTGTAAGAGACATGAGTCTTCGAGACCAATGCCAATCGTCTTTGTTTTCGCGGAAGATAGGAGATTTAGGCAAGTGTGAGACAATCCATTTGAAGAACAGAGGTACACAACACACGATAGTTCCATCTCCTTGACGATTCTTATGATGAATGGAGAAATACGTGTCACCGAGCAAAGTGGGAATGAGATTTCCAATCAGAAAGATCCTTATGGCGTTGATATCAACGAAACTTGGGATGTTGGGGAACAACACCAATCCATAGATGAGTAAAGCTAAAATAGCTTCAAAGGCTACCATACTACGACGAGAGAATTTAAGAGCCTTCTCCATTAGGAACTTTGAAGTCAGTCCTAAGAGTTTTTCTTTGGTAGTTAGGTTTTTGTCTATCTCAGATTTCTTTAAGTGAGTCATTGTTGCAATGACTGGTGACTTAGGAATGGCTTCCAAACCATTGAACGACACTTTGTCGATCTTGAGATACCTAGGATGTGCGTACTCTTCCAAAGTAGGCATCAGCGATAGTCGGGAAAGTGAAACAACGATAGGCGGATCGTAAGCGAGCGAAAGTTTTGAGAAGTCCTTCATCAACGTTAGTGTTCGGATGTTAAAAGAGTTCCATAGCGTTTTACGAAATCCGAGGATCTTCTACCAAGGATGCTAACTCTTTTAACTTTCCTACATCGAGAATCCAAGCTGTATTTCTTGGTGAATCTTCCTCTAACGTCCATCACTCTAACCTAAAATATTTACAAAGAAAAATCTCCAAATTCTTTGGAAATGGGAAGAGAAATGAAGTTTTTGAATGAATGCATGAATGCTACAAACATGGTTAGTAGTTATACACACGGTCAAGCGTTGAAGTCACGAGCATGAGGCCAACGATAAGAATCAAGCGTGGGTAAGTTCTAAGGGCTTATTCATCTGAAAGCGGGTTCTCGATAATCTGGGCTCAACGCTTCTCTTTGAAATATTATCGGTTTGTTGAATACTCGAAGTCCAATAATATTTTTCAAGAAAAACTACCTGATCGTAGTCTCGCATGACAATTATTCTAAGCTTACGCTGAATAATTTCGCACTACATCCTAAATGGCGGGATGGGTTATGTGTTCTCTGACCACTCGACCGTTAGTTCTCTCGAAAGCAAAATGTCTTCGCAAATACTTGCTAAACACAAATACTCCCAAGACAACCTCCACTGAGAGAGGGATCTCAAATTAACTCCGTAAGTACTGAGACTTCTCACAAGTTAATAGGACTATACCCCCACCTAGATCTTAAAATGTTTCTTAAATCCGGGTTAGGATTTCTTTCCATCAGATGAAATCGCGAAAACACACAATAAAGAAAAACAAACATATGCACATATGAAAGCTTAACCCCTCTTTTCTTTTTGAAAACAAAAAAAAGCTTGGTGCTCTTGAGCAGAGTCACATTTTTTTGAAAATCAAAATTTAGCGTACTCCCAGTAGTCGCCATTTTTGTTCGCGTTAAAAGTGGCCGAGGGAATCGAATCGAATTCATTCAGCAAACAATTTACTCTTTTGATTTGTTTATAAAGATGCATGAGCATCAAGCTTTATTATTTTCAACACAAGAAAAATGATTATGAAAAGGGAAAGGCATTAATACCCTCAATTGATATGATATGCATTACGACTAGCGCAAACTAGGCGTAGCGCATTGGGAGATTCGGGTAAGGGGTTTGTTATATAAAGGGAATAGATGGAGCACCCTAAATATATATAGTTATCTATAGCTTTATATATGAATATGTTTGATATGTTTGTGTGTTTTAATTGCTATTTCTATGATTGGGATAGTTTCTCCTTTGGATTTTAAGAAACGGTAGATTATGTGGGATCCTAGGTTTTGTTATTATTGTGCTCGCAAAGATCATTGGGATCTTCTGCATACATATCCCTTAATGGGAATCAGAGCATTTGTAGCTCGGATCTAAAGGGATCTATGGTTTGTTTGGTTTGAGGGAGAAAGAAATTTGCTCGCCAAGGATGAGACCTTGTGCCTACGTATTCTCAAAAGGATGTTGAGAAAGTCAGAGCAATCGTAGTTCCCACTTATGCTAGTGGAAGCAACAGGATGTTATTAAGAGACACAGACAAATGTCATCTTAATGAAAAATGTATCTAATCTATTTCATCACATACATTTTGAAAGGTTTGATTGATTGAAAATCTTTCGTCGTAAGTTATAGGTGTTTTGCTTGAGTGTACAAGCGTTACCACTTACGAGTTTTAGAAAGATATTTTGAAAGATGATTGAATCTTTTAATTGTAAGCATTGGGTGTTTTGCTTGAGTGTACAAGCGTTACCACTTACGATTAAGAGATGTTTTTGTTTGAAAAGTGTTTGAAAAGTTTTTGATTGTATGTGATGTGATAGATGAGATACTTCTTCCATAGAGATGATAGATGTCTAAATCTCGAGGAGAAATTGATTGGATTAGGGGGATGCTTTTAAGAAGCCCGTGGGTCCTTGTATTGTAAGCCCAAGAGGAGGCATTCCCAGGGTCATCGAGGGTCATCGAGGGTCCTTGTATGAAGCTCAAGAGGAAGCTATAGGGTATGGCTGGCTTTGGCTTTAAAAGGGGTTTCACCAGGAAACCATCCTCTTAGGATTAAGAGCAATTTCACCGGGAAATTATACTCTCTAGGTTCTATCCTAGCGCGGGTGATTCTTTGTATTGGAAGCCCAATAGGAGGCTGTTAAGAGATTTCCTGGTCTCTTTCTTGTTTGATGCCCAAGAGAAGGCTAAACTCAATGAGGAGTTCTTTTGAACGAAGCCCAATAGGAGGCTAACTCAGCAGGGGAGTGTTGTCTTATATGAAGCCTAAGCGGAGGCTAAACTCAGATGAATGAGTTTTCTTATATGAAGCCTAAGAGGAGGCTAACTCAGATGAATGAGTTACCTTGTACAAAGCCCAAGAGGAGGCTAACTCTGTGAGGAACTTAATGGTTAGACTAGTTGTTATGTTATAACTAGACAATTATATAAACAAGTATATGAAGTTTATTCACAGGAGTTTATGAAGGAAATATAAACAAATGTATGATGTTTAATTACAAGAGTTTATGAAGGAAATATAAACAAGTGTGTGTAAAACGAACGTTTAAAACGAGCGTAACTTGATTACTTACAAGTTTGAATGTGTACGAGGGAATGAATATGTACACGAATGAGTATTTATGTACAAGGAGATGTGGATGTACATAGGAGGGTTGGGACTTACACCGTAAGGGAGGCCCATTGGTTTAAAAGCAGTTTCACCGGGAATAATGCTCCTTTTAATACCAATGGTATTCAGTGTATATACAAGCGAAACGAAAACAAACGGACGAAGTTTGTCTGTACTTGAGTATTTGCAAAGGTATCTGTATTATGTACAAGTAAAAATTGGTATGTACATAAAAGAATTGGATATGTACAAGGAAATAATTATGTACATAAAAAGAATTTTGGGACTTACACCGTAAGGGAGGCCCATGATCGGTTAAGAAATTCGAGAAAAAACGAGTTCGGTTTTATCTTCAAATCGGGTCGATCATGGAAAAAAGAGTGTAAGTTTGATGAAAAGTTTTGAAAAGATCTTAAAAGTGTTTTTGAAAGATGAAGTAAACTTACAAGAAGTTTGGAAAAGATTCGGGCTTCGAAAGTTTGAAAGAAACGTCTTTGAAAGTGCTTTGAAAAGTACTCAAAACGTATCGTTTTCGGCTCGATAAAAATGTAATCAAAAGAAAGTATTTTTTGAAATTTCTTGACATTATCATAAAATATACATGTTAATTGACATGTGTACAAAACATCACCTCAAAATGAGGAGTTTTGATTGGGTTTTGAAGGAGTCAAAGTTTGGAAAAAATATGAAGAGAAAATGAAAAAGTTTGGCAAAAATGGTCCCAAGGCTACTCGAACCCGGGACCATTGGGCAAGGCGTGGCAAGGCAAAGTGTTAAGAGTGAGCTAGCAACCGCTGGGGCGGAAATACATCCGTGTATTTATCTCAAACCATGTTATAATATTATAAACTAAATGTTTGAATTTGAAAAAACGCACGCGCGCAATCATCTTCTTCTTCCCCGATCCTTCAATCAGCCATGGATTCCTTGTTTCTCAATGAAATTGCTCGATGTAAACATCAAACTTGATCGAAATTGAACCAGGAACATGATGATGTGGTTTAATTTCATTTATTTTTAGTTTAACATGATTAAATTTCCAGAAAACACGAAGAACCCTAGTTCTTTAAAATCAAATTGAAATCGTGTATGGACATGGATTCAAGCAATTAGTTTAGGGTTAATGATTAGTGATAGTGCAGAAACAAAACGGCCAAGCCATTTTTGAACTGGAAGTTAGAAATCAAGGAGTTCGAAGTTGAGTCACTTACCTCTTGAAGCTGAGATCAAAATCTTCAATAGAGTGTTTCCAGTTGTTGTTTAAGGATTGCTGGAGCACCAGTGAGCTTCATGGAAGGTGTGAGGATGGTCTGCTTGCTCTGAAATTGCCTGGATCATTCCAACCAAGTCCACTTGCATATGCTTGAAACGAAATTCGAATCCGTGCTTGGAGGTGTTACAGATCAAAATTAATGGTTTGTATCATCCATATGGAGTATATTGATGATGGTTGAATCATAAAAACATAACTTGCTCGAGCCAAACATCAGTTTTGAAAGTTAAGGCAGTTTTGTCAAGTTTGAAAGTTTGAAATGCAATTCTGGTTTTTTATCTATTCTTATGTTGATTTTAATTTTCAAACCAGTTATATATTGATTTTAAGACATGTTAGACACCAAATCTCTCATGGTTTTTCACAAGTTTTGAAAATTGCAAGAATTCTCACTTTGAACTATGTTACTTGAAATTTAAGAAAGAAAGGAGAAAGCTTGTTTTGGCATAGCTTTGGTGTAGTTTCAAATGGCAAACATGACCTCTATTTATAGGTCAAAAAATAAGATTAGCAAGCAAGGAAGATTGACTTGGATTTGGACAACTTGCCTTAGAGGGCAAGAAAGTCATTTTTGCCATAAATGCAAAAGGAACCTTCCTTTTAATCATGGTTATATTTCAACTTGATCTTATCTCATCATAATTACTTTCCATCTGATTTTTATCAGCTCTATCCTTCTTGGCTAGGTGGCAAGGCTTCTAGAAGGAAAGAAAATCAAAAATTACTTGTAATTTTGAACATTGTACTTGAAAATCATGGCTTTTGGAGCTCTATGTTTCAAAATCAAAAGTATAGCTAGACACCATGGATTTGCACGTTCTTGGACATTTTGGAAAGCTTGTTTCAAGGGCTACAACTTTCATGTTTTGAGTTTTTTCTAATTCCAAATGGAACTATGTGAAAAATTTCCATGAAAGTAGGAAAAAATGTGAAATTTTAACACTTGAAAAATTTTCTAAGTGTTGAAAATTTTGACTTTTTGTTGACTTTTCCAAATTTCTTGATTTTTTATAATCATGATGGATCATTTGAAGTATTTTGATGATTGAAAAAGTTGACCATAAGTCAAAGTTTGACTTTTCAGTGCAGATGATCCAGAAATTGACTGATGAAAATTGTGAACTTCTATGATGTTTTGAATCCAAAAATTAGGTCAACATGTTGTATTGAAGATATAAAGATCAATCTCCAGGAAAAAAAGTCATTCATTGATCAGAAAATCAGTGATTGCTTATCCTCGATGTAAACCCTAATTGGTCGATCCTCGATAGATCATGAGAAAAAAATTGGATATCTGAAGATCAGAGGTTGATGATTTGATCAAGATAGATCAATTGAGGTGAGTGAGACTCAAACCCTAATTGATTGCCTCTTGAATCAGATGAAAATTTGGGAAACCCTAATTTTGACCTGTATAAGTCACACCCGATTAATTCTGTTCTGAATTGTTAGTGATGCAATGATGCAAATGTAAGGTGGTATATTAGGTCAAAAATCGGAGTATGACATCAACCCTTGACCAAATGATGAATGTAACTTCAAAATCTTGATGTTGACAAAAAATGATGCAGTTTGACTATATGTTGACCACAATTAACTTTTGGTCCAATATAACTGAGTTTCAATCATCTAAGCATTTGATTAAGCAATCTTGTGCTGTGAGGATTGAAATTTGACATGGAGAAATTTTGAGACATATGAGGAAGCATGAAATCCACTTTAGGTATTAGGAGAGGGTTTTTCTAATCAATCTTGAATAACTTTGGGAATGAGGATGTTTCTTGACCTCAAAAATGGGAGGGCAACTTTTGGGGTACAACAACTGCCCCTGTTCAATCTTCTTAAACACGAGTGGTTAGATTGGCGAGCACGCCATTCTTAACCTGAAGTTGGAAGAGGATTTAACACTTAAGTACCCATAAATTTGCACTCGGTGGTGCACGGAGTAACGTTGTTGGTTGATAATATGCTTGAAATGGGCTTAAAGATGCCATTCGGAGAGATGAAGACGTGTAATTAGAGATGGGATTAAAAATGCCATTTGGAGGAGTTGATGATGTGAATATTAGAATGAGTCGTACGCTAGACTTTATCTGAAGAGATGTTTTTCAGGATAAATTGCTGAAGGGGGAATGCGTTTCAGAATAAATCTTTGAAGGAGATGCTTTTCAGGACTATCTTATGAGGGAAAATGCGTTCCAGAATAAGCTCTAAAGGAATATGCTTTTTCAGGAAAAAATTCTGGAGGGGAAATGCATTCCAGAATAATCTCTGAAGGAGAATGCTTTTCAGAATAATCTTTCGGAGGGGGAATGCGTTCTGGTGATAAATATATGAAGGAAAATGCTTTTCAGGACAATCTTCTGGAGGGGAAATGTGTTCCAGAATAATATCTGAAGGAGAATGCTTTTTAGAATAATCTTTCGGAGGGGAAATGCGTTCCGATGATAAATATCTGAAGGAAAATGCTTTTCAGGACAACCTTCTGGAGGGGAAATGCGTTCCAGAATAATCTCTGAAGGAAAATGATTTTTAGAATAATCTTTCGGAGGGGAAACACATTTCGATGATAAATATCTGAAGGAAAATGCTTTTTAGGACAATCTTCTAGAGGGGAAATGCGTTCTAGAATAATCTCTGAAGGAGAATGCTTTTCAGAATAATCTTCCGGAGGGTAAATGCGTCCCGGTAATAAATATCTGAAGGAAAATGCTTTTCAGGACAACCTTCTAGAGGGGAAATGCGTTCCAGAATAATCTCTAAAGGAGAATGCTTTTCAGAATAATCTTCCTGAGGGGAAATGCGTTTCGAAATAATCTCTAAAGGAGAATGTTCGCAGTCACATATTGATTTTTAACCAGATATGCATAAATTTGTGAATGATTTTCGTTTATTTGTGAATTTAACCCAAAAAGATAAGGTTAGCTTTATGCACGTCATGATGCATGTAATGCGCAATGATGCTCTCTAAATGACGAGAATGATATATGCATCTTATATGTATATGTTATGACATTTGATGGATGATGTATGAATGCAAATATTTTTGTATTTCTAAACATATCCATCTTGGTAAAATAAATCCCTGATGGTCTGCTGGAGATGAGGAGAATGATTCTTCGATTTCTGCTGGAAATGACTTTACTGGGTATTCCTTTTTTCTGTCTGAGAATATTCTGGTGGGATCTTTGACTTCTGCTTGGGGCTAGAAGGATTTAAGGAGAGTCGATCGCTTGTCGCTTTTAATGGAAGAATTGATTGTTGAAGGCCCTGACTGGGGATAAAAGAGATTAAAATTCCTCTGATGCACTATCTGACCTGATTTCAGACACGGGTATTTACTCTTCTGGGGATGATAAACCTTGAATAAACTTGATTGGGGAAGAGGATATCACCGGAGATTTGGAGAAATAAACTCCATTGGGGAATTAAATCCTGTAGACCATGTTGGGGAAGTCTTTACTGTATGCTGGGGAAATAGTCAAACCTCTTTATTTGTCGGAGGACCTACTGGAGATGATGATCATAGTGGGGGATATGGCAATAATCGCTGGATAATGCCCCAGTTTCTGTTCGATGATCTAATAATCTTGTTGGGGAGATCTATCGAAGGTCGAGGGAGAAGTGACTCTGTGGGGATTATCACATAATATTTCCGTGAAACCGACTCTGTGGGGATGTGTGGATGACTTGAATCATTATCCTAACTCCTAGAGCCTATAGTAATTGTTATTTCTGTTTATTACGCGTATATTTGTAAACAATAATTATTATCAAATTCATATGATTATTCAAAGCAATCATTGGACTTATGTGCAAAAAAAACCAGATAAAACAAAAAGTTTTTTGAACTGAACGAGAATTTATATTGATCGAGAAAGGTTGGCCTATAAACAAGTAGTTGCGTACAAAGAGATAGATATTCTAGTAAGAGGAAATCGTTGAAAACATTTGAAAAATACAAAGTGGTAATAAAGAAAACAACTATGTGGAAACAATCCCATCAAGTTACAACTCTGCTATTGCCCATATGTCCTCGAGCATCTCATCTTCTTGCTGTCATAAGAAGGTGAATGGACTGATCTGTATCATTTAAACTTGAAGTTGATAACAATGTGATCTGTAAGTAGATGATCTAACGGGACATAGTCATACACTTTAATCCCTAATTTTTTCTTGGACCGCCCTTTCAGGTTTTTAGTCCACCGGGATGCCCTTTTTGCCCAAGCCGCCTTTTAGGGTTTTCGACTTGCCGGTGTACAATTTTCTACATACATCCCTAATTTTTCCCCGAATCCTTTTGGTTCATCGGGATGCCCTTAGTTTTTCCTAGGTCAGTCAACCTAACGGGTCTATTTTAGGCATAGTATTTTTTAACTATGTCCACGTTCACAGGGTGCGGATGATATTCCCCGTCCATGGTGGTCAATATCATATATCCACCAGAAAATTTTCCTTTGACTACAAATGGCCCTTCGTATATGGGAGTCCACTTGCCCCTGGGATCACCTTGCGACAAGATGATGCGTTTGACTACCAAATCACCAACTTGATATACTCGATGCTTGAATTTCTTGTTAAAGGTCTTGATCATGTGCTTCTGACATACTTGTCCATGGAAAATGTCCGCGTGCCTCTTCTCGTCAATCAAATTTATCTGATCAAGCCGAGTTTAGATCCATTCATCTTTGTCTAGGCCTACATCCTTCATAACTCTTAGCGAGGGAATCTGGACTTCAATAGGTAAGATAACTTCCATACCATACACGAGAGAAAATGGGGTTGCCCTGGTTGATGTTCGTACTGAGGTGTAATAACCATGAAGAGAAAATGGTAAAATCTCATGCCAATATTTATACGCCACTGTCATCTTCTGTATAATCTTCTTAATGTTCTTATTGGCGACTTCCACTGAGCCATTCACCTTTGGCCGATATGGAGACGAGTTATGATGCTTTATCTTGAACTGCGTGCAGAGTTTAATGATCATTTTGTTATTAAGATTGGTACCATTGTCTGTGATAATCCTTTCGGGGATGCCATTGTAATACGGTGGGAGAACTGACTTGTTTATTTTGCGCTTTATCGCAAATGTTGCGGATAGCAAGAGTCGCCACCGACTTTTCTTTTATCCAATTAAGGGAAGGCGAAAAGAACAGGAAAAAACCTTCGTTAGATTCTGAGTGCGGGAGGCAGTTATGAAAAGGGAAGATATTAGCACCCTTTTCCAACCGTAGTTATCTACGGGCTCTTAATTTCTTAGCTCACTTTATAAATTGCTTTTGTGTGTGTGTTTGAAAAGAAGTTTTTTGAAAAGGCATTTCACTTTGACTTCGTAATGATTCTCGCTTGAATGTATACGAAGTGTTTGGAAATGTTTTGTTTTGGAAAAGACTTTGTAATGATTCACGCTGGAATGTATACAAAGTGTTTTGAAAAGATTTTTGAAAAGTGTGAGGTGTAAAAAAGTATTTTGATAGATTTGAGCAAGCAAAAGAGTCTTATTACCTACTCAAAATGGTCGTTTCCTAGTTATTTTGTTTTCCTTTAGGGTAGCGCTATCCATACCATTAGTTGGTAGGTAACTCTATCCGTTGGATGTAAAGGGATATTTGAAGGGACATCGGATGGTCATAGAAGGCAACTTGTAGGGATACCTTAGCATATTCGTAGGGACGATCATCACTTTTCATAGGCAACAATCGAGGGACGAGATCATGTATTCATAGGCAACATCGAGGGTCATCGAGGGACTATGATCTTTGTATCGAAGGGACTATGATGATATGTTTGTAAGCGTCTTAGCTAAGATATCCCCATGTTCGAGGGACATGTCCATGTATTCGTAAGGCAACAAGAGAGGATACCCTAAGGTGAGTGCATGTGTGAAGAGTGTGTTGTATTCAGATATTTATCTTGTGATTAGGGTTAGCTATGTTGATTGAATTAGTCTTTCCGTACATGCCTAGTTACTAGCAGTTAATATGTGCAGAAAGTAAATTACGGAAATATAAAGTGCGGGAAAGTAAATCCTAGATTATTACATGGCTTTGGGGTAGATACAAAATATAGGAATGCATAAAGTAAATCCTAATTAATCTATTACATCCCATGAGCAGTTACATAATATTGGAAAAAATGCGAGAAATTAAAGTCCTAACTATTACAACCTGTGAACAGTTACAGTATTAAAAATAATTTTGTGAGAAGGAGAAAATTGTAAATAATAAACAATAATGTTAGTAAAAAGAAAGTTTTGAGTTAGGAAAAAAGTTTTAGGGTTTGTAAACCTAATTAAATGAGAAAAATATTTTTTGGAAATTTTTTGGATTAATTTGATATGGAAAAAATAATTTAAAAGTTAATTTCTGATTAATTAACAATTAAATAAAACATGAGTGGAAAATAATATTTTTTGATGAAAAAATTAAATTAGAGTTTTTCTAACTCTAATTTAATTAAATGAGAAAAGAAATATTTTTGTGGTGATTTTTTAGTGTATCAAAAAATGTTTTGAAAAGAAAATAGAAAATAATAAGAAAATAAGAAAAATGTTAGTTTTGCAAAACAACCAAAAATATTGTGAGGGGCCAGGGATCGAACCCAGGCCCTCTCCCTCAAACACACGCGCCTTTGCCATCTGAATTGGGTGGATTATTTGTTAGGCATATGAAACAATAATATTATAAGGGAAACAATATTATGAAAATACTTAAAACCAAATCGCGCGCGCAGGGGTTGTCTTCCTCGTTTGAATCTTCAGACTTTTACCAACGGACAAGTTTCGTTGCAAAAACTTATACCCACAGTTTCATCCGTCACTACACCCCTGCAGGAAATCAAAATCAAGAAATATGCAATATAAATTTGTTATGGGGACATGGATCAACTCAGTTTGATCCCCTAAGCACGATAGTGCCTCCGGTTTCATCCAATTTTTCCTAAATAAGAAAACCCCAATCGAAGCTTATGAACACTAACAATGTGATATTTTGATTCCTGCACTTAAAACTCAATCAAACGGTTCAGATAGTTTCAAAACATCATCATGAACACAAATATGCAATCAAATTGTATTAAGAATTCATGAATTAATGAAATCGATTTTGAAATATGAAGACCAAACCGTGATTCAGATTTTTGGGTTTTTGGACGTATTGCTTGCTTGTGAGTATCTGGAATCAATCAGAGGAACACCAGGAATGTGTTGCAAGGCTTAGAATGGCCTGAAACGATGCAAAACCTTGGCTGCTATGTAACTTGAATGCCACGGTTTTTCAAGGTTTAGGTTAGGGTTCTTGGCTGCAAAAATTCATCTTTTAGGGTTTAGAAACCTTCTGAATATATAGAGGATGGATTTAGGTTGAGAATTGATGAGAAAATATATCCTCATAAATGTGAAAATATTTGATTGAATCAAACTTTATTTTGCCTTTTTTGAGCCAATTTCAATCAAATCTCTTGCCAATCTCCATAATTTCTAAATTGACAGCTTGTATGGCTTACTTGGACCTCAAGAATGAGAGAAAATCAACCTTGCACTTAGTGTTTTGATTTTATATCTTTTATTTTAATTAAATTGATTTTAAATGAATAAAAATCCAAAATAAATAAAAATAAAAGATAAAAGGCATGGCCTTGGGCTTGGAGGTTCTAATTAAGATAAGAAACAAATTTGAACCAAGAAAAGTTAGGCCCATTTAGAAAAAATTTGATTGTCTCAAGTATTTCTCTTCATGCACCTCCTCAAAAATGCCTAACTTGCACAACTTGTATCTTGCTAAATTTTCAACATTTTTGGATGTTATTGGACTTTGTAGAAATCTCAAGATGTACTCTAAACACTCCTTTTGATTTCATCTTCATTGAAGTTTCCATGTTCATGAACACTTCTTTGCAAAAAGATGACTTTTTGTTGACTTTTAAAAGGACCTGTAATATTTTGATCCATAACTTTCAAATGAAGAATTTTTTGCCAAAGCTTGTGAGACATGAAGTTGTAGAGAATTGAATTCCCTTCAAAATGAGATTTGATGGAAAATTTGTGATAAAGTATGTGAAAGTTATGCTTGGTCAAAGTTCTGTTGACTTTTGTCTAAAAAACCCTAATTTAGAAACTCTGACCTTTGATCCAATCTGGACTTTTCTTGAGGAATCATGATCAACCCGTGATTAAATAATGAATATTACTTCAAAATATTGATGTTGACAAAAAATTATGAAGTTTGACTATATGTTGACCACAATTGACTTTTTGTCCAATACAATTGATTTTCAACCATCTGAGCAATTGGATGAGCAAATTTGACTTGTAAGGCTTCAAACTTGACATGGTGATCCCTTGAAGCATATGATGAGGTATGATGACCACTTTAAGCATTGGAAATCCATTTTGACCTGAGAGGAGCAAAACCCTAGTTTGGATTGATTGCTTAGGAGAGGGTTTGTCTGGTTAACCCTTGTGAAATCCTTAAGTATGGAGATGTGAATTGTCTTGAGAAGTAGGAGGGAAAATTTTGGGGTATGACAGTTTCCCCTGTTCAATCTTCTTGTACCAGAAGGGTTAGATTGGTATGCTTTCCTTTCGTGACCTAAAGGTAGAAGATGATTGAACACTCGAGTACACCTAAAAATTTACACTCGCTGTTGTATGCAATGGGATCGTCAGTTGATAATGCGTTGGAATGGGCTTATAGATGCCATTTGGAGAAGTTGATGATGGAGAGTGAGTCGTACGCTAGACTCTGGATTCTTCTTTTGGATGAGAGAAAAATAGGAGATGGGCTTAAAGATGCCATCCGGAGATATGAAGATGTGTAGTCGGAGATGGGCTTAAAGATGCCATCCGTAGAGATGAAGATGTGTAGTCGGAGATGGGCTTAAAGATGACATCCGGAGAGATGAAGATGTGTAGTCGGAGATGGGCTTAAAGATTCCATCCAGGAAGGTTGATAATAAGAGAGAGTCAGAATAATCCTTTGTCTTGGCTATTTCTGAGGTGAATAGTTGTCAACATGCAGATAGTTTTCCCGTCTTGTTTCGGGTGTTAATCCATGATCTGTTGTCTGGAAATGATTTGCATGGTCGTTCAGATAGTTCTCCGTCTTGTTTCAGGTATTAATCTTTGACCTTCCGTTTAGACAATAGCTTTTACCTGCTGGGGAAATAAATCTTGACAGGATATGGTTAGTCCTATGCAGATTATGATGCATGTGAGTGTATAACAATGTTATTATGATTTTTATGAATAATGTATGAATATAGATGTTGTGGTATTTCAAAACATATCCATCTTGAAGAAGATAGGAATGCTCTGCTAGATATTTTTGATTTCTGCTTGGGGATGAGGTTGTTGAAAACCATGATTGGGGAATAAGAGATGTGAATTCCTCCGATGCACTATCTGACCAAGTTTCAAGTCTGGACATTGTTGTTGTTGGGGGAATGATAATGATTTGTGTATAGACCTTGATGGGGGACGATGCAATATGGAATAACCTGTTACTGCTTGGAGACTGATATAATTGGTTGATGTGTTACTACTCAGGGACCAATGTAACGTGATGACTTGAGAATGTAGATAAGTCTGATAGGATCACTGCTCGGGGACTAACGTGGTGAATATAGAGGATCACTGCTCGGGGACTAACGTGATAAAGATGAAGTTGATAGGATCACTGCTCGGGGATTAATGTGATGAAGTTGATAGGATCACTGCTCGAGGACTAATTTAATGAAGTTGAAGTTGATGAAGCGATGGGATAGCGAGGGGCCGGCGTGATGAAGTTGGTGGTGATGAGGCGATAGGATCCTTGATGAAATTGTGGGATCATCGCTCAGGGACTAACGTGATGAAGTTGTGGATAGGATCCTTTCGGGGCGGCGTAATGAAGTTGAAGTTGATGGCGATAGGATCCTTTGCTCGGGGACTTTGAATTGTTTGAACACTGTTTGGAGGAGGTGATAATGTAATACTTCGCTGGAGAAGATTTTTTCTTTGTAGGGAGAGCGATGGCTCTGCGGGGATTATAGAGATGATCTTGTTGAGGTATTTCTTGTGAAAGTGACTCTGTGAGGATGTATTGGTGACTTTAGTCGTCATCTCAATTCCTAGAGCTTGTAGTAATTACTGTTTTTGTTCTCTTTTCATATGTTTGTGAATAGATGTTTACTGTCATATGCATATAATCATTCAAAGTAATCATGGACTTTATGCAAACAAAACAATAAAAATTGGAACTGGAAAGAGGAATTTGCATTAAATTTGAGAAGGGGCCTATAATCAGGCAGTTTGTATACAAGAGACAAATATCCTAGTAAGAGGAAATTGTCAGAATAGTAAAAGATATGTGGAAACAATCTCGTTAAGTTCCAACTATGCTAGTACTCATATATTTCAACTATCTCATCTCCTTGCTGTCAGTAGAAAATGATTGAATTGATCTTCGCCATTTGAAACTTGAATGCTGATAGTAGTCGTAGATAGGTGATCGGGCGAGACATAGTAAATGCGCTTAAATCTAACTTTTGCCTAGACCGCCCTTCGGGTTTTCGGTCTAGGGATACCCTTTTTAAGCCGCCTTTTCGGGTTTCGACTTTGGGTGTACATGTTTCACGTATATCCTTAACTTTTGCCCGAACCCTTTTGGATGCCCTTATTTTTGCCTAAGCGATCGACCTAGCGGGTCTCTTTTATGCGTAGTATTTTTTGACTATATGCGCATTCACGGTGTGGGAAGTCTTCACCATCCATGGTGCTAAGTATCATAGCTCCATTTGGAAAATCATCTTGACTACAAGCGGTCCCTCGTGGGTGGGAGTCCATTTGCCCACAGGATCACCTTGTGGAAGAATGATGCGCTTGACTACTAGATCACCGACTTGGTAGACTCGGTGCTTGACTTTCTTGTTAAATGCTCGATCATTCGTTTACGATAGATCATCCGTGGCGGATGGATGCGAGTCGTTTCTCATCGATCAAGTTGATTTGGTCGATGCGGATCAATCGTCTTCGCCTAACTACGTGTCTGGAGGACTACGGTTGAGGTATTTGAACCTCGATGGGTAGGGCTGCTTCCATACCGTATACAAGAGAGAAGGGGGTTGCCCCTGTTGATGTTCGTATTGTAGTGCGATAACCATGAAGAGCGAATGGTAACATCTCATGCCAATCTTTGTAGGTCACTGTCATCTTCTGTATGATCTTCTTAATGTTCTTGTTGGCGGCTTCCACAGTGCCATTCATCTTAGGCCGATAAGGAGAAGAGTTGTGATGCTTGATCTTAAACTGCGTGCAGAGTTCGGTGATCATCTTATTGTTGAGATTAGAGCCGTCATCTGTGATAATCCTTTCGGGAGTGCCATACCGACAGATAAGATTATGTTTGATGAATCGAGCCACAACATTCTTGGTAACGACGATGCTTCCACCCACTTGGTGAAATAGTCGATTGCCACAAGGATGAAGCGATGTCCGTTGGGCGTGGGCTTAATTTCTCCAATCATGTCAATGCCCCACATTGCAAAAGGCCGAGGTGTTAGAACATTGTCTTGGAGAGTGCGTGTACTGTGCGCATAATCGGCATTTGTGACAAGATCGAACATAGAGGTAACAATCGGTTTCCATGGTGGACCAATAGTAACCTGCTCTTAGAATATTTTTAGCCATTATATGTCCACCGGAGTGGGTACTGAATGCGCCTTCATGTAACTCTTCCATGATTAGATTACATTGTTTCGATCTACGGTAGATGTAAGCACCAGTCGTGATTGCGCTTGTATAAGATGTCGTTGTTGAGAAAAAAATTGGAGCCGAATCTTCTTAAGAACTTCTTATCATTGACCGATGCCCCTGAGGGATATTCCTGAGCCTCGAGATACCTCTTCACTTCGTAGAACCAAGGTTTCTCTTCTCCGTCAAGCTCAAAGCAGTATGCCGGTTCGTCAAACTTCTCAATGATGATCTGGGGAGCCTCGTTGTCCCATCTGACTTTGAACATAGACGACATAGTAGCCAATGCGTCTGCCAACTGATTCTCTTCTCGTGGAATGTGATTGAAAGTGATCTCTTTGAAGTAGGGGATCAAACTCAAAACATGCTCTCAATATGGAATGAGATTCAGATGCTTCGTATCCCACTCGCCCTTAATCTGGCTGATCACCAAAGCTGAGTCTCCATACACTTGTAAGAACTTGATTCTTAAGTCAATAGCAGCTTTAATACCCATGATGCACGCTTCTTATTCGACCATGTTGTTAGTGTAGCTAAAACATAATTTGGCAGTGAAAGGAGTATGTCCGCCTGCAGGGGATGTAATGATGGCGCCAATGCCATTGCCAAGTGCGTTTGAGGCTCCATCAAAGACCATAGTCCATCGGGATCCTTGTTCAGGTCCTTCGTCTGGTCTTGGTTCTTCGCAATCTGTGACTAGTAAAACATCTTCATCTGGAAATTCGAATTGCATAGACTGATAGTCATCTATGGCTTGATGAGCCAAATGATCGGCTACCACACTTTCTTTGATTGCTACGAGAAGTGTCTTGGATGTGTATTCGGTCAAGATCATTTGCCATCTTGCTATTCTTCCAGAGAGAGCTGGTTTCTCAAATATGTATTTTATCGAATCCATCTTAGAGATCAACAAGGTAGTGTGAGTCAACATATACTGTCTTAGTCGGCGAGCAGCCCAAGCCAAAGGGTTGTAAGTTTTCTCGAGCTGTGAGTATCTTGTTTCACAGTCGGTAAACTTTTTGCTAAGGTAGTATATTGCATCCTCTTTTCGACCGAGACTCGTCATGTTGCCCAACACACACCTCATTGAGTTCTCTAACAACATCAAGTACATGATAAGAGGTCTTCCTTGGTGGCGGCATCGGGATAAGAGGATTACTGTAGGTACTCCTTGATTTTGTCAAAAGCGATCGGCAATCGTCGTTCCATTCTACCACTTGATCTTTCTTGATAACGAAGATTGGCTCACAAGTAGCGATTAAATGTGCAATGAATCGGCAATGTAGTTCAATCGGCCCGAAACCTCGACTTCCTTCTCGGTGCGGGGTGGCATCTCTTGAACAACTTTAACCTTGGCGGGTCAACCTCAATACCTTTTCCACGACAACAAACCCTAGGAGTTTTCGGATCGACTCCAAAGGTGCACTTGTTAGGATTAAGTCTCGATCATGCTTCTTCAATCTATCAAGCAGTTTAGTAGATGATCAAGATGTTCTTCTTGACTGTGATCGAGCTATCATGTCGGCGTAGACCTCTATCTCGTGATGAATCATGTCATGAAATAATGTCACCATTATGCGATAAGTGGCGCTGTGTTCTTGATCGAGCGGCATAACCTTGTAACAAAAAGTGCCCCTTGTGTAACAAAAGTAGTCTTTTCCATGTCTTGAGGAGCCATTTTGATCGATTGTAGGAGAAACCATCCATGAAGGAGAAAACCTTATCTTTGAGCGATGTTGTCAGCGAACATCAATATGAGGAAGTGGGAAATCATCTTTCGGACTCGCTTTGTTCAGATCTCTGTAATCTACACACATTCGAACTTTGCCATCCTTCTTAGGCACGGGCACCACATTTGCAACCTACTGTGGATAAGAAGTAACAACTAAACGGCGTTGAGCGCTTCATAACTTGGCTTTAATTTTCTCGGACATCTCGGGGCGCATCGCCAGACATACATTTTCGAGAAAACCTTCTTTTGTCGGCAATTGGTGTACCACAATATCAATGTCTAAACTTGGCATGTCTTCGTATGACCATGCAAAAACCTCAACATAGTCTCGTAGCATCTGTACCAAACTTTCTTTAACACTATTCTCAAGACCCGCTCCTATCTTGATCTCTTTTCTGTCTTCATCAGTACCCAAATTCACAACCTCAACTGACTCTTCGTGTGGTGTATAACTCGATCTTCTTCTTTGATCGGCAAGTTCTCTGGCACTTCACAATCTTCCTCACCTTCGTCTTGGCTTGGTAGATCGGATTATCGAAGTCATATTTAGCAATAGCATATTTATTACGAGATTGAGTGATTACGCGATGTATCACGTGGGTGTGTGTAAGAAACACATAGCTTTTTGAATGGGTGATAAAGTAAAAGAAAGAAAACAACAATTGAATGCAAAGGTCCAACGATTTATTGAATGAAAATATGCAAATGACGGATAATAACCCTCACAAACGAGCCATGATGCCCCAGGCAAGGCACTAGGCTTTAGAGTTCATTGTTCGAAACACAGAAAATACGAAAAGCAAAACAAAAACAAGAAATTACTCTGTCTAAAGGAGATTGGTATAGCGTCTTGATCTTCCAATTCTTTGAGTCCGTCGTTGGGAGTTGCGAAGATCCACTTGCTGATATCGAAGTCGTTGTCGTCGTCTTCTATAGCATGGATTCCACTCTGACTGATGCGGAAAGGAAGTTGGCTGGCACGTTCGCGGCGTATCATCTTTTGACCTCTGATGGTGAAGCCTAAACCAGTCTTGTCAGATTTGAAAGGAAGATTAGGGAGCTGACCCCAAATAGTACTACCTCCTCCTTCAACTGCAGCTTGAGCATCTTCCAGCGAGGCCATCCTAGGCAGAGCTTGTGTAACTTCAGGAGTAGCAGGAGAGTCAATAGGCATGACTCTGGGTATTGTTTCAAAAGCTTGACAGGGAGTCTCGAAGAATTCACCTTCCATCTCGAGATATCGGAATGACTGTAGATGGCTGACCATATATTCTTCTTCACCACATCTTGTAACAACTTTCCCTTCACGGGTACTTGACCGATGCAAGGTAGAGGTAATGGCCCATGTATGTATCAAGGGCGGCCAAGTAGGCAAGAGTAAGCTGGACGGATGTCCATGACAAAGAAAGTGGAGTCAAAAGTCTGGGAGCCGACTTTAACAGGCAGAATGAGCTCTCCAAGTACCGTTTGCTTAGAACCATCAAAAGCTCTCACAACTATGTCACTGGGCTTCAGAACCAACCCTTCAACATCAATTCGATCAAAAGCAGTCTTCGGAAGGATATTCAAAGCAGAACCGGTATCTACCAAGACATGAGACAATGTAATGCCCTTGCATTCAACAGAGATGTGCAAGGCTTTGTTGTGTTTCCTTCCGGAAGGAGTCAACTCGGCATCAAATCGTCTCCCCATCCGGTTTCCTTAACATCTTCAATATGAATTTTGTAGCTTTCAGGAACAGTATATTTCACCATGTAATCAAACTTTCCACTTGGCTGCCCCATGGTATCCCACACATTCGGTACAGTTTCATTCACATCTTCGATCTTCAGTTTCTTAGACATGTCTTCACGGACTCTCCACGGTGGTTTCGGGAATAGTATTTCACGGTTATCCATCATGCCTTTGGACACGTCTTCTCAACCAAGCACAACCATCAGTGCGAGATGGGCTGCGATAATTCTGGGCATCTGGATTGACAGGCTTGTAGCAAATTCTTCTTAATCATCGGAGGAATGGTCAAGTCATCTATGTTGAAAACATAAGTATCCTTACCATGACATTGGAACTTTTGTCATGGTTAGGCATAGGCACGTTGATCACATTCGGTCTCAGCGGGAGGATCAAACTCAATCGCTTAGCTTCAATCATATCTTGAATTTTGTTCTTGAGCCCATGATTATCGATGTCATGCACAGGCTATTGGAGTGGTAAGCACACTTAGCATTAGGATTGTATCTCGGAGAGGAAGTGTTGACACTCTGAGGAGGATCCTTCAAAGTAATCAGCTCTGCTTTCAACATGTGTTGTAAGGCTTACGACAATGGCATGCTGATCTTCGTAAATTGTCTTCGTGGCGCGTTCTGGCTACCCGCGTTGTCTTGTTGAGGTTGTGCTGATGTAGGATTGGAGATCACAACTGCCCCCACAGATTGAGCACGGTCGGTCTTGGCTCGGCTTTTCTGACCATACACAACATTAGCTTCTTTCTTACCACCAAAAGATCTCTTCACAGCATTTGAAGATGTCTCTACTTGAATCTTTCCGCTCTTGATACCAGCTTCGATACGCTCTCCTTTCAATATCAGCTCGGTGAATCCGGCTGAGGAGTTTCCAATCAGATGATTGAAGAATGGGCCTGCCAGCGTTCCCATAAACATATCAACCAACTCCCTATTGGACAAGGGTGGTTGAACTCTGCCTGCTAGATCTCTCCATTTCTGAGCATACTCCTTGAACTTCTCATCACGACCCATAGACATGCTTTGTAGTTGCATGCGAGTGGGCGTCAATTCAGCATTGTACTCATATTGTCTGTAGAAAGCATCTGCTAAGTCACTCCAAATACGGATACGGTCATTCTCTAGGCGATAATACCACTCCAATTGAGTTCGGACAAACTCTCTTGAAATAATGCATCCACAACTTTACATCATCGGTGTGGGATTGATCTTGAACATAGGACTTCAAATGACTTTGGACAAGAAATGCCATCATACTTTGCAAAAGTTGGAACTTTGAACTTGGGAGGAATCACCACACGAGGACAAGACTCGGATCATCAAAATTCAGCCGGACATCTTGAGGTTTCCACGACATTCGACGGTTTTCAAGTTGCTTGTACTTGTCATCTTCATCGAGTATTGGTCATTGTCATAGTGATCCTCTCTCTCTTTCTCAGACTCACGCTGACTGCCTTCTTCATTGCCCTTGACACTCCCCTCATTCTTGACACTTCCTTCTGAGAGCTCTATCCGGCTGACTACTTTAGGACCACCCTTGTAACGTCTACCCATGTTGAGAACACTAACGACCCTCTTCTTTCTGTTGATGAGCTTCTTCAGATCTTCTTGGCCTTGGACCAAGCTGGTGAACATCTCTGGGCCGAGCATTACGAGCACGGAGATCTTTGTGACTGTTCAAGAGCCATTTCTGCTAAAATAAATAGCGAGAAAATGAGAAAACCAATCTTCAATGTACCTGTGATGCAATGTTATGCTATGATATGCGATGTTTATGCAGATGCAATGCAATGTTTTCAAGGACCTTAGAGATTTAAATTTGTTAAACAAGCACGAACAAACATTTATTAGTTCTCTTTTTTATTCTTTTTCTTTTTAAGTACAAAAGATAGTTCAAAACAATAAAAGAAAAGCATAAAAATCCTAAAGCTCTAAGTCTCCCACGGGCGCTTCCTCGTAGTGCCGAGGTAGGCGTTGATGTTTCGCTCCTCGTGAAGTAGCTTGGTCAACTCTAGCACTTTCTTCTCGCTTGCGTAGCACTGGGCTTCAAAGGTATCCCTTTCTTCTTTAAGATGAATCCAGGATCTCTTCAAGTCTTCAAAATCAGTAGGCATGTCAGGATGGAGAACAGTATAGGGTACGTCACCTATAACAACAGGTTCTATAATTACTGGTAACACGGGTGTAAATGGCATCATGAGGTTTTGAGCTCGAGCTCGCACCCATTTGAGGTAAGGTTCCCAAGGAATGGAGTTTTGGTGCCCCAAAGTCTTGGTATCGATCTTCTTTACCATGCCCCAGCGTGTATGAACCTTCGTAATTCGGAGATCGTGATTGTAGTCGAACACAATGTCTTGGAGAAGCATATCATGAGGACCATCTCTTGAGCAAAACCAAGCGGCGTAGAGCTAGAGAAGGGTTGTAAGTAATACCTCCCCTTATACCAAGGAGTGGTACATTAGGGAATTCTCCACAACGCTCAATGAATGTGAAGTCCTTTTGAGAGAAAAGATTCCAACAGATATCTGAATGAGAGAGTGACATTAATCTTTGAGACCACTTCAACCTTTGTTCGTTCTTCAAAACTGATGGAGGAAGGTGCGAAATAAACCACCTGTAAAGTAACGGTATGCAACACATGAGAGTTCCTTGTCTCTTAGTAGTACGAGTGTGGAGAGAATGTAGGATGTCTCCAAGTAAAGTAGGCACAGGATTGCGAGTAAGAAACAATTTGATGGCGTTTACATCTATGAATTGATCCGAGTTAGGGAATAGAACCAAACCATAGATTAGCAAGGCCACAATATCTTCAAATGCATGGAAACTCATAACTTTGAGGAACTCTCGGGCTTTCTTAATCAGGAACTTAGCAAGTAAACCCTTAACTCCACTTCTAGTTTCCCAATTGGCTTCAATGTCTGAGTTCTTTAGGTATAAGGCGGATGCAATGTCTTCGTACTTAGGAACCTTTTCTAGACCGGTGAATGGCATTTGGTCAAGAATAGGCATCCCAAGTAGCTTAGAGAACTCTTCCAAGGTAGGAACCAACTGGTAATCTGGGAATGTAAAGCAATGGTGTTTCGGATCAAAGAACTGGAATAGGACATGCATCATATCTTCTTCAAAACCGGAGATAACCAAGTCAAGTGGATAACCATGTCTCTTGACAAACTGAGCATGGTCGGGAATTTCAGAAACCAATTCTTTGAGCTGAGAAGGCATACCCATGAAGTTGATTCGGATAGTCTTTTTAGAAGCCATAATCCCTATAAAACAGAGCAAAGATAAATCCCTAGGTCCTTGAAATAGTTAGAAATGATATGCAATGCGATGATGTCATGATGTCATGTTTAGCACACACAAACAATTCACACAATGAGCCTAGGTTTAAGGCTTGCATGAGGTATAGGTGATTACCCCACCAAAAGTTTGAGTTGGTTCATCTGTCCTATAATAGTAACGGGTTCTAGGAATCTCATATCATTGATCTTTCTGTGGCGTTTATTTCAATACGAATACCAAGTGGTCGATCGAAAATATCCCAAAAGTCGATCTTAATGAGCGACATCGAGTATCACCAACCTTAGTCTACACCAAAGTCGGCCATCTCACTACCTTCTAATGGCCAAGATGGGTCAATTAAGGTTCTAAAAGTTTAGTTAGTGCTTGATGACACCACGAAGCCAAATACTATCCTCAACTTGGAAATGAAGAGTATCGGGACATCCAAAGTGTCACACTAACGTAGCCATCATGTTGACCGTTCGATATCGTCTAGCGGTCGCGATGATTTATTGCTACTTACCTAAAGGAAACCGGATCGGGTGTAGGATCCCCACAAATATAATACCCAAGCAACCCTTAAAGATAAAGCAAGCAAATCAAGCAGAAGGCAATAGAAGTGTTCTAAAAATCCCTAAGGTATTCTCTCTTTAGGGTGTCTCCCGTAGTCGCCGATTACATGTCTACGGTGAACCGACTTTGAGATTTTGTATCGCAAATGTTGCGGATAGCAAGAGTCGCCACCGACTTTTCTTTTATCCAATTAAGGAAGGTGAAAAGAACAGGAAAAGACCTTCGTTAGATTACGAGTAAGGGAGAAGGTTATGAAAAGGAAGGTATTAGCACCTCTTTCCATCCGTAGTTATCTCACGGCTCTTAGTTGCTCTTAGATCACTTTAAAATTGTGCTTTACGTGTGTTTGACAAAATGTTTTGACAAGGCATTTCACTTTGACTTTGTAATGATTCATGTAGGAATGTATACAAAGTGTTCGGAAATGTTTCGTTTTGAAAAGAGTTTGAACTTTGACAAAAGTGTGTGGTGTGAAAAGTATTTTGATAGAGCAAGCAACTAAAAGTCTTATTACCTACTCAGAATGGTCATTTTCGTGTTATTTTACGTTCCTTTAGAATAGTGCTATCCATACCATTAGTTGGTAGGTAACCTATTCGTTGGATGTAGGGACATTCGAAGGGACATCGGATGGTCATAGAAAGCAACTTGTAGGAAGTATCCTAGCACATTCGAAGGGACTATCATCATTTTTCGTAGGCGACAATCGAGGGTCAAGATCATGTATTCGTAGGCAACATCGTGGGTCAATGATCTTTGTATCGAAGGGACTATGATGATTTGTTTTGAAGGCAACGGTGCTAGAATACCTCTATGTTCGAGGGACTTGACCATTTGAATTCGTAAAGGCAACGAGAGAGAATTACCCTAAGGGGTGCATGTGTGAAAAGAGTGTGTCAATTTCAGGTATTTTATCTTGGAGTTAAGAGTGAGCTATGTTGATTTTTAATCTTGCCATACACGCCTAATTACTAGCAGTTTATAGGATGCGGAAATTAAATTGCGGAAAGTAAAGTGCGGAAAGATAAATCCTACGCTATTACATGGCTTTGGGGCAGATACATAATTGAAAGTGCGGAAAATAAAAGTCCTAATTAAACTATTACATCTCATAGGCAATCACATACTTTGAAAAGAAAAGCAATAAAAATTGTCCGAAACGATATAACCTGTAAACAGATGCAAAATCGGAAAACAGAAGAAAATTGCATAAGAGGAAACTGTTAGTAAAAATAAGAATTTTTAAATGAGAAAAGGTTTTTATGTTAGAAATAACATTAATATGATAAAATAATTTTTTGGGAATTTTTGGAGTTAATTTGATAATTAAAAAGCTATTTAAATGATTAATTAGCAATTAAATTAAATATGCATGCAAAAACAATAATTTTAATTTTAAAAATAAAATAAACATTTTTCTGATGAGTATGCAAAAGATAAATATTTTTGGTGTTTTTTAAATGCATGATAAAAATATTAGAAGATAAATTAAATTGAATGAAAATGTTAAAAGAAAATAAGAAAATAGTTAGTTTTTGCAAAAGGGAAAAAGAATTGGTCTTGCCAGGGATTGAACCTGTGACCTTTGAGAGTATCTTTCCTTGCCAATGCCTTAACCACTACGCCACAGTGCACTTGGTGTCTGGAAATTGAAATCAATGGTTTAAATATGAATACGTGTCCTGATTATAAATCAAAACCCAGTCAACACGCGTGGACCCCAGTTGTCATGAGTGGATGAATCAGACAGCTTCATTGTGCCACGCTAACCCTCGCCGGAGTCAGCCAAGTCAACGACGCCGGAGCCCTAGCTCCGGTCATCTTCTCCGATCAACCTGAAATCAAAACTTGCAAAATACGCGAAATAAAAAGTTCTAAGGTACCCTACCCCCCTAAATCGAGGGATGCGAACACGATGGTGCCATTAGTTTGTCCTGAAAACACCTGTATCAACCGATTCGATTCAAACAATTCAAGATGCCCTAGTTATGGTGGTTCGAGTTCTATACGTCTAAGCTTGCATGAGATGGTTCAAACATGACCTAATATGCATCCTGAGTTCAAACAAACACACAAAAAACATTAACAATGCATGAATAATGAAATTCGAATTTCAAAAATATACCAAATCGGAGCAAGCTTGGGATCGAGTTCTGGGCAGCCTTGGCTTCAAGTAAGGGATGGTTTCGATTGCTGGGAACCTCAGGAAGGTGTTTGGATGGTTGGCTTGCCTTTAAACCTGCTGGAAATTGGAATTCGATTTTTGACAATTTGAGAAAAAATTTGGCAAAATAAGGGTTGTGTGTATGGGGCTAGGGTTTCGTGTCTTGTTCTTGGCAGCTTGCTTGGTATTTATAGAGTGAAATAGGAGAGCAAAGAGAGTGAAAAAAGATTGGATATTGAATGCAAAAATTTTCTCTTTCAAATCAAATCAAATTTCTTGAAAATTTGATTTTCCTTCCATGTGAGAGGCTAGCACGAATTTGGTATGTTTTGTGGGCTATCTTGGACCTCAAGCTTGATAAAAATCCACTCCTTTGGAAAATATATCTTATTTTCATATTTTATATAATTTAAATTTGAATTAAATAGTTTTAAATTCAAAAATAAATCAATAAAATAGAAAATTGTCATGGCAAGGCATCAATAGGTCACAAATAATATTATGATCAAGTTTGGATCATAAAATTATAGGCCCATTTGGAAAAAATTGGATTTTGACAAATATCTCCTTTTGTGCAATTGTTCAAAAATGCCCAACTTCTGAATGGTGTATTTTGCTCAAATTTCCACATTTTTGAGTGTTATTGGACTTTTTAGAAAGCTCTAAGTGTCCTCTAACCAACCTCTTTGGTTTCATCTCAATTGGAGTTTCCATGCTCAATAAATCTTCAAAACAAAAAGGTGACTTTTTGTTGACTTTGAAAAGGACCTGTAATGTTTTGATCCATACCTCCCAAATGAAGCATTTTTTGAACATTCTTGTGAGACATGAAGTTGTAGAGAATTGAATTTCCTTCAAAACAAGAGGTGGTGGAAAAATGTCTGAGAAAGTATGAAGGAGTTATGCTCAGTCAAAGTTTGGTTGACTTTTCACTAGAAAACCCTAATTTGGAAAGTTTGACTTTTGAGCAAATCTTGAGTTTTCTTGATGAATCATGATCAACCCTTGATCAAATGATGAATGTGACTTCAAAATGAGGATGTTGACCAAAAATCATGAAGTTTGACTATATGTTGACCACAGTTGACTTTTTGTCCAATACAACTGATTTTCAACCATCTGAGCAATTGTATGAGGAAACTTGACTTGTGAGGCTTGAAACTTGTCATGGAGAATCTTTGAAGAATATGAAGAGGCATGATGACCATTGGAGATGTTGGAATTCCATCTTGATCTGAGAATTGCCAAACCCTAGTTTGGGTTGATTGTCTAGGAGAGGGTTTGTCTGATCAACCCTTGAGGAATCCTTGAGTATGGATGTATGGGATGTCTTGGGGAATAGGAGGGCAAATTTTGGGGTATGACAGCTGCCCCGGGCAAGGCACTAGGCTTAAATTTTATTGTTCGAAAGCATAAAAAAGCGAAAAGTATAACAGAAAAAGCAATTACTCCTATCTAAAGGAGATTGGTATAACATCTTCAGTCTTCCAATTGCTAAGTCTGACGTCTGGAGTTGGGAAGATCCAATTGTTGATGTTGAAGTCGCCGTCGTCGTCTTCTATAGCATGGACTCCGCTTTTGTTGATGTGGAAAGGAAGTTTGTCAGCACGTTCGCAGCGTATCATCTTCTGACCTTTGATAGTGAAGCCTAAACCAGTCTTGTCAGATTTGAATGGAAAATCGGGGAGTTGACCCCAAATAGTACAGTCTCCTTCTTCAACCATAGCTTTGGCGTCTTTCAGTGAGGCCATCATCGATGGAACTCTAGTAACTTCAGGAGTGACAGGAGAGTCAAAAGGCATGACTTGTGGAATTGCTTCGAAAGCTTGATAGGGGGTTTCAATGAATTCACCTTCCATTTCGAGGTATCAGAATGACTGTAGATGGCTTACCATATATTCTTCTTCACCGCATACTGTAACAATCTTCCCCATTCATTGGGTACTTTAGCTTCTGATGCAGGGTAGAGGTGACAACGGCCACCCCATGTATCCAAGGGCGTCTGAGTAGGCAAGAATAAGCTGGACGAATGTTCATGACAAAGAAAGTAGAGTTAAAAGCCTGGGAACCGACTTTAACTGGAAGAATGAGCTCTCCAAGTAATGTTCTTTTCGAACCATCAAAAGCTCTTACGATTATGTCACTAGGCTTCATGACCACTTCTTCAGCATTAAGTCGGTCGAGAGCGCTCTTCAGCAGAACATTCAGAGCATAACCAGTATCCACCAACACGTGATACAATGTAGTTCCCTTGCATCCAATGGAGATGTGCAAGGCTTTGTTGTGTTTCCTTTCGGCAGGAGTTAAATCAACATCAGAGAAACCTAAACCATTATTGGCAGTCAGGCTAGCAATAAAACCTTTGAATTGATCAGCAGAAGTGTCTTGCGGTATGTGAGCATTCTTCAGAAACTTTACTAAGGCTTTAGCATGGGCCTCAAAGCACAAAAGTAGAGCTAGCATGGATATCTTGGACGGATTTTGTCCCAACTGTTCCACAACATTGTAGTCGCTCTTCTTGATGATCTTTATAATTTCCTCCATTTCTTGCTTGGAGGTATCCTCAGCAACTTCCTTTGGTACTTTTGTCTGAGCAGGATGAGTTACTGGTTCTTTCCCTCTCGTTTCGGGAACTGGTTCGATAGTAGGAATTTGAATTGGTGTAGTAGTGTCTTTCGGAGGAGATATCTCTGGAGAAAATACTCTTCCGGTTCTGGTTACCTTGCTTGATCTGGTGATGTTGTCGATGTTAGGATTGGTAGCTTAAACTGCAATGTCTTCAATGGCCAAAGGTTCTTGCTTGACGCCATGATAGTAAACTGCGGCTCCATAATTCCAAGGTATAGCTTTGTTAGAGGAATATGGAATTGGTCTGGGAGAGGTAATAATGAGAGGTGCCACTCTAGACGCAGGATCGGCAAAGGTGATCCTTATTGTGTTCACATCAGCATAGTTTTCTGGGTAATCGTCTCCCCATCTGGTTGCCTTAATGTCTTCGATTGATATCTTGTAACTTTCGGGAGCGGTATATTTAACCATGAAATCAAACTTTCCACTTGGCTTCCCCAAGGTATCCCAAACTTCTGGTACGACTTCGCTTACATCTTCGATCTTCAGATTCTTAGAAATGTCTTCGCACAGATTCTCCACATACGGAGGTTTTATCAATAGCACTTCTCGGTTGTCCATCATGCTTTGAACACGCCTCTTCAATCAAGCACATCTATCAGATTCAAATGTACACCAACGACAGTCATCATGGCATCCGTGAAATACACTAGCATGTAGTAAATCTTTCTTAACAGACATCAGAGAAATAGTCAGCTCGTTCACATCATAAACATTAGAGTCATTGTCAATAGCATTGGCACTTTTACCATGGTCAGGCATTGGTGCATTGATCACATTTGGAGTTTCGACGGGAGGGTCGAATTCAATTTCCCTTGCTTCAATCATGTCTTGAATCTTGTTCTTCAGAGCCCAATAGTTGTTGGTGTCGTGCCCTGGGCTGCTGGAGTGGTACGCACATCTCGCATTAGGATTTTACTTTGGAGAGGAAGTGTTGACGTGCTGAGGAGGATCCCTCAAAGTAATCAGCTTTGCTTTCAACATGTGTTGTAGTGCTTGAGATAACGGCATGTTGATCTTCGTAAACTGTCTTTGTGGCGAGTTCTGCATACACGTATTGTCTCATTGAGGTTGCGCTGGGGTGGGATTGAAGATCATGACTTCCCCCACAGATTGAGTGCGATCGGCTTTGTCACGGATCTTCTGACCATACACAACATTGACTTCTTTCTTACCATCAAAAGATCTCTTCGCAGCATTTGAAGACGTTTCTACCTGAATCTTTCCGCTCTTGATTCCAGCTTCGATGCATTCGCCTGTCAATATTAGCTCGGTGAATCCGGCTGAAGAGTTTCCAATCAGATGATTGAAGAATGGGCCTGTCAGTGTTCATATAAACATGTCAACCAACTCCCTATTGGACAAGGGTGGTTGAACTCTGCTTGCTAAATCTCTCCATTTCTGGGCATATTCTTTGAACTTCTCGTCACGACCCATAGACATGCTCTGTAGTTGCATGCGGGTAGGTGCCAATTCAACATTATACTGGTACTACTTATAGAAAGCATCTGCTAAGTCATTCCAGGTATGAATGTGGGTACTCTCTAGCTGATAATACCACTCCGACTGAGTTTCGGATAAACTCTCTTGAAAGAAATGGATCCACAATTTCCTGTCTTCAGTATGAGGATGGATCTTCTGAACATAAGACTTTAAATGTAGCTTCGGGCAAGAAATGCCATCATACTTAGCAAAGGTAGGAACTTTGAACTTACGGGGAATTACCACACCAGGAATAAAACTCAGATCATCAAAGTTAAGCCCTGACATTTTCAGATTATCCATAGCTTTCAGATGGTCTTCAAGTTGCTTGTATTTTTCGTTGTCAGGAGGATACTGCTCACTTACATAGTCTTCTTCTTCGTTCTCAAACTCATGATGGTTTCCTTCATTATTTTTTATGCTTCCCTCAGTTTCACCGCTCTTGTCTGAGAGTTCGAGCTGTCTGACCACCCTAGCTGGACCCTTGTGATTTCTTCCCATGTTGAGAATACCAATGGTGTTCTTCTTTCTGGTGATGAGCTCCTTCAGATCGTTCTGGCCTTGGGCCAAATTGGTGAACATCTCCTGGAATTGGGAGTTCTGAGCCTGGAGATCTTTGATAGTCTGTTCAAGAGCCATTTCTGCTGAAATAAACAGCGAGAGAATAAGAAATCCGGTCTTCAATGTTTATGAAATGTTATGCCATGATATGCGATGTTATGCAATGCAATGTTTTCAAGGACCTTAGGAATTTAAATTTGTTAAAAAAGCACGAATAACTTTTTATTAGTTTACTTTTAGCAAGTACAAAAGAAATTTTAAACAAATAAAAAGAAATTCCTAGAGCTTAGGTCTCCCATGGACGCTTATTCTTTGTGTTGAAGTAGGTATTGATGCTTTGCTCCTCGTGAAGTAGCTTTGTCAACTCTAATACCTTTTTCTCGCTTGCATGGCATTGAGCTTCGAATGTATCCCTTTCTTCTTTAAGTTGAATCCAGGATCTCTTTACGTCTTCGAAATTAGTAGGCATGTCTGGATGGAGAATGGTATAGGGTCCGTCACCTATAGCAACAGGTTCCATAACCACTGGTTGAACAACTGTAAACGGCATCATGAGGTTTTGAGCTCGAGCTCGCACCCATTTGAGGTAAGTTTCCCAAGGAATGGAATTTTTGTGCCCCAAGGTCTTGGTATTAGTCTTCTTCACCATGCCCCAAGCGTGCATAAATCTTCGACGGTAGTTCTGGAGATCATTTTCGTAGTCAAACACAATGTCTTGGAGAAGCATATCATGAGGACCATCTCTTCGGGCATAACCAAACTGACGTAGATCTAGAGAAGGGTTGTAAGTGATACCTCCCCTTATGCCAATGAGTGGTACATTAGGGAATTCCCCACAACGCTCAATGAAAGTGAAGTCCTTTTGAGAAAAAAGACACCAACGAATATTTGAATGAGAGAGTGACATCAGCCTTTGAGACCACTTCAATCTTTGCTCGTTCTTCATTACTGATTGAGGAAGGTGCGAAATAAACCACCTGGAAAGTAACGGTATGCAACACATGAGAGTTCCTTGTCTTTTGATAGTACGAGTGTGGAGGGAATGCAGAATGTCTCCAAGTAAGGTAGGCACAGGATTACGAGTGAGGAATATCTTGATGGTGTTCACGTCTACGAATGGTCTGGATTATGAAATAGCACCAAGCCATAGATTAGCAAGGACAAAGTGTCTTCAAATGCGTGGAAACTCATAGCCTTTAGGAATTCTCGAGCTTTCTTTATCAGAAACTTAGCAAGCAAACCCTTAACTCCGCTTCTTGTTTCCCAATTAGCTTTAATGTATGATCGCTTTAGATGTAACGCTAATGCGATGTCTTTGTATTTCAGAGCTTTTTCTGAACAGGTGAATGATATCTGATCAAGGATAGGTATCCCAAGAAGCTTAGAGAATTTTTCCAATGTAGGCACCAACTGATAATATGGGAATGTAAAGCAGTGATGTTTCGGATCAAAGAACTGGAATACGACGTGCATCATATCTTCCTCAAAACCAGAGATAACCAAGTCAAGTAGATAACCATGCCTTTTGATAAACTGAGCGTGATCGGGAACTTCTGAAACTAATTCTTTGAGTTGTGAAGGTATACTCGTGAAGTTGATTCGGATAGTCTTCCTGGAGGCCATAATTCCTACAAAACAGAACAAAGATAAATCCCTAGGTCCTTGAAATAGTTAGAAATGATGTTATGATGTTATGATGTCATGATGTCATGTTTAAAACAAGTAGCAAGCACAAGAAATTCACATAATAGCTATAGGTTTAAGGCTTGCATGAGGTATAGTGAAACAATCGGCCGAACCTCGGACTGATACTTGAAGTATCAATAGAGTCGTCATCGAACGTTTTTTATCCCACGAAGGAGAAAGGTGAACATCGAGTAAACTTGAAGGGAGAAATCGCGGTCCTATGACCGAGAGATCAAGAGAATCTAGATAAGGGAGTCAGTTACGTGAGGGGAAGGGATTAGCACCCCACACACCCGTAGTACTCTACGGTATCCACTTCTATTTTCTATCTAATGGGTGTGTTTAAATATATTTATTGCTTAATTGCTATATTTGTATGCTAAAAGAGAATGCAGGTGAAAGAAAGGAAAATAAAGAAAACACGGAGAAAATAAGGAAGTATTTACAAAGTTTGCTCGATCGAGCCCCGTGACAAGATGCCTACGTATTCCCGCGTGCAATGGGAAAGTCAGAGTGCCGTAGTTCGGCTCATATGTTTTGGTGGGTTATGTGTTTTTTTACTTATGAAAAAGAGTTTTAAACACAAAAGAAAACCCGTAGGCAAAAAAAAAGAGTTTGCATTGGTTGGTTGTTTTTACCTTTGAAAAAGGAGTTTGAAACATTATTAAGTGTTTTGATTTGTAAAGGAAAAAGAAAACAAGTTTTATTTTTATTACATGCAAGGATGCAAAAGAAACTAGAAAACAAACAAGGGAAACTATCTAACTCTATCCCTAATGTTATCATGCATGGATTACAACCTAAGGTCTAACTCGAATCACTACCTAAAGTAGATTCAAGAGAATCCTAAGGGAACATGCCAAAGGTTTACAACGTAAATCTATGTCTATCTCGATTCGCTACCTGAAGTAGAATCGAAGACGACAAAAAGGAATGGAATAGGTTTGTAACCTAAATCTATGTCTATCTCGAATCACTACCTAATGTAGAACCAAAGATGACAAAAAGGGATGAAGCAAGCAAGTGCTTTGGCAGAAGCACACACACAATGCAATGCAAACAAACAAATGGCACACAAGCGCAGGAAAAAGGAGGAAGTCCCATAGCCTCGAACAGTAACGAGCATACCGTGAGTCAACCAGGAGCCGACACATCTGATTCCTGTGAATAGTATCACCGCATGACATGAATTGTCAAGTGTGAAGAGCAAATGATGCGAGCTCTGCAATAAATGCGAACCCCAAGAAAGCGTGGAGAGTCAGAATAGGGAACTCTTGCCACTTTTTTATTATTGACTCGATAAAGGAAGCAACACGATTCACGTGTGCTGAGCTGACACGAACTAGAACTATGCGGGGGTCGATTGCGGACCCTTTCCGCTTGCCCATTATATCATCATGACTCGATAGCAGGAAATATAAAAAGCGCGACTTTGCTTGGTGGTGCCACGTCGGGTGTCCTAACCACTCTAGACCTATGCAAGCACAAATATAAACACTTATTGAGAATCACCTCCCTATGCAGATGGTGGATTTTAAACAAACCAAACACAATTAGCAAACAGAATTGCCCTAAACGGGTCTTTAAATAAACCAGAGGGGTTCCTGAACATGCTCCACCTACGGAAGCCCCTTCATACATCTCTATTCCTACTTCTCATGGCAAGGAAAGCGGTAAAACCCTACTTCTCATGCTCTCTAGAAAAGCGGTAAAAGAAATGCGATAAACAGTATAGAAACTACCAAACGGATAATAATCCAGACAAAGCAGATAATGGATGTGCAATGAGATGCACGGTCAAGAATATGTGTTTTTACACATTCGACGTGAATCTAATAAACCTGCAAGGAATTATTCGGATAAAAATAGCTGATGGATGTGCAATGAGATGCACTGTCAAGAATGTCTGCCTATACACATTCGACGTATATCCAATAAACCTGCATAAGGGAGTTAGGTCCCGAGAACAAACCAATAGAAAATGTGCGTGACACACCAAGATCGGAGAAATGTGCCATATGTATACACAATTCAAACCCCTGCATGAAACAAAGTCCAAGAAGCAGCTAGACAAGGCTAGAGTGCCTATTGTTTGGGGTTAGAATGAAGAAAAAAAGCAGAAAAATGCAACAGCATAGTTCGCGCTAAGCCCGCTATATCGCGCTAAGCTCGACCCAAATAGAAGCCAGCGCGCTTAGCATGCCCTGGATCGCGCTAAGCGCGACCTGCAAAATGATAGTCAGAGAGTTTGGCGCTTAGCGCACTCCTGGTGGCGCTAAGCGCGCTTAGCATGCCCTAGACCGCGCTAAGCGCGACCTGCAAAATGATAGTCAGAGAGTTTGGCGCTTAGCGCACTCCTGGTGGTGCTAAGCGCGGTCTGCAACCTGCAGAAAAATGCAGTTTTGGTCCGGATCACCTGTTTACGATGCTTTCATTCGATCTGTATTATTAGGCAATTATGTCAATGTTCATGTATGCGATATCATGCGTGGACAAGCGTGGAAATGCAAATGATGCTGACGGTTTCAACGTTCATGCGTGGACAAGCGTGGAAATGCAAATGATGCTGACGGTTTCAACGTTCATGCATGAACACGTACGAAACTCAAGTAGAGATGCAAATAGCTCCAATGTTCATGAGTGCATGAGCATGTATGGAATGCAAGTGACGATGCAAGCAACTTCAATGTTCATGAATGCATGAACATATAAGATACAAGTAAGGATGCACACAATTCCAATACTCCTAAATGCATGAACATGTATGGTGTGCAAGCAACATTTTGAATAATTCCAATGCTCATGCATGTATGAACATATGTAAGATGCGCATGAAGATCCCTAGCATTCCTACATGTATGATTGTGCATGATCATACTAAGAGTACAATGTGACATGGAGATTTCTAGGCCTATGTGCTATACCAAATGCAAACGTGTAAGGGATGCAAGCAATCGAACACTCTAACGTATGTAGTGCAAACCGGTGCATGAACATGTTTGGGATGCAAATTATGGCGGCAACTCAATATTCTACACGTGACATACTAATGCAAGCAAGGAATGCTCCTAAGAGATAAGAAAAAAAGTCATGTCAAGACCTAGCTACACATTAACACAAACACTTGGAATGCATATGCATGAACTATATACAATGTACAATATGCCTAGTGACCAAGATGCTTCAGAAGCTACATGTCGACACGCTATGAATGCAAGCTATGCTCTAGCTCATTGCGCGTAAATGCAACTCAATCATAAGGAATGTTTTCCAATGCATGAGCATGTGCTTAAACGATGAAAAGATGCATGAATTTGCGGCAAAAATGCAAAGGAAGATACTAATACCAAGCCTATATGCATGCTATGTACAAAAACCTTCACTCCGACACAAATAAGGCGGCGAAATCCAATGCAAATCAAAGAATTCAAGAGTAGAAGTTCAAGATTCAGAATCTACATTGAATTTGCATGCAATTTCATTATTCAATTTTCAAGAAAAGCTAAAAATCAAAACAGCTTAAAATAAGTGCTTATTTGAATCTAACACTTACTTGAACTTGAAGTTTGAACCAAATTGAAGAGGAATTCCTTGTGCTCCTCAAAGAAAATACTAGATCAGTGATGGATCGAGGATAATCTTCAGAATCAAACTCGAATTCTTCAAGAAAGCTTGAGATCTTCAATGGAGAATTGAAGAAGATGAAGGAGAAATCCTTGGATCTTGAAATTGAAGAGATATCAAGATGAAGTCGTCCCTTCCATAGCAAATTCGAACAGAAGAAAGAGGAGAAGATCCGGATTGAATGGAGGGATACTGCGATGAAGAAAACCAGAAATTGTAGGGCGCGCTTAGCGCGGTCTGCGGTTGAGACCGGTGTTGGACGGGGGTCCGGTGGTGGCCTGTGGTGGTTTTTCGGAGGGAAAGTTGAAGTTTCAGTTTTTTTGACTTTTTGTGTACTGAGATAATTGGAGTGTAATTGGTGGTGAGAAAAATGAACCAAAAAAAATGAATCCCCCCTTTTGTGAAGGTCAAAAAAATATTTATAGCCTTGGACCCATAATCAAGCCCAAATCATGATTATCCGAATAATTTTCGTAATTAATCCAAAACTGCCAAATCCGTCAAGAATTTGAAGTCGGACTCTAGACGAAAAGTGTCCAGAATCCGATTTCGCTTGCCTAAGTGAAATTTTTGACACGATCAGGTGACCGGCCGGGATATGAAAAAATTATGAAGCTTCTACACAACTTCCAGGTGACTAACACATGTAGAATTTGATCCTTTCTGCTGTTTATTTTCACTCGGATCACCTTGAGTTGAATAAACCTATAATCAAAGCCATGCGCACAACCATATGCATGTTTATGCAATCAAATTGTGGGCCAGAGACATAGAAAAGAAGAGGGCGAATTTTGGGGTGCAACATATAGGTGTCTACCATACCAAAGTTTAAGTAGGTTCAACCTGTCCTATAATAGTAACCGGGTTCTAGGAATCTCATATCATTGATCTTTCTCGTAGGCTTTATTCCAATACGACTACCAAGTGGTCGACCGAAACATCCTGAAAGTCGAATCTTAATGAGCGTAGCATCGAGTATCAACCAACCTCAGTCTGCACCGAAGCCGACCATCTCACTACCTTCTAATGGCCAAGATGGGTCTATTAGGGTTCTAAAAGTTGAGTTAGTGTTTATGACACCCCACAAGTATAATACCCAAGCAACCCTTAAGATAAAGCATACAAGTCAAACAAAAAAGTAGTAAAGTGATCTAAAAACCCTAAGGTAGCCTCTCTTTAGGGTGTCTCCCCGGGAGAGTCTCCAGTTCTATAATACGGTGGGAGAACTGACTTGTTTGTTTTGCGCTTTATCGCAAATGTTGTGGATAGCAAGAGTCGCCACCGACTTTTCTTTTATCCAATTAAGGGAAGGCGAAAAGAACAGGAAAAGACCTTCGTTAGATTCTGAGTACGGGAGGCAGTTATGAAAAGGGAAGGTATTAGCACCCTTTCCATCCGAAGTTATCTACGGGCTCTTAATTGCTTAACTCAGTTTGTAAATTACTTTTGTGTGTGTGTTTGAAAAGAAGTTTTTTGAAAAGGCATTTCACTTTGACTTCATAATGAGTCTCAGTGGAATGTATACGAAGTGTTTGGAAATGTTTTGTTTTGGAAAAGACTTTGTAATGATTCACACTGGAATGTATACAAAGTGTTTTGAAAAGATTTTTGAAAAGTGTAAGGTGTAAAAAAGTATTTTGATAGATTTGAGCAAGCAAAAGAGTCTTATTACCTACTCAGATTGGACGTTTCCATGTTATTTTGCTTTACTTTAGGGTAGCGCTATCCATGCCATTAGTTGGTAGGTAACTCTATTCGTTGGATGTAAAGGGACATTTGAAGGGACATCAGATGGTCATAGAAGGAAACTTGTAGGGATACCTTAGCATATTCGTAGGGACGATCATCACTTTTCGTAGGCAATAATCGAGGGACGAGATCATGTATTCGTAGGCAACAACGAGGGTCGTCGAGGGAATATTATCTTTGTATCGAAGGGACTATGATAATATGTTTGTAAGCGTCTTAGCTAAGATATCTCCACGTTCAAGGGACATGACCATGTATTCGTAAGGCAACAAGAGAGGATACCCTAAGGTGAGTGTATGTGTAAAGAGTGTGTTGTATTCAGATATTTATCTTGTGATTAGGGTTAGCTATGTTGATTGAATTAGTCTTGCCATACATGCCTAGTTACTAGAAGTTAATATGTGTAGAAAGTAAATTGCGGAAATGTAAAGTGCGGGAAAGTAAACCCTAGACTATAACATGGCTTTGGGCAGATACGTAATATAGGAATGTAGAAAGTAAATCCTAATTAAGCTATTACATCCAATGAGCAGTTACATAATAGTGAAAAAAATGCGAGAAATTAAAGTCCTAACTATTACAACCCGTGAACAGTTACAGTATTAAAAATAATTTCGCGAGAAGGATCGAATTGTAAATAATAAATAATAATGTTAGTAAAAAGAAAGTTTTGAGTTAGGAAAAAAGTTTTAGGGTTAGTAAACCTAATTAAATGAGAAATTATTTTTTTGGAAATTTTCTGGATTAATTTGATATGGAAAAAATGATTTAAAAGTTAATTTCCGATTAATTAACAATTAAATAAAACATGAGTGGAAAATAATATTTTTTTTGATGAAAAAATTAAATTAGAGTTTTTCTAACCTAATTATGAAAAGAAATATTTTTTTGGTAATTTTTTAGTGTATTAAAAAATATTTTGAAAAGAAAATAGAAAATAATAAGAAAATAAGAAAAATGTTAGTTTTGCAAAACAACCAAAAATATTGTGAGGAGCCAGGGATCAAACCCAGGCCCTCTCCCTCAAACACACACGCCTTTGCCATCAGAGCTGGGTGGATTAGTTGTGAGGCATATGAAACAATAATATTATAAGGGAAACAATTTTCTGAAAATAATTAAAACAAAATCGCGCGCGCAGGGGTTTTCTTCCTCGTTTGAATCTTCAGACTTTTACCAACGGACAAGTTTCGTTGCTAAAACTTATACCCACAGTTTCATCCGTCACTATACCCCTGCAGGAAATCAAAATCAAGAAATATGTAATATAAATTTGTTATGGGGACATGGATCAACTCAGTTTGATCCCCTGAGCACGATAGTGCCTCCGGTTTCATCCAATTTTTCCTAAATAAGAAAACCCCAATCGAAGCTTATGAACACTAACAATGTGATATTTTGATTCCTGCACTTAAAACTCAATCAAACGGTTCAGATAGTTTCGAAACATCATCATGAACACAAATATGCAATCAATTGTATTAAGAATTCATGAATTAATGAAATCGATTTTGAAATATGAAGACCAAACTGTGATTCAGATTTTTGGGTTTTTGGACGTATTGCTTGCTTGTGAGTATCTGGAATCAATCAGAGGAACACCAAGAATGTGTTGCAAGGCTTAGAATGGCCTGAAACGATGCAAAACCTTGGCTGCTTGGAAACTTGAATGCCACGGTTTTTTGAGGTTTAGGTTAGAATTCTTGGCTGCAAAAATTCGTCTTTTAGGGTTTAGAAACCTTCTGAATATATAAAGGATGGATTTAGGTTGAGAATTAATGATAAAATATATCCTCATCAATGTGAAAATATTTGATTGGAATCAAATTTTATTTTGCCTTTTTTGAGCCAATTTCAATCAAATCTCTTGCCAATCTCCATAATTTCGAAATTGACAGCTTGTATGGCTTGCTTGGACCTCAAGAATGAGAGAAAATCAACCTTGCACTTAATGTTTTGATTTTATATCTTTTATTTTAATTAAATAGGTTTTAAATGAATAAAAATCCAAAGTAAATAAAAATAAAAGATAAAAGGCGTGGCCTTGGGCTTGGAGGTTCTAATTCATATAAGAAACAGGTTTGAACCAAGAAAAGTTAGGCCCATTTAGAAAAAAATTGATTTTCTCAAGTTTTTTTCTTCATGCACCTCCTCCAAAATGTTCAACTTGTACAATTTGTATCTTGCTCAATTTTCAACATTTTTGGGTGTTCTTGGAATTTTTAGAAAGATCAAGATGTCCTCTAAACACTCCCTTGGTTTCATCTTCATTTAATCTTCCATGTTCATGAACACTTCTTTGCAAAAAGATGACTTTTTGTTGACTTTTAAAAGGACTTGTAATATTTTGATCCATAACTTCCAAATGAAGCATTTTTGGCCAAAGCTTGTGAGAGATGAAGTTTTAGAGAATTGAATTCCCTTAAAAATGAGCTTTTGTGGATAAAAATTTGATAAAGTATGTGAAAGTTATGCCTGGTCAAAGTTCTGTTGACTTTTGTCTAAAAAACCCTAATTTAGAAACTTTGACTTTTAATCCAATATTGACTTTTCTTGAGGAATCATGATCAACCCTTGATCAAACGATGAATATTACTTCAAAATATTTATGTTGACAAAAAATTATGAAGTTTGACTGTATGTTGACCACAGTTGACTTTTTGTCCAATACAACTGATTTTCAACCATCTGAGCAATTGGATGAGCAAATTTGACTTGTAAGGCTTGAAACTTGACATGGTGACCCCTTGAAGCATATGATGAAGTATAATGACCACTTGAAGCATTGGAAATCCATTTTGACCTGAGAGGAGCAAAACCCTAGTTTGGATTGATTGCTTAGGAGAGGGTTTGTTTGGTCAACCTTTGTGAAATCCTTAAGTATGGAGATGTGAATTGTCTTGAGAAGTAGGAGGGAAATTTTTGGGGTATGACAGCCATACCAACATATAAGTTTATGCTTGATGAACTGAGCCACAACATTCTTGGTAACAGAAGCGAACAGGCAGCCTCTACCCACTTCGTAAAGTAATCGATGGTGACAAGGATGAAACGATGTCCATTGAAAGCGGTAGGCTTAATCTCTCCAATCATATCGATTCCCTACATTGCAAAACGCCAAGTAGAAGTCAAAACATTCAACGGAACCAAAGGTACATGTACTTTGTCAGCATAAATCTGGCACTTGTGACAAGTTCTGGTATGATGATAACAATATGCTTCTAAAGTAGACCAATAGTAACCTGCTCTCAGAATCGTTTTAGCCATTGTATGTCCACTGGAATGGGTACCGAAAAAACCTTTGTGTAGGTCTTCCGTAATCTTCTCAGCTTCCCTATTATCTACACACCGAAGTAAAGCAAAATCGTGGCTGCGTTTGTACAAAATCCCATTACCCAGAAAGAACTTGGTGGAGAACCTCCTTAGAAACTTCTTGTCATTGATATATGCCCCCTCAGGATATTCTTGAGCCTCGAGGTATCTCTTCACTTCATGAAACCAAGGTTTTTTGTCTACTCCTTCAGTATCAAGTTCACAACAATATGCCAGTTCGTCTAGCCTTTCAATAGTAATCTGACTAGCTTTGTTGTCCCATCTAACTTTGAACATAGATGACATGGTATTTAATGCGTCTTCCAACTAATTCTCTTCTCGTGGGATATGTTCAAAAGTGATTTCTTCAACGTATGGAATCAAACTCAACATATTTTTTTCGATATGGGATGAGATTTGGATGCTTTGTGTCTCATTCACCCTTAATCTGACTAATCACCAAAGTTGAGTCTCCATATACTAGCAAGAACTTGATCCTCAAATCAATAGCAGCTTTGATACCCATAATGCACACTTCATACTCGACCATATTGTTGGTGAAACCGAAACATAACCTAGCAGTGAATGTTGTATGTCTGCCCTTGGGAGAGATGATCACAACGCCTATACCGTTGCCAAGTGCATTGGTAGCCCCGTCAAAACCATGGTCCTTTTGGGATCCCGGTTCAGGTCCTTCATCCGGTCCAGGTTCTTCATAATTAGTAACTAGCATGATATTCTCGTCTGGGAACTCAAAATGCATAGATTGGTAGTCATCTACGACTTGATGAGCTAAATGATCTGCTAATATACTTACTTTGATTTCCTTCTGCGTAGTATACTGAATGTCGTACTCGATTAAAATCATTTTCCATCTTTCTATTCTTCCAAAGAGAGCAGGTTTCTCAAATATATACTTTATTGGATCCATCTTAGAGATAAAAAATATGGTATGGGTCAACATATACTATCTTAGTCGGCGAGCAGTCCAATCCAAAACATAACAAGTTTTCTCGAGCAGTGAGTATCTTGTTTTACAGTTGGTAAACGTTTTGCTAAGGTAGTATATTGCATGATCTTTTTGACCATACTTGTCATGTTAACCCAATACACACCCCATTGAGTTCTCTAATACTGTTAGGTACATGATCAAATGTATTCCTTCAACTGGAGGCATCAGAATAAGAGGTTCTTAGAGGTACTCCTTGATCTCGTCGAAGGCTATCTGACAGTCGTTGTTCCATTTTACTAACTGATCTTTCTTGAAAAGTTTGAAGATTGGTTCACAGGTATCAGTCAAGTGTGAAATAAATCTAGCAATGTAATTCAATCGTCCTAGGAAACCTCTGACTTCTCTCTCGGTGCGGGGAGCCGACACTTCTTGAATGGCTTTAACTTTGGCGGGTTCAACTTCAATACCTTTACCAGTGACAACGAAACCTAGGGGTTTACCGGATCTTACTCCAAAAGTACACTTGTTCAGATTCAATCTTAATTTGTACTTCTTTAATCTCTCAAACAACTTGTGCAGGTGATCGAGGTGTTCTTCTTCAGTCTGAGATCGAGCTATCATGTCGCCCACATAGACTTCTATCTCGTGATGAATCATATCATGGAATAAAGCTACCATAGCACACTAATAGGTCGCACCAACATTCTTCAACCCGAATGGCTTAACCTTGTAACAGAAAGTTCCCCTACTGTGTGACTAAAGTAGTTTTCTCCATATCCTCGGGAGCCATCTTGATTTGATTATAACCGGAGAAACCATCCATTAAAGAAAATACCTAATGCTGAGCAGTGTTGTCAACCAGAATATCGATACGTGGAAGCGAAAAAGTCATCTTTCGGGTTCTCCCTATTCAGATCTCGGTAGTCTACACACATACACACCTTGCCATCCTTCTTAGGTACTGGCACCATGTTTTCAACCCATTGCGGATAGGACATAACATCTAGGAATCCTGTGTTGAACTGCTTCATGACTTCAACCTTGATTTTCTCGGACATCTCATGACGCATACGTGAACCTTCTATTTTATAGGAGGATAACCTTATTTCATTGGAAAGCGGTGAACCACAATATCACTATTCAACCCTAGCATATCTTCATAAGACCACACAAAACCCTCAACATAGTCACATAACATCTGAATTAACCTTTCTTTGACGCTACTCTCAATACCATCACCTATCTTGATTTCTTTTCTGTCTTCTTCGGTACCCAAGTTCACAACCTCGAATGGCTCTTTATGTGGTTGTATAGCTCTTTCTTCTTGCTGTAACAGCCTAGCAAGCTCTCCTGGTACTTCACAATCTTCCTCACCTTCGTCTTCGTCTTGGTAGATCGGATTTTCAAAGTCATATTTGACAATAACAGAATTGTTATCAATGGGATCCATAACTCAGATGGAACTCTGAATCTTCTTCCCATGTTAAGAATACCAGATGTTCTCTTTGATTTCTTCTTCTCTTTATTGGTGTGGAGCTCTTTCAGAACTTCCTGCCCTTTGGCCGAGCTTATGAACATCCCTTGGAACCGAGCATTCTGAGCCTGTAGATCTTTGACAGTTTGTTCGAGAGCCATTTTTCTGCGGTAATAAACAACGCGAAGATGAGAGAATCGATCTTTGGAGCACCTGTTATGAAATGCTGTGATATGATATTCATATGCAATATTTTCAAGGAACTCGCGAGATTTAAATTTGGTAAACAAAAAGAACAAACTTTTATTAGTTAACTTGAGATCATAACAAAAATATAACTCCTTGAGCTTGGAAGATATCCCCACGAGGTTGATTCAGATAATATTTGTAACACCCCAATATTACCCAAGGTTTTATATTCAAAAATCAGAGTAAATTAAAATTTCATAAATTCAATACTGAGGCATCACACCTTCAAAACCAAATCACTTTAAACAGTTTGCTTTAAAGTATAAATCTCGGATACATAGCATCGTCGGAAAACATAAATTGATTCATAAAAATCAAAACATCTTCGTTATTAAAATTCCTTAACCAATCATATTTTCATAAAGTATGATTCTTATTTACAAAAGGAAAAACAACAAAAGAACAACAACAAGACAACATAATTATTCCCCACGAGTGCTACGTATCAGAGCGACACCGACTCGACTAATAACAGCTATAAACTCCGTCTTCATAACCTACACGTTACCAATATAAAGGTAACGACAAAACAAGTAAATGGTGAGATACTCCAAAATATATAATTAAAGGCATGATAATATATATATATATATATATATATTAGTTTCAGAATTATAAGGGGTATAGATTAGTAAGTGCATTCCAACACATATCCAAAACTCACTTACTCTTATCGTCATTCTAATGTGTATAATCTACACTTTATCTCCATAACCTCCTTGACATAATTCATCACAACAACACATAAACGTTCCTCACCACGAAATCATCACAAGTTAATACGTCACTAATCAACACGGCAATCATAAACAACAACATCAAACAACAACATCAACAATGCTAATAACATAAGCAACATAAATAAAATCATCACAAATTGGCTAAAGCCCATCGTCGCTTTTTGGCATAAAAGCCCATCGTCGCAAACATCATCACAAAACTCATCATTTATATTCATCGCCTAGTTATCATGAAATTATCAAGTTATATTTATTTCATGTTCATCATAAAGATCATCACCAAACAAAGCATCATATATCATCGCAATTCAACATCATCCATCAATTAAAACCCAACGTCAAACAACTCAAACATAAACATAACCGACTCCATGAGACACGACTATGTTATGCATGTGGTACCCGTCGCTTTGTCCATAATTAGGAACACTTGGCATAAAGCCCATCGTCGCTTGGCATAAAAGCCTCGTCACTTGGCATAAAAGCCTCATCGCTTGGCATAAAAGCCCTCGTCGCCAATGCAATATATGTGACTCGACAATAAAACAACACAACACAAAAACATCATCATCGCTCATCAAAATTGGCATAAAGCCCACGTCGCCATAATTTATCCAAATCAAGATAAATATATCATCGCATCATATTTGCATTAAGCATAACATCATCAAACAATTCATCATCGTCAAAAATCATGCATTCACTAATCGGAAGTATTTATTAACAATCATCAATATAATCATCACATCATCATGTACAAAGACATATATTATTGAATCGCATACCATCAAGTATTCATTAATAAACACATCGTTGCAAACATCATGTTTAATCACACCACATCATTATCAATTCGTTCATTAAATTCCAAATACGGAAAAATAGTCAAAACACCTATAATCGTCGCGAAAGCTATTCCTAATAACCGACATTAATCATAATCGTCAACATCGCAATCGGATTGTCCATACGTGTCTTAAATCTACTAAAACGCAATCTGATTCACTTTAACCGTAAATTGGCCTATTTCGGTTCAACTCGTAAAAACTCGTAATTTCTAAAAACTAACTTCACCACTACGTTCTACACGTCGAACTTAGCTATCACGTCAATTTTCGTTGATTTCGGAGTAACTTGCCCCGTCGTCGAATTTACCGAAATCGGAAAATCGGAACATAACCGGGTTCCAAATTTAATCGGCTAACTTATGTCCTAATTATATTTTATTAGTATAAAATGTTACTAGGTGGAATTGGAAATAATAAAAGAAATAGAGGCTATCATCAAAAAATTATGCAAAAACTCATTGTAGGAAACAGAAAACATACATACAGAAACCGGGAAAACAAAAATTTTGGCTGCATCCACCCTCCCTTAAGGGACGAACGTCCCAGCCAAGTAACAAGGATGGAGGCGGGGGCCTCATAGTGGGGGACGGTCGCCCCACACCTTGAGGTGGGCGCCTCCCCCCTCATACTCCCTCCACGCCACTCTTCTTCTTCTTCCCTGCATTTTTTTCTGGTTTCTTTCTTTTTTTACAGTTAACAGTTTTTCTTTCTATTTTCATTTTATAACTTCTATATACCACAATGCTAGCAATGACACACCCATAATCCCTACTCCTAATCCAACTTTTCTAAACTATTTCAACAATCAACCAACCAAAACCCTATAAATCAACTATCAATTTTTCTCAATCCAAACTATAACTATCAAACCCTAACTATATGAGATGGAAATCAAACCCCTTACCTCTAGCTTGGTTGATTGCAAGATGCTCCAACAAAACCTCAACTTCATGCTTGCTCTTGCTCCTCTTCTTCTTCTTCCCAAAACCCTCTTTTTCTCCAAGTTCAAGTTTGGCTTTGTGTTCACAAAAATGGAAAGAAAGGAGGAAAATGGTTTTTATAATGTTGTGGTCTTACTAGCCAAGGGTGAAAAACCCAATCCTACTAAATTTGTCCTCACACCCCTAACTTAATTAATAATTAACACACTAATAATATTATTAATTCAATTAATTAAAATAATTCCGGAGAATTAAATATCGGATCCGAATAGTATTTTACCGAACCGAACAGAATAAAAACCGGACCAAACGAAACGTCGCCAAATATATTATCATATATATCGATTAATATATTTATTCTCGTCGCAAAATAAATATCGATCGGTAACTCGAAAATATTAATATAATATAATATTAATTAAAACGGGCGTTACAATATTCCTGCAAACGGAAGCTATTACCTTACAACAAAGAGAAAAGATAAATATGTAGGCCCTTGAAATGGTTATTGAAATGTTAAGATGGTATGATAGAAAACACAAACAATTCACACAATAACCTTAGGTTTAGCGGCCTCCATGAGGTCCATAGGTGTATACCCTTTTGTAATACGGTGGGAGAACTAACTTGTTTGTTTTGTGTTTTATCACAAATGTTGCGGATAGCAAGAGTCACCATCGAATTTTCTTTTATCCAATAAAGGGAAGGTGAAAAGAACAGGAAAAGACCTTCATTAGATTCTGAGTACGGGAGGCAATTATGAAAAGGGAAGGTATTAGCATCCTTTCCATTCGTAGTTATCTACGGGTTCTTAGTTTCTTAGCTCACTTTGAAAAATTTGCTTTTTGTGTTTGTGTTTTTTGAAGAGTATTTTGAAAAGATATTTCGCTTTGACTTCGTAATGATTCTCGTTTGAATGTATACGAAGTGTTCGGAAATGTTTGTTTGGAAAATATTTAACTTTGTAATGATTCTCGCTGGAATGTATACAAAGTTTTTTTGAAAAGTTTTGAAAAGTGTGAGGTGTGAAAAGAATTTTGATTGGAGCAAGAAATAGAGTCTTATTTACCTACTAAGAACGGTCGTTTTCATGTTATTTTCCTTCTCCTTTAGAATAAGGCTATCCATACCATTAGTTGGCAGGTAACTTTATCCATTGGATGTGAAGGGACAATTGAAGGGTCATCGTATGGTTATTGAAGGCAACACGTAAGGATACCTTAGCAATTCGAAGGGACGATCATCACTTATTCGTAGGCAACAACCGAGGGACGAGATCATATATTCGTAGACAACATTGAGGGTCATCGAGGGACTATGATCTTTATATCGAAGGGACTATATGATGTTATTAGTAAGCGACTTTGCTAGTGGTACCCCTACGTTCGAGGGACATGACCATTGTATTCGAAAGGCAACAAGAGAGGATACCCTAAGGGAGGTGCAAGTGTGACAAATGTGTTGATTTCAGATATAATTAATCCTGAATTAGGGTGTTCTAAGGGTTGATTTTATCTTACCATACAAACCCTAGTTATTATACAATTAAGCAGCTAATATGTACATAAAAGTAAAGGTGCAGAAAGTAAATGTCCTCTGCTATTACATGGCTTTGGGGTAGATACATAATATAGGTACGAAAAGTAAAGGCAGGAATTTTAAATCTACGCTATTACAGAATAAACCTTGCGACCTATACATTGTTTTCTAGAATTTAAATACGAATTAGTAAATAAATAATTAGAATAATAAGAAAAATATTAGTGAAAATGTTTTGGAAATTAGTAAAAAATGTTTTTAGGGTTAGTAAACCTAATTACAAGAAAGAAAATATTTTTTTTGGAATTTTGTGGATTGATTTTAATTGAGAAAAATAATTAAAAGTTAATTTCATGGTTAATTAAGCAATTAATTAAAATAAAGGATTTTTTTTTTGGTGTCAAAAATAAAATAAGTATTTTTAAAACTCAAATCTAGAAGGAAAAATATTTTTGTAGTTTTTTATGTATTTTAGAAAAATATTTTAATAGAAAATTAAAATAGAAAAGAAATTAAAAATATGGAAAAATATGGAAATTGGTTAGTAAGACAAATAGCCAAAAAATAGTTGGGATAGCCAGGGATCGAACCCCTACCCCAAGGACCATACGCGTGCCTCCTTGCCATCTGAGCCAAGTGTACCCGTTGTTTAGAAAATGAAACAAAATGTACATAAAGAAAATACTTTCGGAAAATTAATTAAAATGGAACGCGCGCGAAGAGGTCAGCTTCTTCGTTTGAATTTTCAAACTTTTACCAACGGACAGGTTTCGCTGCTAAAACATATACCCGCGGTTCTATCCGTCACTATAGTACCTACAATTTTCAAAAGTCAAGGATATGCAATATAAATTCATTGTGAGACCATGGTTCGATTGCAATCAAGCTCCTGATCATGAATATGTCCATGGTTTGGTCCAATTTTCCTATCGAAAAGCCCTAATTTGAAGCTTGGAACCTTAACCATGGTGGATTCATGTACCTGTACTCAAACTCGAATCAAACCATATGGAAAGCATCGAAACAACATCAGGAACACAAATATCAATGCATGTATATGTGAAATTGATTTTGAAAAATACAAACCAAACCGTGATTGTATTCTTGGTGTTCTGGGCGTTTCGATCGATGATGATGGCCTGGCTAGCTTCAGAAAACACCAAGGAATTGAATGGAATGCTTGGAACAGTCTGAAACGATGCAAAACCTTGTCTGCTAGGTGACTTGAATGCCACAGTTTTTTTGAGTTAGGTTAGGGTTTTTGGCTGCCAATTTTTCGTCCTTTGTGATCTGAACATCTTATGTATATATAGAGGAAGCCTTTTAGGTCAAGAATTGAGAGGAAAATATATTTCATTCAATGTGAAAATATTTGATTTGAAAATCATTCACATTTGCATCCAAAGTTTCCAAATTGGTCTCAATTTTGCCTTAATGCTCTTGTGCGTTTTTGACAGTTTGTGATGAGCTATGTTGGACCTCAAGTTATGCAAATACCAACCCCAACTCACCTTATCTTTTATATTTATATTTTATTTAATTAAATTTGAATTTTAGCCATTTAATTCAAAAATAAATTAAATAAGTAAAGGAATGGCGTGGAAATGATTGTAGAGGTCATGGATAATCTCAAGAATAAGTTTGGATCATAAAAACTTATGCCCATTTAGAAAAAAATTGAATTTGCTAAGTATTTTTCTTCATGCACCTCTTCAAAAATGCCAAACTTGCACAACTTGTATCTTGCTCAATTTTCAACATTTTGAAGTTTTCTTGGACATTTTAGAAATCTCAAGATGTCCTTTAAACACTATTTTTGGTATCATCTTTATTGAAGTTTCCATTTTCATGTACATGTCTTTGCAAAAAGATGACTTTTTGTTGACTTTTAGAAGGACCTATAATGTCCTGATCCATAACTCTCAAATGAAGCATTTTTGGCCAAAGCTTGTGAGACATGAAGTTGAAGAGAATTGAATTCTCTTCAAAATGAGATTTAGTGGAAAATTTTCTGATAAATTATATGAAAGTTATGCTTTGTCAAAGTTCTGTTGATTTTTGTCCAAAAACCCTAATTTGGAAACTTTGACTTTTGACCAAATCTTGAGTTTTCTTGATGATCATGATCAACCCTTGATCAAATGATGAATATGACTTCAAAATCTTGATGTTGACCAAATATAATGAAGTTTCACTATATGTTGACCACAATTGACTTTTGTCCAATACAATTGATTTTCAAACATCTAAGCAATTGATTGTGCAAACTTGAGTTGTGAGGCTTGAAATTTGACATGATGATCCCTTGAGACATATGGGGAGGTATGATGACCACTTGAGGCATTAGAATGCATTTTGACTTGATAGAGTCAAAACCCTAGTTATGGGTTGATTGCTTAGAAGAGAGTTCATCTGGTCAACCCTTGAGAAGTTATTGGGTATAGAGATATGGATTGTCTTGAGAAATAGGAGGGAAAATTTTGGGGTATAACAACTTTACTAAACTTTGAGTTGGTTCAACCTATCCTATAATAGTAATCAGGTTTTATGAATCTCATATCACGGATCTTTCTCGCAGGCTTTATTTTAGTGCCGCAACCAAATGGCCGACCAAAACATCCCGAAAGTCGAATCTCAATGAGCGTAGCTTCGAGTATCAACCAACTTCAGTATGCACCAAATCCGGATATCTCGCTACCTTCTAATGGTTAAGATGCGTTGATTAGGGTTCTAAGAGTCTGGTTAGTGTTGATGACACCACGCAGACGCCAAATGTTTCCTCAATTGGACTTAAGGAACATCAGAACATCCAAAGTGTCACACTAACCATAGCCATCACTTTAACTTTGTCAGTCTTCGCAGTTGTTATACCCCAAAATTTTCCCTCCTATTTCCCAAGTCAATCCACATCTCCATACTCAAGAATTTCTCAAAGGTTGACCAGATGAAGTCTCTCCTAAGCAATCAACCCACAAAACTAGGGTTTTGATTCTCTCAAGTCAAAGATGAGTTCTAATGCCTCAAGTGATCATCATACCTCCTCATATGTCTCAAGGTATCATCATATCAAGTTTCAAGCCTTACAGCTTAAGTTTGCTCAGTCAATTGCTCAGATGGTTGAAAATCAGTTGTATTGGATAAAAAGTCAACTGTGGTCAACATACAGTCAAACTTCATCATTTTTGGTCAACATCAATATTTTGAAGTCACATTCATCATTTGATCAAGGGTTGATCATGATTCATCAAGAAAACTCAAGATTTGGTTAAAAGTCAAAGTTTCTAAATTAGGGTTTTTGGACAAAATGTCAACATAACTTTGACCAAGCATAACTTTCACATACTTTGTTAGAATGTTTTCCACCAAAGCTCATTTTGAAGAGAATTTAATTCTCTACAACTTCATGTCTCACAAGCTTTGGCCAAAAATGCTTCATTTGAGAGTTATGGATCAAGACATTATAGGTCCCTCTAAAAGTCAACAAAAAGTAATCTTTTTGCAAAGAAGTGTACATGAGCATGGAAGCTTCAATGAAGATGAAACCAAAAAGAGTGTTTAGAGGATTGATTCCAATCGATCTATTGTCTCACATCTCATTTATCATTCGTATTTTTCAAGTTTTGATTTTTGCAAGGATGTAGCTATGGACGAACAACGTCGGTATAGGTTTACCCACAGAAAAGTCGTGGGTAAATTTCCCAAAAAAATTCAAATCGGGGACGAAGCCCCAACGCGCACGTTCTTTAAATTATATTTTAAATTTTGTTTTTAATATATATTATTTTCATTCCGTTTCATAACAGCCAGCAAGCCCAGCTCAGATGGCCAGCGCATGCCTTGGTAACCAAGAGGTACCCAGTTCGATCCCTGGCACCCCCAATCTTTTTTTGGTTATTTTTCTCACTAACATACTTTCTTATTTCCAATTTAATTAATTCTTTTTCTATTATTTTTAAAAATACATAAAAAATCACAAAAAATATTTTCTTTTTAGAATTAGGTAAATAAAATATTTATTTAATTCTTGACACCAAATTTTTTCCTTTTATTTTAATTAATTGTTAATTAACCATTAGAATTAACTTTTAATTGATTTTCCTAAATAAAATCAATCAAAAAAATACAAAAAAATAATTTTCTTATTTAGGGTAGGTTTTCTACTAATCTAAAACATTTTCTAGTAACACAAAAATCGTTTTCCTAACCTTATTTCTTCTTATTCCGATTTAATTCTTGTCTTGATATTTTTTCGATTATTATAACTGCTCATAAATTGTAATAGCGTATATTTACAATTCCTCGCATTTCACTATTATTTAACTGCTCATCGGATGTAATAGTTTAACTAGGGCTTTACTTTCCGCATTTTATTTTCCGCATCTCCTATTATGTATCTGCCCCGAAGCCATGTAATAGCATATGACATTTACTTTCCGCATTTTTGCATTCTGCACTTTACTTTTCTGTACATATTAACTGCTTAAGTGTATAGTAACTAGGGTTTATATGGCATGATAAAAATCCATCTTAGATCACTCTACAATGTAACTAAGGTATCCCTGCAATGTTGCCTTCAATGACCATACGATGACCCTACGATTTTCCCTTCACATCCAATGAATAAAGTTACCTACCAACTAATGGTATGGATAGCCTTATTCTAAAGGAGAATGAAAATAACAAGAAACCACCAATCTGAGTAGGTAAATAAGACTCTATTGCTTTCTCCAATCAAATAAAATTACTTTTCACACCTCACACTTTTCAAAAACTTTTCAAATACTTTGTATACATTCCAACGAGAATCATTACAAAGTTAAAACATTTCCGAACACTTCGTATACATTCCAACGAGAATCATTACGAAGTCAAAGTGAATTGTCTTTCAAAATACTTTTCCAAAGCACACACACAAAACAAATTAAAGTGAGATAAGCAACTAAGAGCCCGTAGATAACTACGGATGGAAAGGGTGCTAACACCTTCCCTTTTCATAATTATCTCCCGTACTCAGAATCTAACGAAGGTCTTTTCCTATTCTTTTCATATTCCCTTCATTGGATAAAACAAAAGTCGGTGGCGACTCTTGCTATCCGCAACATTTGCGATAAAAAGCAAAACAAATAAGTCAGTTCTTCCACTGTGTTACAGTTGTATAGTCTCGATGATCTATTTCTACTTACCTAAGGAAACTTGGATCTGGATGTAGGATCACCACAAGTGATAATACCCAAGTATAAACCCTTAAAGTAAATCAGACAAGTCAAACAATGAAAGAATGTAAAAGTGATCTAAACCCTAAGGTTACCCCCTCTTTGAGATAGATCTCCCCAGCAGAGTCGCTAGTTCTGTAATACGGTGGGAAAACTGACTTAGTTGTTTTGTGTTTTATCGCAAATGTTGCGGTTAGTAAGAGTCGCCACCGAATTTTCTTTTATCCAATAAGGAAAGGTGAAAAGAACAGGACATACCTTTGATAGATTCTAAGTTCGGGGGGTAAGTTATGAAAAGAGAAGGTGTTAGCATCCTTTTCATCCGTAGTTATCTACAGGCTCTTTATTGCTTAGATCACTTTTGAAAACTTGCTTTTGTATGTGCAATTTGTTTGAAAATATTTTGATTTGACTTTGTAAAATGAATCTTGTATCAGTCCTCAAAAATGCGTACGAAGTGTTTGAAAATATTTGTTTGAAAATGTGAGGTGTGAAAAGTATTTTGTTTAATGAACAAGCAATTAAGAGTTATTACCCTCTTAAAGATCGTTCTTGTTATTTTCCTTCTCCTTTAGGGATAGTGCTATCTAAACCATTAGTTGGTAGGTAGCCCTATCCATTGGATGTGAAGGGACAGACGTAGGGTCATCGTATGATCATTGATGGAAACATTGTAAGGATACCTTGGCAACTTCGTAGGGACTATCATCATTTTAATCGTAGGCAACAATCGAAGAGACAAGATTATTTATTCTAAGGCAACATCGAGGGACTATGATGATATTATTCGTAGGCAACAGATATCCCTACGTTCGAGGGACGTGACCATTATGTAAGGCAACAAGAGAGGATACCCTAAGAGTGCAAGTGTAAAGAGTGTGTTGTTTTTAGATATTTATCTTGAATTAGGGTTTTTCTAGCTTCGATTTTAGATCTTGCCATACAATCCTATTAGCATACATCTAGCAATTAATATTTGTATAGAAAATAAGATGCGGGAATTTAAACCTAAGACTATTACATGGCTTTGGGAAAGTTACATAATAATAAAAATGCGGAAAGTAAACCTACAACTATTACATACTAGGAGCAAATACAATATTTAGAAAAATGCGGAAAAGGTAAATCTAACTATTACAAAAAATACCCGTGCAACCTATACATCGATTTTTAGAATTTAAAAGACAAAGGCATAAATAAATAGAGAACATGTTTTAATAAAGGTAGAAATATTCTAAAACCCTAAATATTAACACAAAATTTTTTGGTATTTTTTGTGATTTAATTTTAATAAGAAAAGAAATTAGTTAATTAAGTACAATTTAATTAAGAAAATAATGTTAGACCTAATTAAAATAAAAATATTTTTGTGTAAAAAATTAAATAAATGTTTAATTAACCTAAAACTAAAAATAAAATATTTTTTATGATTTTTTAAAATATTTAAAAAGGATTTTGTAAATAAATTAAATTAAAAAAGAAAATAGAAAAATAAGAAGAAAACAAGTTTTAAAAAATTAGGAATGGGGTTGGAAGGTGTTGAACTCGTGACCTTAAGCTTGCCACAGGTCCAAAATCTTGCCACTGAGCCACATGCTTGTGGTGTAATTATACTGCCTTTGGAAATATGTATGTGTTACCTGCAGAAATCTGAAAAATATTGGAAAAAAAATAGCAAAAGGCAGGGATCGAACCCACGCCTTGAGGGAGGTAAGGACTAAGTACGCGCGTTTAACCACTGGGGTGGTGATACATCCAATGATTTAACTAGTTTCATAAATATATATGCAATTTAATCTCCATAAATCAGATTAAAAATCAAAATGCGCGCAAGTGGGTCCTTGTGTTTGAATGGTCCAATCATGCCTTGCCATGCCTGCCTCTGGTCGGTCAAAGAAAATCAGAGACACCAGAGTCAACTCTGGTCATCTTCTCTGATCACCCTCAACATCAAACATGCAAAACAACAAGAATAAATGCAAAAGGAGGACCCTACCCCCTAATTCGAGGCCTGCGAATCCAATGGCGGTGTTCGTTTGGCATGAAACGTCATGTATCACACATTACAAAGCTTAACAATTTTTAAACACTAACAATGGCATCCTACGATTTCGGCATCAAAGCTTGTGTGTAATGGTTCTAAACAATCACAAACATTAGTATGAACATGTATATAGACATCAAACTCATTTAAATTGCATAAAAAAAAAGTTTAAGATTCAAGAAATTTTACCAACCGATGCAACTTGAGGGAGTGAGTTCTGGTCACGATCTAGCTTGCTTAAGGATATAGATGGACTCCTGGGAACGTCAGGAGTATGATTTGATGCTTGGTGTGGATTGAAAGAGGCTGCAAAGAAAGTTTTGAGTTTGCCCAAATTCCTTGAAATTTTTGAAAGTTTCTCTAGGGTTCTTGAGGGCATCAATTCGTGACTTTCTCTTGTGTCTTGGTTCTTGTATTTATAAGGAACGAATTTGGTCAAGAAATATGGTGAAAATATATTTCATTCAATGTGAAAATATTTGATTTCAAATTTGCTTTAAAAATGGATTTTTGCTTCAATCATGCACCAATCTCATGCCAATCAATCTTGCACGTTTTTGCGAGCTATTTTGGAGTTGTTTGGACCTCAAGCAACTCAGATCCAAGGCCTTACACGCTCCATACATTAATTTTATATTTATCTAATTTAATTTTGAGTTTAAATGAATAAAATAAAAAATAAATAGAATAAACATTAATATAATGCATGGATGGGCTTAGAGGTTCTTGACAATGTTAGAAACATGTTTCAAACCTTAAAACGTAGGCCCATTTGACAAAATTTCAAGATTGCTCAAATTGCAGTTCATGAACTTTCTCAAAATTGACAAACTTGCACCAATCATATCTTGCTCAATTCTCAACATATGAGGATGATCTTGGAATTTTTAGAAAGCTTAAGATGTCCTATAAAACCGCTCTTTGGTTTCATTTCAATTGAAGTTTCCATGTTCATGTACACTTCTTTGAGAAAAGGTGACTTTTTGTTGATTTTTAAAAGGACCTATAATGTCTTGGCCCATATCTCTCAAATGAAGCATTTTTTGGGAAAAACCTATAAGAGACAAAGTTATAGAGAATTGAAGTAAGTGAAATTTATGCTTGGTCAAAGTTCAGTTGAATTCTCCTTAAGAACCCCTAATTTAGTAATTTTTGACTTTTGATGAATCTTGAGTTTTCGTGATGAAACATGATCAACCCTTGATCAAATGATGAATGTAACTTCAAAATCTTGATGTTGACTAAAACTGATGAAGTTTGACTATCTGTTGACCATAGTTGACCTTTGCTCCAATACAACTGATTTTCAATCATCAGAGCAATTGACTGAGCAATCTTGTGCTACGAGACTTAAAATTTGATTTCATGCATTTCTTCAAAATTGTCAAACTTGCATCAATCATATCTTTCTAAATTATCAACAATTAAGGATGATCTTGGACTTCTTAGAAAGCTAAAGATGTCCTATAAAACTTCTCTTTGATTTCATTTCAATTGAAGCTTCCATGTTCATGTACACTTCTTTGAGAAAAGATGACTTTTTGTTAACTTTGGAAAGGACCTATAATGTCTTGGCCCATATCTCTCAAATGAAGCATTTTTTTGGAAAAAATATTAGATACAAAGTTATAGAGAATTTAGTTTCCTTTAAAATGAGCTTTGAGTGAGGAATTTTTGATGAAGTATGTGAAAGTTATGCTTGGTCAAAGTTTCGTTTACTTCTCCTAAGAAAACCCTGATTTGGTAACTTTTGAGTTTTGATGAATCTTGAGTTTTCTAGATGAATCATGATCAACCCTTGATCAAATGATGAATGTAACTTCAAAGTATTGATGTTGACCAAAAATGATGAAGTTTGACTATATGTTGACCACAATTGACTTTTGGTCCAATACAACTGATTTTCAATAATCTGAGCAATTGACTGAGCAATCTTGTGCTGCGAGGCTTGAAATTTGATATGGAGATATTTTGAGACATATGAGGAAGCATGAAGTCGACTTGAGGCATTAGAAATCTCATTTACCTTGAAAAAGGCAAAACCCTAATTGGAGTCCAATTACTTAGGAGAGGGTTTGTCTGATCAATCTTGAATAACTTCGGGTATGAGGATGTTTCTTGACCTCAAAAATGGGAGGAAAATTTTTGGGGTACACCAACTTCCCTGGTTCAATCTTCTTAAACCTGAGTGGTTAGATTGGCGTGCACGACATTCGTGATTTGAAGGTGGAAGAGGATTGAACACTTAAGTACCCAGAAATTTGCACTCGCTGGTGCACAGAGTAACGCTTTTGGTTGATAATATTCGTGAAATGGGCTTAAAGATGTCATTCGGAGAGATGAAGACGTGTAATTGAAGATGGTCTTAAAGATGCCATCCATAGGAGTTAATGATGTGATTATTAGAATGAGTCAGACTTTATCTGAAGAGATGTTTTTCAGGATAAATTCTGAAGGGCAAATGCGTTTTAGAATAAATCTTTCGGAGGGGAAATGCGTTTTCAGAGTAATATTTGAAGGAAAATGATTTTCAAGAAAACCTTCTAGAGGGGAACTGCGTTCCAGAATAATGTCTGAAAGAGAATGCTTTTCAGAATAATCTTTCGGAGGGGAAATGCGTTTCAGTGATAAATATCTGAAGGAAAATGTTTTTCAGGACTATATTCTGGAGGGGAAATGCATTCAAGAATAATCTCTGAAGGAGAATGCTTTTCAGAATAATCTTCAAGAGGGGAAATGCGTTCTGGTAATAAATATCTGAAGGAAAATTCTTTTGAGGACAACCTTTTGGAGGGGAAACGCGTTCCAGAATAATCTTTGAAGGATAATGCTTTTTAGAATAATCTTCCAAAGGGGAAATGCGTTTCGGTTATAAATATCTGAAGGAAAATTCTTTTAAGGACAACCTTTTGGAGGGGAATGCGTTTCCAGAATAATCTTTGAAGGAGAATGCTTTTCAGAATAATCTTCTGGAGGGAAAATGCATTACGGTGATAAATATCTGAAGGAAAATGCTTTTCAAGACAATCTTCTGGAGGGGAAATGCATTCCGGTGATAAATATCTAAAGGAAAATTCTTTTCAGGACAACCTTCTGGAGGGTAAATGCGTTCCAGAATAATCTCTTAAGGAGAATTCTTTTCAAAATAATCTTCCGGAGGGGACATGCGTTCTGATGATAAATATCTGAAGGAAAATGATTTTCAGGACAATCTTCTGGAGGGAAAAGGAATTCCTATGTAATATCTGAAGGAAAATGCTTCTCAGAATAATCTTCAAGAGGGGAAATGTGTTCTAGTGATAAATATCTGAAGGAAAATGTTTGCAGTCATATATTGATTTTTAACCAGATATACAGAAATTTATGGATGACTTTTGTCTATTTGTGAAGTTAACCTGAAAAGATAAGGTTAGCTTTATGCACGTCATGATGCATGTAATGCATAATGATGCTCTTGAAATAATGAGAATTCTTTATGCATCTTGTATGTATATGTTATGACATTTGATGGATGATGTTTGAATGCAAATATTTATGTATTTCAAAACATATCCATCTTAGGAAAATAAATCCCTGATGGTCTGTTGGAGATGAGGAGAATGATTCTTCGATTTTTGCTCGAAACGACTTTACTGGGTATTCCTGTTTTTTGTCTGAGAATATTTTGCTGGGGATCTTCAACTTCTACTTGGGGATAGAAGCATTCAAGGAGAGTCGATCGCTTGTCGCTTTTACTGGAAGAATTGATTATTGAAGACCTTGACTGGAGATAAAAGAGATGAAAATTCCTCTGATGCACTATCTGACCTGATCTCAAACACAAGTATGTACTTCTATGGGAATATTTCCGTGAAACCGACTCTGTGGGGATGTGTTGGTAACTTGAATCGGTATCCTAACTCATAGAGCCTATATTAACTGTTATTTCTATTTTTTACGCATATATTTGTAAACAATAGTTATTATCAAATACATATGATCATTCAAAGCAATCATTGGACTTATGTGCAAACAAAACAGAGAAAATAAAAGAAGATTAATTGGAAAAAGGATTTATATTGATTGAAAAGTTAGCCTATAGACAGGCAATTGTATACAAACAAACGAATATCCTAGTAAGAGGAAATCATCGAAAAAATATTGAAAAATGCAAAGTGGTAAAAAAAGCTATATGGAAACAATCCCATCAAGTTTCAACTCTGCTATTGCCCATATGTCCTCGAGCATCTCATCTCCTTGCTGTGGGAAGAAGGTGACTTGACTGATTCGTACCATTTGAACTTGAAGCTCATAACAACGTGGTCTTTAAGTATATGATCTGACGGGACATAGTCATACGCTTTAATCCCTAATTTTTGTCTGGACCGCCCTTCCGGGTTTTCAGTCCATCGGGATACCCTTTTTTACCCAAGACGCCTTTTCAGGTTTTAAACTTGCCGGATGTACAATTTTGTTTTGTATATATGAGGAAATTTGGATGTAAATGCTTTCGTACAGATATTTAACACTTCGGCGACTCTGCCCTTGTACCCCAACATTTGCCCTCCCATTTTTGTGGTCAAGAAACATCCTCATGCCCAAAGTTATTCAAGATTGATTAGACAAACTCTCTTCTAAGCAATTGGCCTCCAATTAGGGTTTTGCTTTTTTCAAGGTAGATGAGATTTCCAATGCCTCAAGTGTATCTTAAACAAAAATATTTTTATTTTAATTAGGTTTAAAATTATTTTCTTAATTAAATTGTATTTAATTAATTAATTTATTTTCTTATTAAAATTAAATCATTAAAAATACAAAAATATGTTTTTTTAATAATACTTAGGGTTTTAGAATATTTCTACCTTTATTAAATCGCTTTTATGTTTATTTATTTATGCCTTTGTCTTTTAAATTCTAGAAATCGATGTATAGGTTGCACGAGTATTTTTGTAATAGCGTAGCTTTAGTTTCCTCGTATTTTTTGATTATGTAACGACCTACAAGATGTAATAGTTTAGGGATTTACTTTCTCGTATTTTATTATTATGTAACTGCCCCAAAGCCTTGTAATAGTCTTAGGTTTAAATTCCCGCATTTTATTTTACCGTACAAATATTAACTATTAGATGTATGCTAATAGGATTGTATTTTAAGATCTAAAATCAACCTTAGAATAACCCTAATTTCAAGATAAATAAGTGAAAACAACACCTTCTTCACACTTGCATCTCTAAGGTATTCTCTCTTGTTGCCTTACACAATGGTCATGTCCCTCGAACGTAGGGATATTTTAGCAAATTTGCCTACGAATAACATCATCATAGTCCCTTTGATATAAAGATCATAGTCCCTCGATGACCCTTGATGTTGCCTACGAAGATATGATCTTGTCCCATTCGATTGTTGCCTACGATTAAAATGATGATAGTCCATACGAAGTTGCTAAGGTATCCTTACAATGTTGCCTTCAATGACCATACGATGACCCTACGCCTGTCCCTTCACATCCAATGGATAGGGCTATCTACCAACAAATGGTTTGGATAGCACTATCCCTAAAGGAGAAGGAAAATTACAAGAAAGACCTTTGAGTGGGTAATAACTCTTAATTGCTTGCTCATTAAACAAGATACTTTTCACACCTCACATTTTCAAACAAATATTTTCAAACACTTCGTACGCATTCTTTAGGACTGATACAAGAATCATTTTACGAAGTTAAATCAAAATATTTTCAAACAAACACAAAATCAAGTTTTCAAAAGTGATATCAGCAATTAAGAGCCCGTAGATAACTTCAGATGAAAAGGGTACTAACACCTTCCCTTTTCATAACTTACCCCCCGAACTCAGAATCTATCAAAGGTATTTCCTGTTCTTTTCACCTTTCCTTATTGGATAAAAGAAAAGTCGGCAGCGACTCTTACTAACCGCAACATTTGTGATAGAATGCAAAACAACTAACTCAGTTCTCCCACCGTATTATAGAACTGACTCTAAGGTGAAAAGAAACATCCTTAGATAAATATCTGAAGGAAACATCCTTATGCATCAAAGCTTGCATGTAGTGGTTCTAAACAATCACAAACATCAGTGTGAACATGTATATAAACATCAAACTCATTTAAATTGCATAAAACAAAAGTTTGAGATTCAATAAATTTTACCAACCGGTGCAACTCGAGGGAGTGAGTTCTGGGCACAATCTAGCTTGCTTAAGGATATGGATGGACTTCTGCGAACCTCGGGAGTATGATTCGATGATTGGTTTGGATTGAAAGAGGCTGCAAAGGAGGTTTTGAGTTTTCCGTAATTCCTTGAAATTTTTGAAAGTTTCTCTAGGGTTCTTGAGGGCAGCAATCCATGTCTTACTCTTGTGTCTTGGTTGTGTATATATAGAGGAGTGAATTAGGTTAAGAATTGAGAGGAAAATATATTGCATTGATGTGAAAGTATTTGATTGGAAATCAAAATCAAAATCTTCCAATCATGTCCAATATTCTACCAATCACTTCTTGTGCATTTTTTCCAGCTATCTTATGCTTGTTTGGTCCTCAAGCAATTCAGATCCAAGGCCTTGCACGCTCCATGCATTAATTTTCTATTTATCTAATTTATTTTTGAATTTAAATGAATAAAATCAAGAATAAATAGAATAAAAATTAATATAATGCATGGATGGGATTAGAGGTTCTTGACAATTTTAGAAACATGTTCCAAACCTTAAAACATAAGCCCATTTGACATAATTTCAAGATTGCTCAATATTCACTTCATGCATTTCTTCAAAATTGTCAAACTTGCACCAATCATATCTTGCTAAATTATCAACAATTAAGGATGATCTTGGACTTCTTAGAAAATATTAAGATGTCCTATAAAACCGCTCTTTGATTTCATTTCAATTGAAGCTTCCATGTTCATGTACACTTCTTTGAGAAAAGATGATTTTTTGTTGACTTTGGAAAAGACCTATAATGTCTTGGCCCATACCTCTCAAATGAAGCACTTTTGGGGAAAAACCTATTAGATACAAAGTTGTAGAGAATTTAATTTCCTTTAAAATGAGCTTTGAGTGAGGAATTTTTGATGAAGTATGTGAAAGTTATGCTTGGTCAAAGTTCAGTTGACTTCTCCTAAGAAAACCCTGATTTAGTAACTTTTGAGTTTTGATGAATCTTGAGTTTTCTTGATGAATCATGATCAACCCTTGATAAAATAATGAATGTAACTTCAAAATATTGATGTTGACCAAAAATGATGAAGTTTGACTATATGTTGACCACAATTGACTTTTGGTCCAATACAACTGATTTTCAATAATCTGAGCAATTGACTGAGCAATCTTGTGCTGCGAATTTGACATGGAGATATTTTGAGACATATGAGGAAGCATGAAGTATAATTGAGGCATTAGAAATCTCATTTACCTTGAAAAAAGAAAAACCCTAATTGGAGGCCAATTGCTTATGAGAGGGTTTGTCTGATCAATCTTGAATAACTTTGGGCATGAGGATGTTTCTTGACCTCAAAAATGGGAGGGAAAATTTTGGGGTACAAAATGATCATATTGATACAATGTCTCATATATAATTGCAAAGAGTTTTTGATACTCTACATAATGAGGCTAAAGAAGCTTTTAAATGATTAGCCTCAAATAAGAAAATATTTTCATGCCTTGAGCAAAAAGTGTCTGATTCTGAAAAGGAATTGGAAGCACTCAAGGAATCCATGATAGATACTATCAAAAGTGAAAGCAGAGATGACAAGATTTCTTGGCATGATTGGGCTGGATGTGAAACTTGTCATATTTGGCAAAGAGAAGTCAAAACTCTTAAAGCTAAACTTGATAAGGCTTTGCAACCCAAAATTACTTATGCTATTGATAGATCAAATATCATAAGTTGTATGATTAATCCTTATAAAAAATACGCCTATGAAATTAGGGATCCCCCAAGCAAGAGTAATTTTCCCAATATCTTAACTTGTCTATATTGTTGCAAAGGGGGACACACCATTGGTAAATGTTGCTTTAGGATATTTTTTGTTCCTCCAGACATTTTTGAATGGTTGCCTAAATGCAAATCATATACCACTCACACACAAGGACCCAATATAAATTGGGAACCTACTTCCATTGTTTAAATTCGCAGATGGAATGTCTTGAGACTACAAAGAGAAAATGGTTTCTCGATAGTGGGTGCTCAAGACATATGACAGGAGACATATCCTTATTTTTTGACTTTGTGTCTAAAAAGAAAGGATTTGTTACCTATGGTGATAATAACAAGGGAGTGATACTCTTCAAAGGTAGTGTAGGTAATCCCTCTTCTACTACTATCTCTGATGTCATTTTAGTTGATGGTCTTAAACACAATCTTATTAGCATTAGTTAATTGTGCGACAAAGGATATAATGTCTCCTTCTCAAAGATTTTTGCATAATTGAACATAATGATAAGAAATATGATGTGTTCAAAGGCTTGAGGGTTAATAATGTATACATGCTTGACTTAAATGAAGTATTCGTAACCGGAGCCAAATGTCTAGTCTCCTTGGGTGAGGACTCTTGGCTTTGGCATAGACGTCTAGCTCACTCGAACATTGATTTGTTAAACGAAGCTGTCTCAAAAGATTTAGTAGTCGGTTTAACCAAATTAAAATTCTCCAAAGATCACTTATGTGATGCGTTCCAAATGGGAAAGCAAACAAGAATCTCATTTAAATCCAAAAATATTGTTTCTAAAATGAGACCTCCTGAACTTCTCCATATGGACCTCTTTGGACCATATAGAGTTAAAAGTCTAAGAGGAAATTACCATGGATTTGTTATAGTTGACTACTACTCTATATTTTGTTGGACAATTTTCTTAGCAAATAAAAGTGACACCTTTCCGACATTTGAAAAGTTTGCCAAGATCTCCCAAATCAAATTAAACACGAGCATTGCTACTATTCAAAGCGATCACGGAGGTGAATTTAAGAATGATATTTTTGATAAGTTTTGTGAAAATCACGACATTGATCATAATTTTCCTCCCCTAGCACTCCTCAATAAAATAGAGTGGTGGAACGTAAAAATCGTGTTTTAGAAGAACTCAAAAGAACTATGATCAATGAACACTGTCTTCCTAAATATTTTTGGGTCTATGCCATTAGCACGACATGTTATGTTTTGAATAGGGTTCTAATACATCCTATTCTTAACAAAACTCCCTATGAACTTTTAAAAGGAAGAAAACCAAATATCTCTCATCTTCACGTGTTCAGATGTAAATGTTATGTGTTAAATAATGGTAAGGAGAATCTAGGTAAGTTTGACTCAGAAGTCGATGGAGGTATCTTTCTTGGATACTCTCAATCAAGTAAAGCCTTTAGGGTATAAAATAAAAGGTTACATATTGTTGAAGAGTTTATGCATGTTTCCTTTGATGGACCTGATCCGAAATTAGTCGGAAAGGGTAGTGTTTTTGATGGTGCAGGTGTATCTTTGGAAAGCATTCTAAAAGATTCCAAAGAGAAAGACTCTGAATCTACTAATAACAAGGAGGAGTTGGATCAAGTATCCGAGGAAAGAGGGGAAGATCATCCAAGCAATGAAAATGATCTTCCATTGGAATGGAAAACCTCTAAGGATCATCCTCTTATGCCCCGATTTAATTAAAATTTATTTTATTAGAATAAATAGATTATTTGATGTGTCAATATTCCTTGATGAATTTTGTAATGTAATGTGATGCAATTTGTGGTACTTAGATGCCTAGGAAATCTAGAAATTATAGATGATGAAGTGTTATCAGGTGTATGACTAAAACTGTAGAGACTTGGGGGTGTAGAGAATAATAGATAATTATTGGTAATATTAATATTAAGTTTATTATTATTATTAAATAATAATTTGGTTAATGAAGGAAAATGTTGGAATTATGAATTATGGGTCCTAAGCAGTGTTTTAAAAACCGGACCGGCCGGTCGGATCGGTCGAACCGGGAACCGGCCTGGTTCAATAGTTGGATCGGGAATGTCGTTGAACCGGTAAGAACCGGCAAGAACCGGTGAAAACCGGAAAAATCGGAAAAACCGGCGGTTTTCTAAAACCAGTGGTTCAACTGTATTTTTTAATTTTTTTAATTTTTATTCAAAATTTTTAAATTTTTTAAAAAATATACAATTTAAATTTTTTATTTATTTGGATTATTTTATTAAAATATTATATTTAAATAAAAAATAAAATTAATTAATTATATTATTGACAAAGAAAATGTTGTTGATGCGGTTGATTTTGTAGATAATTTTGATATTGAAGAAGGATATCTTAATATTAAAATAATCTTTACTCCTTGAAACTAAATAGTAGATAATAAAATTATTTTGTTATAAATTATTCAATTATACTATGTTGCAATTATACTTTGTAATTTTGTACTATTTTATTATATATGATACTTATATTTAAAATTTAAATTAAAATTATCAAATTGTAAATTTATTTATGATATGATATTTTTAAAATATTTAAAATTTAAATTTAAATTATCAAATTGTGAATTTATTTATGAAATGATATTTAAAAAAAAAATTAGTTCTAATTATATTTTGTAGAGATTGAGTCATCTGGTTCGACAAGTTTTATACCTATATCGTTTTGTTATAAAGGCCGGTTTAATCAACTGAGTTATCCGGTTTAATCCGGTTTAATCCGGTTTAGTCATGCGGTTCGACCAGTGACCCAGTGGTTCAACCAATAAACCAGTGACCCAGTACCTTCACCGGTTTGATCTCCGGTCCGGTTTTTAAAACACTGGTCCTAAGGGTTAAGTAGTCATAAAAAAAATTAGAATTAGAATTGTCAGAATGATCGTAGAAGTGAGAAGAGAGGAAGAACAAAGGAAGCTAGGACAAGAGCATTTGGGGAAGAATCTTAGAGAACCTTCAATCCAAAGGTAAGGGTGGGGTTCTAACTCTATAAGGGATTATATGATGGTGGATTATGGTGAGTTAGGTTGAATAATTATTTAATCCTCCTTTGTGTGAATTTTGATGTGTGGTGAATTGTGTATGTGATGTTGAATGATGATGATTTGATGAAAAAACCTTGCATTTTGATGTTATGAATTAAACCTCAATTGATAGTCATGACTATTATGTGTCTAGTAGAAAATTTCTTCTCTTTGATGTTGGAAAAATTGGATTTGGGGGTTTTGGAATAGGTAAAATCGCAACATGAATGTTGCAGAATTTCTGGAAAAATAGAAGTGGTAACCGGTTACCACTATGGGGTAATCGGTTACCGCGTGTAAAATTCTGATTTTTGGGAAAATATTGTGAAGGGTAACCGGTTACCATATATGGGTAATTGAGTTCCCCGATTCTGTTGACGGAAAGGCTTTTTTTAAATAGCAGTAATTGGTTACTGTATATGGGTAACCTGTTACTGCTTAGTGAAAATGAAAATTTTGAAAATCTTTAAAAACTCATAACATTTTACTCGGGTGTCCGTTTGACGCGCCGTTCGAACCTACAAGAAGCTAAAAATATTTTCTAACTAATAAAAATAGTTTTTAAACACTATGAAGTGATTTTGTGGATTTTGTTTTATATTGATGTTCGTGGTAATTGTGAAGTTGTGAATACGACGATGAAAATGAAGAGTTCTCATGATGCGACGATGTTGTGACGTTGTATAAATAGCAAAGTGTAATAAAAAATGTTGATTGTTTTGTTATGTGACGTGTATTGTGTCATTGCATGATTTATTACGACATATTTGCATTCCATTGCATATTCATAAGCGATAGTGTAGCCTTAATGGCAAGCGACGACGAAGCCTAAATGGCAAGCAACTGTGTAGCCTAAATGGCACAGCGATGTTGATTTGGTACCACATGCATATAGTTAGAGAAGTTGGTCTCATTGCATTCATGACATTATTGGTGACTAATATGTGATTTAATTAACCGTTGGGTGTGGTTAATGAATTTGTGATGTGTGTTGATGTTGGTGCATGAAGTATGATTATTATAATTATGAATGCCATACTTTATCTATCCGTTATCATATTTTCTTTTATATTGTTATGATATTTCACCCTTCTGTTTGAATTTTGCCTCCACGTGGGTAACACGTAGGTGATCAAGAATAGAGTGTTTGAGGTATGGAATAGCGCTTCGTATTACGTATATTGAGTCAGGTCTTTCTCTGATATGTAACACCGGGGATGGACGCTTGTTTTATTTAGTTGATGTTTTATTGAATAATTTTTGGGAGTCTTGTAAACTCTCTTTTAATTGAGATTTTGTTGATTTTATAATGGTTGGTTGATGTTGGAATTAATTGTGGAATTCTTTTTCGTTGCATTAATGAAGTTGATTTATTGAAGACTATAGTGATGATGTTGCCAGTTCATCCGAATTACGTGTTATGTATCATTTTGTTAAATGTTGAGCAAATTGGCATGATTTTTGAGAAGATTAAATGTGACTTCCTATTTCGATGTTGTTTTGAATTTTATTTCACTATGATTTTATTAAATTATTGTTATGGGGAAAATAGGATGTTACAATTAGTATTGGAGCAGGTCTATCTATCCGGCCAAGTCATTGAGTCTCAGTGTAGAGTGACGGTGGAATACTGTCGATGTGTCTTGTTTTAACCGATGTTTGATGTTGTGATGTAGAAGAAATGGCTGGAAGAGGAAACTGTGTACTTGCTAATGCGTTGCAGGCTTTGGCTCAAGCAATGCAGAATAAGCCTAGCGTTGGTGGAAATAATGGAACTCGTGATTTGGAGACTTTCCAAAGGAACCATCCACATATGTTCAAAGGGAAGCATGATCCTGAAGGGGCACGGGAGTGGCTCAAGGACATTGAGAGGATCTTGCGGGTTATGGACTGTTCATATGTGCAAAAGGTGCGTTTCGGTACGCATATGCTGGCAAGAGAGGCTGATGATTGGTGGGTTGCTACTCGCCAGAGACTAGAAGGTACAAGTGAGGCTATCACATGGGCTATGTTCCGTAGGGAATTTTTGATAAAGTATTACCTAGAGGATGTTCATGGGAATAAGGAGATTGAGTACCTAGAACTGAAACAAGGAGATATGTTTATGGCTCATTATGCTTCCAAGTTCGTAGAGTTGGAGAATTATTATCATCACTACACTGAGGGAACTACTGGATTTTCTAAGTGCGTGAAGTTTGAGAATGGAATAATGTACTTGTGGGTGAAATAATGTATTTGTGATATATATTATTTGAGAGGCTTATAATGCATGTTAATTATGAGAAATCTCACCCTTACTTTAATGATTTCAGATTAAAGTTAGCAGCTCAGGATTGGTGAGGATGACTCTAGAGCTGTGTCATTTTAAGTTCGCGTGTCAGTGTCATGCTCTGATAGGTTGTAACACTGGGGAACGTTTAGTTGAGAAGTTATTCATTATTCAATTGTTGTTTGAATTATTCTAGGAATAATTAAGAGTTGGTTTATTCCGTTTTGAGTTGATGGTATTAATTCCGCTGTGTAAGACATGGTCTTAAATTGATTGAATTATTTTAATAATGACCCTCAGTGTAGCATGACTACTGTTTTATTGGAGGTTTTATTTTATTTCATAATTGTGACGTCCCTTGTTAACTCTGATGAAATATGTCTTTAATCGTTGATATAATTAATATATTCGGGGTCTTTTAGAAGGGATGTTACAATAGTGGTATCAGAGCATAATCGGTCTTGTCTTGTGTCGTTATCCCTTTTGTATGCGACTAGTGTAAGATGACACTGTCGATACTTGTGTGTTGATGAGGTTGTTTTGTAATGTTACAGAACAATGGCGGAAGAGGTAACGGAAGCGATGCGATGCTATTTCAAGCATTGGGAATGTTGGCTGGAGTGCTCGGAGGGAACCAGCAGGGAGCTGCGGTTGGTGCTGACCGACAATTGGGAAATTTTCAGAGGAATAATCCCCCATTGTTCAAGAGTGCACATGATCCTGAAGGTGCTCAGAAGTGGTTGAAGGAGATCGAGAGGACCTTCAGAGTGATTGACTGTGCTGAAGGGCTGAAGGTGAGATACGAAACTCACATGTTAGCAGAGAAGCTGATGACTGGTGGATTGCTACCAGAAATGAAAGAAGATGGTATTGCGTTGACTTGGGCTGTGTTCAGGAGGGATTTTCTGAGGAGGTACTTCCCTGAAGACATTCGAGGCAAGAAAGAGATTAAGTTTTTGGAGCTCAAGCAAGGCAACAAGACTGTCAGTGAGTATGCTTCGAAGTTTACTGAGTTGGCGAAGTATTATGCTCATTATACTAACGATGCAGATGGAGAATTTTCCAAATGTATCAAGTTTGAGAATGGTCTGCGTGACGAGATTAAGCAGGGTATCAGGTATCAGCGTATCCGAAGATTTTCTGATCTGGTTGACCATAGTAGGATTTTAGAGGAGGATCTTGCTAACACCAAGTCGAATGCTCGAGGGTATGTTGATAGGAAGGGTAAGCAATAGATCAATCGTGGTAAGCCTTATGATAGGAGTAATCAGAGATCCGGTGGTTGGAGGAAGTCTGGTGGAGGAGATTCTAGTTCTTCCATTAAGTGCTACAAGTGTGGTGAGACAGGGCATCGTATGGTGGATTGCAAAAGTAACGATAAGAAGTGTTTCAAGTGTGGGAAACTCGGCCATGTGGCCAATGACTGCAGAGTGAGAGTGGTGACTTGTTACAACTGTGGTGAAGAGGGTCATACTCGTCCTTAGTGCACAAAACCCAAGAAAGAGCAAGCTGGTGGTAAAGTGTTCGCATTGTCTGGGTTAGATACTAAGCCAGATGATCGGTTAATTAAAGGTACATGTTTTATTAATGACATTCCTTTGATTGTGATTATTGATACTGGAGCCACACACTCTTTTATTGCTTTGGACTGTGCTAAAAGATTGAATTTGGAAATTTCTAATATGGATGGAAGTATGGTTATTGACACTCCTGCGTCGGGTTCAGTGACTACTTCATATGTTTGTAGGAATTGTCCTATTGTGATTTTTGATAGGGGTTTTGGTATGGATCTAGTGTGCCTACCGTTAGAACAACTTGATATCATCCTTGGAATGAACTGGTTGGAATTCAACCAGGTTCATATCAATTGTTTTGCGAAGACGGTTATTTTTCCTGAAGAGGTTGGTGTCGAAGATGTGACTATGTCGGTTAAATAGATGAACCTAGCTGTTAAAGATGGTGTTGTGGTGTTTATGTTGTATTCTGCAATAGAAGCAGAGGGAAAGGCAAAGAGTGATGGATTTCCAGTGGTGAATGAATTTCCAGAAGTGTTTCCGGAAGACGTTAGTGAATTGCCACCTGAGAGAGAGGTAGAATTTACTATAGATTTGGTTCCTGGAACTAGTCCGGTGTCGATGGCGCCTTATCGTATGTCAGAATCTGAATTAGCTGGGTTAAAGAAGCAGTTGGAGGAGTTGCTTGAGAAGAAGTTTATTCGTCCTAGTGTTTCGTCGTGGGGAGCTCCGGTGTTGTTGGTTAAGAAGAAAGAAGGCTCAATGAGATTATGTGTTGATTACAGGCAATTGAACAAAGTGACAATCAAGAATCGGTATCCTTTGCCGAGGATTGATGATTTTATGGATCAACTAGTTGGAGCTTGTGTATTCAGTAAGATTGATCTGAGATCTGGATATCATCAGATTCGTGTGAAGACGGAAGATATTCAGAAAACTGCATTTAGAACGAGGTATGGACATTACGAGTATTTTGTTATACCATTTGGAGTTACTAATGCACCTGGTGTTTCATGGAGTATATGAACAGGATATTTCATCTGTATCTTGATAAGTTTGTGGTGGTGTTCATTGATGATATTTTAATTTATTCGAAGAGCGATGAAGAACATGCAGAACATCTCAGAGTTGTATTGGAATTGTTGAAAGAGAAGAAGCTTTATGCGAAGTTGTCCAAATGTGAATTCTGGTTAAGTGAAGTGAGTTTCCTTAGCCATGTAATTTCCGAGAATGGAATTGCTGTTGATCCTACAAAGGTAGAAGCGGTATCTCAGTGGGAAGCGCCGAAGAATGCTTCTGAGATCCGTAGTTTTCTGGGTCTTGCAGGTTATTGCAGGAAGTTTATTGAAGGATTTTCCAAACTAGCGTTACCATTGACTAAGTTGACCAGAAAGGGTCAGGTGTTTGTTTGGGATGCTGAATGTGAGAAGGGGTTTCAAGAGCTGAAGAGGAGGTTGACTAGTGCTCCGATCTTGATTTTGCCGAATCCGGCTAAGTCTTTTGTTGTGTATTGTGATGCATCATTGATGGGATTAGGTGGTGTGTTGATGCAGGATAAGCAGGTTGTGGCTTATGCTTCAAGACAATTAAAGGTCCATGAGAGGAATTATCCGACTCATGATTTGGAATTGGCAGCTGTTGTATTTGTTTTGAAGTTATGGAGGCATTACTTGTATGGTTCCCGATTTGAGGTATTCAGCGATCACAAGAGTTTGAAATATCTCTTTGATCAGAAGGAACTCAACATGAGGCAAATAAGATGGTTAGAATTCCTAAAGGATTACGATTTCGGTTTGAATTACCATCCTGGTAAGGCAAACATTGTTGTGGATGCTTTGAGTAGAAAGTCCTTGCATATGTCGATGTTAATGGTTCGTGAATTAGATTTGGTTGAACAGTTCAGAGATTTAAGTTTGGTATGTGAAACTACTCCAAGTAGTGTGAAATTGGGTATGTTGAAGCTGACTAGTGGTATTTTGGAAGAAATTCGAAATGGACAAAAATCTGATGTTGGTTTAGTTGATAAATTGACATTGATCAACCAAGGCCAAGGAGGCGAGTTCAGAATTGATGAGAATGGAGTTATGAGATTTGGTGATCGGGTGTGTGTTCTGGATGTTGCTGAGATTAGGAAGAGTATTTTGGAAGAAGGACATCGTAGCGGGTTGAGTATTCATCCCGGTGCTACTAAAATGTACCATGATTTGAAAAAGTTGTTTTGGTGGCTGGGAATAAAAAAGGAAATTGTTGAGTTTGTGTATGCTTGTTTGGTTTGTCAGAAGTCGAAAATCGAGCATCAGAAACCGTCAGGATTGATGGAACCGTTATTTGTTCCAGAATGGAAATGGGATGGAATCTCTATGGATTTTGTATCTGGTTTTCCAAGGACAACAAAGAATTGTGATTCTATTTGGGTTATTGTGGACCGATTGACGAAATCTGCTCATTTTATTCCGATAAGGATGGATTATCCGATGGAGAGGTTGATAGAATTATATATGGAGAAGATTGTGAGCTTGCACGGTATTCCTTCTAGTATTGTGTCGGATCGAGATCCGAGGTTTACATCTAAGTTCTGGACGGGACTGTAGGAAGCTTTGGGTACTAAGTTACGATTGAGTTCTGCTTATCATCCACAGACAGATGGTCAGACGGAAAGGACGATTCAGTCGTTAGAGGATTTGCTGAGAGCTTGTGTGTTGGAGAAAGGTGGAGCTTGGGATAGTTATCTGCCGTTGATTGAGTTTACCTACAACAATAGCTTTCATTCGAGTATTGGTATGGCTCTGTTTGAAGCATTGTATGGTAGGAGGTGTCGGACGTCATTGTGTTGGTACGAATCTGGAGAGAGTGCTGTGATCGGACCGGAAATTGTCCAACAGACTTCAGAAAAGATCAAAATGATTCAGGAGAAGATGAGAGCTTCTCAGAGTCGTCAGAAAAGTTATCATGATAAGAGGAGGAAAGACCTTGAGTTTAGTGAAGGAAAACATGTGTTTATGAGGGTTACTCCGATGACTGGTATTGGTCGAGCCTTGAAGTCAAAGAAGTTGACTCCGCGTTTTATTGGTCCATTTCAGATTACCAAGAGAGTTGGGAAGGTGGCGTATCAGATTGCTTTGCCGCCGTCGCTTGCAAATTTGCATGATGTGTTCCATGTATCTCAGCTGAGGAAGTACATTATTGATCCGTCTCATGAGATTCAGGTAGATGATATTCAGGTACGAGAGAATTTAACTGTTGAAGCAGTACCTGTGAGAATTGAGGATCGGAAGTTGAAACAGTTGCGAGGTAAAGAAATAGCATTGGTGAGAGTGGCTTGGGGAGGACCAGCAGATGGAAATGTCACATGGGAACTGGAGAGTCAGATGAAGGACTCATATCCCGAACTTTTCGCCTAAGGTATGTTTTCGAGGACGAAAACTCTTTTTAGTAGGGGAGAGTTGTGACACCCCGATTAATTCGATTATTTAATAATTATAATTTTTAATTATTAATTTAATTAGGATTGTAATTATTAATATTTTGGATTAATGGAATTAATTAAAAGGAAGTAGAATTAATGGTGGTGTGAAGGGTAAAGGAGGGTGTGAGGAGTAAAAGACTCTACTCACATTATTATTATTATTTTTATTATGTTAGATTAATTAAAGGAATAAAGGAAGGAAAAGAGGAAAAGAATCATTTTTGGGAGAAAACTCACAGTACGTGAAATTGAGAAGAGGAAAAGGAAGGAGAAAAGCCAATTCGTGTCGGAAGTCGAAGAACCCACAAGGTAAGGGGTGATTTCGATTAATTAATGTGTATTATAGGTTTTGATTTCAATTGTATGGATCATAGGATGTTAGGGAATCCCGGTCTAGAAATTCTAGGTTACCGTAGATGTGTCCCTATTGTGTCGGAATGTGAATAATCTTGGATTAGTATGATATAGAGTCGATAAGAATGAGCAATTCATGTTAAATTGCATGTTAATAAGGTTAAATGAGTGATTTTGCGGTGTTGGAATATATGGACACGTTTGGGATGGATGGTAAAAATGGTTTTGGAAAATACTGTTGTAAAACTGATATTTTTGACTCTGATGGTCGTGGGAACCGGTTCCCTAGTGGGAGAACCCGGGTTCCAGTATGTAAAATTGAGAAAAATGACATTTTGATCGAGGAACCGTTACTCGTGGAGGAACCGGTTCCATTGAAAATTTCAAAAGCGATTTTTCCTTCGAACCGGTTCCTGCTCGAGGAACCGGGTTCCCCATACAATTTTCCAGGGGCGTGGTTTTGAACTTTGTGGGAACCGGTTACTCCCAAGGAGGAACCGGGTTCCACTGAAACTTTTTGAAAAATTCTAAAAACTTTGAAAATTCATAACTTTCAAACCGTAAGTCCGTTTTGAGCGTCGTTTTGGACGTTGTTTCTTAAATTTAATGCTCTATCTTATAAAATGAAAAGATTTTCTAAAACTTGAAATTATTCTGAAAATGAGTTGAATTCCGAAATAAGTAATTATTGACTGACGCACATTGGTGTGTCTGTAGCAGTGAACCTGTGATGATGGATGTAGTAGTATGGTGAGAATGAAAGGCATGTTTATATTGCTGATGATTATGTGCATGATCATTGAGATATCATGTTTTGGTTTGATTTGGTTATGATAATTTAGTGTATTTCATAGACTGATTTGATGTTGCATGCTGGTGATGTGCGTGCATATGCATTTTTGGTGAAGTTAATTCCCATCGTGTGGAATTTGACTTGTATTGCTGTTAACCGATACCCGGGTGATGATGGGTGGTTAGGCTGGATTCGTGTCCGAGTGTTGGTGGACGAATCGATGATTACTGTATCCGGTTGATGATGGATCAGTGTTGGGTGACTTGGTCACGTGTTGGTACCACATGCATAGTGTCTGCATTGTATTTGCATGGAATTGTAACATGTTAAGATGTCTTCCAGTGTTACAATTCTCTGATTGTTAATTGTTGTGCATGATGATTTGTATGGTTGTAACTATGTATTAAAAAAATCTGAATTATGCTGAAGTGGGTGAAATAATGTACTTGTGATATATATATATATATATATATATATATATATTGTTTGAGAGGCTTATAATGCATGTTAATTATGAGAAATCTCACCCTTACTTTAATGATTTCAGATTAAAGTTAGCAGCTCAGGATTGGTGAGGATGGCTCTAGAGCTGTGTCATTTTAAGTTCGCGTGTCAGTGTCATGCTCTGATAGGTTGTAACACTGGGGAACGTTTAGTTGAGAAGTTATTCATTATTCAATTGTTGTTTGAATTATTCTAGGAATAATTAAGAGTTGGTTTATTCCGTTTTGAGTTGATGGTATTAATTCCGCTGTGTAAGACATGGTCTTAAATTGATTGAATTATTTTAATAATGACCCTCAGTGTAGCATGACTACTGTTTTATTGGAGGTTTTATTTTATTTCATAATTGTGACGTCCCTTGTTCCGTGTTAACTCTGATGAAATATGTCTTTAATCATTGATATAATTAATATATTCGGGGTATTTTAGAAGGGGTGTTACACTTCACTCCTTCACCTCTCAGAATCGTCGGGCGACGCTTCCTTAAGGTTCCAAAAATACTTGTTTGCTTCTTCAACTTTGAGCCGACTTCAGGCCGCATCATCTGAACAAAAATAGCTGAAAAACTAACAAACATATTAAAACATTCAAAATTATTTACATTTAAGCATAATGACTTAAAATAACTGATTATCTTAATTAAAAGTAATAAAGAGCTTAAAAGTGTCAATAAATGATATGAAAAATACCAAAAAGTTGACACTTAACAAGGCTCTATCGATGAATATTGCCCACTTGCGTGCCCTGCTTGTGGCGACAAGAAAAGTTATTTAGGCCACGAAGTCGGCTAGCACTTGTGCTTTGAGGGATTTTCTACTCTCGAATTTAATGTCGAATTCAGAGAGTTTCAACGACCATTTAAGTATTCTTCCGACCATATATGGTCGACCCAAAAGTTGTTTAACGGGTTGGTCCGTCCGGACTACTATAGTGTGTGTTAGGAAGTAGTGCCTTAATCTCTTCGCTGCATTAATGAGCTCTAGGGACAAATTTTCTATTTGATGGTACCTTACTTCAGGACCTTGCAGGGCCTTGCTTGTGAAATAGATGGGCTTCTGTCTGTCTGGTGTTTCTCGGATAAGAGCGACGCTAACTACCTAAGAAGTTACGACCAGATAGAGGTAAAGTATTTTCTCTTTGTCTAGTCATGACAACATTGGGGGTTGAGACAATTTTTGATTGAGGTGGAGGAGGGTTTGCTTGCATTCCTCGGTCCATTTGAATACAACCTCCTTTTAGAGAAGTTTGAAAAATGGCAGTGTGTGTTGCGGGGATTTTTCTACGAAGTGTGACAATGAAGTGAACATCCCGTTGATGGTTTAGATTGATTTCTTCGAGTTAGGTGTAGGGAGTCCTGAGAACGCCCAACATTTTTCAAGGTTAGCCTTGATCATGCGCTCAGTAAGAAATAAATTGAGGAATTAGCCTTCCCTAACGCCAAAGCTACATTTGTTAGGATTAAACCTCATTTTGACCTTCCTCGCTTGGTCGAAGACCTTTCTGAGGTGGAGTTTATGATCGACTTCCTCTTAGAATTTGACGATCATGTTGTCCATGTACACTTCGAGCATGTCCCCGATTTTTCCTCAGAAGACCTTGTTCATCATTCTTTGGTAAGTTACCTTGACGTTCTTTAGGCCGAAGGGCATTACGTTGTAGTAGTAGTTTCCTGATTCGGTCATGAAGGCCCATATATTTTTAGTCTGTTTTAGCCATGGGGATCTGGTTATATCCAGAATATGCATCCATGAACAAAAGTAATTTAAATCCTACAAAGTTATCGACCAACTTATCTATATTGGGGAGAGGATAGGCGCCCTTAGGACATGCTTTATTGAGATCGGAGTAATCAACACACATTCACCACTTTCCATTACTTTTCTTTACAAGTACAATGTTAGAAAGTCAAATCATATACGGAACTTCCGAAATAAAGTCCGTCTCTAGAAGATCTTTTGCAGCCTACTCGATAGTCTCGATTTTCTCTGGAGACTACTTTCGCCTATACTGAACTATTGCCTTAAAGGCAGGATCTATTGCTAAATGATGACAAGATATATAAGTTAAAAAGACTCATATTTTTTTCTCTTTTGAATATTATTGTTTTTAAATCATCAAGCTTGATTGCTTACAGTTGATTTATAAATTAATATAATATATAATATTATACATAAATAGGCAAGTATAATAGAAATAATAGACTTTTCGGCAAGTCTTTATCTGAACTATTTAAATTAATAGGTTTTTTTAATAAATGTTAAGTACGTTACGTTTTTAGTGCGACCCTGGAATTTAGGTTCTTTAAAATTTTTCTATAAATAATGGTCCTTTGCAAACTTTTTATTAATGCAGTTTTAGTTTATGTGATTTTTTAAAAATTTTAAAAGGGTTTAATTATTCTAAATTTTTAATTTTTTAAATATTTTTTTTATATGTGTTCAGAATACTATGAAATATTTATTTATTAAAATTTTAGGATTTTCTAAAATGAGAAAAATTAAATATGAATTTTTAAATTTCAAAAGATATTGATAAAAGTAATGAAAATTTCAATTTAGAAATCGAGTTTTGAGTTCCTTTTTTTCGGAAGAACTTTTTATAACGTTCTACACATGTCTGAAAAATAATAATTCTAAATACACATTGATTTAACAGCAGAGACTAAAACGACATGCATAATAATTTTGTGAGGACCATTATTTAAAGGAAACTTTTAGAGGGACCAAATTACAGATTCACATATTTATAGGGACTAAAAATATATTTAACCCTTTAAATAATATTTACTACCTCACTTCTTAAATATAATTTTTTTTGGATTAAATATGTTTTTAGTCCCTATAAATATGCGACCCTGCAATTTTGGTCCCTCTAAAATTTTCCTTCAAATAATGGTCCTCACAAAATTATTATGCACGTAGTTTTAGTCCTTGTTGTTAAACCGATGTGTATTTTTGAATGATGATTTTACAGACGTGTATAGAACGTTATAAAAAGTTCCTCGAAAGAAAAGGAACTCAAAATTTGATTTCTAAATCGAAATTTTCATTGTTTTTATCAATATTTTTTGAAATTTAAAAAATTCATATTTAATTCTTCTCATTTTAAAAAATTCTAAAATTTAGTAAATAAATATTGTATAGTATTCTGAACACATAAGAAAAAAATTATTCAAAAATTTAAAAATCTATGGGTAGTCAAACTATTTTAAAATTTTTAGAAAATAACGAAGGATTAAAACTGCAAGAAAAAAAGTTTGCAAGAACCACTATTTGAAAGAATATTTTAGAAGAACCAAAATTACAGGGTCGCATATTTATAGGAACTAAAAACACATTTATCCTTTTTTTTTGGATAAGTCCTAATAATTAAAAAAATTAACTGTAAGCTATATTACTTAATATTATTTTTATAAATTTAACCTTTTATGAAAGAGATTTAAATAATGTTTCTATTGGAATATGTATTATATATTATATGAAAATGTGTGAATTAGTTAGATGTATCTCCTATAAATCTCTGTAAAACTTTAGAAACTTTATTACCACTAATAATACCCAAATGACCTTTAAATGTGACATTTATATACTAACACGTATATAATTATTGGGTAATATTGTCATTTAACTTATGCAACTTTATTTTTTTAATTCTGAACTTAACAGTGTTTCATTTAATTTTCTAACATTGTGTTCAAAATAAAACTCTATAAAATATTATTTGTCAAATATTTTTAGTAGTTACTTTATTGTTTTCACATTAATTTTTGCAATAAAATTATTTTAAAGTGCTGTTAAACAATCTATATACAAGATAAATAGCTAATCAATTACATTAATTTATTTTTATATTTTTTTCAAATAAATTATTAAAGTAATAGTGTTTACTATTCAACTATTTGTTGCTAATTAATTAATGTTTTATACTTTTAAATAAAATTAATAATAATAATAATAATAATAATAATAATAATAATATATTAATTATATTTTATTATAAAACCATAAAAAAGAAAAATGTATGCCACTGTTTTCCTATAAATTAACCATTAAAGAGTGATGTTGAAGAATTAATTCTGAAACAAATTTGTATTACAAATTAATTAGTTAATTAGAATTTATATTAAAAATTATACAAGAAACACTTTTTGACAAAATAATTCATTTGAATTAATATTTTTTAACATCACCAACATAAAAATAAAATAATTCTAATATATTAACTATATGTTTTACCAATTTCTTTTTTTTTAACATTATATATTTTAGAAATGAGTCAATAAAAAATTCATATCTGCATACAACTCATACACAAAACAAAATTTTGTTTGTCATTAATATATTAATTTAATTTAACTTAATTTGTAAACATTCTATATAAAATTAAAATAACTATTACATACTTATTTGGTTTTATTATAAAAATATACATGATACAAATTAGTGTTCAAAATGTAATTCTATCTATTATTATTTATCAATTTATAGTTTTAGAACATTATTTTTTTCAAATATCAAAATTAACTTCATCCATAACTTTGACAGGTGTAATTTTTTCATAAATTATATTAATTTTTATTTTTCCATACTAATCTTAATTTGCCCTTAACCTTTAAACGTATTTTGATGTAAATTGTTTTATTATTTTCCATATTAATCTTAATTTTAATATATTTTTTAAATATGAATAATGAAAACAAAAACAATTATTATAAAAACTATAGAAAAAATAAATATCATTTAAAATTTGATTAATATTAACATTTTGTAATATTATTAACATTAAAATAATAGTAATTATAATAACTTAACTATAATTTTTACTAAAAAAATTAAAAATATATTGTTAAAAAATGTTGTAGCATACATAAGACAAATTAATGTTACTGATAATTAATTACAAACCACATACAACTAGAATTTTTACATGTAATTATTTTGAAAATAGATAATTAAAGAACTTTTTTTATTGAACAAAAATATACATAAAACAAATCCTTGTCACAAAATATTTAATTAACTCCTTTTATATCAATGAAGTAAAAGTGATAACAATTACAATTAATTTATATTTAATTTTTTGCACATTGTTGTTTAGAAAAAATAATCACCAAATAGATTAAAAAAACTAATTTTTATCTACAGTTTTTATACGGGACAAATAAAATTTTCAAATTATTTGTCTATGTTTGTTTAGAACTATTTAATTTTGCTCAACATAAAAATGGTAATATGGTATATCAATTGAAAAATATCAATATTATTAGTTTGAATATTTTTCTAGAGTTTGAGTCCTATATAAAACAAGCGGCAAATAATCAGTTTATTAAAATTAACAAATATAAAAAGAAAAATAAATTATAAAATTATTTGATCAATGAACAATTCTTACATGTGGCAAATATTTTATCAATAATAAATTAACTAATTATATATATATATATATATGATAAAATAAATTAACTAATTATATATATATATATATATATATATATATATATATATATATATATATATATATATATATATATATATATATATATATATATATATATATATATATATATATATATATATATATATATATATATATTAGCTAATTGATTATTGATAAAATATTTGTCACATGTAACAATTATTCATTGATCAAATTTTTATAAATAATAATTATGATTTCATTGACAGTATAAATCTATTTTATATAATCAGTATATTTTTATTAAATTGTTAAAAGTAAATAATATATTTTGATCTTTCAACTATATTTATTTAAAAATATTATTCGACTAAATAAAAAAAGTGATGAGAATCCGTGCGAAAGCACGAGTATTTACTAATTTAGTATAAAAGAAAAAAATATTATTGTTTAAAATTCAAGGTAAATCTTTAAATGAGAAAAAAAATTTAAATATGTCTTTAATATATAAGAACACATTTCATTTTCTTCACAAAATACAAAAATTATTTTTTTTCTATAGTTTTTGACACATAATTTTCTTTATATATATGAAATAAAAAATAATATATGCATTTCAAAATAAAAGAAGAAGCCTCTACAGGAAGTAATCTGTATGTGGAACAAACAGTCACGTTAATTAATGATGATATAGTCTGTGGTTTTGGCTTTACAACCATGTATGTGTTTATTTAATAATATTACACAAAAATATAATCCCCTCTTGTCACAGTGCCATTGTATTATGAAAATTAAAAATTTGGTTTGTGGATGCACTATAATGTTTGTTCTTACCGCTAACTAAATACAATATGTTACAGTTTCTATTACATGCACAAACACATACTCACCACACAAATATATACATTAATATCGTGGCCGATTTAAAGCATAGAGGAAGTGGATGTTAATACAAGTATAAAATGACTGAAGTGGGTTTCATTCATGGTTAAATAATGTAGAATGTTATCTCAACATTATATAAATCATTCTTAATATTATTGAAGCAAAGGTGACAAGTCAGCTTTGACTCATTGAGTGGGAAAAGTGGCAGACTGCACGATTAAAGATCTAAATAATTATTTTTGGTTGGAATATTATGAATTTTTTTTAGAATAACCAATTATTAAAAAAAAAAAGTAATTAACTTTTGAAAAAATTTACGCAAATAATCAATTTTTAGGATTAAATAACACATAGGCGTCATCTCATGTGGCTCTTGCTCATGAAAAAGTCATCTGGGATGGCGCCTCCTCCTTGTTGTTTACATGTAGGAGTCATTTCAGATGGCTCCTACGTGTATTTGTGTTTTTTATAAATAAACACCCATTTCTCCTTCATTTTTCACATTTTTTCAACTTCTCATCTCATATTCTCTCTTATTCTCTGTTACTCTCTCTTATTTTTCTATCATGACATCTCCATACATCCATACCAGAGATGGAAGAGAACAACTATGAACTTCACAAATAGTCAACCTCGAATTTGGTTGGAGGAAGTCAAAATAGACGTCGACGTTATTGCGATGATGTATGGTTCCGATGAAATTGTTTTGACGGTTGTAGTGTCTTAAATAATTTTGTGTTGTTGATGCGTCATTTTCATGTTGTTGTTTTAATCGTGTATTTTTTATTTTGTTTTCTGCGTATTGGTGTTTGTAAGAAATGCTATTAATGGAAAGAAGAAGATTTGTTACAATATTAAAAAGTGCAGATAAATTAAATACAAATTTCAGGATGTTGAGCTTGTAGCACGTTGGGGACAATTTTTTTGATTGTGTCCGGATTGACGACATAGACCACACTTTCTTTCTAGTTTATCAACGTCATCCATTTCAGTTGTTATACGTTTGCTCTTGGGATGACCCTTTTTATTTCTCTGCATTTGACTGTTATGCCAAACTACTTCCCCTTCGTACGCAGGCTAATAATCTGGTTTTGCTACTGGTTCGAAGGCATTGTTGTATACGTTGAGCAAGGTGTCACACTTGTAAATTGGAGAAAGAAGTACTAGTGCATCTTGATGAACATGTGCACACGCCGCAATGACATGAGAGCAGGGCATTCGAAATGCCTGAAATTTTCCACAACCGCACCAACGAGATGGTAGTTTAATCATGTACTCTTGTCTAGGCAAACCCTCATTATGATCGATTGTCTCTTTGACAATGAAGTTATGGTTATGTCGGTCAAATCTTGTAACAAGATAAGTGCTAGCTTTGACACTTTCAGCCTTAATAAATTTCAGGCAGCTTTCACTCCACACTTGTCCGGATTGTACCACCGCGTTCCACTTTTCACCTCTCTCTGCAAACAAGGAGGCCATTCTAAAATATGTTGTACTCACCAAAGCTGTTATTGGGAGTGCTCTTATGCCTTTGAAGACGCCGTTCATTGATTTGACTAGATTTTTTGTCATGTGGCCCCAACGCACTCCATTGTCGTATGACCGTGTCCACTTTTCCACTTGTAGATTATCAACCCACGCACCTGCATCTGGGTTTTCCATTCTGATCTGGCTGCGATAATATATAAAACCTGGTTGTGTTAGTGCGTACCATGCATTCATAACTATTTTCCGAAGACGCTTATCTTTGATCTCGCGCATGAAATTTTGAACGATATGTCTGGCGCAATAAACATGTGTAGACGGTGGGTCGTGCCAACCGTTGGCGGGATTGTTGTATGCACTATCAATTGAGGCATGTCTGTAAAAAATTAGACAAAGATCACGATGTGGTGCTACGTGTGTTCGAAGATTCTTTAGGAAGAAACTCCAAGCTGCTCCAGTCTCTGCCTCTACAAGAGCATAGGCGATTGGGAACACGTTATTGTTGTCATCCGGTGCCACGACCATCAGTAGGGTGCCCTTGTATTTCACATACAACCATGTTTCATCTATCTATATGATAGGTTTGCAGTGTGCAAACCCAGTGATGCAAGGTCGAAAAGCCCAGAAAAGTCTACTGAATATACCATGTCCGCTGACACAGGTACCGTATTGGGCAAACGCCGGTGTCGTCTCCAGAAGATAAACTGTTCCAGGAGCATACGTTCGTAGTGCATTCATGTAGCGAGGTAACTCTTTGTATGAACCCTCCCAGTTTCCGTAGATTTGCTCAATAGCCTTGTTTTTTGCTAACCATGCCTTTCTATACGAGGGGGTATAGTTTTATGTTGTAGTGATGTGGGATATTATTGTTTTCACATCACTACAACATACAGATTGAGAAAGGCTCTCTATGGTTTGAAGCAAGATCCTTGAGCTTGGAATAAAAGAATAGATAGCTTCCTGATCGAAGCAGGTTTCACAAAGTGTGTATCTGAACATGGAGTGTATGTAAATAATGTCAACAGTGTCAGTCAAATCATTTTATGCCTCTATGTAGATGACTTACTCATTACTGGAGCCAACGAAGCTGAGATAATGAAGGTCAAGTCGAAGCTAATGCAAGAATTCGAAATGTCCGACTTAGGGAATCTCTCGTATTTCTTAGGGATGGAATTCAAAAATACTGAAGAATGAGTATTTTTGCATCAGACTAAGTATGCTCAAGATATTCTGAAGAGATTCAACATGAGCAACTGTAATGAATTTGTCACTCCATTAGAAACTGGAGCAAAGCTGAAGAAGGAGTCGAATGATGAGTTTGTAAATTCGATATTGTACAAACAAATCATTAGATCCTTGAGATATCTTTGCAATACAAGACCAGATATCTGCCAAAACGTAGGACTGTTGAGCACATTTATGGAGAAACCTCAAGAATGTCATCTCATTGCAGTTAAGAGGGTGCTGAGATACATCAAAGGAACTATTGACCTTGGCGTGTTATTTACTAGGAAGTCGAAGTACAACACAAGTGTCGAAGATCATGGATACACTGATTCAGGTTTCAGTGGAGATCAGGACGAAAAGAAAAGCATTGCAGGCTACATTTTCATGATCGAAGGTGCTCCAATCTCCTAGTGTTCAAAGAAATAAAGCATTGTGGCTTTGTCATCTTGCGAAGCAGAATATGTAGCTATGTTGCATGCCAAGAAGCATGGATCGAAATGTTACTTGAAGAACTCAAGATAATGGAACCTAAGAAGATAAAGCTACTTTTCAACAAAAAATCAGCAATTAACCTAGGAAATCATTCTGTGTGTCACGGCCGAAGTAAACACATTGAAAGAAGGTATCATTTTTTGAGATATCAATTCAACAAAGGGAAGGTTGAAATAAAGCACTACAAGAATAAAGTTCAACTAGCTGACATATTCATCAAACCTCTGAAGAAAGTTAGATTCGAAGAGTTAAAGAGAAGCATCGGGATGAGAAGTCTCAAGAACATGAATTAGGGGGTGTGTTAGTTTGTATAATTCTTGTTCAATCGAACTAGCTAGTATATGTGCTAGTCGAACTGACTTTGTGTGTTAGTCTAATTTACTGTGTATCGAAGTGTTAGGTTGTATTCGATGTAATCGAATACAACAAGTGTTGCAGTGTCGAAAGTCCTTGTGCCTTGATTGTTTGGGCCTTAGTTTAGTTTCTATTATGGACCTGGGCAATGTTTTCTTATATAAAGGGCTATCTTTTTGTAATACATATAGAATCAAGTTTCAATAACAGACTTTCATAATTTCAGTTACAACAATTTTCTCTCTCTTTCTTCTTCCCATTCTTCTTCTTCCCTCTCAAAACAATCTTTCTTGAAAACCCTTTGTTCCAACACAAATTTTTTGAAAAAATGAAGTTGTGTCAGGCGCTGGAAATGGTGAAGCGAAGGTATCCAATGTAAATGTCGAACTCAATGAAGGAGGAGGAACCATGGAAGATGAGCGATATATCACTCATGAGGAAAAAGGTGGAAGGGTGATTGATGCAAAAGAAACCAAAGAGGAGTCTCAACATGAGGATAAGGGTGAGACGATGGTTGCTGCAGAAGATCTGAAAGAGAATTTTCCGCATGAGGTTATTTGAATATCTTCCGATTCGGATAGGTAACAATTATAAGCATAATTTGTTTATCACAACATTGTTGGATTGGCAGTTTTATTTGTGTTGATATTGTAATATGATAGCAGGGAGCATGTTGCCATGGAGGACGATACGGTCAGCGGGTATATCCCAGAGGGTCAAATGGAGGAACGCTCATGGATATGGGACATAAAAGACACAAAGGTGATGTGTTTAAATGTTCTAGTACGATATTGATGGATGCATGTTTAGGTAGTGAATACATCACATAGAATGCAAAGATAATTTACCGTCTGTCTACATATTGCAACAAATCCCACGGAACGTTATTAACGCATGCCTTAGAAAGACATAAAATGCCATTAAGTTGTATGATTCTGACAAGAGGGTTGGGTAACAATGTGTGTTAAAGAAGAGGAAAGTTGGTGGCGTGTTAAGGAAGAGGCCAGTTTGGGTGGAGAAGTTTGTAGTGAAATTCTGGTGCCAACAGCAGACTCAGATGTCATGTAAGGATGTCTTGACATCTGATCTGACATTATAAAAACAAACAAGGTATGAATACAATTAACAGTGCAGGAAACAAAAGAACACACAGAATTGTCACCCAGTTCGGTTCTAACCAACCCACATCTGGGGGCATACCAAACCAGGAATGAAGTCCATTATCAATAGTACTAATTCAGAGTTAAACCTCCCTGTTTACACTCTTCACTTAATCCCTACCCAATGTCCCTTCTACCTAAGATACCTCACTTAGATATGGAATATCCCCATTCCACTTCCAATCACCGCAGTGATGTCTAGTAGTCACTATCCCAGCTACTGCATCAACAACTTGATACCTATCAACTAAAACAATTTGGAGAACATCTCTCCAAACACAAAACAGTCAAACTTATGACTCAAACAAATTTGGAATTGCTTCACAACTTATTCCAAGGACACAACTGCACTCATTGCTTCACAGCTTCTGAGTGAGTAAAATAAACCTCTTGCCTACAGGCTTCGAGGCACAAATCAATGACCATCCCACAATCCGGGTGGTTCACTTACATGGCTAACCCTAAAGACTACATCTTTCTAAAACCGGATTGCTTACTTAAGCTAGGTTACAACTTCTTATTTATAAACTATTACCCAACTGGATTTGGGCCCTCAAATAACAGCATTGAAGCTGTAACAAACTTCTATAGTAACACTTTTTGTAGAATCAAATACGCAGATAACTTGTGCTACAATCAAAGTCCTTGATGATTTTTCTCCTTAGCTCTTGGACCTCCAAAAATGCCTTCAATATCCCGCCACATATGATGCATCATATTCTTAGAATATTCTACACTAATTAAAACAGAACTATAACAAACTTAACAATTTTGTAGCATGGTGTTCTGATGTCTAATGTCTCGACATCTCATTTAACATGTTGTTTCCAAATGTTGAAAAACTTTAACACATCATGTTTAGGCATTCCAAATAGGATTACAAGTTAATAATCCTATTGTACAAAAAATTGTTGTTGCTATTATTTGTTTTATTAAAATTAAGCCAATCCATACAAATCAGGAACTTACAATCTCCCCATTTGGCAAATTTTAGCTAAAACAAATAGATACAATTACAATCAGTTTAAAGTAGCAACAACAATTTACAATTAACAATTTACAACTAAGAGAGTCTTCATCATCTTTATGTCTTGAGAGCAGGGGAGAAGACTTCAATTGGAATATACAATAGTGTTTTATACTTTTTGCACTGCTGGTCTGTCAGTTGAAGATAATGTCTCAACATCCAGTTCGACATCTTCTCGTATTTTTGATTTCCTCCATTGAACCAACAAGTTAAAGGGAAGGAAGGTCCAGTTGTACACGAGGAAGAATATAGCTCTCATTCCCCCTTAAGGCAAGAGCCAGGTCTTGTCACGGACGGTGGAAGAAGAGGACCATGGGAAGTCTTAAAGTATTCCCATGTAACTCAAAACACATGTCACTATTGTGTTTAAAACTCAGATCACAAGTCACAAGTAATTTGATATGCATTGTTGTGTGACATAACTTGTGACTTAGACATTGCTTCGCTCTCCCCTACATCATTTTCTTATGTTGCACTTTCTGTTTGAGGCTATTTCTCTCCCCCTTTTTAGATAAAATTTGACAATTTGAACCCTCACCAAACTAGATCCAGGCACAGTTTGCCCAAGCTTTGACAAAATACATGATGAATATGAGTTGAATGCTCACTTGTTGTTTGAGGATGGCTGAGATATCTTATAAATAGGCCATCAGTTCCTTAGGAATTAATGGTAGATTAATTCCTAGTCAAGGTGCGTTAATTTAGGCTGAGAATCTGTTACATGACTAGATGTCCACCGTCCAGGCTATCCTTGAATGTCTTTAATAGCCTTTGTGTATTTCTTTTGAAATAAAATAGTCCCAATGCATGCATCGTTCACTTCATTTAACATGTCCATGCAGACAAATGTTTTGTATAATGTCCTAACATTCAGTCAGACATTGTCTTCTCTCTTTATGTAACTCACTTTATTGGATCAGGAACTTTTTACCATGACTTACTCTTCACTTCTGCCCATATAATGTCATAACTCCTTTTTAAGTTGCCATGAGATAGAATTTGAACCCATTAACATGCTCTAATTTTACTTCAGATTCTCAATGATATTGATGTTCCATCTCACATAGGACATTTATATAGAGTCCATCTGCCTTGGCTCTGAGATTATAGAAAAACTTCTCCTTTAAAATTTTGTCTCCAAGACATTTCAGACTATAGCAGAATACTCTCCCCTTTTCATCATTTAAAGAACAATGTCTCCCTCTTAATACCAACTGGACATTGAAACATATTCAGATCAACACATATAGCAACTTCTCCTCCAATGGCATTAGACATGGCTCCTTTCACAATTAATAATTAATAGTTTCTCTTCATGTATACTGATCATGCACAAAATCCTCAGCCGAGATGGCTGCCTGGATGGAAGGATCCGGGATAGGTCTCGACCGCCAAGGAGGAGATTTATGTCCGACTTGGATCTCGGGGAAGGACACGAGGACGGCTTAAGCCCGAGGTATAGCTCGGCAAGTACTCCAGTAAGAACGGTTGGATGGACGTTATGAAGATAAAGAGTTCCTAGAGCCTTTATGAGGCGTTTCTAGTGAATGATTACAAGCTGTAACAGCTAACTCCTTGCCTTCAAGGCCATGATTAATGGGCTGAGGCCGTTACGGAAGGAAAGATATAGCTTCAGGGAAGGAATGGTATAAATAGGGCTCCCGCCAGCGGGATAAGCAAGACAATCGCAAGCTTGGAGCTTAAGTTACGACACTTGAGCTTCCAAATCCCTAAATCATTTTAGTAAGGTTTTTCCTGCAAGAACATATACAATTGCTTCTCAAAAAGACAATTGCTTCTCATATGGACAATTGCTCCTCAAAAAGACAGTCCCCCCTCTCAATATCAACATTCCTCCTTTTAGCTTCCAAAATGAAGCTTTTCATAATGTTGTTACTCCCCCTGAATTATACAAAATAAGGACATCTTTGGATTTGGTCCTTATAATACTTGAAGTATTCTTTATTTGAAATTTTCCATAATTTCCAAATTAGGAATCCTTTGTTTATTTGCTACACAAGATTCAGATTTCCACACTTTGTAACTTGTAATAGAAGAAACTGTATTATCAATCATGTGTATATCTAGAGATATGTCTTAAAAAAGATAAGTCTGATCCTTATCTGTCTTCTTCAATCTCTGGTGTTTTCAAAAGTTGTGACGTTACATCTTCATGTAGCACAATCTCTTTTATACATCACATACTTCTTCTCTTCTTGATTTAGATTTTTAATAGCTATCACAAATATCCAGCTCCCATCAAGATATATGACAACATATGTATGCATCTCCTTAGTTGAATTAGCTATTTAAATAATCACCAGATAATATTGCCACACATCCTAAACTTGTGAAGATCACAGAGAACTTTAATATTGACATTTAGTTCACAATATACCATAAATCCTTTAGACAAACACTCAGCTCCTGACATAGTAAATGCAGTTTGGTATACTAATAAGTACTAAGTCTCCCGTCAAAGTACCTACCAGTTTAGTCAGTTAGAATTATCTACTCACACTAGATCATCCTAACTGATTACATTTTCACATACTTACTTCCTGGCAACTATACAACTTTCAAAACTAAAGACATTAAGATGATGTTTTGACATTTGAGACGACATCATCCATTATGGTTTTGGGGGTAACATCCATAATATCTCATCCATAACACTTAGGGGGGGTCATATGAAGCACAACAAACACCACTTTTACAGCTAAACAATTTACATAACCAAGAGATAATATGAGACACATCTCAATAAGATTTTCTTCAGACTTTCATTCTGATTTTGAGATGATGGATACCATAGTCTGTACCTACAGAGGAGATTCCCTCAACTAGGTTTCTGGAACAGACTTAATCATGGCATAACACAAAAATATGTAGATTCTTCAAAGTAGTCTGTCTCCCTTGATTCTTCGTGGCAATGCCCTTCCAGGACAATATTTAGGGCAGTCAACACTTAAGACCATAAATCATTGTGGTTGAGTCACAATATTCAGCTCCAAACAAAATCTGTTTTATGGTCATGAATAAAATTCTTCATATCTGGTTCCTTTAATCAGAGGGATATACCATATACAAGCTCATCTTGATTTCTCATAAAGGGACTGTAGAGAATACCTTTATGAATCCTTTTACTAGCATTGAGATCAACTTCTATACTCCCATAAGCTTAGGTCAGATATAAACTGGCATCTGGAGTATAAGAACGTGTTGATCGTGTCCTGATCAACTGATACAAAGAAAATGTCTCCTCTTCCAGATCAGGAGTAGGTTCCAAACATATGTACTCACACTACATTTGTTTAGCACCCAGAACATATGTCCTTCAAATGGTAGCTGCATACCAGTAGTAATGTTCTAACATCCTATAGAACATCAGTCCCATCTCCTTGCAACACATCATCCTTGATAATCTTCAAGGTTTTCAAACAACTTGCAGATGTATATGAGAATCATTGATCAATTGATACTCATCATTTCTATTAATAAATGTCTTTATGAGTGGACTTGAGAAATATCTCAAGTATCTGTGACACTTTTAATATAGTTGTGAAAATCTGCCAAATATTCTGTTGAATAAAAATAACTCTAGAATCCTTCTTTCACTTTAAGGGTTGTATCAGAGGCTATGCAACAGAATATAGCCATACTTCAACAGAATTTACACAATGCTTACTCCATAATTTAATTGTAAGCATGACATTTAAGGATTGAAAATAAATCAACCCTACAAAATGCTTGCTTATTCACCAAGCAATAAACTAGACCTAACCAATATCCTGACCAGATGGAAACACATAAACACAAGAGTTACCTTATCAATATCTTTACTCTCGCATGAAGGTTTTGACAATATTCTTTTATGTTCTAAATATAGGCTGAACAATTCAATCCAAATTCTTTACTCCCGCATGAAGTCTTTGAATTTAACTTTCTTTGTTCCAACTTCATTATCTTCTTTCTTCAAGAAGGTACAATCGTTCTGGTCAGGTTGGTCTAGTTCTCCATAAATAAGCCCATCCTCCACTTCAAGGGACCATAAAATATGAACACTTATTTGTTCAAACAATCTTCTACCTTGTACACACCTAGAAAGTATCCCCCATGTATCTCATCCAGAAACAGACAAGATGCCTCCTCTGATACCAATTGAAATTCTGGTGCCAACAGCAGACTCGGATGTCATATAAGGATGTCTTGACATATGATATGACATTATAAAAATAGACAAGGTAGAAATATAATTAACAGTGCAAAAAACAAAAGAACACACATAATTGTTCATCCTGTTCAGTTCTAACCAACCTACATCTGGGGGCATACCAAGCCAGGAATGAAGTCCATTATCAGTATTACTAATTCAGAGTTAAACCTCCCTGTTTACACTCTTTACTTAATCCCTACCCAATGTCCCTTCTACCTAAGATGCCTCACTTAGATATGGAATATCCCCATTCCACTTCCAATCACCGCAGTGATGTCTAGCAGTCACTATCCCAGCCACTACATCAACAACATGATACTTATCAACTAAAACAGTTTGGAGAACATCACTCCAAACATAAAACAGTCAAACTTGTGAATCAAACAAACTTGGAATTGCTTCACAGCTTCTTCCAAGGACACAACTGCACTCATTTCTTCACAACTTTTTAGTGAGTAAAATAAACCTCTTGTCTACAGGCTTCGAGGCACAAATCAGTGACCATCCCACAATCTGGGTGGTTCACTTTCTAGGTTAAAACTTCTTATTTATAACCTATAACCCAAATGGATTTGGGCCTTCAAATAATAACATTGAAGCTGTAACAAACTTTTAAAGTAACAAACTTTTGCAGAATCAAATACGCAGACAACTTCTGCTACAATCAAGGTCCTTGCTGATTTTTCTCCTTAGCTCTTAGACCTCCACAAATTCCTTCAATATCACGCCACATATGATGCATCATATTCTTAGAATATTCTGCTATTATTAAAATAGAACTGTAACAAACTTAATAGTTTCTGTAGTGTGATGTCCTGATGTCGAATGTCTTGACTTCTCATTTGACATGTTGTTTCCATATGTTGAAAAACTTCAACACAACATGTTTATGCATTCCAAATAGGATTACAAGTTAAAAATCCTATTGTACAAAACATTGTTGCTGCTATTATTTGTTTTATTAAAATTAAGCCAATCCATACAAATCAGGAACTTACATGTAGCGTGTAACACCCCTTCTAAAATACCCCGAATAATACTAATTATATCAATGATTAAAGACATAATCCATCAGAGTTAACACGGAACAAGGGATGTCACAATTATGAAATAAAATAAAACTTCCAATAAAACAGTAGTCATGCTACACTGAGGGTCATTATTCAAATAATTCAATCAAATTAAGACCATGTCTTACACAGCGGAAAAATACCATAACCAAAACGGAATAAACCAAAACATAATTATTCCCAATGAGATTCAAAGAAACAGTTGAACAATAACTAATTCCTCAACTAAAAGTTCTCCAGTGTTACAACCTAATTAGAGCATGACACTGACACGCGGACTTAAATGACAAGCTCTAGAGCCATCCTCACCAGTTCCTGAGCTGCTAACTTTAATATGAAATTGTTAAAGTAAGGGTGAGACTTCTCATAATTAAAACACATTATAAGCTTCTCAATCAACAATATATCACAAGCATATTATTTCACCCATTTTAGCCTAAATTCAGATTCAATACGCAGTCACAATCATACAAGTCAACATGCACAATCAATAATCAACAAAAGAATTGTAACACTGGAAGACATCCTAACATGTTACAATCCCATGCAAACACAAATGCAGACACAATGCATGTGGTACCAACACGTGACCAAGTCACCCAACACTGATCCATCATCAATCGGATACAGTAACCATCGATTCGTCCATAAACACCCGGACACGAATCCAGCCTAACCACCCATCATCACCCGGGTATCGGTTAACGGCAATACAAGTCAAATTCCACACAATGAGAATTAACTTCACCAAGACAATGCATATGCACGCACATCATCAGCATGCAACATCAAATCAGTCTATGAAATACACCAAATTATCATAACTAAATCAAAACCAAAAACATGATATTTCAACCATCATGCATACAAATAACAGCAGCATAAACATGCCTTACATTCACACAATACTAATACATCCATCACCACAGGTTCACTGCTACATACACATCAATGTGCGTCAGTCAATAATCACCTATTTCGGAATTCGACTCATTTTCAAAATAATTTCAAGTTTTAGGAAATCTTTTCATTTTATAAAATAGAACATTAAATTTAAGAAATAACGTCCAAAACGGCGCTCAAAATGGACTTACGGTTTGAATGTTATGAATTTTCAAAGTTTAATATTTTTCAAAAAGTCACAGCAGAACCCGGTTCCTACCTATGCAGGAACCGGTTCCTGCGAAGTTCAAAAATCACGCCTCTGGAAAAATGTATGGGAACCCGATTCCTACCTATACAGGAACCGGTTCCTGCGTGCATTTTTGCCAGTTTTTATAAATTCACACAGTGGAACCCGGTTCCTCCCCACTGGGAACCGGTTCCCACGACCTGCAGAGTCAAAATCTGCACTTTTGACAGCATTTATTCATTCTAAACCAAACCCAAACATTCCCATACGAATTGCAACATGAGAAACACCAAAATACATCCATTTTACACCATTATAACATCAAACAACATTATTCCATCATTCCTATTTATTATCTGACACCCTAATTGTTTTCAACCTATAATCCGACACAATAGGGACAATTCTACGGAACCCTAGAATTCTAAACCGGGATTCCCTAACATACTATGATCCATACCATTGAATATCTAAACCGATAATACAAATTAATTAATCGAAATCACCCCTTACCTTGTGGGTTCTTCTAATTCTGACACTTCCGGTTTTCCTCTTTCCTTTTCCTCTTCTCAATTGCACGTATGATGAATATTTCCAAAATAACTCTCTTTCTCTTCTTTTTCCTTTTAATACTCCTTTTATTATTCCAACAAAATAATTAAATTAGTAATTAGTAAGGATAGAGTATTTTACTCCTCACACCCTCTAATCACTCTTCACACCACCCAAAACTTCTTTCCTTTAATTAATTAAATTAATTCCAATAATCCAAAAATACCAATAACTAAATTTCTAATTAAATTAATAATTAAAAATTCTAATTATTTAATAATCGAATTATTTGGGGTGTCACATAGCGCGTGGATGGTACAAGTTTTCCAAATAGTTAAAGATCAACAATGAAGATATTTTGCACTTTAGAATTTGTTACCCTTCCGCTTCGAGGATCACAATGCGTGTCGAGCGTCCACACACTACGCAAATTTAGGACTAATGTTGGGGGTTAAAGAGGTTTCTACATGGGTGTAGTTGTGTCATTTTGGGGTATCTTAATTGATTAAGCATTATTAGAACTTGTATGGAAGGGGTAATATTTTGTAAAGGGGTGTACTAATTACATCATGTTTAGTAGCTGTAATGTATGGTCTGTTAACGTTTTGGACAAAGTATTTAGGGTTTATTATTTATGTAGGTGTAATGTAGTTGTAACAACTTCACCCTAAGCATCTACGGTACTCCGCAGGAACCTTTTTGAAAATATGTGCATGTGCTATAAAAAGTATGTACAAAATAGATGGGAGAGGTGAGAAAAGAAGTATATTGTTTTTTACAATTTTTGATTTTATAGAACTTCCAATGAGTTCTAGGCCTACTTACTGTTCGCGTTAAAAGGTGACGCGCTAGAGGGATGCGAACGTGAGTTCGGATTCTCTGGCTCGAAACGATTTAATCTTTTGATTTGTTTATAAAGATGCCTCGAGCATCAAGCTTTATTATTTTCAACACAAGAAAGATGATTTAATGATTATGAAAAAGGGGAAAGCTGAAATACCCTCAATTGATATTGGTATGCATAACGACTAGCGCAAACTAGACGCAACGCATTGGGGAGATTCTGAGTAAGGGGGATTGTTATATGAAGGGAATAGATGGAGCACCCTAAATATATATAGTTATCTATAGCTTTATATATGAATATATTTGATATGTTTGTGTGTTTTAATTGTTATTTCTATGATTGGGAAAGTTTCTCCTTTGGGGATTTTAAGAAACAGTAGATTATGTGGGATTCTAGTGTTTGTTATTATTGTGCTCGCAAAGATCTGTGGATCTTCTGCATACATATCCCTAGTGGGAATCAGAGCATTTGTAGCTCGGATCTACAGGGATCTATGGTTTGTTTGGTCTGAGAGAGAAAGAAATTTGCTCGGCAAGGATGAGACTTTGTGCCTACGTATTCTCAAAAGGATGTTGAGAAAGTCAGAGCAATCGTAGTTCCCACTTATGCTAGTGGAAAGCAACGGGATGTTAGTAAGAGACAGACAAATGTCATCTTAATGAAAAATGTATCTAATCTATGTCATCACATACATTTTTTGAAAAGTTTGATTGAAAATCTTTCGTCGTAAGTATTAGGTGTTTTGCTCGAGTGTACAAGCGTTACCACTTACATGTTTAAGAAAGATGTTTGAAAAAAGATGATTGAATCTTTAACTGTAAGCATTGGGTGTTTTGCTTGAGTATACAAGCGTTACCACTTACTGTTAAGAGATGTTTTTGTTTGAAAAGAGTTTGAAAAAGTTTTTGACTGTATGTGATGTGATAGATGAGATGCTTCTTCCATAGAGATGATAAATGTCTAAATCTCAAGGAGAAATTGATTGGATTAAAGGGATGCTTTTAAGAAGCCCGTGGGTCCTTGTACTATTAGCCCAAGAGGAGGCATTCCGAGGGTCATCGAGGGTCCTTGTATGAAGCTCAAGAGGAAGCTATAGGGTATGGCTGGCTTTGTGTTAAAAGGGATTTCACCGAGAAACCATCCTTTTGGAATTAAGAGCAATTTCACCGGGAAATTTTACTCTCTGGGGATTTGAAAGTGATTTCACCGGGAAACCATCCTTTCAGGGTTCTATCTTAACGCGGGTGATTCTTTGTATTGGAAGCCCTATAGGAGGCTGTTAAGAGATTTCCTATATCTTTCATTGTATGATGCCCAAGAGAAGGCTAAACTCAATGAGGAGTTCTTTTGAACGGAGCCCAAGAGGAGGCTGACTCAACAGGGGAGTGTTGTCTTATATGAAGCCTAAGCGGAGGCTAAACTCAGATGAATGAGTTTTCTTATATGAAGCCTAAGAGGAGACTGAACTCTGTGAGGAGAGTTTCTTTGTACAAAGCCCAAGAGAAGGCTAGACTCAACTGGGGATGAGTTGTCTTGTATGAAGCCCAAGCGGAGGCTAACTCATGATGGTGATGAATTGTCTTGTATGAAGCCCAAGCGGAGGCTATACTGTGGGGAACTTATTGATTAGTCTAATTGTTATGTTATAATTAGACAGTTGTATAAACAAATGTGTGTGTGATATGTATTCACAGGAGTTTATGAAGGAAATATAAACAATGCAATGATGTTTATTTACAAGAGTTTATGAAATATAAACAAGTGTCTGTGAAACGAACGTTTAAAACGAGCGTAACTTGATTATTTACAAGCTTGAACTGTGTACAAGGAAATGAATATGTACATGAATGAGTATTTATGTACAGACAAAGATGGATGTACATAGGAGGGTTGGGACTTACACCATAAGGGAGGCCCATTGGTTTGAAAGCAGTTTCACAGGGAATAATGCTCCTTTCAATACCAATGGTGTTCAGCGTATATACAGACGAAATAGAAACGAATGATCGAATTTTGTCTGTGAAAGGTATCTGTATTATGTACAGATAAAAATTTTGTATGAAAAGAAATTGATATGTACAAGGAAAAGATGTATGTACATAAAGAATGTTGGTTTGTGTATACACAAGTGAAATGAAAAAACAAACGATCGAAGTTTGTCTGTACTTGAGTATAAAAAGTATCTGTGTTATGTACAGATAAAAATTTGTATGTATTTGGAAATGATTTGTTATGTACAAAGAAATATTATGTACACAAAAGAATGTTATGGGACTTACACCGTGAAGGAGGCCCATTGGTTTGAAAGCAGTTTCACAGGGAATAATGCTCCTTTCAATACCAATGGTGTCAGTGTATAAACAAACGAATGAAAACAAACGAAAGAAATTTGTTTATGTTTGAATATTAACAATGATGATTTGAGTATGTACGAGAAAAATTGAATATGTACATAAAAGGATTGGGACTTACACCGTAAGGGAGGCCCATGATCGATTGAGAAATTTGAGAGAAAACGAATTCGGTTTTATCGTTTAAATCGGATCGATCATGGTAAAAGATGTAAGTTTGATAAAAAGTTTTGAAAAAATGATTTTGAAATGTTTTGAAATGTGAGGTTCACTTGTGAAAAGTTTTGAAAAAAATCGGAAGTCGAAAACTTGAAAAATTCACCTTAAAAGGAGGTTTGAAAAATTGTTCAGGACGTCATTTTCGGCTCGATTAAAATTTAATCAGATGAAAGTTTTTTCTGAAAATTTTTGCACTATCATAAAATAGATGTATTTATTGACAAGTGTTTAAAAAATCATCTCAAAATGAGAAGTTTTGATTGGTCAAACAATTTGTGAAAGTTTTGTAAAAAAACATGAAAAATTAGAAAGTTATAAAAAGAAATGGTCTTGATGGGAGTTGAACCCATGACCAAAGGGTGGGACACGTGTCAGAGAAGACTAAGAGCAAGCAGACTACCACTGAGCCAAACGCGCTGGGGTGTTAGTGGACAACAAGACGTGTTAGAAAAAGATTGGAAAATTCAAACATTTAAACTCAAGAACACGCGCGAACTGTGTTCTTCGTGTTTTGATTCCCAGATTCTTCAACTCATGCTACAATCTTTGTTTCTCCATGAAATTGAATGAAATAAAAAACCAAACTTGCTCGATTTTTTATCACGAACATGATGGTGCTTGTTAATTTCATTTATATTCAGTCTAACTCAATTGGATTTCTGGAAAATGCTAAGAACCCTAAAACTGATTTTTCAAATTAAATGATGTATGTTTAATGATTCTTTGATTTTATTAAGGGTTATTGATCGTTTTAGATGCAGAAAGAGATTGGCCAAGAGCTTTTTCAAAAAGAATCAAAGAATTATGAGAATGGATTTCGTGTTCTTACCTGTGAAAGTGAGAATCGAATTCGATCTTAGAGCGTTTCCAGAACGGATTTCTTGATCATTTGAGCTTCATCGGCATGTATGGAAGCTGTGTGAATGATTTGCTTGCTTCGAGCTTGCTCCAATCTTCCCAACCAAGTAAACTTGCACAGACTGAAAAATGGAACTCGATTTTGATGTTAATCGTGTTACAGATTGTTGCTTATGGTCTGGATCATACATATGATGTATATTGAAGGTGTTAGAATGATTAGAACATGATTTGATCAAGCCTAGCTTCAAATTCGATTCATAAGGCAGCTTGTATAAGTTTGAAAATATGAAAAGTGAAAACTGGTTTTGGCTTGATTTCAGTTTGATTTTAAGTTATGAACAAGTTGGATAATGATCATGAAACATGTTTGACACCAAAGATCAACCTGGTTTTAACTAAATTTAAAAAATGCATTATTTCTTACTTTGCACTAAGTTGCTTGATTTTGAAGAAAAGTATAGTGAAAGCATGATTTTGCATTTGCTTTGGTGTGTATTGATCATGTAATGATACCTCTATTTATAGGCCAATGTCTCTGAAATGTTAGGCAAGCAATTTGGCATTGGTAATTCAAACTTGCCTTAGAGGGCAAGGAAGTCTTTTTTGCATTAAATGCAAAAGGAAGCTTCCTTCTTTTAACCATGGTTAATTTCCAACTTTGATCCAATCTTATCATAATTATCCCATCTGATTTTTATCAGTTCTTATCTCATTTTGGCAAGGTGGCAAGCTTCTAGAAAGAAGAAATCCAAAAAATGACCTATAATGTGAAGTTTTGAACTTTGAAAATCAAGTTCATAGAGCCTTATGTTTCAATTTCAAAAGTATGGCTAGACTCCATGGATTTGTGAGTTCTTGGAAATTTTGGAAAGCTTATTTCACAAGCTACAACTTTCATGTTTTGAGTTTTTTCAAATTCAAATTGGAACTAGGTGAAAAAATGGCATGAAGTTTGGAAAAAATAAGAAATTTCAACACTTAGAAATTTATCTAAGTATGAAAACTTTTGACTTTTTGTTGACTTTTTTTCAAATTATTTGATTTTTTATGATCATGATGGATTATTTGAAGTATTTTGATGATGGAAAAAGTTTTGTTTTGAAAAATTTGACCAAAAGTCAAAGTTTGACTTTTCTGTGCAGATGAAAATTCATCAGATGTTTCAGAAATTGACTGATGAAATCTGTGAACTTTTGTGATGTTTTGAATCCAGAAATTGGGTCAAGATGTTATGTCTAAGATATAATGACCAATCTCTATCCAAAAAGTTATTTCTTGTTCAAAAAGTCAGAGAATACTCATGCCCGATCAAAACCCTAATTGGTCGATCCTTGATTGATCTGTGTAAGAAATGAGTATCTGATGATCAGAGGCTGATGATTTGATCAAGATAGATCAAATGAGGTGAGAAAAACTCAAACCCTAATTGATTGTCTCTTGAATCAGATGAAAATCTGATGAAACCCTAATTTTGACACTGATCGCTACACCGATTAATCGTCTCGAATCTGTAGTTATGCAATGATGTGAATGTAAGGTGGTATCTTAGGTCAAAAATTGGGGTATGACACTTACCAACAATGTGCAATGTTGAAATCAAAACCCTTGTAGTTTGGGTAAAAAAGACTAAGATTGGTGTGTAGGTTAATTTTAAGAAAGAATAGACATCATCGTCATATCCTAGTGGTAAACATACCTACTACCCACAATCATGAGAAACGAGCATTTCGTCAACTAAAAGTGGAGAATTGAGCTTGGATTTTCATCAACAAGCATCCTCAACACCAAGTGGAAAATATCTCACTTCACTACATATCGTAGAAGTATAGTAGCTCGCATCACTTCAAAGAATTGACAAGAGTCTAATCTTTTGAGAAAATGGTTTTAAATGAGAAAAGCCACAAAAGGCTCAAAACGTTTGGATGAGGTTAATTGACTTTTAGTCTTATGAAAAATGTTTGTTGTACCCCAAAATTTTCCCTTCCATTTTTAAGGTCAATAGGTTCAAGATACATCTCCATGCTCAAGATTGATCAAGACAAACCCTCTCCTAGGCAATGGGTCTCTAATTAGGGTTTTTCTTCTCTCAAAAGAAATGAACTTACAAGGCCTCAAGTGGCCTTCATTCTTCTTCATATGTATCAAAATATCTCCATGCCAAGTTTCAAGCCTCACAACACAAATTTGCTTATTCAACTATTCAGATGATTGAAAATCAGTTGTATTGGACAAAGTCAACTATGGTCAACATACAGTCAAATTTCATCATTTTATGTTAACATCGAGATTTTGAAGTTACATTCATCATTTGATCAAAGGTTGATCGTGATTCATCAAGAAAACTCAAGATTCATCAAAAGTCAAAAGTTACTAAATTAGGGTTTTCTTAGGAGAAGTCAACTGAATTGTGACCAAGCATAACTTTCACATACTTCATCAGAAATTCATCAACCAAATCTCATTTTAAAGGAAATTCAATTCTTTACAACTTTGTCTCCTGTAGGGTTTTCCCAAAACATGTTTCATTTGAGAGATTATAGGTCCTTTCAAAAGTCAACAAAAAGACATCTTTTCTCAAAGAAGTGTGCAAGAATATGGAAGCTTCAATTGAAATGAAAACAAATATATGTTTTAGAGGACATCTTAAGCTTTCTAAAAAGTCCAAGATCATCTCCAAATGTTGAGAATTGAGCAAGATATGATTGGTGCAAGTTTGGCAATTTTGAGGAAGTGCATGAAGAGAATATTGAGCAATCTTGAAATTTTGTGAAATGGGCCTATAATTTTATGTTTGAAACATGTTTCTAATATTTTCAAGAACCTTTAAGCCCATCCATGCACCATCTTACCATTTATTTTATTTATTTTTGATTTTATCCATTTAAATTCAAAATAAATTAAAATAAAATGCAAAGATAATGTACAAGGCCCGTGGGCTTAAGATCTGAGTTCCTTGAAGTCCAAACAACAGATTGCAAGCTTGAAAAAATGCATGAAATTGATTGGCATGAGATTGAACCAAAATTTGAAGCTTTTCATACAAAATGCCAATCAAATATGTTTCAATCAATGCAATATATTTTCCTCATATATCTTAACCTAATTCACTCCTTATAAGTACAAGATCATGACCATATGCTAGGATGTGGATTCACTCAAAACCCTAAGGAAATTTCGAAATTTCAAGGTTTAAGGAAAACTCGAAACTGATCCTCCAGCTTATTTCAGTAAATTTCAAGCACTCAATTATCATCCTGAGGTTTCCAGGAGTCGATAGAAGCACTCACACGCCCTTAAAGCAAGCTAAAACCTTCCTCCCAAGTTGCACCGGTTTAGTAAACTTTTGAAACTTCAAACTTTTAATTCATGTAATATAAATGGTTTTGATGCATATATACATGTTCATACCAATGTTTGTAATTGTTTAGCTCCATCGTTTGTGAGTTTTGACGCAGGAATAAGGAAACACCATTGCTAGGGAACCGATCTCGTGAAACTTCGTATCACACATTCCAGGTCGTTCCAGGCCAAACGAACACCACCATTAGATTCGAAGCATGCTAATTATTTGATCTGGAATATTGGTTTTTATTTTTGGATGGATTACAACAGGTTTTAGAAAATCCCTCATCGGAGAAGGAAGTGGAAACCACCATCCGCTGTGGTTAAGGGTTTTAGAGGGAAACCCTGACTCTTGTGTGCAAAAACCTTGCCATCTGATTGGTTCATTTGAAAATCATATGCCCCAGCGCGCGTTTTGATTTTAAAGAATGATTTCATAAATTGAATTTCACTTATATATTTATGAAAGCGTGATAATTATTGGATGTATCACCACCCCAGTGGTTGAACATGCGCATGTAGTCCTTTCATACACCAGGGCGTGGGTTCGATACCTGCATTTTGCCAAATTTTCCAAATTTTCTTATTTTTGCAGGGTAACTCGTATCTATTTCCAGAGGCGAGATAAAGACACCACAAGCAAGTGGCGCAGTGGTGAAGTTTTGGACCAGTGACCTTAGGGTCACGAGTTCAACACCTTGGAGGACCATTCTTTTTTTAACCACTAATTTTCTTCATCTTGTTTCTATTTCTTTTGATTTCCTCTTATTTTAATTTCTTTCATAAATTATTTTAATTACTTTAAAAGACCATAAAAAAATATTTTATTTTTAGTTTTAGGTTAATAAAATGTTTATTTAATTTTTAACACAAAAAATATAATTTTTTTTTTTAAAAAAATTATTTTAATAATTAATTGATAATTATCTTAAAAATTTGTTTTCCTATTTAAAATCAATTCCAAAAAAATACAAAAAATATTTTTCTTTAATATTTAGGACATTAGGTTATTTTGACATGTATTTATTTATTTTTCATGATTATTTTCTATTTTTTATTTTATTTAAATACTAGAAAATAATGTATAGGTCGCACGGTTGTTTTTGTAATAGTCGTAGATTTACTTTCCTCGCACTTTTCTAAATTATATAACTGCTCATGGGATGTAATAGTCTAGGTTTACTTTCCTCTTTTTACTTTCAGCACCTTATTATGTAACTGCCCCGAAGACATGTAATAGTGTAGGAACTTTCACTATCTGCATTTTATTTTTCTGTACATATTAACTGCTAGATGTATGATAATAGGATTGTATGGCAAGACTAAAAGCAACGCTAGATAACCCTAATCTCAAGATAAATATCCGAATTGAATCACTATTGCACACTTGCACCATTAGGGTATCCTCTCTTGTTGCCTTACGAATAAACATGGCCATGTCCCTCAAACGTAGGGATACCATTAGCAAAAGTCCCTCGAATAACATCATCATAGTCCCTTCGATATAAAGATCATAGTCCCTCGATGACCCTCGTTGTTGCCTACAAATATATGATCTTATCCCTCGGTTGTTGCCTACGAATAAATGATGATAGTCCCTTCAAAATGCTAAGGTATCCTTACAATGTTGTCTTCAATGACCATACGACAATCCTACACATATCCCTTCACATCCAATAGATGGGGCTACCTACCAACTAATGGTATGGATAACACTATCCTGAAGGAGAAGGAAAATAACAAGAACGACCTTTGAGTAGGTAAATTACTCTTAATTTCTTGCTCAAAACAAATATTTTTCACACCTCACATCTTTAAATAAATATTTTCAAACACTTCGTACGCATTCTTGAGGACTGATACAAGAGTCATTTTACGAAGTTAAATCAAAATATTTTCAAATAAATCACACACAAAGCAAGTTTTCAAAAGTGAGCTAAGCAATTAAGAGTCTGTAGATAACTATAGATGGAAAGGGTGCTAACACCTTCCCTTTTCATAACTTACCCCTCGAACTCAAAATCGTTAAAAGGTCTTTCCTGTTCTTTTCACCTTTCCTTATTGGATAAAAGAAAAGTCGGTGGCGAGTCTTGCTAACTGCAACATTTGCGATAAAACACAAAACAACTAAGTCAGTTCTCCCACCGTATTACAATGTCAAAGTATTGTTAAATTGGTTAATGGTTTATTAAGAAAATAAGTTTGAAAAATGCATGGACCTAAGTCCAAGTTTATTATGAAAGCGGTTCGAGTTTAGAAAACAAGAAGCTTTTGAAAAAGGGAGAAGATTTTGAAAATTTAAGAATATGGGAGGAGATGAAGGGGCTAACCTATGTACAAAAATTAAAAGGTGAAGGTAAAGAAAGATCTAACCAAGTGAGAAACCTGTACTTACATCTAAATCTAATACAATATTCCTTCCTTTAGATTCACAAGCCAACAAACAATAACTGGACAAAAATACCAAGTCCCAGATGAATCTATGCCTCAGATGAAATCACGTCTTCAAAAAACACGGGCAGAGTAACAACAGTATTTAGAGGAAATCCACTCATAGACGAGTACAGGCGGAATAACCTGCATACATAAAAAATAACCCAATCACAGACACGATAACAACAAATCACAGAATCTCTGAGCTAAGGTCAAAGTCCTAATCCTAAGTCCAAAGATCAATCTCCAAGCATAGGAATAATAATCAAGTCCAAGAAAAAGAATAAAACTTTTTTAGTCTTTAAGTTGGATTATTAAGTATTTTCAAAAGGAAAAATAAAGCTCAAGTAAGCAAATAAAAAAATGACATGAAATGTAAATGATAAAATAAAATGCATAAAGTAAAGAGCATAAAAATAAAAGGCACAAAAAATAAAGACATAAAATAAAAGCATAAAAATAAAGGCATAAAAATAAAGGCATAAAAATAAAGTCAATTGTTAGTGATTAGTAAGGTTAGCTGAATGATCATCTTGAAGCTTGCCCATGAAGACTTGCTAGAAGATTGATAGAATCAATACACGACAAGTTTCATTTGCTTTTTGTCGAGTATATCGTTCATTTTGGAACAATTAGAGATTACAACACTGGATCAATGATGATTGAAAATTGATAATTGGGCATGGTTAATGAAAACGTATCAGAAGCTTGATAGAATTATAGCGATTACACGACAAGTTTCACGAGCGTTGAACCAAATTCAAAAATCCAACCATCCTTGGGGCTTGTTAAACATGAAGTTTACGCCACCAATTGATCATCTTCCGATTCGGAACGAAATGTAGAGCTATGTTAAGCAATCGCTAGGTAACCTATATCTCAACTGCTAATAAAAATAGACTTTCTTTTTGCTCTTATTGTAATATGGGAGGAACATATAGACTTCATGCCCCTCTAACTATCACTACTTATCATAATCCTTTTGACATGATATATGCTAATTTGTGGGGTCCATCTCCAAGTCCCTCTAACTCATGATATAAATACTATATTTCCTATGTATTGGTTCTAGCAGATACACGTGGAGGTACTTAAGCAGAAATTTGAAGATTTACATGCTTTCAAACTGTTTCATGCTTTTGTTCAAACTTATTTTAACATTACCATTAAGTCTGTTCAGTCCAATTTTCGAGGAGAATTTAGACCATTCACCAAATACTTAACAGAATTAGGCATAACAAATAGACTCACTTTTCCTCATACCTCACATCAAAATGGGTATGTGTAATACGGTGAACTGACTTTGAGATTTTTGTATCGCAAATGTGCGGATAGCAAGAGTCGCCACCGACTTTTCTTTTATCCAATTAAGGGAAGGTGAAAAGAACAGGAAAAGACCTTCGTTAGATTCTGAGTAAGGGAGAAGGTTATGAAAAGGGAAGGTATTAGCACCCCTTTCCATCCGTAGTTATCTACGGGCTCTTAGTTGCTCTTAGATCATTTTTAAAAGTGCTTTCTGTGTGTTTGACAAAAATGTTTTGAAAAGGCATTTCACTTTGACTTCGTAATGATTCATGTAGGAATGTATACAAAGTGTTCGGAAATGTTTCGTTTTTGAAAAGAATTTGAACTTTGACAAAAGTGTATGGTGTGAAAAGTATTTTGTTTGAGCAAGCAACTAAAAGTCTTATTACCTACTCAGAATGGTCGTTTTCGTGTTGTTTTACTTTCCTTTAGAATAGTGTTATCCGTACCATTAGTTGGTAGGTAACCCTATTCGTTGGATGTAAGCGGGACATTCGAAGGGACATCGGATGGTCATAGAAGGCAACTTGTAGGAAGTATCCTAGCACATTCAAGGACTATCATCATTTTCGTGAGGCAACAATTAAGGGTCAAGATCATGTATTCGTAGGCGACATCGCGGGTCTATGATCTTTGTATCGAAGGACTATGATGATTTGTTTTGAAGGCAACAGCTAGAATACCTCTACGTTCGAGGGACTTGACCATTTGTATTCGTAAGGCAACGAGAGAATTACCCTAAGGGTGCATGTGTGAAAAGAGTGTGTCATTCGGTTATATGTTATCTTGAAATTATGAGTGATCTATGTCCAATTTTATCTTGCCATACACGCCTAATTACTAGCAGTTTATAGGGTGCAGAAAGTAAATTGCGGAAATGTAAAATGCGGAAAGATAAAGTCCTACGCTATTACATGGCTTTAGGCAGTTACATAATAAGAGTGCGGAAAATAAAAGTCCTAATTAAACTATTACATCCCATAGGCAATTACATAATTGAAAAAGAAAAGCAAGAAAAAATCGTCCGAAATTTTACAACCTGTGAACAGATACATAATCGAAAATACGAGAAAATTGCATAAGAGGAAAAAAAATGTTAGTAAAAACATGATTTTTGAATGAGGAAAAAATTTTTTGATTAGTGATGACATTAATATGATAAGATAATTTTTTGGTAATTTTCTGAATCGATTTGGTAATTTAAAAACAATTAAAAGTCATTCAAATGATTAATTAATAATTAAATAAAACATGCATGCAAAAATAATAATTTTAATGCTAAAAATGAAATAAGTATTTTTCTGACAATAATGCAAAAAAGAAATGTTTTTGGAGTTTTTTAGATGCATGATAAAAAATATTGAAGATAAATTAAATTGGATGGAAAATATTAAGAAAATAAGAAAATATGTTAGTTTTTCAAAAGAGTAAAAAAGAAAGGTCTTGCCAGGATTCGAACTAGAGACCCTTGGATGAAAACTCAAGTCTGCTTGCCTTTACCACTGAGCCAACGCGTGTTTGGTGTTTGGAAAATAGAAACATTGGATTATATATGATAACGTGTCATGGATTTCTGAATTCAAAACACAACAAGTGGGGCCTGTATCATGTAAGAACGAATCGAGCATGCGATCGCCACGCATGCCTCGCGGATTCCAATCGGTCAACGACGGCCCTAGCTCGGTGGTCGCCTCTCCGATTGCTCAAATCTTCAAACCGAAAAATACGCAAAATAAAGAACAACGAGGACCTTACCCCCTAAATCGAGCGAACACGATGGTGGTGTTCGTTGCCACGAAAAACACTGATCAAGCAGTTCGATTCAAGGTTCAAAATCCCTAGCCATGGTGATTTGAGTTCTATGCGTGCAAGCTTACATGTAATGCATCATTCATGATCTAAAGAGTGTCCTGAGTTCAAATATGCAAGTAAAAACAGTTAGTAACGCATGGATAATGAAAATCGAAATTCAAGAAAATACCAAATCGGAGCAAGGTGTATGGCACAATCACAGGCGATCTTGGCCGGTAAGGATCGTATTGAACCAGGAACCTCGTGAACACGTTTGGATGGCTAGAACACCTTGAATCTTGCTGGAAATTGGAATTCGAATTTCACAACTTTGAGAAAAAATTTGAAAATAAGGGTTGCTTGTATGGGCTAGGGTTTCCGTCCCTGGTCTTGTGCAATGTGTTGGGTATTTATAGAGTGTAATATTAGAGCAAAAGGAAGGAAAAAAGATATGCTATTCAATGCAAAATAATTTCCTTTCAAATAAAATCAAATCTTTTGGAAATTTGATTTTCTCTTCCATATGAGAGCTAGCACGAATTTGGCAAGTCTTGTGGGCTATCTTGGACCTCAAGTTTGATAAAAATCCAATCCATTTGAAAATATACCTTGTTTTCATATTTTATATAATTTAAATTTGAATTAAATGTTTTTAAATTCAAAAATAAATCAAAAAAATAAAAGGTGGTCGTGGCAAGACATCAATAGGTCACAAATAATATTATGAACAAGTTTGGATCATAAAATTATAGGCCCATTTGGAAAAAATTGGATTTTGACAAATATTTCTCTTTGTGCAATTGTCCAAAAATGCCCAACTTGTACAAGGTGTATTTTGCTCAATTTTCCATATTTTTGAGTGTTCTTTGACTTTTTAGAAAGCTCTACATATCCTATAAACAACCTCTTTGGTTTCATCTCAATTGGAGTTTCCATGCTCAATAAATCTTCAATACAAAAAGTTGACTTTTTGTTGACTTAGAAAATGACCTGTAATGTTTTGATCCATATCTTCAAAATGAAGCATTTTTTGAACATTCTTGTGAGACATGAAGTTGTATAGAATTGAATTATCTTCAAAATGAGAGGTGGTGGAAAAATTTTTGAGAAAGTATGAAGAAGTTATGCTCAGTCAAAGTTCAGTTGACTTTTCATTGAAAAACCCTAATTTGGAAAGTTTGACTTTTGATCAAATCTTGAGTTTTCTTGATGAATCATGATCAACCCTTGATCAAATGATGAATGTGACTTCAAAATGAGGATGTTGACCAAAAATCAGGAAGTTTGACTGTATGTTGACCATAGTTGACTTTTATTCCAACACAACTGATTTTCAACCATCTGAGCAATTGTCTGAGGAAATTTGACTTGTGAGGCTTGAAACTTGACATGGAGAATCTTTAAAGCATATGAGGAGGCATGGTGACCATTGGAGATGTTGGAAGTCCATCTTGATCTGGAAATTGCCAAACCCTAGTTTGGGTTGATTGTCTAGGAGAGGGTTTGTCTGATCAACCCTTGAGGAATCCTTGAGTATAGATGTATGAAATGTTTTGAGAAGTAGGAGGGCAAATTTTGGGGTATGACATCTGCCCCTGTTCAATCTTCTTGTACTGGAAGGGTTAGATTGGCATGCTTTCCTTTCGTGACCTGGAGGTAGAAGATGATTGAACACTCGAGTACACCTGAAAATTTGCACTCGCTGTTGGCTGATAATGCGGGAATGGGCTTACAAATGCCATTTGGAGAAGGTGGAGACTTTGCTGGTGAGTGAGTCGTATACTAGACTCAAGAATTCCGTCTGAATTGGAGATTCATCGGAGATGGGCTTAAGATGCCATCTGGAATGACCGATGATGGGGAGTGAGCCGTACGCTAGGCTCGATAGATGTTCCTAAAAGTGGAAGGGGGCACGGAGATGGGCTTAAGATGCCATCCGGAGGGAATCGTACGTTATACTTCGTGCTCATGTTTGAATGAAGTTATTGGTTTGTATTGGTTTTTTAACCAAATATGCAGCATTCTGGAAGCGGAGAGATGTCGACAAATAGTCGGAGATGGGCTTAAGATGCCATCTAAGGCAATCGGGTCGTACGCTAGACTCTGTAGTTGCTGTTGATAATAAGAGAGAGTCAGAATAAATCTTCGTTTTGATTATTCTGAGGGGATAATAGTCGGTAGAATGTGGATAGCTTCCCTGTTGTGCTTCGGGTATTGATCCAATGCCTGTTATCGGAGGATAACTTGTGATCGTTCGGATAGGGTTTCCCGTCTGGCTTCGGGTGTTAATCCTGGATCCGTTGTCGGAGGACAACTAGGGCGGTCATTCGGATAGGGTTTCCCGTCAGGCTTCGGGCATTATTCCTGGACCTGTCGTTTCAGCAGTGATTTTCACCTGTTTTGGGAAAACAAAAGAAACTTTGATAGAATATCGTTAGTATTATGCAGATTATGATGCATGATGTAATGTGTATGAATGACATGCGCAAAGATTATGACTTATATGAATAATGTATGAATGATAGATGTTGTGGTATTTCAAAACATATCCATCTTGAAGAAGATGTGGATATTCTGCTTGGGGATTCCTGGCTTCTGTTGGGATGAAACGGATGAGAACCCTGCTTTTAAAAGAGAAGAAAGATATCATTGATTCCTCTGATGCACTATCTGACCAAGTCTTGAGCCTGAATATTGTTGAGGAGGGTGGAGATCGAGAGGTACGCTGCCAAGGATCTTGTGCGTAGATCCTGCTGGGGAAAATTTAGGGGGAGTTCCATTGGGGATCTTGTGTGTAGATTCTGCTGGAGAGTATTTGGTTGTTGCTAAGAGACAGGGCTGGGGGGATCTGGAGCCCGTTGAAACCTCTGAATGGGGGAATAAGAGTGTAGGTTTCCTCCGATGCACTATCTGACCAAGTTTCAAGTCTGGATACTGCTGCTGCCGGGGGAACGATGATCGTTGAGAGATATTCTGCTAGGGATAAATACCTCATCTGGGGATGAAACGTCATGTTTGAAGACTGGTATAATCGGGTTAATTTGACCGGCATCACTTCTCGGGGACTGACGTGATGAAGCTTGGAATAAGTGGAAAGAAAATTGTATTCCGCTGGGAAAGATGTGTAGCAACTGACATCTCCATGGGAATTGTATTTTGCAGGGGAATGTATTGGCGAATTTCGTCATCATCTCAATTCCTAGAGCCTGTAGTAATTATCCTTGTTTGTTCACTTTTCGCATGTTTGTAAATAAATTCTTATTGTCAGATGCATATAATCATTCAAAGCAAACGTTGGACTATATGCAAACAACAATAGTGAAAATTGTAAAAAGAAAGAACTTGTATTAATTTGAAATGTGGCGTATGGCCAAGTGGTTTGTACAGGAAAAGTAAAAGCTATCACGGAAACAATCTCGTTAAGTTCCAACTATGCTAGTACTCATATATTTCAACTATCTCATCTCCTTGCTGTCAGTAGAAAGTGAGTGAATTGATTTTCGCCATTTGAATCTTGAATGCCAATAGTAGTCTGTAGATAGGTGATCTGGACGAGACATAGCCGTACGCTTGAATCCCTAACTTTTGCCTAGACCGCCCTTTCGAGTTTTCTACCGATACCTTTTTGCCCAAGCCGCCAGGTTTTCGACTTGCGGGTGTACATGTTTTATATATCCTTAACTTTGCCCGAACCTTTTGGTTCGCGGGATGCCCTTATTTTTGCCTAGGCGATCGACTAGCGGGTCTCTTTATGCGTAGTATTTTTTGACTATGTCTGCGTTCACAGGGTGTGGGAAGTCGTCACCATCCATGGTGCTAAGTATCATAGCTCCGCCGGAAAATATTGTCTTGACTACAAATGGTACCTCATAGGTGGGAGTCCATTTGCCCCTGTGATCACCTTGTGGAAGGATGATGCGCTTGACTACTAGCTCACCAACTTGGTAGACTCGGTGCTTGACCTTCTTGTTAAACGCTCTGATCATTCGCTTCTGATAGATTTGTCCATGGCAGATGGACGCGAGTCGTTTCTCATCGATCAAGTTGATCTGGTCAAGGCGAGTCTAGATCCAATTGTCTTCGTCTAACTCTGCGTCCTGAAGGACTCTGGTTGAGGGTATCTGAACCTCAATTGGTAGGACTGCCTCCATACCGTATATAAGAGAAGCGGGTTGCCCTGTTGATGTTAAATCTTGTAGTGCGATAACCATGAAGAGCAAATGGTAACATCTCATGCCAATCTTTGTAAGTCACTGTCATCTTCTGTATAATCTTCTTAATATTCTTGTTGGCGGCTTCCACTGCGCCATTCATCTTAGACCGATACGGAGAAGAGTTGTGATGCTTGATCTCGAAATACGTGCAGAGTTCGGTGATCATCTTATTGTTGAGATTAGAGCCGTTATCTGTGATAATCCTTTCAGGAGTGCCATACCGAAAGATAAGATTATGCTTGATGAAACGAGCCACAACATTCTTGGTAACAGATGCGAACGAGGCTGCCTCTATCCATTTGGTGAAATAGTCAATTGCCACAAGGATGAAACGGTGTCCGTTGGAAGCGGTGGGCTTGATTTCTCCAATCATGTCAATGCCCACATTGCAAAGGCCAAGGAGTACATTAGAACATTGAGGTACTAAGTGCGTGCACTTTGTCTTCATAGATCTGGCATTTGTGACAAAATCGAGCATAGCAGTGACAATCAGCTTCCATGGTGGACCAATAGTTACTTGTTCTCAGTATCTTCTTAGCCATGGTATGACCACTGGAGTGGGTACCAAATGCGGTGTAACTCTTCCATGATACGTGTTCTTTGTTTCACGGTCCACCTGTAGATGGCACTGAGTCATGGTTGCGCTTGTATAAGATGTCGTTCTTGAGGAAGAATTTGGATGCGAACCTTCTCAATAACTTCTTATCATTGATGGATGCCTATGGATATTCTGAGTCTCAAGATACCTCTTCGTCGTAGTACCAAGGTTTCTCGTGCATATCAAGCTCATAACAATCGTTGGTTCGTCAAACTTCTCAATGATGATCCGGGGGCCTCGTTGTCCCATCCGACCTTGAACATAGATGACATAGTAGCCAATCGTCGCCAACCGATTCTCTTCTCGTGAATTGTGATTGAAAGTGATCTTCAAGTAGGGATCAAACTCAAACATGCTCTCAATATGGAATGAGATTCGGATGCTTCGTATCCCACTCGACCTTAGTCATTGATCACTAAAGTTGAGTCTCCATAAACTTGTAAGAACTTGATTCTTAAGTCAATAGTAGCTTTGATACCCATGATGCACGCTTCAGTATTCGCCGTATCGTTAGTGCAATGAAACATAATCCGCGGTGAAAAAGTGTGTCCACCGTAGGAGATGTAATGATGGCGCCAATGCCATTGCCAAGTGTGTTGAGGCTCCATCAAGACCATGGTCCATCGGATCCTTGTTCGGTCCTTCATCCGGGGCTCGGTTCTTCGTAATCAGTAACTAGTAAAACATCTTCGTCTGGAAATTGAACCGCATAGATCGATAGTCATCTGACTTGATGAGCCAAATGATCGGCTATTACACTTCCTTTGATCGCTTTACGAGAAGTATATTGGATGTCGATATTCGGTCAAGATCATTTGCCATCTTGCTATTCTTCAGAGGTTTTCTTAAATATGTATTTTATCTGGATCCATCTTAGAGATCACAAGGTAGTGTGAGTTAACATATCTTGTCTTGGTCGGTAATGATAGCGTTGCAAGTTTTCTTTGTGAGTATCTTGTTTCACAATCGGTAAACTTTTGCTAAGGTAGTATATTGCATACTCTTTTCGACAGACTCGTCATGCTGCCCCAACACACCCCATTGAGCTCTCTAACATTAAGTACATGATAAGAGGTCTTCCTTGGTGGCGGCATCGGGATAGGAGGATTACATGGGGTACTCCTTGATTTTGTCAAAAGCGATCGGCAATCATCGCTCCATTCTACCATTTGATCTTTCTTAAGTAACTTGAAGATTGGCTCACAAGTAGCGATTAAATGTGCAATGAATCGGCAATGTAATTCAAATCCCAAGAAACCTCCGACTTCTTCTCGGTGCGGGGGTCGGCATCTCTTGAATAGCTTTAACCTTGGCGGGTCAACTTCAATACCTTTTCCATGACGACAAACCCTAAGAGTTTGGGATCGACTCCAAAGGTGCACTTGTTAGGATTGAGTCTTAGTACATGCTTCTTGACCTATCAAACAGTTTCAAAATGATCAAGATGTTCTTCTTCTATTTGTGATCGAGCTATCATGTCGCCGCGAGACCTCTATCTCGTGATGAATCATATCATGAAATAATGCCACCATGGCACGCTGATAAGTGGCGCATGCGTTCTTTAGTCCGAACGGCATGACTTTGTAGCGAGAAGGTGCCCCAGCGTGTAACAGTTGTCTTCTCCATGTCTTCGTGGGCCATTTTGATCGATTAGCGGAGAAACCATCCATGAAGGAGAAGACCTTGTGTTGAGCGGTGTTATCAACCGAACATCAATATGAGGTTGGAAATCATCTTTCGGACTCGCTTTCAAATCTACGTAATCTACACACACTCGTACCTGCCATCCTTCTTGAGCACAGTACCACATTAACTCCTGCATGGATAGGAAGTGACTAAGCCGGCGTTGAGCCTTCATAACCCGGCTTTGATTTTCTCGGACATCTCAGGACACATGACAGACCTACATTTCACGGGGAAAACCTTCTTTTAGCCGATGTAGGTGTGTGTCTGATGAAGCCCGACTTTGTAGGATTTTGTATCAAATGTGCGGATAGCAAGAGTCGCCACCGACTTTTATTTTATCCAATTAAGGAAGGTAAAAGTAGAGAAAAAGACCGTTAGATTACGAGTTCGGAGAATGGTTATGAAAAGGAAGGTATTAGCACCCCTTTCCATCCGTAGTTATCTCTGGGCTCTTAGTTCTAGATCACTTTTAAAATTGCTTTACGTGTGTTTGACAAAGATGTTTTGAAAAAGGCATTTCGCTTTGACTTTGTAATGACTCATGTAGGAGTGTATACAAAGTGTTCGGAAATGTTTTGTTTTGAAAAAGTTTGAACTTTGAAAAAAGTGTGTGGTGAAAAGCATTTGATTTAGAGCAAGCAACTAAAGACTTATTTACCCACTCGAATTGGTCGTTTTCGTACTTCTACGTTCCTTTAGAATAGTGCTAGCCATACCATTAGTTAGTAGGTAGCTCCATTCGTTGGATGTAAGGGACATTGAAGGGACATCGGATGGTCATCGAAAGCAACTTGTAGGAAGTATCCTAGCACATTCGAAGGACTATCATCATTTTCGTGAGGCGACAATCGGGTCAAGATCATGTATTCGGAGCGACATCGTGGGTCTTATGATCTTTGTCGAAGGGACTATGATGATTTGTTTGAAAACCAGGTGCTAGAATACCTCTCGTTAGAGGACATGACCATTTGAATTCATAAAGACAACGAGAGAATTACCCTAAGGGTGCGTGTGTGAAAAGTGTGTTGAATTGAGAATATGTTATCTTGAAGATTAGTGGGCTATGTTCAATTTTAGTCTTGCCATACCGCCTAATTACTAGCAATAAAGGTGCGGAAAGTAAAATCCGGAATAAAAGCGGGAATGTAAAGGTGCGGAAAGATAAACCTCGCTATTACATGGCTTTGGGAGGATACATAATTTAAAATCCGGAAAATAAAGTCCTAAATTAAAACTATTACATCCCATGGACAATTACATTATTGGAAAAATAGAATGATAAAATGATAAAGAAAATCGTCGAATCGGATCCTTTGTACAAAAGAAAATCGGAAAATGCAATATGAATCGAACAAGAGAAAAAATGTTAGAAAAATGCAAATTTTAATATGAGAAAATTAATACATGCTGGAAATAAGATAAATAAGCTAAAATAAATTTTTGGGATTTTTTAGAAAAGATTTAATAATTAAAATGCAATTAAAAGTGAATTAAATGCAAAATTATGAATAAAAATAAATATGCATGCAAAAATATGTTTTTTTTAATTTTATAAATTAAATAAAGATTTTTAGAATATAAATGTAAAAGAGAAAATATTTTTGATGAGTTTTTAATGCAGAAATAAAAATGTGAAGTTAAATTAAAACAATGCAAAATATTAAATAAAATGGAAAATATGAGGAATATTGAAAATATGCAAAGTTTGGAAAAGGAAAACAAAACCGAGGCCACAGGTGGATCGAACGGGGACCTTGGAGAGTATCCACGGAATAGTAGTGCCTTAACCATGGATCATTTGACACTTGGTGTTGGAAAATGGAAATCAAAGGCATTTGAATGATGACGATGGGAATGGTTTGAAAATGAGTCGACAGCGTGGACCCAGTGACTCTGCGGACGAATCGAGAACCGTTATATTGCCACCTTATTCGCTCAAGCGCTTGAAAGTCCACGGCCAACAGGAGCTAACGGTCGGTCTCCAGGAGATTCACGAACCACGCAAATCGTGAAATAAAGCGAGGAAAGAAAGACCTATTCCCCTAAATCGACCCTCACGAATCCATTGGTGGCCTTAGTTTTGATTGAAAGGTACGTAGCTATTGATTGACTCGTGATTCGAAATGCCCTGAACATGGCATCTCCAATTCTAACGTTCAAACTTCGATGGCCCGGATCGAATCCTTGACATCTCATGATCATGATAAAACATTAGAATCCATGGAAGCGGCGGATAATAAAGTGCAAAATCAAAATATTCAATATGTATGTATATGCATCGATTGGATGGTTTAATCAATGGTAAAGGTGCATTCTTACTCAAACTTACCTCCACGAGACAATGGAATGGTTCTTGAAGGTGAAAGTGGTGGAAACAAGAACACGATTTTCACAACTTTCTTGAAAATTTTGACAAAATAAGGGTTTGGCTTGAGCTAGGGTTTGTGTCTTGTCTTTGATGCTTGATATTTATAGGAAAATTGGATGGCAAAGCAAGCAAAAAGATTCATCCATCAATGTGCAAATATTTTCCAATAAATAAAATCAAATTTCTTTAAAAACTTGATTTTTCTTTCCATATACAAGCTATCACGATTTGGCAAGAGTCTTGGGCTTTCTTGGACATTAAGAAAGATATAAATCAACTTATTTAAAAAATAACCTTATTTTCATATTTTATGTAATTTAATTTGGAATTAAATGGTTTAAAATCCAAAATAAATCAATAAAATAGAAAATACCATGGCCACATTTATGGGTCAAGAATATTGTCATGAACAAGTTTGGATCAAAACATTATAGGCCCGTTTGAAAAATTTTGCAATTTGACCAAAATGTCCTTTGTGCAATTGTCCAAAATTGCCCAACTTACGAATGGTGTATCTTGCTCAATTTTCCACATTTTTGAGTGTTCTTGGACTTTTGGAAAGCTCTAGAGTCCTCTAACCAATGTCTTTGGTCTCATCTCAATTGGAGTTACCATGCTCAATATATCTTCAAAACAAAAGTTGACTTTTGTTGACTTTGAAAATGACACATAATGTTTTGAGCTATACCTCTCAAATGAAGCATTTTTGGACATTCTTGTGAGACATGAAGTTGTAGAATTGAATTTCCTTCAAAATGAGCTTTGGTGGGAAAATTTAGAAAGTATGAGAAAGTTATGATGGTCAAAGTTCGAGTTGACTTTTCACCTAGAAACCTAATTTAGAAAGTTTGACCTTTGAGCAAATCTTGAGTTTTCTTGATGAATCATGATCAACCCTTGATCAAATGATGAATGTAACTTCAAAATGAGGATGTTGACCAAAATATGAAGTTTGGTGTATGTTGACCAGATTGACTTTTGTCCAATACAATTGATTCTCGACCATCGAGCAATTGTCGAAACTTGACTTGTGAAGCTTGAAACTTGACATGGAGAATCTTTGAAGCATATGAGGAGGCATGAAGGCCATTGGAGATGTTGGAAGCTCATCTTGACTTGAGAGATACCAAACCCTAGTTTGGGTTGATTGTCTAGGAGAGTTTGTCGATAAACTCTTGAGGAATCCTTGAGCATAGATGTATGAAATCTCTTGAGAAGATGGAGGGCAAATTTTAGGGTATGACAGCTGCCCCTGTTCAATCTTCTTGTACTGGAGGGTTAGATTGACATGCTTGTCTTTCGTGACTGGAGGTAGAAGATGATTGAACACTTTCAATACTACACGAAAATTTGCATATTTGTCGTGATGATCGGAGAATGGGCTTACAAATGCCATTTGGAGAAGTTGGATACTTATTTGGAAGAGTCGTCGCTAGACTCGAGGTTGTTAATAGGAGGCTGGCGGAGATGGGCTTAGATGCCATCTGGAAAGGTCGATCTTTGAGGATGAGTCGTATGTTAGGCTCTGTAGATGTTCTGGAGCGGAGAGGAGATGGGCTTAAGATGCCATCCGAGGTCATCGTTAGACTTCGTTTCTTTGAATGAAGTTATTAGTGCGTATTGATTTTTAACCATATATGCAGACATTCGAAAGTGAAGAGATGTTGACAAATAGTCGGAGATGGGCTTAAGATGCCATCAAGGCAAGCGAGTTATGCCTTAGTCTCTGTGATTCTTTGTTGATAATAAGGAATCAGAATAAATCTTCGTCTTGATTACTACGAGGGAGATTGTAGTTGGCAGAATGTGGATAGCTTCCACATTGTGCATCGGTGTTGATCCATTGCTGTTAGGAGGATAACCGGTTGTCTTCGGATAGTTTTCCGTCGGTTCGGGGCTTAATCTGGACGATCGTCGGAGGACAACCAAGGCGGTCTTCGGATAGTTTTCCGTCGATTCGGGGCTTAATCCTAGACCCGATCGTCGGAGGACAACCAAAGTGATCTTCGGATAGTTTTCCGTCGATTCGGGGCTTAATCTGGACACATTTGCGTCGGTAGTACTGTTTCTTTAGAAAAACAAGAAACTTTGATAGAATATTTGTTAGTTTTATGCAAAGTATGATGCATGACGGTGTATATGAATGACATATGCATGAATTATGACTTTATGAAATATGTATGGATGATAGATGTTGTGATATTTCAAAACATATCCATCTTGAAGAAGAGGATGTTACTTTGAAGATTTCGACTTCCGCTTGGGGATTTGTGTAGGTGAGAACCCGCTTTTGAAGGAGAAGAAAGATATCCACGGATTCCTCCGATGCACTATCCGACCAAGTCTTGGGCCTAGACATTGTTGAGGAAGGTAGAGATTGAGAAGCTCGTTGTTGGAGATCTCATAGACCTGTTGAGGAGAATGGAGGCGATCCGTTGGGGACCTTGTATGTAGATCCTGCGAGAAATTTAGGAGATGCTCTGAGGGTTCGGTCAGATCTCATTGGAGAGCATTTGATGGTTGAGAGACCGGGCTAGAAGAGTGCAGGTCCGTTGTAATCTCTGGTTGGGGAATAAAAGTGTATGTTTCCTCCGATGCATTATCGACCAAGTTTGTGTTGGATACATTCTTGGGAGAGAAGGGAGGATTGAAATATCTGCTTGAGATGAGTGTTATGGCTTGGAGGCGATGTAACGTTGCTCGGTTGAGTGGAATCGGTAACGTGGATTAACATATACTCATTTGGGGAGGGGTGTGTGAGTGACACCTTTATGCTCATGGGAACTATTTGGTGACTTTAAGTCGTCATCTCAATTCACGGAACCTATAGTAAGCACTTTTGCACGTTTCACTTTTATTATGTTTGTGATTAGATTCTTATTGTCAAATGCATATAATCATTCAAAACAAGCGTTGGACTTATTGCCAAGCGACAGTGAAAATTGTAAAGAGAAAGATCTCGCGTTTATTTGCAATGTGGCGTGTAATATCAGTTGTGTGCTAGTACTCATATATTTTCAACTATCTCATCTCCTTGTCGGTGAAAGTGAGTAGGCGATCTTAGCCATTTGAATCTTGAATCGCGATAGTATGCAGGCGGTGTGCGGAAGAGACATAGTAAATGCGCTTAAGTCTAACTTTTGCCTAGGCGCCCTTTCGGGTTTAGTCTCTGGGATACCCTTTTTGCCAACCGCCTTTTCGGGTTTTCGACTTGCAGGGTGTACATGTTTGTATATATCCTTTATTTTGCCCAAACCTTTTGGTTCGCCGGGATGCCCTTATTTTGCCTAGGCCGTCGACCTAGCGGGTCTCTTTTATCGTAGTATTTTTGACTATATCTGCGTTCACGGAGGTGTGGGAAGTCTTCACCATCCATGGTGCTAAGTATCATAGCTCCGTAGGAAAACACATCTTTGACTACAAGCGGTCCCTCGTAGGTGGGAGTCCATTTGCCCACAGGATCACCTTGTGGAAGAATGATCGCTTGACTACTAGATCACCGACTTGGTAGACTCGGTGCTTGACCTTCTTGTTAAATGCTACGATAATTCATTTGATAAATCATCCATGGCGGATGGGCGAGTCGTTTCTCATCAATCAAGTTAATGCGGTCAAGGCGATTGGACCCAATCGTCTTCGCTAACTACGCCTCTCTGGAGGACTACGGTTGAGGGTATCGAACCTCGATGGGTAAGGCGGCTTCCATACCGTATACAAGAGAAGGGTTGCCATGTTGTTACGTGTTGTAGTCACGATAACCATGAAGAGCAAATGGTAACATTCATGCCAATCTTTGTAAGTCAACATCATCTTACGTATAATCTTCTTAATGTTCTTGTTGGCGGCTTCCATGCGCCATTCATCTTAGGCGATATGGAAGAATTGTGATGTGATCTTGAGCTGATCGCGAGTTTGGTGATCATCTTGTTGTTGAGATTAGAGCGTTATCGTGATAATCCTTTCGGAGTGCCATACCGGCGGATAAGATTGTGCTTGATGAATCGAGCCACATTCTTGGTAACAGATGCGAGCGAAACGCTTCTACCCACTTGGTAGTAATCAATTGCCACAAGGATGCGATGCCCATTGGAGCTGTGGGCTTAATTTCTCCAATCATGTCAATGCCCCACATTGCAAAGGCCAAGGAGAGTTAAAACATTGATCTTGGAGTGCGTGCTTTGTCGGCATAAATCGGCACTTGTGACAAGATCGAGCATAAGCGGTGACAATCGACTTCCATGGTAGACCAATAGTATTGTTCTCAAAATCTTCTTAGCCATGGTGTGTCCTTGGGTGGTACCAAATTCGCCTTCGTGTAACTCTTCCATGATACGCATTGGGTTTTCGGTCTACTACGGTGAATGGCACGGATCGTGGTTGCGCTTGTATAAAATGTCGTTCTTTGAGGAAGAATTTAGATGCAAATCTTCTCATGAACTTCTTATCATTGAGATGCCTGTGGGACATTCACGAGTCTCTAGATACCTCTTCACATCATAGTACCAAGGTTTCTCTTGCGTCGAGCTCGTAACAATCTGTTGGTTCGTCAACCTCTCAATGATGATCACGGGAGCCTCGTTGTCCCATCGACCTTGAACATAGGCGACATAGTAGCCATGCATCACAAGCGATTCTCTTCGTGGAATGTGATCAAAGTAATCTCTTGAGTAGGGATCAAACTCGAACATGCTCTCGATCTGGAATGAGTTTGGATGCTTCGTATCCCTCGCTTATGTCGGTGATCACCAAAGTTGAGTCTCCATACACTTGTAAGAACTTGATTCTTAAGTCAATATGACTTTGATACCCATGATGCTGCGCCCGTACTCGGCCATGTTGTTGTGCAACTAAAACATAATCTGGCGGTGAAAGGGGTATGTCCACTTTGTGGGGGATGTAATGATGGCTAATGCCATTGCCAAGTCGTTTGAGGCTCCATCAAGACCATAGTCCATCGGGATCTGGTTCGAGGTCCTTAATGCGGGCACAGTTCTTTTCACAATCGTAACTAGTAGAACATCTTCGTGGAAATTCGAGCGCATGGGCGATAGTCATCTGACGATGAGCCAAATGATCAGGCTACCACACTTCCTTTGATCGCTTTCGAAGTGTACTAGATGTCATATTCGGTCAAGATCATTTGCCATCTTGCTATTCTTAGGAGAGAGTGGTTTCTCAAAGATGTATTTTATCGGATCCATCTTGGAAATCAATAAGGTAGTAATGAGTCAACATAT